>CM077026.1:39867536-41247536 GCA_039090855.1 Macrothele yani | reverse complement strand
ATGATTCCGGGGGTGGCCATATTATTCTGATACGACCGTGTATACATACTTAAAAAGAACGTAGTAGTGTTTCGACATTTCCTGTGATATTTAAATCGCTTTACGTCACATCCTGTAATTCTGTGGCGCCCGTCTATCGCCAAATCAAAACTGTTTCAAATCTGCGCCTTCCTTCGGCATCTAATTTTATTTGGTATTTATTGCTTGGATTTCATTCTCATTCAAGTTGGCATTTTTTTCTCGCTCTTCTTTCGACTTCAAAAAGTACGATATTGAGAATTGTATTCACCTCATAAATGTAAGTCGTTTCAATAAGCCCTTTCCTGACGAGTGACAAAATAAAACATGAAATGCAAATTATATTTTACTTTGAATCAGACAACTGCCGAATTTAATCAAAATATTTCCATTCCTTTCGTAGATGTTTTCATTTTTTATAGATAGACATCGTATATGCAGATAAACATATTCCACGCCTGATGTTTAGATAACTTCCCTGCTGAGTTGCAAGAACCAGAGAAGCCCGCAGGTCTCGATTACATCTTCCGGTGAAGACTCGATGTAAACATTTTCCTTTCTTTTGAAACCAAGAAAGAAAGGAAAAGAAGTAACGAGTACGTCGGAACATGAATTTAAATTAGTATATCCTCACTCAATTTGCAGGAAAAGAATAACATATTCCGTGATTTTAGTAAAGTTTCCTCGCTTGATAAAACCTGCGTGATTGAAATTCATGCAAAAATAAAAACATCTAATTTTGTATTCAATAAACGCAGATCTGTTGTTGCAATACTTTGAATTGTAAAAATATTTTGTACTTCGCAGATACGATTCAGAGAAACGAGAAAGATTTCGTCTGAATTATTTATACACGAAAAGATGCCGTTTTACATATTTCCATTTCGAGGGGTAAAAGAATGCCGACAAAACGTGTAAATGGGATCTCACTTTTGCTTCTGGACATGTAAATATAGTCCAGTATTTCAGTATAAATAATGATAATTTTTTTTTTGGAATGCGAACAGAATAATTAAAACATAAAAAAATGATGTAGAAGATACGTGTTTTTAAGACATTATGACGACGCACTGAAAAAATGAGAAAAATAATCATTGATGAAACGAATTGTTTGAACCTGTAGAGCATATGTGCAACAAAACAAAGAGAAAAAGAACTTAAAGTATTTCCTGAAAATGCAGAACAAAGCATCTTGATTTTTTAACCCTTTAACCGTCTGGAATGAATGAATTATGGGTTGAAAAAGTTACCAGAAATTAGCTTGAACGAATACACTATATTGAGAAAAGTCACCGGACAACTAGAAGAGAAACACAACACAGCATTTATTGACATACATCAGCACGGTGTCGGTCCACCTTTGGCCTTAATGCATGCTCTGACCGTTCGAGACATGCTTTCGACAAGGTTTTGGAACACAGCGATTGGTATGCACTTCAGTACATAATGCTGCCCCTAACTGCTGCTTAGTAGTAGGCCTTGGTTCTAAACTTCTTATACGGCGCTCTAATTCATCCCATAGGTGCTCTATAGGATTAAGACCAGGAATCTGTGCTGGGCAGTCCACACATGATGCGGAATTATCGTCAAACCACGTCTTTGGTTTATGGCTCGGTGCATTATCCTGCTGGTACCAACAAGGCTCGGTTCCATATACTGTATATTGCCATAGAGTTGGTAGGGCATAACTGTCCAGAATATCAAGGTAGACATGCTGTTTAACAGGTTTCTCCACGATAACCAATGACCATACACGAGTACACTGCCAGCTCGACCGTAGGAACAGTACACTGTGGTAAATAGCGTTCCCCCGGCTGCCGCCATACCCACACGCGGCCATCAGACTGATAGATCGTGTATCTGGATTCATCAGTCCATAGGACCCGTTTCCATTGATCTACGGTCCACGATAAATTCACTTTACACCATGCTAAACGACGAGTAGCATTCAGAGTGGAGATGAAAGGCTTATGAGCAGCCGCACGAGCACGGTAACCCATGGAATGAAGTTTTCTGCGAATGGTAAGTGCACATACCGAGGTTCCAGCATTTTTACCCACCTGTACACTGAGGTCTTGTTCAGTACTCCGTCGATTAGCTGTAACGACTCTCGTGAGGCTTCGACGTCCTCTATCACTGATTTTCTTTGGTCTGCCGGTACGTTTTGCTGCTTCAGGCACGCCATGTGTCTTCCACTTATTCGGTACATCCAAAACAGCTGACTTCGGTATGTTTAAACGCCTCTCGGTTTCTCTTATGGACAACCCACTAATATCGGACCCTTCGAGACATACAACAATCTGTCCTTTCTCAAAGCCAGTTCTATCCGCTACATTTTCATTCAACCTCACAGCGCGATATGATCGCGGTCAGCTGCAGGCTTGTTTTTATACCATTTGCAGCTGTACCGAGCATCTTAATAACGCAGCGGATACGTTCATTTGCTTTTGAAGGGATGTCCGGTGACTTTTGTCAGAATAGTGTATATTCGCTGTCTAAGAACTGGACCGAACGCGGCAGGAAATGGTGAATCGGCACACCAGAAAGTTATTAATCCCCCGTGACTGATTATCTGCTAAAAAGAAATAACAATGGCGACAAACCTGAGAAAGGAGAGAGAGAGAGAGAGAGAGAGAGAGAGAGAGAGAGAGAGAGAGAGAGAGAGAGAGAGAGAGAGAGAGAGAGAGTATGTTTGAGTCATCTGTTTCTCTACCTAGTGGTATGATGTCCATGGCAGGGTACCTAGAGGTCTGTCATCATGCCTTGGGTATTGGAGCAAAGAATAAAGGAACAGAAGAGAGTGATTATCACCTGCAACAGGTTTACGGTCGGTACTGCTGAGATGCGGGAGGAAAGGAATTGTTTTGCTATGTCTATCGAAAAACGCTTTTCGCTCTGTGGACATTTCTATTTGAAAAGCGTAAAATTTTTTGGACACCATTTAGTTCAGGTAAATCGGCCTTTAAAGGGTTAAAATCTGAATCCATAGTGTCCTTTCATGTTATACTCGCTGCTCTGGCGATTCCTAACACGACTGGGAATTAAGAGCTGCCAAGTGCGCTAATTACACTAGCCAAGATTTTAAAACATTGTTTTTATAACATGGGTGAAATAGGGTGTTTTTAATTAATTTCGGGGTGATGAGTTCAAATATGGCTGTAAAAACTCTCCGTCACGTACAGGTTTTTATGTATGAACATTTGCTGTACAGGGTGATTGTAAACTCCTTCAACAAAACAAGAGGTGTGTTAGTACACATCAAGACGTACAATATTTGCAATGGAACCTAGGGCCGCATTCCACTCCTAGTGCCAGAAAAGAGTAAAGTTACATATCCACGTTGAGCCTTCAACAGTGAAAACAAAGAGACATACCTAATTTATGAGTTGCACAATTCCAATCGCATCAGAGAAAGACTCAAAGGAGCTGCTCAAACTGGCATCCAAGGACGTCGTTGCACAGCATACACCGGGGAATGAAAGACTGTCGCACCCTCTCGTAGACTCTTGGTGTGGTGTTGATCTTGTTCCGCAACAACAGCGATTCGCGCGACGAGATCTTTCAGGGAGTCCACAGATGTCCCCAATGTTTTCATGTGCCTCCCAGAAGAAGAAATCCAGTGTATTAAGGTCCAGGAAGAGTGAAGGCCAAGCCACAGCCCCACCGCGTCCAATCCACCGCCCGAGATATGTCGCATTTAGGAAGTATTGGACCTCAGTGGCAAAGTGTGCTGCGGCCCCATCATGTATAAATCACATGTCCCTCCGTGTGGTGAGCCGAACGTCCTGCAACAGACTGGGAAGCACTTGCTCCAGGAACACACGGTACGCTGCGCAGGTCGGACGTATACGAAAATTCTCATGTGATGTTCGCACGGTTATATCGCTGAACGGGTTCTGCTGTGTTTTTAAATGGTTGCTCCTTATCGTCTACTCACGTGTTCAGCGCACCTGATTTGCATCTTGTGCTTCTCATGCACTGGTTGGAACTCCCTGTGCCTGCTGGACGTTTTTCGTTATAAACCGTGACCATCTGCTTGCTTTCTGCCAAAAGTACTGCGCAGTTGTTAAAGTAACTCAAACGAAACGGCCGTTCATTAGAGAAGTAAATTTTTTTTCATGTTGAATTATTAAGATGGAACAAAGGGCTGTTATTAAATTTAACGCAAAACTTGGTAAAAGTGCCTCGGAAACGTACCAAATGATGAAACAAGTTTACGGTGAGTTTTGTTCAAGTAGATCAAATGTTTTCCTGTGGCACAAATGTTTTTTGGACGGAAGAGGTACGCTAGAAGATGATAAGCATACCGGAAGACCAAGTTCATCTAGTACACCTGAGATTATTGAAAAAGTGCGTGATTTCGTGGCAAACAATCGATGTGCGTCACTAAGAATGATGGAAGAGTCTTTAAACATCAACAAAGAAACGATTCGAACCATCCTGCATGAAGATTTGGGCAAAACAGAAGTCTGTGCTAAATTTGTTCCACACACGTTAACCAATGAACACAAATCAAGGAGAAGTGCACATTGCAGAGACATCATTTCGGCCGCTGAAAATGATCCAAACTTCTTAAAATCGATTGTTACAGGTGATGAAACATGATGTTTTCAATATGATCCTAAAACAAAGCGACAAAGTGCGGAATGGAAGTCAAAAAACTCACCAAAAGCCAAAAAAACAAGAAAAGTTCCATCGAAGAAAAAAACAATGCTCATTACATTATTCGATAGTAAGGGTTATTATCCACAAAGAATTTATTCCAAGTGGGCAAACAATTACTGGTGAGTTTTATTTAAATACTTTGAGACGTTTGATGGGCAGAATTCGTCGCATTCGTCCATAATATCGGGATGAAAACAGTTGGTGTTTGTTGCACGATAATGCACTCAGTCACACCTCACTTCTTGTTCGTAGATTTTTGGCAAAAAAGAACACTTCTTCCTCACTTCTTGTTCGTAGATTTTGGCAAAAATGTGTGTTGAATCATCCACCGTATTCGCCTGATTTAGCACCCTGCGACTTTTCTTTATTCCCGAAACATAAAATGACGTTAAAAGGGTGTTATTTTGATGATATTTCGACCATACAAACAGCTTCGACGCGTGATTTGGAGGCAATTCCGCAAAGTGAACTGGAACAGGCGTTCGAATCATTACTAAATCGCTGTAACAAGTGTATTGAAGCCGGAGGGACTTATTTTGAATAACAAACCAAAACAAATTATAATTTCTTGTTTCTATTTCATTTTCCAGACCCAGTCTTAAAAATTCTTTGCCACACTGTGTACAGTGCTAGGTGTACACATTCCAGCTTCACATTGTAATGCACAACAGCTTCGCAGTGCAATGTATTGCAGCATTTATGTGTCTTGTTAACTATAGCATTAGTGCTACGAAGTATAAATACCATATTCATATATCACTGCATGTGAGACAGCAAAAGGAAAAAAGAAATAAAGTAAACAATATTAACATAATTGTAAATGTATTAATATACACACATACTCGTTTATCCGTACAAGTAGTTAGTTTTTTCTCTTATGCGTCGTGTTGTCCTCCTGCAAAAATCAGCAGTAATCACTCATCATTGAGGGATCCCACCTGCTTTGATACCTCTCCTCCATCGTTTGAATATCTTGGTGGAACCTTTCTTCTTTTTCATCGCTGACTGCTCCTAGGTTGTCAGGAAAGAAGTCTAGATGCGAATGGAGGAAATGCATTTTTAAGGACATCCGGCACCAAAGGGTTTTTAGTTCTTGAGAAGGTTGTGAATCAGCTGTTTGTAGTTTCTCTCTTTGTGATTACCTAGAAATCTCGTAACCACAGATGTGAAAGATTGCCATGCGGCGAGCACTGTGCTGTTTAGCTTTTCGGTAAAAACAGAATCACGCAGTGGTTTCCGTATCTGAGAACCAACGAAGATGCCTTCCTTGAGTTTTGCATTACTTAATTGCGGAAATATTTGCTTTAAGTGCAAGAAACCTGGGCCAGATTTGTCCATAGCCTTTACGAAGTTTTTCATCAGCCCCAGTTTGATATGAAGTGGTGGAAGCAACACATCGAAGGGATTAACTAGGGCTTTGTGACAAACATTACTCCCTCCAGGAAAGAAAACATCTCGTTTAGGCCAATCTGTCCGTTCGTAGAGTTCTGCTGTGGCCCTACTGTCCCACATACAAAGAAAACAACAAAATTTGTTGAAGCCACTTTGAAGCCCGAGCAAGAGTGATATCACTTTCAGATCACCGCATATTGACCACCTAAACTAGTCATATTTTATTGCAATGAGAATTTTGTCCATGCTTTCATGAGTTTTCTTCATTCTTAGAGCATGTGTTACTGAAACGGAAGGTTTCTGGTTTCCGTTGGACAAAAGTACAGCTTTTAAACTAACCTTAGATGAGTCGACAAATAGGCGCCATTCCGTAGGATCTTGATATATTCCTAATTCTTTCATTAGCCCCGGAATATCTGAACAAAAACACATACCATCCTGCATTTTATAGAAAGAACATAGACCCAAATTTCTATTTCTGAGCACAGACACACATGTACTCTTCGCTAACAGGTTCCACTCTTGCAGTCGGGAACCTAAAAGTTCAGCTTGTTGATTGGAAAGGTGTAGGTCTCGAACGAGATCATTCACTTCATTTGCTCAACCAAATGAGGTTCGTCTAAGTGTTTAGGAGTGTATGTAGGATTCCGATCTTCATGGGCGTCCATATCTTCATTGGATAAATTTGAATGTATATCTTCACAGTTCAATGGAGATTTTAGATCACTTAACAGCGGAAAAAATCTTAATTGCGAACAGAAATGGCAGTTCGATTGGAAGATCTTCCACATGCGGAACAGGTCTTAAGGTTGATGGCGAATTTGGATACTGTATTTTACTTTTATTCTTCTTTGGAAAGCCACTGACATTGGTTAAACACAAGTAACAATTTTCCATCTGATCAGTTGGCTCACGCCAAATCATCGGAACTGCAAAAGGCATGGGTTTCAGCTTAGCTTTCGACCATTCACTCAGGCAAACAAAGGAAATGAAGCAGACATGTGGAGCGCACGATTTATTTTGATCTCCAACATGACATCCAAAGTACAAATAGTAAGCTTTCCTCGCAGACTTTGTCAATGGACTACTCAGTGCGATTTTATAATATACTGTCCGCACACATAGCAAAACTTGTCCGATACATTAGTGCATCCGCGACGATTCCTTTTCTCCAATTCGCAAACATTTGCTCATAAACATGTAGCACGTGTTTCTCCTTTAATGTAAAAACAGCAATGGTGGTCCGGTTGAGGTTACATAATCCCTACCTGTAAAAAAATCAGTGTTGCTACCCATAACATGTCCGGTGGCGAAATACGAAAATGAAAAGATCTAGTGTCCTTTTACATGCTTACAAGCGCTAATGTGGAAAAATAGTACATATTTAAAACAATACAACAAAAAAAAAAAACGTGACGTGGTGGCCATTTTTTAAGGTCAGATCTGAAATCAGCACACAAAAATTCGTTAAAAGCAGCTACATATGTTCATGTTTTAAAAAACTTGTAGACCAGCGTTATGATTATAACATGAAAAGAAATATACCACAGAAAAATGTATTAGGATTTACACGGTATGCGCTAAAGTGGCCACGCATTTAGGCAACAAATGAAGAAAGTTTGTATAACTGATTAAATGGTCCTACGAAAATACTCGTAATATAGAGCATAGTTATTCGCAGGCTCCTAAGTAAAAGGACATGTTAAAAGAAGAACTGCAAGTATGAAAGAGCTTACTAATACTCAAGACTCTAATGAAGTCATAAATCAGTCCTTCTTGGGAGTTGTGAACTGCTATAGAGGTGAAGCACGTGTCAAGACTACAAATCGGCAGCGGTACATTCCGTCGCTGTAGTTCAGTCGGTTAGAACAACTGGCTCCGGAGCAAGGCGCGGTTTCGACATCGGTCACCGACAAACTTGTGTTTTCACAGAGTTCGTTCACTACACATCATTCACGCAAAATAGTCATTCACGAATGATCCAATTTCCAGGTTGTGACTATGCTCACTGAGTAAATAATTCGTTGCATGGATCCCGTACTGCACCTTAAGGCCACATCTCTCTTTGGCAAACTGCCTAAGAGCTCTTCAACCATTCGCCATTCACGATGAATGATTTGCCACCAGCCAGCTCGTCGCGAACGATTTGAAGCACACCCTTCAAATGAAAGGTATCCACGTATCATTCCCACTCTTAGCTTCACCATTATTTCCTAGCTGACTGCTGATTGCTCCTTCACTTAACAGTTGACACTTATTAATTCTCGACAGTACTTTTCGCATTGGGAACTACCGGATGCGCCATGTAGAAGAGGCCCCGTGGCCAGACGTTGTTAGGCGGGTTAAGGTTGTTTGGCGATTTTCCAGTTAAAACAGCTTTGTTCCACTTCTAACCGGTTTCTGCGTGTACAGCTGCAAAGGAATTCTCCGGAGTGGTTAGTCACAGCCAGAGCAGTGTAGGTACGCGGTCATAAGTGTAAGTGAAGAGAGAACAAAGGCAACGGAAATGGTCTTAAGTACGGAACAGGGGATTTTAATTGTGGAACAGTATTTCAGAAATAACTCATATAAGGTTTTAAATGAGTTCTTTACAGAAAAATTTCCACATTGTGCAGCACCGGGGAAATCAGTGGTACAGAAGTTAGTGCGGAAATTTCGTGAAACCGGCACGATGTGCAACAGGAAAAGAAACAAACCCAAGGCAATTCGTACTGATGACAATATCAAGGATGTGTGCACAATGATGTTACAAAGCCCTCGGAAGTCGATTCGACGATTATCGTCTGCAACGGGAATATCTGCCACGTCATGCCGACGCATACTTAACGTGGATTTGAATTTTCGGCCGGGCAAAGTTATGGCGCTCCAAGAACTTAAAACTCCTGATTATGCAAAACGAATGCAATATTGTAAGTGGTTTCAGGGAACCATTGTCGGTGGTGAAATGGACCCAACACTTTATTACATGACAGATGGAGCATGGTTTCATCTGTCCGGGTATGTCAATGCGCAAAACAGCAGAATTTGGATCAACACGAATCCCAGACGGACGATGGAGACTCCTCTGTGCGACCAAAAGATAGGCGTTTGGTGTGCTGTGTCTGCGAAGAGGATAGTAGGCTTATTCTTTTTCACTGACACCATCAACTCGGAGCGTTATGTTCAGCAACTGTTCAACCCATTTGTTGCTGCACTTACAGAAGAAGAGCGAACATATGTTTTCTTTCAGCGGGATGGTGCAACGGCGCCTACTGCGCAGAACAGTCTACGTGCTGTGCATGAAGTGTTTGGGGAGGACAGAACTGTATCAAAGGGAGTATGGACACAGAGATCACCCGATCTCGCCACCAGTGACTTTTATTTGTGGGGAGCATTGAAAAGGAAAGTGTAAGCAACTAATCCGCACACCCTTGATGAATTGAAATTGAACATTACGGATGCCATAGTCCAGATTACTGCCGATGAGTTGTCACGCGTTACGAACAACATGTTCCGTCGTGTACAGCTGTGTCGGGATGTCGGCGTACAGCACTTACAGCAATTCTTGTAAACGCAGGTAAATTACTCCTGTTTTCTGTCATTTCAACTATTCTTTACCATGTATAGTAATATTGCGTGACTGTTGTCGTTCATTATACTCGGGCCTCTTTTATATGGCACACCCTGTAGTTTCCGAACTGATAGGGCGGAAGAAAGTTAAACGTGCTGCGACTTCGCTGAGTGTAGCAGTAATGGAGGATTGAATGATCATTCACAGCGGTGAAGGCGAACCATTCACGTTGAAGAGTCATTCGTTGTGAACCAATCGCTCACGAATGATCTATTACTATTCATTGCTAGCGGTGAGATCGAAACATTCACCATTCACAGTGAAGAGTCATTCGTTGTGAACGAATCGTTAACAAATGGTCCACCATTAGTCATTGACAGCGGCAAGGGCGAAACATTCACCATTCACGGTGAAGTCATTCGTTGTAAGAGAATCTTTCACGAATGGCCCGTCACTAGTGACTGATATTGGTGAAAGTGAAACATTCACATTCACGGTGAAGAGTCATTTGTTGTGAACGAATCTTTCACGAATGCCATCATTAGTCATTGACAGCGGTGAGAGCGAATCATTCACCATTCACGGTGAAGAAGCATTCGTTGTGAACGAATCGTTCACGAATGGTCCATAACTAGTTATTGACAGCGGTGAAAGTGAGCCATTTACCATTCACGGCGAAGAGTCATTCGTTGTGAACGGATCTTTCACGAATGCCATCATTAGTCATTGACAGCGGTGAGAGCGAAACATTCACCATTCACGGTGAAGACGCATTCGTTGTGAACGAATCGTTCACGAATGGTCCATAACTAGTTACTGACAGCGGTGAGAGTGGACCATTTACCATTCATGGCGAAGAGTCATTCGTTGTGAACGAATCTTTCACGAATGCCATCATTAGTCATTGACAGCGGTGAGAGCGAACCATTTACCATTCACGGCGAAGAGTCATTCGTTGTGAACGAATCTTTCACGAATGCCATCATTAGTCATTGACAGCGGTGAGAGCGAAACATTCACCATTCACGGTGAAGAAGCATTCGTTGTGAACGAATCGTTCACGAATGGTCCATAACTAGTTATTGACAGCGGTGAGAGTGAATCATTTACCATTCACGGCGAAGAGTCATTCGTGGTGAACGGATGTTTCACGAATGGTCCATCACTAGTCATCGACAGCGGTGAGAACGAACCATTTACCATTCAGGGTGAAGAGTCATTCGTTGTTAAAATATCGTTCACGAATGGTCCGTCACTATAAGACTCCAGAGAAAAAAATTATACCAGTACGAGAGGAAAGTGTGAAATTTGCTCAAATAATTTTGTGTAGCAAATCTGCTACGCAATATTTTGTTGCTGTACAGAAATTTCTTACTTTTGGGTTGCATGCTTTCTTTTGTCTCTTTCAATTTTCTTTTCACGTTTCGTATTTACATTGGTTTATGGATGTAGTAAGAAAAAAAAGTATTTCGACACAAAACCACTAACCCATAATTAGCATACAGAAATTGTTTTTTTACGGAAAACAGTAAACTATACAAAAATTTCTGAAATTCACGAGCCACTTTCCGTGATTTCCTTCGTTAATTAACGAAGCATATTTCTGATACAACCTTTTCCGTGAAATGACGGGACAAAATCTGAATTTCACGGACATTTTCATACCTGGGGAAATTCTGAATTTTAAGAAACCTTTCCGCAATTCCGTTCGTCTATTAAAGAAAACATTCTGTCTTCACTTTTTTCCATATCCACACGATAAAAAATTTCCAGTAATAGGAGCTATTCACACGAATACTTGTGATTAACTGTTAAATTTCAACCGTCTGTCGAAGGATCTGGTTTTAAAGTTCTGGTGCGAGATCGGATATTGTGAATAGCATATCGCATGAAAATTTTGTTATTGTGGCACAGAATGTTTCTTCTCCTCTTCCCCATCTTGTGCCCCAGCTATTAAATATTGTGTTACCCGTAAGAAACCGGGCACTTAATTTATTGTACAGGCGATTGTAAGATTTCTATGTATCAGTCTGTGGAGTCCTTGGGACAAAAGCTGTTATAGCTATCAAGAGTAAATTCTATATTTAGCAGCTTTGTGAAATAAAACAGAACATTCCACCTTTTCTTGAAGATAATTGAAAATCATTGTGAGTTTAAAAATATCTCAAGTTCCAAAGCATTTTGTTGCTTCGAAAAATCACGATGAAGAAATACTTAGTTTGTGATAAGCCCCCCCCCCACTGCAGAAAAAAAAATTACAAACATATTCGAAAAAAAAAAAAAGCTCCAACAGGAAATAAAATGATTAAATCCCTCGCATTTATCATTTATGTATTGTTACTGTTTTATACATTTATCATTTTGTTTTGATATTTTTGTTTATTACTTTTTAATACTCTGACGTGGGGCTCTCTGGCCTTTTGTGGCCCTTGTGCCATTAAATGCCAAACAACCAAACAATCAACTCGCATCAATGACCAAAAAAAAAAAAAAAAAAAAAAAAAAAAGGAGAAAAATGAAAAAATTAATCATCGCGTAATTAGATTTTTACCTTGAACATGAATACGCCTGACGAGTCTTTCTGGCTCAGTGGTTAAGACGCGCGGTTTCTGCTGAGCCAACCCGAACTTCCTCAGATTGAATCACCGAACAGAAAGGAATCACTGGTGCAGAGGTTGAGAGAGAAAAGAAAAAAACATTCAGCGTCTTCGATTTTACGAGATTTCTGTGTAAACACGAAAAAACTTTAAACGGACTTTTCTGGAATAAATGGAATTACTGACTACGACTGTGTACATCGCGATGCATCTGTGCAAAGAACATTCGCCTACTGGTCTGGACTCGAAGTGTGATGTCGGCGATTCCACGTTGAACGAGCTCGCAGGAGGGCGAAGTTAGAGTGACACGAATAGTTTGTCTCCCTTCATAAAGGCATTGCTCCCGAAGTCTTCTACAAACACTAAAGAATACCTTGAAAACCTCGTTCCTGTAGCTGTTGCAAGCTCCAAAGAGAGGTACCTAGCGGATATCTCTCTGTTCCGTCTGGCAGCCCGACTCATATAGCGATCTTCTGTAGCTCCAAGCTGCAAAGAGAGTTGCCTAGCGGACACTTATCTGTTCCGTCTGGCAGTCCGATTCATATATCGATCTTCGTGTAGCTCCAAGCTCCAAAGAGAGTCGCCTAGCGGACATCTCTCAGTTCTGTCTGGCAGTCCGACTCATATTGCGATCTTTTGTAGCTCCAAGCTGCAAAGAGAGTTGCCTAGAGGACACCTCTCTGTTCCGTCTGTCAGTCCGATTCATATAGCGATCTTCTGTAGCTCCAAGCTGCAAAGAGAGTCGCCTAGCGGACATCTCTCTGTTCCGTCTGGCAGTCCGACTCATATAGCGATCTTCTGTAGCTCCAAGCTGCAAAGAGAGTTGCCTAGCGGACACTTATCTGTTCCGTCTGGCAGTCCGATTCATATATCGATCTTCGTGTAGCTCCAAGCTCCAAAGAGAGTCGCCTAGCGGACATCTCTCAGTTCTGTCTGGCAGTCCGACTCATATTGCGATCTTTTGTAGCTCCAAGCTGCAAAGAGAGTTGCCTAGCGGACACCTCTCTGTTCCGTCTGTCAGTCCGATTCATATAGCGATCTTCTGTAGCTCCAAGCTGCAAAGAGAGTTGCCTAGCGGACACCTCTCTGTTCCGTCTGGCAGTCCGATTCATGTATCGATCTTCGTGTAGCTCCAAAGAGAGTCGCCTAGCGGACATCTCTCTGTTCCCTCAGACGGTCAGACTCATACAGCGATCTTCTGTAGCTCCAAGCACCAGAGTAAGTAGCCTAGAGGACATCTCTCTGTTCCATCTGGCAGTCCGACTCATACTGTGATCGTCTGCTGCAGTTGTGGCTCTGAGACGGATTTGTCCTGGTCGACGACGAATTTCTCTTAACTATTGAAACTGTCGCGAGTCTTGACGGGATATGATATAATCAGCTGTACGTGCCGCTGAAGTGAAAGCAAGAATTACCTGGATCAGGTGAATTTTGCTTTCACTTCAGAGGTGCGAGTAGGCTCGCGCTTGTTTTAAGGCTTACCTGTGGTAAAAGTAAATGTGGCATAATTTTTTCGCGTCGCTAAATTTGCATTTTCTCCAGTTTAGAGAGAGAGAGAGAGAGCATGTGGTAACAAGCCATACGCTAAATAAGAATGTCATCCTAGTGGCGGCTGAGTGCTGAAATGCGCATGTTTCTGACTAGTCGCCCTTGGTCTAGCCCTCATGAAGGATGGATGGGTCTGGTTGTCTCTCTTCCATTAAATCAGTGGCCCTAAAATAGGGACGGACGCCCGGTTATAGCCCTTAGAGTTGCTCATAGTGCTGGGTAAATCTCGAAGCCAAATATCCAAGCACTCTTTAAAAAAAAACGCAGGAGGGGGATACAAGTGTCGTAGAACGGGGTAAGCAGTACAGGTTGGTCATCTGCGAAATTCCGGTTAAGAAAGAGCCTAATATTACCAGAGAAAAGAGAAATGCGCGGCTAAGAGTACCATTGTGATCAAATTATTTTTATTTCAGTTAACGAATGAAATAAAATTTTATTCCCAAGAACAGAGAGCGAGAGAGAGTTTTTATTTTGAAAAACAAACAAACAAAATTTCACATGAAGATGAGGTGATATTTGAAGCAGCAAATCTTCAGCTGCGAATTCACTTAACACATTAAACATGTTTTGTAAATTAGTTTCAATTTCAATGTACCTATTGTTAGTAAAATGATTCAGATGTCGATAAAGGAATAGCTGATGTGTAAGCTTACAAAATGTGGCAGAGCACAATAATACTGTTGAGGTCGGCGATGAGTGTTTTTATGCAAGCATAACACCATCTGGCAGTCAGTAAGTGCATCTAAAGAACGTGTAAACGAAGTGGTTAACAAAAGAGCATAAAATGATCTGGCCGAATTCCCTCCGGTTGGTATTGTTATACTTGCCGGGTGGGGGAGTTTATCAGACACCCGATCCTCGCTCTGAAAAGCTTCCACATCTGCCGCCCGCAAGTAGAGCGGAGATCGGGAGAGCACTCTTCGATACAGCGCATATGCCAATCTCTGAAGCCCTGAATACTCTATGAGGCACAGAAAGGTCTTCGGAAAGCATGTTGGTTGACTTACACATACGCTCACCAGATATGCATAATTTTTGCGCACATACAGATGGTAAATAAAAAAATGTTCACGTTCTTTTTGTTTGATATAAATAAGCTGATCTGAGAAAACACAAATTTCTGCGTGACGACGATCGTTCCGCGCCTCCTCACCCCGGAGTAAGTTGCTCTCCCAACTAAGTTGCACGGACGGAATGTATCGCTGTAGATTTGTCGTCCTGACACGTGCTTTACATCTGTAGTACGTCACATTATCTCCCTCTTAAGTTTTTTCTCTTCTTTTTGAAGCAAACAACGAATTTTTCATTAATTCTAGATGATGTGTGGAACAAACATCACTCATTTTTCGAAGAACCCAACAACCAGTTCATCCATTCATATGTTCGCGCGCCAATGTGAAAATAGAGATTTTTTGTGACGAGATCAAACCTGCGCTTCCTCACTCCGGAGTAAGTTGCTCTCCCAACTAAGCTACACGGACGGAATGTATCGCCGCAGATTTGTCGTCTTGACACGTGATTCATCTCTGTAGTACTTCACATATCGAAAAGTAATAAAATTCACCTTGCAATATTTTAATTTTTTTTTTGGTTGAAGGTTTAACGACCATCGTGAGCAACTCAGGGAATAAGCAGTCGCCCTTCCCTAATTTATGGCCACTGGTTCCAAGGAAGGGAGAAAGCCAGTACCGTAAGACAAAGACAACATTCATGCCTCACCGTGATTCGAACCCAGACACATCTCGGACGAATGATCAGAAGCCATCGCTTAAACCACTCCACCTTGCTGTTCCTGACAAAAACAACATTTAACCATCAATATCTCCATGCTTTTTCTCAAAGTACTCTGCATTACACTTAATGCACTTTTCTCAGCGTTTAACCTTTTAACGACCATGACCCCAAAATCTTGTATCACTCTAAATAGCATAACGCCTGAAACTGTCTGTTGTTTCACATCTTTGTTTAATAACAACAATAGTGACTGAGATTGACTCCTGCTAATCCATCACATGTCGAGAAAATTTGAAGAACAAGTTAGGGTTAGAAATCTAACTTACTCTTGACAGGCCTTTCGGGCGGCTACAGGCGTTTTTGGCGTTATGGTCATTAAAGGGTTTAACCGGCTCCTGAAAACGTATAGCAGCAAGATCTTGGACAGGAATGTCGAAACTGCATTCATTTCGCATGTCCAATCGGCCTTTAAATGACGATCTCGCAATGGTTTCTTTAATTGAGAGAATAACCAGAAATCTAATGGAGTGAGATCTGGGCTGCACGTTGGCGAGTCACCAGCTATATATCTTTTTTTTTTTTTCTGAATAAAAGTTGCTGTGCTGTATGCAAGGCCGTAGCTACCAGGGGAACCTCCCCGATTGAAAAGTTCTAAGCGTCACAACTTGATTGAAAAGTTATACATTGAACAGCCAGAACATTATGACCAGCGCGTCCTTATGCAAATCGCAGCAACTGCAGGTAGGTGACGGCGCGTGTAAAAGTCATGAAACAGTATAAATAACACCTGATACTGAGCTCTGTTAATCAGTGACATTTTTGTTCTTCAGATGAGAAAAACAGCGGATTTAAGAGAGTTTGATGCAGCCCAATTTGTAATTGCCAGACGACTGGGTCGAAGCATTTCCGAGACAACAAGCGTGTCGGGTGCTCAAGGTCAGCCGTGGTTAGTACCTTCAAAAAATGGTCCAAGGAGGAAAAGACCACGAACAGCCTGCAAGTACGAGCCAACAGAAAGGATACTGTGGCGCAACTCGCCGGTAATTTGAATGCTGGTGACGGGAATAATGTCTCATAATGCAGAGTACATCGATCCCTGATGAAAATGGAGTTGCACTGCCCCAGTCAGCTCCTCCGAGTGCTCATTCTAACCTCGGTGCACCATCGAAAGAGCCTACAATAGGCACAGGAGCATCAAAACCGGACCTTGAATGATTGAAAGAAGGTCGTCTGCTCCGACGAATCTCGTTTCTTGTTGCACCACGTGGACGTCCAGGTACGTGTGCGTCTTTTACCTGGTGAATTGTTGCAACCAAGATGCATTGTGGAATGAAAACAAGCAGGTGGAAGAAGTGCAATACTTTGGGCAAAGTTCTGCTGGGTAACCTTGGGTCCAGTCATTCATGTGCAGGAATCTATGACGCCTGTCACCTTCCTAAACGTAATTGCAGACCAGGTACATCCTTTCTTGGTACCGGTATTCTTCTCTAGCACACTGTAAAAAAATAAGTGGTGTGAATTCACGGAATATTTCTGAAAATAAGGTGCAACACAGTTGCCGGTAGAGGTCCGCCTTTATCAGAAATTTCCGTAAAAGTGCCAGTTCATTTTAACTTCCGTATTTTTACAGTCGGAAATTCTGTATATTTCAGAAAAGCCCGTCTCAGGTTTCTCCGTATTTAACTGAAATTTCGAAACCTGTATTTCTCAGCCCTTATACTAGAAAATCCTTTCGCGCCAGTCAGGATCGAACCCCCTTTGGGTTGGTTCAACAGATAACGCGCTCCTTTAACCACTCAGGGATTTAGCTCACATTCATCATAAAATAAAATGCGCGACGATGACAGTTTCTTTTATAATAATGCGAGTGATTTAGTCATTTTATTTTCTGTTGGAGCTTATTATTTTTCTCAATAGGTTTGTAACATTTTTTTTTTCTGGAGGAGGACTTTTCATAAATTAAGCTTTTTACATTGTAATTTTTTAAGTAATAAAATGCTTTGCAACTTGATCTTTTTAAACTGATAATGATTTTTAATTACTTTTAAAAAAAGGTGAAATGTATTTTTATATAGAATTATTTCACAAAACTCTTCAATACAAAATTTACTCTTGATAGCAATAATAGCTTTTGTGTTAAGGGGTCCAAAGACTGATGCACAGACATCGTACACCTGAACAATAAGTACTCAGTTTCTTGCAGTAAAACAATATACACTATAATGATAAAAGTCACCGGACACTTAGAAGAGAAACACAACATAGCATTTATTGACATACATTAGTACAGTGTCGGTCAACCTTTGGCCTTAATGCCATGCACTGACCCTTCGAGAGATGGTTTCGAAAAGGTTTTGGAATACAGCGATAGGTATGCGCTTCCATTCGGTACATAATGCTGTCGCTAACTGTTGCTCAGTAGTAGGTCTTGATTCCAAACTTCCATTGCGGCGCTCTAATTCATCCTATAGGTGCTCTATGGGATTAAGATCAGGGCTCTGTGCTGGCCAGTCCACACGCGATACAGAATTATCGTCAAACCACGTCGTAACAGTCCTTGCTTTATGGCTCGGTGCATTATCCTGCTGGTGCCAACAAGGTTTGGTTCCATAATATTGCCACAGCGTTGGTATGGCATAATTGTCCAGAATATCGAGGTGGACGTGCTGGTTAACAGTTTTGTCCACGATAACCAATGGGCCGGGACCATATCACGAAAACCACCCCCACACAAATACACTGCCAGCTCCAAATTTTACCGTAGGAACACTACACTGTGGTAAATAGCGTTCCCCCGGCTGCCGCCATACCCACACACGGCCATCAGACTGATGGATCGTGTATCTGGATTCATCAGTCCATACGACCCGTTTCCATTGATCTACGGTCCACGACAAACGTTCTTTACACCATGCTAAATGACGAGTAGCATTCCGAGTGGAGATGGAAGGCTTATGAGCAACCGCACGATCACGGTAACCCATGGAATGAAGTTTCCTGCGAATTGTACGTTTACATACCGAGGTTCCAGCATTTTTACTCACCTGTACACTGAGGTCTTGTGTAGTACTCCGGCGATTAGCTGTAACGACTGTGCTGAGGCTTCGACGTCCTTTATCACTGATTTTCTTTGGTCTGCCGGTACGTTTTGCTACTTCAGGCACGCCCTGTGTCTTCCACGTATTCAGTGTATCCAAAACAGCTGACTTGGGTATGTTTAAACGCCTCTCGGTTTCTCTTACGGACAACCCACTAATATAACACCCAACAATCTTTTCTTTCTCAAAGTCAGTTCTCTCCCGCCGCGACATTTACACTCAACCTCACAGTGTGATATGATCGAGGTCAGCTGCAGGCTTGTTTTTATACCGTTTGCAGCTGTACCGCGCATCTTAACAACGCAGCGGATCCATTAATTTGCTTTTGAAGGGGTGTTCTCTGACCTTTCTCAATATAGTATATAATAAATAGCTGGTGCACAAAATGGGGGAGAGGAGAAGAAATATTCTGTACCACAATAAACAAAATTCATGCGATATCCTATCCACAATATCCAATCTCGCTACAGAACTTCAAAATCCAATACTCCGACAAACTATTGAAATTTAACAGTTAATCAAACTTTCAAGTATTCCCGTGAATCTCTCCTATTACCGGAAATTTTCGTCATTTGAATTCGGAAAAAGTGAGAACGGAGTTTTCCCGTTAATATAAGAAAGGAATTGCGGAAAGGTTTCTGAAAATTCAGAATTTTCCGTTAGCACATGTTGATTTACCGTCAATATAAGAAAGGTATTGTGGGAAAGTTTTTGAAAATTCAGAATTTTCCCGTGGTACGAAAAATCTGTGAAATTCAGGTTAATTTCCGTCGTTTCACAGAAAAGGCTGTATCAGAAATATGATTCGTTAATTCCCGAAAGGAATGACGGAAAGTAGCTCGTGAATTTCAGAATTTTTTTTACAATGCGGATTCTTCTTTCAGAAGGATAATGTGTAATGCCACATTGCCCGGATTGTTCGAAAATGGTTCGTGGAACTTGGAGAAGAGCCGGGTATTGTCTTAACCTCCAAATTCCGCAGGCGTCAATTAAATTGAATATCTGTAGTTTGTGTTAGAACAGAAAATCTGATGTGTGGCGGTTTAAGCGCGTAACTTACAAGAGTTAACGTATCCGCTGCGGACATTGTGGTACCAGATACCACAAGACACCTTTGAAAATCTTGTAGCGTCTGTGCTCGCCGTGTAAGAGCTGTTTTCGCGCCACGTGGAGGACCAACATCATATTAGGCAGGTGGTTAGAATGTTTTGGCTCTTCAGTGTAAGTCTCACTCCACCTGGAAAGTTATGTGCCGCCACCACACACACACCTGAAGGAAAAGTAATGATGAATGACCACCTAACAGAAACGCTTACAAATTCATCTTTCATTTATATTGGTTGATGCATCAGTTCATACGGTTTTATTTCACGAGTGTTTCCCAGGTCAGTAGTGACGGTGCAGATGGCCAGTTGTATATCAAAATGTAGTGAATAATATCGTGTAACTAAATCATATTGCGTTGTGTGATTGTGACTATTGGTTTGTTTTCAGGTCCGGAAGGATGGAGTGTCAAGTAGAGAGGAATGAATATTTTCGACATCTGCTCCTCTACGAGTTTAACAAGAGATCCACTGCCGCCGAGGCTACTCGACAAATTTGTGTTGTGTATGGGAAAGATGCTATTGCTCCGAGGACAGCCCGCAAATGGTTTCAGTCTTTCCGATGTGGCAACTTTGAACTCAACGACTCTCCACGATCAGGTCGTCCATCTCACGTTGTTGAGGATCGTTTGAACCATCTCATCCACTTGGATCCGCGTCAAACCACACGCGAATTGGCCACCGAGATGGACTGTGATCAGGCCACAGTGGTGCGACACCTGGAACGTATGGGAAAGGTCCAGAAATCGGGTCTTGGGTGCCTCACACTCTCACCAAGGACAGCAAGAATCAGCGTGTTGTCATATGTGGTTCCTTGCTCGCCCGTTACTGCGAATGTTCTCAGCAACGCAAACCCTTTCTGTCACGTATTGTTACTGGAGATGAAAAGTGCTGCCTGTACGTGAATTTCGGGCATCAGAGGGAATAGTTCAGTCCAAACAAGACGCCCGCATCCCGTTCAAAACATGACATGCAAATATCATGTTGTGTGCCTGGTGGGACATGGAAGGCATTATTCACTGGGAAATGCTGCCGAAGAATCGGATCATGAACGCTGCACTCTATTGCGAGCAATTCCACCGTGCGGAGTAAGCATTTCAGCAGAAACGGCCACATCAGCGCCATGGTGTCCTTCTCCAACATGATAAATCACGCTCTCACAGTGCAAACATGACCAAAATGGTCATTCAGGACATGAAATAGAAGAACCTTCCACATGCGGCCTATTCTTCAGATGTCGCCCCTTCACACTATCACCTGTTTCTATGTCTGTCGAATGCATTCCGTGACAGAACGTTTAACAATGATGTAGATCCCCAGAATTTCTTTGATGATTTCTTCGCATGTTTTTTCAAGAATGGCATTGCAGACTTATCCAGACGTTGAGATACCATCATAAACAATGGGAGGGGGAATACATAGTTGACTGATTGTGTTTTCCCTTCTGATGTAATACATTCCCTGTAGTATGGTGAAAAAAACGGCATGAACTTATGCATCAAGTCAATATTAACATTACGAAGCATTTGCAACAACATACACTGGCGGAAAGTGAAAAAAGAACACCAAGAAAGAATTGGCGGACGATCATGAAATTTACATATGTTAATGGGGTCGAGTTTACGTAGGTGTGATGTTAATTTCGGGACCAACCGGTGAACGCTTGCGCCACAGCACGGAATAATATGCAAATTATCGTTGGTGGTTTTTAAGGAGCACGGCGAAGTGAATGCAATCAGTCGTCGGCGTACGGACACGTGCGAAGACCCTGTAGAAGCTGCAATGCCTGGACATGGAAGACGTGTACGATTTCAGCAGTTATCGGTTTTTGAGCGAGGTCGTCTAGTTGGACTCCGCGAGGCCGGGTGGTCGTATCGTCGTAGTGTGGAGCGAATTGGACGGGAAGTATCGGCGGTGGTACGATGGTGGCGTAGATGGTCCGAGGAACATTCCCACACGAGAAGACGTTGAACCGGGAGTCACAGACGGACCGATGAGCGGACCGATCGACGCTTAAGAAGAGCGGCGTTGTCAAGCAGAACATCCACTGCGACGCAAATCCGAGCTGCCGTTGCACCTGAGGTGACTGTGCAAACAATCCGCAACCGTCTACTGGATGCAGGATTACGTGCACGTGTGTCTCTGGCATGTGTACCTCTGACTCCAGTCCACCCTCAGGAACGGCTGCAGTGGTGTCACCAACGTCTGCACTGGATAACGCAATGGCGATCTGTGGTGTTCAGCCATGAAAGCAGATTCTGCTTGGGAGCATCCGATGGCCGTATGCGTGTTCGCAGACGCACAGGGGAGCGTCTCCACCCTTCTTGCATCCGCCAGCGACACATAGGGCCTACACCTGGTCTCCTGGTGTGGGGAGCGATCATCTATCACTACCGTACACAACTAGTGTTTGTACCGGGTACGTTAAACAGCACCTCCTACATCAACAACAACATTCAGCCCGTTGTTGTGCCATTTGTAAGGTCGGTCCATCGTGGTGTTTTACAGCAAGATAACGCACGCCCACACACGGCACGTGCAACGCAACATGCTCTTCAGGGTGTGAGGCAACTTCCATGGCCTGCACGTTCACCGGATTTGTCCCCCGATTGAGCACGTGTGGGATTTTATGGGACAGCGACTTATCCGGTCTCCAAGGCCAGCCACGACCACCCCAGATTCACGCGTCCAGGTTGAGGATGCTTGGAACTCAATACCCCAAACTTACATCCAACATCTGTACGACAGACTCCATGCCACAGAATTGCACAATGTGACGCAGTTCATGGCGGTTCAACCTCGTACTAACCATGTTACATGGAAATGTTATTTTTCAGTTTACCAGCAAATACAGCTGTATTTTGCCATAATGCTTTGATCACGTTATCCTCTGTATTCCGTTATTATGCTGTATAAATTTCGTTGGTATCAGAGGTCTCCTTTTTGGTGTTCTTTTTTCACTTACCGCCAGTGTAGTATGTCAGATATACTGACAAAGACTTATTTCCTTTTGTATTTTTTGTCTACAACAAAAATTCCAAGAATTTTGGTTCTTTCATAGAGAATGTGGCTTCCTGGGTAAAAATCCAGGTAGGTACTGGACGGATATTCTGCTCCTTCTTCCACTAGTTCTCTTTTTTAATTAGAACCAGTAACTCAGAATTAGAGACAATATCTCGTATTACCAAAGAGTCGTTGAATACAATAAATAAATAAATAAATAAGATTCTAATATGTTTGAAGATATATCAGTAACTACACTGAAGGTTGTAATTAGTATTCTGGCTAGTCCTGCCCCCTTTCCTGGTAAATATTGCGCATATGCGACTAGTGTAAACAGTACAGTGATGGTGACGTTCAAAGTTATTCCACAGTGGAGAGTGTTTTTCTGTTTTTTCTTTTGTATATTGAGCAATATCTCAAGTACCATTATTACAAAGGAAGCGGCAAAGCATGCGGGGAAGCACAAATACAATTGGGATTTGAAGTGTACGTGTTCTCGGTTTTAAGAATTTTTTCCCCATTATTTCGCGGAAATTCGTCCATTTGCGGATTAAGTGGAGTGGGAGAACCCCATCAATGGGATTTGAAAGAAAATGCGAATAATCCAGAGCAGCCTTTTCCAAAGACACTCCGTCTTCCGGGCACGTACTGGGCAGATGCGATATTTTGAACAACTCAGACGCTCCACCTGATATGTTTTACATCCAATCGATACTGCAATCTGTGTACAAGTGAAGCAGCGCTAACGACGTCGTTTAGTTAAGCCGGAAAACTGCCTTTAATATCCTCCCAAACGACTCACAGAAAGATCAGATGAAAGCGTGTAGTTAACACTGTTCGCTTCTGCCTTCGTATCGAAAGTTCTGAATTCATTTACTCGATATCTTCACCAACACACTGCGCTATTTTTCTTTTTTTGTTTTTGTTTTTTAAAGAAAATTCACAATTGATCATGATTGATGTAAATTATTCCGTAGAGTCAAATGTTGGCCGAATCTTTGCTGGAAGGTTTACCGTAAAAAGACTACAATGAAAAATTTTTTTTAACTTTTTCCGAGGAAAAGTATTTTTAGTAAACGTAAACAACCAATTATTGTTAAGCAGCTCGGAAATAAAAGACAAGCGCTTCATACTATAAAAAAAAACTAGACGAAACCCGTCGGAAACGACGGTTAGTTTTTTTTTTTTTTTTTGGCTGAAGGTTTAACGACCACCGTGAGCAACTCAATGGGCTATAAGTAGTCGTCCGTCCTTAATTTAGAGACACTGGTTCCAGGGAAGGGAGAGAGCCAGTGCCCTAAGACAAACAAAACATCCATGCCTCACCGGGATTCGAGCCCGGACCCTTCACGAACGAAACATCATAAGCCAGCGCTTAGACCACTGCGCCACCGGGTGGCCAGGTTCGTGATGAGCATCCTTTTTCAGTCGTAAAATGTGAGGCGCAAATCCACTCATCTCGATCGTGTGCGAAAATTCAACTGGATAGCGCACTCTTTCACTCTCATCTTCAGTCACAACTGTGTTTGTAAATGTTGTTGGAATGAGATTCGCGTTGCGAATACTCTTCATTCTGTGTTGTCCGAGACATATACACTGACGGAAAAAAAAATCGCAACACCACGAAAAAATAGTTGTAGAGGAATGAAATGGCGGCAATACATTTGTATAGGTAACATATTTAATCGATTAAGTTTTCAAGATCACAGCTTATTGTAAGCGCGAGAAGAGCCATTTTAAATGTGAAATGCTGGTACATTAATAACCGGTGTAACCGCCAGAATGTTGAATGCAAGCACGCAAACGTTCATGCATTGTGTCGTACAGGTGCTGGATGTCAGTTTGTGGGATGGAGTTCCATGCTTGTTGCACTTGGTCGATCAATACAGGGACGGTTAATGCTAGTTGGAGGTGACGCTGGAGTTGTCGTCCAATGATGTCCCATACGTACTCGATTGGTAAAAGATCTTGTGATCTAGTAGGCCCCAACATGCTCTACAGAGTGTCGACACTCTGTAGAGCATGTTGGGTTACAACAGCGGTATGCGGGCGAGCGTTATCCTGTTGGAAAACACCCCCTGGAATGCTGTTCATGAATGGCAGCACAACAGGTTGAATCACCAGACCGACGTACAACCAAAGAATATCTAAACTGATAAGAAGGTAAGGCTCAGCGAGACGTAACTAGTGCCACTATATTATGCGGCAAAGAATCATTACACGGAAGCCAACATTACAGGCTGATGCCGCAGCTTTGGTTGGCTTTGGCCGCAGGATGCCGGAGCAGACTGAGTTGGACTGAGCATGCGTGTTTGTGTTCAAAGAATATAAACGTTTGTTTGTGTTGGCGTTTTGTTCAAAGGTTTCTATGCGTTTATAGCTCAGTCGTTTCAGCAAATAATACATATTTGGTTTCAGTGATCTGCAATTGTACCGTCTGTATCAAGCAAGCATGTCTTTGATGGAAGAAAATGATAAATCTACCAGGTGAGTAATTACGGGTTTTTTTTTCATTCTGCTTTAAGTGTTATTAAAGGAATCTTTTGAGCCTTACAAGATTCTTGTTCCATTATATGCATGTTTACATGAAGAAGAGGTTAAATAATTTTCCTCGCCTTTACCTACAATCGTTCTCAATATTCTGTTTTGTAAGGATTCACAGATGATTAAGGTTACAAGCTACATGTGAATCTCACATGTTCTCCTACCTAATGTTTACGTTTTGTGGGAACCCACCCACCATTCCATTGTTTTGCTACTGAGAATTACACGCAAACAATTTTTAATACAAAGTACCAAACCACGAATCCCATGGAAATTCAAAACCAGGCTCATCATATTTGACATTTAAGGTATATTGTAAATATATCTTATATATTCATGCCAAGCAACATAGTTGGTATTACTATAAAGTAGTTATCTTTAGGTATTTATGTGCTAATTGCACATTAGCATCAAAGGATGTAAACTTAGCATGATTACCCCTGATCATGTGGCCAAAGAATATAAATCAGTTCGATATTCTTTGATGTGGCCATGCTGATGCATCTGCAGTGCAATATGAAACGTAATTTTTATAATTGTTCCATATAAACCAAACACTCCTAAAATCGGGTTGATCAAAAATTATGTATAGTATATTTTGGTTAGTATTGAAAATGGGAAATTTGTGTAAGCTGTTTAATGCAATTGAACTTCCTGTTCATACCACCGAAATCACGCAGGTAATTTTTTTACTTTAAGGTACCTTTCTACAATCGATATGCTGATGTTGTGGTGGAAACTAAGCAAAGTTTAAGAGTATATTTAATGTGTACACAACTTATTAATTTTTTCCTTATTTGTGGTTTTGTTTGTTGTTGCACCTGGTAGTACTTCAGAATATTTGTGTTACACGTGTAAGTTATGTGTCACAATATTTATTTTACCTGGGTGTTAGTTCTGTGGACAATATAGATCATTAGCAGGACAAATTGGTTATACAATATGTTTTTCCCAAGGTTCCTAAGACCACAGTCAGAGCTGTGACATACAACATTCAGGCGGGCAGTTGAAAAAACGAAACAACAAATACAGTTCATAACTCCGGTTTAAGCATAGCAACTGGGTACAGCCTATGCATAACAAAGTAACAATTTAGCAAAATTAAATTTCTAAACTTAACATTAGTTGACATAATGTCATACCCATTCAGTTATAATAATGTACCTCTTTCACAAGGTAATAACATTTTGTAATTTCATATGTAATTTTTGGTTATGCTCACCTCAGAGTCAGAGGTGCAACACTATTCCACACAATGGCCTCTGATCATTCATCCAAAAGGGTGGGTTTGAATCCCGGTGATGCGTGGATGCTGTGTTTGCCTTACGGCACTTTCTCTCTCCCTTCCCTGTAACCAGTTAACCTAAATTACAGGCAGGCGAATGCTTGCTCATGGTGGTCGTTACACCTGTAATCAAAGAAAAAGGAATTTCCCACACAACTATTCTTTTAGACACATTCCCGCAATATTTCAGCTGAACACGTAGGGAGTCATCTAAGCATATTAGACAGTACTAAAGACATGCTATTATTATAATTATAGCTTAAAAGATGAGAGAGAAAAATTCCTTGTCAGTTTATAAAATAAAATTCATAGACATGCTGTCATTTGATTGCTGTCATTTCTGACACCAAAAAAAGAAAAACTACATAAGTTAAAATTGCCAGGAAGTAGTAACCTGCCATAGAGATTTGTATCCATGGTGCCCATGTGATTTATACTGAATAAATGCTATGTACAAGTAAGCTGCACCTGAAAAACTTTTTCTCCAGTACCCACCTAAAGACAACGTTACTACTTTGCCTTAAGAGGTGCATGTTTAAATTTAAGCATTTTATTTCCTCTTTTAAGGGTTTCTAGAATTTGCTACAGTACATTTGAATTGCTAGCCACTTAAACAAAAAAAATTCCTCTTTAAGTAAGAGCTCATTTGCTACATCACCCAAATGGCAAGCATATAACTTTTCCTCTGATCTTAAATAACTGTCAGTGGCTCAACTGGAATTAAATTAATTCAAGTGTTCCAATATCCTCCACACTGTTCCAATATCCTCCAGCTCACTGGTTAGAAAACATCCTTTTTTTTTTAATGGCACTTAGCCACTATGAGATAATTTCATGAGATATATTTAGGTATTTTTATGTGCAAACTTGATATATCTTCAAAGAATAGGTAATTTTATGTGCAAACTTCACATGTGCATGATCACCACTAGTCATGTTGTAAGGCCGTAGCCAGGAATTTATTCAAGGGGGGGGATTGTATCCGGAAAATATTTCTTTCTTTTCATAATTGAATGGAAATTTCAATTTTTTAGTTTACAATTCCAAAAGCTATAACACCCCTTCCCTCCCTGACCCATTTTTGAGATTAGTAATTGTAAAATTTTTCTTCATCAATGTGCATTAATTGTAAAATTGCCGCCTATAAATTTGCAATAAACATAGATCAAACCCAACACGAGGTACTTACTTTAGATAACTATTTTTAATGATTTAACAAATTATGTCGCACCAGTGTTTTGGAACCAACAATTACAGTATGTATTGGTAGAAAGTTTTAAATTTTAAGGCAAACATTAAAACATTTAACATAGGTATAATACAATTTGTACAAATCATCAAATTAAAGGAATTTTTACATTAAGAAGAACAAGTAAGATTTGCCTTTTCACTCGCGTTATAAAAAATTAGCGAGCCTTGAATATTTAACAAACCAATTTAAAAGTTCGTCTGGTTGCACCTCAGTTTTCCAATGGGCTGCTAAAACTGATAATCTACTCAGTCTGTTTTCTCCCGTTGAGTTTCTTAAATATGTCATCAATTGTCTAAGTGTTGAAAATGTACTTTCTGGCAGAGCTGTGGAAATCGGAATAATAGCAAGAATCTGTAACAACGTGTGAGTGGGAGAAAAGGTTTCAGTCGCATTGTAAAATGGCCTGTATTGCATTACCAGGTCTTGATTTAACGTCTATGTTGATCCATTTGTTCCGCCAAACAGACTATGAGATTACTGCTCTCTGGAAGTATGTGTTTTCATAAAATCCTTTGCAAGTCGTTAGCTATATTTTGTAGTTTAACATAACATGTTGAGGTAGAAATATTTGAAGCGCTATGACTAATGTCTTGTGAGTCTCGAAACGATCGTTAATTGGTGTTCACACATGGTCAACAAATGACACAAATATTTTTCCTGAAATATTATTCTGGAGTTCCTGAAGAAATATTCGATCTTTGAATCATCCTGGATGTAACTCTAGGCATTGTGATAACTCCATCAATTTATGTGATCAATTTTGACGCTGAATTAAAAACCACTTAATTTATGTATAAGGTTACTTCTTAGATGTCGATGCAAACTTATACGTACATGTAGAAATTATATTTTTTTTTATTTAGTTATATTAAGTTATTATATTATGACTCATTACAGATGACAAAAATGAAAATGAAATGAAATACTGAAAATAACAAATGAAATCTTTCTATATTTCAGAGGAAACAGAATTTGTGTGATCTGCAAATCAGAAAACAAATCTCACCCTGACCGCAAGTTTTTCTCTTTTCCCAAAGAGTCAAATAGGTGAGTCTCCTTTATTTTGCAACCTTCTCATGATCATGTTTAAGTTTTGGCAAAAATTGCATCAGTTATTCTTAAATTATGTTCATTTATTTTAAGTTGTAGATTATTTGGTTCTTTACCTAAAACAGGGCATTGTTAACATTTAGCTGCATGTTTTACATAGTTAGTGCAATGTAATATTTAAAAAAGGTAACTTGTGTTTAAAAATATTATAGTTGCTTAACAAACACACGCCAGTTGGCAATGTTTTAATTCAATGTGCAACAAAGTGATAATGTAATGAAAAAATATGAAAAATAAAATTTCTTTAAATTACAAAAAAAATTTCTTCATGGAATTTCTTTTGCGCTGTAAATTATTTTGCTCATTACTTTTGTTTAATTTTTGGTTGTCCTAAGCATCAAATTTATATTGTGTTATCACAAATGTCAGTTTAGGGGATATTATGTTTTAATATTTTTTTGTCACGGCTTAATACCATTTGAAATAGTTTGTTTCCATGTATTCATTACAAAGTTTGTAACACAGTGTTGTTTCTTAGATTTTCATCATGGATTTCGGCATGCCGTGGACACATGCATCACAAGACTGTAAGTGCTGTGGAAGCAAAATATCCAAATTCTTTACGGCATTCTCATTTTAAAGTATGCTCCCTCCATTTCCAGGATCATGATTATGCTTCAACAAAAAGACACTTCCTCCACAAGAGTGCCATTCCTACAATTTTTAAAAATCCAGGTATGTTACTTTGCAGTTTAGACTAACATTAGAACATTTATCTGAAATTGTGGGTATTAAAATTGTATTCAATTGTGTTTCTTATGTGATTTTAGTTTTAAACTACCTGTCCTTCATTTCAGTGTATTGCAAAGGTGGCCCTATGTTTTATAGGCCTGCCTTTGGAATATACGAGGCCTGTGCAAATGAAAAAAAAAATCCCTACATATTTTGGATTTGGCAGCTGTCATGTCAGAATATAGCTTTACCAAATGTTATTCGACAGTTATAATGGTGAGCCCAAAAGCAAAAGGAAACAAATAATATTAAGGATAAACCTAACCTAAGTTAAATATCAGGAAGCACCAGGAACTTCAACAAAAATCTTTGACATCTGTTAAAAATGGTACAAAAATTACTAAACAAAACACGCTTTTTTAACGTACTTTTACCTGTTTTACAATTAATGCAATTGTCATGAAAATGCTTTCAATATATTCTCACTACTTGCCCACTGAAGGGCAGTAGCTGTATTTCCTCGTACCTCTCTTTCAAAGTGTTTTTTACTCACGACGCTGGCTATTCGAGAGGACGTGTCAAACTGATACATGCACCGGTTGCAAAGAATATCGGAGAAGTTAAGGCTCGGCGTGGCGTAACTAGTGAGTGCCGCCATATACAAAGGTACAAGATGCAGTGCACACAAACCAACATACAGGCTGAAACTAGAGCACCTGCGCATGTGTATTTCTGTTGCCTTCAATTCTGGTAAAGAACAATCAGCCAAGCTACTCACAGCACATTAGTTCACTTCAAATTGTGTGAAGAAACAAAATTAAGATGAGTTTGTAAATATTGTTTCTTCAAAATGATGATTCAGTGAGTTAAATATTTAAATCAATGTTTACAGACCTCAAAATTATAACCAAAGGACTTGAATGAGATTTCTTTATATTTGTGCATATATCTGAAGCAAGGTTGTGTTGTTAGTTCAAAGATTAAATTGGCAATCAGATTAGCCTTTCAGCTGTGCAGAAAAGGGAAACCTGCACCCCTGTAACTTAGCTTAAATTATAAGCAATCCTAATGTTCGTAGGAAAAATAAACCTCCAACTAAACGAAACCCGTCAGAATCGACAGTTTTTTTTAATTTTTATAAAGAATAAAACTTGTATGAAACAACAAATGTGAACTTTATTTTATTGACAAATTTATTCAACCACTTCATTAAAAACAATAGTCCAGTTTCATGATTTTTTTTTCTTTTTTACTGCAGGTTTAATGACCACTGAGCAACTCAATTGGCTATATATAAGCAGTCACCTGTAATATTTTCACTAAAAATGGCCACGGCAAGACTATTTTTGAAACTTCAACCATATCTTTTACATTCAGCCATTGTCTCAAAATAGTACTCACAGTAAACAACTTACAGAATTAATATACAGGGTTTTCACAAATTAGTTGGGCAAAAAGAATGGTTTATTATACTTACTTATATAGGCAAACATAAGAGTGAACAAGTTTATAAGATAGTGAAACACACCGAGTTTACCTCTTTATGATCTGCGTGAGGTAAATCTAATGCATGTTCAGATATACGATTCCTGTAACGGTTTTTTCACTAAAGAAGAATGGGACAGAAACATTAGAACAACTTACGGCACAAAACAAGTTTACCTTGGGACTATCTCTTTCATGCTCTAAAGTGGCATTAGGATATTCGGATCCCAATATCCTAACATTACGTCTATTCACTTTGTCACTGAAATGAAACGTTACCTCGTCACTGAAAACTAACTTAAAATAGTCCTGTCACAGTTAGTTTTCCGGTGTATGTGTCCTTCCTTATGCGAACACAGAACAAGTGATAAAAAACAGCAACCTACCGTTCAGTGAGACATGGATGCCCAACTAATTTGTGAACACCCTGTATATATATATTTTTTTTTCTGTAGTTGTTGTTGGGTGGCCATTTTCTTCAAGTGCCTGGTCTATTGCTGTAATTGTAGCATTTTCTGAGATTTTTAATTTTTGGCCGAAAACGTGACAATTAGGTCTGGGTTCATGAAATATTCTGGGGAATTCCCCTCCCACGATGATATGTTCAGTTTGGCAACTTATAAGGGGCTATACAGGGGTGTGAAAGAAAGACTATTTCCTTGTTCCTGATATGTGACATTCTTTGCGTATTCGTGGAATGCGTTCTTCAACTGATAATCACCCTTATGCTTCATGTTGTACTGTATAAGTCAAGTATTGTTAAAAAAAAATTTGTAGAAAAAAATTATTGTCATTATTTCATATAATTGAAAATGTGAGGTTTTAATGCCTTGTCTTCTTTCAGCTAATACTTCAGTCCTGGCAGGGGGCCTTAGCCTAAGAAATATGAGAGAGGCCATGCTGAATAAGCTGCAAACTGAAACCACAAATGCTGACATTGCTGAAAATTTGCCAGCTTGTATTTCTGGAGTCAGCAGGAGCCCAGAGCCAGAAGTCCCAATGGATACTCCTGTAGCCCCAAGCACTCCTGTTGGTGTGCATATGCCAAGAAGGCAGTTATTTTCTAAGCGTAGAATGATAACGCCTAAAACGGCAAAAATTAAATCTTTATCTTCTAAGCTTTATTATCTTAAAAGAAAATATGCAAAGAAGAACATCAAGTGCAGTATTAAAAGTGTTTTGGAAGTAATTCAGCCTCTAGTGTCTCGAAATATATTCCATTTCATAAAACGTCAGATCTCTGCTGAAAGTGTTTCCCGCCATGGGCGTAGGTGGTCGGTAGATGACAAATCTTTATGTCTTCAGCTGTACCTTGCAAGTCCTAAAGCATATTGCACGCTCAAGAGTTTTTACATTTGCCAAGTAAACAAACTCTCTTGAAATGTGTATCAGGTATTGAAATGGAGGCAGGATTTTCAGCTGCTGTGCTGGATTCCATCCGTTTAGTAGCCAGCAAGTTGAAACCACATGACAAAAAATGTATTATATCATTAGACGAAATGAGGCTGAAAAAAAGGTTTAGTGTATAATAGAAAAAAAGATTGTGTTGATGGTTTTGAAAATTATGGTTCCCACATAACTTATACTCCTCGTATTGCAACACACGTGCTTGCTATTATGGTTCGTGCGCTTTGCAAAAAGTGGAAACAGGTTGTTGGGTACTTCTTCTCAGCCGATACCACACCAGCAGCAACTCTGAAGGTGTTATTCCTGGAAGCACTCAGAAAATTGTTTGCTTCTGGGTTAACACCTATTGCAGTTGTCTGTGATCAAGGATCAAACAACCAAAGGTTGTATGGTGTGGAATTTGGTGTTACTGAGAGAGGCCCTTTTTTGTATTTGAAGGTCAAAAGATCTTCACATTGTGTGACGTTCCACATTTGATTAAATGTGTAAGGAACAACTTCAGGAAATACAAGGTTAAGTTTTCAGGTAACAAAATTGCTTCCTGGGACGATATAGTTGCCTTGTATGAATTTGATTCAAAGCAGACACATAGAGTTGTTCCTAAATTATCAAGACGGCACATAGAGGTGGATGGGCTAAGTGCCATGAATGTCAAGCTTGCCACTCAAGTGCTAAGCCAGTCAGTGGCATCAGGTTTGTGTTGCCTGACTGCAGTGAATCATCTATCTTCTTCTGCCGCCCATACAGCTGACTTTTGTTCATCTGTCAATGATCTTTTTGACAGTTTGAACAGTCGAGTTTTGAAAGATAAAACTCGGCCTTTGTTGTCTGCTGTTACAAAAAATTCTTCTCACATAGAATTCTGGAAGAAACAGTTGGAATTTATGAAAGCGTTATCCTTTGACACCAAAGGTAGAAAAATCTTATTTCCATGCATATTAGGCCTCAAAATTACTTTGTCTGCCTTTCTACATATGATCCCTACACTGTTAAATGATGTACCTTTCATTTTAATGTGCAGGTTTAACCAAGATGCCTTGGAAAATTTTTTTTCTGTTGTCAGACGCAAAGGAGGTAATAATGACCATCCTACTGCATATGACTTTCAGCAGAGAGCAAGGTTAATCATGGCACAGAGTATCATTAGCACTTGTGGAATGGCAAATTGTGAGCCTGATGATGACACAATTTTAATTCCCATGCATACATTAAATGTGTCTGAAAACCCTGAGCTAATAAACAGCAGTGATGTGAACAATCCAGACAGTTCATTAAACAGTTTGATTGCTTCAGATAGGATATTTTCTAACTTAGATAAAAATGCAGCTGCATATGTAGCAGGTTTTGTAGCCAAGAATGTAGCAGGCAAATTTTTGTGTGAAGTTTGCACTGCTGATTTAATTGGTGACAAAACCTTAACTGAGGAATTCATTGTTCATACACTTCAAAGAATTCGATGATGTCAAAAAAAGGGTTGACTTATCCTACTGAAGCATTGGTACAGACTGTATGTCAACTTGGTGAACTGTTTGCTTACAGTTTCATGAGATTTGCCACCACAGACACATAAAAAAAGAATTGGTTGGCATACTTAGTGAAGTGGACCACAATTGGTTATCCTGCAGCATTCATAAGGATAAAATGTGGGAATATCTTGTTACGTATTATGTTCATTTAATGGTTACGTACAAAGTTAAACAAATGTGTAGGGATCTGAAAAACAGAAAAAAACCACTGAAAAAAATTCAAAAATTGTCATAAAAATTGAAAACATGTTATATATATATATATATATATGCAGTGTATATATTTTGGGTACTTATTTATTGAACACATGCATACTTTATTTGTACGGGAAGAAGAAGCGCTGTGTACCAAGTGTTGCATCATAGTAACATAGTAACCTGTTGTAAAATGCATATTTTACCTAGCTGCAGCTAATTCTTTGAAAATATAATTGTGAGCTGTATCTATTATCTGTACTTATAATTGATGCCATGTACGCTTTATTTGTATGGGAAACAAGAAGCACCTGTTTACCAAGTGTCGCATCAGAGTAATGTGTTGTAAAATACATACGTTACCTAACGGCAGCTCAATTTTCTAAAAATATTTCGAGATGTATCTATTACCTGTACTTATAATTGATGCCATGTACGATTTATTTGTATGGGATAAAAGAAACACATGTTTACCAAGTGTTGCATCAGAGCAATCTGTTGTAAAATGCATACTTTACCTAGCTGCAGCTAATTCTTTGAAAATATAATTGTGAGCTGTATCTATTATCTGTACTTATAATTGATGCCATGTACGCTTTATTTGTATGGGAAACAAGAAACACATGTTTACCAAGTGTTGCATCAGAGTAATCTGTTGTAAAATGCATACTTTACCTAGCTGCAGCTAATTCTTTGAAAATATAATTGTGAGCTGTATCTATTATCTGTACTTATAATTGATGCCATGTACGCTTTATTTGTATGGGAAACAAGAAACAGCCGCCCCGGTGGCGCAGTGGTCTAAGGCGTTGGCCTCTGATCATTCGTCCGTAAGGGGTCCGGGTTCGAATCCCGGTCAGGCATGGATGTTGTGTTTGTCTTACGGCACTGGCTCTCTCCCTTCCCTGGAACCAGTGACCCTAAATTAGGGACGGGCGACTGCTTATAGCCCATTGAGTTGCTCACGGTGGTCGTTAAACCTCCAAACAAAACAACAAAAAAAACAAAAACAAGAAACACATGTTTACCAAGTGTTGCATCAGAGTAATCTGTTGTAAAATGCATACTTTACCTAGCTGCAGCTAATTCTTTGAAAATATAATTGTGAGCTGTATCTATTATCTGTACTTATAATTGATGCCATGTACGCTTTATTTGTATGGGAAACAAGAAACACATGTTTACCAAGTGTTGCATCAGAGTAATCTGTTGTAAAATGCATACTTTACCTAGCTGCAGCTAATTCTTTGAAAATATAATTGTGAGCTGTATCTATTATCTCTACTTATAATTGATGCCATGTACGCTTTATTTGTATGGGAAACAAGAAACACATGTTTACCAAGTGTTGCATCAGAGTAATCTGTTGTAAAATGCATACTTTACCTAGCTGCAGCTAATTCTTTGAAAATATAATTGTGAGCTGTATCTATTATCTGTACTTATAATTGATGCCATGTACGCTTTATTTGTATGGGAAACAAGAAACACATGTTTACCAAGTGTTGCATCAGAGTAATCTATTGTAAAATGCATACTTTACCTAGCTGCAGTTAATTCTTTTAAAATATAATTGAGAGCTGTATCTATTATCTGTACTTATAATTGATGCCATGTATGCTTTATTTGTATGGGAAACAAGAAACACATGTTTACCAAGTGTTGCACCAGAGTAATCTGTTGTAAAATGCATACTTTACCTAGCTGCAGCTAATTCTTTGAAAATATAATTGTGAGCTGTATCTATTATCTGTACTTATAATTGATGCCATGTACGCTTTATTTGTATGGGAAACAAGAAACACATGTTTACCAAGTGTTGCATCAGAGTAATCTATTGTAAAATGCATACTTTACCTAGCTGCAGTTAATTCTTTTAAAATATAATTGAGAGCTGTATCTATTATCTGTACTTATAATTGATGCCATGTATGCTTTATTTGTATGGGAAACAAGAAACACATGTTTACCAAGTGTTGCATCAGAGCAATCTGTTGTAAAATGCATACTTTACCTAGCTGCAGCTAATTCTTTTTAAAATATAATTGAGAGCTGTATCTATTATCTGTACTTATAATTGATGCCATGTACGCTTTATTTGTATGGGAAACAAGAAACACATGTTTACCAAGTGTTGCATCAGAGTAATCTGTTGTAAAATGCATACTTTACCTAGCTGCAGCTAATTCTTTGAAAATATAATTGTGAGCTGTATCTATTACCTGTACTTATAATTGATGCCATGTACGCTTTATTTGTATGGGAAACAAGAAACACATGTTTACCAAGTGTTGCATCAGAGTAATCTGTTGTAAAATGCATACTTTACCTAGCTGCAGCTAATTCTTTGAAAATATAATTGTGAGCTGTATCTATTATCTGTACTTATAATTGATGCCATGTACGCTTTATTTGTATGGGAAACAAGAAACACATGTTTACCAAGTGTTGCATCAGAGTAATCTATTGTAAAATGCATACTTTACCTAGCTGCAGTTAATTCTTTTAAAATATAATTGAGAGCTGTATCTATTATCTGTACTTATAATTGATGCCATGTATGCTTTATTTGTATGGGAAACAAGAAACACATGTTTACCAAGTGTTGCATCAGAGTAATCTGTTGTAAAATGCATACTTTACCTAGCTGCAGCTAATTCTTTGAAAATATAATTGTGAGCTGTATCTATTATCTGTACTTATAATTGATGCCATGTACGCTTTATTTGTATGGGAAACAAGAAACACATGTTTACCAAGTGTTGCATCAGAGTAATCTATTGTAAAATGCATACTTTACCTAGCTGCAGTTAATTCTTTTAAAATATAATTGAGAGCTGTATCTATTATCTGTACTTATAATTGATGCCATGTATGCTTTATTTGTATGGGAAACAAGAAACACATGTTTACCAAGTGTTGCATCAGAGCAATCTGTTGTAAAATGCATACTTTACGTAGCGGCAGCTAATTCTTTTAAAATATAATTGTGAGCTGTATCTATTATCTGTACTTATAATTGACGCTATGTAAGCTTTTTTTGTATGGGAAAAAAGAAGCACATGTGTCACAAGTGTTTAGTCAGAGTAATGATAAAATTATTTCATGGTTTTGCATTACTACTTGTGTTGAAAAATGTATAATTTAACACCAGTTGATTCTCGAAAAATGTCATTTTGCAGTATACTTATTAGCGACACTTATTGTTGATGCCCTGTATTCTTTATTGGTGTGGAAAATTGAACTGCATATAACATCTATGATCAATGTAGTAATAAAATCGTTTAATAATCAAATATGTATCTGTTTTATTATAGTAGAAATAATTTTTAAGAGCATTGTCTTTTTTTTCAATCTTTTTTGACTTAATATATTGCTTTTTTTTTACCGATAACTTAGATATTCACAACATAATCGGAAATCAAGGTAAGTTATTGCTTCATTTTACTTTGTGATCTAAAGCCTAATGGTGTATATGCAGAATAAATAGCAACTGGATAGGGGATATAATAGAACCCACCTGACACCATTGGAGCCTCTAGCTGTATTTTTGAAGTCTGTTTAAAATCATTTTTGATAAGTAAAAATTTGTTTGCAGCTTAAAAAAACAACCCCAAAAATTACTTACAAACAAAAAATATATTTTTTATCTAAAAACGTTCGGGCAAGATCGTTTTATGCGTCACTTTATTACAATTTTTTCGTTAAAATGTTAAGCTGCAGCTACGTTTCGTTTGTTTACGTGAAGTTCGTGTCATTTTATTTTTTTAGAGGTAGTATATTTTTTGATTTCCGCAAAAAATATAAAGTGTTTCTTTGTTTAAAACGACTTCCAGTTCAGAATTTAAAAGTTGTAAGCAGTTTTATTTTCCCATGACATTAATTTTGAGGCATTTTGGTACCTACGTATTGAATATCAAGACTGAAAAAAGTTGGTGCTTAAAGTGATAATAAAACTGCTAAAATTTCCTTAAAATAATATTAATTGCTAATATATATATTTGTTTCACCAAAAGAAGGGACAGGAGGGATACTCAGAAAAGAACAAAAAGAAAATGCTTTAATAGACCCAATGAGACCGAAGGAAACAGTCGCAGATCAAAGCTTAGCTTCCTTTCCGTGAAATAGGCTTCCCGTCCCGTGTCCCCTACGCTTTTTGCGCCTGAATGTTAACTTTCCCGCAGAGCATCTGCGGCCGCATTACATGGTGGCGCTGCTGTCGCCTGTTTTACATTATCTCTACGAGAGTTGAGCTTCTTCACGCGAAGCGTTTATATTCTTTGGTACAACTGTGCCGTCAGGGCGCGTGGGATAGCCACGAGAGTGCTCCTGCTGTCATAGGAAATTGCTCCCCAGACCATAACTCCAGGTGTAGGTCCAGTGTGTCTCGGCCGCAGACAGGTTGGTTGCAGGCGCTCCCCTGGCCTCCTTCTAACCAACACATGGCCATCACTGGCACCCAGGCAGAACCGGCTTTCATCGGAAAACACAACAGATCTCCACTCCGTCCTCCAATGAGCTCTAGCTTGACACCACTGACGTCGCAAACGGTAAGAAAAATCCACCTTCTCGTAGCCCTATTACACGACCTCGTTCAAATTCCGTGAGCTGTTGATAATGGCTTCTTCGTCTTCTTAAAGGCATTCTTGACTAACATCAACACACTACGTCGAATCTCAACGATAACTAACGCTCACGAACGTTGCAGCGCGTATTTACAGCAAACCTGCTTTGCATGTTCCGAGGGGCGCTATTAGCGCCACACGTATGTGCCGAGCGTGAAATTTGCATAGACGTCATCTTACAGATGTACTCTCTCCGCCTAATAACTGTCGTTTATCTAACACAACCGCTTCTTGGTGTTGGGAGTTTTTTCCGTCAGTGTAGTTGCGACCTATTGATCGCTCACGCCTTCCAGTAAGGCTCTTACGTCTTATTTATTTATTTATTTTTACGGGAGAGACATTCTGCTAAGGGTAAGCATGAAATTAAGTATTTACTTACTTTAGGACTGATCACTGAACACCACGCACACACCAAGTCTGACACTGAACTGAGCGTCTGATGTAGATAAGGGCCGCACGCTTCTCCCATAGACTTTACATGGGAACTTTGCCGCTGCGCCCAGCCCAAAATCTTTGCCTAATCTCCGTTTTCTCTTCGACTGGCACATCTACACGGCAAGACCTTTATTTTGATGCCTGAACCATATTTTTACGTTCAGCTGTTCTCTCAAAATAGGTCTCAGTAAAAAACTTTATAAAATGAAGATATACTGTAGTATCCTGTGTCCTTTTTGTAACGTCGTTGGTGACGTCTTACACATGTTTGTTTACTGTCCAATGCTGCTTCCACTATTTCACAGTATGTTTCAACTTGCACATCCTTCTTGTACCAGTGATCTCACCCTAGAAGATTATCGTTTCCTCGGCCACAGTTCTACAAGTTTCTCCTCTGTTTTACCAGTTTGTTCGTATTTATTTATCCTAGGTAAATATATTATTTTCTCTCACCTGCTACAGTTACAAGATCCAGATCCTATCACATTCTCTACCTCCTTGGTTGCACACTACCGCAACAGGGTAAAAGCCAGACTCACCCTGCAACACTCCTTGGCGAATGATTCGGCACGGTTACCTGCCTTCTTCAAAACATGGTCGCCGTGTCGTCCCTCGTTTCGGTTTTCTAGTGCCCAGACTGTTGATCTACTGTTAATGCTCTTAAACCTACGTCGGAACTTTCTATTTTTACTGTCCCCTCACCATGTTTCCTCCTGGAACTGGATTGTGTTTGCTTCCTGCTGATGTCACCTTTTGTACACAGTTCTCTTCATGCTCACAGTGACTCTCTTTTACCAGTGATTCCCATTGCACTAGAACTGCGCAAATTACTTCTATAAATTTTTCCCTCCAGTGATGTTCCAAGACTTCAATGAACAATTATCCCAGAGCTACTGCTGTTTACAGCAAATAATGCAATGCATGTCATTGCTCATTTGTACAGTTACCATTTCATTGTAAATATCTACATTTTGTTTTATTTCTCCCCTTCTCTCACACTGCGTGTGAGGTTGGGAATGTTCTGTTGTAATTCATTTTAAGTGAATAAAAGCGAATATTGAAACTAAGTGATGGCCTCTGATCATTCGTCCGAAAGTGGTCCGGGTTCGAATCCCGGTGAGGCATGGATGTTGTGTTTGTCTTACGGCACAGGTTTTCTCCCTTCCCTGGAGCCAGTGACCCTAAATTACGGACCTGCGACTGCTTATAGCCCATTGAGTTGCTCACGGTGGTCGCTAAACCTCCAATCAAAAAAAAAAAAAAAAAAGAACGTGGACGAAACGAACACGGACAAAGAAACAGGAAACCCGAGGTGAGGCACGGGTAGCGCGGTAGTCTTACGGCACTGGTTCCCTTGCCTCCCTGGAACCACTGGGCTCAAATTAGGAATAGATGACTGCTGATATATAGCCCATTGAGTTGCTCAGAGTGGTCAGTAAACCTCCAAACAAAAACAAAATCTATAGCTGATAGGACATGAGAACCCTGATTTAAATGCCTCAATTATATTACAAATATTTTTTAAAATTTCAGAGCTTTCCACAATTTTACTCGTGGAAGCTCTGAATTTTCGAAATTTTAAATTTTTGAAGTGTCATTATGAAGAGATTATTTCAGTTAGAGCAAAAAATAAAAAAATAAAAAAAAAAAAAAAAATCCTGAGAAATGTATTTTTGGCTGGTATTATTTTTAGTTACCTTCTCAAATTTTCCTCTAGAAGTCATTAAAATCATGCTGAGTTTCGACTGCGTGTTTGAAGATTATTTCATTGCGACTGAAAACTATATTTCTATCTAACAGAAATACAAATTAAAACTGGATACTTTTGAGAAGATAAAATTTCTGCTTTATGGTGTGAATTTTCAGTTGAGGGAGTAAGAAAATTTTGATACTTTGAGGTGACTTTGTTAAGAAATTTGCTTTCAGCCTGCTCCAAGAATCTATTGCGACCAGATAGATCACATATTCATATTTTCGTTCTTGTATTCCTCGCCCTGATCTGAAAGTCGTTTTGAACCCTTGAGGCGAGGTGCTTAACAGCTGACAAGTCGAGGTGCACCTGCTTAAACTAAACTGCTTTCGCGATAACAGATAACAACCCAAACTGTTACGCTCGTGACAGATTCTTGTAAACACGCATGCTCCTCGTCCATCAGAAGTTTAGGGAAGAACTGCAATTTCTATTTATTCTTTTTAGTATATGAAATTAAAAATTTTAGAAAAGATGAATTCAGCCAGAAAATTAATTATATGATAATACGTTATTTTATGTGCACTCTCTTCGTTTTTCTGTTGTTGTTTTTTTAATTTGGAGCTGTCAAAAATTCTACCTCCCCTTGAAGTCTGCCGCCCTATCCACAAATGCTCCCTTGACTCTAAGCACACACACTCACCCATACACTGTATAAATACTCTTTGCCACATCGTTGCCCGAGTGGTTAGACGGCGTACTTTTCGGGATAGTCGTTCGAGCTTGGTCCCAGGTTTAAGTCCCGACATGGAGGATAAGGCATCTTCGCCACCCACTTCTATGTCGATTGTCGAAGGCGCTGGCTCTGTCGATTCCTTGGAACCAGTGGCCCTGAATTACATACGAGTGACTGCTTATAATCCTAAAACTTGCTCATGGTGGACATTAAACTTCAAAAGAAAAAAAAACATATATATTCCTTTGTTCGTTATCCCGGTTTCACACATCAGAGACGCAGGCAAAAGTGATTACCTTAAATGCATTCTCTTTCTGGAAGAAGTGAATTGCACAACCATTAATCTTTACGTTAATATACGGGTCTTTCGACGTAAAGTAGCATATACAGAATTAATCAGTCTACATTTGGCGGTAATGTTAGCATCGCGCGGCGGCTTAACGCAATTCGCCGTTTGAACTCACTGCCACAATCTCCTGCACGGTCAATCATGGATCCCAGGAAGCAGAAGTCCCTAACACATTAAATCAATCCATGGCCGTCTTAAGAGGTGGGCCAACGGGGCTGGTTCCCGGTTTGGTTCCAATTGCGGGCGCCCCAATTGCGGACAGTGGGAAAAACAGTGCCAATTGCGGACAAATCCAGTTCTGTCCGCAACTGGGGAAAGAGGAAGAGTTTTAGTGAGAGATTAGGAAAACACCTCTGGCGAAAAATTCAAGAACTGGGATTAGTGAATGAATATAACAATAACCAGGAGATAATGCAATACCTCCGAATGTGTGCTTCACTGGCCTATCTGTCTGTGAAAGATGTAGACGATGGTTGGATTCAAGAATACAATCCCATTAATGAAAACCTTCAGAAATTTTATGATTATTTCGTAAATAACTGCCTGGAAAATCCGGTAATAATTGTAGAAATGTGGAATTGCAACAAACGACACAAAACAAATAATGCCGAAAGCTGGAATCATCCGTTAAATGCTGCTATCAAAAATTCTCATGCGAAAGTTGCGAAGTTAATAGCGTGCTTGAAAGATGAAGCGAGGCACAGCGACTTCCTGTAAGACAGAAAATGCCTAAATCTCGAGGGTAAGAAAAGACAAAAAGCAGCAATAAAATTGGATGAGCGGATCAGCAAAACTATGGCAGAGTTTTACACACCCGCGATTATCAGAAGTTGTTGTTTGAAGAATCTATCGTTCATTCAGAAGTTAGAATAATGAAGAAGAAATCAACAGCTACCTTCAGTTTCGTAATTTTATTATGAAACTGATATACAGTATAGTTATATTTTTTATGTTAATATTTGTGTAATCTATTTTAGTTTTCGTTTTGAATTAAAGAAGGCGAAATAAAATAAAACAGATCAATAAAAAATAATAACATTATGAGACACAGGGGTTGAAAAAAGTAATAGCTACATTGGGAGTTCATTCTCAAAGATGGACTGGCCCCGGCTGTGTATTGTATAAATTCATGTTTATACACTCTACTGTTTTCTGTTGATGACTCACAGTAGCGTATAAAAAACAAAAAAACTATACTTTTTGAATAGGCTGATGAGAAGGCATTCAAATAGAATGAAATAAATTGCCGATTTGACTCTATACCAGTTTTCCAATATTTTAATGACTTCAAATAAAATTCAACTCTTTTGGTGAGGGATTAGGAATGGGATGTGTTTTCTTGTTTCCCTAATCACTCCCCATTTTCCCAGTTGCGGACAGAACGGGGATTTGTCCGCAATTGGAACGGTTTTTCCCCCTGTCCGCAACTGGGAGTCCGCAATTGGGAAGACACCCCGGTGCCCAGGCCCCCACCTGAACTGGGCCCCCAATGTCTTATGGGTTTACAGAAAGTCAAACTCTTTGACAACTCACCAGCAGGTTTTTTTTTATTTAAAGAAAAGAAGAAACACCAATCCAGAAAGTTGGAAGTTCTTTTTGCCTTTAAAAAAAAAAAAACATTGCTCGTACCTTCGATATCCCGAGGAGGCAGGAGGAACGTTAGGTGTTAGGGTGGATCTTTAGTGACAAAATAACAAGGAAAGAAAGCCGACCTCCCTCCCGATCCCGAGTGTGGGTGAGGCATGAGGGCCACGCACAAATCGAATTTTTTCCGAATAATGTTTTTTCTTTTAAACAGTCATTTGTGTCGTCCACACGAAGAAGAGCACGTATGTTTATCACTGGGGTTTGCTCACCTGGGCTACTTATACATAAATTCTTTCAATCGTCGCTGTTTAAACAAACAACAATGACGGGGGTCCCATATCGGCATTTCTGTCCGGTGAGTCATATTGTCCGGAAACGGCGCTGGTTGGTTTCTTTCTTTTTCTGTTTCAGTTAAATTTTCGTTGAATAATTCGTAGAAATGGGAAAAAAAACCATTATATCTTTCAACACCAATTTTCTTGTAATTTGCTAAGCAACAAAACGTAAATGCGTTTGGTACACTTCATGGAGCTTTACAATTTTTGTCATGTCCTATTTTTCATTCAAGTGATATTTAAAAAGTTACTGCATATTGAAGAAAAGAAATTGAATATTTCTTGTCATAAGATAACATGGTGGTGTATATAATAATTCTCATACGTTGTATATATATCTATATGTTGTATATAATGTAATAATGACATATGCGAATGAAAAAGTTAACCACATATTGTAATAATACCATAAGTTGTACATGTTACGTATATATAAGATTAAGGGCCCCGAAAAATATGACGGCCCAGGGTCCCAAAAAGTGTTAAGGTGGACGTCAAGAAATTTTGCTTCCTATACTTCCAATGGAAAAGCTTTTGTACTTGTACACATTTCCTTCACGATTAGTGTGCTCCCAAGGATGAAAATTTTAACATCGATTAAAATAACTTCATATTATAACTTGGAATACTTAATATTTTCTAAAACATAACCATAATTATGTTTAAAATCAATACCTTTTCCTTTGGTGCTGTTGAAACCAGAAAAAAGATGGCGCGACCTGTACTTTGATGACGTCCGTAGACAAAAAAAATGTTGGATTGCATAATTATGGTTATGTTTTAGAAAATATTAAGTATTCCAAGTTATAAAATGAAGCTATTTTAATCGATGTTCAAATTTTCATCCTTGGGAACGCATTAATTGTGAAGAAAATGTGTACAGAAGTTTTTCCATTGGAAGTATAGGAAGCAAAATTACTTGACGTCCACCTAAAGACGGCACTGAATCAATCTCCTCATCTTTGATGGCTATTTTGACTACTCCATTACCGGCTGTTGTCATGAATTTAGTCTTCCAGTCGGAATTGTGGAATCAGGGTAAATGCGGAATAAGGGTAATACACGAACTGAGATGCGGAATAAGGGTAAATGAGACATAACAGCTTTGAAATTCTATGGCCTAGTTATGAATGGAATTACGGCATTCAGTCATGTAGTGGAACTTGCAAGAAGTTGATAATAAAATCGTGACTGTAACAATCCAAGGCAAATATTTTGCATTAAACGCCCGATACTTTTTGTCGAAAATTAAAAACTAATAAAAAAATTCTAATTGGTCGTAGTTTATTTTAGCACTTTTGCAGTATGGTCTCTTTAAAATAGGAGATCCAAAGAAACCGGAGAGTCGTCACCATCCTCTTTGTCATCAGAATATTTTTGGATCGAAAGCCTTAAAGGAAGTAGAAGCAAAGTTGTCAAGAAAACGTTCATTGACCAAACCACAATAAAACTTGATTACCAGTTCGCCTGAAGCCATTACTGGTCCGCTAGAGCAGAGCACTCGATAATTGGACACAAACGACAGCACAGAGACTCCGGGAAACGGATCTTCGATCGAATTCCCGCTCTCAGAACTCCGACTGCATTCAATCTATACCCCACCGCCTTCATTAGACGTCCAGGATCCAATACAAAGCCTCAACGCTAAAAGTCACGGCCTTCAGATACGCCTCCCCCTTTCCTATCTCCCCCCCCATGCGCTTCTTCAAAATGTCATACTGCAATTTTCCCAACGGGAATCCTGCCTTATTTCCTCGTTTCTTTCATTTTGGCTTTCGAATTTCCCCCTAGAAATCGCGCACACGGAAGGATAAAAAAGCAACATCCGAGGAAAGGCGGAGGAAATATGATAGAAAAAAATAAATTCTGAGGTATCATAATTCATTTTGACGTGTTTTGGATGAGATCTTATTTCAAGGACAGTTAACATTTATAAGGTGATCTGAATTTTGAAATCCTGTGGATTGTTTTTATGGAGGAATATCATTTTTCTTCCCCCTATCTCTCTTCTGATACTGAGAAACCATCGAAGAGTTGTGGATTGATTCATTTTGCGATTATAATGTATTTGACTCAAACCTTCGTGATGTAGACATGCCCTCTGAAAAATGTGCAATGTAATTATTTTAATGAGTGCCATACACATTTTCCACTGTCACTTACGACCGCGTGTGAAGAAATTACATTTTTTTGTGTAAGTCGTGTATTTCAGTTTTAAATGCATACGTAGTGCGATCAAAACGTTCCGAGACTAGGTACGTAACGCGCCAACAGATGGCAGTACGTAAATGCGCGAGCAGCGGCCGAGGGCAGTGACCTTCATGAGTCATTGTGCCGAGTGGCGTCGTTCTGTGAACATCGGGAGCTGTGCTACACAATATTTGTTGACCACTTGCAGAACACAGCTGCGATTTCGGAATGGTCTGCAAACTTGAGCAGAGAGCGAACATCAAATTCTACGTCAAACTCGGCAAATCGTTAACGGAGACGCATGAAATGTTGCGGCAGGCTTTTGGCAATGAAGCAATGAATCGTGCGAGGTGTTTTGAGGGGCACTCGCGCTTCAAGAGCGGTAGAACGGCACTGGAAAACCCAAAATATCTGGGAAAATATCGACGTTCGTGTGGTTATGCACCGTGAATTCGTCCCCCAGGGCCAGACCGTCAGTGCGCTTTTTTTATTGCGATGTTCGGCGGCGTCTTAGGGAAGACATTCGCCGCAAACGACCTGAAATGTGGCGCAGGGGCGATTTGCTGCTCCATCACGACAATACAGCAGCTCACAGAGAGTTAGCAACACGCCAGTTTTGCAGCCGCAACAGCATGACTACGCTTCCTCACCCACCTTATTCGCTGGATTTGGCTCCCTGCTACTTCTTTCTGTTCCTGAAGCTGAAGGTCACCGTTTTGAAATCGTGGACGAGGTCCAGCGCGAATCGCAGACGATGCTTGACACGATTCGCGAACAGGATTTCCAGGGAGCTTTCCAACAGTGGCAAAAACGCTGGCAGCGGTGTTTCGCTGCCCAAGGAGACTACTTGCAGGGAGATCATAGCCAGACGTAAGTAACGTAAGTACTTTGCTGTATATCGGCCTAGTTTCGGAACTTTTTGATCGGACCTCGTTATGATTTGCTTGGTCACATAGCGAATGTTACTACATATAGCGCAAAGTCAGTTTATCATACACACTAGTGACACAATTCAGAAACGTGCCACTAGTGTGTATCGTACACAATAGTGCCACAATCACCACTCGTGCATATCGCATACATTAGTGGCAGATTTGTGATGACCTGAAGGTCATTGCCATCTTGCAGCCCCATCAAGCCTCCATCTTGATAATGTGATGACCTGAAGGTCATTTCCATCTTGATGGGGCTACACAAAATTTTGCTGTTTCCACTGTCTCTGGGGCAGCCGTGCCAGGACTTCCCACTAAAAAAAATAATAATGACAAAGGATTGGTGCCCACGACAGTCCCTTGAACCGGAGTAAAAGAATATACTTGATGAACCACTTGTAGAACCCAGAAAGATTTTGCTCGCTCCTCTTCACATCAAACTTGGATTAATGAAGAATTTAGTTAAGGCTCTGGATCGAAATGGGTAAGAATTTTTGTACTTTCGTGACAAATTTCCAAGACTCAGTGTAGCTAAAATCAATGAAGGGGCATCTGTCGCTCTACAGATACGTTAGTTCTGCCGAGATAAATGTTTTGATGATATCTTCACAGCAGGGACGTCGCTAGACTTCGACATCAGAATGGGCGACCATTATTTTTGGTGAGGCAAGCTTGATAGCAACTTTTGTTTTTTTCTCGAAACAATGAAAGAACGAATTCTTAATGCTTTTCACTACCCGCTACAATATAATTCCTGCTATTCTCAACTCCTTCCACCTGGAACGCACACGTACACGGATCTGACTAGTTAAGCCACTGGTCTAAGGTACAGGTGATACCGGAATTTTGCCTTCAACATTTTGCTTGCTCTGAATGCATTGTCTTAAATTGCTTTCCAAAATTTAGCATTTTTTGTTTACGTAAATAGTACTGTACTTGAACAATTTAAAGGAAAAAATCCTTCTTCTCCCCTCCGTAACTCCCTTCCATCAAGCCGGAGACTTTGCCTTGTACCCCTCTTCTACAAAGCAGTCTTCGGCCACTTCCTGTCCTTTCACTGTCCCGGGACAGTCTTAAGAGCGCTGGTGTAGCTTTAGATTCCACATTCTGGGTTGAAATTCCCTGTTTGTAAAGAAAACAAACAGCAGAGTAATTAGTAGTGCCCCCCCCAGTGCATTCCTATCCACCTTCTTCATTATCCCCTTGACAATATAAACATGAAAAAGAGGCTTTAGCTAAGGAATTTGAAGAGTGGAGAACAACTGAATTTTCATGGTCGTTCGGATGCTATTTTGATAACCTTTCTATGGAGACGTAAACAACGCACTTCCTAAGGGAAAATACGTAGGGCTACATGAAATAAAACGCAAGACATTATTACTTGGCAAAGTTTAGGTTATATTTTAAAGTTAAATATATTGAAAAATGGCACATTTTGAACTGGGTGGGCGGCAGGGTGGGCAAGACGAACTTCAGGGTGGGTTTAGTCTCACCCTCACACACCCCTTGGAGACATCCCTGCTTCACAGGTGATGAAAAGTTAGCTTAGAATGCTTTCCAGCACGTGGTCGCAAATTTTCTAGGAAACAATAAGGCTGAAAATTACCAGGAGTTTGTAGAAACCCTCTTGCAGGGCTGCGAGAGATTATGAGGAAACATGTCATTGAAACTACGCTCTTACACTCTCATTTGGATTTTTTTCCCACTAACTAGGGTGTTGTCAGTGACGAGCACGGGGAACAGTTTCATCAGGACATTACTACCCTCAGAGAAAAAGGGAAATGGAATCTAGCAATGCTAACAGACTGTTGTTGGACCCTTCTGAGAGATGCTCCCGAAACTCATTACAAGCGACAAGAAAAGCGGCGTCCCTGATAATCATTTCCTCTATGAGGATGTTGCTAATCATTTCCTCTCTCCGACGTTGCTAAACGTGGTCAACTTTTTCCTGATACATCAATAACACTTTCAGCTTGAAATACCCTTTTTGCTTGGTGATGAACATCTGGATATCTTTCAGTGAACGTTGCTGTAACTTCAGAGAAGTTCTTGTTTGTTTTTCACCATTCCTGCAGAAGAAACACGCGCTGTTCCTTTTCCAATTTCAAATTTTAATTTCAAGTTTGAAATTCTAAACTGGAAAAAACAAAAATTAAGGACACATTAAACCATTTGGAAAACGAAATGAAGCATAATCTGCAAGTTTTAAGCTTTTGATAGCACTAGCTTCAGTGATTAACTTAGCGGCCAGCTAATGTTCATTGAGTACTTCGTTAATGTTCATTCCGCCCTCTCATTTGGGGGTTTACCGACCACTGTGAGCAAATCAATCGGCTATAAATAGTCGGTAATTCTAGGGAACGAGTAGAGCCTGTGAAATAAGACAAACAAAACGTCTATGCCTTACGGATTTCGAACACGGACCTACTTTGAACGAACAGTCATAAGCCAACGCTTAGACCAGTGCTCCACCGGGTCAGTGTTTTAATGGTAAAGCAAATATTTGATTTGTTTGTTTGCCTCTTCATTTGTTTGATTGCATCCAATGTAGTGTGACAGCTCCACCCTCTTTTTTAAATCCACCACTTATCCAATTTAGTTTGACGACTCCACCCTCTTTTTTAAGTCCACCATTTATCCAATGTAGTGTGACGACTCCACCGTCTTTTTTAAGTCCATTATTTATCCAACGTAGTGTGGCGACTCCAACCTCTTTTTTCTAAGTCCACCATTTATCCAATGTAGTGTGACGACTCCACCCTTTTTTAAGTCCACCATTTATCCAATGTAGTGTGACGACTCCACCCCCTTTTTTAAGTTCACTATTTATCCAATGTAGGGTGACGACTCCACCCTCTTTTTTAAGTCCACCATTTATCCAATGTAGGGTGACGACTCCATCCTCTTTTAAGTCCACCATTTATCCAATGTAGCGTGACGACTCCACCATCTTTTTTAAGTCCACCATTTATCAAATGTAGTGTGGCGATTCCACCCTCTTTTTTAAGCCCACCATTTATTCAATGTAGTGTGACGACTCCACCCTCTTTTTTAAGTCCATTATTTATCCAACGTAGTGTGGCGACTCCAACCTCTTTTTTAAGTTCACTATTTATCCAATGTAGGGTGACGACTCCACCCTTTTTTAAGTCCACCATTTATCCAATGTAGTGTGACGACTCCAACCTCTTTTTAAGTTCACTATTTATCCAATGTAGGGTGACGACTCCACCCTTTTTTAAGTCCACCATTTATCCAACGTAGTGTGGCGACTTCAACCTCTTTTTTAAGTTCACTATTTATCCAATGTAGTGTGACGACTCCACCCTTTTTTAAGTCCACCATTTATCCAATGTAGTGTGACGACTCCACCCCCTTTTTTAAGTTCACTATTTATCCAATGTAGGGTGACGACTCCACCCTCTTTTTTAAGTCCACCATTTATCCAATGTAGGGTGACGACTCCATCCTCTTTTTAAGTCCACCATTTATCCAATGTAGCGTGACGACTCCACCATCTTTTTTTAAGTCCACCATTTATCCAATGTAGTGTGACGACTCCAACCTCTTTTTTAAGTCCACCATTTATCCAATGTAGGGTGACGACTCCATCCTCTTTTTAAGTCCACCATTTATCCAATGTAGCGTGACGACTCCACCATCTTTTTTAAGTCCACCATTTATCAAATGTAGTGTGGCGATTCCACCCTCTTTTTTAAGCCCACCATTTATTCAATGTAGTGTGACGATTCCACCCTCTTTTTTAAGCCCACCATTTATTCAATGTAGTGTGACGACTCCACCCTCTTTTTTAAGTCCATTATTTATCCAACGTAGTGTGGCGACTCCGACCTCTTTTTTCTAAGTCCTTTCTTTGTCTCCTTGGAGATGTGATTCTAGTCAAAAGTCTTTTCCAAAGTTTACAATGCACTTACGCTATAGAAATAAATATGTGCTTTCCGTTCATTGGATTTATCTTTTTTCCTTTGCAACATAGTGAAGCGATACAAGTGAATAGTGGTTCGTTTCTGGATGTTGCAATACATCGGCAACAAATGTTTGGTTTCAATCAGGGAAGAATTACCTGCCTTGGGGGACCCAGTAGTGAATTATCTGCCTTTGGGACCCGCTAACCGTCCGAATTGGCTCTAGGTTGAGTCACGGATGAGATATGGGAGACGAGTTGTCCCTATACTGCACTGCTTCTGCCTCTTCCCTGGAACCACTAGCCCTAAATTAAGGACGGCGGACGATTCCATATAGACTTCAATGTTTTTGGAAAGTCGTTAATCCCAGACAAAATACCAGGACAGAGTTATCTCTATGCTAGTGGACACAGTATTCCAAATCATCAATGGTGTTTCTATACTGAAAACATTTCCTTTTTATTTATTTGGAGGATAGCGTGAATTCCCAGAAGGATTAATAAAATTTTCAGTTTTCCGTTTCTTTAGAGGAAAGGTACTGGCAATAAAAAATGGAAACAGCAACGAAAAATTGCTTATTCGATGTTGGACAGACATGGGAGCCCATTACACGAGCTGTGACATTAGCAGTCCGTTTTTCAAACTGTTGACAGTACGGCGAGTCGTATCACCTGACTTATCATACACCGTGCGAAAGAGTAAGAACGTGTTTGATATATATACACCATCGACAATTGCTGTCACACGACTGAATTCTGTGTACACACCCTATAGTCACATTGCATCAGTGGATTGCATTCATCCCCTTTGACGTACAGGGGTTCATAAAAATACTGGAAACCCTTATCGTTTGTGGGGAAAGTTTTATTTTTAAGCTGTAGACCTACCTCGGGCTTTCAGGACAGAAAAAAATTCGACTTGGAATAGATTTATAAATGTCACATACGTACCATACTGGAATTTGGGACCACTCTTCCAGTAAAATATGTCCCAACTGTGCCAGTGATTTTGGTGGCGGAAAGTGTGATCTGATCTTTCGCTCCAGATATTCCGACAAATGTTCAATCACATTGAGATCTGGAGATTGAGGTGGCAAGGGTGGCTTCTGTACCTAATCCACATGCTCCAAAAACCAGAGTTTGACGTATTTCGCACAATGCACGGGTGCATTATCTGCTTGAAACCAGGGACGGTCATTAATGAACAATGCCTTCAACATTGGCTGCAGGTGGTCCTCAAGAATGGATTCGTATGTCTCAGATATGACGTGACCCTAGTAACATACCTACTTCAGAAGTGACACACATGTCACGACGACAAAGTTGCAGCGACTAACTCCGTCAGTGTTGCTTAATTGGGAAAGCATTCGCTTCCGGAGCTGAAGCATGCTACCGACAAATGTCTTTTACGTTATATTGCCTCCGAACTTAAAATCCTGGACGTTGGGTTCTTCGAAAAATTATGATGTTCATTCCACACATCGCCTGGTACTAACCAGAATTCCTTCTTCTTTAGTGAGCTCTCCTTCAAGAGTGGTTTGCCGGCTGACCCGAAAACCCACGATTTCGTCCCAGCCTTTTCTCAACGATGGGTATACGTGACATGTTCTATGTTCGTTCCACACATCGTCTGGTGCGTGAGTATAGAAGCTTTCCCTGTGGAGATCATACGTAAAGCTATTGACGAGTGTGTGACGTATTACTGAGGTGAAAACATGTGTCAAGACGGCAAATCTGCAGCGGAACAGGCTGTCCGCGTAGCTCAGTTGGGAGAGCGACTTACTCCGGGACTAGGTTTCGATGCCCGTAGCGGACAAACTTGTGTTTTCACAAGTAGCCACAGAGACTGAAGGACTGTGTGAAGGCAAAAGGATGTCATTTTGAAAAGTGATTGGTGCCACGTATTCACAAGTGTACTACATGCGTCGTTTCGCAGGTATGTTAAAATATATTTAAATTTCTTTTGCTACAAATTTTGAAGATGACAATCCGAGTTTTGGTGTAAATGTGACAAGGATGATAAGTCAGATAATATCCGACAACTTGAAAATTTAATCGTTCTGAAGCGGGTGTGCTTACCACTACACCAACCAGAACGACCAAGTCTCAAGTTTCCGATTAATTTGAATATAAACATCACAGGTTTCGCTAGTCGATGTATCATATGGTATAATCCCGTAATTCTTTCATGATTTCTTTTGCTAGTTCATTGATCATATGTAGAGGATTTTAGGAAGGGAGTGTCTGACCAACCTTTAGAAATAGGAAGCTAGGAGATTTGGGGCATAAAAGCTCAACCAGGAGATTTGGGGCATAAGGAAGCTAGTTCATTGATCATATGTGGAGGATTTTAGGAAGGGAGTGTCTGACCAACCTTTAGAAATAGGAAGCTAGGAGATTTGGGGCATAAAAGCTCAACCAGGAGATTTGGGGCATAAGGAAGCTAGTTCATTGATCATATGTAGAGGATTTTAGGAAAGGAGTGTCTGACCAACCTTTAGAAATAGGAAGCTAGGAGATTTGGGGCATAAAAGCTCAACCAGGAGATTTGGGGCATAAGGAAGCTAGTTCATTGATCATATGTGGAGGATTTTAGGAAGGGAGTGTCTGACCAACCTTTAGAAATAGGAAGCTAGGAGATTTGGGGCATAAAAGCTCAACCAGGAGATTTGGGGCATAAGGAAGCTAGTTCATTGATCATATGTAGAGGATTTTAGGAAAGGAGTGTCTGACCAACCTTTAGAAATAGGAAGCTAGGAGATTTGGGGCATAAAAGCTCAACCAGGAGATTTGGGGCATAAGCAAGCTAGTTCATTGATCATATGTAGAGGATTTTAGGAAGGGAGTGTCTGACCAACCTTTAGAAATAGGAAGCTAGGAGATTTGGGGCATAAAAGCTCAACTAGGAGATTTGGGGCATAAGGAAGCTAGTTCATTGATCATATGTGGAGGATTTTAGGAAGGGAGTGTCTTAAACAAACCTTAGAAATAGGAAGCTGGGAGATTTGGGCTATAGGGTGCCCGATAGGAAAGTGACATGGAAGTGAAGTAGAAAGGGGGAGAAAAACGCCCTTATTTATTACCGGGGGCCAGTATCCGTGGTCCGACGGCTTAACGTGCCCATCCGACGCACGGCGGATATTTAGTGGATCGAACCTGAGGTCCTTTCCGTGGGCCGCGGGTGGCCGAGTGGGCAACGCTCGTTACTGCCACGGGAAGGGCCTCAGGTTCGATCCCAGGCAGGTACGAACGCTCGATCCACTAAATACCCGCCATGCGTCGGATGGGCACGTTAAGCCGTCGGACCCCGGGTACTGGCCCCCGGTAATAAATAAGGGCGTTTTCCTCCCCTTTCTACTTCACTTCCGTGTCACTTTCCTATCGGGCACTCTAGCCCAAATCTCCTAGTTTCCTATTTCTAAGGGTTGTTTAAGACCTGGGGTCAGATACTGCCTTCCTAAAATCCTCTAGATCATGATCAGTCCTTTCCGTGGCAGTCACAAATGTTGCCCAGTAGGCCACTCGCGGCCTGCTAGTTCATTGAATAATTTGTAACAGTATTTATGGTAAGACTAGGAAAAGCTGAATCGCAACAAAGCACAGCTTTTAAGTTACGTGTTTTAGTTTTCATCCATTTAGTTTGGAATGTAATTCACAGAAATTTGGTGCTAGTGATTTATTATTAACTACGAAAAAAAAAAAAAAAAACCTTAAGCATGTAATCGAGCCAACAATGATATCGACAATTTATAGTTTTATATCATGCGAAAATTAACACTATTCCGGGAGTAATTTAAGAAAAATAAAACCGAAGGAGATAAAAAAAAAAGTGCAGAATTCTTTCCTTTTTCGTTAAACTTGTAGGGATCCATTTAGAAAATTAGATTAGGCTTAGCTAGCCTGGTGTTTTCTTCGTCTTCAGTACTCAAAGGCAAAGGAACTTCAGTCGAGGGAGAGGCATGAAAGCACCGGGAAAGGGGAATATAGGCAGCGAGCGAGATCCGCGTGCTTTATCCCTGGGAATTAATTATTCAGAGTGGCTAATGGGAGGGCTTACCGTAACAATATGATTACGAAGCCACAGCACGCGCACTTTCCACGGTTGCAGAACGTGATGGCGAATTGGAACAGCTGCGCACGCGAAGTTTGGCGCTGGCGGTGCGATGCGTGCCTTGTAGTAGAAAAGCAGGCGCTGTGTCCGAGGTTAGATGAAATCCCTGTAGTTCCGCCGTCTGTATTACCCGGATGAAGATTCCTGCTACTTCGTGAAAGAGAGCTAATGACTTTCAGGGGCTTATTAAACTCTCTGCAGATGAGCCTCAGATGTGCTATCCGCTTACTCGAGGAGCTTTACTAAAGATGATCCCTGGTTCAAGTGGAATCCCATTTGCGACCACTGTTGGGGCAATTAATGTCATTAAAAGGATGAAGATTTTCGGAATACAGGATGCACTTCGCAGTTCTTTTTTCTCTGAGTGGAATGCATTTCACACTGCAAGTATGCAAATATGCACGGGTTACTCTCTAGCCCCTTGTTAGCAATTCACGGCGCCACTCTAGAACTTATTAAACATTCGTAAAGTTTTTTTCCAGGTAGCTATGTCTTACAGAGTGCTCTTATTATATAAGCAAGCTCATATTGTCAGTTGGCCGTGCATGGTAGCACATTGGTCTAAGCGCTGACTTTCGTCCGACTGAGCTCCGGTCGAGTTCTGGATGAGACATGCGTGTTTTTTTTTTTTTTTTTTTTTTGTCTTACTGCATTGCCCCTCTCCCTTTTCTGGAACCAAATGGCCCTAAATTAGGGATAGGCGACTGTTTATATCCCCCAGAATTGCGCGTGGTGGCCATTACACCCAGAAACAGGAAAAAAGACTGTCGGTTAGTATTTGAGCTTTTATGGACCAAGAGACGGGTTTGGCTATAAAGAGACAAGAATAAAGATGAATTAAGTTTGTTTGTCTTACGACTAACGCTCTCTGTCTGCTCTAGAACTAGTAGCCTAAAAAACATAGTAGTTGTTTGTGGGTTTAGCGACCACCGTGAGCAACTCGATGGGATATATTCAGTCGCCCATCTCTAATTTAGGACAACTGGTTCCAGGGAAGAGAGAGTGCCAGTGCCGTAAGACAAACACAATATCCATGCCTCACCAGTATTCGAACCCGAGTCATCTCGAAAGAATGGTCAGAAGCCAGCACTTAGACCTCTGCGCCACCGGGAAGGTCACAGTAGTTCTCAAACACCGAAGCGGAGAAAAAAAGAAAAAAAGGAAATTGTCGATTGGTTTTTGAGCTAAGAGACAGGTTTGACGGTAAACAGAGAAGAAGAAAAGTGAATTAAGTTTGTTTGTCTTACGAAATTGGCTGTCTCCCTTCTCTGGAACCAATGGCCTTCACAAAACAGGGGTCATTAAACAAACAAAAAATGTGGGTTGTTTTTGGAACTCTTATGGTACAACAGACAGATTTGGCGATGAAAAGAAAGATGAAATAAGAAAAAAGAAAACTCGGGCATTGGGAAAAACGAGCTTCCAGTAAAACACTGGTGTGTGCCCTAAATTAACTAATGAGTGAACTTTTTCATCACCAAATTACTAACAAAATTCTTGCTGATTATTTTGTTTGATTTTGGATGCCATCGTAATAAATTTGATAGCTCGCTTCGCAGTTCGTTGAGGCAGCTTTTCCCTCTCATGACTTTATACACAGAGTGGCCAGAAAATTACGGACATTTATAAGACAATCACAGATAATAACTGACAAAATATGCAAATACAATATAACAGACCCATGGGCTGATTACATTTTACCTGTTTTATGCCCTTTTCCCCTTTATAAAAAGCATACAGATCATTTGACCGCAGCATCTCATATAAACGTGGGGTAACTCAGGATCTGTCAGAATTTAAAAAAAGTCTAACCGTAGGAGCACGTTTAGCTGAGCAAAACAAAAGGAATTATTAGTTTCTCGAAAGCAATCATTTCAAAGATGTTAGTGACTAGAAGACAAGCGAATCCTACGTATCCAAAAAGCATAAATTGACAGGACAGCTAGATTTAAAAAGCGTGACCGTCTCGCTGTAAAGAAAATTGTTCCGTACAACAAGTATTCCAGTGTGCAGCAACTGACAGCTGAATTCAACCAAGAATTGACTGCTGAATTCAACAAAGAACTGGCTGCTGAATTTATCCAAGAACTGATCGCTGAATTCAACCAAGAACAGACTGCTGAATTCAACCAAGGACTGACTGCTGAATTCAACCAAGGACTGACTGCTGAATTCAACCAAGGACTGACTGCTGAATTCAACCAAGGACTGACTGCTGGATTCAACCAAGAATTGACTGCTGAATTCAATCAAGAATTGACTGCTGAACTGAACCAAGAATTACTGCTGAATTCAACCAAGAACTGACCGCTGAATTCAATCAAGAACTGACTGCTGAATTCAACCAAGAACTGACAACTAAATTCAACAAAGAACTGACTGTTGAATTCAATCAAGAATTGATTGCTAAATTCAACCAAAAAGTGACTGGTGAATTGAATCAAGAACCAACTGTTGAATTCGACCTGAATCCAACCAAAAATCAACCCGAATTCAAAAAGCCCATTTCGACCCGGACCATGCTTATGGAGTTAACGACTTAAAGAAATTGATCTTCAGAAGTCGTCTGCCCATTCTGCAGCCGCCTGTCTCAGAAAAGACTAGGAAAATCTGTTTACTGTGGTACCGAAGAACGCCATGAAAGGACAGTAGAGCAATGGAAGAAGCGGCGAAATCAGATGAATCACCCTATACAATGTATGAAGATTAAGCTTTAAATAACGGTAATTTACGTGATTATTTAGGCCTCTGTTAGCTAATGTTTTGATGTAATTTCTATGCCGTATACTCAACTCAGCCACCTAGGCTGCTTCAAGCATCTGGAGGCGGCATCATGATATGGTCGATATTCTGTTAGTATGGGCTGGGTCCGCCGATACCATTGAAAGGTAAGATGACATCCAGAATCATTATACACTGGTGTGCAAAACATAAGGACGAAGTGGGAAAAGTAAAATAACGACGTAAATAGCAGCAGCATCCCAACGCAAATTAATTCAGGACTGTGTCTGGGAATAGGAGCATGGCATGTATTTTACGTGACGTGATAACAAAATGCGCTCACGCAGTCCAATGGCATCAGTCAAACGGAATGCACCGGATAGTGTAATGTGCATAAGTGTTACAGACGTTCGATTGTGTCTGTTGTGTGCTAGAGACGACGAAATGTCCCTTCGGGTACATCTTGATGATTTTACTCGTGTCGAATAATTGTAAGGCTCGATGAGTGGGGAACTCTGATGAGTGTGGCCCAAGAGTTCAGTATCGCTCATAGCAACGTTTCGCGTGCGTGGTCGGCCTTCAGATTTCAGATACAGCTGTGCGAAAGACAGGTGGCAGTCGTCCACCAAAATCACCTCAAGTGAAGATTGCTATCTGATTCTACAGGCAGAGACGGATCGACACCAGTCAACAATTAAACTTGCAAAACAATTGAACATGAACACAGGACGCACAGTATCGCGGTTTACAGTGGCCGGGCGACAACAGAAAAGTGGATTGTTTGCACGACGAGCAGTACGCGGTGTTCCATTAAAAACTGTTCACCTAAAACACCGTTTACAGTAGTTCAAAAAACATAAGGACTGGACAGTAGAACAGTGGGGTACGATACTCTTTACTGATGAAATTAAATTTAGTCTCCAGCGATTCTGGTCATCAGCTAATCTGGGGTCAATTAGGTGTGGTCAGTGGTTGGGGATGTCTATTCCTGAGGAGTGGTTGCCAGCTGCTGACCTATGAAGTAATTATCCATGTTGTATTGTTTTTGATGTCATGGTTTATGGTCATGAAGTATGTCATGAATTAATTGAGTTTATATCTATCTATCTATCTATAAACGTTTAACGAGAAGAAACTAAATTTGCATAAGGAAATCGAACCTCAAAGGAAAGATTAAATTGAGATATACGTCATAGTACTTTCGTGTCGTAAAATTGTGAATCCGCACAGTTGAAAATATCCACAACATCTGTATTATACACAGTCGAGTCAATTATTGTGACCACCTCCTACTTTTGACGTCAACAGCTCGTAGCCAATGGAAGAAAACACGTGTCGTGAGCTGGCTTGGAGGGTATATAAGGTGTGCTGTAGGCATTCTGAAAACATATCACTCGTTACTGTCATGATTAAAAGGAGAGATTTATCAGATTTGCAGAAAAGGATGATTATCGGCTTTTGGGCCAAGGGTAGCAGTATTTATGAAACAGCGCAGTTTGCGAACAGTTCGCGTGCTGCATTGCTTAAAGTGTATTGTGATTGTAGAAATGGTACCATTGCGAATAAGTGACGTGAAAACTGCGGAGCACCACGTGCCATTGATGTCAGAGGTGAACGTCGGCTGCGAAGGTGCGTGCGGGCCAATCGACACGCTAGAGTGGAGCAAATCACTGGCTGAATGAACCAGGGGGCTATCGAAAGTGTGTCTAAAACAACAGTTCAGCGAACTGGCTCCGTATGGGGCTCCGATGCAGACAGATGGTCACTGCACCTATGCTAACGAAGGTGCACCGGCAGAAAAGGCTTACATTTGTACGGCAGTATCGGAATTGGACCTCCGCTGATTGGCAAAGGATTGCCTTTCCGATGAGTCACGTTTTCTGCTTCATCGAACGGATGGACGTTGGGTATAAGGCGAGAAACATCGGAGAACAAACACTCTTCAACCACGTCTGGAAGAACACAAGTTAGTGGGGGCAGCGTTATGTTCTGGGGAATGTTTTCGTGGTATTCTCTATGTCCACTAATACCTGTAGAAGGCACTTTTGACCGAATTCTTTATGAATCCATCCTTGCAGACCACGTACTGCCATACATGCTGATTGTCTTCCCTGGGGCGGATGGGATTTTTAAGCACGACAATGCGACGTGTCACACAGCCAGAAATGTCCGAGAGTGGTTGGAAGAGCACGATGAAGACTTCAAAGTACTTCCCTGGCCCCCTAATTCCCCAGATTTAAACCCAATTGAGTATCTGTGGGACCACCTCGATCGTGTTGTTCGCTCTATGGATCCTCCACCACTCACCCTCCAGCAGCTGTTAGATGCACTACAGTAAGCATGGCTCCACATACCTGTGTACACCTTCCAGCACCTTATCGAGTCACTCCCAGCCCGTCTAGATGCTGTCCGCGCTGCACACGCCGGTTACTCTGGATATTAGCTGGTGGTCACAATAATGTGACTCGACCGTGTATGTAATTACGGTAACAAAAGAAAATATATTTTTTAATGCGATATCTAGCAGCAGAGAGATCGTACAAAAGAGAAATACGTCATGTAGTGAGTGCAAAATTTGTACATCAAAGGCATAAGAAAATGCATTATTATCTCTCGTGTGGCTGCAGCGATGTTACGCAATAATCTATTTCCCCGATTTGAAGAAATCTGAACACATGTGACCTGTCGGACAGAGTGGCTCACGTTATTTTTCTTTATTTCTTTTTCTATTTTTATTTATATTTTTCGTACGACAAAGAATGAGCTAAGATGCAATTATGCCTTTCTAACATTTATGAAACTGAAGAAGGATTATACTTTACTGGCGCGTTGGATCCTTAAATGGTGTGTTCATCGAATACTTTCGGAAGAAATTCATGTCCGTCTCTTCTGTGGCAAATTTAGCACTTTACAATATACTCCTCACACGTGTCGCTGACAGGTCTTATCTCCTGGGACGGGCGTCGTCATGGTCCAACTTCTCCCTCTTCTGCATCCCTGGTGTATTAGAACTCCCGCACTAGAGGTTTTTGCGAGCAAAAGGATGAGTATGGAGTGACTTTATTATGCACTCTCAGATTGACCAGATTCCCTTGTGAATGGATTAATGTACATCGTTCTTTCGCGTGACTTTCCGCCACGCCATCTGTTCATCGTGAAAGAAACATAAAGTGGAGAGCAAATATTTAGCGTTACTCTGAGCAGAAGATGTGCTTGTTGTAAATGAAAAGAGTCTGCATCTGTTGTATCATGCAAAATTTTTCCTATACCTGCACGTATAGCAGCAGAAGTGCGGGTTGATAACCTTTGATGCAAAGCATAGAGATTATAACAAACCAGTGATATCAAAAATATTCTTTATTTGAGATATAAAAAATATTCTTTATTTTATTTTATCTATTCCAAATTAGCTCTCACTTCAGACATTTTTTTAATGCACACAGCGATTTTTGGTATGCCTTTGAAAAAAAAAAAATAGCACGCGCTTGTATCTCCGTCCGTGGAAATCATATCTATAAAACTAAAGCGGAACCCAGGTTATATGTTAGTTTAGGGGATGGCTTGAGAAACGTATAAATGTAAGAAACATAAAAGAAATTTCAAAATTTTGAATGCTATGTAAAATTTTGAATGCCCAGATAGGATAATATAGCCACAGATTCTAGATTACGCTAATTTATATTGTAAGATATGCACACATATGTGAATATTTCGTACGATACTTTCAGCCTATGTCTATATTTTGACTTTCGTATTCTAATTTCATTATAAGAACTAAGAAAAGAAAAATAGGTAGCAAATCCAAATACGGCTTTGCTTTATACTCAACACCCCTATCCTTTACTTATAATTAACGCTCTTTTCAAAGCCATTTGTCCACTGGTGGATTTAGCATTAGTGGTGAGTAAAATATTCACTAACCTTTCTCATTTCAAATAATTTGAATTCAGAGGAAAAGAGAACTGTGAACGTTATTTAATAATTTTTACTTACAAAAAAAAAAAAAAAAAAACGCTTTCTCGATTCTTTCAAAGTTGCAACATACTGGCTTACGTATACAAGAATCAAGAACGTGTATTTTTGATAATATGCGCCGCGGATGGCCTAGTGGTCAACTTTCGTGACTGTCACGGAGGAACCTCAGGTTCGATCCCGGACAGGTACGAAGGCTCGAACCACTAAAAATCCGCCGTGCGTCGTATGGGCACGTTAAACAGTCGGACCCCGGGTACTGGCCCCCGGTAATAAATAAGGACGTCTTCCTCTCCCTTTCTACCTCGCTTCCGTGTCACTTTCCTATCGGGCACTCTAGCCCAAATCTCCTAGCTTCCTATTTCTAAGGGTTGTTTAAGACCTGGGGTCAGACACTCTCTTCCTAAAATCCTCTACATATGATCTGATCTGATTTTTGATAATCTAAAATTCAAAATTCAATTCGTAGTTTCAAAAAGCGTATGAATAAATTACGTATAACTCAATCAAAAAAAGCTGTAGAGACTACAGTAAAATATCGAGACACGCAGAATTACGTAAAAAAGTGAAAAACGTATAATTGAAAAATGTATAACTGGAAAACGTATAACCGAGGTTCCACTGTACTAGTCCGAGTTGCAAAATTCTTTTTGCAGTCGAAAGCCTGAATTGCGAAAACGACGATTCATACGTTTTGTTTTCGAGCCATACGTTTTTTGTTTACCATTCATACGCCTTTTTCTTTTTGATCTATAACTCGTCCTTACGAGAGCAAATGCGCATGATATAATATTAATATAATATTCAAAATACCAGGGTGATCAAAAAAGGCATTGCCGTTTCCTGACAGTTGACGAAAACGTCTATAAATTCATAAACGTCAAAGTATAATCTTCGAAATAGAGTCCATCGTGCTCGATAGTCCTACACCATCGTGATGCCATATCTTGAATCGTCCTGCAAAGAATTTCCTTTGGTTTCGAAGCGAAAAAGTGTTGTACTCCAAGTTTAACAATGTGGAGATGTTTTGGAAGTGTTTTTCACTTTGAAAATGTACCATGTAGCGGAATAGGTGATAGTCCAAAGGTGCAAGATCCGGACAATATGCAGGATAGGGCTTAGCTCAAACCCTCGAGTTCCTGTATTTTTACTTAGCTGACAGAACACGATGAGCTGGAGCATTGCAACTTTGGAGGATAACTCGTTTACGGTTTACCAGAGCAGGTTATATTCGGCTTAAAGCTGCATACATCAGCTCCAAATGGATACAGTACAGCTGCGCATTAAAGCTCTACGAGACTCGCCACCTTGTATTGCTGCTTTATCTTGTTAACCAACGGGCAAGCGTATTTCACAAATTGCTCGGACAATTTTGCACATTTTGGAACACCGTTTGTGGCTAACACAAGATATATGATAAATAAAGAGTTCCCTGGTTTCAGATTTTCATTTTGGACCCTTTAAGTATTTTTTATTAATTAATAAAACTATAGAAGACGCCTTGGTATGACTTTCGCTGCAGATAAAAAATGAAGGGAAAGGTCAATAAAAATTCTGAAACCAGGGAACTCTTTATTTATCATATATCTTGCGTTAGCCACAAACGGTGTTCCAAAATGTGCAAAATTGCCCGAGCAATTTGTGAAATACGCTTGCCCGTTGGTTAGCAAGAGAAAGCAGCAATATAAGATGGCGGGTCTCGTAGAGTCTTAATGCCTCGGCCATCTAGAGCCAATTCCCATTGAATGGGGCTCTCGAAGTTCCACTAGCATGCCTTTGTGCTTAAATCGTCCCCTTAGTATTAGTTCTGGTGGCTTTTTGAGATCAAACCGCAGTTTCCTCATGTTAGGATTCTAGAAAATATCCCTTTTTCATTACATGTCACAATTCGCCTGAAGAAAGAAAGGTCGTCCAAGGGATTTTCCTGCGATTGGAGACACACATGCACACGTTGCTGAGCTGGAGCAGCAGTCAGTTCATAGGATATTTATCGACAGTTTCTGTGTGTCTTGCAGAGCTTGTGCAGTTCGCGAACAATTGTGGGCTGAGATATTCCCAGCGCATTTGATGGTTGTCTAGTGCTTGTGTATGGATTTCACTCTACGGCTTGGCGTACACCATCGAAAGTCTTCCAGCGCGTCCTTTGTCTTCAAAGCTGCAGTCCCCATTTTTAAATCGCCCAATCCCAAATGGTATCGTTCTTTTAGGCACGACTCCTTTCATCTTCCAGAGCGCGAGTTTCCTTCGCTGGAGCGGTCAACTTTTTAAAAGGAAAACCACGACAGCATTTGGATCGTGTATATATATCTCTTCCATAGCTTTTGACCGCATAAAGTTTTCCAATAAATCACGGCAGCGTGTGCTACTATTTATGCCAACTTGATACCGGTTTTCCTGCCATTCGTTGTTGTTATCTGCATAACGCATGCGCACCGAGTAATTGCCTGACACAGGACGACTCTTCAAACGGCAATGATTTTTGAATCACCTTAATACATTTTATGCTATACAATAGCTAAAAGTAAATCAATTAAAAAAATATTTTACCTTCCGATATCTTTCACCACCTTTCGTCGAAATCTTTGCTTTTAAAAATCGGATTTAAAAAAAAATTTTCGCGTTAGATTTAAGTCTCGACGATGAATAATTTGCATGCATTTCACAAAATTTGTGACAAAATCTTTTGCCACTAAGTGCATATTTCTGTTTTTTACATGTTTGTAATAGTATCACTTGTAAAAATCCAAAGGAAAAACCGTTTTTTCAATCAGATGCCACTCATCGTGGAAAACATGTGTTCTTTTTTCCTCAAAGTAATTCTTAGTTTTCCTACTACGGAAGTTAATATAGATGTATGTAAGATATGTTCACTTCTAAAAGTCCGATTTAAAAAAAAAATATTTTGCTACTGACAGGGTTTGTGGCGAGACATATTTTGCACATATTTCCCGTTTTTTGTACAGCACAATTTTGCAACTAGAGCGTGTAAGAGTTAATTTATATTTGCACTTTACTGGGGCTGGAACCACAGACGTAGAATTTTGCACACCTCAGGGCATGCTCGAAAAAGAACCAAACAAACAGGAAAAGCTCTAGGGCGTTTATGCACTTATTTTCCTTAAATGAATAAAACGATAAATAAAAATATGGTATTTTTAATCGCTGTCTAGTAGCAAACTTTTGAAATAATACCGGTTTCGGTTTAAAACTCATGCTTGTATCCAAATTTAATAAATTACTAGCAAGAAATGTTTTTTTTCATTCACATTTTTTTAATAATTGTTTTATTTCCCAGTAAATTTAAAAAAATCTTTGTTATATTGAATTCAGCACATAATTATAATTGATGTAACATATCACAGAACGTATTTATACTACAATAATATACTCAACACACACCATTTTAAAAGTGTGTGTTAAATATATTAATTTTAATTTTGACTAATCTTTGGTTGATGTAAACTGATAAAAACGTCTTACTCCCTATGTTCTAGTTACAACATACAAATAGGCCGCCCCGGTGGCGCAGTGGTCTAAACGCGGCCTTCTGATGATGGGTCCGGGATCTGATGACGGTGAGGGATTTTTTTATTTTTTTTTATTGGAAGTTTAACGACCACCGTGAGCAACTCAGTGGGCTATAAGCAGTCGCTCGTCCCTGATTTAAGACCACTGGTTGCATGGAAGAGAGACAGCCAGTGCCGTAAGACAAACACAACATCCATGCCTCACCGGATTCGAACCCGGACCCCTTTCGGATGAATGATTAGAAGCCATCGCTTAGACAACTGCGCCACCGTGACGGTCCGGTGAGGCATGGATGCTGTCTTTGTCTTACGGCACTGGCTCTCTCTTTTCCCTGGAGCTAATGACACTAAATTAGGGGCGGGCAACTGCTTATTGCCCATCGAGTTGCTCAAGGTGGTCGTTAAACCTCCACAAAAAAAAAAACAAAAAAAAACAAAAACAAGTAGTGATCGAAAGATGACTTTGGCTGCTCTTGCAGAAATCTGGGCATGCTGTGCATGCCCTGATTTGCAAGGGTATGCTTATGCAACCGAGCATGCCCGTAGTCGGCGCTTGTGTTTGGAACAGTATCTTCGTTTCTATATACCCGACGGAAAATCCCTTTTTTCTTGGATATCTTCCGTTACGAGAAATGTTTTGTGCGCAATGATTTCTAGCAGCACAGATTTCTACCACTAGTGGCTGAAAGTAGCTATTTCCTTTTGTGAATGTTTTATGACTTGTGGAGAAACCGATTGATATTTTTTTGTAAACGGTTCAAAACTCTATGAAGAACAGCAACCACATTGCGCATTTAAAATTATGCACAGATTTTTTACAGAACACGTAATTACAATCTCTTTTTAATTGAAAATTTTCTTTAAAAAATATGATTTGAAATATTTTAGCGTCTTTTTAAAAAAAAATACGTGCTTATAGTATCATTTTGCCCGTCCGTCGTTCATGCGTCTGTGGATATCATATCTCTGCAACTATTAGTCCCATTTGAAAAATTCTTTTTGCGTTGGAAAGCATGAAATGCGAGAATGATGATACTTGCTTTCCGTGTTTTTTGGTACATAATTTCGCAGCTAGAGGGCGTAAATGGAGATGCTGTAGAATTCAAAATGCATTTCATTCCATATATTTGCTTCTAAATATCCGAGTGAAAAAGTTTTTCTTCCCTTCGATGCCATTCATAACGAAAACTATTTTGGGTACAGTTTCTTTTTCAAGTAATGCATAGATTTTTCGCAAGGGGCGTAAAAATAGATTCCGATTTTCCCAATATTTCTGCTTCTAAAAGTCTGATTTGATAAATTCTTCCTGTGTCGATACAGCCCTTGATGGGAAATGTTTTCCATATAATTTCAAATATTTGGTAAATAATAGTTTGGCCTCTAGGGGGCGTAGTGCTCATTTCTGTTGTAACGTACCAGGAGATGTGACGTACCTGCCAGAAGGACGCACACGACATAAAGGCAGATAGGAATCAGAATAAAAAACGTCTGCGTAGCTCAGTTGGTAGAGCGACTTGTTCCGGAATAAGCGGCCTCGGGTTCGAATCCCGGCGTAGACCAAAAATGACGGAGAAATTCACTTCGTTATAATGGCGCCCGAACTATCTGGATGACCCGACCGTTCAAAATCTCGCATTGGTGTGATGTTCTTTCCACACCGCGAGATAGGAAAAATAAGAGAATCCCTTCTCCAGCACTTCGAAAAAAAAAAAATAAATAAAAAAAATAAGGGGGAGATGATGTAACGTACCAGGAGATGTGACGTACCTGCCAGAAGGACGCACACGACATAAAGGCAGATAGGAATCAGAATAAAAAACGTCTGCGTAGCTCAGTTGGTGGAGCGACTTGTTCCGGAATAAGCGGCCTCGGGTTCGAATCCCGGCGTAGACCAAAAATGACGGAGAAATTCACTTCGTTATACTGTTTCTGATTTTTTTGCAGCAACAACTGCGCTTCTGAAAACTCGATTTAAAAATGTTTCGCGAACAGATACCATTCAACTCGAAAATCCTTTAAGAATACTTTCCGCTTAAAATAATGCATAGTTTTTCCGCCAGGGAGCGTAAATGCATATCTTATTTTTGTCGATATCTCTGCTTCTAAGTGTCTGATTTGAAAAATTCTTTCTCTATCGGAGAGCGTTTCCGGTGCAAATGTTGCTCATATAATTTCAAATTTTTCTTAACGAACAAGTGTATCACTAGAGGTCGTAAGTTGTTTACAGCAATACGTATCTGCTGAACAAAAGACAGATTGAAAAAAATTCTTTTTCCGTCAGATACTGCTAACTATGAAAACGTTTTGCATGTATCTCCTTCGTAAAATAATGCACAATTTGGGGGCGCAAATATTTAATCTGTTTTTCTCTATATCTCTGCTTCTAAATGTACGATTTAAAAAATTCTTTCAACACTTTATGTCGTTTACCTTGTGGAACACTTTAGGTTTGTATTTGAAGAATTTTGTAGTTTACAGTTCCGTCGCTAGGTGGTGTTTTTGTACTCCTGTTTGGAGCTGTATCTCCGCTTCTAAAAATCCTATTGGGAAATTCCTTTTTTTACTCTATGCCATTCGCTACAATAAAGATGGAGAACGTTATACTCTTTAAATAATGCACAGGTTTTCCGTTTAGGGATATAAATGTCAAAACGTTTTTCTCGCTATATCTGCTTTCGGGAGACATTTGAAGAGTTATTTTTCCTTAGCATAGCTTTTGTCATGAAGAATACTTTTCTACTTTTCGTATATTTTCAACTTTTCCATTATGCAAAATTCTTCCGCTAGAAGGCGTAGAGTTGGTTAATATCATGCTTCCTTTTATATTTCTTCTTTAACTGTTCGATTTGAAAATCTTTCTGTCTCTGAGACTGTTTCTAATATGAGAAACATTTTGTGCACCGTTTGTTAATTTCGTAAAATACTGTTTCTATTTTTGGATGTTTTATTAATTGTAGGAATCCAGTTGATTTATTTTTCTAGCCAGTTCCATTCATTAAGAATGCCTATGATAAATTTCATTCGCGTCAGAAAGAATTCGAGAGACGTGCTTATTACTACCAAAAGTTCGGTGTCATCTTTCTTGTTTTCGAATAGGAAAAGATTCAACACATTACACCCAAGGATTCGGTGTCAATCCTTCTTGTTTAGTTTTGAAAAACAAACTGAAAAATTCAGTAATGAACAATTATTTTTATCATGAAAGGAATGTGAAGGCAATCTTTATAAAATAAAATAAATTCATTTGTGTGTAATTCAACCTAAATATCCGTCGCCAACAGTGAATTCTGAACCATTTAAAAAATATTTAAGCTGATCTACGACAATTTTCTACCTTTTAAAGCTTCCGTTCATATACATGGTAGCTCAGCACGTGTTATAAAACACGAGCTTAGATATAGAGTCATCCTTTCGAAACCAGTAATTCTTCTTGAACATTTTTTCCGGGACACTAATGAAAATTCCATGGAGTGCAGAATATAACTTTTACTATAACTAACTGTCATTATTTGTGTTTTAACTTTATCCTGGGCGCAATAGAAAACTTCTACAGGGACTGCATATCTAATTTAAATTTTAAGAAAGCATTATGCACTAAGCTTTGAATTAGGAACAACTCCGTTTTAAATAATGTAATTATAAATACACCACACTGTGAACACTCAAGAGACGCATATAGCGTATTAAATCCGTTTATTTTTGCGGCGTAGTAAGCACAAAGATTCGCCAAGCTTTCGCACTAAACTCGGAGGCTTTCTCAAGGCAATGGTAGACATAAAAATGCAAGAAACTGGAACACGTAAGGAACAAAGATGATTTTTGAAAATAACCCGGGTGACATCCCGAGCGTATTACACGAATTTGAAAAGTTATATTTCCAAATTAAATTTTTATTAAATAACATATAGCGTAAAATCAAATAACATATAGCGAGCGTATTTAAAAGTTGTGGAAGCACATCGCGACACACCGTATAATTGCGTGATAAACATTCATGTAATACACTCGTGATGTCACCCTCGTTATTTTCAAAAAATCATCTTTGTTCCTTACGTGTTCCAATTTCTTGCATTTTTACGTCTACAATTGCCTTGAGAAAGTCTCCCAGTGGAGTGCGAAAGCTTGGCGAATCTTTATACTTACTACGATACAGAAATAAACGGATGTAATACGTTACGTGCGTCTCTTGAGTGTTCCGTTTTACATATTCGGAGCAATTACGAAGTTCCATGTGATATTAACTTCACGTTCGGCTACTATAAATTGTGCACACCTATCCCCTGTACCTAATGAGTAACGTTTGCCAGTAAGAGGGAAACGTGGCGACTTAAAGGGGTTTCGGTAGGTTGTATCTCGGCCATGTTAATTGTGACATATTGAAGACCCGTTATCTCAAGAACCTTTAGAAAGAAGTGCCTGAAAATTTCAGGGGTTGTTCTCTGTATACTGCTACAAACTTCAACACAAGGCTTTCTTAAAATTAATTTTAGTTGTCATTGTATGATTTCTATTTCAGGAACCACTAAAAATGTTGTAAAACATGAAAATGTATAAAAGGATACCAAAACATCACATAAAAAAAGTCTTGTGTTAAAGTCTGTAGATACAAGAGACAAACCTGTGGTACAAATTTCAAAGCTGTATCTTTTATAGGTTCTGAGATAAGGAGTTATTAATGCTCAAAAATACAACTCCAGGAAATATGCAATTGAAGTTTATTGAGCTAACGCTTACCATACAACACTAGATTCAGTGCATTCCAATACCATAGGAGGGGTTACCTGGTCCCTCTTCTTCATGGAACGCCTCCTCTAGCTTCCGTTTGGTACTTGCACGCTGTTTAGCTTTTCTATGGAGTGTGGACAACATACTCTTACCCCTTCTCACCCGCAGACTATCGAGCTCCACCAGAACTGATCCCGTATTCTTGCTGACAATGATCCCAAGCCGTTGCAAAACAATGCATCTAGATATATTCCCTTTGTTAAAGTTTAGGATGGCATCATGCACTCCAAATAACTTCAGACTACACCAACACAACAGTAAAGACACTACAGTTCGTGCGACTGTCACTAATAAAATCTATCAGTTGTTGTCATGAAGAAGCACATGCTTTTATTCTCTTGCAGCAGAATTGCCAACTTGAAACAAGAAACTTCTGTCCTTAGAACTGTGGAATATGTAGTACTATAAAAAAAAAACACGATATAGCGTGAGATAAAATACCAAATGAGGGCAACGCGCGAAAAACCGCCTGACATGTGCTCACATTTATCTCCATAACGTTTGTTCGATCAGTAGTACAAATGGGTTGTCAAATTAAAGCCAATGATTATGCAATGGAAATATACAATAATACAAAAATCGATTTTTGTGCCCATATTAACCTACCGAACTTCCTTAAGCCAATTTGACAGCGGCCAGTTAATTGGAGCTCGGGGGGCAGGTGCCAGCATTTCGAAAACAGCCGCGCTTGTTGGCTGCTCCCGTACTACTGTATCAATGATACACCAGGAGTGGATTACATCATGCACAAACATCCAGCAGAAGGGCTCACATTTGTCAGCCACGCGCGGTTCATACTAGAGGTGAGTGTCGCGTGACACGACTGGTATATCAACAACGACGTGAAAAATTCGCCCAGCTCGCCCACCAGAAGAGCAGCGGTGCAGTTCGACCTGTTTCCACAGGCACCATGCGCCGTATCTTGCTTCGCCTGGGGTTCCACAGCCGGAGACCAACGAGGGTATCCATGATGACGCCCAGTCACCCAGCTCACCCACCAGAAGAGCAGCGGTGCAGTTCGACCTGTTTCCACATGCACCATGCGCCGTACCTTGCTTCGCCTTGGGTTCCACAGCCGGAGACCAACGAGGGTATCCATGATGACGCCCAGTCACCCAGCTCACCCACCAGAAGAGCAGCGGTGCAGTTCGACCTATTTCCACATGCACCATGCGCCGTACCTTGCTTCGCCTGGGGTTCCACAGCCGGAGACCAACGAGGGTTCCAATGATGACAACCAGTCACCCAGCTCACCCACCAGTAAAGCAGCGGTGCAGTTCGACCTATTTCCACATGCACCGTGCGCCGTACCTTTCTTTGCCTGAGGTTCCACAGCCGTAGACCAACGAGGGTTCCAATGGTGACGCCCAGTCACCCAGCTTACCCACCAATACAGCAGCGGTGCAGTTCGACCTATTTCCTCATGCACCATGCGCCGTACCTTGCTTCACCTGGGGTTCCACAGCCGGAGACCAACGAGGGTTCCAATGATGACCCCCAGTCACCCAGCTTACCCACCAGTACAACAGCGGTGCAGTTCGACCTATTTCCTCATGCACCATGCGCAGTACCTTTCTTCGCCTGGGGTTCCACAACGAAGACTAACCTATGATCGCACCCAATCATCGCAAACAATGCTTCACATGGGCCAAGGAACGTTGTCAATGGACCCTCGACAGATGGGAAAAGGGCTTCTGAAGTGACGAGTCCCGTTTCCTTCTGCATCATGCTGATGGCCGGGTTCGTATATGGCGTAAACAGCATGAATCCCTATCCCCTGTTTGCTCAGATGGGTTCAGCACTCTGGTGTAGGTGGTGATGTGGTCCGGGGCGAGTTTTTCTAGCACGCCCTATGTTCGTTGGTTATCATCCCACAAACCCTGAATGGTGGACGGTACAGGGACCTGTTAGCCGACCATCTCCATCCGTATGTTTAGGAGGTTTACTCTGACCGCAGTGCCATTTTTCAACAGGACAGCGCACTGTGTTATCGGGCTCGTATAACTACTGAGTGGTTAGAGGAACAAGTCAACGAATTCGGCCCCCAAACTCCCTTGACTGTAACCCAATTAAACATTTGTGGGATATGCCATTTCAGCGTGTGAGAACTGTTGATCCTTCTCCACGGAACGAGCGTGAATTGAGGTAGCTGCGGAAGAGGACATGGGTCAAATTACCCATGGAGGATGTTCGACAGCTTGTAGAATCTATTCCAAGGCATCTGCGGGCCATTATTGCACAGAAAAGTGGACCAACGCGTTATTAGGTAAGTGTTTCCAATGCAAAGCTAACTCAGCGCATATTATCAATGTTTAAGATTACAGTGTTCCTTCCTAGAAGATTACAGTGTTCCTTCCTAGAAAGGTAATGGTCAGTGTTTGGTGGTCAGCAGCTGGTGTGATCGACTTTTCCAACTAAAAACCGGATCAAACCATCACAGTGGACAGATATCGTCAAGAGCTTGACATTAGGCCCGTAAAAAAAAAACTGTCCGCAAAACGGCCGTCATTAGTCAATCGCTATGGGGTCCATACTTCTCCATGATACTGCAAGACCCCAAGTTACTCACCACCCGATGAAGGAGCTACACCATTTGGTGTACGAAACCTACCTCATCCGCCTTATTAACCTGATCTGTCCCCTTAGGGGTTGAATTTTTTTTTTGATTGGAGGTTTAACGACCGCCGTGAGCAACTCAAATGGGCTAAAAGCAGTCGCCCATCCCTAATTTAGAGTCACTGGTTCCAGAGAAAGGAAAGAGCCAGTGCCATAAGACAAACACAACATCCATTCCTCACCGGGATTCGAACCCGGACCCCTTTCGGACGAATGATCAGAGGCCATCGCTTAGACCACTGCGCCACCGGGGCGGCATTGTCTTTTCTTCAAGCACATAAACACTTTTCTGTAGGGTAAATCGTGTCCCAAACAAACATCAGTTGGAACAGCATTCCATTAGTCTGTAGCATCCCGAAGCTCATTATTTTTTCACGACTTCGTGTACAAAAGCCTGAATTGCGTCGGCCAAAGTGCATTACTGCTGGCGGTGATTATTTTCATTAATGGAATTTATTTTGCGCAGTATTTTGGGTGTTTGAAATTTGCATCAATTTTCCATCATTTCATCTGCAATAATTTAATAGAGTATGAAGGAAAGGCGAGGGATCATAAGTGAGATATAAATTTTAAATAATGCAAACGAAGATGCAATTCTCCAGAAACGCATTCATGCGCACTGCGGTTCATGAAAGAGCGTATGTCATGCAGTTATAATAATTAAAATCGTTGCTTTTAAAGTAACACTTCAGTATTCTGTAACAAGGTGGTAATTGAAGTTTCATCATTTATTCAACGAAATGTGAATCTACGGTATCTTGGTGTTATTCCTAACCACAGCAAGTGAGAAGTAAGCTCTGGTTTCTAACTTCGTGCGAAACGATGAATGAAACGCAGATTTATTATAACAATCCTGTGAAGAGAGAACAGGGTAAAACAGTTTTCTGAACGTTTAATAGTTTCTGCAATGAAAAGACAGGTGAATTATATTAATGGATTTAGCAGCAAAATAATCGGTAATTGCAAAAGCCGGCCGACTTGAACGTGCTCCGTAAGAATTCCGAGTAAATGGAGATGACGGAGAAATCCCCATGGAAACGGGGCCGTAAGGAGTGGTGCCCAGGAGAAACGAATCGGAAACAGAAAAATGATGGATGCGCTCAGTTTATCGAGCGACAGGAGGCGCTGTGGGATTCAGGGAAGGGCGTTACCCAGTCTCTCCATGAAACATTCATTGGATGATACCGCGCCTCCGTTCTCAGTCTCTACATTCCACATCGCTTCCTCCTGCCTTTCTACCCTTCGCTCTGGAGAGATGCCAAACTATCTCATCTCTATTCACTGATTTCCTACCATTGTTTCAGCTACTTCCCTTCACCCGTCCGGCGCAAGCGCGAAATGACAGATTCTATCTCGGCATAAGCAAAGCGGATTATTTAGGCAGCTGTTGATACAGACTGTGTCCGCAGTTCTTTTGTGTGTTTCATGAGATTTTACCCAATGGAATATTCATCATTCTTGTTAGAGCGATACCCAAGCATTTGGTAACGAATTTAAGAAGATATCCATAACGTCATGACATTTCCAGTCAACAGCCAGGGCAAGATAAACTGAACGCTGAATTCTCTAAATTATAATGTAATTTTTCAGGTATTATTTAGCAATATTAATAAAATATACCTTGCATACAATAAATATATTAATAAATATACCTTATGTACTCGCTCGCATATAGGCTGACTCCGCTAGTGCAAGGGAAAACCAATAATACTATGCCAATGAAGGAAGAAATATCCCTCATAATAAATGGGAAATCGATAGAATTTCAAAGCAAACAGAATGTAAATTCTGAATTTACTTGTAATACTCACTGGTCATCATCTATGTAACACCTCTCAGAAAACTCAAAAATTTCATCGCCCTAGAGCGGGAATAGAACACGCATCTCCCGATTTCCGTTCGAGATGCTAACCGTTACACCCCCCAGGACAGTGAAGTTCCAAGCAACTGAGACGAAACATACTTAGCTTAGGAATCTGAACATCCTCAGATTTTCGCTGTAACACTTACTGTTTGTTCATACTCGAACGGAAATCGGGAGATGCGGGTTCGATTTCCTCACCCAGGGCGATGAATTTTTCAAGTTTTCTGAGAGGTGTTACATGGATGACCGGTAAGTGTTACAAGCAAATTCAGAATTTATATTCTATTTGCTTTGAACATTCTATGATCTCATACATCAATGAAGGAAGAAATATTCCTCATAATACATTATGAGGAATATTTCTTCCTTCATTGATTTATCTGAGGTACTGGTGATTTCCGACCTGCATCCGTTTCTGGATGGGAGATGTGTCAAAACGCTATGAGGAAGCAACGATACTTCGACTAACGAAAATCTGAGGATGTTCAGATTCCGAAGCCAAGTTTGTTTAGTCTCAGTTTCTTGGAACTTCGTGGTCCTGGGGATGTAATGGTTAGCATACTCGAACGAAAATCGGGAAATGCGGGTTCGACTTCCGCTCCAGGGTGATGACATTTTCAAGTTTCCTGAGGGGTGACTAGTAAGTGTTACAAGTTATAACGTGCAAGTTCGTCCCCGCCGGACATCGAATCCGGGTCCCCTGGCACTGGAGTAAGTCGCTCTCCCTACTGAGCTACACTGACATGTGCTCTCACTGCTATCTGCCTTTATCTCATGTGCGTCCTGCGGTGAAGGTACATCACATCTCCCCTCTCCCCTTTCCCGAAAGAGGGTCGGGGCATGGCCCAAAGGTCCGCCGGGACTATTTGTCGCTGTAGGTAGTCATTCGAAGAACGCGCATTTGAGAAATCCCAGACAATTTTTTGGTGTGTGGAACGTAATATCACACTGACTCATTCTTTCGAAGCACTGAAGAAGGGGCCCCCATTTTTCCCGTCTCGCGGTGTGGCAAGAACATCACACCATCGCGAGAAACCCCTTCAGCCAGGTCGTCCTTGAAGTTCGGGCTCCAGTATGACGAAATAAACCTCTCCATCGCCTTCACGCCAGGGGCAGGACTCAAAACCGCAACTCTCGGCTCAGGAGCTCCGAGTGCTATCCACTATATTACACTGGCGTGCGCCTCACTGCTATCTGCCTTTATCCCATGTGCGTCTTGCGGTGCAGGCACGTCACATCTCCCCTTCCCCCGAAAGAGGGCCGGGGGCATGGCCTACGGGTCAGCCGGGACCGCGTGTCGCTGTAGGCAGTCATGCTATGAAGAACGAGCATTTCAGGAATCTCAGACAATTTGGTGTGTGGAACGTAACATCACACTAATTATTTTTTTTCGAAGCACTGAAGAAGGAATTATCACTTTTCCTGTCTCACCGTGTGGAAAGAACATCACATCATTGCGAGAAACTTGACAGCCGAGTCATCCTGGAAGTTCGAGCGCCAATATAACGTATGAGTTTGCCCGCGTCGGGCATCGAAATCGGGTCCTCTCACTCCGGAGTAAGTCGCTCTTCCAACTGAGCTACGCGGACATGTGCTCTCACTGCAGATTTGTCGTCTTGACACATGTTTTCACATCTGTAGTACGACACAAAGCGAATTCAGAATTTATAACTAGAAAATCCTAAGTGCATAAATGCACATGGGGAATAATACGTGGCTAAGAAAATGAATCTATAACTACTAATTACAGTGGCAAAAATACTGTTCTTCACGTGTTTATACAAGCAATTTCAAGCAGAAGTCAACAGGTTCACGGTAATATTAACAAAAAGCAAACTACAAGCAGCAGAACCAAAAGGACTTACTTCAACTTCGAAAAGTAGGCCTACATCCATTGTCGTCAGGTTTCTTCTGCACGAGAACAAGTATAAGCGGTTGACAAGATATATACCACAGCGAAAGGTAAAAATGACCAATTGAGTAAAAAGTAAATTGAACGGTATGAAACCAAGTATAAAAGGGTGAAATTCGAATGAAATGAGAACATTAAAATCTATTGAGAAGTAAAACCAATGAAGTTAAAAAGTTAAAAATGATAAAAACACGGAACCTATCCACATTCTACTCATGCTACTAGCATCCATACATGTTTCAGCAAATATTAAGCCTTCAGCAGTGGAAGAGTTCACAAGTGCTAAGTCCCCCGCAAAATTTATATTCTGTTTGCTTTGAAATTCTATACTATACCAGCAATGTTAATTCATTGTATACATATTTTCTCAAAGACTTTTGCGTGCTGGTTTTCAAAATTTTGAGCGCAAATACATAAAGTTCTTAGCGAGTATACATTTTAGCTGTGATTTTGAAAAAAAAATATCAGAAAGCTTTTTAAAATTCAGTTTATCTCATGGGGAAGTATTCCGATTTGGCACGGATTGAGATGAACTGAGTTGTAAAAATTTTTTGACAGACAGCATTGCCGGTATAGGATAGATTTTTCCTTGAGGTCTTCCTTAACAGCTAAAAATTAGGATCTGTGTAAAAGCAGAGACTAAAATGTCAGGTTTCAAAACAGCGGCATTTATTGACAACACTGCTACGGCAGAAGTGCGTCTTTATCCGTGTACTATGTTTAACAATTTCTTGCATCTTTCTTAATTTCCTTATAGTTTTCCCCTTGATACATCAATCAACGAAATAACAATTTTCCTATTGTTTTTAAGATAAATTTCCGTTCAGAGTCGGCACTTACCGTTTCGGTGCTGGGGCGTAGCATTCGAAATTTGTAAAGTTGTTACCACCGTAGAATAGGCAGAAGCAATACCTATTTTTGAGATTTAATTTCACTTAAAATATGTTTTTTCATTCCTTATATCTCTCTCCTTGTTATAAATATCAACAGAGAAGGTATTTTCCTTTCTTTTTTTAATCAAAGTAAAAGTCCGAAAATTGGTACTGTCTGCTTATACGTTTTCGAGCACAAAGGACAACGGCGAACAGGGGGTTACCGTTTTTAAGTTTTAATATTTCATGTAAAAAATAGGAGAAAATTCTTATTCTGCTGTTTTATATTGTAGAAGAGAAAGTAAAGAATAGAAAACGCGCAGCTTATGAGGAAAATTCACGAAAAAAATTACGAAGCGGCTTTTTTGCACTACTAGTACTTATTTTTCTAAACTGACTGGTGTATAAGTTGTCCCTCTCGTTTTCAGAAAATATCTTCTTCTAAAATTGTTCCACTGATACTTGCGTACATACAACATATCAATAATTTCATATTTATAGCAGAGGAAAATTTAAAAGAATTTACTTTAACTGTTTTTTTTAATCGTGTGCTTCTCTCCTTTTAAGATTCTACTAACTGGTTTTCGTTTTGAACAAAGAGAGAACCAGTATAACCATTTCAATAAAATCATATTTTTAATTGTTTCATTTTCAAAGAACATTTCGATTTCCTAACACTGTGGAACAATATAATTTATGACTATAAAGCTTGCGCTGTTAAGATACAATAATAATAACAACGTTTCGCACAATAAAATGTTTATTGTGCGAAACGTTGTTATTATTATTCTAACGGTGGAACAACTAATTTTAAGCACTGGAAACTGGAATTAAGTAGCAAATTCGTTAAATAGTATCATTAAAAAATGACCCAAAAACATTTCTTTTGTGTTGCACCTTTGGTTTAATAGCGTCAGGCGCATTCACTGAAAATATGTCAAATTTAAAATATTTCTGATTTTTAACTGTCGAGAATACAGTAAACGTTTTGCATATATAAAGATACCTCAAAAGCTCGTTCGAGTCCTGATAATTTAAAATAATTTTTGTTACAATACTCACGGAGAAACCACGCTTTCTCTTGCGTGCTTTTTTCTTTCTTTCTTTTTTTCTTTCTTTTTTTTTTTTATTGAAACTCCTTTTCTACTACTTAATCATCAAGATCGGCTTTACATACGACAATTCGCACAGTTTAGCCGATTACAAAACTATTTGACTTCCGCTTATGTCTGACTGGAAAATTTTTTGTAGTCTAATTCGCCTAGTGGTCAACGTTCGTGACTGCCACGGAGAATACCTCGGCTTCGATTCCAGGCAGGTACGAACGCTCGAACCACTAAATATCCTCCGTGCGTCGGATGGGCACTTTAATCTGTCGGGCCCCGGGTACTGGCCACCCAGTAATAATAAGGGCGGCTTTCTCGCCCTTTCTACCTCGCTTCCGTGTCACTTTCCTATCGGGCACTCCAGCCCAAATCTCCTAGCTTCCTAATTTTAAGGGTTGTTTAAGACCTGGGGTCAGACATTCCCTTCCTAAAATTATCTACATATGATCTGATCTGATCTGGTAGTCTGATGACTTGCTCTTCTGCCGTTTTTGATCCAGTTTAAATTTAATTTGCGCTTCTTGTGTCTTAGATTGTGGAATATGACCCACTTAGTAGTACATATCTTTCTCTGTCACATATTTAACATAAAGGCCCTCATTCCGTAGGAAAATAGTAGAAAGATGAAATAGCAATACAAGGAGAATATCTATCTTCTGTACCTCGATTATTTTGTATGGCGTTACTGTAGCTTCAATGCTGTCGGGGGACTATTGCCGTAATCTACATTTACGAAGAGTACGCGAGTACTTTCTAGTTAATTTTTCTAGCGATATTGATTCAAGAAGCGTCGTGTCACTGGATGTCTATCACATTTGCCGGTGACGAGATCTCTGCAACTTTATCATCTTGACATGTGCTTCACCTCTGTAGTACGTCACATATATCTCCTCTTGAGAAAGGCGGAGGCACGAAATCTCAGGTTTCGAGTCCGCCGCAAACCATGCCTGAAGTAACTCTCTCTGGAGATGAAGGGATTCTCACTAATTCCGGACGATGTATGGAAGAAGCGTCGCACATTTTTTTCGAAGCGGAGAAATTCTTATTAATTCTAGACGATGTGTGGGTGGAACTTCACATATTTTTCGAGGAACCTAACGGCCAGTAAATCCATTTTTGCATTCGCATGCCAGAGTGAAACACAAATTCGTCGGTGTCAGTGATTCGAAAGCGTGTCCTTCTGCTCCAGAGCCAAATGCTTTCCCATTTAGGCTACACCGACTGAATTTATCACTGCAACTTTACCGTCTTAGCATGTGCTGCATCTCTGTAGTACGTCACATGTCTTGACATCTTTATCAAGTACAGCATGCATTGTTTGCAAACGGTATGCAGTACTGCAATCATACGGTTCCCTATCACTCTGACCGTGTTCGTTTCGTCCACGTTCACTTGGTCCAGTTCATTTAGTCCACTGTTCATTTAGTCCACCGTTCACTTTGTACACTTTCATTTAATCTTTTTTTTTTAATGGAGGTTTAACGACTACCATGAGCCAATGGGCTATAAGCAGCCTCCAGTCCTTAATTTAGGGCCGCTAGTTCCATGAAAGAGAGAGAACCAGGGCCGTAAGAGAAACACAACATCTATGCCTCACCGGGATTTGAACCCGGACCCAACTCGCACGAATGATCAGATGCCAGCGCTTAGACCACTAAGCCACCGGAGGGGCTCATTTCATCTTCAGAATGAATGGAATGCCGTGGAAATTTTCTGTTTTGATAGAATTTTTGTTATTCGGCAGAAAAAAAGGTCAGCGGATAATGTTCGCATGCGATTTTTTTCTTGTTTTAAGTTTTTCTATTAAAATATCACGATTTTAAATGTTATTTAAAGTAAAACGAGTAACTGAACTTTGAAGAGCTTTTTTAACTTGTTTGTGTTGTACGATATCAATCACTATGAGATAAACCAAAGTTCATTCCAATGGCCATAAATATAAATGAAGATAACATTTGAATACTAAAAAAAATGTCATCTTCACCTTCATTGTGATTTTATCGTGCTTAAGACAGCCTGTGGATTACGTTTTTATGTATACTTTTATGGCACGAATTTTGGAACGATATTCTTTCTTCGGCCATAAATATGTTGGACTGAGCAGGAAAATTTTAGACCTCCTTTGCCCTTTATGAAAAAAAGTCTAAATTTTCCTTCTCACACACCGCTAATTCACAGTAAATATCATTCTAAGTTCTGACCATCATATTTTTATTGATTTTTTTCTCCCATTAAATAGCTACGACACATATAGAGAGCATTATAGTTCATTCATAAGAAAATTAGTGAAATTATAAAAATTTAATAATCAAAATAAAAAATAAATGTACTGAAAAATTAAGAACTGTATGAAAACAATATACAAGATGCATTTCAAAACATTAAAAGGTTCTGCAAAACTTTGATTTGTCATACTGATTGACTCGTTAAAAAACTCTTCAAAGTTCAGTTCCTCGTTTTACTTGAAATAACATTTAAAATCTTTATGTTTTAATCGAAAAACTTAAACAGGAAAAACAATCGCATGAATTAATGCCCGCTGACCATTTTTTTCGGAATAGTAACAAAAATTCCATCAAAATGTGAACAGTGGACGAAATGAACACTGACAAAGTGATCCGTCGCCAATCATACGGAAGGAATATTGATCAGTAGAAGACAATACCATAAAACACCACAAATTGGAAATCGAAAGGCAGAGAGTTTGGAACTTATGCTGTTGACGGTCTCGAAAGTTGAGGTTGAAATACACTGCACAACGTAATAGAAAATTTCACACCAGGCAGTATTTGTCGGAGCGCCATATAAATTATAGGTATTATGGGCATCTAAATTATAGGTATGTATGCGTTAACAGTTAGATTATGTAAATGATAGAAGCTGCGAACCATTTGATTTGATTTAAAAGGTCAAGAGGGGTCAGTGTAGCTAAATTTGGTCATCTGCACCTAAACATGTACTCCGTGTTGATCTCGCTTGCGAAAGCACTTGTAAGGAATGTGAATGGCTGGGCGACATCATCGGGAATCCTGCCATCACAGGGGTATCTGGAAGTTTCATGATGGGAATACGTACGCAAGTTTGTCTCTGCTTTGCATTGCGGCAGAAATAAATTCGCATTTAGACGTCTTGACACAGTTTGAGTTGAAATTCGCAAATCTGTGCTTGCTTGAAAACGATTAGCCAAACGGTTCGCTGTAGTTTCTTGACTCTGTTTGGTCATTATGACCAGATACCTGTCAGCCCTCTGGCTTGGACGTTCACCAACAAAATATCTGGCAGTGGATCTCTGTCTCCTGAACGCTAACCACACCCGCAACACTAGGATGTGTGCTACTCTAAACTCTCAACCGTAGTCGTTCTTTCTTTGAGCTTACGATAATTCGGCCTCGGGTAATGTTACCCATGCGATGTCTGCGAGACATTTTTTAGTTACCTCAGGCACGCGTTTCCCGCTACGTAGGTGAAACACATGAAAAGTAATATGAACTCATGTAAGACACAACTCGGCCTCCTGGCTATCTACACTCAGTAGACAAAACATTAGATAGAGGGGTAAATGAGCAGTTGACATAGGCATCCCCCATCGCAGAGTGGAACAGACCAAGACCGAACGCAGGCGATAAGTAGGCGGACGGAAGGGCTTTTCAACAGTGGGGCAGCGGGTGGCCTAATGGTCAACTTTCGTGACTGACACGGAGAAACCTCCGGTTCGATCCCAGGCAGGTACGAACGCTCGAACCACTAAATATCCGCCGTGAGTCGGATGAGCACGTTAAGTCATCGGACCCCGGATGCTGCCCCCCCCCGGTTATAAATAAGGGAGTCTTTCTCCTCATTTCAACCTCGCTTCCTTGTTACTTTCCTATCGGGCAACTCTAGCCCAAATCTCCTAGCTTCCTATTTCTAAGGGTTGTTTAAGACCTGGGTTAAGACACTCCTTTCCTAAAATCCTTTACATATGATCTGATCTTCTCAACAGTGCATCGCCATTTACGAACATGGATAAACGTGGGGATCTGAGCGACTTTAGCCGTGGACACATTGTCGACGCATGACAGGTGGGTCATTCTATCACCCAAATGGTATGAACTCTAAGGTTTCCGAAGGCAAGCGTGTATTGAAAGCATACCATCGACGAATGTACCAGAGCCCAGAGAGCAAGCAATGGCCGACCACAAGACGCGGGATCGGCTTAGACTATCCAGGCTCATACAGACCTACTGCTTGGAAATTGCTGCGCAAATCATATCCAAATTAGAAATCGGACGACCAAGTAGCGCAGCGAGTGAACAGTATGGCTCACAATGCATACCATGGGCTACGGGAGCCGACGCCCTACTCGTGTGCCACAGTTGACTGCTCGTCATCGGACATTGTGCCGAAATCACATCCAGGTTAAATGTCGGAGGCCTAAGCACCGTCAGCTAGTAAACGGTATGACGCACAATGCATACCATGGGCTACGGGAGCCGACGCCCTACTCACGTGCAACAGTTGACTGCTCGTCATCTGACATTAATCCTCGCTTGGTACCTGAAAAACCTAAACTTGAAATCTGCTGATTGGCGCCGAGTCGTGTGGTCAGATGAATCCCATTTTTAGCTGTACCGAATTGACGAAAGGGTGCGGATGTAGCGCACCCTCCCGTCAACTCGACCCAGGTCGGCTCTGTTCAAAGCAGTGGTGGCTCTGTGATGGTTTGGGGAGCCTTCTCATGGGACACATTAAGTCTCTTAGTGTGTCTGGAGAGGTTCTCAGACGCAGCACGCTACCAGTATGTGCCGACCGATCACCTACAAGCTTACATGGCCTTCGCACATCCTGCAGCCGATGATAGTCTTTTCCAGCAGACAATGCGACGCCCCACCAGGCCGCAACCACCAAAGTATGGCTCGGATAACACTCATCTGAGTTTGAAACCATCCAGTGGTCTCCAAGGTCCTTCGATTTAAACCCCGTGGATGGTCTCTGGGATGCTGTGGAGCAAAACATCAGATCCGATGATCCTGGACCGACGTCTCGAGCGGAGTTGTTTGTGGACAATGCTACAGGTGTAGCTGGCATTACCTCCTGAAACCCTCCGGCATCTTGTGGAGCCGGTGCTCTGGCTTGTACAGGCAGTTATTCGCACAAGAAAAGGACCAACACGCTGTTAGGTAGGTGTCTCTAGTGTTTTGTCTATTGAGTGTACATTGTCTGTAGCTGGCACGTGCTCATAGCAAATTTGCATACTAGCTGCGTATGATGAAATGTCTTCATATATCCCACCGCATGCGAATGCTTATGTAATCTCTTTTAGCTCCATGCCCTCAGTGATTGCCAGATTTTCGTGTTCGTCGTTAAGTCTTGGACAGCAGTAATTGCATATTTTTCAGCATCTTTGCTTTTCGAAGGAGGATTTAAAAAATTCTTTTTGGATCTAATTGATTTCTTATAGCACATATCATCCTTAAATATCTAATTGATTTTTTAATAACACATATAATCATTAATACATGGGTGTCAAAATCTACTGCCTTGAGTCGGTCTCAACTGTCGGCTGGAATACAGATGAAAACTTGACAAACGGCAATTAAAATTCACCCTAGTAATCTCCTTAAAACTGGAGTCAAATTATTGCGTTGTCTTATTCGAATTTCATTCCGTTTTTTATTTACCTTGCATCTCCAGTTCTTACGCAAAAATCTTAATACTGCCATTATTTCAAAATTAAAAATCATACGGTGCGGGACTGATATTCTTTCAACAATCAAAACACAGATACACAATTTGGGATATGTGGAATAAAGCTTGCATATTGTATTTAAGTGCTCTATAGTCTTAGTGAAATACATCTCATACCCAGAATTTGGCCACTTTATGGAGATCGAATTTTTTTCATTGCTATCATAAATTTTGGGAAAACTGTGGGAATTATACATATAATCTCATACACAAAGCAGTTCTGTTTCGTTAACTGTACAAATTAAAGAAGTCTTTTAGAAGTGTATTTCCACAGACAGAACATGCCACACAATATCGAAATATTTTTGAGAATGTTGGTTGCGAATACCAACTATCATTAATTAACACACCTATTATTGAGAAAATCGATTACTGAAGGTGGGTAATCTTCGTATTTGGAACTCAGAACATCCAAAATAAATAGAAATTGCAATTTAGAAACATACTGATACAAGTAAGCAGATTTTGAGGATACAAATACATCTCGTGTTGCTTACTCAATATCTTTCATGCGTCTGTTAATATCGCTGTATTATACACTGGTGTGCAAAAATTAAGGACGAAGAGGAGAAATTAGCATAACAGCGGAACGAGCAGGCAGAACGGACCGAAAGACCACTCAGGAGATAGACTAGGGTCCGGTACGGTACGGCATGCGCATATATGCAGCATGACGTGGGGGTGGGGGTGGGGGGGTGGAAGGGTATAAAGCACACGGGCGGTGTACGCTCAGCAATTCGGCGAAAGCTATTGCACGGTGTACATCGGTTTGAACGACGTCGAGTTGATGCCACCGTGTGATATGGCCAACAAGCAATCAGTAGACGACATCTGGATGACTTTACCCGAGGTCGCGTCATTAGGAAGTTGGAAGAAGGTGGAAGTGTGACTAGTGTGGCCGATGAGTTCGGGATCGCTCACAGCATCGTTTCACGAGCTTGGAGAGCATTTCAAACGACAGGAACAGAGTTTGAGAGTTTCGCAGTGGTCTTCCACGAGCAACCACGTTGACGGACGTCCGGTATATTGTCCTACAGGCGAGAAGAGGCAGACGGCAGACAGCGGGGGAAATCGCAAGGCACATGCAACAGACAACTGGACGTCCGTTATCGCGTTTTACCGTGGCCAAGAGACTGCACAAAGGTGGTCTATTTGCACGACGACCAGTACGGTGTGTGCTATTGACGCCTGCTCATCGGAGACTGCGGTTTCTGCGGTGCCTGGAACACAAGAACTGGACACATCAGCAATAGGGTCGTGTTTTCTTTACGGATGAGAGCCGATTTAGTCTGACGAGCGATTCTGGAAGTATACACATCTGGAGAGAGCAGGGAACACGCAATCACACCTTCAGCATCATCGAAAGGGACCGGTTTGGAGGTGGCGGAGTTCTCGTTTAGGGCGGTATCATGCTTGGTAGCTGTACTGACCTCCACATCTTCCAAGGAGGTTCACTCAGTGGTGTTCGCTATTGTACCGAGGTTCTCCTGCCTCACGTGCGTCTGTTTAGAGGTGTTGTGGGTACTGAGTTCCTCTTCATGGACGGCAACGCTACACCTCATCGTACAGTGGCTGTCGCAGAGCTGTTGGAGAGTGAAGATATTCAACGCATGGATTCGTCCCCGGACCTCAATTCAATCGAACACGTGTGGAAACTCCTCGGGAGACGCTTGGCAGCACGTCACCAGCCGCCAGCAACGATTCCGCAGCTGCGATTGGCGCTACAAGAGGAATGGGCCGCGATGCCTCAAAAGCTCTTTGACAACCTCGTCCTCAGCATGGACGGACGTTGTAAATCCTGCAACGCCGTCAGGGGTGATCAGATCTCTTACTAAAGACTGGATTTTTCTTGGCAGCTGCCTGTCACATGGACGTTTCTGTCTGCTGTCCAGTTGTGCTCGAAGCTGTCTTTGTATCCTTTAGATTCCTTGTTTGCACGGTTTTGCTCACTTGCCCCATATTCTTACATCTTGGGGATCTTACGGTATGATTTGAGTCGATGTGGAGCACTTCTGCACGACGTAACATTCGAAAAACCGTCTCGTCCTTAATTTTTGCCCGCCAGTGTATAAAGCTGTTGTTTTGTGGTTGTTGAGGCATTCTTTACGATTGACCAGCTTCCTCCGACGTGCAGTGTCTTTCAATGTTATGTACAATGCTACAGAAAGCAACGTGGCTGATTAACCTTGTGTATGCATAAGTTCACAGAGGCACACAAAGCTCATCCGCCAAATTATATTTGTTTCTTTTTGTTACCGGATTACACTCAGCTCTGAAACTGCATAGGAAATTCGATTTTGTCCGCAGTAATTAATTAATTAAACAGCAGTTCTTAGAATGAATTCGAAGGAAATTAGAGCTAATTTGTTGCAATCAAATCTAATTTGGATTTGAATTAAAACTTATTTAGGTTAATTAGAGCTAATTCAGAACTATATAGGGAGCTCCTTAGAACTAATTGGAAACATCAAACTATTTCAGAACAGCAACGTCCTGGGTCTTTGTAAATACAGACATTTCTCCCATTGTTCTCTTCATGGAAGAAAAAAAAAATGAAAGAAAGAAAGAAAAAGAAATGCAGCTATATTTGGCACTTGAAAATGAGGTTACTTCCCTATAATATATGATACATAGTTGCAGATATCGTACTATTTGTGACAGAAGTGGATTAAAACAAATGAGAAACACAACGGTAATACAATGTGCTTGTTGCCGAGAAACTATGCTAAATTATGCTGAAGGAATCAAATCTATGCTGAAGAGGTTTAGTTCTTACTAAGGATGAGACATTCGAATCCTCGAATCCCTCGAATCTTGAAAAGGATTCGAGATTCGAAACCTCGAATTTTCGCGCTTTTTTCGTCATTCGAATTTTATTCTAAAAAACTTAACGTTTGGTTCTTGTTCTAGAGCGATATTTGTCCGAATTTTTGTCAGCATGACGAGTTCTGACATTAGAAAACAATCGAAGAAGGTCGTCAACAGTGTGCACACAGCTATTTGAAATGCTGTACGACACATTTTGAGGAAACTCTTTAAAAAGTTCTTAATTACACCACCATCGACAGTAATGTCAGAAAGACTATTCAATAAATCAGGTGTCATAGCTGATAAAAAACGAAGTTGGTTAGACTCGAGCGAATTCAAATGCTAGTGTTTTTAAATAAAAATCTCCATTAAAGGTTTCTGATTTTTTTACATTTCCCTGAAAGAGTTCAGTGTTTAGTGTTTTTATTAACTCTTAAAACAAACATGTTTCTGATATTTTTAATTTCCTGGGAAGAATTTACTCAATTTACTGTTCCATGTTTAGTGTTTATCTACATTAACTCTTGAAATAATCCTCCCCACCTCTACGCTTGCTTTGATTTAAAAAGGTTTTGGAACTTTTGTTATTAAATAAAAATGTCAAAAGTGTGAATCGTTACTCAAATATTTTTTTTGTCAAATTATGTTCAGAAAATGGAAATGAACCTCAAGACTCAAGAGTTATGTACTTCATTTAGTAAATGTAAATTATAAATTTCATTTGTAATAATATCTTCTTAATAAGTATAGGTATATTTTTTGAAAACTGTATTCTTTAATTTGTTTTTCATTAAACACAGATTTCAAATTTTGCTTCTTTTAAAAACTTTTAATTTTAAGTGGAAGTCTTTCTTTCCCCTTTTCTTCTTATAATTATTCTTATATGAAAGATTTGAGAGATTCGAGGGATTCGAGAACCTTTTATGATTCGGATACGGATTCGAGAAAACTTAGGATTCGTCCTACCTCTAGTTCCTACATACATACGACCCAATAGGCCTCTTGTGAGTGAGAAACAATGGAAAGTACTAAGAAGTGGAAGCACACACACATCCTACTAGAAGTGGTGACCTTGTATTTTATACAGGGTGAGCCAAATGCCACTGTGCACCTGGCAAGACAATACGCGTACAACATCTGCAAGCGTACTGCTACAACAAATGCTGGAAATGGCCCCCTTCTGTGTGTAGACATGCATCCACTCGTCTGAACATGTTCTTAAAGACACGTTACGGGTCCGACGGAGAAATGTTACTGATTACTATGGTGATGGCTTCCTGTAGTTCCGGCAGAGAACGGGGATTGTTCTTGTAAGCAGAGTTTTCCCGTAAACTCCACAGATAATAATCTAGAGGCGAGAGATCGGGTGAACGTGGCGACCATATTCCTTTGGAGATGACCTGTTTCCTAACACATCACTCAACAACGCCATGGAGACATGAGCTGTATGGGGCGTAGCGGAATTCTGCTGGAAGCAGCCATTAAGTTTCCTCCTTGGTTAAGTGCCCGATGGATGGGTAACGGATATTGTCACAATATCTTGCCGCGTTTATGGTCCCTTCGAAGAATATGGGCCCAATTATGCGTCTTCGAGATATCACAGACCACACACCAATCTTCTGATCATATAATGGCATTTCGTGTACCTGATGCGGATTATTGGAAGACCATATTCCCCAGTTTTGTTTGTTCACATATCACGATAAGCGGTACAGCGCCTCATTGGAGAAAAACCTGACATCCAGAATATACTCTCCGTTGTCATTAATGAAGTCCTTGAACCATCTGCAATATTCCACATGCTTATCGATGAAGTCCTTGAACCAATATTCCACATGCTCATCGATGAAGCCCTTGAACCAATATTCCACATGCTTATCGATGAAGTCCTTGAACCAATATTCCACATGCTTATCGATGAAGTCCTTGAACAAATATTCCACATGCTTATCGTAGTCTGTGTGTTTCAGTTCGTGCACTGCTCTGATTTTGTACGGGTAGAGCTGCAGAAGCGTGTTCAGTGTCATACGGATACTGCTGTACGACACACCTGCTTGTAGTGCCAATTTTCGAACCGATTTCTTTGGACTTTTAGTTATACGAACGGAAATATCCTTCACTTTTTCCTCTGTTAATACTTGCGGATGCTTCAGTATAGGGAATGTTTCTCTGTACTTACGTTTCACTTCGTCGGTATATTCACCTCCACTGCGGAACACATGTTGAATCAAAAACACTCGACCATCAAGCGACAACACCATGTTCAACCGGCCACTGTGAAGCCTTATTACTGATTGATTCAATCACAGTCAGACGTCACACGTCGGAAATACCGGCTGCGTCGTTCAAGAAAAGACGGCAGGATGCGCTTAACCCCACCCCAAGCACACGAACATTTTCCATTCACAATATTGCATGTACGTGCACGGTAACTACACTTTATAGATTTCTTCTTATTATTTCTTATCACAGTACGTCAGATGCACAGAGACTTTTGGCTCACCCTGTACAATGTGTTTCTTCATTTGGAACTTCAAGAATACAGCTTCTGGCTTTGATTTTTCCAGCCCACCAACCAACATTGTATCGGCAGGAAAAAATCCTTTAACTAAAATTATATCGATATTTGATTTCATATTACATATCAATTAAATGTGTTTCTTCATAGTTTCATTAATTATTTCACTTCTTACGTCTATGCATAGATTTTCAGCGTTTTATGATCAAATAGCTGTCGTACTTACACAAACAGGTTGCATTTAAATCAGAAATTAAATGCGGCTTTTCCATAGTATGTATGTAACCATCGAACTATGGTCGATGGATTCACGCCCAACATTATCACCAGTTCTGTGGTCGATTGGGTAGCATCTTCGTCCAGAGGACCTTGCAAATCTCAGCTGTATCTTCTTCGGCTGTTTGCTATGCTGCTTGTCCTCCACGCTGCAATCACAATTACCGAGCTTTACAAACCACTCAGGACACGTGCTTGCACCTATCGCTTTCGCCTCATGTATGCCTAAAAATCCAATCTCTTTTTGCGCAGTAGTTTTCTCGAGATTAAAGCTGAACAACAACAAAAAAAGTGACGAACATGGACCTGGTCGGTCGTCATGTCCTGGTTTAACTAACCTCAGGTGTGGGCTGTCGGGCAACACGTATCGTAATATACAGAATTTCGTTCTGCGGAGGCAAGTGTTGCCACCTTGCCTCCACAGCAAGAAATTCTGACCAAAATTCTACCGTTTCAAGACTTCACATGCCCGCTCTTTTAGAGCCAGTGAAGCGCCGGAAGTTTATGCGTAGGCCTAATGTCGCTCCATTTTTCTTGACGCAGAAACCAGTTAATGCTATGCACACGCCTCCTCTCCAGATGGGAAACGATGGCTACAGAATATTGCCTCTATGAAAACGGGCATGTGAAATTGTATGTTGTTGAGGTTCTGGTAGTGTACCAGCGGTTTAATTTGACTTTTGCTGTAGCCAGCAAAGCAACGAAACGCAGCCCCCGTAGCCGAGGCGCCTGAAGTGCTTATTTCTAACCATTCGTCTGATATCGACCACGAAAAAAGTCCCGGATGAGGCATGGGAGGTGTGTTTGTTTGGTAGCGTTGGCGCTGCCCCTTCCCTGGAACCAGTCGCCTCAAATTAAGAGGACGGACGACTGCTCATCGCCCTTACAGTTGCTCACTGTCAGAAATCGTGTTAACGCCTGGACAGGCGGACGGCTTGGAAAACGACAGAGATACAAAAGGACTGGTGTGTAAGCCCGAACAAAATGGGGGGAATGCAACATTTTGTTTTGAGAGCTCCGAAGGTTTGTGGACAGCGTTACCGAAAAAGAAATAGCCGTTTTGCATCTAAAAAACTGGGGTTATTTTTTTTTTGATTGGAGGTTTAATGACTACCGTGAGCAACTCAGTGGGCTACAAGTAGTCGCCCGTCCCTAATTTAAGGCCGCTGGTTCCAGGGAAGGGAGAGAGCCAGTGCCGTAAGACAAAAACAACATTCATGCTACACCGGGATTCGATCCCATCTCGAACGAGTGATCAGAAGCCATCGCTTAGACCGCTGCACCATCAGGGCGGCAATACCCGTTATTACAATTTAAATGTTTTTTTTATTGTACTTAACTCAAAGTAAAACTTACGGTTGGCACTCTGTTTTATACAATAAAAGAACAATGTGAATATGCCATGGATTTTAACTCTTAGTGTACTGATAAGTAAGTGACTTCCAGCAAATGAAAAGAACTGAACTTGTGCCAAAGGAGACTGTAATTTTTACTGAAAATATGAGAAACTGAGATCATTCTCAATTACAACCTTTCGCAATATTAAATTGCATGTGTAAGAATAATTTTTCTTACATAGATCACAGAATTTTCGTCTTTGCCGCAGATGTAAGGATGCATGTTTTTAGTCATAGGAATTATTACTCTGTTTTAAGTTTTGCTATACGTATTAAAATAATTAAAATGACTGCATGTCTAAAAAAACAGTTTTTTTTATTGCAATGCATATGTTTTTAATGGAATTAAAAAAACAACAACTGTTTTTTAGAAGTGAGAATTTTTAAGGTTGTCGTTCGAAAACTAGGAAGGGAGTGTGACTGCTTCTAGACATCACAAAGTACTTGAAAATCATGTGAAAAGTATTTTTACTCCGTGTCCAAAAACGTACCGCGACCACTGCTCACAGCGGTCGTTAACCTTGCCTTCCTTCCCTCCAAAACCAATTGAACTGAATTATTAAAATGACTGCATGTCTAAAAAAACAGTTTTTTTTATTGCAATGCATATGTTTTTAATGGAATTAAAAAAACAACAACTGTTTTTTAGAAGTGAGAATTTTTAAGGTTGTCGTTCGAAAACTAGGAAGGGAGTGTGACTGCTTCTAGACATCACAAAGTACTTGAAAATCACGTGAAAAGTATTTTTACTCCGTGTCCAAAAACGTACCGCGACCAATGCTCACAGCGGTCGTTAACCTTGCCTTCCTTCCCTCCAAAACCAATTGAACTGAATTACTACTTCGTTACACCCCTCTAGAAACAGTCTACTGGAGTAGAAGCTTGTAGAAAATTTAAGAGTTATATACAACAGCAGTAACGTGAACGTAGTTGCAAATAACAGTACAAGAGTCATTCAAAAATGAGTATATTACCCGTACTTTGTAGTTTCCCCTTACAAAATCTCGTCGTTTGGTTTTTTAAGTCTTTACGAAATTAGAAAAAAGGCTATCCCCCAAGCACTTAAACTGCCTTTTTAGAAAGTGTGTCACGTCTCGTCGACAAATGATTTTCTTTAATTCGTTTTAAAGCCTGCATCTTGTTCTTCAACAACGCATTTCCATTTTTCGTTAGTCTGCATTAGTCCTTTCTCCAGTTGAGGTGGTGAGCTGCTTTTCTTCTTATTTTTCTATAGAAACGCTTCCATAAATTAAAGATGAGACTTCCTTTAGCTCTAAATTAATATGAGAACTGTTCGAGTAAAAAAAAAAAAAAAAGATAACAATAGTGTGAATTGATGTGAAAAGGTGACATTTATTCGTTTTAACAATCCTCTTACTTGTCAAAGCAAAAATTAAAACTATGAGTGATACAAACTGAAAAAAAGGAAGAAAGAAAAACCTCAGCTTCTTTTCAGGATGTTCTTGGCAAAACTACATGAAAAAATATTGACTTTCAGTTAGAATTTCTATTTTTGGATAACCTCATTAGTTAATTTAATTTATCCTGACACAATTCGTAAAAGAGTTGTTCGCTTCGTTTGGATATTATTAGATTGTAAGTTATTAATTTCGAATCGTCATTCGCGCATAATCCCTTTTCTCGCTTTCTATTTGCATTTTCTTTTTCCACACCTCTTGGTCGCGGTGTTACATTTGGCATATGGGAATGAGCAAACAGCACTTTATTCCCCTTTGACTTGTCCACAAAAATTAAAGATGGCGTCCCTCCGCAGTCTCAAATGAAGAAGCTTTAGTCGTGATTTCCCTTGAGTTTGCTGTCCATTATGAAACTCCGTATCCACCATCTGCGGGGCTGCCCTGGTAACGGTCTCCAAGGACACGCAACCTGCAGACAACCATGTGATGAGATGATATTGTAACATCTGCCATTTTAGAGTTCTCGTCTCTAACTGAAAAACACAAGCTATGCTATTTTTCGAAGTTTGGACGCTTCGCAGTTGCAAATTTAAGATGAGTATAAGTTTAAAAGCTCCTCCTCTTTCTGTCGCATAAAAGCGGTTGCAAAACGCATTCGATTCATTAAATCTGAATTGCGCAGCTGCGCGATAGACGGACACCACTGCACGGAAACTGGGTTGAAACTGGTTAAAAGCATACCTTAAATCTGGTTCAAAACGTGTTAATAACATGATTTATTTCCAATATTCCCTCGCGATTTTTTATTTTTTTTTCGTTCCCTGCTGAAATCCAACGTTTCACAGGCAGATGTTAAAATATTTCTGACATATCAGAATGTTAATTTTCATAAATATGGTGTGAAAATTAACACAAAGGAAACAAAAACAATGAGAGTCTTCAGAAAACCAGGAAATGTTGAGGTGATGACGAATGGAGATAACGTAGAGCAAGTGAGACTATACAAATACCTCGGTAGTATAATCCAAGAAAATGGAAAATGTGACATGGAAATAAAAAAAAGAATTAACAAAGGAAAATATGCGTTCTATAACAAGAAAAATTTGTTAATTAATAAAATGAATAAAAATTTAAGGAAAAGGGTTATTAGGTGCTATATTTGGAGTATAATTTTATATGGGGCGGAAACGTGGACAATTGGGAAGAAAGAAGATAAAATGTTGGAGGCATTTGAAATGCGGTTATGGAGAAGAATGGAAAAATTAAAGCGGATCGAAAATATTACCAATGATGAAGTATTGCAAAGAGTTGAAGAAGAAAATAATTTACCAAAGGCCATAAGAAAAAGAAAATATAACTGGATTGAACATGTGTTAAGAGGAGACAGCCGATTGAAAAAAAAAAAAAAACGACAGAAAGGAAAATTGAAGAAAAGCAATCAAGAGATAGAAGACGACTAATGATTCTTGATGATATAACAGGCACACGATGCGACCAAGAATTGAAGGAGGTATAACGAAGTAAATTTCTCCGTCATTTTTATCCGCGCCAGGATTCGAACCCGGATCCCCTCATTCCGGAATAAGTCACTCTACCAATTGAGCTACGCGGACGTTTTATTCTGATTCCTATCTGCCTTTATGTCGTGTGCGTCCTTCTGGCAGGTACGTCACATCTCCTAGTACGTTACAGAGGAAGCAAGGTACAGAGGAAACTGGAGGAAGAGAACTTTTTGAGTTACCGTTGGGCCTGTCAAGAGACATAACACTAATGATGATGATCAAAATGTAACAACTTTACCTCGAAAATCTCGCAGAACGATTTTTTTATATATATGAAATAATGCTACATCGCAAATTGAACCTGGATAATCAACAGATCTGAGCTTCGTCTTGGGTGAAACAAAGCTATATTTCCTCCCTAGGTTGTAGGTTCTTTTCCATCCCTTGAACCAACAGCCCTAGGTTGACGATGGGAAACTCGGTATGGCTGTAGATGCTCACCGGCAGTGCTAAATCCCGAAAACATGTTTCTTTTTTTACGCTTTCCAACCGTAGGTTGAAGAAGCGTATATGCCCAGCTTTGTCCGTCTGTCCACACGATAACTCACGTGAAAATGGTTCAATTTCGACGAAATTTTAGTATGTGGTAGGGAACCACCTGGGGACGAACTCTATTCAAAATGGGAGAAACAGGGTCAAAGGTCAGGACATAGGATGCGGGATCCACTCCATTGCTCTTATGCGTCATAACTTGCGTAAAAATGGTTCGATTTCGATGAAATTTTAGTATGCGGTAGGAATCCACCTGAGGACGATCCCTATTGAAAACTGATGAAATAGGGTCAAAGGTCAGGACATAGCAGCTGGATCCATTCCATTGTCTTTATGCGTCATAACTTGCGTAAAAATTGTTCGATTTCAATGAAATTTTAGTATGTCGCAGGGAACCACCTGGGGACGAACCCTATTGAAAATGGGTGAAATAGAGTTAAAGGTCAGGACATAGGAGCTGGATCCATTCCATTGCCTTTATGTGTCATAACTTGCGTAAAAATGGTTCGATTTCAATGAAATTTTAGTATGTGGTAGGGAACCACTGGGCACGAGCTCTATTGAAAATGGGCGAAATAGGGTCAAAGGTCATGCAGGACATAAGAGCGGGATTTATTCCATTGCCCTTATGCGACATAACTTACGTAAAAATCGTTCGATTTCGATGCAATTTTAGTATGTGGTAAAGAGCCACCTGGGGATAATCCTTATTGAAAATAAATGAAATGGATTCAAAGGTCAGGACATAGAAGCGGGATCCATTCCATTGCCTTTATGCATCATAACTTGCGTAAAAATGGTTCGATTTCGATGAAATTTAGTATGGGGTAAAAAACCACCTGGGAACGAACCCTATTGAAAATGGGAGGAATGGGGTCAAAGGTCAGGACACTGGAGTGGGATCCATTGCATTACCCTTGTGCATCATAACTTACCTAAAAATGCTTCGATTGCGACAAAACGTTATCATGTTGTTCCGGAGGTATAGTGAACCGGTTCTGTTGAATATCAACGAAATGGGGTCAGAGGTCATTGCACAAAAGCAAGATTTATTCCACAGCCATTATTCTCATAACTTGCGTAATAATTTCTGGTATGTTGGGAAGCGTATCTTAATCAATGCATTGCATGATTTTATTAACTTGTTGTTGTTGTTTCAGAGTTTCACGATAAACATTCGCCCATACCTGATTTAGGGTCACTGGTTCCAGGGAAGGGGAAAAGCCAGTACCATCGGACAAACGCACCACCTAATCCTCACCTCGTACCAAAACTCAATTTGGACGAATGGTCAAAAGCCAGCACCTCAAACCACTCAACCAAAAGAGAGAAGAAACCAAGCTTGACCACACCAAATCCTATTAACAAATAGTTAAAAATAATCTTGACGAATTCAGGCACACTACATATCTTATCTGTTATCTGTGGGTAACAGAAAAAAGATAGAATTAAAAAAGAGCACGATCACGTTAAGCAGTCACATTTGTGTGTCCACTGCTCGCGAATTGAATTGAATTCAATTCACGTTATTTAGCTGCTACATTAAAACCAAATATACCAAAAAATATAACAACAGTGTGTGTAACCTATAAATACCTTCGTGCAGCTAAAAACATTAAAGTAAAACACAAGGCAGCTCACCTTGGTTCACGATACGTCAATAAAATCAATCCAAGGTTTAAAACCTGAGTTGATGAACCATAACTTTAATTATGCTCAAGATACAAGTTAAAACCTAATGATAATTAAAAACACTTCATGAGAACTATCGAGTCCACTCTGGATCCCGTCTTCAGATGAGAAATACAAATGCGAAAAAGTATTTCTCATCTGAAGACGGGATCCAGAGTGGACTCGAAAGTTCTCATGAAGTGTTTTTAATTATCATTAGGTTTTAACTTGTATCTTGAGCATAATTAAAGTTATGGTTCATCAACTCAGGTTTTAAACCATGGACTGATTTTATTGACGTATCGTGCACCAAGGTGAGCCGCTTTGTGTTTTACTTTAAAGTGTGTGTAACAGCAAGGGAAATCTGGGAAAAGTCCACAAACGTCCTGACTAGGTCGCCATGATCTCCCTGTACAAATATAGGCAAGTCAGAGCTACACCTGATAGCATGGCGCACAAAATTCCAAGGTAGGAGTAGACATTAGTGTTAGTAAAGTTGTTCCCTCTCCCCTTTTTCTCAACCCTATCACCAAGCTTCCCCACTGTCCCACTACTTCTCTCTCTATGTATCCAATTCCCCATTTTATCACTTTGACTTTTTTGTGCCTTCTTTTCTCCTCACTTTTTTTTTACATTTTCCATTCTATTTCTCCTAATTCCCTTTTTTCAGTTTTTTAGCACGTCTTTTCTAAAAAAAGATCGTGCTTATGTTATCGGTTTGTCCGTCCGTTTGTCCGTCCGTCCGTCTGTAGACACCATATATCTGTAACTATTAGTCCGATTTGAAAAATTCTTTTTGCATTGGGAAGCTTGAAATATGCGAATGATCATCCTTCTTTTCGTACTTTTTTTACGATGTACAGTTTCGCCGCTAGAAGACGTAAATGCAGATTATATCGAATTCAAAATATATTTTATTCCATATCATCATCATTATCAACCATTATCAATCCACTGCTGGACGAAGGTCTCTCCAAGCCTCTCCCACAACAGTCTGTCTTGTTCCAGTCTCCTCCATGTCTCTCCCGCATACTTTCGAATTTCATCCACCCATCTCCCATGTGGTCTTCTTCTGGGTCTTTTCCTGTCCCTTGGAATCCAATCTAAAATTTCGGCTGTTCATCGATGGTCTGTCCTTCTGGCAGTATGTCCAGCCCATTGCCATTTCAGGGATTTTACTCTGATCATGATGTCTTCCACTCTTGTCATTTTTCTGATCCACGAGTTCCTCTTCTTGTCTCTCCTGGCTACACCAAGCATGCACCTCTCTATGCTGCTTTGAGTTGTCTGCAGCCTTTGTATGTCTCTTTAAGTTAAGGTTCACGTCTCTGCACCATAAGTAAGCTCTGGAAGGATGCATTGATCAAACACTTTTCTTTTAAGACATAATGGCATATTGCTCTTGAAAATTATGCTGTTTCTTCCAAAAGCTCTCCAGGCAAGTTTTATAACGCCGATTAATTTCTTCATCAATGAGACCCTCACTTGATATCTGTTGTCCAAGATAAACGTATGTATCTGTTATATCCAGCTTTTCTCCATGAATCAATAAATCTTCATTTCTTGTAAAAGTACATCACTTTTGTCGTCTGAAAGTTCATTTTTAATCCCACTTCTTTACTCTTATCAGAAAGTTCCTGGATCATACTCTGCAGCTCTGATGGGGTAGTTGCAAAAATAACTACGTCATCAGCAAAACGAAGGTGAGTTAGATAATCTCCATTACTCTTTATCCCTTTGTTTTCCCAGTTCAGTGATTGAAATACATTTTCCAGTGTGGCGTTACAGAGCTTGGAAGATATGGTGTCGCCTTGTCTCACACCTTTTCCAAATTTTATGTGTGTTGTATTTTCAAACAGCGGAATCTTTGCACTTGCATTTTCACAGATGTTATTAATATTTCATATATTTACTTCTAAACATCCGACTGAAAAAACTCTTTCATCTTTCGATTTCATTTACGTCGAAGAGTATTTTAGGTACAGTTACTTTTTCAAGTTACGCATAGATTTTCTGCTATAAGGCGTAAAATTAAATTACGCTTTCCCCGATATCTCTTTTCTGAAACTCCGATTTGAAAAATAAAATACAGCTCCCGATGGAAAATCTTTTTCACATAATTTCTAATTTTTGGTAAAGAATGCTTTGGACACGAGGGGGCGTAAGGGTTAATTTTTTCTTCTGATGTATTTGCCATAAAATCTGAGCTCCTAAAATCTCGATTGAAAAAAATCTTTCATGGACCGATGCCACTCACATCGGTAAACCTCTTCAGAATATTTTCTTCTTAAAATATTGCATGGTTTCTACGTCAGGAGGCGTAGATGTGTATATTATTTTTGTTAATATCTCTGCTTCTAATGGTCCTACTTGAAATATTCCTTCTTTATTGGATAGAGTTTCCGGTGTGACATGTTTTTCATATAATTTCAAAATTTTCAAGTAATTCATAGACTTTGCGCTAGGGGGCGTAAAGGTAATTTGCGTGTCCGCCGATATCTCCGCTTCTAAAACTCCGATTTGAAAAATTATTTCTGAACTGGATACAGCTTCTGACGGGAAATCCTTCGCATATTTTTGGTAAAAAATGGTTTGGCCACCAGGAAGCGTAAGTCTTAATTTCCACTTCTGATGGATTTGCAAAAAAATCTCAGCTTCTAAAATCTCGATTGAAAAAAAATTCGTTTGTGGACCGGTACTATTCACGCCGACAAACCTTTTAGAAATATTTTCTTCTCAAAATAATGAATGGTTTCTACGCCAGAGGGCCTTCAGCGTATATCTTATTTTTGTTAATATCTCTTCTTCTAGGATTCCGATTTGAAAAATTCTTTCTTTGTTGGATAGTGTTTCTAATGCAAAATGTTTTTCATATAAATTCAAAATTTTCAAGCAAATTATAGACTTTCCGCTAGAGGGCGCAAAGTTAAATGGTGTTTTCCCTGATATTTCTGCTTTTAAAACTCCGGTTTGAAAAATTCTTCCTGTATCGCTTACAGCTCCTGATGGAAAATGTTTTTTCCACATAATTTTCAATATTTGATGAAGAATGGTTTAGCCACCAGGGGGCATAAGTGTTAATTTGTGATTCTGATGTACTTGCAGCAAAATCTGAGCTCCAGAAACTGGACTAAATTTTTTTTTTTTTTTTGGACAAATACTGCTCACATCGATAAATCTTTTGAGAATACTTTCTTCCTAAAATAATGCATGGTTTTCCCGCCAGGAAGCACAGATGCATATCTTATATTCGTCCATATCTCTGATTCGAAGATTCCGATTTAAAAAATTCTTTCTTTGTTGGAAAGCGTTTCCGCTGCGAAATGTTTTCCATGTAAGTTTAAATTTTTCTTAACGCACAAGTCTTCAACCAGAGGGCGTAAGTTCACGATTCCGTTTGCAGCAATGTCTGCGGGATTAAAAACCCGATTGAAAAACTTCTTTCTTCGGTCAGATACTAATGCTTTCCATACCGGTTCCATTGACTTTGAATAGCTTTTATAAATTTAATTTGCGTATGAACGGATTCAAAAGACGTGCTCATTACACCCGAAAATTCTGTGTCATCATTCTTGTTTTATATTCTTGGTAGCCCCAGAATCTGAAGTTTTAAATTTTTAAAGAGATTGAAATTATTTATTACTGTGAGATCATTAGGTAAAGAATTCCCAAATTGAGGCACAGTATAATTCAAAGACTGTTTAACATGCTGAGTCCTGGGAAAAATTGGTCTCAGTTGAGATCCACCTCTAGTATCATAGACGTAGGTAGGTAATGAAATTTCAATTAATGTATGATCTATAACATTTTTTATTCTCATGTACATGAGTTTTCCCAAATTATAATTATATAATTATTTTAATGTTAATATGTTATATTTATTTGGGTCAACGCGTATATACGGTGTAGTACTGTCGTCGGAGCTCTCTCAGTCAATATTTCGTTTCGTCTCAACATGGGAAAAGTAAAGGATTTGTTTAATTTGATAAAGGCCAGATCATTATGGAAAGACGCCTTGGTAAGAGCATCTCCGAAACACGACGCTGTTAGGTTGTTCACGCTATGCAGTAGTTAGTACCTATCAACCGCCCCGGTGGCGCAGTGGTCTAAGCGATGGCCTCTGATCATTCGTCCAAACGGGGTCCGGGTTCGAATCCCGGTGAGGCATGGATGTTGTGTTTGTCTTACGGCACTGGCTCTCTCCCTTCCCTGGAACCAGTGGCCCTAAATTAGGGACGGGCGACTGCTTATAGCCCATTGAGTTTATAACGAAGTAAATTTCTCCGTCATTTTTGGTCTACGCGGGGATTCGAACCCGAGTACGCTTATTCCGGAACAAGTTGCTCTACCAATTTAGCTACGCGGACATTTTATTCTGATTCCTATCTGCCTTTGTGTCGTGTGCGTCCTTCTGGCAGGTACGTCACATCTCCTGGTACGTTACATCATCTCCCCCTTATTTTTCTTTCTTTCGAAGTGCTGCTCACATTTTTCCTATCTCGCGGTGTGGAAATAACATCACACCAATGCGAGATTTTGAACGGTCGGGTCATCCGGATAGTTCGGGCGCCATTATAACGAAGTGAATTTCTCCGTCATTTTTATCCGCGCGGGGGTTCGAACCCGGGTCCACTCATTCCGGAATAAGTTGCTCTACCAATTAAGCTACGCGGACATTTTATTCTGATTCCTATCTGCTTTTATGTCGTGTGCGTCCTTCTGGCAGGTACGTCACATCTCCTGGTACGTTACATCATCTCCCCCTTATTTTTTTTTTCGAAGTGCTGGAGAAAGGATTCTCTTATTTTTCCTATCTCGCGGTGTGGAAAGAACATCACACCATTGCGAGATTTTGAACGGTCGGGTCATCCGGATAATTCGGGCGCCATTATAACGAAGTAAATTTCTCCGTCATTTTTATCCGCGCCAGGATTCGAACCCGGGTCCCCTCATTCCGGAATAAGTTGCTCTACCAATTAAGCTACGCGGACATGTATTCTGATTCCTATCTGCCTTTATGTCATGTGCGTCCTGCTGGCAGGTACGTCACATCTCCTGGTACGTTACAAGTTGCTCACGGTGGTCGTTAAACCTCCAACCAAAAAAAAGAAAAAAAAATTACCTTTCAAAGATGGTCCGAAACAGATGACACTTGAAGCCGTCGAATAGGCGTGGGCAAGCCACACCTCATTGATGGCAGAGGTCAGCGCAGGCTATCTCGTCTTGTCCGCAACAACAGGATGGCTACTGTATCTGACATTACCCACAATTGCAATCATGGTGAAGGACCCAATGTGTCCGAACACACAGTTCATCGTTCTTTTTTGGATATGTGTCTTCGCAGCCGCAGACCCATTCGTATATCTATGCGAACAGCCGTTCACCGTCGTTAACAATTGAAGTGAGCACGTTAACATCGACACTGGACCATAGAAGTAGAAGACTGTAAGAGGGTCTCATGGTCAGGCAAATCCCGTTTTCTGTTACATTTTGTCTGCGGACGAGCTCGTGTGAGACGTTTACACAAGGAATCCTTCTCACGTGGATGAACTGTGGGACGGATCCCAGCGGTTGGAGGGAGTGTGATGGTTTGGGCAATAGCTTCTGTACAGCGAACGCTGACGGCTGTCACGTACTTGAACATCGTCGCTGACAAAGTACACACCTTTATGGCGACCGTATTCCCTGGCAGAGATAGCGTCTTTCAACAAGACAATACTCCGTGGCACACTGCGAAGAAAATTTAGGAATGGTTCCAAGGACATGAAGAGGAATTCCATTTATTGCCATGGCCCCCAGATTCGCCGGACATGAATCCTATTGAGCATTTTGGGTCTGAGTTGGAGAAACGGATGCGAGCAGCATCGCCCCGGCCACGTAATTTACGAGAATTACGGGACCTTCTGTTGCAGTTATGATACCAACATCAAGAGACATCTATCAACATCTTGCTGAATCTATGCATCATCGGGTGAGAGCTCTTTTGGCGGCGACAGGAGAACCTACATCATATTTGGTAGGTGGTTTTAATGTTTTGGATGATCGGTGTATTGCTAAAAAAACTTCACCGTTGGGCGACTGAAACACTAGACTGGATTCCAAGGGACAGAAGAAAACCTCGTGGAAAATGGGTGGATGAAACTCGAAAGCATGACGAAGTAACATGTAAGATGAAGGGAGACCTTCACCCAGCTATTATATCATCATCATCATCATCATTGTCAACCATTATCAATCCACTGCTGGACGAAAGTCTCCCCAAGTTTCCTCCACAACGGTCTGTCTTGTGCCAGTCTCCTCCATGTCACTCCCGCATATTTTCGAATTTCATCCACCCATCTCCCATGTGGTCTTCTTCTGGGTCTTTTCCTGTCCCTTGGAATCCAATCTAAAATTTCGGCTGTCCATCGATGGTCTGTTCTTCTGGCAGTATGTCCAGCCCATTGCCATTTCAGGGATTTAACTCTGATCATGATGTCTTCCACTCTTGTCATTTTTCGGATCCACGAGTTCCTCTTCTTATCTCTCCTGGTTACACCAAGCATGCACCTCTCCATTCTATTTTGAGTTGTCTGCAGCCTTTGTATGTCTCTTTTAGTTAAGGTCCACGTCTCTGCACCATACGTAAGCACTGGAAGGATGCATTGATCAAACACTTTTCTTTTAAGACATAATGGCATATTGCTCTTGAAAATTATGCTGTTTCTTCCAAATGCTCTCCAGGCAAGTTTTGTTCGCCGATTAATTTCTTCATCAATGTGACCCTCACTTGATATCTGCTGTCGAAGATAAATGTACGTGTCTGTTATCTCCAGCTTTTCTCCATCAATCGATAAATCTTCATTTCTTGTAAAAGCATTGAACATCACTTTTGTCTTCTGAAAGTTCATTTTTAATCCCACTTCTTTACTCTTGTCAGCTAGTTCCTGGATCATACTCTGCAGCTCTGTTGGGGTAGTTGCAAAAATGACTACGTCATCAGCAAAACGAAGGTGGGTTAGATAATCTCCATTAATCTTTATCCCTTTGTTTTCCCAATTCAGTGATTGAAAGACATTTTCCAATGTGGCATTAAAGAGCTTCGGAGATATGGTGTAACCTTGTCTCACTCCCTTTCCAATTTTTATGTCTGTTGTATTTATATATACTCAGGCAAATCACATTAGTGTGACCACCAGCTAATATCCGGAGTAAACGCCGTGTGCAGCGCGGACAGCAGCTAGACGGGCTAGGAGTGACTCAATAAGGTACTGGAACGCGTTCGCAGTTATGTGGAGCTATGCTGACGGCAGTGCATCTGGCATTTGCTGGAGGGTGCGTGGTGAGGAATCCACAGAGCGAACAACACGATCGAGGTGGTCCCACAGATGCTCAATTGGGTTTAAGTCTGGGGTATTTGGGGGCCAGGGAAGTACTTTGAAGTTTTCATCGTGCTCTTCCAACCACTCTGGGACATTTATAGCTGTGTGACATGTCGCATTGTCGTGCTGGAAGATCCAATCTGCCCCAATGAAGACAAGCAGCATGTATGGCAGTACGTGGTCGGCAAAGGTGGATTTATAACGAATTCGGTCCATAGTGCCTTCCACAGGTATGAGTGGATCCAGAGAATGCCACGAAAGCATTCCCAAGACTATAACGCTGACCCCACCAGTTTGTGTTTTTTTAGGAATGGTTGAAGAGTGTTTGTTCTCCAATGTTTCTCGCCTACACCAACGTCCATCCATTCGATGAAGCATAAAACGTGACTCATCGGAGAAGGCAATCCTTTGCTAATCAGCGGAGGTCCAATTCCGATACTGCCGTGCAAATGTAAGCCTTTTCTGCCGATGCACCTTCGTTAGCATAGGTGCAGTAGTCACCCGTCTGCATAGGAGCCCCATAGGCAGCAGGATTCGCTGTTAGACACATTTCCGGCAGCCCCCTGGTTCATTCGGCCAGTCAATTGCTCCACTCTAGCGTGTCGATCGGCCCAAACACATTCGCAGCCGACGTTCACCTCTCACATCAATGGCACGTGGTGCTCCGCAGTTTCCACGTCGCTTATTCGCAAGAGTGCCATTTCTCCAATCACGATACACTTTAACCACAGCAGCACGCTAACAGTTCACAACTACGCCGTTTCTTGGCCCGAAAGCCGATAATCATCCCTTTTTGCAAATCTGATAAATCGCTCTTTTTATCCATGACAGCAACGAGTTATATGTTTTCAGAATGCCTACAGCACACTTTATATGCCTTCGAAGCCAGCTCGCGACACGTGCCATCGTTCATTGGTTACACGCTGTTGACGTCAAAAGTAGGGGGTGGTCACAATGATGTGTCTCGACTGTGTATATGGTAAGCATACCGAACCGTCTTTATGAAGGGAACTCTCAGTTCTGTAAATGAAGTGGCGTTTCTGAAGACGGAAATCAACAGGAGGAACTCCAGTGTTGACGGACTGAGCTCCTGACTCCACAAGACCTCTTACAGTTCAAGTCAGGGACGAATATAAACAGAAATAAAATTGTATATGACATACCTTGAAACAATAACTCTTAATCCAGAAATAAGACCACCGGCAGCACAAACCACAGGAGCCAAAAAAAAAAAAAAAAAAAAAACTAAAAAAAAAAAAAAAAATAATAATAGAATAACCACAAAATGGATTGAAACAATCTCAAACAAATATATTTGCTGGTTAAGAAGTGGCCCGTAGTCGGCTGGATCGAGTGAACCAGCTCTTTAGAAAGATTTGCTTTCCCCTGAGCTTTGTTGTTATAAGTCGTCATTTAAGAGAATGATTTACGCTAATCCTTTCTTATTGATTTCTTGCTATATTAGCTATAATAATGATGACGAACCTAAAAAACCGGAGAAAATATGTTTTGAGTCAGAGTGTCCATGTCAGGGACAGTAGCCCTTTCCTATAATGACTTCAGTCGGAGAAGAAAATAAAGGACCACTTATCGCCAATGTCAGGTTTATGATAGATACTGCTGAGATTTGGGGAAGGGGCGAAATTCCTTTGCCGTATAGTTTGCGGAAAACCCGGAGTCTAAGTGAACATTTCTGTTCGGAGAGAGCAGAAGATTGTTGGCACCATTTGGTTCAGATACATCAGCCGTTTAAAGGGCATGACAAAGTAAATTTCTCCATCACTTTTATGCCAGGATTTGAACCCACAACACTCGGCTCCGGAGCTTCGAGTGCTATCCACTATACTGCACTGGCATGTGCTCTCACTGCTATCTGCCTTTATATCATGTGCGACCTGCGGGGCAGGCACGTCACCCTCCCCCCTCTGAAAGAGGGAGGCCGGGACCATGTGCCGCTGTAGGCAGTCATCCGATGAAAACGTGCATTTGAGAAATCCCTGGCCACCCCCGGTGGCGCAGTGGTCTAAGCGATGGTCTCTGATTATTCGTCCGAACGGGGTCCGGGTTCGAATCCCGGTGAGGCATGGATGCTGTGTTTGTCTTACGGCACTGGCTCTCTCCCTTCCCTGGAGCCAGTGACCCTAAATTAGGGACGGGCGACTGCTTTCCATGAGTTTCACACGGTGGTCGTTAAAATTCCAATTAAAAAAAAATCATTCGTCCGAAAGGAGTCCGGGTTCGAATCCCGTGAGGCATGGATGTTGTGTTTGTCGTTCCGCACTGACTTTCTCCCTTCCCTGGAACCAGTTACCCTAAATTAGTGACGGGAGACTGCCTATAGCCCATTAAGTTGCTCATGGCGGTTGTTAAACCTCCAATAAAAAGAAGGGGTTCCCATTTTTCCTGGCTCGCCGTATGGAAAGAACATCAGACCATTGCGAGTAACCTATCAGCCTCCTTGAAGTAGTTCGGGCGCCAATACGACAAAGTAAATTTCTCCATCATTTTTATGCCAATGTCGGGATTCGAACCACAGCTCTCCACTGCGGAGCTCCCAGTGGTATCCACTAAACTACACTGGCACGTGCTCTGACTGCTATCTGCCTTTATCTCATGTGCATCCTGGGGGGCAGGTACGTCACAAGGGTTAAAGTGTAAGAAAGATGTGTAATGCTTATGTTTTCGATTTCTACCTACCATCCTGTTATTCCTGCAATCCAGAGGAATGCGAACTTTTACAGGAAATTTTATAACTGTTCATATACTGGCCTGCGTAACGTATAAAACAGTTTGCTTTTGTAACCGATCACAAATAAACGATGATAGGCCTATAAGTTTGGATAAGGAGAAATTGGATCTTATAAGGAGAAATGATAAAACTGAAAGGAAAGAATATTGTTAATTCATATATTTAATTTTAACATGCCATATTCTCTGTATGCATAGAAAATGAATCTACGAAGTTACAAGCATTGCTATTCTACTTGTTTTTTACGGAATAATAAAGCTTGCTGTGTCTAATCTGGGAGAGATTGCATCTGTCCCTTTTACTTGAATATCTGAAAAAACGTGTGTATCTGTGCGTGTGTTCTACGAGATCGCACGTGCTGATGCTAGAGCTCTTCTTTCAAAAGACATGACCTCATCCTGACTACACAGAACATCCCGAGCCAAATTTGATCAAAGCATGACAATGACGTGTTCGAAGTATTCATTAGTAGAAGATAGAACACGTCTATGTCGCCTGTTTGTCTTCATTAGCGACCGTTCCCGAGATCAGCTGCCTCACTCAATCCCCTGGAATCCTCTCTCACATCCCGTCCGATCGGCTTCCCCCGTTTTTCTAGTTCAATAAGCTCGCTTGCAGCTCCTCCTGCTTCTTCATAGCTCCACTGACCAGATTTCCTATCAAACATTTGAGGAGGGTGATTTGTACGTCATTCCTAGATCTGTACATGACTTCGCCTCACTCCAAATATACCTTTAGCGGTACAATATGTACATATGTGAACACTTTTTTTGTTTTTGAATCAAGGTTTAACGACCACTGGGAGCAACTCAACGCGCTATAAGCAGTCGCCCGTCCCTAATTTAGGGTCACTTGCTCCAGGAAAGGGAGAGGGCCCGTGCCGTAAGAAAAATACAACATCCATGCCCCACTGGGACCCGAACCTGGATCCTTCTCGGACGAATGGTTATAATCCAGCGCTTAGACCACTGCGCCACCGCGGGCGTCTGTGGGTACTTGAAAAACTCCTGCGCTCTTTGATTTTAGAGATTCAATTTTCCTTTTCCTTAGGGACTCAATTAATTACTTAAAAATTGATTTTGAATATCCAAGAAATTATTGATGATACTTCACGCTAACCAGCATTGATCTCAGTAATATGCGAATGAGAGTTCTATTATTTTATCTTTTTTAATTTTTTGAAACTGGCGAATAAATCTTATGTCAGAGGCAGGCATTGCTGATCCTCTGAAAATTTTCTTCGCAAGTACACCCGTGATTATGAAAATGAATGATCTTTTTTTACGTAAAAAAGATATTTCATATTGGTATTTTCAATTTTAACATATGGGTAATGAAATTTAAAGCTAAAACAATTAAAATCTGGTGAGAAAACCTGAAGATATTTTGTTCTCAAAATTCTGTCTTTTCAACTGGAATTTTTCAAGACAGTTAGTTCACAGCATCCCAGATGAATCTTTTAAGCGTTTGTCAAGATTGGATATTTCTAGAAGAGAAACTATCAGGAGTTTGGAAAAAGGCTAGTGAAAGTATGCTCAACTTTGACTACTTAGATCTTCAAACTATTTTCGACATTCTATATCCATAGTATCTGAGAATCTCTCGTCATTCATGATTCATTTAGGGAGTGCTGGCAAGTGCATTTATAGAAGCTGGGTTCTATCAACGTATCATATTAATTAATACTGCTCCATGACACCCTCATGATGTTTTGATAGGATTACGGCACCTCATGATCTGTCGACATTGTATCAAAGGATATCTAACGAGAAGAAGTTGCGTCTCAGCGAGACGTAACTAGCGTCGCCATATCTTCAGGGAAAAAATGCAATGCACAGAAGCCAACATACAGGCTGATGCCGGATCAGACAAAGGAGACTGCGCATGCGTATTTCTGTTGACTTCAATTATTTGGGTAAAGAACAGTCAGCCGAGCTACTCACAGCACGTGATTGTTTCCTTCTCGGTAGCATAATCACTTTGCAAATCGGATATGTTAGTTTTGTTATGCCAATCGGGTATAGTTAAGGCTTTTGTTTGTCCTTCAGTTTTTCAGAAACATTTTCAGTAATGCCAAATACTAGGGAATGTCTGCATTTTGTACGGATCCGTAGGCCTAACTATAATATTTGTTAAAATTTAATTTAAATAGTAATACTAATGTTAATGCATATTTTTCTCACCAAAATAAGGGATAGGCGGGATATCAGAAAACAGCAACAAGAACAAACAACAACTGCTCTAAGCAAATAGTCATCAGATCGCAGGAAACCATAGTGGATCAAAGAAAAGCTTCACTAACGCGTTTTGCTCCTGAATGCTAACTTTCCCGCAGAGCATATTAAGATGTGGTGGCGCTGTTGCCGCCTGTTTTACGTTATCACTATGAGAGTTGAACTTCTTTAAGCGTTAGATATTCTTTGATTGTATTCGAAGTATTTCAGAACTCACAATACCGGTTGGGCACTCTCAGTACATATCAGTAGTTACACCCGTAATGCATTTGCACTGCTCCATAGAAAATGCCAAATCAGGAAGTATTTGTCTGAGCGTGGTGAGTATGACTAGTGGGTATGTGTCGACAGCTGAGTTTAGAGACAAGGCACTGAAACAAACTTAGTGAGCAGCATTGTAACATAACCACTTAGCACACCGGACAAAACATTAGTCACCCCTAAGAGAACTAGCAGTAGGAAATTTCAGGTCGCGCAGAGGGCAGCGTGATAGTATTGTTGGGAGATAAATATCACTGATGTGGTCTACAGGATAATTTCTTTCTCGTGCAGTGGTGAAGAGCAACTTGTGTGTTGAATTTAGTCTGCAATATGGGTCGTAAGACGGGCGTTACTGAGTGGCAAAAAAAGAAGCCATCGTGTTTGGCCGTACCCACGGACACAAAGTGAATGAAGTTGCCCAATTTGTTTTTGTGTGGAAGCCTACTGTCCAGCGGGTCTACAAACAGTGGTATATTTCGCAGTCAACTGAAAATAGGCGACGTAACTGTGGCCGGAAGATGATTCTCACCAACAGGGACCGCCGCCATGTCTCACGCCTAGTAACTGCAAATCGGTTTCAAATCGGGCAAGAGTTTCCCCAAACAGTCAATAAAAGTCCACTCCAACCAATAGGACATTGCGACAAGAACTGCATGAGATGGATATCTGGAGCAGAGTACCACGGAACAGGCCTCTCTTAACAGCAAATCACAAAGTCGCACATTATCAATGGGCTCACAGGCACCAAAAACTTACTGCAGAGGATTGGAAACAAGCAATTTGGTCTGATGAGTTTCGCTTTTGTTTGTACTCCAATGATGGGAAGCGAGGAGTGCATCGCAGGTCCAATGAAGCCTTTAATCCTGATTGCGTCGAAGGTGTTGTTCAAGCTGGATGGGGTTCTGTGATGTTTTGGGAATGTTTTTCGTGCCACGAAATGGGCCCTCTCTTTGCCGTGACGATGAATTTTAACCAGCATGCATACCTCCGCATTCTAAAAGTCGAAGTGCTGCCCTTTGCCCTACATCCCAAGTAGCAGCATCACATTGCCACTCCTGTCTTCCAAGACGACAATTGCCGTGTGCACAGGGCTAAAACTGAGTCTGAGTGGCACGACGAATAATCAGTAACACTGTTTCACCTCGACTGACCTGCCAAATCCCCAGATTTAAATCCTATTGAAAATCTGTGGGACTATTTGGAACAGAAGATGAAACGCCGGAATAGACACCCAGGTACTCTGGCAGAACTTCGGGACCAATTGACGCACGAATGACTGCAAATCGATGTTCAATACATCCACAACCTCGTGGAGTCTCTACCACACCGGATTCATGCTGTTACCATGGCAATGTTACCACGTCTCTCGTTGTTAGGTAAGTTCTGACAGGGGTGACTAACGTTTTGTCCGGAGTGCTTATATAAAACGTCAAGATCTTACTTTATTCTTCTTTACTTGTCGATTTATAGCTTATAGACACAAATCCCCATTACAAAATATAACACCAACAAAGTATAAAATAGCATCAGATTAGTATTTTAACATTCATTCGATATTCACCTCATCTGCGATTCTAGCAATGAAGTAATACCGAAGATAACACACTATTTTACATAAAGCAATTTCTCGTCTTTTTCGCACAACTCCTTTTTCTCACTGGGTGTGGCTTTTCATTTACCCTGACTCACGGTCAGCAGTTGTCAAAAGGTGTAAAGAAATTCGAAGGATCTAATTTGCCGTTCAGAAAGAAATATAACGGCGAAGTAACATAATTTACACATGAATAAAAAATGAAAGTCAATTTAGAGATATACGTTATATACGTTTATTTCACATTTTTTGACTTTATGACGATGGTATGCATACAATTTTACTTAATTCATTAAAACAAGAAACATGTCTCGTATCATAACTACGCATTAATTGCTAGTTTGTTAATATCAATGGGTCTTGATGTTTCTACACAGGGAAAACATTTATGAAAATCACGAAATACTTTCCGTGATTTCTTTCGTGAATTAACGAAACATATTTCTGATACAACTTTTACCGTGAAATGACGGAAAAAAAAACCCCTGAATTTTACGGATTTTTCGTACGCCAGAAAACTTCTGAATTTTCAGAAACATTTCCGTAACTCATTTTTTATATTAACGGAAAAACCCGTTTTCACTTTTTTCGTATCTATATGCCGAAAAACTTCCGGTAATAAGAGAGATTCACGGAAACATTTGGGGGGTTTGATTAATCATCAAATTTCAATAGTCTCTCGAAGTATTTGACTTTGAAGTTGTGTAGCGAGATCGGATATTGTGGATTGTACACTGTATTGACGAAAGTCAATGGGCATCTAGAAGAGAAGCACAACATAGCATTTATTGACATACATTACTACGCTGTCGGTCCACCTTTGGCCTTAATGCATGCACTGACCCTTCGAGACATGCTTTCGACAAGGATTTGGAACACAGCGTTAGGTACGTGCTTCCATTCAGTCCATAATGCTGCCGCTAACTGTTGCTTAGTAGTAGGCCTTAGTTCCAAACTTCTTATGCGGCGCTCTAATTTATCCCATAGGTGCTCTATGGGATTAAGATCAGGGCTCTGTGCTGGACAGTCCACACACGATACGGAATTATCGTCAAACCACGTCCTTGCTTCATGGTTCGATGCTTTATCTTGCTGTTACCAACAAGGCTCGATTCCATAGTATTGCCACAGAGTTGGTAGGGCATATTTGTCCAGAATATCGAGGTAGACGTGCTGGTTAACAGGTTTGTCCACGATAACCAATGGGCCGGGACCGCACCACGAAAAACACCCCCACACGAGTACACTGCCAGTTCCTAACTTGCCCGTAGGAACAGTACACTGTGGTAAATAGCGTTATCCCGGCTGCCGCCATACCCACACACGACCATCAGACTGATGGATCGTGTATCTGGATTCATCAGTCCACAGGACCCGTTTTCATTGATCTACGGTCCACGATAAATTATCTTTACACCATGCTAAACGAAGAGGAGCATTCCGAGTGGAGATGAAAGGCTTATGAGCAACCGCACGACTACGGTAACTCATGAAATGAAGTTCTCTGCGGATGGTACGTGTACATACCGAGGTTCCAGCATTTTTACTCACCTGTTCAGTTCACTAAGGTCTTGTGCTGTACTCCGCTGATTAGCTGTAACGATTCTCTTGAGGCTTCAACGTCCTCTATCACTGATTTTTTTGGTCTGCCGGTACGTTTTGCTGCTTCAGGCACGCCATGTGTCTTCCACTTATTCAGTACATCCAAAACAGTTGATTTGGGTATGTTTAAACGCCTCTCGGTTTCTCTTGTGGACAACCCACTAATATAACACCCAACAATCTTTCCTTTCTCAAAGTCAGTTCTCTCCCGCCGCGACATTTTCATTGAACCTCACAGTGCGATATGATCGCAGTCAGCTGCAGGCTTGTTTTTATACCGTTTGCAGCTGTACCGCGCATCTTAACAAAGCAGCGGATCCGTTCATTCGCTTTTGAAGGGGTGTCCGGGGACTTTTGTCAATATAGTGTGTATCGCATATATCTTGGTTTGTGTGGAACAGTATATTTCTTCTCCTCTTCCCCATTTTGTGCATCAGTTATTATACATTGTGTTACCGTAAGAAACTGGGTACTTAATTTATTGTACAGGTGATTGTACGATGTCTGTGTATCAGTCTTTGGACACCTTAACACAAAAGCTATCATGGCTATCAAGAGTAAATTTTATGTTTAGAAGTTTTGTGAAATAATATTATGAAACAGTACATTACAACTTATCTTAAAGATAATTGAAAGTTATTGTCCGTTGAAAATAAAAAGATCTCGAACTACAAATCATTCTGTTGCTTCGAAAAATCACATTGAAAAAAATACGTAATTTGTAATAAAACCTTCTGGAAAAAAATAATAATTACAAACGTATTCAAAAAGATATTAAGCTACAATATGAAGTAAAACGACCAGATCAGTCACATTGCTGAATAAAAAAATCAACATCGCCCAATTAATTTTCGCTTGAACGTGTGTCTGACTATTGTGACTTTCTGCCTTAGTGGTTAAGACGGGCGGCTTTAACCCAAACGACTGACCTCAATCCCCCGAACCAGAGCAAAAGGATCTTCCCGCGTAAGGGTTGAAACATTCAGCGTGTTGAATTTCGCGAAATTTCGGTCTAAATACGGAAAAACTTGAAACGGACTTTTCTGAAATACACGGAATTATTAACTACGGAAAATCTGTGAAAATATGGATGTTAAAAAAAACGGGAACTTTTCAAATCGAAAATTCCGTTTCTCACGTTATTTTCAGAAATTTTCCGTGAATTCACACCACTTATTTATTACAGCGTATATTCATGTGCCAGAAAGACAGACGTTGTGGAAGAAACTTGGGGAGACCTTCGTCCAGCAGTGGATTGATAATGCTTGACAGTGATGATGATGATGATATTCATGATATTTAGAAGCTGACCTTAATAATTTTCTACATACATTACATATAAAAATACATATCACTAAGCTGTTCTCTGAAATTCAGAGGTTATCTCCAAAAAGAAATACAAACTACCAGATAAATTTTTAACTGATTATTTACTTACTGTTGCAGTATCAAACTTCTCCATTTTCAGCGATCTTGACACACAACTGGAGCTTCACTAACATCCATCCCATGCCGCACACAAGACCTTCCGTACTTCATTCTCATAATCTTTTTCTCATGCAGACAGTCCTAAATCTGAGCCTCCCACGAATTTCTTGGCCTTCCTCTACCTTTCCTTCCTGCCACTTGGGCAAAATAATTTTTCATAATAAGCATTTCATCACTCATTCTTTCAACATGGACAAATAACCGAAGCATATGAGTCTCCACCTTGCTAACAACATTTTGCTTCACATTACAAGCTGCAATACATCTTCATTGCTCACACGATCAGAACATGTCTTGCCACAAAAGTAGCGCATTTCAAGTAGTGCATTTCTCCAGCGCACAAAAGATTCCTGTATTTCTCTTGTAGTACCCAGGTTTCACTGCAATACATCAGAGTAGGAACAAATGCACTTTCATACACAGCCATGCCGGACTCTATTGAGAACCCATCATTCCTGTGAAAACCTCCCAGAGCAGCTATGACTTTCAGTGAAAAATTCACTCGCCTACTAATTTCACCATCCAGTTTGTTCTCTCTGTCAAACATGCTTCCTATATACAGAAACTCATTCACCTGGTCAATAACTGTGCCATTTAGAATTATACTTAGTGCGATCAAACAGTTCCGAGGCTAAGTACGTAACGCGCCAACACATGGCAGTACGCTGATGCGCGAGCAGCTGTCGAGGGCAGTGACCTTTATGAGTCATTGTGCCCAGTGGCGTCGTTCTATGAATTTCGGAAACTGTGCTACACGATATTTGGTGACCACGTGCAGTACAAACTAAAGCAGCGAGCGAACATCAAATTCTGAGTCAATCTCGGCAAATCGGAAACGGAGACGCATGACATCTTGCGGCAGGCTTATGGCAATGAAGCAATGAGTCTTGCGAGGTGTTTTGAGTGGCACTCGCGCTTCAAGAGCGGCAGAACGACATTGGAAGACGACGAGATGTCAGGGCGACCAATCCACGAGTAAAACCCCCGAAAATGTGGGCAAAATTACGGAACTGGTGCATGAGGATCGTCGGAGGACCATTCAGGACATTGCTACCATCGTCAATGTGTCATACCGAACAGTACAAGAAATTCTGACCTCGGTTTTGAACATGCACCGCATGAAGCTGAAGCTCAAGGGTCACCAAGATGAAGCTGAAGCTCAAGGGTCACCAAGATGAAGCTGAAGCTCAAGGGTCACCAAGATGAAGCTGAAGCTCAAGGGTCACCAAGATGAAGCTGAAGCTCAAGGGTCACCAAGATGAAGCTGAAGCTCAAGGGTCGGTTTCGAAACCGTGGACGAGATTCAGCGCGAATCACAGACGGTGTTTGACGCGATTCGCAAACAGGACTTCCAGGGAGCGTTCCAACGGTGGCAAAAACGGTGGCAAACGGTGGCAGCGGTGTACCGCTGCCCAAGGAGACTAGTTTGAAGGAGATTATAGCCAGACTTAAGTAACGAAAGTACTTTGTTGTACATATATCGGCCTCTAGTATTACATTCAGTACTAACAGTTCCTCGCTCAAAGTTATGGTTTTTGAGGGAGAAACGGTTAGCACTGAATGTAATATACGTCTAAATGGCACAGTGATTGACTAGGTGAATGAGTTTGTGTATTTAGGAAGCATGTTTGACAGAGAGAACAAAAATAATTTTATAAATAACGAAATTCTCTGTAGGATATTCAGTAGTTTACTATGTATAAATACACTGGCGGAAAGTGAAAAAAGAACACCAAGAAGGAATTGGCGGACGATCATGAAATTTACATTTGTTAATGGGGTCGAGTTTACGTAGGTGTGATGTTAGTTTCGGGACCAACCGGTGAGCGCTTACGCTACATAATATGCAAACTATCGTCGGTGGTATTTAAGGAGTACGGCGAAGTGAATTGAATCAGTCGTCGGCGTATGGACACGTGCGAAGACTCTGAAGAAGCTGCAATGCTTGGACATGGAAGACGTGTACGATTTCAGCAGTTATCGAACTTTGAGCGAGGTCGTCTAGTCGGATTCCGCGAGGCCGGGTGGTCGTATCGTCGTATTGCGGAGCGAATTGGACGGGGAGTATCGGTGGTAGTACGATGGTGGCGTAGATGGTCCGAGGAACATTCCCACACGAGAAGACGTGGAACCAGGAGTCACAGACGGACTGATAAGCGGATCGATCGACGCATAAGAAGAGCGGCGTTGTCAAGGAGAACATCCACTGGGACGCAAATCCGAGCTGCCGTTGCACCTGAGGTGACTGTGCGAACAACCTGCAACCGTCTACTGGATGCAGGACTACGTGCACGTGTGTTTCTGGGATGTGTACCTCTGACTCCAGCCCACCGTCAGGAAAGGCTGCAGTGGTGTCGCCAACGTCTGCACTGGAGAACGCAATGGCGATCTGTCGTGTTCAGCGATGAAAGCAGATTCTGCTTGGGAGCCACCGATGGCCGTATGCGTGTTTGCAGACACACAGGGGAGCGTCTCCACCCTTCTTGCATCCGCCAGCGACACACAGGGCCTACACCTGGTCTCCTGGTGTGGGGAGCGATCAGCTATCACTCCCGTTCACAACTAGTGTTTGTACCGGGTACGTTAAACAGCACCTCCTACATCAACAACATCATTCAGCCCGTTGTTGTGCCATTTGTAAGGTCGGTCCATCGTGGTGTTTTCCAGCAAGATAAAGCACGCCCACACACTGCACGTGCAACGCAACATGCACTTCAGGGTATGAGACAACTTCCATGGACTGCACGTTCACCGGATTTGTCCCCCATTGAGCACGTGTGGGATTTTATGAGACAACGACTTATCCGGTCTCCACGGCTAGCCACGACCATCCCCGATTTACGTGTCCAGGTTGAGGATGCTTGGAACTCAATACCCAAAACTTACATCCAACATCTCTACGACAGACACCATGCCTGAATTGCACAGTGTGACGCAGTTCATGGCGGTTCAACCTCGTACTAACCATGTTACATGGAAATGTTATTTTTCAGTTTACCAGCAAATACAGCTGTATTTTGCCATAATGTTTTGATCACGTTATCCTCTGTATTCCCTTATTATGCTGTATAAATTTCGTTGGTATCAGACGTCTCTTTCTTGGTGTTCTTTTTTCATTTTCCGCCAGTGTATTTGAAAGTTTCCAGCTTTTAAGACTCTTCTCCTTAAACGTGCAGCCTCAAACGTGACTTTATAAGCGGCGATCACTACCAGGTGATATGGGCAGATGCTACCTCCGGTAAAATCTCATACTTCCAAAATTTCATACTTTTCTGCTAGCTAGTTAATACGTAGATATTCGATCCTCGCGCCTGAAAGTCCAATGGTTTCTTATTCTAATATAAGTCATACCCTGAATCAACTGTTAAGTGGCATGCGGGCAGTGTATTGCTTTTTCAGCTGCATGAAGCTTCAGCTCATAAGCCCAGCAATCGCCCCGGGGGGGGGAGTCTCCACCAACCAAGTATTAAGAGGTGGAGAAAGAGTTCTGGACGTTGATACATAATAACGATGATGACGGAGATGATGGGGGTCTCCCAAAGTCCCACGGTGGATAACAGCGGGCACTCACAATGAAAAGGAAGTCAGATAGATGCGTCATCGCAAAGTGTCGAGCGGAAGCGTCGTTCACGCACGTGTCTGAGCGCACGTGTGCCACTATGCGCATTCTCCTCCCTCCGGGAATCCCTCCAGATACACGCGTTTCTGGTCAATATGAAAGGTGCCAACTCTTGTCAACGCTCTCCTAGTGCTTCTTTGGTGGTTTCCAGATAACATGACTCATGTGCCATTTTATCAAAAATAAGGTGAACCAAGTGGGGAGAAGGTTAGAATTGGAACTTGGAGAAGCTGTACAAACGAAGATATGTTTACTTCTCTTATATTCAAGTGCAGGCTATTCAGGATTAGTGTAATCTAAACCTGAGCAAAATGTCCCAGTTGTATCAACAGAGCAATAATTTTAATTTTCGAGATATACCGGGTGAGTAACTAACTAAAATCGCGAAGGCGATGTAGCTAAGGATTGGTCTGACACATGAGTTAAGTTAGATTTTGCGAAATTTACTAGAAGAATACAATATCAGCTTAGGCACAGGAGCATCGCTTTCTGATAATTAATTCGTAAGCAACTGTTATAAAAGAACGAAATCCTGTTCAGAATTTCGATTAATGGTATATTCATGAGGTTAGTCTTTTTACCATTCTCAACTTTCTTCATATGTCACTACTTCTGGCCCTAGTTCATTTTCTTCTCTTACTAATACAGACATTTGACGTGGACTAGGAACATCAAACAGAAATCATCGCTCTTTCCACGTTTATGAGTGAGTCACGGAAAAGTTCTCTTTGGCCGCCACCGGGAATCGAACCCAGGGTCTTCCAGTTACGCGCGGGATATGCTTCCACTCCATTCGTCTTCTAATTATTTGTCAGTTGCTGCTTACCATCTTTGGCGAATCCCCAGCATTGTGCGGGGCTCCAAGAAGCAATCTGCCAAATGGCTTGGCAGTTAATGTATGCGAGTCTGAAGGAATTCGAGGTTGTTGTGGTGCAGTGGAGGCATATCCGGCGCGTAACTGGAAGACCCTGGGTTCGATTCCAGGTGGTGGCCAATCAGAATTTTTCCGTGACTCAGTTATAAACGTGGAAAGAGCGATGACTTCTGTTTGATATTCTTCTCTAACATTTCCCTTTCCGTTCTTTTGTTGTCTATTTCTTTTTCCCCATATCTCATGCACTCCCTTTGTTTTTTTACTTACCATTTAGCCTTTTATTCTCTTTCTTTCTTTCTTTTGCACATTTTTGTGTGCCTCCGATTATTCCTCTCGTTTACTCCCAAACATCTCTTTTTCTCTTTTACATTCTCTGACTATTCAGCATCGCCACTCGGTCTCTCTCTTATTGGAATCCCAGTGGACAAGAAATGCATGAAATGGGTTTAATTCTTCAAGCTTTCGGGCATGGATTCAAGCTGTGCCAAAATATTGTGCTACTTCTTATAGAATTGCTTGTTTTTCTTTGCTGAAATTGGATGGGGCTTAAGAAATAAACGAAAGTGAAAAAAAATATAAAAGATGAAGTCTCTGTCTCATGTGTTTACTTTCACCCTGCATTTTTATGTCTTTCATATTTACCTTACACTCCTTCTAAAAATTTCCCCTTCCTCTTATTTGTCTCTCTACCACAATCTTGCTTTCTGTAATTCCATTTTCTATCTCTGTTATTATCTATTTTCTGTTATACTTCCTTGTGGTCCCTTTTTATACATTGTCTTATTTTCGTATTCTTACCTTTTTCATCTCTCAGTTTTCCTTACTGCTCTTTAACTTTCTTGCACTTCTCTTACGTAACTTCCTTAACTTCCTTTACTCTTTTACTTGTTTTCTGTCTTAAATGCCTCTGTTCTCCCACAATTTTTTTTTCCTTTCCTTAATTCACCTTGCATTTATTTCCATTCTTTCTCTCTTGCTCCTTAATTATCTTTTTATTCTCCTCCATTCTCGCACTTCTGCTATTTTTTTTTAATCTCTGACAATCTTTTGCCTTTTATCAATATATTTTCCTTCTATTATTCCGTTTTGTCTTGCATTTCCTTCCTCACTTCTGTATCAGTTTTTATTCTTCTCATTCTCACGTCCTTACGTTCCATTTTTCTTCACTCTGTCTCTTTTTTATTTACTAACTTACTTCCCAGTTTTAAAATAATAAACCTATAGTAATAATCCGTTTTATAGGCGTAAAAATATAAATCAACGTATTATTACGCCAATAAATCGTAGTGTACATTTACTATTTTATGCGTAGTTGGTGTACAGTTCCTCGTTATTAATTTCTCTGCCTTATTTCGCTCTCTACGTTTTCTGTTCTGGGGTTCTATTTGTTTCTTAACTTCGTTCATTCCTCTTTTCTACTTCATAGATTATGAACGGACGACTGCCTATAACCTTTGATGCTGCTGCTCTGGGGAACCATTTCCTACGATAGCCGGACACCCTTGGTAGTCCTCCGTACCGCCCATACGACTCAACGCGGTACGTCCACGACATTCTACGACCTGTCCTGTTGCCATTCCTGTCGCATCAGCACCGAACAATTTTTCAACAGGATAATGCCCGGTCACCCAAGGCACTGCACTCACAGGCCTCCCAAGTTTGGGACATGATGGTACGCCACCTACGCCCCTCCCGGAATGTAGCGAACTAGCCCTCAATTTGGACACCATGTCATATGCTATACCTCAGGACCTTATCCGTGAAAGGTGTGTTTCTGTGCCACGCCGAGGAGCCACTTATATCCGAACCAAAGAGGTAATTTACCTACTTAAGGAACCATTCCAAAAGCGTAAAAAATGCAATATTCTGTTCACGAAGAACTTGTTTAAAAGCTGCAGAAACGGATATTTTCTTTCGAAAGAAACATTAAAATCGCTATGACCGATTTGCAGTGTTAGCTGTCGTATGTTAATTACACCCTCCTCGCGATCCTCCCAAGACCACATGGGTAGCATTCACCTTTGGTTTTGCAAAGCCGCCAGAACTACAGTGAGTGCATCTCACTTATCTCGCAATAATTAAACCTCTGAAACACGCCACTGCCGCGCAGTTGATTGGTTGGTGGCATTGTGTCGGCAGCCACTGCACTTTAAGAATAGCAATGACTGGCTGCTAGAGAAGGCAGTCTTTTTTCTCTCTTCCAATATCTTAGTTGTATCTCTAAAATCAACCAGTGTTTTTAATTTCAATCGCCCTTGGTGAGAAAGTAGAGAACCATAACTCACGCAGCAAGCATCACCCTGATTTGGCAAAGTGCGCACGCGCGCGCGCGTTTGTTTGTGACTTCGTTTTTTTCCCCTCCTTTGCTGGTCGGACGGATGGAAGGAATACGGTAGCGTCAGTTCGTAAGAAAAAAATAAACTTACGAAATTCAACTTTTTGCAGAAAAGGAAGATGCGGAAATTGCCTCACTTTTTGTTCCTTTTAATATTTACTGAAACATTGAAACTATACGTCATATCTTTCTTCTGTTGGATGGATTGGGAAACGAATTTCCCTGAAGAAATATTTTAAATAACATGTCAGAGATATAAATCTTTTAATATTTTTCACTGTACACCATGTTCCCTTCATTCAGAAAACTTGAAAATTTTCAACGCTCCAGGACGATGAAAATCTTCAAGTTTTCTGAATGAAGGGAACATGGTGTACAGGAAAATATTAAAATATTAAAAATATAGTTACAGAATTTCGGAACACTAGCTACATTTGTTCTAGCTTCGTGTTATGCTCAAGATCGACTTATCTATGAATGAAGATAAGGAAATTGAGAAATTTAATTCATTCGACTTATACTTTATATATCGATTTATGACCGGAAAGATCGGTAATTAATATTCTTAGATAACTTCGTTGAACATAAATGTTACTTTCGAAACAACTAAGTGAATAATACCGCCAGTTCAAAAGAATCAGTACTTACATGTAACATCAACTTGTTCTTTATTCTACATGTACAGGAAGTTCGTATCACAAACACAATGTATTCTTCTTCTTGTAGTGTTTCTGCAGACTCTTTCACTAACACAGATCTCAGTCGTATAGCAACAATACGTATCCGTCTAGTCCCATAGATATGCAACAAGCTTCAATCTTTTCCGCTATATCAACTCTTTACAATCTCCACATTTACGTGACGTCTATTTATGTTATTTCGACTCACCGACAGAAGTGCGGAAATGAGCAAGTAATGTGCCGTTCAGTGAGAAAATGTTTAAACAAAAAATACTTAAATTTTATTAGAAAAAACATAAACTTAAAAAAAAAGTGTGACGTACATTTATAATTTAACCTTTCCTTTCAGTTTACGTTTCCTTATGTAAATTTAGTTTCTTCTCGTTAGAAATTTGCTGCTTTAACGATAGATTACTTCCTAAAGAGCGTTTTTGTTTTGGCATCACTGACAGAGAGTCGGAGCAAGATATAAGGTAAACATTGAATGCATTTTTTTTAGCTTGTTTGGGGGTTTAACGACTGCTGTGAGCAACTCGATGAGCCATAAGCAGTCGGCCGTCCCTAATTTAGAGCCACTGGCTCCAGGAAAAGGAGAGAGACGGCGCCGTAAGACAAACACAACATTTATGCCTCAACGACCCATCTCGAACGAATGATCAAAAGCCACTGCCCCTAGGGCGACAGATTGAATATATACAAGAGGCATGTTAGAGAGTTAGAGGCAAGTCATCCAGATGGTTACAGAGTCGTTACGCAGATTCAGTTGAGATTAAGGGTCACAGAGTTATTACGCAGATTGAGTTGAGGTTCCGGTTGCAGAGTTGTTAGATAGATTCATTGGAGATTAGGGTCGCAGAGTTGTTACGCAGATTCAGTTGAGATTAAGGTCGCAGAGTTGTTACGCAGATTCAGATGAGATTGGGGTCACACAGTTGGTACGCAGATTCAGATGAGATTAGGGTCTCAGTTGTGCGCAGATTCAGATGAGATTGGGTCACACAGTTGCTACGCAGATTCAGATGAGATTAGGGTCGCAGAGTTGTTACGCAGATTCAGTTGAGATTAAGGTCGCAGAGTTGTTACGCAGATTCAGATGAGATTAGGGTCACAGAGTTACTACGCAGATTCAGATGAGATTAGGGTCTCAGTTGTGCGCAGATTCAGATGAGATTGGGGTCACAGAGTTGCTACGCAGATTCAGATGAGATTAGGGTTGCAGAGTCGTTACGCAGATTCAGTTGAGATTAAGTGTCACAGAGTTATTACGCAGATTGAGTTGAGATTAAGGGTCACAGAGTTATTACGCAGATTGAGTTGAGGTTCCGGTTGCAGAGTTGTTAGATAGATTCATTGGAGATTAGGGTCGCAGAGTTGTTAGATAGATTCATTGCAGATTAGGGTCGCAGAGTTGTTACGCAGATTCAGTTGAGATTAAGGTCGCAGAGTTGTTACGCAGATTCAGATGAGATTGGGGTCACACAGTTGGTACGCAGATTCAGATGAGATTAGGGTCTCAGTTGTGCGCAGATTCAGATGAGATTGGGTCACACAGTTGCTACGCAGATTCAGATGAGATTAGGGTCGCAGAGTTGTTACGCAGATTCAGATGAGATTAGGGTCTCAGTTGTGCGCAGATTCAGATGAGATTGGGGTCACAGAGTTGCTACGCAGATTCAGATGAGATTAGGGTTGCAGAGTCGTTACGCAGATTCAGTTGAGATTAAGGGTCACAGAGTTATTACGCAGATTCAGTTGAGGTTACGGTTGCAGAGTTGTTAGATAGATTCATTTGAGATTAGGGTCGCAGAGTTGTTACGCAGATTCAGATGAGATTGGGGTCACAGAGTTGGTACGCAGATTGAGATGAGATTAGGGTCTTAGTTGTGCGCAGATTCAGATGAGATTGGGGTCACAGAGTTGCTACGCAGATTCAGATGAGATTAGGGTTGCAGAGTCGTTACGCAGATTCAGTTGAGATTAAGGGTCCCAGAGTGATTACGCAGATTCAGTTGAGGTTACGGTTGCAGAGTTGTTAGATAGATTCATTGGAGATTAGGGTCGCAGAGTTGTTACTCAGATTCAGATGAGATTAAGGGCGCAGAGTTATGACGCAGATTCAGATGAGATTGGGGTCACAGAGTTGCTACGCAGATTCAGATGAGATTAGGGTTGCAGAGTCGTTACGCAGATTCAGTTGAGATTTTTTTTTTAGGTTTTACGACCACCGTGAGCAACTCAGTGGGCTACAAGCAGTCGCCAGTCCGAAATTTTAGGACTGATTCATTGGAGATTAGGGTCGCAGAGTTGTTAGCTCAGATTCAGATGAGATTAAGGGCGCAGAGTTATGACGCAGATTCAGATGAGATTGGGGTCACAGAGTTGCTACGTATGATTCAGATGAGATTATGGTCTCAGTTGTAAGCAGATTCAGATGAGATTTTTTTTTGAGGTTTTACGACCACCGTGAGCAACTCAGTGGGCTACAAGCAGTCGCCAGTCGAAATTTAGGGTCACTGGTGGTTCCAAGGGAAGGAAGAAAGCCAGTGTCGTAAGCACAACATCCATGCCTCACCGGGATTCGAACCCGGACCCATCTCGGGCGAATGATCAGAAGCCATCGCTTAGACCACTGCTCCACCTGGGCGGCCAGATGAGATTAGGGTCTCAAGAGTTGTACGCAGATTCAGATGAGATTACGGTCTCAGATTTGTTACGCAGATTCAGTTGAGATTAGGGTCTCAGAGTTGTTACGCATATTCAGATGAGATTATGGTCGGAGAGTTGTTATGCATAGTTGTAGCGATTTATTTGTGTGGAAGTTAATGTAAGATAGTTGTTGGAATGAATATATTCGTTGTAATGAGATTACTGTTTAGATTGAAGACAGCGAGGCCGCCGCCACGGTGGCTCAGTGGTCTAAGCGCTGACTTATAACTGTTCGTCCATGGGGGTCCGGGTTCGAATCCCGGTGAGGCATGGATGTTGTGTTTGTCTTACGGCATTGGCTCTCCCTTCCCTGGAACCAGCGACCCTAGATTAGGGATGGGTGACAGCTTATAGCCCATTGAGTTGCTCACGGTGGTTGTTATGTCCGTAACAAGAAAAAAAAAGAAGAAACCAGCAAGTTCCCATTCGACAAGCTAATAAACAAGTGCACTTGCGTAAATTGACTTGCTGCTTCATTTCCTGGCCGTTTTTAATTCTGTTTTCATAAGTGATATTTATATGTGCATGAAGTTCTTTACGAATAGTAGGAAAGAGACACATAGTTAAGCCACGTAAAATCACCTTTAACTTCTGACGTACCACTGAGATGACGAAAGAGTCAAAAAGGCGAGTTGCAGCTATAAACCAACGCTGGTGTAGTTCAGTCGAGAGAATAACTGGCTCCGGAGCGAGGAGACTTGGCTTGGAATACCATCACCGGCAAAAATGGTCTTATTTTCACAAACTTTAATCTTAAGTCGAATTCAAACTAAAATATTATAAATGTGAAATAGAGGCATACGTCGCAATTTTGACTGTATTTGAAAAACGAAATAACAAAATCACTGGTTTCAAATATTTGGACCTTTCTGTTACTAGCCATGAGGCTACGGCATGTAGATTTATCTTCTAAGTTCAGTTCCGAGTGCAAAAATGTTTATTTATATATGAACTTTTGGTAACATTGTATTATTTTACAGCTGCTAACTGTGTGATTCCACTAAAGTAAAGAAGTAGTCTAGCCAGCCGATGACATGGTAATTAACTCCTTTCGTGAAACCGAGAACAGGGAATTCGTCGGGAATTATCAGAGGCTGCAAATGCTACCCCCATCCAAGCAGCTTTGATAGGCATCGAGGCCTTATGGGAAACACTGCGTGAAGTCATCCCAGCGCATCCCTAAGAGTGACCCGATTGGTGGGTGACACATCTGGCGAATCCAGTCTCCGACTCTTACATCCCTATCATCGCCCGCTCTTCAACTTCCAAAGATTGATAGTGCTACTTAGACAGCAATTAAGTGGATGGAAAAGGCTTGTAAGCACAGTATGGAAATTTTTTGCACCGTACATTTTGCGTGCGTTCGATGGGGATCAAATGTATTTCATGAGCTAACTATCCATAAATAAACAAGAACGATGACAGTGGAGAAAGCAGGAAAAAGTCTAATACTAGTACCGCATTCATATTTTAGCTAGAATTCTTACTTTCTGAATTTCGAGTTGTTAAAGAAAAGAAGTTGTCGGTTGATCCTTTTACAAATGTAGACTAAACTTCACGCGCATCAGCAGACTTGTAATAAAAAAATATTTAGTATTAAAAACTGAGCTTACAGAAATAGTGACTTTTTAAAGGCCATGCACCCATGGTTTCCAGTTCTGCGTACACTGAAAAACCACTACATAGAGTATATATACTTGAAAACTTTCTTCTTCACTGGGGATAACATTATCAGCGTGGGGTAAAATCCACACGAACACAATTTTTTGGCAAAATTACTGCCAAGTTCTTTAAAATTTGTACCTTCCCTTTACCAGATCTAGCAGCCCCCCTACCATAGCCCTCTTAGTTCTGAACTCCAGGAGTCACCAGTGTTCCGGGCCCTAGAAATTAGTAATGAAAATTTAATTAAAAATACTAAATAATGAAAAACAACAAATCAGACATCACAGTGCCTCTGAAAACTTTTTGAGTATTCTTTCCTGGCTGTTTTTTTTTCTAATCCATTCACCGCTAAAGCATTTTTGAATTTAAAAATACATCACTGATTTAGTGCTTCATTATCAAATTATATTCGCCCCAAAAATCTGTTGTACTTAAGGCATACACTATCAAAGTGAGCGGTAGATCTTCCTTTCCACTAAGACTTAAGTTCAAATGTTTAAGTTACAAGCATTTCATAATTTTGCAATTTTGTTCATGTATTTTTCCGCAATATCCTTGAAATTTTAACTTATATGTTTTGAACGCTTATAAATGACCGAATTCACATCTGCCATAGTACTGCCATCTGGTGAACATAATATTAGCTGAAAGGTGTGTTAAATATAGAAGCGGAATAAAAAGGAAAACTAACTGTTTTACTCGTTTCCCTATCACTATTACAAACAAATGAGTCAGTACACTCGGTTAAAAGAAGAAATGCAGAAGGAAACATGATATAATTTTTATTTTGTTTTATTTTTATAAAACCATTTTTCGGTTGCTATGTGTTTCTGGAACGTGGAAAGAGCGATGTATTTATTTATATATGATATAATTCTACGCCTTCTAGCGAAAGAATGTTGCATAATGGATAACTTGAAAATAGGTGAAAAGTATTCTTCATGGCAAAAGCCATGCTAAGGAAAAATAACTTTTCAAATACGTCTCCCTGAAGCAGAGATAGCGAGAAAAAAGATTTTGACCTTTACGCCCTTGGCTTGAAAGCTGTGTAGAGAATAATGTTCCCCATCTTTATTGTAGAGAATGGCATACAATAAATAAAGGAATTTTTCAATAAAGTTATTAGAAGCTGCTGCGGTACACCTGCAAACAGAAGTACACAAACACAACTTAGTGAAAGAACTGTGATCTACAACACTCCTCATTTACAATCCTAAAGTGTCTCAGAACGTAAGGGGTATCCGGTGTTGAAATAATTTTTTAAATAGCACATTTAGAAGCAGAGCTATTAAGAAAAACATATTAAATATTTGCGCCCCGTAGCGGCGAAATTTTGCATTATTTTGGAAATAAAATGCACACAAAGAGTTCTCATAGTTAGTAGTATATGATCGAAAAAGAATTTTTTCAATCGGGTTCATAGTCCGTCAAGTGTTGTTTTAAACGGAAACGTCAGCTTACGTCCTCTAGTGGAACACTTGTTCATTAAGAAAAATTTGAAATTGTATGAGAAACATTTTGCATCGGAAAAACTCTCCAACAAAGAAAGAATGTTTTAAATCGGACTTTTTAGGAGCAGGGATATTGGCAAAAATAAGGTACATACCTATGTCCCCTGGGGGCAAAACTATGCACTATTTTAAATAAGAGGTACTCTGAAAAGGTTTTTCGAGGTGAGCGGTAAGAAAGAAGTTTTTTATTCGAGTTTTCAGAAGCTCAGATTTTGCTGCAAACACACAAGTAGCAGAACTAAACACTTGCGCTGCAGGTGGCCAAATTATTCTCTACTAGAAATTAGAAATTATATGTAGAGCATTTCCAACCAAGAGAGAAAGAATTTTTCAAATAGGACTTTTAGAAACAGAGATATCGAAAACGCAATTTACATTTACGCTCCCCAGAGGAAAATCAATGCACTACATGAAAAAGAAACTGCATCTAAAATAGTCTTCGATGTTAGTGGCATCGAAAGGAAAAATAATTTTTTCAGTCTGATATTTAAAAGCACTTATATGGAATAAATGCATTTTGAATTCGATATCATCTACATTTGCGCCCGAAAAGTTGTGTAGCCCCGGTGGCGTGGTAGTCTAAGTGATGGCTTCTGACCATTCGTCCATGATGGGTCCGGGTTAGAATCCCGGTGAGGCATGGATGTTGTGTTTGTCTTACGACACTGGCTCTCTCCCTTCCCTGGAACCACTGACCCTAAATTAGGGACGGGCGACTGCCTATAGTGCACTGAGTTGCTCATGGTGCTCGTTAAACCTCCAATCAAAAAAAAAAAAAAAAAGTTGTGCGATGATTTTAATCTTTCAAATGCTAAAATAGCTTTTCAGATCGGACTAATAGTTGCAGAAATATGATGTCCACAGACGGACGGACAAAGTGATAAGTACGATCTTTTTTTACAAAAAAAGTGCTAAAAATTTAAAGATCTTGGTATTTTTTTTATTGTTAATTTATGCTATGCATCTTTCGCATGATAAAATCTTTGTGGGGGTGAAATAAAACGAGTAATTCGAGAGTATACATTTATTTAGATGCAACACATTGCATTTATTCATTCCACTCACAACCACACTGAACCGCAGTCCGGTGCATACTGCTACGTGGAATTAAATCATAATAACAAACAATAATGTTTACTAATTCCTGACATAGACGCTACTTAGGCATATGGATTAATGAATGTTATTGTCGTAAAACCAATGAAAGAAGATATGCGAGTCATAAAAGTAAATATTTACAAAATTATGGCTGAGGCTATAGTAAGTATTTAGATAGTACTTTCATAGCCTCCAAAGAGATGTTAGGCAAAACACGGCGAGAAATCGAATACTGACTAGATTTGCTCCATCCACGAACAGCGCTCATGTGGAGATGAACTTGCTAACAATGTAGAAAGAAGTTTACGTGAATCATCCCACAAACCGCTTGTTTCTAATACATGTTGTAACATACAAGTTTCTCCGCGCCGGATCCGGGTCCCCTCGCTCCGGAGTAAGTCGATCTCCCGACTGAGCTACGCGGACAAACTTGTACATTATATTTGGGCCAGCACTACTTCAGTAGATCCAACATATAACATAGCAGGTAAACTTCACATTTATCTTAGCGATCGAACGTCTACACACACACATCCACTAAGCAACTGCAGTATCGTCCTTTTTATCTGTCGTTCTTATCACATTCATACGTCACTTTCTCTCTGACCTCAATTGTGTTGCCAACCTCATTCTTGTGAGAGAGAAGATATCACTTTAAGTTTGGAAGTATAAAGGAGAACAAACTCAAATTTACATAGGAAAAGGAACTAAAATTGAAAGTTATTTTAGAACATACGTCACACTGTCATAGTTTAAAAATTTTCGTAATAAAGGAAGGACTTTACGTCCACCCTCTATATGATAATGTATTCTATATTTCGCTGTAGTTCGTAGTTTTACTTCATAATAATAGAAACGCTTTGTAGTTTAGTGACAATTGCTGAACATGAAACGTTATGTACAAAAAGTTTTCATTATACAGAGGATGTTTACACATTTTTAGAACGATTTTCCAGCAATATAATTAATGTTTAAAATAAGATTATTTCTTCTTTAAATGTTTTATCTGATAGCTTTTTCTATGGACTATGAACATACATCTAGATTTCCAAGATAACATGGAATTTCTTAAAATTGGTAGTGGTATTTTATTCCACTCCTCTTCCACTGCTTTCCGTATAGTTTTTTATTGTTTTAGGTCTGAATGTCGAAAGCGATCTTTTTAGCAGTCCAAAGGCACAATGGTCCATTGGTGACACATCAGGGGAATTTGAAGGAATATGAGCTAAAAGTATAGACTTAATACCCGTCTCTTTTTTCATTTTCTCCAGAAATACATTTGGATGTATGACTAGCAGGGCCGGTTCAACCATTAGGCGAACTAGGCAGCTAGCTGTCTAAGGCGATAAAATTTGAGGGGCGCTAAGATTTAGAGTTGATAAAATCAAATAAGTTAATAAATGAGAAAAAAAAAGTAGAAACAAAAACTTTTATTTTCTCTTGTCCACTCGATATAACTTTCGAATTCTTATTTATTGAGAAACGGAGACCTGTGCTTATAGAATGGGTAAGTCAGCTTGCCACGAAAGCGCGTGTCTGTCGAAAAACGGCCATAAATCAGGCTGCTCGTCCTTATGCAGCAGGAAAGTCAGGCGATGCCTGGGAGCTGCGCGAGATTTTTTTTTAAAGAAAACGGAATCTATCGTATCCGGTTTTCAATGGAAATATCTATTCTAGACCGTCCATTTCTTCCATCATAAATAGTGGCAACGCCCAACGTCTAAGGTTCTTTGGGACAGGAGGGGGGAAGGACTAACGACCACTGTGAGCAACTGGATTGCTATAAGCAATCGGCCGTTCCTAATTTAGGAACAGTGGTTCCAGGGAAGAGGGAGAGCCAGTGCCGCAAGACAAACACAACATCCACGCCCCAGCGGGATTCGAACCCGGACCTATCTCGGACGAATCGTTAAAAGCCATCGTTTAGACCACTGCGTTCATTATACAGAGGATGTTTTGTCGTCAAAAGCCATCGTTTAGACCACTGCGTTCATTATACAGAGGATGTTTTGTCGCCAAAACCCATCGTTTAGAAAACTGCGTTCATTATACAGAGGATGTTTTGTCGCCAAAAGCCATCGTTTAGACCACTGCTTTCATTATACAGAGGATGTTTGGTCGTCAAAAGCCATCGTTTAGACCACTGCGTTCATTATACAGAGGATGTTTTGTCGCCAAAAGCCATCGTTTAGACCACTGCTTTCATTATACAGAGGATGTTTTGTCGTCAAAAGCCATCGTTTAGACCACTGCTTTCATTATACAGAGGATGTTTTGTCGTCAAAAGCCATCGTTTAGATCACAGCGTTCATTATTCAGAGGATATTTTGTCGTCAAAAGCCATCGTTTAGACCACTGCGTTCATTATACAGAGGATGTTTTGTCGCCAAAAGCCATCGTTTAGACCACTGCGTTCATTACAGAGAGGATGTTTTGTCGCCAAAAGCCATCGTTTAGACCACTGCTTTCATTATACAGAGGATGTTTTGTCGTCAAAAGCCATCGTTTAGACCACAGCGTTCATTATTCAGAGGATATTTTGTCGTCAAAAGCCATCGTTTAGACCACTGCGTTCATTATACAGAGGATGTTTGGTCGTCAAAAGCCATCGTTTAGACCACTGCTTTCATTATACAGAGGATGTTTTGTCGTCAAAAGCCATCGTTTAGACCACTGCTTTCATTATACAGAGGATGTTTTGTCGTCAAAAGCCATCGTTTAGACCACAGCGTTCATTATTCAGAGGATATTTTGTCGTCAAAAGCCATCGTTTAGACCACTGCGTTCATTATACAGAGGATGTTTTGTCGCCAAAAGCCATCGTTTAGACCACTGCTTTCATTATACAGAGGATGTTTGGTCGTCAAAAGCCATCGTTTAGACCACTGCGTTCATTATACAGAGGATGTTTTGTCACCAAAAGCCATCGTTTAGACCACTGCTTTCATTATACAGAGGATGTTTTGTCGTCAGAAGCCATCGTTTAGACCACTTCTTTCATTATACAGAGGATGTTTTGTCGTCAAAAGCCATCGTTTAGACCACAGCGTTCATTATTCAGAGGATATTTTGTCGTCAAAAGCCATCGTTTAGACCACTGCGTTCATTATACAGAGGATGTTTTGTCGCCAAGAGCCATCGTTTAGACCACTGCGTTCATTACAGAGAGGATGTTTTGTCGCCAAAAGCCATCGTTTAGACCACTGCGTTCATTATACAGAGGATGTTTGGTCGTCAAAAGCCATCGTTTAGACCACTGCTTTCATTATACAGAGGATGTTTTGTCGTCAAAAGCCATCGTTTAGACCACTGCTTTCATTATACAGAGGATATTTTGTCGTCAAAAGCCATCGTTTAGACCACAGCGTTCATTATTCAGAGGATATTTTGTCGTCAAAAGCCATCGTTTAGACCACTGCGTTCATTATACAGAGGATGTTTTGTCGCCAAAAGCCATCGTTTAGACCACTGCGTTCATTACAGAGAGGATGTTTTGTCGCCAAAAGCCATCGTTTAGATCACTGCGTTCATTATAGAGAGGATGTTTAGTCGTCAACAGTCATCGTTTAGACCACTGCATTCATTATACAGAGGATGTTTTGCCGCCAAAAGCCATCGTTTAGACCACTGCGTTCATTATACAGAGAATGTTTGGTCGTCAAAAGCCATCGTTTAGACCACTGCGTTACCGGAGCGGCTTGCCTAAAGGATAGTAATTGTCTCACTCAGACTATTTTCTAGTAAGAACAAGAGCAAGAGTAAGAGAGTCTCCGCTAGTATATTCATTACTATATTCATTTCACTAGAATTCTTTTCTTTTTTTTCCACTAGAATTTCTCTCTCTCTCTCTCTCTCTCTCTCTCTCTCTCTCTCTCTCTCTCTCTCTCTCTCTCTCTCCCCCCCCCTTTTCTGTCTTTATCGGGGGATGTAGGAAGCAACCTTTTTGAGTTATATGCATTATCGATCGAACAAAAAATTGCCCGTGACATTGATTTGAAGACACTAGTTGGTAATTTTGTGAAAAATATAGCACGCAAATAGAAATTTTAAATTTAAGTTTTTCTTTCATTGGACCAGTAAGTAAATGGATGTAGTTTCCATTAGTTTCTTTCTATTTAGTTTATATTGCATTTTTGCATCTTGAAATAATTATCGAATAAATGCAATATGTTTGGCAACACACAGAATAATAATTTTTGGGGGGCGCAAGGCGGATGGACTGCCTAGGGCGCCAAACACCCTAGCATCGGCCCTGATGACTAGTAGCCTTATAGTCCTACTCTTCTGTAGGTAAAGGAATGGTATTTCGTCTATAAATATAGGAGTTAAACATTATTTCGGTAATATGTAGAATTGATTTTAGCAATTCTACATATTACCGAAATTTAACTTAAATTTCCCATTGTAAGAGAAACCAATAATAATCATGAATCCTTTACTGAAACTTCCTTTGGATTCTTGGAACCAAGTTTATAAGTTTCTTTCTGCTCTTTTTTCGATAGAAAATCCAACTTTTTTTTTTTGGTACAGTCGTTTAGGTAGATCCATGCTTCATCTACAGTCACAATAAATGTCCATCTGTCTCCGGCTAACTGATTTTCATAACGATGTCTACACCGTGTTCTGTGCTCAGCCACGTGCCTGGGCAAAAGGTGGTGAACATTATGTTTTTCTGTATTTTTTTCAGATTCAGCTCTTTGTTTATTACCTTGTTTACATTGCTACAGAGATTTTTAACGATTTAGTGATTGCTCTTTGTGCCAGCGTATTGTCTTTTAAGACCGGTGAATTTACTTTTGAAACAGTCGTAAAAGTACATACTTTCTTTGGATATAAAATTTGGTGTTCTTTTTTCCTGTTAAAGCAATGCTTGACGATTTTTCCCTCTGTTATTAATAATATTGCTTATTTTACATTCAGAAATGTTAATTCCATTCTTTTCAAAGCGTTTTTAGTTACATAATACGAATATTTCTCTTCGCAAAGAGCGCAAACAAAACCTTCTATCCACAGCATATTTACGTGCCCCATTTTCTTAGCAGACGATATTTTTATTTAACTGCAGCAGAGGTTTCTTTCGTGTTCAACCAACACGATGTTGCCAATTTTTATTCTTTGAACTTCTTTTATTTTTTTGTAATTTCTTATCAAAAACATTCTAAAAATGTGTGAACATCCTCCGTAATACCTCACGAGGCTATAAAAAAAGGTAGTAGAAATGAAAGATATTCTAGGACAAACTGATTGCGACACTGACAAATTACAGCCTAGATTTGTTTTCAGTACAGGCTCTCTTTCCATAAGCGCGAATTGAATTAGGAAAGGACACGAGTGAGTTATCGAATGTTTCTCAAAAATCTTTAAATGAAGCTAAAAATTGCAAAAGAAAAAAAAAAAAACCCTGCTATATTCCCCCATATTTAAAGTCTAAATGAGGTATACAAGCTATTACTATTTTAAAACCGCTTCGGAAGCCTTTAACTGATACGCTATTTGAATTTAAGGTACCCGTCTGTGAAGCGCATCTATGAAGCTAAGCCATCCTTGCATCCTTTCGAATCGCCCACAGAATGTTTCGCATACTCTCCCACCTGTTTCGCAACTTTCCAAGTTTCATCCGGTGGAATCAACTCATCCGCACCTGTAGATGGAAAATGTTCACGTACCGCTGATTATGTGGGGCTACGGGATGTCATCTTTTGGAAGCCATGGCGCGGAGGATGCCTGAACCAGCCAGGCATACAGAAGAATGTCAGATCACAGGACAGAACCGAACCCAAATATGTGAAACGGCACCACCCATCCTGGGATTCATCAGACGGAAACGTGCTTCATTCACATCTCGTGCGGAATGAAATCTGGCCCATCCTCTATCCTCTCTCGTGTAGCGTTCAACATTGCCATCATGGTCATTATTATTAAGACACCCCTTCTCTTTATACGCTGTCAATGGTTTACGAAGTGAAAATCCTTTCTTCCTACGACGCATGACTAACGGCGGGCGTTCAGCCGCAGAAACAACGAAAGACAAGGGGAAAGGATAATACAGGAAATCAGCTTTCAAATAATAGAAATCTGTACAGACTGCATGAAGAACGCTAAATTTAATCAGTTCTTCGTGCAGATATACACGGGAGCCCGTAGCTTAATTTCCAAGAGCGGGCATACAGAAATTGTATACTCAAGAGACTCTTATAGCGTACTAGCTTTACTACTTGGCTTTTCAAGGGATTTAGGTTCATTAATTTCATATTCCCTTATATGTCACTGAAAAAATCTGGGGAAAAAATTGTTGTTTGCAAGAAAGAACAAGAAAGATGACGCCGAATTTTCGGGTACAGTAAGCACGTCTTTTGAATCCGTTCTGGCGCAAATTAAATTTATCAAAGCTATTCAAAGTCAATGGAACCGGTATGGAAAACAATAGTATCTGACGGAAGAAAGAAGTTTTTCATTCGGGTTTTTAATCCCTCAGATATTGCTGTAAACGGAATCGTGAGCTTGCGCCCTCTGGTTGCAGACTTGTGCGTTAAGAAAAACATGAATTTTTATGAGAAACATTTCGCATCGGAAACGCTCTCCAACACCGAAATAATTTTTCAAATCGGACTCTTAGAAACAGAGATATCGACAAATATAAGATGTGACTTTGCATCCCCTGGTTGGAAAACCATGCATTATTTTAGGAAGAAAGTATTCTTGAAAGGTTTTTCCATATGAGCGGTATCGAACCAAGGAAAAAAATAATTTAGTCGAGTTTTCAGGAGCCCAGATTTTGCTACAAATACATCAGAAGCAGAAATTAACACTTATGCCCCCTGGTGGCCAAACCATTCTTTACCAAACATTAGAAATTATGTGAAAAATATTATACATCAGGTCTTGTATGCGATACAGGAAGAATTTTTCAAATCGGAGTTTTAGAAGCAGAAATAACGCAGAAAACGCAATATGCCTTTGTGCCCCCTAGCGGAAAGTCTATGATTTACTTAAATTTTGAATTTATAGGAAAACATTTCGCATTGGAAACACTATCCAACAAAGAAGGAATTTTTCAAATCGGACTTTTAGAAGTAGAGATATGGACAAAAATAAAATATACATCTACGCCCCCTGGCGTAGAAACCAAGCATTATTTTAAAAAGAAAATGTTTCTAAAAGGTTTGTCGACATGAGCACTATCGGTCTACAGGCGACGAATTTTTTCAATCGAGAATTTAGAAGCTCATATTTTGCTGCAAATACATCAGAAGCGGAAATTAAGGCTTACGCCACCTGGTGGCCAAACCATTTTTTACAAAAATTAGAAAATATGTGCAAACAATTTCCCATCAGGAGCTGTATCCGGTGCAAAAAGAATTTTTTGAATCGGAGGTTCAGAAAGCAGAGATATAGGGGGAAACGGATTTTACCTCTACGCCCCCTAGCGGATAGTCTATGAATTACTTGAAAATTTTGAAATTGTATGAAAAACATGTCACACTGAAAACACTGTCCAATAAAGAAGGAATTTTTCAAATCCGACTCCTAGAAGTAGAGATATTGACAAAAATAAGATATACATTTAAGACCATTGGCGGAGAAACAGTGGAAAATTTTAAGAAGAAAATATTCCGAAAAGGTTTATCGATGTGAGTGGTATCAGTCCGCGAAAGAATTTTTTCAATCGATATTTTAGAAGCTCAGATTTTATGGCAAATATATCAGAAGCAAAAAATAAACACTTACGCCCCCTGGTGGCCAAAGTATTATTTACCAAAAATGTGAAATTATATGCAAAAGATTTTCCATCAGGAGGTGTGTCCGCTGAAGAAAATTTTTTTCAAATCGGAGTTTTAGAAGAAGAGTTATCGGAGAAAATGTAATTTATTTTTACGCCCCCTAGCGGAAAAGCTATGCATAACTTGAAAAAGTAACTACATCTAAAATACTCTTCGACATGAATGGAATCGAAAGATGAAAGACTTTTTTCAATCGGATGTTTAGAAGCAAATATGTGGAATAAAACGTATTTTTGAATTCGACATCATCTGCATTTACGCCCTGTAGCGGCAAAATTGTACATCGTAAAAACAAAAACAAAAACGAAATGAAGGATCGTCATTCCCATATTTCAAGCATCCCAATGCAAAAAGAATTTTTAAATCGGACTAATAGTTGCAGAGATATCCTGGGTACAGACGGACGGACGGACAAACCGGTAACACGATCTTTTTTTACAAAAGACGTGCTAAAAAAGCTGATTTCACAAATTCGGTCATTGCAAATTATTTATTCATAGTGTGATTATTTCAGCACTCGGCCGTACACAACATTTTTGGTTTGTCCTTCATCGTCGACAATATATAATTTTGTTGGATCTTTTGCTCTTGTCATTCCAACATACAGCTGTCCACGTGAGAACCATTCATCTGTCAAATCTAAGCCCGTAACTTTAAGTGATTCTCCCTGCGATTTATTAATGGTGATTGCAAATGCAAGCCGAACAGGAAATTGTAATCGTTTGAATGAAAATGGCAAATCAGTTGGAATTAACGGAATCCTTGCTCTCGAGTTTGAAGCTCGTTGGCGATCGGACATTCGGCGCTCGTTCGTCTCTTCAGCAGTCTCATTGCTTCGTCTTGCAGCAGTTCGAAATCGTTGTTCAGCAAGTCGCGCCTCTGTTTCGTCAGCAGTTTCGTTGCTTCGTCGAACACCTTGTTGAGTTTTGTCCGCTTCACGTGCTTGTGATCTTTCCTCTTCCGATTGCTTGGTTCGTGATATCTTTTGGCGTTTTGTGTTGATTCGTGTTTGATTAAAAATTGGTCTCTTCCTTTTGGGCATTACTGTCACAAATATTTGCCGAGAATTAAAGCAACGAAATGTACAGATGTATGGAATCTGTAGAATCAAATGGGCCGAAAGCGTTACGAATTATTTACCCGCGTCGAGGAGACACAGCATTAGAACACTGACTGAACAAAATTCGTTAACAATTTGTTATCGATGGTCAAATGCATCACGTGCTTTCAGTTTCAGACGTTTTTGAGAGGCGAATCTCTGTGATAAAAAAATTAAAAACGTATCTTTGCGAATATTTTATGAAACTGGCTGAAATTTTAATGAACCCCATAAATCGTTAATAGGAGCATGGCCTCCAAATTTCGCCGAAATCGGTAAATAACTTTTTAAATCAGGCGTCAAAATTTTATTAACCGTTTCTGCGTATATATTTCTGTTTACCGATGAATTAAAAATTCCATACCTATGTTAAAAAGTTGTAACTGGATTCCGGTGAAATTTTGTAGTACTTCTCTTATTACCAATTCATGGTGTTGATAAAAATTTCAGCCCGTTTCTTTAAGATTTCGCAAAACTCCCTTTTGCATTTTTTATGCACAGTTCTCAAAGAATAGAAACACCTGTGGATGTGCCACTGCGATGAATGCAGTCACTTGCTTTCAAATTTGGAACATGGTAACGATGACGTAGCAAACGACGCTGGTTTTATTGATTAGCTTATTAATTAATTCATAACTCGCGAACGAAACGACGTAGAGATCTTAAAATAGTTGCGTTGACCTAGAAATTGCAGTATTAATAAGCTATGCAAATTTCACGATGCCACAGTTCGGCGTTCGAGAGTTTTTGCTGCTTCAGAAAACAGACGTTTTGTGTTTCATATATTGGGTTGTCGGAAACGTCATGACGTATTTTAGCCATGTTTTTCAAAAGTCATTTATTGATAGAAAGAACAAAGATCAATCAATGATATAATGCCCGTTTTGTTCGAAAACCTTTTGCCATCTGAGCTGAGAATGCCTCGTTCATAGAAGGACCTGTCTTTCGTGGCGAAAAACTGTACAAGGTGCTGATTTACAGCCTCATCTGAATTGAACGTTATACCACGCAAGGACTGTTGAAGAGAGCGAAACAAGTGGAAGTCTGACGGCGCAGGGTCAGGCGAGTATGCTGGGTGTGGCAACACATCCCACCCAAGCTCCAATAAGTTTTGGCGGGTGATGAAACTTGTGTGTGGTCTCGCGTTGTCGTGATGGAACACAACACCTTTACGATGAACGAGTTCTGGACGTTTCTGGATGATGGATTCGTTCAAACTGTCCAATTGCCGACAGTACACATTCGAATTGATTGTTTGGTTCCGTGGTAGGAGCTCGAAAAACACGACACCTTTAAAATCCCACCACACTGAGACCAGAACCTTCCGCTGATGAATGTCTGCTTTGGATGTGTTTGAGGCGAAGCAGCACGTCGGGACCAAGACCGTTTGCACAGCACATTGTTGTACATAATCTACTTTTCGTCACCAGTTATCAGTCGCTTCAAAAAAGGATCGTTTTCCTCACGTTTAATGAGCACATCGCAGATGTTTATACGCGACGTCAATTGAGCTTCTTTGATTCATGAGGAACCCCCACATCGAGCTTGCTTCGTATCCCAACTTCTTCAGGTAGTCCTGCATGCTTGAATGATGCATGTGCAATGTGTCCGCAATCTCTCGTGTCGTGTAACGTGGGTATGACTTGATCAATGCCTTGATTTGGTCGTCAGCAACCTCGGTGGGCCTCCCCGACCGAGGAGCATTTTTGAGGTCAAAATCACCAGTACGGAATTTTGGGAACCACCGCTGGTACTGACGTTCTTGCAGAGCATTATCACCGTACACTTTACGCAACTTTCACAAGCTTGACGCGCGTTCTTCCCTTTACGGAAGTAAAACAGTAAATTATGGCGAAAATGCACAGTTCGGTCTTCCATCTTCAACTTGAAGTCAAATCTCCACAAATCAACCAAATCGCTCACTATTCCTTTTAGACTGCAGCTAAAACTGGCATCTGTCGAATGTCATAGCGATAACAGAGCTCCGCATGCCTCTAGTTCTTCCGAAACAGCCCAACCTTCATCGGGTGCCAAAATACGTCATGACTTTTCCGACAACCCAATATAAGGTTAAATCCGTTTACCTTTGTGGTGTAGGAATCACGAAGATCTGTCAAGCTTTCGCACTCTACTAGGAGGCTTTTTCAAGGCAATGGTAGACATAAGAATGCAGGGAATTGGAATACATAAGGAACAAAGATGATTAAAATAACGTGGCTGACATCACGAGCATATTACACGAATTTTTATCACGCAATTATACGGTGCTTTGCGATGTGTTTCAATTTTTTAATAACGCATGCCAAACCCTTGGTTTGGCATGCGTTATTGCACTCTACACTCCGAGTCAGCCAAGAGTGTACCACTATGATGAGGAACGAAACAGCTACCTCCGCTAGGAAAAATAGTCCCTAGCATTTAGAGCGAAAAGCAGCAGAATTATTGCTTAGAATCTATTTTTGTTTGCTCAGCAGCTTATCAGACAAAACTGCTGTCTAAAAATATTCCAGAAAAAAGTTTCAGCGCTTTTAGAAATAAATTTGATATGAGAAGTTCCTAAATCAAGAGCTTCACACTCTTGGCTGTTTCTGTCCATTTGGGATACAATCCAGAAAGGTTAGGGAAGTGTAGAAGACTTCTTCCAACATTCACAACACATAGGCAATAAATTGACGATCAGAGAAGGTTACTTAAACAGGCAGTAGGGGAAGAAGTTCTGACTCCACCAGACCCCCATTCGCAATTCCTGCTGTTGTGTGACCTTTGGGTGAGTGGCGTTATCAGAAAGGATACAGCAGAAGAGCACATTGACGTGGATGGATACCGTTCTTGTGTTCCACGACGAGTCGTGATAAGGCTCCACTGCGTTTAACAACAGTACACTTTTAGGGTGACTCGGAGTATAGTTTGCTGGATAGGATTTCGACAGTTTCCCTGATTGCAATCTCTGTAAAGTTCGTATATGGGGAAATTCTCCTAATACTATTCCATGGAGGAGCGGCCGATGAATGCATGACTTCTATGGCGAAGAATGTATTATGCATGTCCTGGTTGACACTTCGCACATGCTCTTTACATCTAGTGTCCAAGGATCGCTTTGTCATTCCGATATACTGTATATATCTTTCCTGTGTTGTCAGGATATACCAACGGTATAGCGTACACACCTGCCTTTCTTTCTCACACTGTCTCTCCTTGCAACTTGATATTATATGTGATAACGGGGTCAGGGACTTCATTGCTATTAATATGTTGTATTTACGTAATAAATTCTTTAACCAATACGTAAAGCCTGGGTCTTATGTGATGGATCCTGCGTATCTCATCGTCTTACTAGGGGATTTCGTTATTGCTGACATTAAGCGATTTCTCCTCTAATGGAACAGTATTAGAAAAATTATCCCCCACACGAACTTTAAAGCGACTGCCATCAAGCGACTTCCACCAGTCGAAATGCTAACCAGCAAACTAGCGTGCAATGATATATAGTTTCTACTGAACTACCAAGGGTTTGGCAAGCGTTATTAAAAGATGAAAACACATCGCGACGCACCGTACAATTGAATGATAAAATTCGTGTAATATGCTCGTGACGTCACCCACGTTATTTTCAAAAATCATGTTTGTCCCTTACGTGTTCCAGTTCCCTGCATTTTTATGTCTACCATTGCCCTGAAAATGCCTCCCAGTGGAGTGCAAAAGCTTGGCGAATCTTGTGCTTACTACGCCACAAAAAAACAACAACAGATTTAATAAGCTATATGCGTCTCTTCAGTGTTAACAGTGTGATGTATTTATAATTACGTCAGAAATTGTATCTTCAAATAAGATACACAAACATCATATGCAAATTTTCACTGTGCCTTCATGTTACCTAACCGTTTTTACCATACACATAAATTTAATTGAAAATCGTAAGATCCAAAAACTGCTTAAAAGAGACGGATAAATGAAATTAGATAGCCTGTTGAGACAATAAGGTAATTTTGTTGTTGTTTTGAGCTTCAGCCTATTAGTTACTTGTGTCTCATACGCCAAAAAAATTCCATTACCAATCAAGATGAAAAAACTTATCCTCAATACAAAAATTCTGAAATGAACTTCTGGAGATCTTTGTCCTGCAATGAATGGCTACTGAAGAGGATGATATCCCATTTTTCCATTCCTTCGCCTGTCTTGGATTTTTACACCGCATGCTGCGCCCCAAAATTCAGTATAAAATATCAGTATTATTTAATTTTTACAGTAAAATTCCACTTCTTCCATTGTAAACTCCAAAAGTTCTTTTCTATTTTTACTACGCACGCATCTAGAAGTTTATTTGGATAATTAGCAATCAGAATTTGTGTTATCGTGAAAGTATTTGAAGCAGCTTTCAAGAACAGAAATTGCACAGTTGGATTTCCAAAAGATGGCAAGCGGACCTTCTTGCCCCAACTCCCCATATACACTATATTGGAAAAAGTCACCGGACACTAGAAGAGAAACACAACATAGCATTTATTGACATACATTAGTACAGTGTCGGTCCACCTTTGGCCTTAATGCATGCACTGACCCTTCGAGACATGCTTTCGACAATTTTTGGAACACAGCGATAGGTATGCGCTTCCATTCAGTACATAATGCTGCCGCCAACTGTAGCTTAGTAGTAGGCCTTGGTTCCAAACTTCTTATGCGGCGCTATAATTCATACCATAGGTGCTCCATGGGATTAAGATCAGGGCTCTGTGCTGGCCTGTCCACACACGATACGGAATTATCGTCAAACCACGCCGTAACAGTCCATGCTTTATGGATCTGTGTATTATCCTGCTGGTACTAACAAGGCTCGCCTTTGTAGTATTACCATAGAGTTGGTATGGCATAATTGTCCAGAATATGGAGGTAGACGTGCTGGGTAACAGGTTTGTCCACGATAACCAATGGGCCGGGACAATTCCACGAACCCCCCCCCACGAGTACATTGCAGCTCCAAACTTGACCGTAGGAACAGTACACTGTGGTAAATAGCGTTCCCCCGGCTGCCGCCATACCCCCACACGGCCATCAGACGGATGGATCGTGTATCTGGATTCATCAGTCCATAGGACCCATTTCCATTGACTTACGGTCCACGATAAATGTTTTTTACACCATGCTAAACGAAGAGTAGCATTCCGAGCGGAGATGAAAGGTTTATGAACAGTCGCGCAACCACGGTAACCCATAGAATGAAGTTATCTTCGAATGGAACGTGTACATATCAAGGTTCCAGCATTTTTACTCACCTGTACACTGAGGTCTTGTGCAGTACTCCGTCGATTAGTTGTAACGACTCTCCTGAGGCTTCGACGTCCTCTAACATTGATTTTCTTTGTTCTGCCGGTACGTTTTGCTACTTCAGGCACGCCATGTGTCTTCCACTTATTCAGTACATCCAAAACAGTTGTCTTGGGTATGTTTAAAAGCCTCTCGAGTTGTCTTGGGGACAACCCACTAATATAAAACCCAACAATCTTTCCTTTCTCAAAGTTAGTTCTCTCCCGCCGCGACATTTTCACTCAACCTCACAGTGCGATATGATCGCGGTCAGCCGAAGCTTTGTTTTTATACCGCTCGCAGCTGTACTGCGCATCTTAACAACGCAGCAGATCCGTTCATTTGCTTTTTGAAGGGATGTCCGGTGACTTTTGTCAGTATAATGTAGGTGTCTATGCACATTGCACATGTTATACTGATTCAAACTTCTTTCAGGTTAACAAGTAGAAATCGAAATTTTCACTCTCTTACTGAACGAGGCCAGTTTCGAAGGCTATGAGTCATTCCATATTGTTACATTTTCTGGTAAATAATTGACCGTAAAAAACCGGACGTAACTCACCGTACCACTTGGACGAAACGTACCATAAAATAAGACGAACGGTCAGAAGCAATGGCCTCTGACCGCTCGTCGGAGGGAACCTGGTCTGAGACTCGGTTGAGGCATTGGTGGTACGGTTGTCTTACATTATTGGTTCTCTTCTTTTCCTGGAACCAGTGGCTTCAAATTAGGTACAGCTTATAGCTTTTGGGATTTCTCACGACGATCATTAAACTTTCTGAAAAAACAAATGATTGTATTAATAAATTGAACGTACGATCCCATAAATTAAAAGGAATACTAAGGATGTAAGAGCACAGTGGATTTTTATTTGTTTTTTGTTTATTTTAATTTCAAGACAATCAAGGGCAGAAGAAGCCAAACTTTTAAGGGCCAAACTTTTCCTGTGTGCTACCGCTGTTAAATTTTCGAAAAAGTTTGCTAGCTCTCAGAATTTACCCGTACAGCACAAACAACATAATTTCCTTACTTTCTTTTTATTGTTGTAATGTTCATTGTTGCAATGGTCATGAAACATACTTTCACATTTGGACACCACAAACCAAAAGAACCTGATTATTAAAAAATTACTCTGCATATTTTATTTTTTGCCCATCATTATTGAGGGGCTTTCTCCTAGTTAGTTATACTACAGTGGTGACCAAAAATAAAGCGACAAACACAAAATCACGTTTAATGACATTCTTGAATTTGTGTTTGCCAAGTTAATTTAAGACACAAGTATACTTTACAAAGAAGTAAATTTCTCCGACATTTTTATCCGCGCCGGGGCTCGAACCCGGATCCCCTCAGTCCGGAATAAGTTGCTCTACCAATTGAGCTACACGGACGTTTTATTCTGATTATTATCTGCCTTTATGTTGTGTGCGTCCTTGTGGCAGGTACGTTACATCATCTCCCCCTTATTATTATTTTCTTTTTTTTTCGAACTGCTGGAGAAGGGATTCTCTTATTTTTCCTATCTCGTGGTGTGGAAATAACATCACACCAATGCGAGATTTTGAACGGTCGGGTCATCCGGATAGTTCGGGCGCCATTATAACGAAGTAAATTTCTCCGTCATTTCTGTCCACGCCAGGATTCGAACCCGGATCCCCTCATTCCGGAATAAGTCACTCTACCAATTGAGCTACGCGGACGTTTAATTCTGATTCCTATCTGCCTTTATGTCGTGTGCGTCCTTCTGGCAGGTACGTCACATCTCCTGGTACGTTACATCATCTCCCCCTTATTTTTTATTTTTTTTTTCGAAGTGCAGGAGAAGGGATTCTCTTATTTTTCCTATCTCGCGGTGTGGAAATAACATCACACCAATGCGAGATTTTGAACGGTCGGGTCATCCGGATATTTCGGGCGTCATTATAACGAAGTAAATTTCTCCGTCATTTCTGTCCACGCCAGGATTCGAACCCAGATCCCCTCATTCCGGAATAAGTCACTCTACCAATTGAGCTACGCGGACGTTTGTTCTGACTACTATCTGCCTTTATGTCGTGTGCGTCCTTCTGGCAGGTACGTCACATCTCCTGGTACGTTACAACTTTTGTACACGTTTTGGTGGATGCTTAACTGCTAAAATAGATTTAAAAAATTCGTGCTTCCGATAAGATATTCATCGACTAATAAAAAAAACTCGAAGTGGGAGTGGGGACACAATTTGGAAGGAAAAGTAAAAGTGTTATGTCAAGTAGACAACTATTTCTCGTAGGATTTCCACCAAACCGGCTGACTTTCAAGAAAATTCTAAAATCTTTCACAAATTTTAAAAATTCGTGAAAGATTTTCCGTGAAGGTGGTCCAGTGGTCTAAGCGCCGGCTTCTGATTATTCTTCTGAGATAGGTCTGGGTTCGAATCCCGGTGAGACATGAGTGTTGTTTTTGTCTTACGTCGCTGGCTCTCTCCCTTCCCTGGAACCAGTGACCCTAAATTCGGGATGGGCGACTACATATGACTACCCATAGGATTGCTCACGGCGGTCGTTAAACCTCAAAAAAAAAAAAAACAAAAAAAAAACAATCCTTTAATCGATGTGCTCAGCTGACTGATTAAATGTGTCGAAAATATCGATTAAAAGCCGATTTATCGTGCAAATAATTTGTCACCTTTAATCGATTTCATATGCTGTAATTGAGATATTTGTAACTGTATCCCACTTTATAGCAATTAAAAAATGCAATCGATACTCAATTACCTGATTTGTACGTTATCATTACACGGATAAAAATTTCATTTTTAGATTGTGGAATGTTTGTGATTGCAATAACGTTTTACTTTAACTAGCTAAGGTTTTGACCGTAAACTTTTGAGATAACATGTTAGAATACCTTTCATAAACGCAATTTTAAGTCTTATTCTCGGACGAATGATCAGAAGTCATCGCTTAGATTACTGCGCCACCGGAGGGCGGCCCAAGAATTTCAAAGTGGATTTAAAAAGTGAAAGAAATTAACGAGTGCGAAAATAAATTTTATTTATTTACTTCAAAATAAAATTAATTTCAACGAAGGAAGAAATATTCTTCATAATGCATGGAAAATTCACAGAATATTGAAGCAAATCAAACTGTATTTGCCATACATACCACTTACTGTCATCCATGTAACACTTCTCAGAAAACTTGAATTTCAATCGTCGTGGAGCGGGAATCGAACCCCGCATCTCCCGATTGAATATGCTAACCATTACACCACCCAGGACAGTGAAGTTCCAGGCAACTGAGACATAGGAATCTGAAAGTCCTCAGATTTACATCCGTCCGGATGGGAATTGGGTCAAAGCACTATGAGGAAGCATAGATGCTTCGACTAGCAAAAATCTGAAAGTCCTCAGATTTACATCCAAAAAAAAAAAATAAATAAAAAAAAATCTGAAAGTCCTCAATTTACATCCAAAAAAATAAATCTGAAAGCCCTCAGATTTACATAAAAAAAAAAAAAAAATCTGAAAGTCCTTAGATTTACATCCGTCGGGACGGGAATTGGGTCAAACAAAGCGCTATGAGGAAGCATAGATGCTTCGACTAGCGAAAATCTGAAAATCCTCAGATTTACAACCAAAAAAAAAAAAAAAATAAAATAAAATCTGAAAGTCCTTAGATTTACATCCGTCGGGACGGGAATTGGGTCAAAGCGCTATGAGGAAGCATAGATGCTTCGACTAGCGAAAATCTGAAAGTCCTCAGATTTACAACCAAAAAGAAAAAAAAAAAAAATAAATCTGAAAGTCCTTAGATTTACATCCGTCAGGACGGGAATTGGGTCAAAGCGCTATGAGGAAGCATAGATGCTTCGACTAGCGAAAATCTGAAAGTCCTCAGATTTACAACCAAAAAAAAAAAAAAAAAAAATAAATAAATAAAAATCTGAAAGTCCTTAGATTTACATCCGTCGGGACGGGATTTGGGTCAAAGCGCTATGAGGAAGCATAGATGCCTCGATTAGCGAAAATCTGAGGACTTTCAGATTCCTATGTCTCAGTTGCTTGGAACTTCACTGTCCTGGGTGGTGTAATGGTTAGCACACTCGACCGGTAATCGGGAGATGTGGGGTTCGATTCCAGCTCTACGACGATTGAAATTTTCAAGTTGTTTGAGAAGTATTGGATGACCAGTAAGTGGTACAGGCAAATTCAGTTTGCTTTGCTTGAATATATTCTGTAAATTTAATTTATTTGAAAGAAATTAAGGAGTGCGAAAATAAATCTTATTTATTTAATTTCAAATTTAAAACACATCTTTTTTTTTTTTTATATAGATGATATAGACTTTCCAGAACTGCGGTTCAAGAATTCGGTCCAAAAAATAGAAAATCACATGCAGTTCTCTTTCAAACAAAAACAACAGCAGCAAACAAACATGCACATATAAATGCAGTAATTCAAATTTTTTGCGATAGCTGAACTTCAATGTACAATGAGTTAGCTTTGCATTAGGAACATCTAGCTAATAACGCGTTGGTCTACCTTCTGTGCAATCACGGCTTGCAGACGCTTAGGAACAGATTCTACAAGGTGTTAAACATCCTCCATGGTCACATGGCCTGTGTCCGTCAGTTCACACTCATTAGGTGGAGGAGGATCAGCAGCTCTCAGACCCTATTCTAGCAAGTCTCACAAGTGTTCAATTGGGTTACAGACAGGGAAGTTTAGGGCCCAAGGCAATGTGGCGAATTCGTTGTCGTGTTCCTCTAACTACTCAGTAGTTATACGATCCCGAAGACACGGTGCGCTGTCCTGTTGAAAAATGGCATTGCGGTCCGGGTCAACCTCCAGCAGACATGGATGGAGATGGTCGACTAACAGGTCCCTGTACCTGAATGTACTGAAAGAAAAATCAAACCATATTCAGTCATTGCTGTCAAGTCTTTTTCACTGAAACAGATTTAATCCTTCATCATCGAAAAGGATCGTATATTTGCCGATGATGCGGGGAGCTAGCATAGAACTTTAGATAGCCTCGAAAAACATGGGTGCAATTCCTGGTCACGAGCACAAGAGCTGTAGTAAAGTCGGCGAGCATCCCTTTTTCTGGGGTCTGTTTCTGTTTCCATTTCTCACACCACATGAGATATTCTGACTTTACTGTTGTACGGACCACACATTTCCTAAACAAGCCTCTCAGTGAGATGCTACAGATTAACTTTTTCGAGCGATAATCTACTACAGAGGTGAAGCACATGTCAAAGCGGCAAATTTGCAGCAATAAATTACGTCGGTGTAGCTTAATTGGGAAAGCATTTGGCTCCGGAGCAGAAGGATTTACTTTCCGTCACCGGAGAAATTGTGAATTTTACATTGGCGCCCGGTGTGGAAATGGGTCTACTGGCGGTTGGGTTCTTCGGAAAATGTGTGAGGTTCTTTTCACATGTCGTCTGGAATTAATCAGAATTCATTCTTCAGCGAGCTACTTCAAGCACGATTTGCTGGCTGACCCAGAAATTAATGATTCCGCCCAGCTCCTTCTCTACAGGTGGGTGGGGGGATATATGTGACGTTCTACCGAGGTGAAGCACGTATCAAGACGATAAAGTAACAGCGATAAATTCCGTCGGTTTAGCTTAACTGGGAAAGCATTCAGCTGCGGAGAAGAGGGATACGATTCGATCATCGCCACCGGAAAATTTGTTAATTTCACAACAGAAACTGTACAGAGACCGTTGTGTTCCCGCGCGAGTAGAGAAAGAGAGAGAGAGAGAGTGAGGGGGTGGTTGATTAAACGATAAAAAGTGCAACGATCTGAGAAAAATGTTGAAAGTGAAACATATTGTGCATTCAAATTCAGTTGTAATAACTACATTTGTCTTGATTAATTTTACAAATTTGAGGAGAAAAACAATGTAAAAACTTGTATAATTATCTCGTAAGAAGTACGTATTTTGAAATTACTACTCGTATACAAAAACAATTAAAACATATTGCAGGTGAAATTTTTGGAAGAGGTCTGGAAGCCGAGAAATTTCCCCTTAGGCTACGTCTCTGTTTGTGGGGACAGGAAAAATAAAGAAAGGCGTTTTTAGGGGAGTTTCAGAAGATGCCGTGACCTTGGAAGTGTGTTTGTTTGCTGGCGGAGAAACAGAAATGAAAAAGTGAAGGTCTCAAACCCTAGTAATTTGCCCGTTTTAACATTGCCTCGTGTGGCTAAGTGTGGGTGGTTATGATATTTTTCTTTATTTCCATTACAAAGGATTCTGGAGTACAAAAAGGAAAGGTTGTTATTCAAGAGAAGAGAGAAACGGACGCTTTACGAAGAGCGCCGATAACCTGATTCCATCTCGCAATGCTCAGTGTCTACAGCCGGTATTTGAGTAAGAGGTAAACCCATTTTTGTTTTGTTGATGATAAGTACCAAGCTTCGTGAGACCATTAATTCGAAGCGTTCAAGGAAGGTTTCCTATTAGATTTGAGACGTTGGTGCGGGAATTGCTTTTCCATTCTGTAGCAAGAGCGTTAATCACGTCAATCAGCGATGTCCGACGGTTTTGGCCTCATTAACAATCGGCATTCTAATTCACCCCAAATGTTTTCCATGGGGTTGAGATCGTGTCTCTGTGCAGACCGGTCAAGTTTTTCCACACCCTTCTCATCAAACCATTCCTGCACGAACCTCGCTTTGTGGACGGGCATTGTGCTGTTGGTAAAAGAAAGGGCCTTCACCGAACTGTTGCCATAACGTTGGGAGCACAGAATTGTGGAGAATGTCATTATGGGCCGCAGTGTTTTCTGAGGGTTCCAACTAGAGGGCCCAGCCCAAACCATGAAAAAACAACCCCAGAGCATGATGCCTCCTACACCGAACTTAACAGTTGGCACAACACTGTCGTTTAAGTAGCGTTCACCTGGCATCCTCCACACTCAGACTTGCGCATCGGACTGACAGATGTTTAAGTTCATAGAACGCGTTTCCACTGCGCAAGAGTCCACTGGTGCGGAGCATTACACCACTACAACCGATATTTTACGTGGATCTTACTGACGTGAAGCTCGTGTGTGCTGCTGCTCGTCTATGCAAATTCATTCCCTTCCGCTCTCGACGAACTGTTTTTGTGCTGCCGTTGCATCCAGAGGCCTTTTGGAACACGGTGGAGAGTATTGCAATCCAGGTCAGGCACTTCTGGAAATCGGTAGTGAATGTTGCAACCCAAGTCAGGCACTTCTGGAAATCGGTGGTGAGAGTTGCAACGCAAGTCAGGCACATTTCGAAATCGGTGGTGAATGTTGCAACACAGCTGAAGCATTTTTGGAAAACAGTGGTGAATATTACAACCCAGGTCAGGCACTTTAGGAACTCGATGGTGAATGTTGCAACCCTGGTCAGGCACTCTTGGAAATCTTTGGTGAATGTTGCAACCCAAGTCACGCACTTTTGGAAATCGGTGATGAATGTTGCAACACAGGTCAGGCACTTTAGGAACTCGGTGGTGTATGTTGCATCTAAGGTCGGGAACTCTTGAAAATCTGTGGTGAGTAGCGCAGCCCACGTCAGGCACTTTGGAACTCGGTGGTGGGCGGTGCAACCAAAGTCAGGCACTTTTGGAAATTGTTGGTGAGTGGTGCAATCCAGGTCAGGCACTCTTGGAACTCGGTGGTGAATGTTGCAACACAGGACAGGTACTTTTGGAAATCGGTGGTGAATATTGCATCCCAGGTCAGGAACTTTTGGAATTTTGTGGTGAATAGTGCAACCCACGTCAGGCACTTTGGAACTCGGTGGTGTGTGGTGCAACCAAGGTCAGGTACTTTTGGATCAAGGTGGTGAGTGGTGTAACCCAGGTTAGGCGTTTTTGTCACACCACCCGCTTCAGCACCCGGAGGTCCCTCTCTGTCTATTTACGTGGCCTACTAGGTCCCGATTGTGCAATTGTTGACCCCTGGCGTTTGTATTTTACAACAATATCACTTAAAGTTGAACAGGACAGACGCAGCAGGGCAAAGATTTCTCAAACTGACTTGTTGCTAAGATGGTGTCCTATGACCGTACTTGAAAGTCCCTAACTCTATTGTAAGGCCCATTCTACTATACTGTTCATGCTTGTCAATAATGTTTTCCAAACCACATGCGCCTTTTTATATCTGTATGGCCGTAGCTTTGAGGTGTGTGAGCAAATCCACTACGGGTATCCGAATACTTTTAATCATACAGTGTTGTATTTATAGCAAAAAAAGAAAAAGAAAAATCTTAATAAAGCTAAAATTTGAACCTACCTCTACAAAAAAATTAATTAATAAGCAACGAGAGATGAAACGCGTATAAGCAGCTGATCAAAATAAAACCTTAAAAAAAAGATAAATGATGAGTTGTTTATAATAAATCAAAAAATCGATCAAAAACGAATGAACAAAATTCTGCTACTGTGGCGAGCCCAAGTATTCCAGACTGAACAAGAAACCATGAAAACCGTTAGAGGTAAATTTATTCATATCAACGAGCTTTCATCTTGGACAATGGACACATTGAAACCAGAAAAGAATGCTACAAGAGTGTGCGATGCAAACGCCTCCAGCCGCCGGTGGCGCAGTGGTCTAAGCGATGGCCTCTGATCATCGTCCGAACGGGGTCCGGGTTCGAATCCCGGTGAGGCATGGATGTTGTGTTTGTCTTACGGCACTGGCTCTCTCCTTTCCCTGGAACCAGTGACCCTAAATTAGGGACGGGCGACTGCCCATTGAGTTGCTCACGGTGGTCGTTAAACCTCAAATAAAAAAAAACGCCTCCATTTCCCGTCTGTTAGGTTTCACCTCATGGCTGTTAAAAAGGGATTTGTTAAAAATAACCTAGTAGCAAAGTGAGAGGAGTTCAAAGCAACATTTTAGCGAAGTGAGAGGTGCTAAACGTAGCCTTTTAGCAAAGCAAAAGGAAGTAATTACACACACTCACACACACGCACACAGAATCGTCATTGTCAACTTTTATCAATCCACTGCTGGATGAAGGTCTCCCCAATGTTTCTTCCACAACTGTCTGTTTTGAGGCATCTCCTCCATGCCACTCCCGCATGCTTTCGAATTTTACCCACCCATCTTCCACGTGGTCTTCTTCTCTGTCTTTTCCTGTAACTTGAAATTCAATCTAAAATTTCAGTTGTCCATCGATGGTCCGTCCATCTGGCAATATGTCCAGCCCATTGCCATTTCAAGGATTCTAATCTGATCATGATGACTTCCACTCTTGTGAGTTTCCTGATCCACGAGTTTCTCTTCTTATCTTTCTCGGTTGTACCAAGCAAGCATCTCTCCAAGCTGCTTTCAGCTGCCAGAATTTTTTAATGTCTTTTTTAGCTGCCAGAATTTTTTAATGTCTTTTTTAGCTGCCAGAATTTTTAAATGTCTTTTTTAGCTGCCGGAATTTTTTTATGTTCAACGCCTCAGCTCCGTTCATAAGAACTGGAAGGATGCATTGATTAAACACTTTTCTTTTAACCATTTAACCGTTTGGAACGAATTAACTCGGGGTTAACAAAATAAGCTGAAATCAGCTGGAACGAATATATTCGCTGTGTGAGAAGTGGACCGAACGTGACAGGAACTAGTGAACTTGCGCATCAGAAAGCGTTGCTTTTACCTTACGTATGTCATTCTAAGCAATAATTTGGCGGTATGATTGTCGTTAATCTTTGCTGTCTGATTACGTTTTACCCTAAGAATGCTAAAAAAAGGGCGACGAACCTGAGAAAGAAGAGAAAAGATGTTTCAGTGACTTGTTTCGACCCAGTGACCTGATGTTCGAGTCCGTGAAACTAGTGTTTACGAATCATTCCTGGGGTGATGAACAGAGAACAAAGGGCTGTAGAGGAATCAAATTACATACTTTAAGACTACATACTGTAAGGGAGCACTTACAATCAGCGACAGATTTATAGTCAATAGTCCTAAGATGAAATAGGGAAAGGAATAGTTTTTGCCGTAGCTTTCGTATAACCTGGTCACTATGAGAGCAACTCTGTTTGAGGAGCACAGGAAAATTTGGGCAACTTGTGTTCCGGTACATCGGCCGCTTAAAGGGTTAAGACATAATAGCATATTGCTCTTAAAAATTATATACTGTTTCTTCTAAAAGCTCTTTAACCAAGTTTTATACGCCGATTAATTTCTCCATGAATGTGACACTCGCTTGATATCTGGTGGCCAAGGCAAATGTAGGTATCGGTTTTCTCCAGGTTTTCCCCATGAATCAATAAATATTCACTTATTGTAAAAGCATTGTACATCAGTTTTATCTTATGAAAGTTCATTTTAATCCCACTTGTTTATTCTTGTCAGCAAGTTCCTGGATCATACTCTGTAGCACTGAAGGGGTAGTTGCAAAAATGACTACGTCATCAGCAAAACGAAGGTGAATTAAATAATTACCATTAATCTTTATCCCTTTGTTTTCACAGTTCAAGAATTGAAAAACATTTTGCAATATATATACTGTACATCATCAGCATCATGATCATCAACCATTATCAATAACTTTTCTGGTTATCCATGCCTTCTCTTTTAGTTGTCTGCAGCCTCTTTATGTCTTTTTCAGTTACGTTTCATGTCTCTCCTTCTGATTCATATGTAAGAACTGGAAGGTTGCACTATTTAAACACTTTTCTTTTAAGAAATAACGTAAATTGCTCTCGAAAATTGTGCCGTTTCTTCCAAGAGCTGTCCAACCAAAAATTTAATGCTGATTAATTTCATCTCCGATATGACCATCGTGGAATCATTGTTAATCATTTGATATCTTGTGCCTAAAGTTTGTGTGTATGTGTGCGTGTGCGCGCGTCCTCACTGTCCGGATTGTTCGAGAATGTTCCGCTAACAATTCTCGAGCAATCCGGACTGGTCCCAGGGAAGTGAGAGAGCCAGTGCCGTAAGACAAACACAACATCCATGCCGCACCGGTATTTGAACCTGGACCCTTCTCGGACGAATGTTCAGAAGCCAGCGCTTAGACCACTGCGCCACCTGCGTGACATTCCTGATAATGCCACCGGGGCGGCGCTTCGATTGGAATAAAGACGCGCTGGTCATAATGCCTTAGCTTTTCGCTGGGCGCGCGCGCTCTTGTTCGTTTGTTTGTTTGTGTGTGTGTGTGTGTGTGTGTGTGTGTTTTGATTGGAGGTTTAACGACCGCCGTGAGCAACTCAATGGGCTATAAGCAGTCGTTCGTCCCTAATTTAGGGTCACTGGTTCCAGGGAAGGGAAAGAGCCAGTGCTGTAAGACAAACACAACATCCATGCCTCACCGGGATTCGAACCCGGACCCCGTTCGGACGAATGATCAGAGGCCATCGCTTAGACCACTGCGCCACCGGGGCGGCTGTGTGTGTGTGTGTGTGTGTGTGTGTGTGTGTGTGTGTGTGAAGCTCGAGGTAACTGATAGCTACATTTACCTTGGAGACAACAGATATCAACCAATTGTAATATGAGGAAATTAATCGGCGTATAAAGCTTGGTTGGAGAGCCTTTGGAAGAAACAGTACAATTTTCAAGAGCAATATACCATTATGTCTTAAAAGAAAAGTGTTTAACCACTGCATCCTTCCGATTCTTACATTTGGTGCAGAGAAATGGACCTTAAATAATAAAAGACATACAAAGATTGTAGACAGCTCGAAAAAGCATGGAGAGATGCATGCTTGGTGTAACCGGGAAAGATAAGAAGAGGAACTCGTGGATAAGGAGAATGACAAGAATGGAAGATTCGTATTGTGATCAGAGCAAAATCCCTGAAATGGCAGTGGTTTGGGTTTTGGTAACTGTGGGTACCAAAGCGCTGCCCAGTTTATTGCTATAATGGGGTTACAAATATTGGTGATGTCGCTGGATAGTGCAATATAGAAAATATAAAGAGGAACATATAGGTATATCCACAATGCAACACAAACTGTAGAGCAAACATAAAGAGCACATTACTATGGCGCAGTGACATCAGCGTCAACAGAAACGGAATCAGATAGATAACACCAACGCTAGAAAACAGCCCATCGTGAAAGATAAACAAATAAGGGATCAGGCCATAACATTAGGGAGACAACAGTGTGAGGCAGTGTCGGCAAAACATCAATTTGAACATATAGTAAAAATACGGTGCACCCCCGAATAAGGAATAACATAACGGCATATCATTCGATACGAAGTAACTGTATATGTACAAGGATATGATAAAACACCAACCGAGTAGAACCAAAACGACGGTCAAAATGCAAGGCACATTACAGGAATAAACCAACTACATATGAAAACAAAGTTAAGAATGATAGCACTATTATAAACCGCGACGGAGGAAAACACTAGTACAGCAAATACATACAATGAGAGCAAAAGAAAGGCACAATAACAAAATTAGGAAACAACATTGCAATGCGATAGTGATGATATGAAGGGACACATGAAGCACACAATTATCGAAACAGACGATGAAGTAACACGAAACAAGGAAATGCCAGACGATCGCAAGGTGGAAAACGTCGCCGGAGAAAAACGAAAAGTGTTGCGTTGGTAAGGAGCGTTAAAAGTTCATCGGCTTGAAGAAAGAAAGTATCACAAAATTGTTTCTCAGCGAGGTCTTTCAAGGAGGAGAGACGGCGAGTGTATCGTCTCATGAAAACCTTGTACCTAGGATCCGTGCCACTCAGAGATTTGAAACATTCAATTCAATTCAATTCATTTATTTTGCTGAGCAGAAAACCAGTGTTACAAAGATATCAAATGAAAAAAGCACAGCAAGGAAGCAGGGGGAAAAGGACAGTAAGGCCTGACTGGTTCCCATGCTCCCCACACAAATTATAAACTTAAGTCAGGAGTTAAAGTTACGTACAAAACAGTGTCTCAAAAAAAAAAAAAAAGTAATGATATATGAAAAGATGATAAACATCACAGTGATACCATTGAAAATCAATTTACATTGAGGTATACTAATCATAGTAATAATCACAGTTCCCCTCCACTGCAATCATCAATTTGAGGAGTCGCAAGTCATTATGTAGTGTCCACATGTTGGTTCCACCTAAGGTTCTTATTTAAAGTAATCCCCAAATAAAGTAAGGAATTAACCTGTTCTATATTTGTATTATTGATAGATAATGTGATAGAATGTGGTTCTGAAATATTTTGCTTTGAAAAGATTAAAGATTTTGTTTTGGTTGTATTAATTATTAGTTCATTGGAATTTAGCCAATCTGAGATGTTATTAAGTTGAGTATTAATATTTGAAAAAGTGTTAGTCGTTAAATTAAATGATGTGAGAATGGTTATGTCATCAGCATAAAGAAGGAGATCAATATCATTTATGGAAATAAAGATATCGTTAATGTATATATTAAAGAGTAGAGGTCCTAAAATTGAGCCCTGTGGAACACCAGTTGTTATGGATTTAAGAGAGGACTGATGTTGGTTAATGTGAGTATATTGTTGCCTACCTGATAAATAACTTTTAGAAAGAGAATGCTCATTGTTCCTTATTCCAATAGTATGTAATTTGTGTAATAAGATATTATGGTTTATGGTAGGTAGGTAGGTAGGTAGGTTGATTAATTTTAATGGCGCAAGGGCCATGGTTGGATGGTTTATGGTATCAAAAGCTTTTGACAGGTCCAAAAATAAAGCGATAGTATTTAAGTTAAGATCAAAATTATGTTGGACTGTTTGTTGTAGATATAATAAGGCTGATTCAGTTGACTTACCAGATTGAAAACCATGTTGATTCGGATGGATAATATTTAGATTATGAATAAACAAGTTTAGTCTATTATAAACTAATCTCTCCAAAAGTTTAGCGAAAATTGATAAATTGGCTATAGGGCGATAATTGTTTGCATCATTTATTGATCCAAATTTGTATTTTGGGATTATTTTTGTTATTTTAAGTAAATCAGGAAATTCACCAGATTGGAATATATCATTAAATATAAATAATATATATATATTTATATTTAATGATATATTAAGCTCCAATTTGCATCAACGCTGCACACAGATCAAGATCAGGTGAGTGGAGAAATTCTTCAGTACAGACAACCGTACGGGCAGATTGGAAGAAGCGTAAGAGTTGCTGTATGGACAGTGGTCCAGGAACTAAAAGAAACTTATCAATGGTCTGTATAATATCATCATCTAAGAGAGCAATGACAGGACCAGAACGGATGCGCATACTGTTCAAAGAGTCATCAGGCGCAGAAACATATGAACACGAAACATAGGGAACAATAGGCGAGACCACAGAAGGAGTAACAGACAGATGTTTTACCTTTTTCTGTTTCACAGAGCCTTTGGAAGTTCCGATCCGTATCGAAAACGAAGTTGAGGCGGATGAATCTATCGGCGGATCTGGAAGAACACCCGAAACGAGAGCCGAGAACACAAGTTGCGCCGAGGAATCAGTATGTACAGACCCGATATGCGAGAGACGCGGAGGGGAGCCAGTCGGCCGCAGTGCCGGTGCACCCCTCAACACATCCGAGTCAGTACACTCCGCTGGAGACATATCAGTAGTGGAGGATATCTCTGCTAACCTAGAAGGAGGATGAACTACCGTACGATGCGGAAGAGGAGGAAAGGGATCCTTGACTTGAAGGTGCTTCTGACGGAGAAAAGGTGAGGTCTCGTCAGGTAAAACACTGGAAGAAGGCATGGTAGAAGGACCAATGTGGCCGGCATTGGGATGCGAGCTAGAAGAAAGACCACGGCGTATGCGCACATAGGAGGCAGTGGTGTGATCCTGTGTAAGACAGTGAGTACAATAGTGAGTGGTAAAAACCTTGAAACTGTACGTGCGTGAGCCAATTTCAACAGTAGCTTCTGTATGACAATCCGCCAAGGCGATCTCAGTGGGAAAGACGGCCAACAACTGACGGCGAGGTCCCGTAGCATGTGCAAATCGAGTTCCGCGTGGACCTTCAGAAAGGCGACGGACCTTGCCCACAATTTTACAAACATGATTTACAAAGAGAGGAAGCCCCGAATCAGGCACTTCCTTTGGAACAGGATAGAACGTGATGTTCACCGGCCGCTTGGAAGTAGGCGAAGGGATGAGATGATTTGTTCCAATCGAAAGTCCATGTGTAAGAAAGAAGCCAGCATCCTCCTTGCGCTGGAGCTGCATTGAGATACCCCAAGGGGTACGAGAAATTCCGGTAATAGACGCGCACGACACATGACCTGAGAGGGCCTCCGTGTAGCGAGGCAAAGGAGTTCGGTAAGGCATGAAAGAGCACACCTCTATCCCAGAGATTATGAAACTCACAACCAATTTGCGAATTTTCATCAATTGTTACTTTCACCTTGTGGTTGGAGACCTGAATAATAGGTGTTGATTACAAGAGACCATCAGGTTGAGAAGAAGCTGACTGGAGGAAAAACAGCGCTTGGCTGCACTGTAGCGGCAAATGCCATATTCGGAAGAGAAGTCTGTGCGGAACCGGCTGGCACAGAAGGCTGTGAGGGAAGAGGGGCGCAGGCAGAAGGCAAGGCAGTGGTCGCAGCAGTACCCAGGAGGGCACCGAGGCAGCGGCAGAAGCAAAAGACATGGGCACCGCCAAGTCCAGTGAAGGCCCAGGAGCAGGAGTACCAGGAAGCTGGGAAGGCATCTGAGCATACACATCTGAGGATGAGAGTATACGTCAACTTCCATGGACTTGGAAAGTGCGACGTGACGCGCATCCACCACGCCCAGAGATGATAAGGATAAACCGGAAGCAGCCACGTTGGCAGCTTCCAAACGTAAACAAACGAGCTAACGATAGGAAAACGGAAGAATATGGACACATACAAGGACTATATTACCAGAAAAGTAGCTCCAAACACACACATCACTTTTAAACCGGCGGGGCACACAACAGGTGAGTGCGGGACTAAGTACATCACTCTAGAATGCAGAAAATGTAGAAGCTACCAACACAACGTCTGTCAAGAACTAGCAATGAGATGGATATGTTGCCAGAAGAACGGACCACCGATGCAACCGAAAATTTATACTGGATTTCAAGGAACAGAAAAAGATCCATCAGGAGACCACATGGGGATGGATGGATGAAACTCAAAAACGTGTCGGAGTAATATGGAAGAGAGTGGCTCAAGACAGACAGTTGCTGAAGAAACTTAGGGAGACCTTCATCCAGCAATAGATTGATGATGGTTGACAATGACGACGATGATGATGATATATATATATATATGGTCGGCATTGGGATGCGAGCTAGAAGAAAGACCACGGCGTATGCGCACATAGGAAGCAGTGGTGTGATCCTGTGTAAGACAGTCAGTACAATAGTGAGTGGTATATATATATTTGTACATATTGCAACTAATTGTTCATGTCATATAACCTTCACAATGCGTTTCTTTAATTAATTATTGCCTTTATTATATTCTCGTTTTTATGTTGTCAGAAGTTGTGGAGTAGGGGTTTTTTATAATCCAGTTTTCTTTCAAGAATCTGTGTTTTAAAAAATTAATATCTCCTTTTTTATTGCAATGTTAAGAATTTGTAATACTTTTGTATTGCTATTCAGGTTTAAATTCTCTCTCAGGCGAACTTGGTAATTTGTTATTGCTGAACATTATTTCTGATTTATTATGTCACTCTTACAACTTGAGTTTTCTATAATCTTCTTCTTTCTGTTTAATAGTAACGGATGAAGAGCATGGGTCAGGCCAGGAAAGTTATGGATGCTAGCTAAATTGTTAACTAAAGCTTGGTCATGCAACTCTGCGGAGGTCATGACATTTATATATATTCTTTAATATATATATTAAAAAAAATTTTTTTGGTGGGCTTATTACTTGCATCTATGACTTTGCAGAAACCCATTTCCAAATAGGCCTTTGTGGAAGTGAGAAAATGCAGAGTTTTTGCTGGTCCTTGATAAGTGGTTACAGAGTGGTTACGTATATATATATATATATATATATATATATATATATATATATATACTTAAGAGCAAAACTGAAGACTAAGGAAAAAATTTTAGAATTTAAAACGAAGGGTGCAAAATAACCTGAAAATCAAAACGCGCAACGCAGCAGTTTTGAAAATTCAGAATTCACATTCTATAAAGAAGATACCTAAGCAAAAAAATACATATATAATTTTGACTCACACCTAGTACAACATAGAAAAGGTTATGTATCTACCTGTGTGAGTAAAAGGAGAAAAGATAAAAAAATAAAATAAAACAACTGAATGTAGAAGGTGTCGAGAATACTGAGCCTTGGCTTTATCAAGGACCAGCAAAAACTCTGCATTTTCTCACTTCCACAAAGACCTAGTTGGATATGGGATGTAAGGTCAGGTGATGCGTAACATCACAGCCTCTCCTTGACAAATGTCAACCCCGCCTTCTCGTGGTACATCCTGTTCCCACTAAAGGGGCTCTGACGACCGCCAATAGCGGTATAACTATACCATCGGGATTAGAGGAAATGCTATCCCACACTCACCAACCAGCTTGGCCAGCGTGGTGAGTTATGGCCAAACCCCTCCAAAATGACTCCACAACTTAAATCTTGGCCCTCAGTCTCCGGCAGATGGAATGTACCTGGCCAAGGCAGCGGCCAGTGCGACATGAAGGTAGAGGGTGCTAAGAATCCCCGGACGACCGGACTAGGCTGCCATCTGATGCTGACCTTGGCTACGTACAACGGACGCTCCCTATCTTCTGATTCAAGGCTTCTTGAATTGGAAGAGGAACTACAAAGGATCAAGTGGGACATCGTCCGGCTAAGTGAGGTAAGGAGAAAAGGAGAAGATCTCATTGAACTGAAAAGTGGACATATCTTCTACTATCGTGGGACAGATACTGGCAGAACTAGTGGTGTTGGATTTACAATACACAAGAAACTGAAGGATAAATTTGTACAAGTTGAAAGTTCCTATGACAGAGCTGCACGACTCGTTATCCAACTCTCGAGAAGATACAAGGCTAAGATTATTCCAACTTATGCACCCACCACAAGTCATGCTGAAGAAGAAATTGTAGAATTTTATGAGGAAATTCGTCATCTAAATAATAAAGGTAAGCAGCACTTGAAGATAATTATGGGAGATTTCAACGCAAAAATAGAGCAACGGCAACAGAATGAAACTTCAGTAGGTAAATTCGGTGGCGGCAACAGAAACCAGCGTGGAAATACTATCGTAGAATTTTGCAGAGGCAGAAGGGTTTTTCATCATGAACTCCATTTTCCAGAAAAAGCCACACAGGAAGTGGACATGGAGACATCCAAATGGGACGACAAGTGAAATTGATTTTAGTATGTGTAACAAATAATTCGTCATAGAAGACTGCAGTGTGCTAAACAAGTTCAACACAGGTAGTGACCATAGATTGGTGAGATGTAAGATGCTCCTTAACACTAAACTTGAACGTGGCAAGCTCATAAGGCAAACAAAATGTATTGACATAACCAACCTTAAAAAACACCATAATACCTTCAAGTTGGAACTGAAGAACAGATTCTTTGCTAGAGGACCTAACATCTGCAGAAGGGGATATTTCTGAAGTTAACAGAAAAGTAACCATAGCTCTTATGGAAACAACAACAAAATTAGCTGGGTCTGAGAACAAGTTGCATGTGAACAAATCATCAGGAAAAACCAAAATGTTGATGCGAAATAGAAAAGAGATGAGGACAACTAAAGAAGATGTGACTTCCAAAGTGGAATATATAGAGCTATGCAAGACAGTACGAAAAAGTATCACCGAAGACGTAAGGAAATTCAACTGTGAACTAGTGAGGAAAGCATTTGAAAACAACCAAAGCCTAAACATAGCAAAGCGACATCTCAGTAAGGGAAGAAAACAGATTATGGCACTGAGAAAAGAAGATGGTTCTGTAACAAGAAATAGAGGTGAATCTTTGACAAGAGTGAAAGATTTCTACTCCAAATTATATGAAAGGGATGATACATGTACTCCAGACATCATGAAAGGTACCAGTACCAGAGTTCTTCCAGTCTTCCCAGCAGAAGTTGCACATGCAATTAAGAACATGAAGCGGGGAAAAGCTCCAGCAGAACATCGAATTACTGTAGACATCATGGAAAAAGCAAGTGGAGAAATCGAAACAGTTCTCGCCCAAATTTTCACTCGATGCCTTAATAAAGGGAAGATTCTTGAGGATTGGAATATCGCTACAATGATCCTGCTACATAAAAAAGGTGACATTGAGGATCTCAGGAACTACATACCTATCAGCCTCCTATCAGTGATTTATAAAATCTTCACTAAAGTTCTTTCACACCGCTTAAAGGTAACACTGGACATGGCACAACCGAGAGAACAAGCTGGATTCAGGAGTGGCTACAGCACAATAGATCACATCCACGTACTGAGAGAACTAATTGAAAGAGAGAGGGAATATGAACTTCCATTGTGCATGGCTTTTATCGATTATGAAAAAGTCTTTGATTCGGTGTAACCATCAGCAGTTACAATGGCTCTGAAATCCTGCGGTATTGAAGATGCATACATTAATATTATTAATAACTTCTATGAAAATGCAAGTGCAAAGATTCGGCTGTTTGAAAATACAACACACATAAAAATTGGAAAGTGAATGAGACAAGGTGACAACATACCTCAGAAGCTCTTTAATGCAACATTGGAAAATGTCTTTCAATCACTGAACTGGGAAAACAAAGGGATAAAGATTAATGGAGATTATCTAACCCACCTTCGTTTTTCTGATGACGTATCATTTTTGCAACTACCCCATCAGAGCTGCAGAGTATGATCCAGGAACTTGCTGACAAGAGTAAAGAAGTGGTATTAAAAATGAACTTTCAGAAGAGAAAAATGATGTTCAATGCTTTTACAAGAAATGAAGATTTATCGATTGATAGAGAAAAGCTGGAGATAACAGACACGTACGTTTATCTTGGACAGCAGATATTAAGTGAGGGTCACATTGATGAAGAAATTAATCGGCTTACAAAACTTGCCTGGAGAGCTTTTGGAAGAAACAGCATAATTTTTAAAAGCAATATTACCATTATGTCTTAAAAGAAAAGTGTTTGATCAATGCATCCTTCCAGTGCTTACGTATAGTGCAGAGACGTGGACCTTAACTAAAAGGGACATACAAAGGCTGAAGACAACTCAAAGAAGCACGGAGAGGTGCATGCTTGGTGTAACCAGAAGAGATAAAAAGAGGAACTCGTGGATCCGAGAAATGACAAGAATGGAAGACATCATGATCAGAGTAAAATCCCTGAAATGGCAGTGGGCTGGACATACTGCCAGAAGGACAGACCATCGATGGACAGCCGACATTTTAGATTGGATTCAAACGGACAGGAAAAGACCCAGAAGAAGACCACATGGGAGATGGGTGGATGAAATTCGAAAGTACGCGGGAGTAACATAGAGGAGACTGGCACAAGACAGACCGTTGGGGAAGAAACTTGGGGAGACCTTCGTCCAGCAGTGGATTGATAATGGTTGAGAATGATGATGATGATGGTGATATATATATATGTTACGGGCAGAAACCGAAATTGGACATCGCGATGTACCTACCAGTTTCGGGCATACCCCGATTTCCCGTTGCATATCAGGATGTGGCCCGGAAAATCTTAATGTGGTCATTTAACACTCGGCAAATCTCGAATCGGTTATCTCTGCTGTAGTTTCTCAATTTTTTAGTAAAGTTTTTTTACGTTCTTCAATTTAATTTAATTAAATTGTAATGTTTGTTTTCAAAGTTTGTTTCGTAGAGTAAAAAAAAATTCTAAAATAAATTTTGGAATATTTTATTGTTAATACTCTTTTTTGTTTGCATTGTTCTATATATTTTTTATTTTATATTTCAGTAAATTGATTGAAAACTTTCGAAGGATATATAAACGTAGGATGGTCCCTTGAATTGGTTGAATCGCGATTTGCCCAAAGACGATTGGTCAGATCTCGATTTGCCCTGGAAGATCGCGATCTCTCCAGAATTCGGCATTTGCCCGCAACATATATATATCATGAAATAAGATATGTATATTTATGCGCTAAAAATGTAGTTATCGTTTCAGTGCTGATGTCTTTTTAGTTGGACCTGGTCTCGTTGTGCCAAGTCATTTTTCCGGCTCGTTCTGTGCGTTGCGTCAAAACTTGGCTATCAGGAATTTTTAATGTGCTTTTTGACCCAGATACTCATTTCTGCTTATTTCGATGTCGTATGTTTGCTAATCAGTCAGTCTCAGCACTTCATAGGCATACCTGGTGTAAATACATCTTTTTGCTTCTTATGTCTTATCATCCTGTATATCAATGGTGGGACGTGGTTCGCACCTTAGCAGTGACCTAATCTTACCTGCATCACCTAATGCTTTACCGTGTGGTTAGTTCTTGCACCTGTGCTAGAAGAGATGGTTTCGTGATGAGCTCTGTCAAAAGGCGTAATTGCGTTTTTACCCCACCTGTGAGAAGAGGTCAGTTTCATGGGCCTTCGTCCTGTCACGCAACGGATGCCTGATGATTACGTCCATGTTGCCGTCACGCTTTGTCAGCGAAGTGAGGCCTCTCTCTCTCTCTCTTGCTTTGGCTATCTCTCATTCTATCACGCTTTCTTTATTGGAGGTCAGTGCACTGCACATCATAAAAATTCGAAAAATTGGCATCAACAATGTTTCCATTCATTCCGCGTCTTTTGTACGAAATTAGTAGCGTTGTCAAACTTCAAAGAAAACAATAAATTGAGATCGTCGCTGCTATGCTAATTACAATTCAGGAACAGCTTCCGGAGGTGACGAAGAGATTAATTTTCCATTTGTTTCGACGTCCAGCAGGGTTTGAATGACAAGCGCTCGGGTGTGTAATAAAAAAAAATGAAAAACATAGGGAAAGTAATTAAATTTTCGGGTGTAATGAGCACACGGATCTTTTGATGAGAAGATAATTTCAAATGCGGTAATATTCAAACATTTTTATTTGGGAAGTGAAATCTTTTTATTGAAGTTTTCATCATCATCAATCATTCTGAATCCTCTGCTGGATGAAGGTCTCCTTAAGTCTCTTCCGCAACTCTCTGACGTGAGCAATTCCTCTGCCATATCACTCCTTCATGCTTTCGAATTCCATTCACCCATTTGTCACGTGGTCTTCCATAACGAAGTAAATTCCTCCGTCATTTCTGTCCACGCCAGGATTCGAACCCGGATCCCCACATTCCGGAATAAGTCACTCTACCAATTGAGCTACGCGGACGTTTTATTCTGATTCCTATCTGCCTTTATGTCGTGTGCGTCCTTCTGGCAGGTACGTCACATCTCCTGGTACGTTACATCATCTCCCCCATATTTATTTATTTATTTATTTATTTTTTTGAAGTACTGGAGAAGGGATTCTCTTATTTTTCCTATCTCGCGGTGTGGAAATAACATCACACCATTGCGAGAATTTGAACGGTCGGGTCATCCGGATAATTCGGGCGCCATTATAACGAAGTAAATTTCTCCGTCATTTCTGTCCACGCCAGGATTCGAACCCGGATCCCCTCATTCCGGAATAAGTCACTCTACCAATTGAGCTACGCGGACGTTTTATTCTGATTCCTATCTCCCTTTATGTCGTGTGCGTCCTTCTGGCAGGCACGTCACATCTCCTGGTACGTTACACTTCGTCTGGGTTGTTTTATGTCCCTCGATATTCTATTTAGCAATTCAGTTGTCATAAGCACGCGCGCGCGTCTTGCCATCTCTTATATCAATATTTCCATCCTGTTGCCACTTGCGTGTCTGCATTTTGATCATGATGTCATCTACTGTGGTGATTTTCCTGATCCATGAGTTCCTTTTCCCATCTTTCGGAATGCGTAATGTTTCTCAGCAAATATTCTTCTGAATGCGTAAATGAACCAAGAATGTTTCTCTTTATTCTTCTTTAAGTTGTCCACAACCTATGCATGTTTTCCATGTCTTTAATTCCAAAGTCAGAACTGTACATATGTGCACTGATTAAACATTTCTATTTTAAGACATGATCGTTAATTGCTCACACACCAGTGCTGTGAAGAGCCGAACCCTGGTCCGAACCGACCTCGGGCGGCATAGTACACTGGTGTGCAAAAATTAAGGACGAAAAGGAGAAATTAGCATAACAGCGGAACGAGCAGGCACAGAACGGACCGAAAGACCACTTAGGAGATAGACTAGGGTTCGGTACGGTAAGGTATGCGCATATGTGCAGCATGACGTAGGGGGTGAAGAGGGGCTGTCGGAAGGGTATAAAGTACACGGGCGGTGTACGCTCAGCAATTCCGTGAAAGCTATTGCACGGTATACATCGGTTTGAACGACGGAGAGTTGCTGCCACCGTGTGATATGTCCAACAGGCAATCCAGTAGATGACATCTAGATGACTTTATCCGAGGTTGCGTCATTGGGAAGTTGGAAGACGGTCGAAGTGTGACTAGTGTGGCCGAGGAGTTCGGGATCGCTCACAGCATCGTTTCACGAGCTTGGAGAGCATTTCAAACGACAGGAACAGCTGTCCCAGAGTTTAGCAGTGGTCGTCCACGAGCAACCACGGCGGCGGACGACCGATATATTGTCCTACTGGCGAGAAGAGGCAGGCGGCAGACAGCGGGGGAAATCGCAAGGCACATGCAACAGATAACTGGACGTCCATTATCAAGTTTTACTGTGGCAAGGAGGCTGCACAAATGTGGTCTATTTGCACGACGACCAGTACGGTGTGTGCCATTACGCGTGCTCATCGGAGACGGCGGTTTCTGCGGTGCCAGGAACGCAAGAACTGGACACATCAGCAATGGGGTCGAGTTTTCTTTACGGAGGACAGCCGATTTAGTCTGACGAGCGATTCTGGAAGTATACACATCTGGAGAGAGCAGGGAACACGCAATCACGCCTCCAACATCACTGAAAGGGACCGGTTTGGAGGTGGCGGAGTTCTCGTTTGGGGCGGTAACATGCTTGGTAGCCGTACTGACCTCCACGTCTTCCAAGGAGATTCAGTCACTGGTGTCCGATATTGTACCGAGGTTCTCCTGCCTCATGTGCTTCTTTTTAGAGGTGCTGTGGGTCCTGAGTTCCTCTTCATGGACGACAACGCTGCACCTCATCGTACAGTGGCTGTCGCAGAGCTGTTGGAGAGTGAAGATATTCATCGCTTAGATTGGCCCGCAAGGTTCTCGGACCTAAATCCAATCGAACACGTGTGGGACCTTCTCGGGAGACACTTGGCAGCACCTCATCAGCCGCCAGCAACGATTCCGAAGCTGCAATTGGCGCTACAAGGGGAATGGGCCGCGATGCCTCAACAGCTCCTTGACAATCTCGTCCTCAGCATGGACAGACGATGTAAATCCTGCAACGCAGGCAGGGGTGATCATATCCCCTGCTAAAGACTGGATTTTTCTTTGCAACCGCCTGTCACATGGACGTTTCTGTCTTCTGTCCAGTTGTGCTCGAAGCTACCTTTTCAATAAAGTGCCTTTGTATCCTTTGGATTCTTTGTTTGGACGGTTTTGCTCACTTGTCCCGTATTCTTACATCTTAAGGATCTTGTGGTATGATTTGAGTCGATGTGGAGAACTGCTGCACGACGTTACATTCGAAAAACCGTCTCGTCCTTAATTTTTGCACGCCAGTGTATTTACTGACGTTCGGGCTCGGCTTCTAAAAGAGAGAGAGAGAGATAATATATTTTTTTCTTTTTTAAATCTGATTTTGTATTATTTAGCATACATTTCGTTGATACAGAGTATTATTCGACAAATGGATCTGAGTGGAAATCGCCTTAGCCAACGCATTAGTAGATTTCTACAGAAATGGAACAGTTTCTTCAAGAATTAAACACACTAGATGTTAGATACCAAGCCAACAAAATTTTGACCTTTACCCCCAAGCGGCAGTTCCCTGCTAATTCTACTGAGCAACGTAGATACATCACAGCGCCGACCGATGTCTTTGGATGTGCGGGCTCCCGAAGCATATCAGGAAGAAACCAATGATCAAAGAAAATCATGACATTATACTATAGAAACAGATTGATGTTCCTTTCCCACTCCCCAGTTGAGAAAGATATCGGTTAATTACAGGAGAAGAAGCGTCGGAAAGTCCCGAAGAGGATAATTTTTGTAGTAATGCCTAAATAGGTGAGTCATAGTTTTCGGGATCGTTCGGGCCCGGGTTCTGTCTTGCAAATTCGGGTTCAGGCGGGCTCTTGAGATTGAGATTCAGCCCAAACTCAGCACTGATACAGACACACGCGCGCGCATGCACAGACATATGCATATTTATAGCAACTTCAGCCATTCTCGATGCATTGCTAGATGAAGGTCTCTCCAAGTCTCTTCTACAACTCTACGTCTTGAGCAATTCTTGCAAGACGACTTCAAGTCTCTTTTACAACTCTAATTCTTGCAAGATGTCTTCAAATCTCTTTTACAACTCTAATTATTGCAAGACGTCTGCAAGTCTCTTCCACAACTCTACGTCTTGAGCAATTCTTGCCCATGTTACTCTGACATGCTTTCAAATTTCAGCCTCCCACGTTGTCATCTGCACATTTCAGTTATCAAAATGAGGTCAGTTCTTTTAACAATATGTCTAACCCATTTCCACTTCACGGTCTTTACTTTGATCATGAAGTCAGCAACTCTTGTCATTTTTTAAATCCTTTTCCTATCTTTCCTAGTTATATCAAACACAAATTTATCTGAACTCGAATTGTCTGCATCTTCTCCATGTCTTTTATCATTTAGAGCCTACGATTTTTACAGTAGGGAACGGATATGCAAAATCACTTGCCTCATTATCTCTGCTTCTCAAAGTCATATTTGAAAAATTCTTTTCCATCGCATAGCTTTTTCTGTAAAACACATTTTTCGTAAATTTCTGCGTTCTCATAAATTACAATTCTGTAATTTATGAGAACGGGAGGTCAACGTATATTTACATTTTCAAAAATTTTGGGAAGTCAACGTATATTTACATTTGAAAGGGTGTCTCTAATTCTGAAAACATTTGGAAAAATTTTTCTTGATAAGGTACCCTTCACTATGACGAACATTTCGGGTTCGTTTTATTTTTCAAATAATGCACAGTTTTCCCGCTAGGGTTAGTAAAGTTACATCACGTTTTCCTCCATAGCAATTGTTTTATCTGTTTGATTTGAAAAGTTTCTTCAGTCTCCGATGTTTTCCACAGTGGGGACACTTTTGTGTACGTTTCTAGATTTTTCGTAACACACAGTTGTACCGCTTGTGAGCGTAAGTAGCTATTTCTAGATGTTTTATGATTGCATAAATCTGGTTCCCTCTGGTCCCATTTATTATGAAACGCGCTACTCAGTTTGCGAATTTCAAATAACACGTAGTTTTCCATTACGGACACTAAATGCATTCACATTTCACTGAATTTTCAGCACCTCTTTTGTAAAAAAAAAAAAAAGTACGTGCTTATAGTACCACTTTGTCTGCCCGTCTATCCGTCTGTCCGATTTTGAAAAATACATTTCTTAAACTATTAGTCCGATTTAAAAAAAAACATTTTTCCATTGGAAGGCTTGAAATGTGAGAACGATGATCATGGCTTTCCAGTTTTTTTATGCTTCATAACTTTGTCACTAGAGGGCGTAAATGCAGGTGACATGGAATTCAATATGCATTTTGTTCCATATATTTGCTTCAAAATACCGGACTGACAAAATTTTTCCTTCCTTTCGATGCCGTTTATAACAAAGGCTATTTGGGAACAGGTTTTTTTTTTCAAGAAATGCATACATTTTCCGCTAGGAGGCATACAGGTAAATTGAGATTACCTTGATTTCTATGCTTCTGAGACTCCTATTTGAAAATTTTCCTTGTTGGATAGAGCTCCTGGTAGAAAACGTTCTGCATGTAATTTATAATTTCTGGTAAAGAATGTTCTAGCCACCAGGGAGAGTTAGAACATTTATTACCAGAAATTATAAATTACATGCAGAACGGTTTTTTTTTCTGTTTCTGAAGTATTTTCAGCAATATCTGCTCTCCTGAAAACTTGATTTAGAAAATTCTTTCGGGAACAGGTGAGCTATACCGCTCATCTCGGAAAATCTTTTGCCAATACCTTCTGTTTAAAATAGTGCATAGTTTTTCCACCAGAGGTTGAAGACGTATATCTTATTTTTGCCAATATCTCTGCTTCTAAGCATCCGATTTGAAAAACTATTTTTTTTATCGGAGAACGTGTCTGGTAAGAAATTGCGTATAATTTCACTTTTCTCTCTCGCACAAATGTGTCAGTAGATGGCGTAAGTTCATGCTTCAATTTACAGTATATTTGCAGCAATAACTGTGGGGTTAAAAACCCGAATGAAAAAATTCTTTTCCGGTCAGATGCCACTAATTATGAAAAAAATTTGGGTCCATTTTCTTCTCAAAGCAATACACAATTTTCCCGATAGGAGGCGCAACTTTTTTTCTTGATAATCTGTGCTTCTAAATGCTCTATTTAAAAAAACTATTTTGTCGACGGATGCCATTTATATTGTGGAACACTTCTGAATTTTTTTTTTTTTTTTTTTTGCAGCTCTGTTTGTAGCTGCATTTCCGCTTCTAAGAACCCTATTGAAAAATGTCTTTTTCACTGTATCATTCGCTACAGTGAAGATGGGGAACATTATACTTTTTAAATAATATATAGCTTTCCCGCTAGGGGGCGTAAATGTTAAAACCTTCCCCACTCTATCTCTGCTTCTAGGAGACGTATATGAAAACTTCTTTTTCCTTAGCAGAGGTTTTGCCATAAAGAAAATTTTATCACCTATTTTCAACTTTTCCATTATGCGAAATTCTTTCGCTAGAAGGCGCAGAGTTATATCAAGTCTGCTTCTACAAAGGCCGTTCCATAAAAACTTAGAGTAATGTTTTTTTGGGTTGGCAACAGTGTGAAGGGGAAAATAACCAAGTAACTGAATTTAGAAAGTATCTGTGGCAAGAGTTGTTGGTTGTGGCAGATGATTCTGGTTTTGTTGTTGCGCAGTTGTTTGAAGTCACGTCTGCGTTTCGCCATACAGCTACGGAAGTGAGTGATTCAGAGTTAAGAAGTGAAATGCGTCAACAATTTTCAGATGGCATCATGATTTAAAAAAGAGCTTTTGTCGGCAGAACTCGCTCTCATACCTGGTCGACCTGAAAGTGTTGTTACGTAGAGTACTGTTAACATGGTTTGGGCAATCCTGCAAGAAGATCGACGAATGACGTGTGAAGAAATAGCGGCGTCAACTAATATTTCAAAAACGTCGGCATTCCGCATTCTACGCGACAAATTACTGCTGCGTCGTGCGTGTTCCAGATGGGTACCTCATCACCTGACGAGAGAACAATTGTTAACCAGAGTTCAGGTGTGCCATGAGTGGAAGCAAATGATTGCAAAGGATTGAAACTTTTTAAACACAGTAATAACTGCACCCAAAGTAATAAATAGCAACCCGAACTGGGGGTCAAGTTGAACCTACACCATGATAACGCTTGCACACATGTGGCTGATTGTGTTCAACAGTTTCTTACGAAATGCATTATTGAAATCATGCCACAGCCTGCCTAAATTCCTGATCTCGCCACGTGCGATTTCTGGTTGTTTCCAACAATGAAGGAGAAGTTTTGTGGGGCAACATTCAGCACAGATGCTGGCGTTATTGAAGCTGCACAGGGGTCACTAAATTTAGCAGCTTCCACAAAATGCTTTCACCACATGCTTTGAAAAGTGGACTGAACGATGGGACCGTTGCATATCATCCCAGGGAAAATACTTTGAGAAAGAATAACATGTATTTTGCTGTACCTGTATTTCTCCATTTTGTGTGATTTTACTTTCAGTTTTTATGGAACGGCCATTGTATATTTCCTCTTTTAACTGATTTGAAAATCTCTTTGTCTCTAATACCTTCCTTCAGCTACGAGAAACTTTTTGTGCGCATTAGTTAATTTTCCCAACATATATACTTTTTAGCCGCTTGTGGAAATAAGTAACTCTTTCTAATTCTGGATGTTTAATCGATTGTAGAAACCCGGTTGATTTTTTTTTCTAACCGGGGTTCCATTGACTATGAATAACTTTGAAAATTTTGATTCATGTCGTAAAAGATTCAAAAGATGTGCTCATTACAGCCAAAAATGACACCCCGGTGACGTAGTGGTCTAAGCGCTGACTTCTGATCATTCGTCCGAGATGGGTCCGGATTCGAATCCCAGTGAGGCACGGATGTTGTGTTTGTCTTACGACAGTGGTTTCCTCGCTTTCCTCGAACCAATGACCTTCATTTAGGGATGGGTGACTGCTTGCAGCCCATTGAGTTCCTCACGGTGGTCGTTAAACCCCTATATAAAAAAAACAACAAAAAAACCCCGAAAATTCAGTGTCATCTTTCTTGTATCTTTTTTACGTAAAAATCTACTTCCAAAAATTGCTTTCTTGTCGGAAAGAATTCAAACGATGTGCTAATTGCATCTTATAATTTGCTGTCATCTCTCCTATATTCGAATATGATATTTGACGAACCTTTGTTTAGAGAACTTCTCTATTTAACAAATTTTATTTCGGATCATTGAGACGAGCTAAAATGCGTTCTAAATTAGCTCCATTTAGCAAATTGATTTTCTCTTTAACGAAGTCCTTCACAGAAGTTTTTTTTTAGCACGTCTTTTGTAAAAAAAGATCGTGCTTATGTTATCGGTTTGTCCGTTCGTCCGTCTGTACCCACGATATCTCTGCAACTATTAGTCCGATTTGAAAAAATTATTTTTGCGTTAGGAAGCTTGAAATACACAGTATGAGAATGATGATTTTAGATATAGTTACTTTTTCAAATTACGTATATATTTTCCGCTAGGAGGCGTAAAAATAAATTACATTTCCCCCGATAACTCTTCTTCTAACGCTCCGATTTGAAATTTTTTTTCTTCAGCGAATACACCTCCTGATGAAAAATCTTTGCATATAATTTCTAATTTTTGGTAAATAATACTTTGGCCACCAGGGAGAGTAAGTGGTAATTTTTGCTTCTGATGTAGTTGCCGTAAAATCTGAACTTCTAAAATATAGATTGAAAAAATTCTTTCGTGGACTGATGCCACTCACATCGATAAAACTTTTCGGAATATTTTCTTCTTAAAATATTCTACAGTTTCGTCGCCAGGGGGCGTAGATGTATACCTTATTTTTGTCAATATCTCTACTTCTAGGAGTCCGATTTGAAAAATTCCTTCTTTGTTGGATAGTGTTTCCAGTGTGACATGTTTTACATATAATTTCAAAATTTTCAAGTAATTCATAGACTTTCCGCTAGGAGGCGTAAAGGTAAATTGCTTTCGCCCTTATATATCTGTTTCTAAATCTCCGATTTGAAAAATTCTTTCTGCACCGGATACAGCTCTTGATGAGAAATCCTTTGCACATAATTTCTAATAAAAAATAATGGTTTGGCCACCAGATGGCGTAAGTCTTAATTTCCACTTCTGATGTATTTTCAGTAAAATATGAGCTTCTAAAATCTCGATTGAAAAAAAGTCTTGTGTTGACCGATACTACTCATGTCGACAAACCTTTTAGGAACATTTTCTTCTTGAAATAATGCATGGTTTTTACGCCAGGGGGCGTAGATGTATATTTTATTTTCGTCAATATCTCTACTTCTAAGAGTCCGATTTGAAAAATTTCTTCTTTGTTGGATAGTGTTTCCGATGCGAAATGTTTTTTCTATAAATTCAAAATTTTCAAGTAAATCATAGACTTTCTGCTAGGGGGCACAAAGGTAAATTGCGTTTTCTGCGTTATTTCTGCTCCTAAAACTCCGATTTGAAAAATTCTTCCTGTATCGCATACAAGACCCGATGGAAAATATGTTTCACATAATTTCTGTTTGATAAAGAATGGTTTGCTCACCAAGGCGCATAAGTGTTAATATCTGCTTCTGATGTATTTGTAGCAAAATCTATGATCCTGAAAACTCAACTAATTTTTTTCTTGGACCGATACGGCTCATATAGATAAACCTTTTGAGAATACTTTCTTCCTAAAAGAATGCATGGTTTTCCCACTAGGGGACGTAAAGTCACATCTTATTTTTGTTGATATCTCTGTTTCTAAGAGTCCGATTTGAAAAATTCTTTCTGTGTTAGAGAGCGTTTCCGGTGCGAAATGTTTCTCATATAAATTCATGTTTTTCTTAAGGCACAAGTCTGCAACCAGAGGACGTAAGCTCACGATTCCGTTTACAGCAATATGTGAGGGTTTAAAAACCCGATTGAAAAACTTCTTTCTTCCGTCGGATACTATTGTTTTCCATTCCGGTTCCATTGACTTTGAATAGCTTTGATAAATTCAATTTGCGTCAGAACGGATTTAAAAGACGTGCTTATTGCACCCGAAAAATCGGTGTCATCTTTCTTGTTTCTTTTTTTTTTTTTTATCGTTTGTTGTTCTCGAAATTTACAGGGATGCTTCAATTGATGATGTTTTACGGAGTGTTCAGAAAAGTTTTGAGATTGCCGACGACTCTGAAAATGAAGCCTACCCATACGAATCGTAACCCACTAAAATCGAAATAATCGAAGCTGACAAACGATTCGAAATGGGCATCAGTTTGTTGATAATGACCCGGAAAGTAGTTTTCACTCTCCTAATAGGTGTGACATTTATTGTTAAGAAACCTTTGAAAAACAATTACTGATTTTTTTACAGGCTGATCCATAAAATTCTTTGAAGTAGTATCATTGTATTTTTATGCAGATTAGGTTTATAGTCTCGTATGGGTACATTTACGCGCATTTTATAACGATAGTGCATGCACTGGTATTAAATTATTCTCTACTTTGCGTCACGGTGGCGCAGATGTCTGAGATCTGTCTTATGGACATTCGTCCAAGAAAGATTTGGGTTCGTAACCCAGTGATTCGTAGATGTTGTGTTTGCCTTATGGCACTGGCACTCTCCCTTTGCTGGAACCAGTGGCCCTAAGTTAGGGACGGCGACAGCTTATAGCCCATCGAATTGCTCTTGGTGGTTGGTAGCCCCCCCCATGACGTACTACAGGGATGGAGCACGTGTCAAGACGACAAATCTGCAGCGATACATTCCGTCAGCAACTGGCTTCAATCGCCGTCACAGACAAATTTGTGAATTTCACATTGGCGCCCGATTGCGGAAAATGGAACCACTGGTCGTTGGGTTCTTCGAAAAATGTGTGATGTTTGCTCCACACATCGTCGCGAATTAAAAAAAAAATTCTCCTCTTAAAAAAGAATGAAGAGGGAGATGATGTGACGTACTATAGAGGTGAAGACAAATATGCAGTGATACATTCCGTGGGTGTAGTTTTGTCGGTTGGAACAACTGGCTCTGAGCAAGCTGTTGGTTATTGGAGATCATAACCAACAGCGAGTCGTGCAATGATAGCGTCTCACTGGAGTTGCCACGAGTTTGGAACAAGTTCTTCAAATAGTGATTACCTCTTGGGTTTCCTCCCATGGTTCCGCGTGCTAAACGAGCATAACACCTCGTGTCTTTGAATATACCTGATTACTTTCGCATCTATTCGTTATTGTCATGTCACCACGTTCAAATTGTTGAAGCGTTCTATTATTCAGTTTGCTGTCTACCTTCCTTGAAAAAGCCATCTGGTTCATGTGCGAAAGCTTGGAAACTTTTATTTCTATTCTACGCCAAGAAATTTCGAATCACTAGTGTAGTTATACTATTTAAATAACCGAGAATGTTTTTATAAAAAAAAATGTTCAATACTGCGTTCGGCCTTGGCAGGAGTCCCCCCCCCAAAAAAAAATAGTCGGTAGTCGTTGTAGTTACCATAGCAACCGGCCACACCTGTTTATCACGCATACGTCTTCGGTAGTGCGCAGTTTAATAAGTTTTGTTTCGTGAACCCCTAATAAGTGTTTTGGCGCTGTGATTTTTAAAAAAGATGGATATGAAAGAGGAACAAATATACGCCATTAAATCTTGTTGTCGACTTAAGAAGTCTGTCGGAGAGACTTTCCATCTCATGTAAGAGGCTTTTAAAGATGAATGTCAGGAGCAAAATCAACAGTTTACAGATGGCATAAAGAATGTATGGATGGTCGTGAGTTGGCGGCTTTAATCGCGCATGGCGGAATACCTTCAACAAGTGTTACAGAGGTAAGCATCAATACAATAGATATTATTATACGGGAAGATAGACACCTATCAATTAGATATATCGAAGATACGGCTCACATTTCAAATTCATCAATTCACAGAATTTTAACCGAGCATTTGGGCATGAAACGAGTTTGGGTTTCCAATTTCTTTTCATGCGCGACCCAATGCAAGGTCGCACGTGGCCAGTTCTGTTGTTCCTTATTTGGAGAAAACGAATATTAAGTTGATGCCCCAACCTCCATATAGTCCAGACTTGTCACCATGTGACTTCTAGTTGTTCCCTATTTTAAAAAAAGACATTACGGGGGTCCACAATTTGAAACTAATGAACAACTTATTGCAGCTGCGCAGGAGTGCTTCGATAGCGTCTTATAAGAAGAATACCAGAAGATATTCAGAAAGTGGTAGGATCGTTGGGACACCTGTATTCGATGCAATGGGCAGTTTTTCGAAAAAGGTGAGCGCTTCCTTAATAATGAAGGTATGCATATTTTTTTTATAAAAACTTTCTAAGTTGTTTTGAGACAACCCTTGTACGAAAAATGATTTTGTGTAATACTATTAATTTTCACTTTATAAAATATCAGTTAAGCAACATATAACATGACTTTTTACGCTTTCCAACCGTAGGTTATAAAAGCGTATATGCTCCAGCTTTGTCCGTCTGTCCGTCCGCACAATAACTCGCGTAAAAATTGTTCGATTTCGATGAAATTTTAGTATGTGGTAGGGGACCACCTGGGAACAAACCCCATTGAAAATGTGTGAAATGGTGTCAAAGGCCACGGCATAGGAGCGGGATCCATTCCATTGCCCTTATAGTTCATAACTTGCGTAAAAATGTTTCGATTTCGATGAAATTTTCGTATGTGGTAGGGGACCAACGTGGAATGAATTCTCTTAAAAATGGACGAAATGGCGTCAAAGGTCAGGCCATAGAACTAAGATCCATTCCATTGGCCTTATGCGTCATAACTTGCGTAAAGATGGTTCGATTTCGATGAAATTTTAGTATGTGGTGGGGGACCACCTGGGCACGAACCCTACTTATTGTAAATGTGTGAAATGGGGTCAAAGGTCACGACATAGGACTGGGATCCATTCCATTGGCCTTATGCGTCCTAACTTGCGTAAAAATGATTCGATTTCGATGAAGTTTTAGTATGTGGTAGGGGACCACCGTCGCACGAACTCTATTGAAAATGGACGAAATGGGATGAAAGACCAGAACATAGGAGCGGGATACATTCCACTGCCCTTATGCGTCATTACTTACGTAAAAATGCTTCGATTGCGCAAAACTTTATCATGTTGTTCGAGAGGTACACTTAACAGGTTCTGTTGAATATCATCGAAATGGGGTCGAAGGTCAGGACACGGGAGAGAGATTTATCCTCATAACTTGACTAAAAATGCTTCGATTGCGACAAAACGGTGTCATGTTGTTCCGGAGGTACACTGAATCGGTTCTGTATAATATCATCGAAATGGGTCAAGGTCAGGACACAGGAGCGATATTTATTTCACAGCCATTATCCTGATAACTTGAGTAATGATTTCCGGCATGTTGGAAAGCGTATCATAATCAATGCATTGCATGATTTAACTAACTTGTTTATTCATTTCCCTACAGTTAAAATGTAAACTTTGTCTTGCTACTACGCAATCAAGAAGCATCCGAGATCGAATGCGAACTAAGTACTCAACATGCAATTTTTTTCTTTTTTGTAATTAACATGTTTTTAATTTAATGCTAATTATGATTTTTGATAAACCATAATCGACAACATTTGGGTTACTTAAAAATAATTGGAACATGATGCAACAAACGATGGCTGTATATCATGCGTTGACTGTAGTTAAGAGTTTAACATAAAATGGTGTAATAATTAATCATCAGTTAGTTATTATATGGCCGAAGCTCATTGTATGGTGAGTAAAGAAAAGACCTATTCCATTCGACTTCGTTAAATACAAGGTCTACTATATGTGCTTAAAAAGGATAGTACAGTCTATCAGGCAGTTTTTAACTGTCGCGCTCACGTAAAGCTTGTTACAAAATGATTCATATTTCTTACATTAACGTTCACTTTCTTGTGCACGTGATAGTTAAGTATCACCGTACAGTGCAGTAAGGCTTTTACCTCAGAAAATCAATCTACTGCAAAACTAAATTGACATCTGCCGCGAAACACATGTTCCTCGCCGCTATGCCAAAGTAGATACTAGTAATGCCGTAATGAAAGAAAGATAATTCTTCGGCACAATTCCTTGTCTGTAAAAGCAATCAACAAATGAGATTTATTCAAGTTGATAGCTTTGTTTGCGTGCGGTATTTCAGATAATTATGTCAAAAACATATCGGCGAACCTATGTGATTATCAGAGCCTGGTTCATTAAATTTCAACCATGCGGGCACCAGCGAAGAATCTGAAATGGAAATAGTTAGAGGACTGCTTGTATAAATATCAGTTATTCGAAGGTCAGGACAGATCAGCTTACGTGAAAACTGTAAAGATGTTCGACAAAATGCTGTTCAAATTGGTTGTAGGATTTCTTTTGTCTTCCGTTTCTGCGATTAAATACAGCGACTGTGGTAAGTTGACCCTCCTCTAAATCTTTCGTATACGGAAAGAGATTCGGATATCCATCTATGATGCAAGCTTTCAAGCTCCAATGAGAACAAAATTTTGATGCAATTTATATAACTGGGTGATTCAGAAAGAACTTTACAACTTTAAAACCGTATAGAAATTAATTCAGAATACTTATAGAATTTTTGAGGCGTTAAGTCTCATCTCACATAGTCATTCTGGTTCGATGTGACTGGCATTGATGATACGATGGACATCCCTCCTGAAGTCAATTTCTACCCAAACTCGAACCAGGATATCTATTGTTACGTCTGCAACTCCACCGGTAATTCGAATTTTGGGTTCAGCGAGATTTGCAGGTAATCTTGGAACAAACACTTGATGTTTAATGAAACCCCGAGGTGGTCATGCTGTCGGCCCTGCTCGACAAATCCACGAGCATGGGAAATGCTAATGTTATTGAGGAAATCCCAGGCATTTGTACAGTAACAAGGCGGTGCGCCGTCTTGCTGGCTTCCTTTTTGGTCATCATCGTCCAATTGTGGAAAGAGATAATTTTCGAGCATATACAGATACAAGATACCGTTGATGTTGTTCTCATGAAAAAAGAAGGGGCCAGAAACCTTACGTTTGCTAAATGCACAAAATAAATTCATCTATGGGCTGTCACGAACATGTTCCAGAGATCATTCAGTTGTGGGTGTTAACCTTACCACTGGCATGAAATATCGATCCGTAACTGAAGATTGCGTAGTCCAGGAATGTCCCGTCTTCGAGATCCGAAGCAAAATTTTCGCACGGAATTCATGACGACCCACTACTTCTTGAACCATGATAAATAATCGCTACTAATTTCTTGAACCATGATAAATAATCGCTACTAATTTCTTGAACCAAGATAAATAATCGCTACTAATTTCTTGAACCATGATAAATAATCGCTACTAATTTCTTGAACCATGATAAATGATCGCTACTAATTTCTTGAACCAGGATAAATAATCGCTACTAATTTCTTGAACCATGATAAATAATCGCTACTAATTTCTTGAACCATGATAAATAATCGCTACTAATTTCTTGAACCATTATAAATAATCGCTACTAATTTCTTGAACCATGATAAATATTCGCTACTAATTTCTTGAACCAGGATAAATAATCGCTACTAATTTCTTGAACCATGATAAATAATCTCTACTAATTTCTTGAACCATGATAAATAATAGCTACTAATTTCTTGAACCATGATAAATAATCGCACCTAATTTCTTGATCCATGATAAATAATCGCTGCTAATTTTTTGAACCATCATAAATCATCGCTACCAATTTCTTGAACCGTGATAAATAATCACTACTAATTTCTTGAACCATGATAAATAATCGCTACTGATTTCTTGAACCATGATAAATAATCGCTACTAATTTCTTGAACCATGATAAATAATCGCTACTAATTTCTTGAACCATGATAAATAATCGCTACTGATTTTTTGAACCATGATAAATAATCGCTACTAATTTCTTGAACCATGATAAATAATCGCTACTAATTTCTTGAACCATGGTAAATTTCTATTGTTTTAAGTTTGCACTTAAAACAACAGAAATTTATAAAACTTGAAACGATTGCTCGTTTCCGTAACACTCATTAAACCGTCGGTGGTGAAATACTCATTTTACGAGACGCACGTCGCTTTGATTTTGTGGGACCACGAACAAAGCTCTCCCATTTGTTCCACGATAACAGTAGAAACATGCGGCTGACCAAGGGGTTTCTCATGGTAAATACAACAAGTAACAACCAAAATTCTGTTCTTATCATCATCATCATTATCAGCAGCCATGGGTAATATCCCCGTAGGTTTCCGGCTCCATGGGGCATTAGATTTCAATCGTCTTGTGTGGTTTTACTACCAGCGCATCGAAACTCATCTGGTAAACCCAGGCATCCTGGGACAGGAGGTCCAGAGACAAAATGCGTTCGAAGCCGACTTCAAAGGGAACCATTTACGCACTCGTGTCTCTAACACACGGAGTCTGCGGGAAAAAAATTCTTATGCCAAAAGTAAATTGTAGGTCTAGTGGGAGGGCCTCTACGACACAGGGTGCGAATTTTCCGTTGAACAGTTGTGGCGGATTTCGTTTCTTCAAATCAAAACTCACAGCGAGCTGGCTCCACAACTGGAAAGTAGTCATTTTGAAATATACGCTGCTAGTGGTCGCGGTTACCGAATTCGGTGCTTTGGCACTACGTGATATAAAACTTGATGCGCTTTGCTAAAGATTAACGCCTCCAAACATTTTGTAAGTAAATGCAATTTTGGATAAAGTCCCATAAAATACTGTTACACACGTTATTGTACAGGGGACCCAAAACGACCAGTTGACATCGATTATAATGAAATATTATATCAGAACTTTAAAACATCACTACATATTTAACATATTTCCTTTAAATTTTGTAAGCTAATATTTCAGCTAGCCTGACAAAAGCACCGATGAAACTTATTGAGCTACATATACACGGTCGAGTCACATTATTATGACCACCAGCTAATATCCAGAGTAACCTCCATGTGCAGCGCGGACAGCAGCTAGATGGGCTGGGAGTGACTCAGTAAGGTGCTGGAAGGTGTTCACAGGTATGTGGAGACATGATGACTGCAGTGCATCTGACAGCTGCTAGAGGTTGCATGGTGGAGGATCCATAGAGCGAACAAGACGATCTAGGTGGTCCCACAAATGCTGAATTGGGTTTCTATGAACCGTGATAAATAATCACTACTAATTTCTTGAACCATGATAAATAATCGCTACTGATTTCTTGAACCATGATAAATAATCGCTACTAATTTCTTGAACCATGATAAATAATCGCTACTAATTTCTTGAACCATGATAAATAATCGCTACTGATTTTTTGAACCATGATAAATAATCGCTACTAATTTCTTGAACCATGATAAATAATCGCTACTAATTTCTTGAACCATGGTAAATTTCTATTGTTTTAAGTTTGCACTTAAAACAACAGAAATTTATAAAACTTGAAACGATTGCTCGTTTCCGTAACACTCATTAAACCGTCGGTGGTGAAATACTCATTTTACGAGACGCACGTCGCTTTGATTTTGTGGGACCACGAACAAAGCTCTCCCATTTGTTCCACGATAACAGTAGAAACATGCGGCTGACCAAGGGGTTTCTCATGGTAAATACAACAAGTAACAACCAAAATTCTGTTCTTATCATCATCATCATTATCAGCAGCCATGGGTAATATCCCCGTAGGTTTCCGGCTCCATGGGGCATTAGATTTCAATCGTCTTGTGTGGTTTTACTACCAGCGCATCGAAACTCATCTGGTAAACCCAGGCATCCTGGGACAGGAGGTCCAGAGACAAAATGCGTTCGAAGCCGACTTCAAAGGGAACCATTTACGCACTCGTGTCTCTAACACACGGAGTCTGCGGGAAAAAATTCTTATGCCAAAAGTAAATTGTAGGTCTAGTGGGAGGGCCTCTACGACACAGGGTGCGAATTTTCCGTTGAACAGTTGTGGCGGATTTCGTTTCTTCAAATCAAAACTCACAGCGAGCTGGCTCCACAACTGGAAAGTAGTCATTTTGAAATATACGCTGCTAGTGGTCGCGGTTACCGAATTCGGTGCTTTGGCACTACGTGATATAAAACTTGATGCGCTTTGCTAAAGATTAACGCCTCCAAACATTTTGTAAGTAAATGCAATTTTGGATAAAGTCCCATAAAATACTGTTACACACGTTATTGTACAGGGGACCCAAAACGACCAGTTGACATCGATTATAATGAAATATTATATCAGAACTTTAAAACATCACTACATATTTAACATATTTCCTTTAAATTTTGTAAGCTAATATTTCAGCTAGCCTGACAAAAGCACCGATGAAACTTATTGAGCTACATATACACGGTCGAGTCACATTATTATGACCACCAGCTAATATCCAGAGTAACCTCCATGTGCAGCGCGGACAGCAGCTAGATGGGCTGGGAGTGACTCAGTAAGGTGCTGGAAGGTGTTCACAGGTATGTGGAGACATGATGACTGCAGTGCATCTGACAGCTGCTAGAGGTTGCATGGTGGAGGATCCATAGAGCGAACAAGACGATCTAGGTGGTCCCACAAATGCTGAATTGGGTTTAATTAGTCTGGGGAATTAGGTAGCCAGGGAAGTACTTTGAAGTCTTCATCGTGCTCTTCCAACCACTCTCGGACATTTCTAGCTGTCTGATACGTCCATTCTCCATACCATAACGCTGCCCCTACCAGCTTGTGTTCTTCCAGCAATGGTTGAAGAGTGTTTCTCGCTTTGCACACCAACGTCCATCCGTTCGATGAAGCAGAAAACGTTACTCATCGGAGAATGCAATCCTTTGCCAACCAGCGGAGGTCCATGAACTGTCGTTTTAGACACACTTCCGGTAGCCCCATGGTTCATTCGGTAAGTGAGTTGGTCCCCTGTAGCGTGTCGATCGGCCCTCACGCACCTTCGAAGCCGACGCCGACGTTCACCTCTCACATCAATGGCATATGGTGCTCCTCAGTTTCCATATCGCTTTCGCTTAGCAAAATTAAGCATCTCTTCCCTACCAATGGCTTAAAAACATTTTACTATCCTTTATTTATACCCATCTCTCCTATTGTCTAGAATCCTGGTATTCAAATACAAGTGCAAACAATAAGTTATGCTTGATCAAATTACAGAAGAAATCTGTTCGCTGTATGATGAACACAGATTACATGTCACATTCAAAACCATTCTTTATCAAACTAAATATTCTAAAAATTCATGAAATTTTTACCTTGAAACTAGGTATCATGTTTTTTTAAAATAATGCATCTTAAACTGCCTATTTTCAATCTGACACCAATATCTGAATTATGCGGTCTTCACCAGATCTGTTTGCTAAAAAGAAATTATGTCTACCTTCTGTTAGACTTTATTATGGTTTAAATAGCATATTGTACAAAGCCTTTATCCTATGGAATAATCTCCCAGAGAGCATCAGATCTCTGGAAAATATCGAAAGGTTTTCCTGGTCTCTGCGAAATTACATTGTAAATCACCCTGATCTCCGTAATGAATCTCAATCCTATCATTAAATTATAGTTCCAAGCTATGCTACTAACAGCGGCGCTTCTGTTATAATCATCTTACTTGCCTTCATATATTTTATTCCTTTTCTTACATCTGATAGGGGGAATCACCTTACAACCAATATGTTCAGATTTCTACTGGTGTGTTGCATTTTCACATGATTGTAAGTTTTAAATGTGGGCAATAAAATAATTGTAATTGTATTTGCAATGGTGCCATTTCTCCAATCACGTTGCACTTTAACCAAAGCAGCACGCGAACAGTTCACAAACTGCGCTTTTTCAGAAATACTGCCACCCTTGCCCCGAAAGCAGATAATCATCCCTTTTTGCAAATCTGATAAATCGCTCCTTTAATCCACGACAGCAACGAGTGATATGCTTTAAGATCAGATCAGATCATATCTAGAGAATTTTAGGAAGGGATTGTCTGACCTCAGGTCTTAAACAACCCTTAGAAATAAGAAGCTAGGAGATTTTTGCTAGAGTACCTAATAGGAAAGTGACACGGAAGCGAGGTAGAAAGGGGGAGGAAGACGCCCTTATTTATTACCGGGGGGCGGTACCCGGGGTCCGACGGCTTAACGTGCCCATCAGACGCACGGCGGGTATTTAGTGGTTCGAAGGTTTGTACCTGCCCAGGATCGAACCTGAGGTTATCTCCTAGGCAGTAACGAACGCTGACCACCAGGCCACCTGCGGCCCATGCTTTAAGATGATCATGATCATATGTAGAGGATTTTAGGAAGGGAGTGTCTGACCCCAGGCCTTAAACAACCCTTAGAAATAGGACGCTAGGAGATTTGGGTTAGAGTGCCCGATAGGAAAGTGACACGGAAGCGAAATGGAAAGGGGGAGGACGACGCCCTTATTTATTACCGGGGAGCCGGTACCCGGGGTCAGACGGCCCAAAGTGCCCATCCGACGCACGGAGGATATTTAGTGGATCGAGCGTTCGTACCTGCCTGGGATCGAACCTGCGGTCCTTTCCGCGGCAGTCACGAACGTTGCCCACTAGGCCACCCGCGGCAGCAACGAGTGATATGGTTATCCATGACAGCAACGAGTGATATGTTTTCAGATTGCCTACAGCACACCTTATATACCCTCCAAGCCAGCTCACGACACGTGCCTTCTTTCATTGGCTACGCGCTGTTGACGTCAAAAGTAGGAGGTGGTCACAATAATGTGACACGCTCACCTTATTTCAGTTTGAGTCTTCTTTGCTTGCCCATGTGAGCCGTAAACGTACATATTACATATCAGTTCAGCCATGTCACTTGCTTTGTATCTTCTGCGGCAGTACACCATTAAAGGCTATTTCATGTCTATAGTTCAACACAAATACGAAAAACTTTTGGACACTTCTAAAAACGGGGGAGTGGGTGATGAGTTGAAATCATTTTAAAAATATAATTAAGATCAAACTTCATCGACACAGTACGAATTTCACCAACCAAAGTATTTCATTGCTCGATGTCAAAAAACCGCGAAAAATCAAAATTAAAACAGATAGGAGCGTGGAACGGCATGCAGACGGTTCAGTTTTTAACTAACGCACAGCTTTTCACGCAAGAAGGGGGGGGACGTAAAGTTATATGACTCTTTCTTCGATATCTCTTCTATTACAATAACTGATGTATTTGAAAATTGCGTTTGCCTCTGATATCTTTCGCTACAAGAAACTCTTTGTGCGCAATTATTTTAATTTTCGTACCACACCTACAGTTGGATACGGGTCAGAAATTTCGGACCCGGACGTCCCATAACTGGACCCGACCCAAGCCGACCCGATCCGGACCCGTAACTGACCCGAACAAGTCTGCTTTTAACTATAAATTTGAAACTCAACTTATATATACACTATCTACCAACAAGTAATTGGACATCCCTGCAATCGACGATATCTGTGGTCCTGATACACGTCACGGCCGCTGTCGTTAAATATCGTGTGGAAAACAACAGCGCAACCGATCGCATGCAAGATGCCACGCAGTTCGGAGCTCTCTGATTTCGAGAAAGGTGTAATCGTCGGGTATCACAGAAATGGCCGATCCATACGTGACATATCCAGCGAGTTGAAGTACCCAAAATCGACAGTGGCCTACGTGATTGGCAAGTGGAAGATGAGAGGTGACTATCGGAATGTGCCCCGACCCGGCAGCCCCACAAAACTGGGAGTTAGAGACTGACGGGTGCTGGCCAGAGAAATTCGGAAGAACCGCACCAAATCGATGGGCCACATCCGCGAGGAGTTTCAACAGGCATCCGGGAGTGTTTTTTGATGAATATAATCCGTAAGGAAGCCCATCTGCTCGGTTATAATGGACGTGCTGCCGCCCACAAGCCTTTGATCACCAAGTCTAATAGCGCTGCTCGGCTAACGTGGTGCACAGAACGTCGACAGTGGACTGTTGAACAGTGAAAACAGGTTCTCTGGAGCGACAATCAAGGTTCACCCTCTACCGTTTGGATGGCAGGGTCTGGGTTTGGCGTCTGCCTGGAAAACGCCTCCTGCCGGAATGTATTGTGCCAACTGTGAAGTTCGGCGGCGGTGGAATTATGCTATAGGGGTGTTTCTCCTGGTATGGCACGGGACCCTTGGTCGCAATTTCTGGTAGACTCAACGCCGAGACCTACTGCACCATTTTGGATAGCCATGCGTTTCCTACCTTGTGGCAGTTTTACGGGGTGGACCCCTGTTACTTTCAGGATGACAATGCCACCTGTCATGTTGCGAGGTCCACCATGGCTTGGTATGGTGACAATGGGGTTAATCGAATGGATTGGCCTGCGCAGAGTCCGGACCTTAACCCTATCGAGCACCTCTGGGACGAGTTGGAGCGTCGAATTAAGGGGTGCCCCCACCGTCTGAAATCGGTGAAGGAACTGACCTGTCTTCTTCAAGCTTTTCTATGTTGTACTTAGTATGAGTTAAAAAATTTTTTTGGCTTCAGTTTCTTCTTAATAGAATGTGAATTCTGAATTTTCATAACTGCTGCGTTGCGCGTTTTGATCTTCAGGTTGTTTTTTCAACTTTCGTTTTAAAGTGTAAAGAATTTTTACGTCTTATGTACGTTTTCGGCTTTGCTCTTTAGTATATATATATATATCATCATCATCGTCAACCATTATCAATTCACTGCTGGGCAAAGGTCTCCCCAAGTTTCTTCCACAACGGTCTGTCTTGTGCCAGTCTCCTCCATGTTACTCCAGCATACTTTCGAATTTCATCCACCCATCTCACATGTGGTCTTCTTCTGGGTCTTTTACTGTCCTTTGGAATCCAGTCTAAAATTTCAACTGTCCATCAAACGTAATATATATATATTCATCCCAATAACTGCTTGATATTTAATAACTGAAATCCTTTTTTAATAATATAGTTTGGTTGCTTGCTAAATTTTAGTGCCATTTTTAGTGTCACTATTTTGCGTAATCCAGAAGTAATGGCTGACTATGACCGTGACCATGGAGAATATTACAAATGGGAATCATTATTTACGATTACACAAATGCATTTTTTTTAATGTTTTTATATTGTCCATTCTTTGCACGCTTTGATAGAGGTGCGCATACTTCATACGGTCCGTTAGATTTTTGGTTCCATAATCTTTTATTACACCGTAGACATCTTTCTTTGTAATTATACATTTTCCACGTTTTGAACAACAAGCAAGATCAAATAGCACAGAATTATTTACCGGTTCCTTAATGAGACGAAACAATTTCCAGCATTCACTCTTCCCCATGTGGTTTTCAACAAGCACGAAATTGTTGGCCTCGACGCCTTTCTCAACTTCCTTAATATTAAATCCATCCACATTAACAAATAAGGAATTAATTTCGAAATGACATGTCATGGGAACGGGATGTTAACACATCAATCGAAAACCTCTGAATGCTCAATGTAAAAGATGTGATGTGAAAAGTAACTCTTAGTCATACAGTGAACTTCGCACGGAGAGAGTGAATCAGTTGAGAAGCAGACGAATGGCGTTTGCCTGTACCTTGCCCTGGACAATCGCACTGTGAAAGAACGCAAAGGACGTATCTTTTTACGATATGGTGTCAGTGTGTCTGACGTCTGTCAGTGGAAATCTTCGTTGCTTTAAGAAAGAGACGACAATATTTTTGCGTGGCAAATCATTATTCACTCCGTGGGTACCAGTATCGACTAAAGAATTCCACAACGCGCAGTCGTCTTAGGAATATATTTTTCTCTTTTTAAAAATAAAACGGGAGTAAAACCGGGTCAAAATTGACTCGACCCGTTGAACCCGCAAGAAATTGTCAACCCGTTGACCCGTGACCTGTTTTTATCTCTGAACACACCTTAGAGCCGCTAGTGGGAGTAAGTAGTTGTTTCTATTTTTTTTTTTCTATCGATGGCAGAAATCTGTTTGAGTTTTTCGTAACCGACTCCATTCATTCTGAATAACTCCGCACACATTGCGTATTTTAAATCGTGCTGAGTTTTTTCCTAGATGATGTAAATGTATTATCTTTTTCTGTGGAATTTTTTTTTTTTTGGATTTAATAAAAATCAGCTGTGAAATAATGTTTTTCGTGTCGGAAAGGATTCAAAACACGTGCTCATTACAACCTAAAATTTGTTGTTATCCTTCTTGTTATCTCCTACTTGAGGAGCATTTCACCATGCTTTACATTTGATTGCACGAAGTTCTTTGGTGGTTCGACCCTTGTCTCTCTGTCTGTCTTCCGTTCTTTTACGCCTGCCTCCTCGGCACAGCCCTTATACAACATAACCGAACTCCAGCCTTAAGCATTTAAAGAAATTCCTGGCTTTCCGTCTGCCAAACGCCATAATAACACTACGTACGTCTCCCTTTCACATGCCTACGCTAACTGTCCTCCTAATCCGTAGCTGTTACATACCTAAGCTGTATACATACACTGAAGAGCAATTGAATTAGAGATACCTGTCTAGTAACGTGTAGCACCACCTTTCGCCCTGATGACGGTGGCGATTCGTCTCGGCATGGACTCGACAAGACACCGGGAGCGTTGGGAAGCCATACGGATCCACGGCCCCTGAACAAGCTCCCACAGTTCACGAAGATTTGATGGAGGGCAGTCATCTCTCTCGATGGCATCCCAGATGTGCTCGATGGGATTGAGGTCAGGTGACCTAGCTGGCCAAGGAAGCGAGGTCACGTCGGTGGAGTGATCATCCAACCATTCGGATACAATTCGGGAGCTGTATTGTCTTGTTGCAAGATGAGGTCCCCAGTGGGATGCTGAAGACGCACAAACGGGAGCAAAGGGTCGTCCAGGATATTCTGGTAACGTTGACCTGTGAGGGACTATGTAACACGCACCAGGGGTCCAATTTCAGTCTACCTAAACAGTCCCCAGACGAGAATGCCACCCCCACCAGCTTAAAGAGTACCCTGCTGGCAAGAAGAATCCATCGCTTCATGTGGTTTGCGTTGTACTCGTATCTGCCATCCGCATATACCAACGTGAATCTCGACGCATCAGTCCATGAAACATTTTCCCACATGTTTAGGGTCCAGTGGCGTTGTTCCTGCGCCCATGTTAATCTTTGCACCCTGTGATGTACGGTCAGCAGTGGTACCCTCGTGGGACGATGGCTTCTGTACCCCATAGCGAGGAGATGGTTCTGGATGGTGTGGCTGCTTACACGTTTTTGTGCACCAGCGTTAAATTGCCGAGTGATTTCTTGCACTGTGGCCCGTCTTTCCGCTGTTACAATGCGAGCTAGACGACGATGACCCCGCTGATCCACACGCTGTTGTTCACGGCAGTTGGCCCTTGCAAGGATGGTTTTACTGGATTCGATGTACTCACGGTGCACCTGTGACACAGTGGCTCGTGAAAATCCCAGTGCCTGCACGACTTCCTAGATGGAGTGACCCATTCGTCGGGCCCCGACAATTTTCCCACAATCAAATGCGCTTAGATCCTTCGTCTTACCCATACTGCGTCCGACTCTTACTGATTCCTGTCGCATCAATCCTTATATTGTCGGACGGATCGCTGCATACGCCATGTCGTTTCCATTTATAGGGCCGCCCACAGCGCCACATTTGCATAACGCCAGCTGTCTCTAATTCAATTGCTCTTCAGTGTATATGGCAATTTACTGGCACCCTTCTAATTTAAATTAAGTACCTCTTGTATTGAAGCCGGCCCTATACCTTCCAGCTATTTACACATGTTGCAACTTACTGTTATCCTTACCAAATTCCATTAAGGGCGCTCTACAAAATTCCATTAAGAGCACAGAAGCCGTTCCTACCTAAACTTCTCTTAATTCTGATGGGCTTCGAATGTTTTGCGTAATCCGATCCCATTATTCAACCCCCAAAGCTCAAATGGCTATTGGAAATCGCAAATCTCTCGACGCATATGTTTAGAGAACACCTGCGTCTAATATAAATTATATTGGTACATATAAATGGAAACAGCCGCCCCGGTGGCGCAGTGGTCTAAGGCGCTGGTCTCTGATCATTCCTCCGTAAGGGGTCCGGGTTCGAATCCCGGTCAGGCATGGATGTTGTGTTTGTCTTACGACACTGGCTCTCTCCCTTCCCTGGAACCAATTACCTTAAATTAGGGACGGGCGACTGCTTATAGCCCATTGAGTTGCTCACGGTGGTCGTTAAACCTCCTATCAAAAAAAAAAAAAAAAAAAAAAAAAAATGCAAACGTTACTTTTCCATCACAGAGGTCAGGATCGAGACCGAATATTATCCCGAAAAGAAACAAACCTCCTTAATGAAGAAACAAGTTAGTAAAATCATGCAATGTATTGATTATGATACGCTTTCCATCATACCAGAAATCATTACTTAAGTTATTACTTACGTTATGAGGATAATTAATGGCTGTGGAATAAATCTTGCTCCTGTATCCTGCCCTTTGACCGCATTATCGACGATATTAAACATAATTGGTTCAGTATACCTCCGGAACAGCATACTAGTGGCGCAGTGGTCTAAGCGATGGCCTCTGATCATTCGTCCGAACGGGGTCCGGGTTCGAATCCTGGTGAGGCATGGATGTTGTGTTTGTCTTACGCACTGGCTCTCTCCTTTCCCTGGAGCCAGTGACTCTAAATTAGGGACGGGCGACTGCTTATAGCCCATTGGGTTGCTCACGGTGGTCGTTAAACCTCCAATCAAAAAAAAAAAAAAAAAACCAGCATACTAAAGTTTTGTAGCAATAGAAGCATTTTTAGTCAAGTTATGAGGATAATGGCTGTGGAATAAATCTGGCTCCTGTGTCCTGTCCTTTGATGCCATTTCGATGATATTCAACAGAACCGGTTCAGTGTACCTCCGGAACAACATACTAGAGTTTTGTCGCAGTAGAAGCATTTTTACATAAGTTATGACGCATTAAGGAAATAGAATGCATCCCGTTCCTATGTTGTCACCTTTCATCCCATTTCGCCCATTTTCAACAGGCGTCTTTGCCAGGTGGTCCCCTACCACATATTAAGATTTCATCGGAATCGAACCATTTTTACGCAAGTTATGATGCATAAACGCAATGGACTGGATCCCGCTCCTATGTCATGACCTTTGACCCCATTTCGTCCATTTTCAATAGGGTTCGTCCCCAGGTGGGTCCTACCACATACCAAAATGTCATCGAAATCGAGCCATTTTCTACGCGAGTTATCGTGCGGACAGACAGACAAAGCTGGAGCATATACGCTTCTTCAACCTACGGTTGGAAAGTGTAAAAAATATGAGAAACTGAGCTAAGTATTATGTTACTGACAGGGCTTATTAGACCACTGGAATATTTCCTGGTGGACATCTTGAGAAATGGCTCACATTCTCTTATTCTTTCTGTCTGGGTCTTTCGGAACGAACGAGAAATTATTTTGGTGTTTATGAATTACAATCCTCAGTTTCCTATTTTCCCATACGCAAAATAGCATATAGCACTATATAACGTGGCTAATGACTTTCATGTAGAACTGCTATTGAAAGCAGCGAAATACTGTTCGTCATGTATATTTTGTTTAAATTATATTTTGTTTAAATGTACTATATATTTTGTTTTATATTTTGTATCATAAGCCTAAATTGCTATGAGTAAGTGAAATTTTTTTACCTTAAATGTTCATTTTATATTTTCAAGTCATTATATGGATCTAACTACTCCACCCTACATACTTAAACAAAATATACGTGACGAACAGTATTGTCCCTGCTTTCAATAGCAGTTCTAAATTAAAATCCTTAGTTTCATTTGAGCTTTATTTCTGTCTGAAAAAAACAAAAAACAAAAAAAAACGCGACGTTTCTCACTCCCCTTTCTGGATCCAGTTGCCCCGAATCAGAGACGGGCAATTACGTATAGCCTTAGATGCTCCCAGTGTTGTGTTCGTCAGACCCTTACCTCCAAAAAAGTTAGTTTTCACCATTTGACTACCAATCATTTGTTCTATAAGATACATTCTGGAGATGTCGCCTTAATCTTTTTGCTGAAGGAGTATAAAAATTCAGGACCACCTCTCTCATTTGGGATGCTTACGGTATAAATTATCGTGAGTACAATTTTGGAGACTTGCAACATATACTCCGATTTAACTTCCCGTTTGCTAGTTCCTGTATTTATGTAAATCTTAGTTCGCTCTCCTTAAGCATTTTCGAAACTTAACATTGCCGCCTCGGTGGCGCAGTGGTCTAAGGCGATGGCCTCTGATCATTCGTCCGAACGGGGTCCGGGTTCGAATCCCGGTGAGGCATGGATGTTGTGTTTGTCTTACGGAACTGGCTCTTTCCCTTCCCTGGAACCAGTGACCCTAAATTAGGGACGGGCGACTGCTTATAGCCCATTGAGTTGCTCACGGTGGTCGTTAAAATTCCAACCAAAAAAAAAAAAAAAAAAAAAAACTTAACATTTATATTTTCCCTCTCGACTGAATGTTTTTCGGCAACTGCATTTAAGACGGAGGTTAAATGACGTATGAGAAAGACAGAGATAAGAAAGGTGTTCGTTGACTGGGATACGAAATTTTTATTTTTATTTTTGATTGGAGGTTTTTTCTTTTTTTTTTTTTCTTTTGATTGGAGGTTTAACGACCACCGTGAGCAACTCAATGTGCTATAAGCAGTCACCCGTCCCTAATTTAGGGTCACTGGTTCCAGGGAAGGGAGAGAGCCAGTGCCGTGAGACAAACACAACATCCATGTCTCACCGGTATTTGAACCCGGACCCCTTTCGGACGAATGATCAGAGGCCATCGCTTAGATCACTGCGCCACCGAGCGGCAGGTTTAAGAGCTGGGTGGGGTGTGACCAGATGCTTTCTGTGTTTGGACTTTTAAAGACCACCGTGAGCAACTCAACGGGCTATAGAAAGTCGCTCGAACCTAATTTAGGACCACATGCCATAGGGAACGGAGAGAGCCAGTGCCGTAACACAAACACAATATCCATCTTTTTTTTTTCTTTTTTTTTGATTGGAGGTTTAACGACCACCGTAAGCAACTGAATGGGCTATAAGCAGTCGCCCGTCCCTAATTTAGGGTCACTGGTTCCAGGGAAGGGAGAGAGCCAGTGCCGTGAGACAAACACAACATCCATGTCTCACCGGTATTTGAACCCGGACCCCTTTCGGACGAATGATCAGAGGCCATTGCTTAGATCACTGCGCCACCGAGCGGCAGGTTTAAGAGCTGGGTGGGGTGTGACCAGATGCTTTCTGTGTTTGGACTTTTAACGACCACCGTGAGCAACTCAACGGGCTATAGAAAGTCGCTCGAACCTAATTTAGGAGCACTTGCTCCAGGGAAGGGAGAGAGCCAGTGCCGCAACACAAACACAATATCCATCTTTTTTTTTCTTTTTTTTTATTTAATTGGAGGTTTAACGATCACCGTGAGCAACTCAGTGGGCTATAAGCAGTCGCCCGTCCCTAATTTAGGGTCACTGGTTACAGGGAAGGGAGAGAGCCAGTGCCGTAAGACAAACACAACATCCATGCCTCACCGGGATTCGAACCCGGACCCCTTACGGTCGAATGATCAGAGGCCAGCGCCTTAGACCACTGCGCCACCGGGGCGACATATCTATGCCGCCCCGGTGGCGCAGTGATTCGAAGCCGGATCCATATCGGACGAAAGGCCAGAAGCCAGCGCTTAAAGCACTGCGCCAGCGAGCTGGGGGTTAAATGCTTTCTAGTTGATCTATGTAAGATTCTAGTTTCACGTTAACTATTTGGACTTGCTAGTTTGATGTTTTGAGTCTCTCGTTTCTGAGGCTTGAGTTTTTTAGAAGTTGATTGTTGTATTGCTTTGAGCTGACACTATTAACTGCTACCAGATTTTCTGTACCTGAAGAGTATTATACATTACGTGTACTACGGCTACGCGCTAACTTCTTCAAGTGTCTAAAGGACTAAATAAACTTTGAAGATTTCCCAATTAAAAACTTTTTCATTTATTGACCATTCAGCCAATCAGTATTTAATTAAGAATTATTACTGTTTTAGCTATCCCGAGCATCACATAAACACCACCACGAAAAGTGTCAGTCAAAGATTATTCACGTAATGTAATGTTTCAGGCTGACAGGCTTTCCTTCACGCATAGTTATACATGATTAACTAAGAACACCACATACTCTCTTCGTTCATTATACAGTGGCGGAAAGTGAAAAAAGAACACCAAGAAGGAATTGGCGGACGATCATGAAATTTACATATGTTAATGGGGTCGAGTTTATGTAGGTGTGATGCAAATTTCGGGACCAACCGGTGAGCGCTTACGCCACAGCACGGCATAATATGCAAATTATCGTCGGTGGTATTTAAGGAGTACGGCAAAGTGAATGTAATCAGTCGTCGGCGTACGGACACGTGCGAAGACCCTGAAGAAGCTGCAATTCCTGGACAAGGAAGACGTGTACGATTTCAGCAGTTATCTGACTTTGAGCGAGGTCATCTAGTCGGACTCCGCGAAGCCGGGTGGTCGTATCGTCGTACTGCGGAGCGAATTGAACGGGAAGTATCGGTGGTGGTACGATGGTGGCGTAGATTGTCCGAGGAACATTTCCACACGATAAGACGTGGAACCGGGAGTCACAGATGGATTGATGAGCGGACCGATCGACGCATAAGGAGAGCGGCGTTGTCAAGCAGAACATCCACTGCGACGCAAATCCGAGCTGCCATTGCACCTGAGGTGACTGTGCGAACAATCCGCAACCATCTACTGGATGCAGGACTACGTGCACGTGTGCCTCTGGCATGTGTACCTCTGACTCCAGCCCACCGTCAGGAACGACTGCAGTGGTGTCGCCAACGTTTGCACTGGAGAACGCAATGGCGATCTGTCGTGTTCAGCGATGAAAGCAGATTCTGCTTGGGAGCCTCCGATGGCCGTATGCGTGTTCGCAGACGCACAGGGGAGCGTCTCCTCCCTTCTTGCATCCGCCAGAGACACACAGGGCCTGCACCTGGTCTCCTGGTGTGGGGAGCGATCAGCTAACACTCCCGTACACAACTAGTGTTTGTACCGGGTACGTTAAACAGCACCTCCTTCATCAACAACATCATTCAGCCTGTTGTTGTGCCATTTGTAAGGTCGGTCCATCGTGGTGTTTTCCAGCAAGATAACGCACGCCCACACACGGCACGTGCAACGCAACATGCACTTCAGGGTGTGAGACAACTTCCATGGCCTGCACGTTCACCGGTTTTGTCCCCCATTGAGTACGTGTGGAATTTTATGGGACAACGACTTATCCGGTCTCCACGGCCAGCCACGACCATCCCCGATTTACGCGTCCAGGTTGAGGATGCTTGAAACTCAATACCCCAAACTTACATCCAACATCTGTACGACAGACTCCATGCCAGAATTGCACAGTGTGACGCAGTTCATGGGGGTTCAACCTCGTACTAACCATGTTACATGGAAATGTTATTTTTCAGTTTACCAGCAAATACAGCTGTATTTTGCCATAATGTTTTGATCACGTTATCCTCTGTATTCCGTTATTATGCTGTATAAATTTCGTTGGTATCAGACGTCTCCTTCTTGGTGTTCTTTTTTCACTTTCCGCCACTGTATGTATAATTTTAATACCTAATGTTAAAAAAACTAACATCAGTTGTACTACACAGGTGAAGCACGTGCCACGACGACAAATTTGCAGCGATACATTCCGTTCGTGTAGTTTAATTGGGAGAGCAACTTACTCCGGAGTGAGGGGGCACGATTTCGATCTCCGTCACGGAAAAATTTGTGTTTTCGCACTAGCATCCGAACGTAAAAATGGACGTTCTAGCCGTTGGGTTCTTTTTTGAAAAATGTGTGATGTTTGTTCCACACATCGTCTAAAATTAATGGAAATTCGTTCTTCGCTTCAAAAAGAAAAACAATTAAGAGGGAGGTGATGTGACGTACTACAGAGGTAAAGGACATATCAAGACGACAAATCCGCAACGATAGATTCTGTCCGTGTAGCTTGGCAACTTACTCCGGAGTGAGGAGGCTCGGTTTCGATTTTCGTCACGGACAAATTTGTGTTTTTGCATAGTGGTGGAGTAGCTGAAACAAGAAATAGATGATGTGCTTAGACAATTTCGAATGACCCTTTGCCTTTCCTATCATCCACGTACTCTCTGCTTGATGTGTAGACAGGAATAATTATTTTTCGGTCACACCAAATCATGACGCTTGCTTCAGGTACGGATTTTAATTTCATATGACCGACAAAAAGCAGAAAGTAATTACATCACAATGAAACATAGGTAATTTGCAGGTTTGTGCTCTTGATAACAATATGCGGATACAAGGAAGTAGATTGGCGCGTGTTCAAGCTGTCCATCGCGATTCATTCCAGCAAAAAAAAAAAAAAAAAAAGAGCAGCCGTAAGGTGTTGTTCATTGCACGTGCCTTCAGAGAGAAACAATACCGCTTTGTTAAACAGAGGTATTTAACTTCACCATTCGTGACCAGACGTGATGAAAATTGAAAAACCTTTGCGACGAGAATTGATAAATACTAGGTAGTTTAATTAAGTAATTTAATTTAATTGCACCTTACTGCCAACCGAAATTGAAAATTCGTGTTTGATGTGTAATAAGTATAATATTGCTCAGCGTCGAAATATTTACAGTGTGACCTCACCAACCGCCGCCGAGGAATTTACTGGTCGTTCCAATGGTGGCCGAATGGTCAGACGTATAGGTTCCTTGCTAGTAGTCCTAGCTAACATTGTGTCCGTGTGCCAAATGAGGGTATGGACGGCGTGCATGGCTTTGAGCACTCGCTCTCCCCCTCTTTGTAGTAAATTACAACAAATTAGACACGGATGACTTTTTATGTTCCTTCGAGCTGTTCATAGCAGTGTTGGAACCAATCAAAAATTTTGGACCCAGGACTTTTTTTTTTTTTTTTTTTTTTTGGAGGTTTAACGAACACCGTGAGCAACTCAATGGGCTATAAGCAGTCACCCGTCCCTAATTTAGGGCCACTGGTTCGAGGGAAGGGAGAGAGCCAGTGCCCAGACAAACACAACATCAATTAATTCATACGGTCGACATGGATCAGAAACACCGAACAGAAGCCATCGCTCTTTCCACGTTTATAACTGAGTCACGGAAAATTAACGAGGAAAGAGCGATGACTTCTGTTTGGTATTTCTGATCGACGTCGAGTGTATGAATTAATTACGTATTCGCCTTTTAGTTATTTGTTCAGTTTCTGCTTTCCATCTTTGGTGAATCCCCAGCATTGTGCGGGGCTCCGTGAAGCAACCTGCCATGTGGTTTGGTAGTTAATCTCATGTGAGTCTGGAGAATTCGACGCCGTTGTGGTGCAGTGGTAGCATGTCCGGCGAGTAACTGGAAGACCCTGGGTTCGATTCCCGGTGGCGGGGGATGAGAATCACTTATTAACGGGGAAAGAGTGATGACTTCTGTTTGGTGCTTCTGATCCACGTCGAGTGTATGAATTAATTACTTATTCGCCTCCTAGTTATTTGTTCAGTTGCTGCTTTCCACCTTTGGTGAATCCCGAATATTGTGCGGGACTCCATGAAACAACCTGCCATGTGGTTTGGCAGTTAATCTCGTGTGAGTCTGGAGAATTCAAGGCTGCTGTAGCGCAGTGGTAGTATGTCAGGCGCTTAACTGGAAGACCTGGGTTCGATTCCCGGTGGCGGGGGATGAGAATCACTTATTAACGGGAAAAGAGTGATGACTTCTGTTTGGCGTTTGGTAAACACAACATCCATGCCTCACCGGGATTCGAACACGGACCCCTTCCGGACGAAGGATCACAAGCCATCTCTTAGACAACTGCGTCACCGGGGCGGCGACACGGACTTGACCAGGACAAATCTGCTTTGAAGTATAAATTCGTAACTCAATTTAAAATTATACATAATCATATATATGTACACTGCTGGCCACCCAAAATGCAACACCAAGAAGGACACGAGATAGCAAAGCCAGATTTACTGGACACATAACAACAGATACAAAGATGAAACGATTGAGCTTACAGGCCCGTGCGACTTGCGGAGCACGCAGACATCATTAGTTCGTGTGGCCCCCATGGCTGGCAATAACGTACGCTGCACGCCGTGGAATCGAACAAAAGAGGCTTTGGATGTGGGTTTTGGGTACTTCGGTCCAGGCTGCTTCCACACGTTGCCACAGTTCATCAGGAGTAGCGGCGGGTGGTGCTTGTCGCGGCACTCGGTTGCCGATCAGCAACCAGTCGTGTTCGATGGGCGAAATATCGGGAGAACAGGCAAGCCACGGCAGCAGTGACACCTGGTGGGCCGTGAAGAATTGTTGCACGATGCGGGCCACGTGCGGGCGCGCATTGTTCTGTTGAAACGTGGCCGCTGGCAGGTCTTGCAGGTAAGGGAGGACTACAGGCTCCAAACCGTTGGAGACGTAGCTGTGGCTGTTGAGTGTACCGACGATGCGTACCAGAGTGGTGCGGTGTCATATCCAATTGCGCCCCAAACTATAACGCCAGGTGACGGACCGGTATGGCTATGCATAATATAGGCGTCATACAGTCTCTCGCCGCGGTGCCGTCACACGCGGATCCGACGATAGTGGTGTTGCAGGCAGAAGCGGGATTCGTTGGAGAAGACAATGTCGTGCGATTCCGTAGTCTAGGTGCGGCGTTCAACGGCCCACTGCCGCTGCACTCGCCGGTGGTGTAACGTCAATGGTAATCGGAGCAATGGACGCCGTGCGACAAGTCTCCGCTTCTGCAGACGACGTCGAACGGTACGTGCTGACACAGGTTGTTGCGCAACACACCCTAATTCTTGCCCTAACGTTCGTGATGTGGCAGTGCGAGCCGTGAATACCAGCCGCACAACATGCCGGTCCTCTCGGTCGGTGGTTTGCCGCGGCTGCGGCAATCGCTCACGTCGGTCCGTCCGTCCCTCCTGCACCCACATAATCCATACTCGCCTTACTGTGGCTGGATGTCGTCCCACACGGGCGCCGTTGTCTTGGTATGATAAATCGCTGTCGCGGTCAGCCACTATTAGTCCTCTGTTGATCTCCGAAACGTGCTGGAATGACTGCCGTATTCTGCGACGAGACATCAGGAAGCTTCCCACGCACATGTCTGTCAGCACAATACACTTCCACTACTTACACCCCGCCTTCTGTGCACCCTTCTTATAGTGCTTCTCGGTGACGTGCCGAGCGCACATGATTTGCATATGCCCTGCAATGCTAATGGTTTACATGTCCTCTCGCGGACGACGTATGCTGCGAATTTCAGGCCAATCGGATGCTTCCTTCTTGGTGTTGCATTTTGGGTGGCCAGCAGTGTATAATTATCCACACATCTCCCCCATCTCACATGGGTGGATGAAATTCGAAAGCATGCGGGAGTAGCATGGAGGATACTGGCACAAGACAGACCGTTGTGGAAGAAACTTGGGGAGACCTTCGTACAGCAGTAGATTGATAATGGTTGACAATTATGATGATGATGATGATGTATCATTATGTATAACTCTAGAAATAGTATGCATGATTTAACCCCTCCTCCCACACACATACACCAACACATACATGGCGTTCGAAAAGTCTCGTCGCAGTGAGTATCATAGGTTATACACTGGCGTGCAAAAATTAAGGATGAGACGGTTTTTCGAATGTAACGTCGTGCAGAGGTGCTCCAGATCAACTCGAATCATACCATAAGATCCCCAAGATGTTAGAATATGGGACAAGGGAGCAAAACCGTCCAAACAAGGAATCCAAAGGATACAAAGGAACTTTATTGAAAAGGTAGCTTCGAGCATAACTGGACAGAAGACAGAAACGTCCATGTGACAGGCGGCTCCTAAGAAAAATCCAGTCTTTAGTAGGGGATATGATCACCCCTGACTGTTGCAGGATTTACAACGTCTGTCCATGCTGACAACGAGGTTGTCAAGGAGATGTTGAGGAATCGCGGCTCATTCCTCTTGTATCGCCAATCGCAGCTGCGGAATCGTTGTTGGTGGCTGGTGACGTGCTGTCAAGCATTTCCCGAGTAGGTCCCACACGTATTTGATTGGATTTAGGTCCGGGGACATTGTCGGCCAATCCATGCGTTCAATATTATCACTCTCCAACACCTCCAAACCGGTCCCTTTCGATGATGTTGGAGGTGTGATTGCGTGTTCCCTGCTCTCTCCAGATGCGTATACGTCTAGAATCGCTCGTCAGACTAAATCGGCTCTCATCCGTAAAGAGAACTTGACCCCATTGCTGATGTGTTCAGTTCTTGTGTTCCTGGCACCACAGAAACCGCCGTCTCCGATGAGCAGGCGTTAATGGCACATGCCGTGCTGGTCGTCTTGCAAATAGACCACCTCTGTGCAGCCTCCTGGCTACGGTAAAACGCGATAACGGACGTCCAGTTGTCTGTTGCATGTGCCTTGCGATTTCTCCCGCTGTCTGCCGTATGTCTCTTCTCGCCTATAGGACAATATCCCGGTCGTCCGCCGCCGTGGTTGCTCATGGATGACCACTGCTAAACTCTCGGACAGCTGTTCCTGTCGTTTGAAATGCTCTCCAAGCTCGTGAAACGATGCTGTGAGCGATCCCAAACTCCTCGGCCACACTAGTCACACTTCGACCTTCTTCCAACTTCCAATGACGCGACCTCGGGTAAAGTCATCCAGATGTCGTCTACTGGTTTGCCTGTTGGCCATATCACACGGTGGCAGCAACTCGACATAGTTCAAACCGATGTACACCGTGCAATAGCTTTCATCGAATTGCTGAGCGTACACCGTCTGTGTGCTTTATACCCTTCCGACCCCCCTCCTTCACGTCATTCTGCATGTATGCGCATGCCCTACCGTACCGGACCCTAGTCTATCTTCTGAGTGGTCTCTCACTCCGTCCTGCCAGCTCGTTCCGCTGTCATGCTAGTTTCTCCACTTCGTCCTTAATTTTTGCACACCAGTGTGCATATAGAAATCATGCAAATATACAGAGGCTGGTTCGAAAGTTTTGCGATATTTGCTTAAGCGTATGTGCTGCGGCGGGTATGGCACGTGTTTAAACTAGTTCAAGTCGCACTCTGCAGTCAGTCGAAAGAGATATAAAGTGAAAAAAAATGTCGTCCCTTTTGACTGATTGTCGCGCAGTGCATTCAGTCGAAAGGGACGATGATGCAATTGCTGTAAACAGCATTGCAGGTCACAAATAGTAACACTATACTAGTGATCGGATTTATTGGCGTAGGAATACATACATAAGCGTTTACAAGCTGTCGCACATCAACCAGGTGGCTTTTTCAAAGGAAGTTAGACAGAATCTTCCTTGAAAAAAAAGTTTCTGTCTAACTTCCTTGGAAAAGAAGTCTCTGTTTTACTTCCTTGGAAAAGAAGTCTCTGTCTAACTTCCTTGAAAAAGCCACCTTGTTGATGTGCGACAGCTTGTAAACGCTTATGTATATATTCCTACGCCAATAAATCGGATCACTAGTATAGTGTTACTATTTTCTACATAATTGGTGTACTGTTCCTCGTTATCAATTTGCATTGCATGTCATCGTTCTGTCAGTGGTTTGGACGCCAAAAGATGATCAGCCACAACCAGCTAATTAACACGAAACGTTTGTCATGTGAAAGGGGAAGGTTCAGTGGACCACAGCACCGTAGCCAAATGGTTCAAGAAATTTCGCTCAGGTAACAGAAACCTCGACGATCAGCCAAGATCTGGTAGGATGCGCACCGTGGATTCGGAGTCCGTACGCCAGACCGTAGACGCAAATCCCACAGTCAACAATCGGAGATTATCAGGCGAGCTGGGAATATCACAGACCACCGTGGTTCGTCACATTCAGGACCTCGGCAAGGTCTACAAGAGTTGCCGTGTTGTCCCTCACGAACTGAAGCGAACCGCCAAGCGCAAAGGTGCACGACACTCTTAGAAAACCAGCTCGATGTACGTTTCATCAAGATAATTTTTACATGCGATGAAAAGTGGGTCTACTTCCATAATCCTAACACACAACGGCAGTGGTTGAGCCCGGGACAGCTTCCAGAACCTGTTGCGAAAAGTGGGCGCTTCCAGTACAAGGTGATGCTCTGCCTCTGGTGGAATTTCGAGAGGATACTCCATTACGAATTTATTCCAGATGGTTCGACCATCAATGCCAACCTCTACTGTGAACAGCTGGAGCGGATGTATGCCGTTTTGGAGTAGAAGTACCCAGCACTGGTGAACAGAAAGCGCGCTCTCCTACATCAGGACAACACTCGGTCTCATACGGTGCGAACGACCCAGGCAAAACTCCAGGAACTTGAGGGCATCGAATTGATGCCACACCCAGCATATAGTCCGGATCTTGCCCCGTCGGATTATTACCTGTTCCGGTCCATGGCCCATTTCCTTCGAGGGCTGCACTCCAACAACGAGGAGGAGGTGGTAGTTGGGGTGAAGGAGTTCTTCGCCTCGTAAGACAAAAACTGGTACCGACTCGGAATCGAAGAACTGGCAGACAGATGGCTAAAGACGGTGCAACACGATGGCCTATACTTTGAATGCCAGTTATCTTTCGAAGATCTAAAGTGATCCAAATATTGCAAAACTTTCGACTCACCCTCTGTATTACGGGAACGTATAATTTACTCACTTACAGAAAGTGTTGAAACTGTCGTCGTTCACATAACCTAACTACTTTACACATGTTTTCAAACACATCTGCGAGAGTCAAACAGTTTCTTCGCAATGATGTCAAGGGTGTACCACTTAACTTTGATAGTGCTACAGTCAAAATTTTTGGATTAAGTAACTTGGTGCATGTTTAATTTCAGTTTTTCTGTTTTCTTTATAACATATGAAGCTTCAGACTATGTTTCACAGCAACACTAATTTTTATCACCTTCTAATGAGTTGAAAGTTTCCAAAATGTGAATGTTGATTTCATCATTGCCACTCAGAAGGAAGGAACACTCATGAAATCAACATTCCCAGTTTGGAAACCTTCAACTCAACACAAGCTTGTGAAGATCGGCGTTGCTGTGAAACATATTCTGCTTTCTTAAGGCACTACGAGACCCGCCATCTTGTATTGCTGCTTTCTCTTATTAACCAACGGGCAAGCGTATTTCACAAATTGCTCGGGCTATTTTGCAAATTTTAGAACACCGTTTGTGGCTAACGCAAGATATATGATAAATAAAGAGTTCCCTGGTTTCAGATTTTCATTTTGAACCCTTTAAGTATTTTTATTAATTAATAAAACTGTGGAAGAAGCCTTGGTACGACTTTCGCTGCAGATAAAAAATGAAGGGAAAGGTCAATAAAAATTCTGAAACCAGGGAACTCTTTTATTTATCATATATCTTGCGTTAGCCACAAACGGTGTTCCAAAATGTGCAAAATTGCCCGAGCAATTTGTTAAATACGCTTGCCCGTTGGTTAATAAGAGAAGGCAGCAATACAAGATGGCGGGTCTCGTAGAGCCTTAATGAGACGAAACAACTTCTAGCATTCACTCTTCCCCTTTTAGCTTTTAACAAGCACGTATTTGTTGGCTTTGACGGTTTTTTAAATTTCCTTAATATTAAATTCGTCTGCATTAACAAATAAGGAATTGATTCCGATACGACATGCAATGGAACGGGGTGTTAGCACGTCAAACGAAAACCTCTGAATGCTCAATTCAAAAGATGCGATGTAAAATCTAACTCTCAGTCTTACAATGTGACACGCGAGGTGTGAGAGAGTGAATCACCAGAGAAGCAGGCGACAAGCGTTTGCCTGTATCTTGTTCCAGGCAATCGCACTAGAAACAAACGCAAAGGAAGTATGGTTTTACGATACGGTATCGGTGAGTCTAGCGTCTGCGCCGTATCGTCGGTCGGTGGAAATCTTCGTTGCTTTAAGAAGGAGACGGCAATATTTTTGTATGACAAATCATTTTTCACTCCGCTGGCACCAGTATCGAGCACAAAATTTCACAGTACGTGTTTTTCTTTGAAAAATATTTTTTTATTATTGCTTTTCAAAAATTAAACGGAAAATTCTTTTACATTTCTTAACATCTACTTCATACACTTTGGTTTAATTGTGCAAGTTCTTTAATTGTAATTAATGGAATGTTTATTGTAATTGTATTATAACATACTACAGATACATTCCTGAAACTTTATTTTCTTTTGTTTAACTACTTAGCACAGATTTACTGTAATAATGTATTGCTGTGTGGAATTCTGTCATCTTTGTTTGATTTTGTTTGATTGGAGGTTTAACGACCACCGTGAGCAACTCAATGGGCTATAAGCAGTCGCCCGTCCCTAATTTAGGGTCACTGGTTCCAGGGAAGGGAAAGAGCCAGTGCCGTAAGACAAACACAACATCCATGCCTCACCGGGATTCGAACCCGGACCCCTTCCGGACGAATGATCAGAGGCCATCGCTTAGACCACTGCGCCACCGGGGCGGCAATTCTGTCATGTATGGTATTGCTATGATGAATGACAGAATATTCAATAAATTCAAATTGAATTAAAATAAAATCGAGTCAGGAACACCTTGACCCTGCCCGTTTGACCCTCAAGAAATTGTCGACCCGTTGACCCGCTGACCCATGACCCGTTTCCATCTCTGGCTCATGGGAGTCGTTAAACTGAGCTTCCCAGCCCCCATAAAGCTTCACTGGTGAATACGAGCGATTAAAAGATGCTTCTAAAGGTATAAATTGAAGCACATTCCTGAAGAAACACAACGAAAGTATAAAATGAAAATTGTTCTTGATTTCAATAGGAACTTAAATTAGGCAACTGGTGTCAAGTCAAATAGAATGAAAAACATTCTCTTCTTCGTACACATACTAACTGCTAATCAGCAGCTGTAGCTAATTGTTTTAGTTTAAGGGTTTAACGACCACCGTGAGTAACTCAATAAGCAGTCACCCGTCCCTAATTTAGGGCCTCTTGTCCCAGGGAAGGGTCCCATAAGACAAACACAATATCAATGCCTCACCGGGATTAGAACCCGGACCTATTTCGCACGAGTAGTTTGAAGTCAGCGCTTAGACCGCTGCACTACAGGAGCGGCCTCTCTGATTTTTCCATCCTGTGTTACTTCCCCCCCCCATGTTTACATAAGGCAGTCTTTGCCGTACAAATGACAGCTCTGAGCTTCCTTGGCCGAGTGGTATGAAGTGTTGGCTTCTAATCATTTATTCCGGATGCGTACGGGTTCGAATCCTAGGTGAGGCATAGATGGCGTGTTTGTCTTACGACACTGGCTCGCACCCTTCGCCTGAAACCAGTTGCCCTAAATTAGGGACGGACGACGGCTCATATCCCAATGAATTGCTCAGAGTGGTCGTTAAACCACCGAATAAAAAAATAAAATAAATGAAAGCGTGTGTCTGGACAGTCACGGTTATGAATCCGCGAGCGCCGCCCCGGTGGCGCAGTGGTCTAAGGCGCTGGCCTCTGATCATTCGTCCGTAAGGGGTCCGGGTTCGAATCCCGGTGAGGCATGGATGTTGTGTTTGTCTTACGGCACTGGCTCTCTCCCTTCCCTGGAACCAGTGACCCTAAATTAGGGACGGGCGACTGCTTATAGCCCATTGAGTTGCTCACGGTGGTCGTTAAACCTCCAATCAAAAAAAAAAAAAAAAAAAAAAAAAAAGAATTCGCGAGCTAATTTCAAGTATCCTGGGAAAAATCCTGGTATGTGAAACAGGGTGTATCGTCAGCAGAAAAGTAACGTGGTATTGTTTTTGAGCAACCAACTACCAGAAACAGTAAAATGATCTTAATGTATCTTTTCCATGACTCTTTCATCGTCCCCAAATCGTGATGGTAATATTACAAGTCGCCTGTAAGAACGGGCATATTAATTATGATAAAATATAATGAACTGAACAGTATGCTACTTCATGAAAGAAATACGGGATTACGCCATATAATACCAATTTTGAAGATGACAATCCGATTTTTGGCGTAAGTGTGACAAGGATGGTAAGTCAGATAATATCCGAAAACTTGAAAATTTTCATTGTCCTGGAGCGGGACGATTCAAATTGATCGGAAACTTGAAACTTGGTCGTTCTGGGTGGTGTAGTGGTTAGCATACCCGGGCGTTTTCTGAGAGACGCGGGTCCCGCTCCAGAACGATCAAAATTTTCAAGTTTTCGGATATTATCATCCTTGTCTCATTTACTTACCATCCTTGTCACATTTACGCCAAAATTCGGATTGTCATCTTCAAAATTGGTAGTATGCTACTTTTTCACAAAGAAAAGTAAGACAGTACAAAGCCCAAGAAGGCGATAGAAGGTTCGAGAACATGTTTTCGATTTCGATGGCCTCGGACAAAGAACCTCAGTTTTCTCACGTCTTAGAATGGGATAGGCCTTTCCAACGAACTAATCAACATCTTCAATTATACCGCGGCTTTCGCCGTACATTGTCAGCGTTGTACAAACGCCTAAAAGTCTGGAAAACATTCCATTCACCTTTGTGTAGATATGACAGTGTATATTGTGTTATTGTAAGAATGTACTTCGGTGGTAAGGTTATTTTCTCAAAGGGTGCACTTCCAAATGGATAAATCTGACGGATCGAAGGGACACGAAAGGTGGGATTAAAACCCATCAGTTAAGTACGCTTCACCGACGCTCAGGATTAGCGGGCGCGTGACGTCAAAGGAAGAACGCCACGTCAGCAGGTCGGCGAGAGAGTAGTGTCGCAGCCGGTGGCTTCGCGCATGCGTAGTGCGGAAGAGGTGAGGAGAGCGGGTCTCTTAGAAGGAACCTGTTAGTTAGTCTGCTTTTGTCTAGCGGAGAGAGTAGTTCTCCGGTAAGGGGACGCGAAGCGTTTTCCTTTGGGGGGGGGAGAGAGCAGGCGGACGCTCCAGTTATACGGAGGTCCGAGGTTCTGGAGGAGATTAGCCAGCGCATTATCTTTGGAGAGATAGGGTTTTTGATTGCAGCGGTACAGGTCCCGATCAGGGAATCCCGCTTGCGTTATAGATGTTCCTCAATTAATAGTACTGGCTAAGATTGAATTCATAACGACAGGGAAGCACGAGTTAGGCTAATAATAATATTCTCAGAGATACAGATCTACCTAATAGTAGGTAGATTCTCTCTGGAACGTCAACGCCGAAAGCTAGGAATTAGATATTTTTCTTCGGAAGTGATTTTCCTAGACTTCCTATCTACGCACCCGTCAGATCTAAGCCTTAGTGAAACCTGATGCTAGAGGAAGATTAATCCACCGCCGTCGGAACCTAACTCATTATTTAATAAATGTTTGTGTTGTGTTGATAAATCCTCTCGAGATCATTCTATCGTAGTTGTGATTATTATTCTGTTTGTTCAGCTGTTTCGATCCGCCTTCCTGGATCACAGATATCATAACAAAGTGGGGGAGGCTTCGTTTGTTCGCCCAATTAGAGTTTAGTAGGGAGTGTTTCAGAGAAACAGAAAACGCTTCCTTGTGACTGTGAGAAGCACCTATAGCGTTGACGCCTCAGAGTCATAAGTAGGAGGCGGGGCCATGGCACGTGACCAGTACTTTCGATCTCACATCGCCTATCCTAGTTTAGCGTGTAAGTGTCGTCAGGGACTTTGCCAAGGGGATGCGAGGGTGGGCTCGAGCCCACCCTGAAATTTGTGCTGCCAACCCTGCCGCCCATCCCAATTTAAAATGTGCCATTTTTCAATATATTTAACTTTAAAATATAATCTGGACCTTGCCAAGCGATAAGTCTTGTGTTTTATTTCATGTAGTCCTATGTATTTTACCCTACGAAGTGCGTTGTTTACCTCTCCAAAAAAGGTTATAAAAATAGTATCACACACACACACACACACACACACACACACACACACACACACACACACACACACACACACACAGGGCCTTAAAAATTAAGTTGTTCTCCAGTCTTCCAATTCCGCAGTTTATGCCTCTTTTTTATGTTTGTAGGGCCAGGGGGCTAATGAGGAGACTGGATAGGAATTAACTGAGGGTGTCACTACTCTAAAGACTGCCCGGGAAAGTGAAAGTGGCTGACCAGTGCTTTGTAGGAGAGGAGTGCAAGGCACAGTCACTGGCTTGAAGGAAGGGAGTTAAGGAGGCGAGAGGTATTGTGTCGGTATGTACGACGTTAAAATTTGATTTAGATAAACAAAACGGCCTTTTCTTTTAAGTTGTTCAAGTACAGTACTATTTTCGTAAGCAAAAATGCACAATTTTGAAAAGCAATTTAAGGAAATGCATTCAAAGCAAGCAAAAAGTTGAAGCCGACATTTTAGCAACACTTGTACTTTACACCAGTGGCGTAACTAGTAAGACCCGTGTACTTGTGTGTGTGTGTGTGTCCAGGTGGAGGGGCTGAGGATCAAGAATTCCTTTGTAGCGGGTAGTGAAAAACGTTAAAAATTAATTATTTCAGTGTTTGTAAAAAAAAAAAAAAAAAAAAAAAAAAAAAAATAATGCTCTCATGCTTGCCCCACCAAAAATAATGCTCGCTCATCCAGATTTCGAAGTCTATCAATGCCCCCGAGTGTCGTATGAGTTCTGATATTATTTCCCTTAGAGATTTTGTTTTGTTTTGTTTGAGGGTTTAACGACCATCGCGAGTAACTCACTGGGCAACAACCATCGCCTGTCCCCAATTTGGGATATTTTGTTTCAGGGAAGGAAGAGAGCCAGTGCTCTGAGACAAACGCACATCTCATAATACAACGAGGACTCGAACCCGTGCCCACTCGAACATGCGGTCAGAGGTCAGCGCTTAGACTACTGCGCCACCCAGGTGTTTTAGAGATTTTTCATTAAGAGTTCACTGAAGAACATCACTAATTCTTTATGTGTTATTTGTTGGCGGGAAGTTAGTTGAAGCGGTCTCCAAGTTATGTTGGCATGGTTTGGTTGACTTCGAGTGGACGCTAAAACATTGGTGGCCCAGTGGTCTAAGTGATGGCCTATGATCATTTGTCCGGAAGGGGTCCGGGTTGGAATCCCGGTGAGACATGGATGTTGTGGGTTTTTTTTTTTTTTTCTTTGGTTGGAGGTTTAACGACCACCGTGAGCAACTCAATGGGCTATAAGCAGTCGCCCGTCCCTAATTTAGGGTCACTGGCTCCAGGGAAGGGAAAGAGCCAAGGCCGTAAGACAAACACAACATCCATGCCTCACCGGGATTCGAACCCGGACCCCGTTCGGACGAATGATCAGAGGCCATCGCCTTAGACCACTGCGCCACCGAGGCGGCCATTGATGTTGTGTTTGTCTTACGGCACTGGCTCTCTCCCTTGCCTGGAACCAGTGACCCTAAATTAGGTACGGGCGACTGCTTACAGCCCATCGAGTTGCTCACGGTGATCGTTAAACCTCCAATTAAATAAAAAAAAAAATATATATATATTGAATGACGATTGCATGGACGCCAAGCGAAATAAGAACATTTTTTGGTGCTCATGCCTTGAAGCATGAAAGCAAATAAATAAAGGAATCAAAAACGAATCAATTAACCTGAATTACCCCTCACGTGGAATTTGTATTTATCTGAATGTGGGACGGGAGCAGGGGCGTACTGATAACCCCCTCAACGCGGAAGGGGAGGCTCACGGCTAAGAGGGTCTATATCATCAGCAAAAAAAAAAAAAAAAGAAAAAAAAAAGAATGCAAAACTTTTTGCGGGCACTTCATATGGATGCCGATACTACCAAGTACTTCTTGGGGACCATGACATTCTGCAATGTCGCACCTTCACCCAAAGGGGGATGGAATCTTCCAAAACGATAATTGCCTATGTCATCGGACATTATCGATAATGTCCTATGCCTGCTTCGTGCAGCTATGGTTCAACGAACACCGTATTGATATAAGATATCTCGGATGATCCCTAAACCAAGGTCGTCTAGAAAGCACAAGGCCATGACATAGAGAGATGAGTTTTTTTTTTTTTATTGGAGGTTTAACGACCACCGTGAGCAACTCAATGGGCTATAAGCAGTCGCCCGTCAATAATTTAGGGTCACTGGTTCCAGGGAAGGGAGAGAGCCAGTGCCGTAAGACAAACACAACATCCACGCCTGACCGGGATTCGAACCCGGACCCCTTACGGACGAATGATCAGAGGCCAGCGCCTTAGACCACTGCGCCACTGGGGCGGCAGAGATGAGTTATCTCCGTTGGTGATGAATTACCTCAGAACTCTCATGCTACAAGGCCTGATACGTTGGTGTCGTGTTTGACGTCACACACGACAGCGTTCAAAAACCTTGGTTTCCTTGTGACGTACCTAAAAGAGGGAACTCACGTGTCTAATATTATGGCCTTGTGACACCTCACGGAGTCGGTGTTCCACCGGGCAAATGGAGATTCACGAAGTAGTAGGTTAATGATTGTAATTAAGTAAGCACTCAATATTAAACGTAATAGGAAATTTTATAACCTTGGTCCGTTTAAAATACTCAGAAAAACTAGAAAATAACATGGAATTTAAAAACTTATTTATTTATTTATTTATTTTTTTTTTGATTGGAAGTTTAACGACCACCGTGAGCAACTCGATGGGCTATAAGCAGTCGCCCGTCCCTAATTTAGGGTCACTGGTTCCAGGGAAGGGAGAGATCCAGTGCCGTAAGACAAACACAACATCCATGCCCCACCGGGATTAGAACCCGGACCACTTTCGGGCGAATGATCAGAGGCCATTGCTCAAACCACGGGGCGGCAATTTCAGTATTAAAAGCTAATGGGTTTTCACAATAGCTTCCCGTAGATATTTTTTGCAGAAGGGGGATGGGGGAGATTTTTATATGGATAAATATGCCTTCCTTATAATTCCCGCCTAAAATTCGCGCCTTTTTCTTTTATTCCATCCCGCATAAAAATCATTCCACCTCAACTGATGTTCTATCTTCGACTCCCTTACTACAAACTCGTCATTTTAACTCGTTATTGCCGCCGCGGTGGCGCAGGCCTCTAACCATTCCTCCGAGATGCGTCCGGGTTTGAATCCCAGTGAGGCTTGAGTTTTGGGTTTGTCTTACGCCTCTTGCTCTCTACCTTCCCTGGAACCAGTGACCCTAAATTAGGGACGGGCGACTGCTTATAGCGCATCGAGTTACTCATGGTAATAATTAAACCACCAAAGAAACAACTCGTCATTTGAATTTCAGCAAGTCATTCCTTTTCAACTCGTCATTTGAATTTCAACAAGTCATTCCTTTTCAACTCGTCATTTGAATTTCAACAAGTCATTCCTTTTCAACTCGTCATTTGAATTTCAACAAGTCATTCCTTTTCAACGCGTCATTTGAATTTCAACCGGTTATTCTTTTTCTCATCGCTCTGGAGGAAACTTCCAGCACAGTGTGTTTCACGACGCAATAGTTCGTTAACTGGCTCGCTTTGCATGAGGGTTAAGGTTTCATACCCTGAAGATTCTTTCACGGTCTGTTAGCGTAAAAGTCGTTCACAAGAGGTTGTCAACTGGCTGATAACAACTTTTTCATGACGTTGCTAATAGGGGGCTGGGGGGGGGGGAAGCATCGTTCCATTTCTTCTGATAGATAGTGCAGTCAACAAAAGAATTATTTTTCCGAAAGAACTGTTAAATGCTTTTTTTCCTTGAAGACTAATTATTCTCTGCTTTTCTAGTTATATGATTCGAGTCATTATTTCGTGATATTCTTAAATATCCAGTTAACACAAAATGCCTTTGCCTATTAATTGAGGTATATTCTTTCTGGGTTGAACAGCATTTTATAATACAAGGAGATTTATTTTTATTTTGGTAGCTTGCATTTCCGACATCCTAGATAGAGATTCTTATCCAAACAAGAATTAAATTTTACTTAATTAATGTACACGGTCGAGTCACATTATTGTGACTACCATCTAATATCCAGAGTAACCGCCGTGTGCAGCGCGGACAGCAGCTAGACGGGCTGGGAGCGACTCAGCAAGGTGCTGGAAGGTGTTCACAGGTATGTGGAGCCATGCTGACTGCAATGCATCTGACAGCTGGTGGAGGGTGCGAGGTGGAGGATCCAGAAAGCGAACAACACGATCGAGGTGGCCGCACAGATGCTCAACCAGGTTTAAGTCTGGGGAATTAGGAGGTCAGGGAAGTACTTCGAAGTCTTCACCGTACTCTTTTAACCACTCTCGGACATTTCTAGCTGTGTGACACGTTGCATTGTCGTGCGGAAGATCCCATCCGCCTCAGGGGAGACAATCAGCATGTATGGGTGTACGTGGTCTGCAAGGATGGATTCATAACGAATTCGGCCCATAGTGCCTTCTACAGGTGTGAGTGGACCCAGAGAATGCCACGAAAACATTCCCCAGAACATAACGCTGCCCCCGCAAGCTTGTGTTCTTTACCCGCAAACTTGTGTTCTTTCAGCAATGGTTGAAGACTGTTTGTTCTCCGATGTTTCTCGTCTTATACGCCAACGTCCATCCGTTCAGAAAACGTGACTCATCGGAAAAGGCAATCCGTTGCTAATCAGCAGAGGTGCAATTTCGATACTGCCGTGCAAACGTATGCCTTTTCTGCGGATGCACCTTCGTTAGCATAGGCACAGTGACCATCCGTCTGCATCGGAGCCCCATACGCAGCAGGGTTTGCTGAAGGGTCGTTTGGAAACACTCTTCCGGTAACCCCCTGGTTCATTCGGCCAGTGAATTGCTCCACTGTAGCGTGCCGATCGGCACTCCCGCACCTTCGCAGCCGACGTTCACCTCTCACATGAATGGCACGTGGTGCTCCTCTGTTTCCACGTCGCTTATTCGCCATGGTACCATTTCTCCAATCACGATACACCTTAACCACGACAGCACGCAAACAGTTCACAAACTGCGCTTTTTCAGAAATAATTCCACCCTTGGCTCCAAAGCCTATAATCATTCCTTTTTGCTAATCTGATAAATCGCACCTTTTATCCATGACAGCAGCGAGTGATATGTTTTCAGAATGCCTACATCACACCTGATATGCCCTCTAAGCTAGCTCACGACACGTGCCTCCTTTCATTTGGCTACGCGCTGTTGACGTCAAAAATAGGAGGTGGTCACAATAACGTGACTCGACTGCGTAGTTCCTTTTTAAAATCCGCGTTTGTCATAAAATGGGAATCCAGAAAAGGGAATGAGATTCACTGTTAATTGCTTCAGGGAAAGTTAGCGTACAAAAATGTTAGATTAACTATTGAGCAAATATGGGCGTCATTTCTTTACTAATCGGTGTAGCAGAGCACGCATTACCCAGTTCAGAAAGAAAAATAATTTTTAAAACCGTTTTTATGAGTGAACCTGAAGAAACACTGCGTAATACATAAAATGGGAACGGAAGGTGACATGCGCTAAAATATTTTCCGATCAATCCATTGCAAGTAAGTTTCGATGTATTAGCGAAACCTAGTCCGTCCCCTCCGAACTTCTATTAGAGTGACTAAATGCGCACTAAAGTAATAATAGCAAAATCTTCACTATAATTGTACTGTATTAACTGATGAACTGTAACAGTCATTTAGAAGACTTTTATGTACACAGTTAAGGTATCACTTTCCAATCTAATTCATCTCCTCTTTGTAACAGAACGACAACCGCGACACATAATAAAGTAACAATCATTGTAGGAGTGTAGAGAGATTTGAAAGTGTAGGGCCTCGCTAGGAAAATGGTACTTGTTTGCGTGAGCTCATAAGATGAATGAGGATCGTAAAAACTGCCCACTGTTGACTTTTTTTTTTTTTTTGATTGGAGGTTTAACGACCACCGTGAGCAACTCAATGGGCTATAAGCGGTCGCCCGTCCCTAATTTAGGGTCACTGGTTCCAGGGAAGGGAGAGAGCCAGTGCCGTAAGACAAACACAACATCCATGCCTCACCGGGATTCGAACCCGGACCCCTTTCGGACGAATGATCAGAGGCCATCGCTTAGACCACTGCGCCACCGGGGCGGCACTGTTGACTTGTGGTACACTGAAGCTTTTGCGCTGACTATACTATCGGCTTTCGGTATTTCGCAATTAGGGTTGCTGCACGAGAACACACTCATACGATAACACACTCATAGACTGCAGCAATTTTTTTTTTTTTTTTTTTTTTTTTTGTTTGGAGGTTTAACGACCACCGTAAGCAACTCAATGGCTATAAGCAGTCGCCCGTCCCTAATTTAGGGTCACTGGTTCCAGGGAAGGGAGAGAACCAGTGCCGTAAGACAAACACAACATCCATGCCTCACCGGGATTCGAACCCGGACCCCTTACGGACGAATGATCAGAGGCCAGCGCCTTAGACCACTGCGCCACCGGGGCGGCACTGCAATTTTGACAGTAGCTACAAAAATTTATTCAACTGTTTTACGTTCTTTGACGGAACACGAAATTTTACATTCATGAAATTTTTTTATCTTTCCACATTTAGGTTCTCTTATTGGAAAAGTTACAGACGTGCGTGTTTCTGGATGTGAAGACTCTGATGTCTGTCAGCTGAAAAGAGGAACTTCTGCTTCAATTGCTATCGATTTTCAGTCAAGTAAGTGCCATGACTTTAAATCCTTTTTTATGTACTTCTTTCTTTCCGTGAAGGTATTAGTGATTGTAAAAGTCATTCATTCTTGAGAGTTCATTCATCTATCACACAAAGGGATCATTCACGAATGCTCATTCAAATGAATGGTTTGCATCCACTTCCGACAGGTTGTCTCACTACCTACACTCACTATGCAAACCATTCTTTGCTCCAATGCGCCTAATAGTGCGAGGCCAAACAGAAATTAACAAACTGCTCCAAAGCGTTGGAGATTTTCTCCATTCACCGTTTACAATGAATGATTCGTGAACAAGCGCGTTCATAGCTTTTTTTGGCAAACTGCCAGAAAGAGCAAAAGCTCAGGAGACCTATTCACCGTTCGTTCATGAATGAATATCCGCTCATCAAGAACAATTCGCTCACACCATTTAAATGAATGTCATTCAGATATCATTCCCATGCCTAAGGTTCACCATAATTTCCTAGCTGACTGGTGATTGCTTACTCACATAACGGTTGACATTTATTAATTCTCGATATTACTGTTCTTATTGGGAATTCGTTTCCGAACTCATGGTGCGGAAGAAATTTAAGCGTGCTGCGATTTCATTATGTATCGCAGTAATGGAGAATTGAATGTTCATTCACAGCGGTGAGAGCGAAATATTCACCAATCACCGTGAAGAGTTATTCACTGTGAACGTATCGCTCAGGAATACTTCGTCGCTAGAAGATATGACGGTGAGGGCCAATTGCGTCCAAATGCACTTCAGTTCGTTTTTTGTTACATAAAAATTGTCGGTTTAATCAGAAGAAAAAGAAACCAAAACTTCGATACTACACGAGAAATACTGGCACGTATTACGTCCTAAAGGGGGCTCAGTCATTTCTCTAGTTACATAAGACAAGTTAGTAAAATCATGCAATGCATTGATTTTAATACACTTTCCAACATACCAGAAATCATTACTCAAGTTATGAGGATAATGGCTGTGGAATAAATCTCACTCCTGTGCCCTGACCTTTGATCCCATTTTGATGATATTCAACAGAACCGGTTCAGTATACCTTCAAAATAACATGATAAAGTTTTGTCGCAATCGAAGCATTTTTACGTAAGTAATGATGCATAAGGGCCATGGAATAGATCCAGCTCCTGTGTCATAACCTTTGACCCCATTTCGCCCATTTTCAATAGGATTCGTCCCCAGGCAGGCCCCTACAACATACTAACATTTCATCCAAATCGAACCTTTTTTACATTAGTTATGACGCTTAATAGCGGTGGAATGGTTCCCGCTCCTGTGTCCTGACCTTTTACTCCATTTCGTTAACTTTCTATAGGGTTCCTTTCCACGTAGTCTCCTACCACATACTAAAATTTCATCAAAATCGAACGATTGTTACGCGAGTTATCGTGCGGACGGACATACGTACACAACGCGTGACGTAATGAGGCAGATGGGAATCGCGACCATCTGCTCTAAAGAGTGTGACGTCATAAAGCTTTAATAAGATCCACACACAACGCGTGACGTACTGAGACAGATGGCGTGACCGCGCGCCAACATCTCAATCGCGAGCTTGTGACGTCATAAGATTTCTAAGCATGGGTACATTAATGGGACGACGCCATGACACTAAAAACGTGGTAATTCGGGGTGGTTATTTAACCCACTAAACGAATTTTCCTAAACTCGAGATCAAGCTAAATCGATCTCTAGTACCAGAAAACGGTAGGTTAACAACTTTCATCAAAATCCTTAGAGCCGTTTTCAAAATAAAATTTACATACATACAAGAATTGCTCCCTTAAGGTGGACGTCAAGTAATTTTGCTTCCTATACTTCCAATGGAGAAACTTTTGTACACATTTTCTTCACAATTAATGCGTTCCCAAGGATGAAAATTTGAACATCGATTAAAATAGCTTAATTTTATAACTTGGAATACTTAATATTTTCTAAAACATAACCATAATTATGCAATCCAACATTTATTTGTCTACTGACGTCATCAAAGTACAGATCGCGCCATCTTTTTTCTGGTTTCAACACCACCAAAGGAAACATTATTGTTTTTTTTAATAAAATTATGGTTACGTTTTAGAAAATGTTAAGTATTCCAAGTTATAATATGAAGTTATTTGAATCGATGTTCAAATTTCCATCCTTGGGAACTCACCAATTGTGAAGGAAATGTGTACAAAAGTTTTTCCATTGGAAATATAGGAAGCAAAATTACTTGACGTCCACCTTAAAAGTATGGGATAAGGGCGATAAAATGGGTCCCGATTTTATGTCCTGACCTTTGACACTATTTGTCCCATTTTCAAAAGGGTTTCTCTCCAGGAGGTCCCCTACCACATACTAAAATTTCATCGAAATCGAACCATTTTTACGCATGTTATGACGCATGAGGTCAATGAAATGCATCCCGCTCGTATGTCCTGACCTTTGACTCAACTTCAGCCATTTTCAATAGGATTCGTCCCCAGGCGGTCTCCTACCACATACTAAAATTTCAGGTCCCCTACCACATACTAAAATTTCATCGAAATCGAACCATTTTTACGCATGTTATGACGCATGAGGTCAATGAAATGCATCCCGCTCGTATGTCCTGACCTTTGACTCAACTTCAGCCATTTTCCATAGGATTTGTTCCCAGGCGGTCTCCTACCACATACTAAAATTTCATTGAAATCGAACCATATTTACGCAAGTGATGAGGCATAAGAGCAATGGAATGGATCCCCCTCCTATGTCGTGACCTGTAACTCCATTTGTCCCATTTTCAATAGCGTTCATCCCCAGGTTGTCCCCTACCACATGCCAAAATTTTATCGAAATCGAACCGTTTTTACGTGAGTTATCGTGCCGACAGACGGACGGACGGAAAAAGATGGAGCATATACGCTTCTTCAGCCTACGGTTGGAAAGCGTAAATAAAAGGGATAAAAGGGAATAGAAGAGGTAATTAGAACTTACAGTACCTTTCTTTGTTGTCCATGCCAAAATCCAAGTTTGTACACTTGAAATTATGGCTGGAAACAAATGAATCAAATGAAGAACTATGAGCAATTGAACCAAGGTGTTTATAATAACGAATGGTTCGGCTATCACAAATTACTCGCCTTCGAAGAAATTGCAGTATGTTGACAAAACAGCAAAAGGCCCCAAGCTCGATATCTGTATCATACATCCCACCCCTGTTGCTCAAGAAATGCCATTCTATCTACATGCATATATTGAATTGATTGCTTGCCATTAGATTAAGAAAAAGTAAGCTCTTTGGAGATAAGATGTCGAGTTAGATGCCGTCCCGGCGGCGCAGTTGTCTAAGCGATTGCTTCTGACCATTCGTCCGAGGAGGTCCAGTTTCGAATCCCGGTGAGGCATGGATGTTGTGTTGGTCTTTCGGAATTCGTTCTCCCTTTCCTGGAACCAGTGACCCTAAATTAGGGACGGACGAATGCTTATAGCCCATTGAGTTGCTCTCGGTGGGTTAGTCGTGTTTATCTGTGCTCCTTAAGTTTTCGTTGGTGTGTTATTTTTCTTCGTTGTCAGTGTTCTATTTCGTGTGTGTGTTGTGTGTGAAGGTTCCGTGTTTCTTTTTATATGCCTGCAGAGCTGGTAAGTGCTTAGTTTGATTAGTCTACCTTATTTTTCACCCTTGGCCAAGCTGGCTAAGGGCTAAGCTTTTCCTCGCCATTGCAAATGGCGGCACCCGGGAAGAATGACGTCCTAACCCTTGCTACCGGAAATGATGATCTCCCGATAACAGCTTCTCTAAATACTACTACCAATGACGAGTCTATCTCGATAAACCACTCCTCCTTGCAGCCTTCTGTTGCTGCCTTACCATCGGATATCGCCTCTTCTTCCAAGTCTCCCAGCGGCGATACGATGTCTTCTCTGAAAGCTAATGATGACGCCAAGGATGTTTCGCACTCCATGCCGGAATCATCTCCAAAGCAACGTACAACTACCATCTCATATGCTGACGTAACCGCATCTAAGTCGGGACCTTCCCAGTCTTCTTTTTCTCCTGGACAATATGAGATGACGCATAATGCCGAAGTCATTGAGGTTGTCCTTAAAGAAGATACCCATTCTGGGCTGAAATTCCTTCAAACTATGGAGAATGGTGTTGTATTTCGAGCCTGAGAAATACAAAACTCACTGCATATACTGCTGCTCTTCGAGAGATTGTTCCTGCATCAGCCATAACTCATGTGGGCAGGAAGCCTTACAAAGTAGTTGTTTACTTCTCTACTCCTGCCCATTCCCTACATGTACTGACCAAGGGCATCTCAATTGGTGATCGTCACATCCATGCCGAACCTGTTTCACAGAGTTCCGTTGTTGTAAGCTTCTCACCAGTTCCACCTGAGGTTTCCGATGATCTCTTGATTGCCGCTCTTCTTCCTAATGGCCGGATCATTGGAGGTGTAACTACCTACTCTTCGTTTCCAGAGGTGCCAGAAGATAGATACCTACTCGGGTTTCACCGCAATGTTCGTGTGGTCTTCCCTTCAGAGGAGCACATGCAGCGTATTCCACCCACTTTACGTGTACGCTGTTGCACGCACATTAGAGAGATATTCATCACAGTAGGCTCCGTCTGTCCGAATTTTAAAGGCACGGGACATCCCCGCGCTCTATGCTCTCATAATGCGAACACTCTTTCCAAGTCAACAGCACGACCTTCTTCCTCTTTGTCACGTCAATCGGCATCCTCTTTTGGTGCTAAAGAGCAGCAACAGCAGACTTCCTCAAAAAGTAGTGATGCAGCAGTTGGTCAACCGACGTCTACAATAAGTAGTGAGACAGCCGTTGGTCAACCGACGTCTACCAGAAGTAGTGAGACAGCCGTTGGTCTGCCGACGTCTCCCATAAGTTGTGAGACAGCCGTTGGTCAACCGACGTTTACCAGGAGTAGTGAGACAGCCGTTGGTCAACCGATGTCTCTGGGTAAACCCTCGACCTCGGGTGATGCATTGGCACCCCATCATCTCTTCAGTCGAAAGAGGCATCAATTGTTAATCCAAAGTCTCCTATAGAGATGGTTGATGACGATTCCCGTCATACTGCTACACCGACCGTTGAGGTTGCTTCTTCAGTTCCTTTTAAATTGCCGAAAGTTCCAATTCCGGTTACAGCACAAAGTCGTGGACGGACGAAGCGACGTAGAACTTCACGCGCCCAGAATAAAAAGGTTAGAATTACAACCACCCTTAGGGCAGGACGTGATCGTTCTAGTAGTCAGATGCTCACGTCTGAAGGCTCTATGGAATCTGATACAGATGATGGAACAATTATTCCGATCTCCTGTGAAAACTTTTTAAATATTCTAGAGGCATCCTCTCTTCCACAGACACCTGTGTCTGGGGAGAAGGTGTATGCGTTCCTAATAAGTCCCCGTAGAGACAAGCTGTCTCGCAATTTTTTGGAAGGTTACTCCCACTGTCTGTCTGACACCATGAATCAAATGTTGGCGATACATTCTCATTTACGTACCGTTCCGGGCAGATCTCTGAGTGGTCCCTACTGGGCAAATAAGTTCCGTAGCCGTCTCGCCAAGTTACAGAACGCAGCCGACAACATCCTCCAACCCTCATCAGACTATTCTGTTCAAGGCAGTCTCACTGAATAGTAGGGGTATGTGTACCCCTTTGGCGAATGCTTTAGCGTATGAAGACGTCCACCACCTCAAAGCAGATCTCCTACTTTTGCAAGAGACAAATTGTCTATCCACTTCACCCTTCCATCGCTGGAGGAGATGGGACTATCAGTTTCATCACGCGTATAGGCTCTCTCTTCGTGGAGGTTTAGCGATTGGTGTACATAATAGATTTCGTCAAGCACTCTTCTCTGTTAAAGTTCATAACCTGTACCGAGATTTATTGCAGCGACTCACTTTCGTCCTAGATGGACAACGATATTTAGTTTTCAACATATATATTCCATGTTCATCTACACATCTAACGTTGTTATTTTCGTCACTTCAGGCAGCATTACCATCAGATCATGTGCTCATTGGAGGAGACTTTAACTGTAAACTTCAACCAGAGCTCGATCGCGCTCCTTCGAGGATTGAATATCGTTCACGTCTTGTGGAGCAATTGCGATCATTAGTGTCTGATTTTGATTTACATGACGTGTTCCGACGATTGCATCCGACATCCATTTCACATACCTGGAGAGCTGCATCTGAATCCTCCTCTCTTTCTGCCAGGCTGGATCGATTTTACGCTTCTGCTCCGTTATTGCCCATTACAACGGATTGTATGCACTCTCCTACAGCCTCATCAGATCATTGTGCCATCACTATCTCCTGTGACTCTTCATCTCGTCTGCATGTTAGGCCTCGGTCATGGACACTAGACACTTCTCTCCTAACTGATGAGAATATGTGCACCGAGATCAGAGATCTTCTTGATCATATGCGAGAGGGCCTGTCCACTGCACCTTGTGCCATCAGTTACTGGCTCGAGGTAAAATCTTACCTGATTTATCTTCTCAGACGTCATTCCTTCTCCGAAAGCACGAAGCGCTCCATGGAAGAGCAAAATCTCCGAAACATCCTGTTACAGCTTGGTGCGAGTCATCCCATGTATACAGCTTACCCAGCGGATCTTAGAGCACTTCTTGAGCCTCGTGCACCTCAGGTAATTCTTCGTCTCCGTCTACAACATCTATCACCAGATGACTGCTCCTTTGAGTTTCTATCCGCGTTAGAAGAAAAACGCCGCTCGTCGCATCAGCTTCGACTACTTCGGCGGCCTGATGGTGAAATCATCTCTGATCCGGATGCAGTTTGCTCTCAGGTTCGTCGATAATTTACTATCAAATACAATGAAACTCCTCAGCCTTCTGTTTCTGCTTCTGCTACTTTACTCTTTGCTCTTCCCCAAGTTCCTTCCAATCTCTCTGATTCCCTTTTACAACCTATTTCGCAGACTGAACTTCGGACCATTCTTGCCTCTCTAAATTCCCGTGCTGTCCCAGGTCCAGATGGCCTTCCACTCCTTTTCTACCGTACTTTTCTCCCTTTGTTGCTTCCATTTCTTCTCGCCGCTTTCAATGCTGCTCTTTCTTCCTCTTCTCTTCCGAGGGGTTTCACAGAGGCTCATATGGTGTTATTCCCCAAGAAAGGCGATCTGCTTCATTTGGGAAACTGGCGCCCTATCTCGCTACTAAACATTGACTATAAACTCTTCACTAAACTCCTTTCCAGTCGACTCAACCAAGTTCTTCCATTTCTTCTTTCTCCCGACCAGACCTACACGGTTCCTGGTCGGTCCATCACTTCTAATCTCAATCTCCTTCGAGATCTCCTACATCTGGCTCGTACTAACTGTGAACCACTTGCCCTCTTTAATCTTGACCAAAGAGCTGCTTTCGACAATATCTCACATTCGTATCTTTCTGCTGTTCTTATTGCTTTCGGCTTTCCTTTTGCTTTTGTTACCTCTATTCTTGCCTTTCATCAGGACGCTGCTTTCCATGTCAAGACGGCCGCCTTCTTGACTGCACCTATTCCTTTTCGGCGAGGCATTCGGCAGGGTTGCCCACTTTCTGGGCAGCTCTTTGCCATTGCTTTTGAGCCGTTTCTTCGGTCTGTCCATCGAGCCTTTATAGATGCACTGCCACCGCCTACTGCAAGTACTAGGCACTTTTCTGTGACATACTCTGCATATGCCGATGACGCGACCTTTTGTGTACGGACAGACGCTCAATTCGACATCTTGCTCCAGATTTACGATCAATATTCTTCATGTTCAGCGGCATCACTTAATATGTCCAAGAGTGCAGGTCTATGGAGCGGAGCGTGGGCCTCTAGGACTGACACCCCGTGGGGCGCCTCATGAACTGCTTCATCCCAAAAATTCCTTGGGGTCCATCTCGGAGTCCGTCTTTCTGCTCAAAATGAAACATGGAATGCTCTCAGAGCACGCCTTACTCGAACTACTGCCTTCTGACGAGGTTCCCAGTTTTGTACTTCTTACTTCTCAAGAGCTCTAATAGCTCAGACTTATATTCTTTCACCATGCCTGTATGCATGGTCAGTTGAACGTATGCCCATTTATCACCTCAATGAAATCACTCGAATCATCTCAACGATAATATGGAACAGGTACCATTGGATCCAGGTCTCCACTCTCTGTCGTCGAGTCACTGATGGAGGTATTTCCCTGCTGGAAGTTCGCACCTACTATAAAGCACATAAAGTGGTTTCTTTCCTGCGGCTACTAAGTGCACCAGAGTCGCCAGTTACGCTCGTTAGAGATGTCATGATATCGCCTAGGAATTCCCGAATCACGTTTATCATGTATCTTCTAATGGATCAATCTCCTTTTTTTCCATTCTAAACTTTCCCCTTTCTACAAAGAGGTCCTTTCCTTTCTCCGTTCTCTACCCCTCTTCCATGCTCCACCGGCTTCCACCGCTGAACTATTAGCTGAGCCCCTGTTCTTTTCTTCCATCCTTCATCCCCCTAATGCTCCCTACTTTACTGACCTTTCCTGGCTCCCCGCCGGAATAGTATCTGTTCAGGATCTAATTTATCCAGATCTTTATTGGAAACTATTCTCTGATCTTTCCCCCCTCCTCCCCCTACCTCTTCCTCTCTTTCGCTGTATGATTCCTTCCGTTCTTCAATCATTACCCTCTTCCCTAACCTTGCCTCTCAAGCTGTGCTAACTCTTGTTCCCCCTGCCTCTCTTCCTCTTCCCTTTTTCCTTTCCGTTCGGGGCTCATCACTTCCTCTCTCCAGTTTTTCTATCTCGTCTCTTTACCGTTGTCTCATTGATCCACTGTATGCTACACCATTGATAATTCCAGATGTTCCGAATGTCGCCCTTTCACAAGTGTGGTCCATGTCTAATTCACCACTATCTGTTCCAGCAGAAAGAAACATCCAATGGTTGTTTTTTCATTGGCGGTTACCAGTTCCTACCAAATTATTCAGGATGACGTTTGTTGATTCGCCTAACTGCATGTTTTGCTCTACGATTGCGGATGTAGATCATGTATATCAACATTGCACAGTGCTTCTTCCCTTGTTACATCTGACCTTCAATACTGCACAGCGCCTTAGTACTCCTGATCTCTCTTTCTCAGCCTATAGCACGCTACTCAGTTCCAGTACTCTGCCTATTCCTATATCAGAGTCATGTGCTTATGTTTTCATATTAGCAAAACATGTGATTTTTTGCTATCAACAGCTTCGTTCTACCCCTATACAGCCTACCATCTTTCAGGCGGGAGCTGCGATGTGCAGTCAGTTCCGGAACAGACTGATTTCACGCTTGAGGCTTGCTTTCACTGTTGCTAAGGCTGCGAATCGAATCCCACACTTTATGTCAGTGTGGTCAGCTTTCGTCAATGGTTTTCTGGTCCATCAGAAGACCTTAGACTATTGTTCTGACTTCTGTGAATTTATTTGGACTAACTAAAGTATAGTTTTGTGATTAACGTGTTCTTAGGTGCCCTCTTCATCATTGCTGCCTAATGTTACTGCGCGTCTGCATGTTTCTCACCAACAAGGTCCTGTAGGTGAGTTTTGTTTTTTTGTTACACCACAGGCACTTAGAATAAGTTTAAAGTTTTATGTTCAGCGCTTTCCTTATGTCTGCCGGGCTTTATAATTTATGGTCCATGCTCACGGTGCTGAGCAAATGTTTGTTAGTGTTTAAATTTAATTATTAGTTTTGCACAGTGGGGTTTTTGCTCATGTTACATGTACATAAAGGTATCTGATCAGTCGATTACACAATGTTCAGCGAGGTTTAGCACTTTTGTTGTACAAAGAGTAATTGTTCCTCGTTCAGATATTTGTACTGTACCTGAAGTATAGTTGCTATGCCAAAAGCTCAGTTTTGTATATACTAATGTACTTTCCTAATCGCACTGTAAAATTTATGTTCGGCACATCTCGCATGTTGGGTCAAGATTAGATGTCTTAAGTTTTATGCTCATGGTGCGGAGCAAACGTTTTGATAGTATTTCAATTATATGTTAATGTTGCACAGTGTGGTTTTTTCTCAAGTCACATGTGCCTAACAGGAAATAATCAGTCTATTACATAATGTTCTGCGCTGTATTGCACATTTGCTGTACAAAGAGTCAGTTTCAGATTTTCATTATTTGTATTGTACCCGAAGTATAAATTTTCTGTAAAACGCAAGTTCTGTTTGTACTAATATACTTTACTCTTTGCACTGTGAAATTTACAGTTGTACCATGGAATTGTAATTTCTTATTAGTGTCTTCCCTATGCCGTTGCACCTTCTGTACATATGTTGTTGTTCATTACAAGTTAATATATAGTATTGTGATTGAGGCACTTGTTTCAGCCTAAGTAATAGTTATTTTTATAATTTGACAGTGTTTCACAATAGAGATATTGCATTCAATTTGTATAGAGTTCACACCATCATTGCAGTTAGATCATTTATTCGCTTATCTTTCAGATACTGAAAAGTATAAGCTTTCTGCTCTTTTCTTCTTTTTTTCAAGATTGCTCAAAATATACATGTTTGTTTTTGCACTGTAAAATTTATAGTTATACCTTGTACTGGTGTTCACCTATTAGAGATGGCACTCTGCTGATGCACATTGCGAACATATGTTGTACATAGAGTAAGTCAACCCTTCAGTCCAGTATTGTCAGTGTTATGAATTTGCTTACATTGTATATAGTGCATCCACATAGTGTAAATATCTCATCGTCATTGTAAATAGGTCATCTACTTGTTTATCTTTTGGTAACTGTTAGGCACAGGCCATCTGTATCTTCCTGTCCATGTTTGCTCCAAATAAAAATTGTTGAAGCTCACGGTGGTCGTTAAACCTCCAAATAAAAACGTTGAGTACGAAAGGGTAAAGAGAAGTTACATAATTTAAATAAGAACAGAGAACCAAAATGGAAAGTAAAATCACACAGCATGTACGTCACCTACGATGCTTGCGTTTCAGAACTTTCCATCAAGCTCATTTCAAGGATTACTCATTCGGTGTTTCTTAGGATCAAGGGTAAAGGCGCCCAGTTCTCTTAGAATTCCTTGGGTTTTCGTCATTGCAGCTTAGAATTACTTTTCAATGAGGTCAATTCTGGGTCACGCGTTGAATCCTGATACGAACGCTGCGATATTGTGGCAATCAAGTTACTAGAAAAGAGCTTCAAGCAAGACGTAAAATAAGAGAAAGAAGAATTATGAGGATTGCAGGGAGAGAAACTATGGAGGGTACTGACATTCCTTACAAGGTGTGCTGTATGCGGCATTGTCAACATTCCGTGTTTGTTGGCCTTTCACTCATGCAAATTTCAGTTGCTTCTCGCTATGCTTTTCATACGAAACGCTAGGTCTGAACTCCCACTACATTTTCTCCTTTTGCGCTGTGATTGGCAATCAGTCAAGCCACGCTTTCCGAAATAAATATAGGAATCATGCAACGAAAAGTTCAGACTGAATAGACTCATTGTTCTAGAAATAAGAAATATGTGTTATTCCGAAATAAGTATAGGAACCATGCAGCGAAAAGTTCAAACTGATTAGACTCATTGTTATAGAAATAAGAAATATTATTCCCAAATAAGTATAGGAACCATGCAACGAAAAGTTCAGACTGATTTGACTCATTGTTCTAGAAATAAGAAATATTATTCCGAAATAAGTATAGGAACCATGCAACGAAAAGTTCAGACTGATTTGACTCATTGTTATAGAAATAAGAAATATTATTCCGAAATAAGTATAGGAACCATGCAACGAAAAGTTCAGACTGATTTGACTCATTGTTCTAGAAATAAGAAATATTATTCCGAAATAAGTATAGGAACCATGCAACGAAAAGTTCAGACTGATTTGACTCATTGTTCTAGAAATAAGAAATATTATTCCGAAATAAGTATAGGAACCATGCAACGAAAAGTTCAGACTGATTTGACTCATTGTTATAGAAATAAGAAATATTATTCCCAAATAAGTATAGGAACCATGCAACGAAAAGTTCAGACTGATTAGACTCATTGTTCTAGAAAAAAGAAATATTATTCCGAAATAAGTATAGGAACCATGCAACGAAAAGTTCAGACTAATTAGACTCATTGTTCTAGTAAGCACTTACTGCGTTCAAAAGTGTGTTATGTTCTATGCTGTTACGACTTCGATATTTCTATTGTCGTGCAAGTCTATAAAGTCTAAGGTTATAAGACTCGTTTGTGTGGTGAAGTCTTCCAGCTCGCTGTTCAAAGAACATCTCAGTTACTCTGAGGATTTGGTTTTTAGTGTGTTTTACGAATCATGTTACATCATAAAGGCAAGCGAACCACCCTTGAAGCATACATTATGTAATGAAATGTATGCGGACACTTACATACCTATCCACAAACTTCCTGTCATACGAAAGGAATCAATATCGAGTTGGTCCACTTTAGGTTCTGTCACTGCTCCCACTCTGCTGAGAAGACTTTTCACTAGACTTTGGTACATTGCTGTTGGAATTACCTTCCATTCTGCCACAAGGTCTTCCATTAGTCGGGTCGGTCACCGATGGTGGGCGATGCTGCTTGGCTCGCTGTCGGTGTTCCAGTTCATTCCAAATGTGTTCCAAGGGCTAGAAATCGTGGCTCTGTGCAGGCCAGTCAAGTTCTTCCACGCCCATCTCATCGAACCATTTCTGCACATACTTCCCTTTGGGGATTCATTGTGCTTTTGTAAAGCACAATGCTATGTCAAAAACAAAAATGCACATACTAAATGCTAAAATAAGATATTTCTATTTTCAGTGGAGGACATCAGCTCTCTGAAGGCCGTTGTGCACGGTGTGATTGCTGGAATCGGCTGGCCGTTTGTTTTTTCGAAGCCAGACGCTTGTGTTGACAGCGGACTGGAATGCCCTCTGCAAAGTGGCGATACCAACAACTATTCTGCCGAAATTGAAGTTCAGAAAAGTTATCCAGCGGTAAGCATGTTTCATGTTATCTTCGTTAGTACTGTGTGTAAGTAGTGTATTGCATTGTTTCAAGAAATCAAGTTCAATTTTCGAAAAGTGTTGATGAAGAACGTTAAATAATTTGAAATTCAATGCCTAATCTCGAGTTTGCTTCGAGAAAAAGAAATTATAGCTCTTTTTGACGTGGATACGTCTTTAAAATCGGTACCATGGGGCTACCCTATAAGAAAACTTGACCGACATTATTTCTTACGATTGACAAATGCTTATAATTTCTAAATGATAACAAATAGCTAAAATCTAATAACTGACATAAAAAGAGTAATAACCAATGATTCTATAAATATCAACTTCAAGGTCATGCGCATGCGCAAGGAGAGGGAAGGGTGTCCGCCATTTTGCGGTCGAATACTCTGAGTGAAGCGTCTTGAAATCAGTATAACTCAATATCGCGTAGAGGTAAGATCGTGATATCGGTCTCAAACGATTTGTCTGGATGAGATCTAGCTAAAAACCAACAATTCATAAACATTTAATTAGTACTTTATAAGTTATAAGTGATAAACGAAAAAATATTTGTAAGAAAATCAAAATGTGTAAATATTTGAAGCAAAAGTCTGACTAAAAATACTACAAACATATATCAGAAGAAAGAAAAACTAAAAAGGAATCGAATAAGCCTAAAAGGACTAATACGGGACGATGTAGGGTTTATAGACAGAAAATGAAAGCCGAAACGGCGCAGCAACCCAGCACTTCTAGTATATGCGAACCAATGGAATACTTGGCCGTGAGTGAAACTTGGATGGATAATTCCAGTCTCATACATTTGTCCGGTTTCGAATTGAAGGCGAAAAGAAATAAGGCAATAGCCCAACACAAACCATCGACTTCCAAACGTACTACTTCGCTCGCAAGACGAACTGCGGGGAGAGTTGTCATTTGCAGAAACATCAACAGTCTAACAGATTGTCAACCCCTAAATGTCTCAGTCTACATCCGATTGAGCATTGAAGATGACTATGAGGGTGACATGTGTTTAGTTGATGTGACAGTGTCTGCTCAAACTCGCTTCATATTTGGTTCCGTTTACATTCATCCCAATGTTTCACAAACATCACTGGAGGTCTTCATGTTCCGTATGCAATGCGATTACTCTGAAAACATCAAGAAAGTCATACCAAGTATGGTACCGGATAACCAAGTGCCTATCTTTATCACTGGTGACTTTAACATTGGTGTGCAACAAAACACCAATTTGCTCAAGTTCATGAAAGGCAATTTCGGCTTGACTTATATAAATTCTCCACTAACTACCTTAGGCAATACTTGTATCGACTTAACCTTTATACGGAACATAGATGTGATTTGTGTACCATATGTTTGTTACTTCTAATATCATCGCCCTATAATAAATAAAATTATAGTCTAACTGCATCCCTCTTTCATTTATCAACCGACTTCTACCTCAAACCCCTTACTGTCAAACACGTATCCATGTAAATATAACCTACAGGTGAGTCCCGTACACAACCTACCCCCATTTTTTGGATTCAACCGGAATTTTCTGACGGTTATTCCTTTAATGACTAATATCCAGAAATCCTCGATTTACAAGCGAATTTCATCCCATTTTCGGTCACGCAGGCTCTCTCTAGCGTATGGAATACTTTTGTTCAACTAAACCTATACAGCCTAAAACTGACAAGAACTGTAAGTATGCGTGGTTTCCGTGAATGAAAATCACTGTAATTTTTAGTATTGTAATCTGGGGAACTACATGTAAACTTTCTCGAGAGAATGGGATGAGTTCGGCTATGGATTCTATGTTTGTTCTTCATTTCTGATTTTTATCTGTTTTAGGAGTCCTGAAACTAAATTTCGGATGCATGACTTTTCTGAGCCCCTGATGTGCTCATGGTTCATCATTAACTTACCAAAGCAAGAAACAATTTTGGAAAATAATTCTGTTTGAAGATTTACTTCGTTGATTATTAAGCACCGCAAAAAAAAAAAAAAAAAAAAAAAAAACATCTGACATTCACGAGCCCCTTTACGTGATTCCTTTCGTGAATTAATAACGCATATTTATTTCTTTTCCGTGAAATGACGGAAAGCAACCTGAACTTCAAGGATATTTCGGACGCCAGGAAAATTAAATACGTATAAATTTTCAGAAATCTTTCGAACGATCTTATTTTTGTCCTGCTGCTAGATCGGATATTGTGGATAAAATGTCGCATGGATTTTGATTATTGTGGCACAGGATATTTCTTCTCCTCTCTCCCATTTTGTGCACCAGATATTATACATTGTGTACCGAGTACTTAAATTATTGTACAGGTGATTGTATGATGTCTGTCTATCAGTCGTTGGACCCCATAAGACATTACAGCTATCAAAAGTAACTTTCATACGTATTTATGAGTTTTGTGAAATACTAATGTAAAACAACGCATTTCATCTTTTCTTAAACATAATTGAAAGGTATTAATACGTTTGAAAAGATCTCAAGCTCCAAAACATTCTGTAGCCTCGAGGAAACACAATGAAAAAAATGCCTAATTTGTGATAAGTCCTCCCACAGAAAAAATCAAATTGTTTCAAACCTATTAAAAAATGAGAAGCTCAAACAGGAAACAAAATGAGTAAATCGCTCGCATTAATGACAAAAAAAAAATAAAAATAAAAAAAAAATCATCATTGCGCCATTAGTTTTACCATAAACCTGATTCAGATCTCCGAGACTTTCTGGCTCAGTGGTTAAGACGCGCGTCATCTGTTGAACCAACCCTAACGATATCGGTTCGATCTCCATCGCTGCTAAAGGATTATCTGGGATTAGGGCTGAAAAATTCAGTGTCTTCGCGTTTATGAAACATTTCTGTATGAATGCGAAAAAAATCGGAAACGGACTTTTCTGAAATAAACGGAATTTCTAACTACGGAAAATCTATGAAAATTCGGAAGTTAAAAAAAACTAGCACTTTTAAGAACGGATATTTCGTGAAAAAAAAAAATTACCGGCAATTTTGCTGCACGTTATTTTCAGAAATTTTCGGTGAATTCACGTCAGTTATGTTTTACACTGCAGATTGGACAGTTCTTATCCTTAAAACAGCCCGCTCCTAAGCCTCTAGCTCTCACTGAGGGAGGTTGGTTAGTCTTATAAAAATCTGTGCTACATATGGGCACATACAAAATCTAAATGAAAGGCCGATTATGTCGGAAAATATAGGACTACGAAACTTTGGTAGCCCCTAAGCTTAGGAACTCAAAATGATTCAAAAGAATATTATTTAAATCATAAGTATAGTCCTGGAGCCACTGCATGAGATTCCTATACTACGAGACCCAACATCAAAGCACCATCTAGAAGAAAGAAATCCTACATAGAAGTTCACTAAGGGAATTATATGACTTCAAAGATAAATATTAAAGAAAAGGTAATTCCGATAATAGTGCTGGAAGTTATCTCCTATGCAAAGCCAGGGCAAGAGCATTAGAAACGAACCACAGAATTAACGAATCTACTAATATACGGGACAGATGTGGACTATGCAAATATGAGGCGGATACCATAGAGCATCTTGTGTTTGACTGCCTAGGTCTAGAAAACCAAAGAAATGTTTGGAATTGTCCAGACTATACATGCAATTGGGGCAAAGAAAAACGGCAAGCATGGAGACTTAATGGGTTTTAAAGTTGAGAAGTGTCACTTTCACAAGCAGCGATGATACTCTGATGCAAATCCACTAAATCCTTTACTAGAGCTTGGTAGACAATGTCTTTTATATGCCCCCAAAGAAAGAAATCAAAAGGGATACGTTCCGGGGATCAGGCAGGCTATAGCACGGATCCGCCATGTACGATCAAACGTTCTGGTAAACATTCGTTCAAATGGGCCCTGACATGCGTTGGTTGATGATGGGGTTCTATCTTGTTGGAAAAATAATCCGTCTCGTATCTGGTATGGCATAAATTTTCAGCATATTCAAGTAAACATCTGCAGCGATAGTCCTTGCAATGAAAAAGAACGGGCCGATAATTCCATACACACACTGAGGCCACGCCAAACGTTCACTTTAGGACTATCTCGTTGTAGCTCTCTTACTGCGTGTGAATTCTGAGATCCCCATATCCTGCAGTTGTGTCTGTTGCCCATCCATGAGACGTGAAATGTGCACTCGTCGCAGAAAATCACCTTCTTAAGAAAGCCGTTGTCGTTATTTATCTTTGAAAGCATGTCGGAATCAAACTGGTAACTGAAGGGCATGTCAATTGGCTTTAACGTCTGCAGTAACTGAATTTTGCATGCGCTTATGAAGAACGTTCTGGAGTGCTGACCTTGAAATCATCAGCTTACGACTAGCTCGACAAACGGACTTAGTTGGGCTGTGGTGGAAGGTTTTACAATTGACCTCTACTTGTTCTTCAGACATGTGCTTCGGGCGTGCCTACTGCAAGTGAGCCAGTTTCCAGCAAACTTTTGTACCACTGTGTGTCTTTCGGATGGTTCCATTTCGTACATTTGCCGGATTATCCACCGCACGGTCACTGGAAACATAAATTCTGCAAGCAAGTAACAACACAGTGAACACCTGTTTCCCCTAATCCGTTTCCTCTAATTCCCGTTTGCCCTAAACACGTTTACCCCAACGGCGTTTCCCCGAAATCGCTTTTACCCGAATTCCCATTTCCCCTAATTTCATTTCCCCTAATCTCGGTTCCCCTAAACCTCGTTTCCCTAAATTCACGTTTGCCCTAAATACGTTTGTCCGTATCAAAGTTTCCCCGAAAAACGTTCACTGTATCAAGTTTGTTCTAATTCTCCTTTGCCTTGATTCGCGTTTTCCCCAATTCATGTTTTCCGTAATTCACGTTTGTCCTGATTTTCGTTGAGCGAAATAAAACGTTTCTTTTATCACCAAAATTCAAGGGAAAATATCGAATTTATCGTCAAATTCAGGAAAAAAATCGCTGTATGTAATTTTTTATCGTCAAATTCAGGAAAACATATGTGTATTAAATCATCATCATCAACCATTATCAATGTACTGCTGGATGAATGAAGATCTCACCAAGCTTCCTCCACTACGGTCTGTCTTGCCCCAGTCTCCACCATCTCATTCCCGCACGCTTTCGAATTTCATCCACCCATCTGCAATGTGGTCTTCTTCTGGGTCTTTTCCTGTCCCTTGGAATCCAGTCTAAAATTTCGGCTGTTAATCGATGGTCTGTCTTTCTGGCAGTATGTCCAGCTCGTTGGCATTTCAGGGATTTTACTCTGATCATGATGTCTTCCACTCTTGTCATTTTTCTGATACACGAGTTCCTCTTCTTATCTCTCCTGGTTACAACAAGCATGCACGTCTCCATGCTGCTTTGAGTTGTCTGTAGTCTTTGTATGTCTCTTTTAGTTAAGGTTCACGTCTCTGCACCATATGTAAGCACTGGAAGGAAGCACTGAAGGATGCATTTTCTTTTAAAACATAATGGCATATTGCTCTTGAAAATTATACTGTTTCTTCCAAAAGCTCTCTAGGCAAGTTTTATACGCCGATTAATTTCTTCATCAATGTGACCCTCACTTGATATCTGCTGTCCAAAATAAATGTAGGAAATGGTTATCTCTAGCTTTTCCCCATGATTCGATAAATTTTCATTTTTTGTAAAAGCATTGTACATCACTTTTGTCTTCTGAAAGTTCATTTTTAATCCCACTTCTTTACTCTTGTCAGCAAGTTCCTGGGTCATAGTCTGCAGCTCTGATGAGGTAGTTGCAAAAATAACTACGTCATCAGCAAAACGAAGGTGAGTTAGATAATCTCCATTAATCTTTATCCCTTACATATACTGTATATATATATACACCATTGTTCTATATCCCTCTCTTAACCCAGTGGTCAGTAATGTTTGGCCTTGCTGTTCAGTATTTATTGAAGAAATTTGCAATCTTGATGTTTTTGGTGTGTATATATATATCTTGTAAAAGCATTGTACATCACTTTTGTCTTCTGAAAGTTCATTTTTAATCCCACTTCTTTACTCTTGTCAGCAAGTTCCTGGATCATACTCTGTAGCTCTGATGGGGTAGTTGCAAAAATGACTATGTCATCAGCAAAACGAAGGTGGGTTAGATAATCTCCATTAATCTTTATCCCTTTGTTTTCCCAGTTCAGTGATTGAAAGACATTTTCCAATGTGGCATTAAAGAGCTTCGGAGATATGGTATCACCTTGTCTCACTCCTTTTCCAATTTTTATGTGTGTTGTATTTTCAAACAGCCGAATCTTTGCACTTGCATTTTCATAGATGTTTTTAATAATATTAATGTATGCATCTTCAATACCGCAGGATTTCAGAGCCATTGCAACTGCTGATGGTTTCACCGAATCAAAGGCTTTTTCATAATCGATAAAAGCCATGCACAATGGAAGTTCATATTCCCTCGCTCTTTCAATTAGTTCTCTCAGTACGTGGATATGATCTATTGTGCTGTAGCCACTCCTGAATCCAGCTTGTTCTCTCGGTTGAGCCATGTCCAGTGTCACCTTCAAGCGGTGTGAAAGAACTTTAGTGAAGATTTTATAAGCCACTGATAGGAGGCTGATAGGTCTGTAGTTCCTGAGATCCTCAATGTCACCTTTTTTATGTAGCAAGATCATTGTAGCGTTGTTCCAATCCTCAGGAATCTTCCCTTCATTAAGGCATCGAGTGAAAATTTGGGCGAGTACTGTTTCGATTTCTCCACTTGCTTCTTGTATGATGTCTACAGTAATTCCATCTTCTCCTGGAGCTTTTCCCCGCTTCATGTTCTTGATTGCATGTGCAACTTCTGCTGGGAGGACTGGAAGAACTCTGGTACTGGTACCTTTCATGATGTCTGGAGTACATGTATCATCCCTTTCATATAATTTGGAGTAGAAATCTTTCACTCTTGTCAAAATTTCGCCTCTATTTCTTGTTACAGAACCATCTTCTTTTCTCAGTGCCATAATCTGCTTTTTCCCTTTACTGAGATGTCCCTTTGCTATCTTTAGGCTTTGGTTGTTTTCAATTGCTTTCCTTACTAGTTCACAGTTGAATTTCCTTACGTCTTCAGTGATACTTTTTCGTACTGTCTTGCATAGCTCTATATATTCCACTTTGGAAGTCACATCTTCTTTAGTTGTCCTCATCACTCTTCTTTTTTGCATCAACATTTTGGTTTTTCCTGATAATTTGTTCACATGCAATTTGTTCTTAGACCCAGCTAATTTTGTTGCTGTTTCCATAAGAGCTTTGGTTACTTTTCTGTTAACTTCAGAAATATCCACTTCTTCAGATGTTAGGCCTTCTAAAGCAGAGAATCTGTTCTTCAGTTCCAATTTGAAGGTATTATGGTGTTTTTTAAGGTTGGTTATGTCAATACGTTTTGTTTGTCTTATGAGCTTGCTGCGTTCGAGTTTAGTGTTGAGGTGCATCTTACATCTCACTAATCTATGGTCACTGCCTGTGTTGAACTTGTTTAGCACACTGCAGTCTTCTATGACGAATTTTTTGTTACACATAATAAAATCAATTTCACTTGTCGTCCCATTTGGATGTCTCCATGTCCATTTCCTGTGTGGCTTTTTCTTGAAAAAGGAGTTCAAGATGAAAAACCCTTCTGCCTCTGCAAACTCTACGAGAGTATTTCCACGCTGGTTTCTGTTGCCATGACCGAATTTACCTACTGAAGTTTCATTCTGTAGCCGTTGCCCTATTTTTGCATTGAAATCGCCCATAATTATCTTCAAGTGCTGCTTACCTTTATTATTTAGATGACGAATTTCCTCATAAAATTCTTCAATTTCTTCTTCAGCATGACTTGTGGTGGGTGCATAAGTTTGAATGATCTTAGCCTGGTATCTTCTCGAGAGTTGGATAACGAGTCGTGCAGCTCTGTCAGAGGAACTTTCAACTTCTACAACTTTATCCTTCTGTTTCTTGTTTATTATAAATCCAACACCACTAGTTCTGCCAGTATCTGTCCCACGATAGTAGAAGAGATGTCCACTTTTCAGTTCAATGAGATCTTCTCCTTTTCTCCTTACCTCACTTAGCCCGACGATGTCCCACTTGATCCTTTGTAGTTCCTCTTCCAATTCAAGAAGCCTTGAATCAGAAGATAGGGAGTGGAGAAAAGCTGGAGATAACAGACACGTACGTTTATCTTGGACAGCAGATATCAAGTGAGGGTCACATTGGTGAAGAAATTAATCGGCGTACAAAACTTGCCTGGAGAGCTTTTGGAAGAAACAGCATAATTTTCAAGAGCAATATGCCATTATGTCTTAAAAGAAAAGTGTTTGATCAATGCATCCTTCCAGTGCTTACGTATGGTGCAGAGACGTGGACCTTAGCTAAAAGAGACATACAAAGGCTGCAGACAACTCAAAGTGGCATGGAGAGGTGCATGCTTGGTGTAACCAGGAGAGATAAGAAGAGGAACTCGTGGATCCGAAACATGACAAGAGTGGAAGACATCATGATCAGAGTTAAATCCCTGAAATGGCAATGGGCTGGACATACTGCCAGAAGAACAGACCATCGATGGACAGCCGAAATTTTAGATTGGATTCCAAGGGACAGGAAAAGACCCAGAAGAAGACCACATGGAAGATGGGTGGATGAAATTCGAAAGTATGCGGGAGTGACATGGAGGAGACTGGCACAAGACAGACCGTTGTGGAGGAAACTTGGGGAGACCTTCGTCCAGCAGTGGATTGATAATGGTTGACAATGATGATGATGATGATGATGATATATATATAGCATTGAACATGACGGGCGTCTCTTGAACTATTCTAACCAAAAAATGTCTTCTATTGGTACATATTCAAATAAATTGTATAAAACTAAAAGTAGAATTCGAAATAATCGGTTTTGGTATTAAATGAAAGTATAAATGAAATTCTTTTTCCTATAAATTAAAAACTAAAGCTTTAAGAAAGCACACAAACAAACATAGTTTCAGGTAAAATTAACTTTTGTAGCTTTTTTTTCTTTTTGTCACAAACTTTATAACAATGTCCAAATTTTCTAAGTCTGTAGCAAATTTTGTTTTAAATACTAACGAAAAAAAAAAGGCGTTCCTGTTTCACATTTTATCAGAAGTAACTTTTCATAATTTTAAGTTTGGAAAACGATCTTTCAGCGTGAGCCACTGCTACAGACAGTAAAAATTTGAAAAGAGGGTTTTGTGCACCTTATTGCCGTTATCAGTTCTCAGGAATGGAAAAGGGGCATTGTAATTTTTTTTAAATTACAATAATTTTTCTGTATACTTTTTGGATTTTAAGTTCAACAGAAAGAAAAGGAAAGATGTTTATTTTCAGGCAGTGTAAAAATCTATAAAATCCAAAACAAATTTCATTTAACTTAACATTGTACACGTGTGCCACCACCCCCCTCACCCCCCACCCCCCGCCCGATAGTTTTCTTGAAGCAGCACATGCCCCTTTCAGATAATTTGTTGACTTGTAGGTTGTAAATGCTGAAAATCTCCCGATCGGGCCAGAAATGCTTTATATTTTATACTTTTGGTGTTGCCCTCCCCCTCCGAAAGGTTTCGTGAGGCAGCATATGCCCTCAGATAATTTATTGCAGACTTGCAGTTTGTAAATCCTGAAATCTTTTGTACAGTAGTAGACCATAAACATTTTTTATAAAGAATTACATTAATAATCGCAATTAAGAAACGACGAAATTACGGAAACTTTATGTGATTCAGATAACCAACTTCCGGGGTCGTGGCCACGAAGCGGTCAAAAACGCAATTTTTATACGGCCTGTTAAAATTTTTGTGGCCACTTAACCGATGGCCAGTTCTCCTACACCCAATCAGTGATGGTGCTAACTGGGAAAACATTCCAACTGGACAAACTGACGTCTGCTGTTAAGGGGGAACTCAATTAGCAAAAGGCATTTCCACGGCTCATGCTTAGAGTCTCGTACGGTGGGGAGAGGGGAGGGGTCTTGTACGCTAAGAACTCTTAAAAAGTGGGCCTTCTGCATTCATAATTCTAGCGAATGCTTTCCAATACTATTTATTGTTTTAATAAAAGTTTAATGCGATGTAGTACTTTATCTGTGAGGGAGGGCAGCGGGGGGGGGGGGGGCGTTACGGATACAATGGCTGCGTTAAGGACTAACCGTATAATGGTCCTCACCATGTGCACTTCTTTACACTTTTGTTGGCATGGTTATCGACATCATCAACAAGAAAGGAAAGAATAATTCTCTTGTGATATCAAGAACCACCGTTTTATTTCGGTTCATAAAAATTAGGACAAACATGTATTAGGGCAAACGCGAATTAAGAAAAACTTGATACGGGCAAACGTGAAATAGGGGAAATGAGATTAGGGCAAACGTGAAATATAGGAAACGAGATTAGGGCAAACGTGAAATATAGGAAACGAGATTAGGGCAAACGTGAAAAAGGGGAAACGAGATTAGGGCAAACGAAATTAGGGGAAATGGGAATTCGGGTAAAAGCGATTTCGGGGAAACACCATTGGGGTAAACGTGTTTAGGGCAAACGCGAATTAGGGAAAATGAGATTTAGGGGAAACGAGATTAGGGCAAACGAAATTAAGGAAAATGGGGTAAAAGCGATTTCGGGGAAACGCCATTGGGGTAAACGTGATTAGGGCAAACGAGAATTAGAGGAAATGGATTAGGGGAAGTGAGGCTACGCGAACAACACTGCACTTTTAGCTGCACCGTGAACGCCATTTCAGTAACGACTGATTCACAATGTACGTATCAGCTGCGCAGGGGATCAGCAGCGCCATATATCATCGACGAGCCTCGTTGGGTACTGCCAACGAAACTTGGTAAGTTCCTCTTCCTGCTACCACAAACAGCATTTTCGTATTTATGTTTTGCACTGATTTACAGCGATTTCTTACTGGTAGTTTTCGTCTCGGACATCCTGCATTTTTTGATACACAACTGATGGATACTAAGCGATGTGATTCAAATAAAAATATTCGTTATTTTAGTAACGTTCGAATAAAGGTTTCATGATTAACTATTTTTTTTAATTTCTTTAAAAAAATAATTCAATATGAAAACGTTTAAGCTCATTTTGTTAGAATAACGTCTTTATATTTCATTACTTTTAAAAAATAATGCTAAAAAGCTTTGATATTCCATTTCAAATCTTGATATTCGAACAAAAGCTTTGATATGCAATTAATCGTTTTTCTCTTTTTTTAATTCCAGGTGAAAGTAGACGTGAAATGGGAACTTAAGGACCCCAATAACAAAAATGTGGTATGCATCCTTATTCCTTCTCAGCTTGTATGAAAAGGAAAGTGCCAAGACGCTGGAAAAAAAAAATAGCAATGACAAAGGAAAGCTTGTTTCCATTAGACATAGGTCTTAATAAAAACAAAACAAAAAAAATATGGCTATTTGCAAGAGTTTTATCTGTGGGCGTGTCCATTTCCTTTCAGTTTTGTTTGCTCTCCTCAGAGAAACTGACCTACGGAACACAAATATTGTGAGACACTCTTTTTAAAATTTCACCTATCGAGAAAGATTGTGAGAAAACTAAAGAAGTGAGTGACGTAACGCATTTTTTGTGTTGTGTTAATTTTTAAGAATTGCTTTTTAGCAGTGTGCGAAAAATTTAATCCTAATCGTATTTTTATTAGTAAAGAGATCATCATCATCATCATCATCATCATTGTCAACCATTATCAATCCACTGCTGGACGAAGGTCTCCCCAAGTTTCCTCCACAACGGTCTGTCTTGTGCTAGTCTCCTCCATGTCCCTCCCGCACACTTTCGAATTTCATCCACCCATCTCCCATGTGGCCTTCTTCTCGATCTTTCCTGTCCCTTGTAATCCAATCTAAAATTTCGGCTGTCCATCGATGGTCTGTCCTTCTGGCAGTATGTCCAGCCCATTGCCATTTCATGGATTTAATTCTGATCATGATGTCTTCCACTCTTGTCATGTTTCGGATCCACGAGTTCCTCTTCTTATCTCTCCTGGTTATACCAAGCATGCACGTCTCCATGCTGCTTTGAGTTGTCTGCAGCCTTTGTATGTCTCTTTTAGTTAAGGTCCACGTCTCTGCACCATACGTAAGCACTGGAAGGATGCATTGATCAAACACTTTTCTTTTAAGACATAATGGCATATTGCTCTTGAAAATTATGCTGTTTCTTCCAAAAGCTCTCCAGGCAAGTAGTGTACGCCGATTAATTTCTTCATCAATGTGACCCTCACTTAATATCTGCTGTCCAAGATAAACGTACGTGTCTGTTATCTCCAGTTTTTCCCCATCAATCGATAAATCTTCATTTCTTGTAAAAGCATTGTACATCACTTTAGTCTTCCGAAAGTTTATTTTTAATCCCACTTCTTTACTCTTGTTAGCAAGTTCCTGGATCATACCCCGCAGCTCTGGTGAGGTAGTTGCAAAAATGACTAAGTCATCAGCAGAACGAAGGTGGGTTAGATAATCTCCATTAATCTTTATCCCTTTGTTTTCCCAGTTCAGTGATTGAAAGACATTTTCCAATGTGGCATTAAAGAGCTTCGGAGATATGGTGTCACCTTGTCTCACTCCCTTTCCAATTTTTATGTGTGTTGTATTTTCAAACAGCCGAATCCTTGCACTTGCATTTTCATAGATGTTATTAATAATATTAATGTATGCATCTTCAATACCGTAGGATTTCAGAGCCATTGTAACTGCTGATGGTTTCACTGAATCAAAGGCTTTTTCATAATCGATAAAAACCATGCACAATGGAAGTTCATATTCCCTCGCTCTTTCAATTAGTTCTCTCAGTACGTGGATATGACTATTGTGCTGTAGCCACTCCTGAATCCAGCTTGTTCTCTCGGTTGAGCCATGTCCAGTGTTACTTTCAAGCAGTGTTAAAGAACTTTCGTGAAGATTTTATAAACCACTGAGAGGAGGCTGATAGGTCTGTAGTTCCTGAGATCCTCAATGTCACCTTTTTTATGTAGCAGGATCATTGTAGCGTTTTTCCAATCCTCAGGAATCTTCCCTTCATTAAGGCATGGAGTGAAAATTTGGGCGAGTACTGTTTCGATTTCTCCACTTGCTTCTTGTATGATGTCTACAGTAATTTCATCTTCTCCTGGAGCTTTCTCCCGCTTCATGTTCTTGATTGCATGTGCAACTTCTGCTGGGAGGACTGGAAGAACTCTGGTACCTTTCATGATGTCTGGAGTACATGTATCATCCCTTTCATATAATTTGGAGTAGAAATCTTTCACTCTTGTCAGAATTTCACCTCTATTTCTTGTTACAGAACCATCTTCTTTTCTCAGTGCCATAATCTGTTTTCTTCCCTTACTGAGATGTCCCTTTGCTATCTTTAGGCTTTGGTTGTTTTCAATTGCTTTCCTCACTAGCTCATAGTTGAATTTCCTTACATCTTCAGTGATACTTTTTCGTACTGTCTTGCATCAACATTTTGGTTTTTCCTGATAATTTGTTCACATGCAACTTGTTCTTAGACCCAGCTAATTTTGTTGCTGTTTCCATAAGAGCTTTGGTTACTTTTCTGTTAACTTCAGAAATATCCACTTCTTCCGATGTTAGGCCTTGTAAAGCAGAGAATCTGTTCTTCAGTTCCAACTTGAAGGTATTATGGTGTTTTTTAAGGTTGGTTATGTCAATACATTTTGTTTGTCTTGCCACGTTCGAGTTTAGTGTTGAGGTGCATCTTACATCTCACCAATCTATGGTCACTACCTGTGTTGAACTTGTTTAGCACACTGCAGTCTTCGATGACGAATTTTTTGTTACACATAATAAAATCAATTTCACTTGTCGTCCCAATTGGATGTCTCCATGTTCATTTCCTGTGTGGCTTTTTCTTGAAAAAGGAGTTCAAGATGAAAAATCCTTGTGTTTCTGCAAACTGAACGAGAGTATTTCCACGCTGGTTTCTGTTGCCGTGACCGAATTTACCCACTGAAGTTTCATTCTGTTGCCGTTGCCCTATTTTTGCATTGAAATCTCCCATAATTATCTTCAAGTACTGCTTACATTTATTATTTAGATGACAAATTTCCTCATAAAATTCTTCAATTTCTTCTTCAGGATGTCTTGTGGTGGGTGCATAAGTTTGAATAATCTGAGCCTGGTATCTTTTCGAGAGTTGGATAACAAGTCGTGCAGCTCTGTCAGAGGAACTTGCAACTTCTACCACTTTATCCTTCAGTTTCTTGTTTATTATAATTCCAACACCACTAGTTCTGCCAGTATCTGTCCCACGATAGTAGAAGAGATGTCCACTTTTCAGTTCAATGAGATCTTCTCCTTTTCTCCTTACCTTACTTAGCCCGATGATGTCCCACTTGATCCTTTGTAGTTCCTCTTCCAATTCAAGAAGCCTTGAATCAGAAGATAGGGAGCGTCCATTATACGTAGCCAAGGTCAGCATCAGATGGCAGCCTAGTCCGGTCCTCCGGGGATTCTTAACACCCTCTGCCTTCATGTCGCACTGGCCGCTGCCTTGGCCAGGTACATTCCAGCTGCCGGAAACTGAGGGCCAAGATTTAAGTTGTAGAGTCATTTTAGAGGTGTTTGGCCATAACTCAACACGCTGGCCAAGCGGGTTGGTGAGTGTGGGATAGCATTTCCTCTGATCCCGATGGTATAGTTATACCGCTATTGGCGGTCGTCAGAGCCCGTTTAGTGGGAACAGGATGCACCACGAGAAGGCGGGGTTGACATTTGTCAAGGAGAGGCTGTGATGTTACGCATCACCTGACCTTACATCCCAGTAAAGAGATACACCTAATGAAATTGGCTAACCTATTGCTATAGATATTAGGAAAAAAAATTATACCTAAAAGGAAAAAGAAAAACTAATTGATAACGAGGAACTGTACACCAACTCTACTTAAAACAGTAAAACTGCATTAGTAATCCTAATTTATTAGCGTAAAATAAAAATCAAGGTTTCCAAGCTTTCGCACATCAGCCAGATAGTTTTTTCAAGGATGGTAGACAACAAACTGCAAACTGATAATAGAATATTTCAATAATTTGAAAGGGGTGACTTGACTAGACAGTAGACAAATAGATGAGGATGTAATTTTCATTCAAGGACACGAGGCGTTAGGTTGATTGGACACGCGGTATTTTGGAAGGAAAACAAAGGAATTCACTATTTGAAGAACTGGGCTCTCTAGAGAGACGCTATCATTGCAAGCTTTACTGTTAGTAATGATTTCCAAGGTTTATCGAATGGCTGCAAATCTAAGAGTGGAGTCGTAAGCTGATTTCTTTATATCACCCCACAGGAGCATAGGAGAAGCGGACCTTAACTTGACATCCCTGGATAGGGCAATGGTTATTTTACCGTTCTTTGTGTCACTTTTATGCTCATTGTTTCTAATTCTAAGCAAACGCTTGGTACTGCCGATGTCGTATTGTTTGGAACTATCCGGATATTATAGAGGAATGGCATAAACACCTTCCTCGTTGAAAATAGGGGGCTTGTCACTGTTTTTATATAAATAGTGCTTTCTTGAGTTAGTATTTGGTATGTAAAAAATTGAGCTCAGGTAGCGTAACTGTATCATAGAAAGATTAACACGTTTGGTTTTAGCTTTTTTTATTTTTGATAAAGTTATATATCTTGTTCGAGATGTATCCTACCTCAGTGATGAATTCGATGAGGTTTTTCAGTTCGCTGTGTCTAGAAGGGACATCAGAAAAGACGACGAAGGCTCCTCTAATTCTAGAACGGAAGAAAGCTGCATGTCTTGTGTTCAACGGGAGAGAATGAGGGCGGAACATCAGGTTGTGGATGGACGTATGGACGTTGAAAAAGCCATCGGAACATCAGGTTGCTGATGGATGTTGAAAAAACTATCGGAACATCAAGTTGTGGATGGACGTTGAAAAAGTAATCGGAACATCAGGTTGTGGATGGACGTTGAAAAAGTAATCGGAACATCTGATTGTGGATGGATGTTGAAAAGCCATTGGAACATCAGGTTGTGGATGGACATTGAAAAAGCCATCGGGTTGAGGTGCGATAGCTTGAAAACGTTGTTTTCCATTTTTACGCCAATGATTTCGCAGTACTCATATAGTTTTACCATTTTAAAGAAAAACGAAACTTATAATTTTTATCACATGTCGGGCAGAGGCTAATGGGAGGAGAACCAATGGAAGCATTGCTGGGAAAATAACTGACAGGGCTAGTTTACCGTATTATGCTTGCACCGCAACGTAGATAGAGTTAACTACAGTATAATCATAAGATTTGTTTCCCCAGTACATTTGCGCTGCTGGGAGTAGGGCACAACTTCTCGAGTTTTCTGTTTGCGTTGTGCTCATTGTATTTACTAATACATGGATTCAAACTTAGAAACCGCAGATCAGTTAAAATGAAACACAGACTCTGGACATGGAGTTGTAAACGACATGTGGTTACCGGTAGTGGTGCTATGGTACAGAGACAGACAAGAGGAAATGCGAGTTGAGTTACAACTGACCACCTGCAGTGGCGCATTGCCCCAAGGGTAGGTGGTCAGTTTTAACTCAGCTCGAGAGTGCAAGCGGTTGCTTCTTGATGCTTACTACGATACGGATATCTCGTGATTCAGTTTCTGCAAAGAGCTAGACCAGACTGATGCTGACTGTCATTTTTTTCAAAAAAGTCATGCTAAAAGACAATGCTGATTGTATTTTAGCATGAGAAGAAGTCCAACCAGCGCGCAACTAGGCGTTTAATTGGCGGAAATAATTTCGGAAAGGACAACGAAGGATTGTGCACCTTTCACGACCTGGGCAATGTCATCACGCTATCACGCAGGAAGCCATTGAATAGTGGACAGCGCAGGGAGAGAAAACCTTGGAGTGGCCCATCAACAACTACCCCAGGACCTATTTGTGCTGATCAGCTTGGAATCCATCAGCAACATCCTTCACGGTCGCCTCAAATATCGAGAAGTGTGTGCACAATGGGTTCTGAAGCAACAGTTGGTGGAGGAAGGATCAACTGACGTCAAAAGGAAGTCATGTCGGTGAATTCTTCCGTAAACAGGGGCGGCGTCAGGAGTGGGTCTGCGTGTGCCATGGCCCATTCAAAACATGCCTGGCCCATCCAAAACTTGCCTGGCCCACCCATCCCACCCGGAAAAATTTGAGGCCGAAAAAACTGATATTTGTACGCTAGTCTAATACAGGGTCAACGTTTCACGACTAAAAGGCACAGCGCACTCGTGCTGCGAATTTTTAACTCGCGAATATTCATCGTTCATCGGTGACAACATCAAGAATCGGCATTTGCTTTTGCGTTCATACGGAGCAGGAGCGGGGCATGGGAATGCTCTCAGTTAGGAAGGCAGAAGTGAAGTTACAGGCCAGGCGGAAATCGGCATGGCATCTCTTTTTTCAGGAGCAAATTAAATGATTGGCGCCGTACACCTTTTTTCAGGTAAATTAAATGATTGGCGCCGTACACCTTTTTTCAGGTAAATTAAATGATTGGCGCCGTACACCATACTCGATGTTTTAGCAGCAGTTCGAGTAGATCTTTCTGTTGGGTAAGTTATCCTGTGTCCGGTGAACAATTTGTGTGTGGTGTTGTGTGTTGGTTTATGTTTAACGTATTTAATAATGGCTGATTTGCCAAAGCGTACAGGAACAATCATTGCGTGTTTTCCGAATGGTGTGTTAGGAAAACAAAAGAAATTTGAAGTGAACGTACCAGGCACAAGTGCGGAAAACTGAGCATAAATAAAATAAAACTAATAACCAGTTTTTTTAAACTTCAAGGAATTTTATCTGAGTTGAAATTCGCAAAGTGGGATTTTAACAGCCAGATAAATGTTTCCTTTATTTGTGCTGTTTAATTAAATTTGAAGTACTTAGCTAATTTAATTTGAAGTACCTTTACCTAATGAAATAAAATACAGTGTATATTAGGGTGCCTTGGTTTTTGTTTTATGAAGAAAGTACTTTTTCATGGCTACTTTGCCGCCCCGGTGGCGCAGTGGTCTAAGCGGTGGCTTATGACCATCCGTCCGTGAAGTGTCCAGTTCCGAATCCCGGTGAGGCATGGATGCTGTATTTTTCTTACGGCACTGGCTCTATCCCTGCTATGGAACCAGTGACTCTAAATTAGAGACGGGCGACTGCTTATAGCCCATCGAGTTGTTCACGGTGGTCATTAAATCTTCATTAAAAAAAATGACTACTTTATGTAATTCAAAAAATGTGGCCCACCCAAATGTTTTCTGGCCCACCCGTGGCCCAATGGACATAAATTAATTTATAAGATAAAATGACATAAAATCATCCTCTGTCTTATGCCCGATTCGACAAAACTTGTTAAACACTCAAAACAATCGTTACTCCAAGCATACGTTGCACTTTAATCACCATGTTTAAAAATGACAGGTTAAAAACTTTTAAACGATGACATTAAAAATTCGTGATCTTTCGAAGGCACTGTGCCTTCATCATCAGGTAAAGAACATATGCGGCGTTTAGCAAACATCCAATGAGTTATACCGGGTGCGCCACATAAAAGAGGCCCCGTTGCCAGACGCTGTTAGGTGGGTTAAAATTGTTTGGCTGGTTTCCAGTTAATACCGCTTTGTTCCACTTCTAACCGGTTTCTGCGTGTACAGCTGCAAAGGAATTCTCCGGAGTGGTTAGTCGCAGCCAGATCCGTGTAGGTACGCGGTCATAAGTGTAAGTGAAGAGAGAACAGAGGCAACGGAAATGGTTTTAAGTACGGAACAGCGGATTTTTATTGTGGAACAGTATTTCAGAAATAACTCAATCAAATGAGTTCTTTACAGAAAAAATTTCCACATTGTGCAGCACCAGCGAAATCAGTGGTACAGAAGTTAGTGCGGAAATTTCGTCAAACTGGCACGGTGGGCAACAGGAAAAGAAACAAACCCAAGACAATTCCTACTGAAGACAATAACAAGGATGTATACACAATGATGTTACAAAGCCCTCGGAAGTCGATTCGCCGATTATCGTCTGCAACGGGAATATCTGCCACGTCATGACGCATATTTAAAGGGACTATGGCCACCCAGATCACCCGATCTCTCCACCTGTGACTTTTATCTGTGGGGAGCATTGAAAGTGAAAGTGTACGTAACTAATCTCCACACCCTTGATGAATTAAAAGTGAACATTGCGGATGCCATAGCCCAGATTACTGCTGATGAGTTGTGGCGCGTTACGAACAACATGTTCCGTCGTGTGTCTGTGTCTTGATTTCGGAGGAGAGCACTTTCAGCAATTGTTGTAAACGCAGGTAAATTACTCCTGTTTTCTCTCATTTCAACTATTCTTTAGCATGTATAGTAACATTGCTTGACTGTTGTCCTTCATTATACTCGGGCCTCTTTTATATGGCACACCCTGTATAACTTATTTCAAAATAACGACAACCATTACACCCGCGCATGCCCAAAGTGTTACGGTGGGCTTCATTAGGTTAGCCATAGATCTGTGGAAAATGAGTGACAAAAAAAAAAAAAAAAAAAAGAAAAAGAACAGTACTTTCAAGAATGCATATTCAGAGTCCATTTATGTTAAAATCAGACAGATGAATTAATTTGGCATTCTATAGCGTATGTCAGTGTGATTAGGGGCACATTGGTCCACCGGGATATATCCCGGTGAAGCACTCAAGATATGCCCCCCTTTTTTTGGGGGGGGGACGAGTGAATGATTATTCTGGTACTTATGGACCGCTATTTCATTTGTGTTTTTTTTTCTGTCTGGAAAATACTTTTGAAGATAACGTTTCCTTCTGTTTACTGTACATCGGGCGTTTGCTCTAAAATGGCATTACAAAATTTTCTGTACTTATGTGAGAAAAATGCCGCCGGAACAAGCATAACTTAATTAAGCTAAATCTAACCACAGTTAGATGTAGGTCGTTGGACTTGAAAGACCAGGGTGATTGGCATGTCTTACCCTCCTTTAGCAATCTTGAAAGAGACACCAGCACACATCATCCTCATCCCTCATCCAGTGTTTCTTTCAGGACTTTTTGGCCGGGGTGGCAAATGGAACCCTAGAGGGGGCAAGTTTTCCATTTGCTATATATCATCATCATCATTGTCAACCATTATCAATCCACTGCTGGACGAAGGTCTCCCCAAGTTTCCTCCACAACGGTCTGTCTTGTGCCAGTCTCCTCCATGTCACCCCTGCATACTTTCGAATTTCATCCACCCATCTCCCATGTGGTCTTCTTCTGGGTCTTTTCCTGTCCCTTGGAATCCAATCTAAAATTTCGGCTGTCCATCGATGATCTGTCCTTCTGACAGTATGTCCAGCCCATTGCCATTTCAGGGATTTAACTCTGATCATGATGTCTTCCACTCTTGTCATTTTTCGGATCCACGAGTTCCTCTTCTTATCTCTCCTGGTTACACGAAACATGCACCTCTCCATGCTTCTTTGAGTTGTCTGCAGTCTTTGTATATCTCTTTTAGTTAAGGTCCACGTCTCTGCACCATACGTAAGCACTGGAAGGATGCATTGATCAAACACTTTTCTTTTAAGACATAATGGCATATTGCTCTTGAAAATTATGCTGTTTCTTCCAAAAGCTCTCCAGGCAAGTTTTGTACGCCGATTAATTTCTTCATCAATGTGACCCTCACTTGATATCTGCTGTCCAAGATAAACGTACGTGTCTGTTATCTCCAGCTTTTCTCCATCAATCAATAAATCTTCATTTCTTGTAAAAGCATTGAACATCACTTTTGTCTTCTGAAAGTTCATTTTTAATCCCACTTCTTTACTCTTGTCAGCAAGTTCCTGGATCATACTCCGCAGCTCTGATGGGCTAGTTGCAAAAATGACTACGTCATCAGCAAAACGAAGGTGGGTTAGATAATCTCCATTAATCTTTATCCCTTTGTTTTCCCAGCTCAGCGACTGAAAAACACTCTCCAATGTGGCATTAAAGAGCTTCGGAGATATGGTGTCACCTTGTCTCACTCCCTTTCCAATTTTTATGTGTGTTGTATTTTCAAACAGCCGAATCTTTGCACTTGCATTTTCATAGATGTTTTTAATAATATTAATGTATGCATCTTCAATACCGCAGGTTTTCAGAGCCATTGTAACTGCTGATGGTTTCACCGAATCAAAGGCTTTTTCATAATCGATAAAAGCCATGCACAATGGAAGTTCATATTCCCTCGCTCTTTCAATTAGTTCTCTCAGTACGTGGATATGATCTATTGTGCTGTAGCCACTCCTGAATCCAGCTTGTTCTCTCGGTTGAGCCATGTCCAGTGTTACCTTCAAGCGGTGTGAAAGAACTTTAGTGAAGATTTTATAAACTACTGATAGGAGGCTGATAGGTCTGTAGTTTCCGAGATCCTCAATGTCACCTTTCTTATGTAGCAGGATCATTGTAGCGGTGTTCCAATCCTCAGGAATCTTTCCTTCATTAAGGCATCGAGTGAAAATTTGGGCGAGTACTGTTTCAATTTCTCCACTTGCTTCTTGTATGATGTCTACAGTAATTCCATCTTCTCCTGGAGCTTTTCCACGCTTCATGTTCTTGATTGCATGTGCAACTTCTGCTGGAAGGACTGGAGGAACTCTGGTACTGGTATCTTTCATGATGTCTGGAGTGCATGTATCATCCCTTTCATATAATTTGGAGTAGAAATCTTTCACTCTTGTCAAAATTTCGCCTCTATTTCTTGTTACAGAACCATCTTCTTTTCTCAGTGCCATAATCTGTTTTCTTCCCTTACTGAGATGTCCCTTTGCTATCTTTAGGCTTTGGTTGTTTTCAATTGCTTTCCTCACTAGTTCACAGTTGAATTTTCTTACGTCTTCAGTGATACTTTTTCGTACTGTCTTGCATAGCTCTATATATTCCACTTTGGAAGTCACATCTTCTTTAGTTGTCCTCATCTCTCTTCTTTTTTGCATCAACATTTTCGTTTTTCCTGATAATTTGTTCACATGCAATTTGTTCTTAGACCCAGCTAATTTTGTTGCTGTTTCCATAAGAGCTTTGGTTACTTTTCTGTTAACTTCAGAAATATCCACTTCTTCCGATGTTAGGCCTTCTAAAGCAGAGAATCTGTTCTTCAGTTCCAATTTGAAGGTATTATGGTGTTTTTTAAGGTTGGTTATGTCAATACGTTTTGTTTGTCTTATGAGCTTGCTGCGTTCGAGTTTAGTGTTGAGGTGCATCTTACATCTCACCAATCTATGGTCACTACCTGTGTTGAATTTGTTTAGCACACTGCAGTCTTCTATGACGAATTTTTTGTTACACATAATAAAATCAATTTCACTTGTCGTCCCATTTGGATGTCTTCATGTCCATTTCCTGTGTGACTTTTTCTTGAAGAAGGAGTTCAAGATGAAAAACCCTTCTGCCTCTGCAAACTCAACGAGAGTATTTCCACGCTGGTTTCTGTTGCCGTGACCGAATTTACCTACTGAAGTTTCATTCTGTTGCCGTTGCCCTATTTTTGCATTGAAATCTCCCATAATTATTTTCAAGTGCTGCTTACCTTTATTATTTAGATGACGAATTTCCTCATAAAATTCTTCAATTTCTTCTTCAGGATGACTTGTGGTGGGTGCATAAGTTTGAATAATCTGAACCTGGTATCTTCTCGATAGTTGGATAACGAGTCGTGCAGCTCTGTCAGAGGAACTTTGAACTTCTACCACTTTATCCTTCAGTTTCTTGTTTATTATAAATCCAACACCACTAGTTCTGCCAGTATCTGTCCCACGATAGTAGAAGAGATGTCCACTTTTCAGTTCGATGAGAACTTCTCCTTTTCTCCTTACCTCACTTAGCCCCACGATGTCCCACTTGATCCTTTGTAGTTCCTCTTCCAATTCAAGAAGCCTTGAATCAGAAGATAGGGAGCGTCCGTTGTAGGTAGCCAAGGTCAGCATCAAATGGCAGCCTAGTCCGGTCCTCCGGGGATTCTTAGCACCCTCTGCCTTCACGTCGCACTGGCCGCTGCCTTGGCCAGGTACATTCCAGCTGCCGGAGACTGAGGGCCAAGATTTAAGTTGTAGAGTCATTTTGGAGGTGTTTGGCCATAACTCACCACGCTGGCCAAGCGGGTTGGTGAGTGTGGGATAGAATTTCCTCTGATCCCGATGGTATAGTTATACCGCTATTTGCGGTCGTCAGAGCCCCTTTAGTGGGAACAGGATGCACCACGAGAAGGCGGGGTTGACATTTGTCAAGGAGAGGCTGTGATGTTACGCATCACCTGACCTTACATCCAAATATGCTGCTAATAGTCTGGGATAGTACAATATACGCAAAATATATTGTGTACGTTAATGCATTGCGGTTCACGTACGGTAAAATTTTTGGGTGGCTAATTTTTATGTATGTACATGTTTTTTCGTTTTCTTTTTTTTGTACTAGATCTGCATCTGATTTACTACTTTTTGGGCCTTCCAATAACACGAATTCTTGAACTGCAGTTATGGGAAGTTCGTTTCAGCTGCAGCAAAAGGCTTTTTTCCAGTTGAAAGTAATTAAATAAAATTTAATTTTCGCATTGATTAATTTCTTTCGCTTTATAAATTTGCACTGAAATTCTTGAAACTCCAGATATTTTCAATTTTCTCAAGATATTTTTTGTAATTGTTTCACAAATGATAGGTAAATACTGAAAAAGAAATTAATTTTTGGCACCATTTGGTTTTCCGTCCTCAGCGAAGAAACTATTGCAAATTGTGAATTCAGTTTTCGCAATAAAATTCGTAAGAATGGAATATAGTTTTCTACAGTCTCTCTCAGAGAACGTCTTTTGTTTCTCAGCAACGGAAGTAATTTTTTCTGACACAAAATTTTATTAAAGAACTGCGGAGTGTCCAGGAGAATGAGTAAAATGTTGTTAAATGTTATTTCTTCAATACAAGAAAACTCAATAATTCGTAGACTTGTGTTGAAAAGCGGTTTAAACATCTTTAGAAAAAAAAGTTATGTCAGCATCATCAGTTAACGATGATGATGATATAAAGTTTTTTTCTGTTTTTGTTTTGTATTGTTGTCGTTTTTCGAGGGGTGGTGGGGATGTGGTACTTTATAATCTTTCCCAAAAGCGGGCCGCTCAAAGTCAACTTCCAGGGCCGTTTATGGATCGCCAGTCCGCCACTGTGCGTCAGCAGGAGTTAAGAGGCGCATTACAATTAACGAGTATTTCTTAAAAAAAAAAATTCAGCAAGAACAGGTGACAGTGGGAGCACCTATTGGCTTCCCACTGTCATCTGTTCTTGCTGAAATTTTACTACAGCACCTAGAAAATCACTATCCCAAATTATGCAGTGTTCAACCATCTTTATACATCAGATATGTTGATGATTATTTCCTTGTCTGGCCTCACTCAACTGCTGAATTACATGCTTTGGCCTCTGATTTATCATCCATAGTTCCTGGCATAAAGTTTACTATAGAAATAGAAAAAGAACGGTCACTGTCCTTCCTTGACTTGGTTTCGCACTCCCCTAACCATACAAACTTTGAGTTCTCTGTATATCGTAAGCCTACCTCTATCCCGGTTCTGATCCCCTTCAATTCTTGTACACCAACCCCCTATAAGTATTCAGCACTTAGATTCCTAGTTAATAGAGCCTTTACCCATTCTTCAAATCCCTATTATTGTAATCAGGAATTGATGAAGATTAACGAGATTGCAAAAGTACATGGGTACCCCACAGATTGTGTTAAAAAACTTATACAACAATAAAAACGGAACACTTCTATAACCCTCACCAGAAGTGTACCCACAACTACCTACGTGGGAAATATAACTTATTTGAAACCAGTTGTTACTTTGCTAAAAAAACACCTGCAAAAATATTCTTTGGGGTTTGGTGTAAAGACCCAAAACTTTTTTTCTATGATTAGGCATGGTAGAGACACAATACCAACTCTATCTCATTTTGGTGTTTACAGTATCCCACTGTTGGACATTAATGGACAAACTGCAAATCTCCGCTATGTGGGTTTGACCTGCAGAAGCCTGAGAATCAGATGGGCTGAACATAAATATGCAATTCGTAAAGGAGTAGTTACTTCGACTTTGTCAAGAACTGTCATTGAGGGAGACCTAAAACCGGATTGGGACAATGCAAACTTGCTATCAACAGCCTCGACAAAAAGTTCTATGTTGTTTACTGATAGTTTTCACATTATAAAACTGGGACCTAAGTGTTGCAATGAGGATATACCTGTTTATGTTCCTAGTGCCTGGAGAGATCTCATGTTGGAATATCCAAGCGAGGAACCCTCAAAATAGTTTAGGTAATTTTGTAAATAGTTTGTAGTGATTGACATTTAATATATTTTACTGATCTCATTTACATATTTTTAATCTTGTGCTCATCTCTGTTGCTATATAAGTCATATACCGCTTCATAGTGATTTCACTCCTTAGCCTGATGATGCGGCCATAGTGGTTCGCGAAAGTGCTCGCTAGAGTTTTTAAACTCACCCTTTTAATTGTAAATAAAGACTTTTTTAACCTACGTTTCTAGATGGTGATTGAGAGGTGTGGTGTTTGTGCTCTATATTAAGACGAATCTGATCGTGCATTGACAGCCTTAATTACCCTTTGACTTGTTGAACGAAAGTACAACCTCTGGTTTTTGAGTATTTCTTAGATTAATTTAAAAAAAATGTAATACGTGCCTACAAAAAATCAAATTAGTTAGCATTAAAACAAATAAAAATTTCGGACAGAGGCCTCTAGAAATAAAAGTGTCTACGACCTACGAAGATCTTAAAATGGCCCTGGAGAAAGGGGTCTGCATACGTTTTCGAATTCCTAATTACTGTGCACACCTGGAGGGTGCCAACCTGGAATGGGATCCACATGATTATCGAAGTGATTAACTGGTAGGCGTCCAAATCCTATTGGATGTATTGGATGCAACTCTACAATTTGGACTTTCGTAAACGCTGGTAAATCCTTGGTTGTACTCATCACATCCGTAACTTCACTCTCAACCAACGATATCTTATACACATCCCTTTAGTCTACAGACCACGACCTCCTCCTCATTACGCAATTATTAGGTACAACGCCGTAATTTGACCTTTCGTAAACTCCGATACATCCTTGGTTTTACCCATCACGTCCGTAACCTCACTCTCAACTGTGCTACTAATATTACAACCCTACTACCCACCCCCTTTATTCTAAAGGCCACGCTCTTCTGCTTATTACGCCAATATCGATTGTAACTCACTTTCCATGGGGGTGGTCGTAATTCAGTGAGCACTCAATGTACTGTATTTTAGAGGCGGTGGACAAAATAATGAAAACACCTGCAATAAGAGTTACAGTGTACAGGAGGTATAGTGTATAAGAGGTACAGTGTACAGGAGGTATAGTGTATAAGAGGTACAGTAGGTAGTTGTGGGTACACTTCTTTAGCCTCATATTCCTACATGGAATATTTTTCTCGGATGGCTTCAACTGATAAACCGTATCTGTGGACCACCCTCTCAGATATTTCTGGCTTCGCTGCGACTTCTTTCTACCCTATTTACTCGCATGAGCTGAAGCTTTCGACAGGTGGTCTAGTGATCGGTCACAATGGTCCAAGGATGTAGGTGCTCTCAACAAGACGAACATGGTTATTCCTACTGTAGTTTCCGTTGGAGATCAGTGCTGAGACGGGTTGAGCCCGAAACCCCAAAGTCTAGCCCGGGCCCGAACCGGGCTCGGGCTGCACAATACTTACTGGGGTTTGTGCTCGGACGGGCTTGGATTATGAGAGACAGATAATTATTTTCCTTTTATTGTGATTTTGTATGATTTAGCACACGAAACTTTTTTACACTTTCTAGTTGTTAAAGAGAATTCTTCGGCATCTGAGCTTAGATGGAGCTATTCATTCCGGGCTTGGGTAACAAATACCATAGGCCATGAATTACTGGATTTCTGCGAAGGAAAAGTTTCTTTAAGAACTATAGAGAGTAGATAGGAAGTTAACGAAATTTTACTCCCTACCTCAACGGGGCAGCTCCCTGCTGGTTAGATTCAGCAACTTACGACATAGACGGTTGTGCCTCCCGATTTTTCCTGATGCCCCACTCCCGAAACAGGAAGAAATGAATGGTCAAAGAAAACTATAGAAATAAATATTCATCCCTTCCCCACTGCGCAGTTGAGAAATCCATCGGTTAATTGCGCGGAGAGGAAAGAGAGGAAGTTTGGAAGAAGAGATTTGTTTTCAAAGCCCAAATAGGTTAATCATAGTTTTCGGGCTCGTTCGGGCCCGGGCTCTACTTGCAATATAAAATTCGGGCTCGGGCTGACGGGCTCGGACTCTTAAAATTGGCCCGAACTCAGCTCTGCTGGAGATAGAGGATGAGTGCTAAAGTGCTGCCATTTGTTGGTCGGCCTGTGGCCACTATATCGAAAAGAGCGGGCGGAATTCAGATAATTAAACTCTTTGGAATTCAGATAATTAAACTCTTCGCACAAGACCTATATTCACAGAGAAAAAGTTAATTTGGTCCAAACTTAATATTCACGGTGCGCGGTGGCTGAATTTTACGGGATGCTTGTATTGTGCTGCCATCTACAGAAAATGCTTATAACTTTTATTTTCAGTTAATTTATTTAAGAAATGTTTCTCAATTAATATTTCTATGTTGAAGGAAATTTCACCATTTCATTTAAGTTTAATTTGGATATTTTATCTTCATGATACGAAAGTATAGCCAGATCTTTTACCGACAAATTCATTTTTAAGTTTATTTTGAAAATGGAATTTTATTTCATCATTCATATCTTTCACAGCTTCACATTGCTTTTATAAATTTCATTTAAGGCTGTATGTTCTTTTTATTATTACAGTGTGCCCCACATTATTGTAGCCTTTGCTTTAAGCAGTTCTATGTAGGAATGGGCCCTCGAGTCCATACCTCCCCTCCCCACTTTTGTGTCTTGTTATTACACTGGTCCGAAGTCCACAATACAGTTATATATTGCCTTTATTGACATAACCCCACACCCTCCTCGTCCATGAAGATTATTTTCTCAACTTTTAAGGATTTTCTGGGTATTCCTACTTGAAATATTTTTCTCGGATGACTTTAACTGATAAACCGTATCTGTGGACCACCCACTCAGATATTCTGGCTTCGCTGCTACTTCTTTGTACCCTATTTATTCGCATGAGCTGAAGTAAAAATAGTTGTAAGCTTTTAGCATTCTTAAAATTAAAACGAGTAAACGCGTTTCGAATCTTTTACAGATTGTAAGTTATTTTTTTTTTTAATTTTCGTTCTGTTTTGATGCTCTGTGAATTCGTTTGAGTTCTGTCTAACAGATATGCACAATGCCGCCCCAGTGGCGCAGTGGTGTAAGGCGTTGGCCTCTGATCATTCGTCCGTAAGGGGTCCGGGTTCGAATCCCGGTCAGGCATGGATGTTGTGTTTGTCTTACGGCACTGGCTCTCTCCCTTCCCTGGAACCAATGACCCTAAATTAGGGACGGGCGACTGACTGCTTATAGCCCATTGAGTTGCTCACGGTGGTCGTTAAACCTCCAATAAATAAATAAAAAAAAAAAAAAAAAGATATGCTCAATAATAGACAACCAATAAATGGTGAAAGAAGTTCGAGTGGTAGAAATGGCAACAGTCGCACTGAAACACAAGGAGATGATGCAAAAGCTGCGTTCTGTGTACCATATACAAGTGAAAAACGCTTGCATAACGAATGTGGCTGTCAAATAAAATGAAAAAGCAAAGGAAGAAAACAGGCAAGATAGAAAAAGTTGGAATGTTTTTTAATATAGAATATTAAAAGCGCCAACCCTGCGAGCAGCCATTTGGGAGTGTACAGACTTCTTTTTTTTTTTTTTTTTTTTTTTTTTGGTTGGAGGTTTAACGACCACCGTGAGCAACTCAATGCGCTATAAGCAGTCGCCCGTCCCTAATTTAGGGTCACTGGTTCCAGGGAAGGAAGAGAGCCAGTGCCGTAAGACAAACACAACATCCATGCCTGACCGGGATTCGAACCCGGACCCCTTACGGACGAATGATCAGAGGCCATGTACAGACTTCCTGGAATATAATGTAATAACGCACATAAAAAGTAGAACTAGCAAAAAACAAGAAACAAGACACCGAATTTTCGGTTTTGATGAGCACATCTTTTGAATCCTGTGCAACGCGAAAAAATTATCAAAGTTATTCAAAGTCAATGGAACCGGTTAGGAAAAAAAAAAAAAAAAAAAGAGCAACCAGATTTCTGCAATCGATAAATCATCCAGAAATAGAAACAGCTATTAATATTTACTTTCACCAAGCGATAAAATGTGTGTTACGAAGACTAAGAAATGGCGCACAAAAAATTTCTCATCGCGGAAGGAAGGTATCGAAGACAAAGAGATTTTCAATTCGAACAGTTAAAAGGAGAAATATGGTGATTTGAAAGGAAACGTTGTAGGGAGCCCAACCCTGGCGCCTAGTGGCGTACCGGAAAAACTCGGCCCCCCTCCCCCCACGCAAAAAATATCGTCGAGGCTTTTTTGCCAAAATTTATTAACTTTCAATTACTGAAATTTTTAAATTCCCTATTATTAACTAGGTTTTATGGGCGTTTTAATAATTCAAATTCTTTGGAACCTACAGGTATTTTTCGTAAAACCAAAATTGTTGCATTTTATTGCGTGTAACACAAATGTGCACGCCGTAATTAAAACGATTGCCCTAGTTTTATACAAAGTACTACAAAACGCTTACGCCAAAGCTAATTATATGCGTATTTTATTCTTTTAGAGAACCCTCTTTGAAATGCCTCACGATTACGCACATAAAATAATGTAACTGCCGTTGGTTTGTTGGTTAGATTTCATTAGCGCAGTAGCCTCAATGGGCCAAAAAGCCCCGTGCCTAACGGAAAAAAGCAACATTAAAACTATATTAAAAAGTAAGGTACAAAGGGAAAAAAACATAACAAGAAACGATGTAAATAGCCGACAATCAGACAACGGACTTCACAAAACGAAAAACACCACACGTAACTGCCGTGACAGTGTCCAAGGACCTTTTCCAATTTATACGAAAATATGGAACATAAGTAAGCAAATAAGCAAGTCACCATAGATGCCGACTATGGGAGGGGGTGGGTGGGGGTGGGGGTTGCCCATTCAATATTTTTCGTCCTGTTTAATTAAATAATCGCTTTAGCCTCATAAGCACATAAGGTGGAGCTTGGTCAACCTTATGAGGCCGAAGCGATTTATTTTCAAAAAATTAATAAATAACGAAATAAATAAACTTTTTCCCCATATTTAGCATTGCTCATTGGATAAGAAACTTGCTAGCCAGCCCCGTATTGTGTTTGACAAATCCTTGTGATATGTAGTGAAGGTTTAAAACAATTATCAAAAATAAAATAAATAAGTTAGTAAAATCATGCATTGCATTGATTATGATACGCTTTCCAACATATCAGAAATCATTACTGAAGTTATTACTCAAGTTATGAGGATAATGGCTGAGAAATAAATCTCGCTCCTGTGCCCTGACCTTTGATTCTATTTCGATGGTATTCAACAGAACCGGTTAAGTATACCTCCTGAACAATATACTAAAGTTTTGTCGCAATCGAAGCATTTTTACGTAAGTTATGACGTATAGGGCCGGTGGAATGAATCCCGCTCCTATGTCCTGACCTTTGAGCCCGTTTCGCCCATTTTCAATAGGGTTTGTCTCCAGGTTATCCCCTATTACGTACTAAAATTTCTTCGAAATCTAACCATTTTTTACGCGAGTTATCGTGCGGAAAGACAGACAGACAGACAAAGCTGAGGCATATACGCTTCTTCAACCTGCGGTTGGAAAGCGTAAATAAAAATAAACAAGTTAGTGAAATCCTGCAATGCATTGATTATGATACGCTTTCCAACATACTAGAAATCATTACTCAAGTTATGAGGAAAATATCCGTGGAATAAATCTCACTCCTGTGCCCTGACCTTTCATCCCATTTCGATGATATTCAACAGCATTGGTTCAGTATACCTCCGAAATAACATGATAAAGTTTTGTCGCAATCGAAGCAATTTTACGTGCGTTATGATGCATAAGGGCTATGGAATAGATCCCGCTTCTGTGTCATAACCTTTGACCCATTTTGCCCATTTTCAATAGGATTTGTCCCCAGGCAGGTCCTTACAACATACTAACATTTCATCCAAATCGAAACATTTTTACGTAAGTTATGACGCATAATGGCGATGGAAGTGATTCCGCTCCTATGTCCTGACCTTTGACCCCCATTTCGCCAATTTTCAATAGGGTTTGTCCCCAGGTGATCCCCTACCGCATACTAAAATTTAATCGAAATCGAACCTTTTCTACGTTAGTTATGAAGCATAAGAGCAGTGGAATGGATCCCGCTCCTATGTCCTTTGATCCCATTTCGTTCACTTTCGATAGGGTTCCTTCCCAGGTGTTCCACTACCACATACTAAAATTTCATCGAAATCGAACGATTTTTACGCGAGTTATCGTGCGGACGAACATCCGCACACAACGCGTGACGTAATGAGGCAGATGGGAATCGCGACCATCTGCTCGCAAGACTGCGACGTCATAAAACTGTAATAGGATCATCACACAATGCGTGACGTAATGAGACAGATGGCGTGACCGCGCGCCAACATATAATCGGACGACGTCATGACATTACCCTAAAAACGTGGTAATTCGGGGTGGTTATTAACCCACTAAACGAATTTTCCTAAAGTCGAGATCAAGCTAAATCGATTTCTAGTACCACAAAACGGTAGGTTAACGACTTTCATCAAAAGCCTTAGAGTCGTTTTCAAAATAAAATTTACATACATACAAGGATTGCTCCTTTAATGTGAACGTCAAGTAATTTTGCTTCCTGTAGTTCGAATGGAAAAATTTCTGTACACATTTTCTTCCCAATTAATGCGTTCCCAAGGATGAAAATTTGAACATCGATTAAAATATCTTCATTTTATAACTTGCAATACTTAATATTTTCTAAAACATAACCATAATTATGCAATCCAACATTTGTTTGTCTACTGACGTCATGAAAATACAGGTCGTGCCATCTTTTTTCTGAACAATTAATGCGTTCACAAGGGTGAAAATTTGAACATCGATTAAAATAGCTTCATTTTATAACTTAGAATATCTAATATTTTCTAAAACATAACCATAATTATGCAATCCAACATTTGTTTGTCTACTGACGTCATCAAAGTACAGGTCGCGCCATCCCTTTTCTGGTTTCAACACCACTAAAGGAAAAGTTATTGATTTCTAATATAATTATGGTTATGTTTCAGAAAATATTAAGTATTCCAAGTTATAAAAAGAAGTTATTTTAACCGATGTTCAAATTTTCATCCTTGGGGACACATTATTTGTGAAGAAAATGTGTACAAAAGTTTTTCCATTGGAAGTATAGGAAGCAAAATTACTTGACGTGCACCTTAATAATATGGGATAAGGGCGATGGAGTGGATCGCAATCCTATGTCTTGACCTTCGACCCCATTTCGTCAATTTTCAATAGGGTTCGTCTCCAGGTGGTCCCTTACTACATACTAAAATTTCATCGAAATCGAACCATTTTTACGCACGTTATGGCGCATAAAGGCAATGGATTCCGCTCCTATGCCCTCACCTTTGACCCCATTTTGCCCATATTCAGTAAGGTTCGTCCCCCAGGTAATTTCCTACGACATACTGAAATTTCATCGAAATCGAACCATTTTTATGCCCGTTATGACGCATAAAGGCAATGGAAAATATCCCGCTCTATGTACTGACCTTTGACCCCAATTCACCCATTTTGAATAGGGTTTGTCTCCAGGCGGTCCCTTACCACATAGTCAAATTTCATTGAAATCGAACCATATTTACGCAAGTTATGACGTATAAGGGCATGGAATGGATCCCGCTCCTACGTCGTGACCTTTGACCCCATTTGTCCCATTTTCAATAGGGTTCGTACCCGGTGGTCTCCTACCACATACTAAAATTTCATCGAGATTAAAATATTTTTACGCGAGTTATCGTGCGGACAGACGGACGGACAAAGCTGGAGCATATACGCTTCTTCAAAATACGGTTGGAAAGCGTAAAAAACCCATATTATAATCTCTAACACCTTTAATTATCCACATGTACCTATTTTTTGGGTTTCTGCTTCTTTGAATAACCCAGCTTATTTATCATATTTTTTATAAACTTTTAGAAAAAAATCTCTATGGATATTTTTGTAAAATCACAGGGCACATTTTAATTTTGAAAATATTCATATTTAGCGTAAGAATATTTCTGTTTCCTTGTTCATTTGCTGATGAGCAGTTACAATTGTGTTTTAAAATATACGTCGAATCTTGTAGTTCATCTTTTAGCAGCCCTCCCCCCCCTCATTTTTTTTATTTTCCTCCTCAAAATGGAAGTGACATGTTCCTCCCACGTGTGATCTCTTCATGCCTGCCCCCCCAATAATTTGGTGAAGTCCGTGGGTGCCACTGCAAGTAATAAGAATATTCTGGCACAAAAAGGCAAAACTTCTTAAATTATTTTATCTTGAATATACAAAACATATAGTATATTTAACATCATGCTTCAATATTTTGCACGCAGTCTCTACGGAGAACATCATTCACTATGTTCTGAAGGATGCGTTTTTTTGTGCAAACGACTGTAATACATAATTCCTTATCCGCATTAGTACAAAAAATTTCATGGGGCCTCTAAAAAAAATAAAATAAAAATAAAAATAAATAACAGTTTCTAGACTCAGCAAAAATACTTTACAAAATTTTTAGGGGAAAGATGACGGCTGTTTTCAATGAAGTATTAAAAAGAAAAACATTTTTTTTAATTAATAAGTAAAATATTGAGAAATAATTTTCGTGGTGTTAGTTTATAAAACCTGGATGACGGGAGAGGAGCGACTACTTGAGTCCCCTTTTCAGAGCCATAGTAATATTTGTTATATGTGAGTATTAACAAAATAATATGAAAGAAACATCAGTTCAATGTATGAATTTTGTGTATTAATAAAATAATAATTATTTCATATTATTTTGTCAATAAACATATATAAGAAATAGCATTATGGCTCTGAAAAGGGGACTCAAGTAGTAACTACTTTCCCGTCATCCATTTTTTATAAACTAAAACCACGAAAATTACTTCTCAATATATTACTTATTAATTGAAAAAAAAAATTGTTTTTATTTTTAATGCGTCATTCAAATCTGCCGTTGTGTGAAATTTCCTCTAAAACTTTTGTAAAACCTTTTTGCGGAGTGTTTGCCGTGAGATCCCCCCCCATGCGGGCGTTGCTGGGCTATCAGTACGCCCTGCAACGTTTCGTTTGAAACCACTTCCGTAAATGAAAGATTTGAGCTCGACAGAGAGTGTGACGTGCTGCGATCTATTATCCAATTTTGGAAACACTAGGCAGTGATAACGAACCAGTCGATTTTGTATCAAAAAGTGAACTCAGCTTGGAAAATATTGAGTGCATTGACCCTATTAAACGAGATTTTTCGCTTCACTTCAGTATTGCTGCACCAAGTCAAATATATCGCTGTTGATGTTTATATCTGTCACTAGATGGCGACAGATCGTCGCTAGTCATGCAAAGTGTTCCTCACTGCGACACGGAACATTATTCGAATAAAAAGTTTCATTCTTTCGAAAAGATCAAGAATATTATAAATATTTTAATCCTATTACAAGAATAATATATATATTATATCATCATCATCATCATCATCATTGTCAATCATCAATCCACTGCTGGACGAAGGTCTCCCCAAGTTTCTTCCACAACGGTGTGTCTTGTGCCAGTCTCCTCCAGGTTACTCCCGCATACTTTCGAATTTCATCCACCCATCTCCAATATGGTCTTCTTCTGGGTCTTTTCCTATCGCTTGGAATCCAGTCTAAAATTTTAGCTGTACATCTATGGTCTGTCCTTCTGGCAGTATGTCCAGCCCATTGCCATTTCAGGGCTTTTACTCCGATCATGATGTCTTCCACTCTTGTCATTTTTCTGATCCACGAGTTCCTCTTCTTATCTCTTCTGGTAACACCAAGCATGCACCTCTCCATGCTGCTTTGAGTTGCCTGCAATCTTTGTATGTCTCTTTTAGTTAAGGTCCACGTCTCTGCACCATATATAAGCACTGGAAAGATGCACTGATCAAACACTTTTCTTTTAAGATATAATGGCATATTGCTCTTGAAAATTATACGGTTTCTTCCAAAAGCATTCCAGGCAAGTTTTATACGCCGATAAATTTCTTCATCAATGTGACTCTCACTTGATATCTGCTGTCCAAGATAAATGTTGGTATGAAATTAAAAGTTGCTGTCTTTAGCACGCTATATTAAAACAATTTACCAAACCGTAAACAAATTTTGCATTTTATTCACGATCCAAAACCGTTCAATGAAAGTGACAAGTACTTTCGAAGCCAGAATGGCAAGTACTTTCGAAGCCTCAGGCCGACAATGACACGGTACAAGAAAAACAAACCAGTCAATTTGTACTGCAATACGAGGCGCATCTGTTTATGAGTTCACCAATCAGGTAGCGATGCCATCCCACTAAATCCTAAACAAAAAGTTCAGATATAAAAACAAAATGTACAGTATTATACACCAAGTCCTGAAGACCCGGTTGTGCTTGTAAAGAATGAAGTATTCGTCTCCAGGGTCTGTGAATCACAGTTGGTAGTTCTATGTTGCAGAACATTTCTCCGTAAGAAAGAATACAGATACTTTTCAACAGAAGAATTGAGCGTTTGTGGACTGTAGATATTAAGATTTTAGTGTTGTTCCAATCGGGGGTGAATCCATCCTGTTTTGCTGCTACTGCTACAGTGAGTGCGGAATTTATTGTATCAGTACGTAGGGAATATTTATGTTCAGACAAACGAGTATTTAAGGTCCGAAGTGTAGAGCCCACATAGTACTTTACTTCACTGTAAGTATCTTCAGGTAGTAAAGGTATACTATACACACCAGAATTATTGAGGGTAGGAACTTTGTCTCTATCATTCCTCACCAGTGAAAAAACATTCCTGGTACTAATTCCAAAGGACATATTATGTTTACGACATGCTTTTTTCAGAATAGTTACAAGTGGGGGTATGAATTCTATCTTACCAACAAATTGTGTAGGGGTAGTTTGAGTAGATAATGTGTTTGAGTAGTATGTTCTTAAGCCGAAAATCATATAAAGCTTATGTCAACTTGTCAAAACAGTGCCATCAATTAGAATTAGGTAGGATTTTGGTTAATTTTTTTACATCTCTCAATAGTGAAATAAACCATGTCCATGACAGACACATTGGAAAGCTGTGTGATCTTGTTTCTAGACGTTCACCCAATATCAGGACTGAGATACAATACCATAGGCATGTTGATTTGACCTTTAAATCTGAACCCTTCATTAATCTGAGTTCAATGAGGTTGTCCCACAGTCAACAGGCTGCACTTAACAAGGGTTACAAATTCAGTTACCCAACCCCATTCAAACGACCTCAGCAAATTATTGCACAGGTGGAAAACATCATTGGGGCATTGCCTGAAGAGGAAAGGGATCTCGTACGCCTTTCGGCCGCAAAGGTTCTTTCACAACCACCTAAAATACAACCTGCTCTGAAATATGAACGAAAACAACTTTTGGAAATTGCAAATAACCCTAATTTATCAATAATTGGAGCTGATAAAACACAACAAATTATTATTCTTGATCAAAAAGATTACCATTACAAAATGATTCAAGCCATAGCTGACATCCCGCATCGTATTTTAAAATCTGATCCAACAGCAGCTACAATTGCTGAATTGAGCAGAATGAGAAACAGTGGTTGTCTCCTGCAATCTATCTCCTGCAACATGAAACCCCCAGTCGGCCCTAGGGTTCCAGAAATCTTCGGAAAATTAAAACTACACAAACCAGGTCATCCACTTAGACTACTTGTCTCCGGGTACGCTAGTCCTACCCGTATTCTGGAAACCGCGTTGGCCACGTACCTTAAACCACTCACACTGAATTCTAGTGTGTCTATTCATAGCTCCATCCAAGCATTAAATTACATTAATTCTTTTGACTCTCAGGGAACTCCCTTTATTATGGCTTCTTTAGATGTTGTGTCATTGTTTCCCAGTGTACCTCTTCATTTGGTTCACGATATTATTGATAAAAAACTTCACGAGGATAAATCTGTTCCACCTCTCGAAGCAAACGCAGCCATTGCGGCACTTTAGCTAATAGCCAAAAGATCGTATTTTAAGTTTGACAATGCCATTTATCATCAAACGGAGGGAGCCCCAATGGGGTCCCCACTTTCTCCCATTCTGGCCGAAATTCTGATGCAAACTCTTAAAGAAAAAATTTTGTCGGAATTTCCGGTTCAACCATTATTACTTCTGCGGTATGTCGATGACTTGCTAATCTTTTGGCCCCACCCCTTGTCCTTACTAGAACGTTTTACGGATTGTCTTTCCAACCAGTACCCTACCATTAAGTTTACTTGTGAAATTGAAGACCAAGGAAAACTGCCGTACCTGGATATTTTACTACTTCGAGACTTAAATACTCACCAACTTAACTACTCTGTGTTCCACAAACCTACTTCTATACCTTGCATGATACCTTATTCATCATCTCACCTTTTTAAACATAAGGTCTCCTCCTTCATCTTTTTGATAAAACGTGCTTTCACTCATTCGACTTCACGCAGAGCCCGACAACTTGAATTAACCAGGATTTCGTCTATGACACAATCGTTCGGCTTCCCACCTCACCTTTTCCAAGGACTTTTGCGAAAATTCCAGAGACTGAGATTTACCACATTATCTACTCAAACTACCCCTACACAATTTGTTGGTAAGATAGAATTCATACCCCCACTTGTAACTATTCTGAAAAAAGCATGTCATAAACATGATATGCCCTTTGGAATTAGTACCAGGAATGTTTTTTCACTGGTGAGGAATGATAGAGACAAAGTTCCTACCCTCAATAAGTTCTGGTATGTATAGTATACCTTTACTACCTGAAGATACTTACAGGGAAGTAAAGTACTATGTGGGCTCTACACTTCGGACCTTAAATACTCCTTTGTCTGAACATAAATATTCCCTACGTACTGAAACAATAAATACCGCACTCACTGTAGCAGTAAAACAGGATGGATAAACCCGCGACTGGAACAACACTAAAATCTTAATATCTACAGTCGACAAACGCTCAATTCTTCTGTTGGAAAGTATCTGTATTCTTTCTTACGGGGAAATGTGCTGCAACATAGAACTACCAACTGTGATTCACAGACCCTGGAGACGAATACTTCAATCTTCACAAGCACAACCGGGTCTTCAGGACTTTGTATAATAACTGTACATTTTGTTTGTATATCTGAACTTTACGTTTAGGATTTAGTGGGATGGCATCGCTACCTGATTGGTGAACTCATGAACAGATGCGCCTCGTATTGCAGTACAAATTGACTGGTTTGTTTCTTGTACCGTGTCATTGTCTGCCTGAGGATGAAGCCATTGTGGCTTCGAAAGTACTTGTCACTTTCATTGAACAGTTTTGGATCGTGAATAAAATGCAAAATTTGTTTACGGTTTGGTAAATTGTTTTAATATATCGTGATAAAGACAGCAACTTTTAATTTCATACTTCATCAGCACGAAAGAAACTGGTATCACATAAATGTTGGTATTGGTTATCTTCAACTTTCCCCCATCAATCGATAAACCTTTATTTCTTGTAAAAGCATTGTACATTACTTTTGTCTTCTGAAAGTTCATTTTTAATCCCATTTCTTTACTCTTGTCAGCAAGTTCCTGGATCATACCCTGCAGCTCTGATGATGTAGTTGCAATAATGACTACTTCATCAGCAAAACGAAGGTGAGTTAGATAATCTCCATTAATCTTTATCCCTTTGTTTTACCAGTTCAGGGATTGAAAGACATTTTCCAATGTGGCATTACAGAGCTTGGGAGATATGCTGTCACCTTGTCTCACTCCCTCTCCAATTTTTATGTGTGTTGTACTTTCAAACAGCCGAATCTTTGCACTTGCATTTTCATAGATGTTATTAATAATATTCATGCATGCATCTTCAATACCGCAGGATTTCAAAGGCATTGTAACTGCTGATGGTTTCACCGAATCAAAGGCCTTTTCATAATCGATAAAAGCCATACACAATAGAAGTTCATATCCCCTCGCTCTTTCAATTAGTTCTCTCAGTACGTAGATATGATCTATAGTGCTGTAGCCACTCCTGAATCTTCAAGCGGTGTGAAAGAACTTTAGTGAAGTTTCATAAACCACTGATAGGAGGCTGATAGGTCTGTAGTTCCTGAGATCCTCAATGTCACCTTTTTTATGTAGCAGGATCAATGTAGCATTGTTTCAATACTCAGGAATCTTCACTTCATTAAGTCATCGAGTGAAAACTTGAGCGAGTACTGTTTCAATTTCTCCACTTGCTTCTTGTATGATGGCTACGGTAATTCCATCTCCTCCTGGAGCTTTTCCCCGTTTCATGTTCTTGATTGCATGTGAAACTTCTGCTGGGAGGACACGGAAGAACTCTGGTACTTTTCGTAATGTCTGGAGTACATGTATCATCCCTTTCATATTGTTTTGAGTAGAAATCTTTCACTCTTGTCAAAATTTCACATCTATTTCTTGTTACAGAACCATCTTCTTTTCTCAGAGCCATAATCTGTTTTCTTCCCTTATTCAGATGCCCCTTTGCTCTCCTCAGGCTTTGGTTTTTTTCAATCGTATTCCTCACTAGTTCACAGTTGAATTTCCTTACGTCTTCAGTGATACTTTTTGTTACCGTCTTGCATAGCTCTATATATTCCACTTTGGAAGTCATATCGCCTTTAGTTATCCTCATCTCTCTTCTTTTTTGCATCAGAATTTTGGTTTTTCCTGATAATTTGTTTGTATACAACTTGTTCTTAGTACCAGCTATTTTTGTTGCTGTTTCCATAAGAGCCTTGGTTAGTTTTCTGTTAACTTCAGAAATGTCCACTTCTTCCAATGTTAGACCTTCTAGAGCAGTGAATCTGTTCCTCAGTTCCAATTTGAACGTTTTATGATGTTTTTTAAGGTTGGTCATGTCGATACGCTTTGTTTGTTTTATGAGCTTGCCAGGCTCGTGTTTGGCATTGAGGTGCATCTTACATCTTACCATTCTATGGTCACTACCTATGTTGAACTTGTTTAGCACACTGTAGTCTTCCTTGACAAATTTCTTGTTACACATAATAAAATCAATTTCACTTGTCAATCCATTGGGATGCATCCATGTCCATTTCCTTAGCAGCTTTTTCTGGAAAAAGGAGTTCAATATGAAACACCCTTCTGCCTCTGCAAAATTCTACGAGAGTATTTCCACGGTGGTTTCTGTTGCCATAACCGAATTTACCTACTGAAGTTTCATTCTGTTGCTGTTGCCCTATTTTCCCATTGAAATCTCCCATAATGATCTTCAAGGGCTGCTGGCCTTTATTATTTAGATGACGAATTTCCTCATAAAATTCTTCAATCTCTTCTTCAGCTTGACTTGTAGTTGGTGCATAAGCTTGAATAATCTGAGCCTGGTATCTTCTCGAGAGTTGGATAACAAGTCGTGCAGCTCTGTCAGAGAAACTTTCAACTTCTAGCACTTTATCCTTCAGTTTCTTGTTTATTATAAATCCAACACCAATAGTTCTGCCAGTATCTGTTTCAGGATAATAGAAGAGATGTCCACTTTTCAGTTTAATGAGATCTTCTCCTTTTCTCCTTACCTCACTTAGCCCAATGATGTCCCACTTGATCCTTTGTAGTTCTTCTTCCAATTCAAGGAGCCTTGAATCAGAAGATAGGGAGCTTCCGTTATACGTAGCCAAGGTCAGCATCAGATGGCAGCCTAGTCCGGTCCTCCGGTGATTCTTCGCACCCGCTGCCTTCATGTCGCACTGGCCGCTGCCTTGGCCAGGTACACTCCAGCCGCCGGAGGCTGAGAGCCAAGATTTAAGTTGTGGAGTCATTTTGGAGGGTTTGGCCATAACTCAAAACGCTGGCCAAGCAGGTTGGTGAGTGGAGGATAGCATTTCCTCTAATCGCGATGGTATAGTTATACCGCTATTGGCGGTCGTCAGAGCCCCTTTAGTGGGAACAGGATGCACTGCACCACGAGACGGCGGCGTTGACATTTGTAAAGGAGAGGCTGTAGTATGTTGCGCATCGCCTTACCTTAGTAAATTATATATATAATATATATAATACTTTCAAGCTGGAACTGAAGAACAGATTCTCTGCTTTAGAAGGCCTAACATTGGAAGAAGTGGATATTTCTGAAGTTAACAGAAAAGTAACCAAAGCTCTTATGGAAACAGCAACAAAATTAGCTGGGTCTAAGAACAAGTTGCATGTGAACAAATTATCAGGATAAACCAAAATATCTATGCAAAAAAGAAGAGAAATGAGGGCAACTAAAGAAGATGTGACTTCCAAAGTGGAATATATAGAGCTATGCAAGACATTACGAAAAAGTATCACTGAAGACGTAAGGAAATTCAACTGTGAACTAGTGAGGAAAGCAATTGAAAACAAACAAAGCCTAACGATAGCAAAGGGATATCTTAGTAAGGGAAGAAAACAGATTATTGCACTGAGAAAAGAAGATGGTTCTGTAATAAGAAATGGAGGCGAAATTTTGACAAGAGTGAAAGATTTTTACTCCAAATTATATGAAGGGGATGATACATGTACTCCAGACATCATAAAAGGTACCAGAGTTCTTCCAGTCCTCCCAGCAGAAGTTGCACATGCAATTAAGAACATGAAGCAGGGAAAAGCTCCAGGAGAAGATGGAATTACTGTAGGCATTATACAAGAAGCAAATGGAGAAATTGAAACAGTACTCGCCCAAGTTTTCTTTTCTTTTTTTTTTTTTTTTGATTGGAGGTTTAACGACCACCGCGAGCAACTCAATGGGCTATAAGCAGTCGCCCGTCCCTAATTTAGGGTCACTGGTTCCAGGGAAGGAGAGAGCCAGGGCCGTAAGACAAACACAACATCCATGCCTCACCGGGATTCGAACCCGGACCCCAGACGGACGAATGATCAGAGGCCAGCGCCTTAGACCACTGCGCCACCGGGGCGGCACCCAAGTTTTCACTCGATGTCTTAATGAAGGGAAGATTCCTGAGGATTTTTTTTTTTTTTGAGGTTTAACGACCACCGTGAGCAACTCAATGGGCTATAAGCAGTTGCCCGTCCCTAATTTTGGGTCACTGATTCCAGGGAAGGGAGAGAGCCAGTGCCGTAAGACAAACACAACATCCATGCCTGACCGGGATTCGAACCCGGACCCCTTGCGGACGAATGATCAGAGGCCAGCGCCTTAGACCACTGCGCCACCGGGGCGGCTTCCTAAAGATTGGAACAACGCTACAATGATCCTTCTACATAAAAAAGTTGACATTGAAGATCTCAGGAACTACAGACCTATCAGCCTCCTATCAGTGATTTATAAAATCTTCGCTAAAGTTCTTTCACACCGATTGAAGGTAACACTGGACATGGCTCAACCGAAAGAACAAGCTGGATTCAGGAGTGGCTACATCACTATGGATCATATCCATGTACTGAGAGAACTAATTGAAAGAGCGAGGGGATATGAACTTCTATTGTGTATGGCTTTTATCGATTATGAAAAAGCCTTTGATTCGGTGAAACCGTCAGCAGTTACAATGGCTCTGAAATCCTGCGGTATTGAAGATGCATACATTAATATTATTAATAACATCTATGAAAATGCAAGTGAAAAGATTCGGCTGTTTGAAAGTACAACACACATAAAAATTGAAGAGGGAGTGAGACAAGGTGACAGCATATCTCCCAAGCTCTGTAATGCCACATTAGAAAATGTCTTTCAATCACTGAACAGGGAAAAACAAAAGGATAAAGATTAATGGAGATTATCTAACTCACCTTCGTTTGGCTGATGACGTAGTCTTTTTTTCAAGTACGGCATCAGAGCTGCAGAGTATGATCCAGGAACTTGCTGACAAGAGTAAAGAAATGGGATTAAACATGAAGTTTCAAAAAACAAATGTGATGTACAATGCTTTTAACAAGAAATGAAGATGTATCGATTGATGGGGAAAGCTGGATATAACCAATACCTACATTTATCTTGGACAGCAGATATCAAGTGAGGGTCACATTGATGAAGTAATTAATCGGCGTATAAAACTTGCCTGGAGAGCTTTTGGAAGAAACATCATAATTTTCAAGAGCAATATGCCATTATGTCTTAAAAGAAAAGTGTTTGATCAATGCATCCTTCCAGTGCTTACGTATGGTGCAGAGACGTGGACCTTAACTAAAAGAGACATACAAAGGCTGCAGACATCTCAAAGAAGCATGGAGAGGGTGCATGCTTGGTGTAACCAGGGGAGAGGAGAAGAGGAACTCGTGGTTCCGGGAAATCACAAGAGTGGAAGACATCATTTTCAGAGTTAAATCCCTGAAATGGCAATAGGCTGGACATACTGCCAGAAGGACAGACCATCGATGGACAGCCGAAATTTTAGATTTGATTCCAAGGGACAGGAAAAGACACAGAAGAAGACCACATGGAAGATGGGTGGATGAAATTCGAAAGTATGCGGGAGTAACATGGAGGAGACTAGCACAAGACAGACCGTTGTGGAAGAGGCTGGGAGAGACCTTTGTCCAGCAGTGGGTTGATAATGGTTGACAATGATGATGATGATGATGATATAATAAATTATATATGTATGTATATATATTATAATATATATATATATCATCATCATCATCATCATTGTCAACCATTATCAATCCACTGCTGGACGAAGGTCTCCCCAAGTTTCCTCCACAACGGTCTGTCTTGTGCCAGTCTCCTCCATGTCACCCCTGCATACTTTCGAATTTCATCCACTCATCTCGCATGTGGTCTTCTTCTGGGTCTTTTCCTGTCCCTTGGAATCCAATCTAAAATTTCAGCTGTCCATCGATGGTCTGTCCTTCTGGCAGTATGTCCAGCCCATTGCCATTTCAGGGATTTAACTCTGATCATGATGTCTTCCACTCTTGTCATTTTTCGGATCCACGAGTTCCTCTTCTTATCTCTCCTGGTTACACCAAGCATGCACCTCTCCATGCTTTGAGTTGTCTGCAGCCTTTGTATGTCTCTTTTAGTTAAGGTCCACGTCTCTGCACCATACGTAAGCACTGGAAGGATGCATTGATCAAACACTTTTTCTTTTAAGACATAATGGCATATTGCTCTTGAAAATTATGCTGTTTCTTCCAAAAGCTCTCTCCAGGCAAGTTTTGTACGCCGATTAATTTCTTCATCAATGTGACCCTCACTTGATATCTGCTGTCCAAGATAAACGTACGTGTCTGTTATCTCCAGCTTTTCTCCATCAATCGATAAATCTTCATTTCTTGTAAAAGCATTGAACATCACTTTTGTCTTCTGAAAGTTCATTTTTAATCCCACTTCTTTACTCTTGTCAGCAAGTTCCTGGATCATACTCTGCAGCTCTGATGGGGTAGTTGCAAAAATGACTACGTCATCAGCAAAACGAAGGTGGGTTAGATAATCTCCATTAATCTTTATCCCCTTGCTTTCCCAGCTCAGCGACTGAAAAACACCCTCCAATGTGGCATTAAAGAGCTTCGGAGATATGGTGTCACCTTGTCTCACTCCCTTTCCAATTTTTACGTGTGTTGTATTTTCAAACAGCCGAATCTTTGCACTTGCATTTTCATAGATGTTATTAATAATATTAATGTATGCATCTTCAATACCGCAGGTTTTCAGAGCCATTGTAACTGCTGATGGTTTCACCGAATCAAAGGCTTTTTCATAATCGATAAAAGCCATGCACAATGGAAGTTCATATTCCCTCGCTCTTTCAATTAGTTCTCTCAGCACGTGGATATGATCTATTGTGCTGTAGCCACTCCTGAATCCAGCTTGTTCTCTCGGTTGAGCCATGTCCAGTGTTACCTTCAAGCGGTTTGAAAGAACTTTAGTGAAGATTTTATAAACTACTGATAGGAGGCTGATAGGTCTGTAGTTTCCGAGATCTTCAATGTCACCTTTCTTATGTAGCAGGATCATTGTAGCGGTGTTCCAATCCTCAGGAATCTTTCCTTCATTAAGGCATCGAGTGAAAATTTGGGCGAGTACTGTTTCGATTTCTCCACTTGCTTCTTGTATGATGTCTACAGTAATTCCATCTTCTCCTGGAGCTTTTCCTCGCTTCATGTTCTTGATTGCATGTGCAACTTCTGCTGGAAGGACTGGAGGAACTCTGGTACTGGTATCTTTCATGATGTCTGGAGTGCATGTATCATCTCTTTCATATAATTTGGAGTAGAAATCTTTCACTCTTGTCAAAATTTCGCCTCTATTTCTTGTTACAGAACCATCTTCTTTCTCAGTGCCATAATCTGTTTTCTTCCCTTACTGAGATGTCCCTTTGCCAATTTTAGGCTTTGGTTGTTTTCAATTGCTTTCCTCACTAGTTCACAGTTGAATTTCCTTACGTCTTCAGTGATACTTTTTCTTACTGTCTTGCATAGCTCTATATATTCCACTTTAGAAGTCACATCTTCTTTAGTCGTCCTCATCTCTCTTCTTTTTGCATCAACATTTTGGTTTTTCCTGATAATTTGTTCACATGCAACTTGTTCTTAGACCCAGCTAATTTTGTTGCTGTTTCCATAAGAGCTTTGGTTACTTTTCTGTTAACTTCAGAGATGTCCACTTCTTCCGATGTTAGGCCTTCTAAAGCAGAGAACCTGTTCTTCAGTTCTAACTTAAAGGTATTATGGTGTTTTTTAAGGTTGGTTATGTCAATAGATTTTGTTTGTCTTATGAGCTTGCCACGTTCAAGTTTAGTGTTGAGGTGCATCTTACATCTCACCAATCTATGGTCACTACCTGTGTTGAACTCGTTTAGCACACTGCAGTCTTCTATGACGAATTTTTTGTTACACATAATAAAATCAATTTCATTTGTCGTCCCATTTGGATGTCTCCATGTCCATTTCCTGTGTGGCTTTTTCTTGAAGAAGGAGTTCAAGATGAAAAACCCTTCTGCCTCTGCAAACTCAACGAGAGTATTTCCACGCTGGTTTCTGTTGCCATGACCGAATTTACCTACTGAAGTTTCATTCTGTTGCCGTTGCCCTATTTTTGCATTGAAATCTCCCATGATTATTTTCAAGTGCTGCTTACCTTTATTATTTAGACGACAAATTTCCTCATAAAATTCTTCAATTTCTTCTTCAGGATGACTTGTGGTGGGTGCATAAGTTTGAATAATCTGAGCCTGGTATCTTTTCGAGAGTTGGATAACAAGTCGTGCAGCTCTGTCAGAGGAACTTTCAACTTCTACAACTTTATCCTTCAGTTTCTTGTTTATTATAAATCCAACACCACTAGTTCTGCCAGTATCTGTCCCACGATAGTAGAAGAGATGTCCACTTTTCAGTTCGATGAGATCTTCTCCTTTTCTCCTTACCTCACTTAGCCCCACGATGTCCCACTTGATCCTTTGTAGTTCCTCTTCCAATTCAAGAAGCCTTGAATCAGAAGATAGGGAGCGTCCATTGTAAGTAGCCAAGGTCAGCATCAGATGGCAGCCTAGTCCGGTCCTCCGGGGATTCTTAGCACCCTCTGCCTTCATGTCGCACTGGCCGCTGCCTTGGCCAGGTACATTCCAGCTGCCGGAGACTGAGGGCCAAGATTTAAGTTGTGGAATCATTTTGGAGGGGGTTGGCCATAACTCACCACGCTGGCCAAGCGGGTTGGTGAGTGTGGGATAGAATTTCCTCTAATCCCGATGGTATAGTTATACCGCTATGGGCGGTCGTCAGAGCCCCTTTAGTGGGAACAGGATGCACCACGAGAAGGCGGGGTATATATATATATATATATATATATATATATATGTTATATTGTATAAATATTTATTTATAATATTCCACATGTTTCGAATATGCGAACTACAAAAACAAAACTCCAACTAAAAAATCACCATGAGAACTGCGCAGGCAGGCACGCAAGGAATTGGGATCCAGAGTGACGATCTGTCGCCATCTAGTGGCAGAGAAAGACGTCAACAGCGATATTTGAATTGAGGCAACAATACGGAAGTTGAGCCGAGATTTTAAACTCATATGGGTCTTCATAATTTTGTAATCAGATTTTATCAGTGACAATGTTAATCTTTCAATGAAGCCTTTGTTCAACTTTTTAGCCCAATTTCCTAAATAACTTTGCTGTTCGGTTCTTTTTTATGTAGATGCATGTCACAATGCACCCATTGCTTCTGTAACTCTGCTGTTATACGGAAACTTTCCTTGCAGTGCCGGTTGCGCAGTGGTCTAAGCAATGGCTTACGATTGTTCGTTCCAAAGAACCTTGGTTCATCCGAGATGGGTCCGGGATTGAATTCCAGAGAGGCATTGATACTGTATTTGTCAAACCCCGCTGGGCTCACTCTCTTCCCCGGATCCAGTGGCACTAAATTAGGGGCGGCTCCTGGTAGCCCATTGAGCCGCTCACAGTGGTCGTTAAACCGCCATTCCGAAAAAGAACACTTTCTGTTTTTCTTGTTATTAATTTTTAACAAATTATGTTTTCATGGATGTGTAACTCTGTTTCTTTTCTTTTTAATCACACTTACGATTGTGTCTTGACTTTGCATCATGCAGCTCCTATAGTTTTTCTTGTTTGTTTTAATTCTTAAATAATAATAGATAACAAACAAGGTCTTCTACTTCAGAAAGAGTCAGTGGCGTCGGAATTCTTTTTTGACAGCGGGGGCAAGATGTCGGAGGAAAAAGTATTTTATTATTTCATAAAATTTATCGTACTACTGTAAAAGAAAACGTGCCAACTTCATTAAGAAAATTTGCTGGAATTTTTTTTTTCAATTAAACATTCATCTTTAAAAAAAAAACATTTTCATATCTATATAGTTTCTCAATCTAAACTAAGTGTACACATTGAACTACAGACTTTGATACTTCCGGATTGGTACCAATTCTGCAGGAATTGCTACCAATTCCGTAGGAATTGTAGCCTTTTACACTATAATTAAACATTGAAGGAACCTATATCTCATTCCTCACCATACTTTTATTTCCCTACACTGGCGTGCAAATATTAAGGACGAAGAGGAGCAATTAGCATAACAGCAGAACGAGCAGGCAGAACAGACCAAAAGACCACTCAGGAGATAGACTAGGGTACGGTAGGGCATGCGCATATATGCAGCATGACGTGGGGGGGTCGGAAGGGTATAAAGCACACGGGCGGTATACGCTCAGCAATTCGGTAAAAGCTATTGCACGGTGTACATCGGTTTGAACGACGTCGAGTTGCTGCCACCGTGTGATATGGCCAACAGGCAATCCAATAGACGACATCTGGATGACTTTACCCGAGGTCGCGTTATTGGGAAGTTGGAAGAAGGTCGAAGTGTGGCTGAGGAGTTCGGGATCGCTCACAGCATCGTTTCACGAGCTTGGAGAGCATTTCAAACGACAGGAACAGCTGTCCGAGAGTTTAGCAGTGGTCGTCCACGAGCAACCACGGCGGTGGACGACCGGTATATTGTCCTACAGGCGAGAAAAGACAGACGGCAGACAGCGGGAGAAATCACAAGGCACATGTAACAGACAACTGGACGTCCGTTATCGCGTTTTACCGTGGCCAGGAGGCTGCACAAAGGTGGTCTGTTTGCACGACGACCAGTACGGTGTGTGCCATTAACGCCTACTCATCGGAGACGGCGGTTTCTGTGGTACCAGGAACACAAGAACTGGACACACCAGCAATGGGGTCGAGTTCTCTTTACGGATGAGAGCCGATTTAGTCTGACGAGCGATTCTGGACGTATACATATCTGGAGAGAGCAGGGAACATGCAATCACACCTCCAACATCATCGAAAGGGACCGGTTTGGAGGTGGCGGAGTTCTCGTTTGTGGTGGTATCATGCTTGGTAGCCGTACTGACCTCCACATCTTCCAAGGAGGTTCAGTCACTGGTGTCCGCTATTGTACCGAGGTTCTCCTGTCTCACGTGCGTCTGTTTAGAGGTGCTGTGGATCCTGAGTTCCTCTTCATGGACGACAACGCTACACTTCATCGCACAATGGCTGTCGCAGAGCTGTTGGAGAGTGAAGATATTCAACGCATGGATTGGCCCGCAAGGTCCCGGGACCTAAATCCAATCGAACACGTGTGGGACCTTCTCGGGAGACGCTTGGCAGCACGTCACCAGCCGCCAGCAACGATTCCGCAGCTGCGATTGGCGCTACAAGAGGAATGGGCCGCGATGCCTCAACAGCTCCTTGACAACCTCGTCCTCAGCATGGAGAGACGTTGTAAATCCTGCAACGAAGTCAGGGATGATCATATCCCCTACTAAAGACTGGATTTTTCTTTACAGCAGCCTGTCACATGGACGTTTCTGTCTTCCGTTCAGTTGTGCTCGAAGCTACCTTTTCAATAAAGTTCCTCTGTATCCTTTGGATTCCTTGTTTGGACGGTTTTGCTCACTTGTCCCATATTCTTACATCTTGGGGATCTTATGGTATGATTTGAGTCGATGTGGAGCACTTCTGCACGACGTTACATTCGAAACACCGTCTCGTCCTTAATTTTTGCATGCCAGTGTATTTAGTTTTACACATTTTTTTAGAGGAAGGCTAATTTTTTACACTTAATGAGATACAAAACGTTGCTGGTTTTCAAACGGGAATCATCCCACTGGACTGTTTAATGGGTTAGCATTTCTTGACGTCTAAGGAGTTGCAAAAAAAAAAAAAGTTTTCTAGATAGTTCATAGTAAAAAATGAAGAGCAATACTTAATTTCTATCAAAATGAACTTACAAAAAAATCCGAATGTTTTGCGATTTCCAATCAGGAACATATGTAATTCGGAAAGAAAGAAAACTGAGGGGGCAAATGTGATGTTTCGCCCCACACACTCATTTGCGTGCGGGGGCAACTGCCCCCTCTACCCCCCATCCCCCCGCGGTTCCAACGCAGATGGAAAGAGTTCCACGTGTTTCAATTTTTTCAGCAACGTTTTTCTTTTCCTGTCGCTAGCCATCAATACATTACCGTCCCGGTGGCGCAGTGATCTAAGCGAAGACTTATGATCATTCATCCTAGAAGGGTCCGGATTTGAATCCCGGCGAGGCATGGAAGTTGTGTGTGTCTTACGGCACTGGTTCTCTCCCTTCCCTGTAACCAGTGGCGCTAAATTAGAGACAGGCGACTGCTTATAGTCCATTGAGTTGCTCACGTTGGTCGTTAAAACTTCAATAAAAAAATTCTGTACATCATTAACGGATTTTAAGATGCAGAATGTCCTGCACAAAGAGATGTTAAATTTTTAAGCAATAAAATCTCTGCAAAATGGTGGGTCTCTACAGTGCACGACATAACAGCTCAGATGTTGAAGTGTTGAGGTGATAGTGTTATAGAATGAGTGACTGAAATTTGCCAAATATGTTAGTTATTCCTCAACATTGGAAGGGGTACTATCACTGCTGTTTAATGTAAAGTAAGGCATGTTAAAGCAGCATGCAAGAAATGCGTACGGAGATTTCCAGAAAAAGGACGTTGAAAGACATTTTCTGATAAGGCAAGCTGCTTCGTGTCAGAGAAGTTGTAGGACACGGATTTATGGCTGGCAAGAACTATGCGTCAGAATACCGGAATATATCTGTGTAAAAAGGCGCAGTGTGCAAGGAGAACGTTTCTGAAGGGGGAGCTCGAACCCCTGCTACGTTGCTACGAAACCTCCACACAATACGGTTTGTTTCTGTTGAGGCAGCGATGGACCAGAATGGTCTGAATAAGATGTAAACAGAATCCTAGAACTGTACTTCCAAATACCTTTGTATTGCATAAGTTGACTCAAAAGTATTTGTTCGCTGAAAGAAAGTTTTAACGGCATTTTATATACACTGCTCAACATAGAAAATGCCACACCAGGAAGTATTTGTCGGAGTGCAATGCAGATTGGTGGGTACGTGTCAACAGTTGGTTTGTGTAAACAAACGATCGCCGTTGCGTACCAATTTTGTGATAGATGAGGCGGATGGAAAGGGAAAAACCGTTTGCCGTAGTTAAGTATGGTCGTCCTCACCTGGACTTGTGCACCACTGCGTCAGAGTGATCTCCGTGGCAAAAGCACTTGTAAAAAAGTGAGAACGCCTGGGCGACGTCATCGGGAATCCAAACATACCATGAACACTTTTACCAGAGGCATCATCATAAGTCCACGTACGGTTGGGTGGCACCAAAGCCGCACCACGGGGAAAACGCATAGGGATGCAACAACTGTCCGCCAAATGGGTCGACAGTGGTTGAAGGAAGGTAACGTGCGTCGCCTTAGAGGGACTGGTGCACGTAGGCGGACGTACGAACTCATTAATCGCCGCTTTCGACTGCATACCGCAGAATCCTCACAAGTCACAAAGGACGACACTCGACGTGGTGCACAGGCGGATATGAACATCCCTATATCGACACGTACTGTGAATCGCAGATTGGCTGAGGTAGATTTCCGTTTTTTCCAGCCATTGCGACGGCTGCCACTCACCGCAACACATCGCCATACAAAGTTGCAGTGATCCCGTATCAGACGTGCGTGGTGGGACGAATGGAATCACGTCTTATTCAGCGACGAGTCTCGCTTCTGCCTCTGCACCGCGCTGATCTTGTTTCCATCGGTGAGCGTCATATCGCTCCTCTACCTGGTGTTATGATTTGGCGCGCTGTCAATTTCAATAGCCGTTCACCGCTCGTACGCATAGTGGGTACAACGAAAGCACGACGATGCGTTAATGAGGTGCTGCCTCCTGTTTTGTTGCAGTATCTGCATAGCCTGTTCTATTCTTTAATATTCTTTAGTAACATTAGTAATTGGGAACAGGAAAGGCCACCCGTGTGGGTTTGACATTCGAGTGTGTGTGTGTGTGTGTGTGTGTGTGTGTGTGTGTGTGTGTGTGTGTGTGTGTGTGTGTGTGTGTGTGTGTGTAAAGTACTGTAAGTGGGAAAGCCGAAGTAAATGTAACAAGTACGTATACCAGCGACAAGACGAAGTCTGTATTTGCGGTTTTTTGTAGTTCACAGTTCTGGCGTTATGTGGTGTTAGTGCGTATTTCTGTTTGCAGCTGTACCTCCTCTTCTAAAACTCCTATTGAAAAATTTATCTTTTATATTGTATGCCATTCGCTACAATAAAGATGGGGGACATCGCCCTCTTTGAATAATGCACAGTTTCCCAGACTGTGGAATAAAGTCAAAACCATTTTCTCGCTGTGCCTCCAGGAGCCGTGTGTAAAAATTATTTTCCTTCAGCATAGCTTTTGCTATGAAGAATACTTTTCGCATATTTTCCACTTTTCCATTATTCAAAATTCTTCTACTAGCTGGCGTAAAGTTATATCATGTTTTCCTCTATGTTTCTTAATCTAACTATTCGATTTGAAAATCCTTTTGTGTCTGATATCCTTCATCTAGGCTAGGAAAGACTTTTGTGCACAATTTGTTGATTTTCGTGACGTACTTTTAAGCTTTTGCGGTGCTAGTTGAAGAAAGTAGCTGTTTCTATTTCTAGATGTCTTATCGTTTTTAGTATCACGTGCCACCTGAAATCTCTGATGCTATTCTTGTGTCTGCGCTTTTCTTATGTGGACGTGTTGTCGGCTTTATCTCAACTCCCTCAGCAGCTCCGGCTGATCCAGATGATAAAAGGATTTTAGCGCAATGATATTAGGCGCGTATTGTATTCCCGTCTGAAGATGCTCTTGCCCCTTGCCCTTCTTCTTTGCACGTTATTCTTGGCCACCGGAATTTAACAGCGATACAATGTTTTCAGTGCGAAGGTGCCGGCCACATGCGTTCCCGGTGCCCTCATTTCGCACCTGCTTCAGAATCTGCTCCAGCTACTTCTGGCTTTTCAGTTACTCAGTCTCCAGCTTCCGAGCTTTCTACGTCACCTCCTACTAGTGTCTCTGCCTAACCGTCGGAAAATGCCTCTGCTTCGGAACCTCCTGTTTTTCCTTCCACCCCAGCTTCAATGGCCACGGATTGTACTACAGCTCCGTCCATCTGTACCTCGTCAGTGCATGCCTGAAGCTTTCCTCTTGCATTTTGCTGATTCTCCAGACGTCGGCGGTCAACAGTTGGTCTACTTGCCTACTTCTGTTCTGCCTCTTCCTACTTCCGAGCCGCCTGATGTTTCGGATCTCGACTCATCCTCTGATTCCTCGGGGTCTTGAGGCCCTCCGTGATGATGATGTTTGTGTGCCTCCCCGGGATGGTCCTTCAGTATCTCCATATGATCCAGTTTCCTCGACAACTATTGCATTCCTGGAGAATCACGACTTCCCATCTGCTGCCGATTTTTTCTTCCAGCATGTCCGTCGCCTGAAGCTGTGGAGATTCTTCCCTTAGTGGAACTTGCTGTTGGTCCGCCGGGTCATCCAGCTGCCCCAGTTCCGGCATCTTTACCTCCGCTCACTGCCGAGATTTAGTCTACGGATTTTGTTCTACTCCTCAGTGCTGTGTTTCGTCTTTGTTGGAGGGGCCTCATTATGGGCTTATTGCTTCAAACGACGTCACTTAAGAACTCATCAACGATCATCACGTCCATCAGCCGAGAACTCCCGGACTTTGCCTTGAAATATACTACGGATGTTTTCCTCGACTACTGTGCGAATGTTTTCTTTCTCGATGAACGGATCAAGAAATATTGGATGTTGATAATGAAAATCAGATCTCTGTCCGTAAGGAGTTCTGGAATTTCCTGTTCCTGTTCCGTAGATTACGTTCTTACACCGCCTTATTGTGTCTACATGTGAAGCTTTGCTTGCTGTTGGTACGTATTGCCTTTGTTGAACTGTGTTATTCTGAACTGCTATCCACGTTCACCCCGTTAAATGATTTCTGTTATTTCCTTTGCTCCCTGCTTAGTTCTTGCTTTGTGTTCCTACGCTTGTATATATTCACTGGCCTTGTACAATGTTTCTTGTTCCCGTTTTATGTTTTTTTGATATACTTAAATGCTGTTGTTTGTTAAAATTTTTTGATGGTCTTGTGTTTGGCGCTCTTTGGATAAATATGGCCCTTGCGCCATTAAAAAACCACCAACCTCCACCAACCATATCGATTTCAGAAATCCATTTGATCTTTTGTAACGGTGTCCATTGGTGAATGACTTTGAAATATTTATTCGTATCCAAAAAAAAAAAAAAAAAAAAACTAAAAAGATGTGCTCATTACAACCAAAAATTCGGTGTCATCAGCCTTATTTTGTTTGTTTTTGTTTATCGATTGAATGATCCATATAATTTTCCAAGGTTAAAGAAGTCGCCCGTCCTTAATTTAGGGCTACTGGTGCTAGGAAACATTCACCTCGGAGACACTCAGATTACATTAACCTGAAGACCGCGCCTCTGACCCCTTGCGACATAATCGCTGTTAAAGAAATATTTGGAAATTATAATACACCGTCCGAACAATACGAATTAATTTTCCGAATCAGGCATTGAGAATAGCATAAATTTCTTAAGAATAAAGCTCGGGCCTCATTCAATGCAAAGCATTTTGTTTAACAAAATTAAAGAATTTAAAACAATTTCATTAGATTATTTCTGCTATCATTTTGTAACTGATTTTTTAATATAAATTTATTTAAAAATCATTTAATTCAAATGATCTTGGCCATCTCGTGAAGCACATTTTTCTACTACTACATTGTTTGATGTAAACAACAAAAACTTATAAAGATATTCCCAACTGCAATGCTTTCAGTTTTGTTTCGAGAGAGGTCTTTTGGTTGTTCTTTTTACACCCTTTCGCTTTTTCTCACACGTAAGTCCTAATTACAGACGGTGAGTCGAAAGTTTTGCAATATTTGCATAAACGCATGTGCTCATGCGGGTATATCACGTGTTTAAACTAGTTCAAGTAGCTCACTGCAATCAGTCGAAAGAAATACACTGGTGTGCAAAAATTAAGGACGAAGAGGAGAAATTAGCATAACAGCGGAACGAGGAGGCAGAACGGACCAAAGGACCATTCAGGAGATAAACTAGGGTCAGGTACGGTAGGGCATGCGAATATATGCAGCATGACGGGGGGGGGGGGGTGTCGGAAGGGTATAAAGCACACGGGCGGTGTACGCTCAGCAATTTGTCGAAAGCTATTGCACGGTGTACATCGGTTTGAACGACGTCGAGTTGCTGCCACCGTGTGATATGGCCAACAGGCAATCCAGTAGACGACATCTGGATGACTTTACCCGAGGTCGCGTCATTGGGAAGTTGGATGAAGGCCTAAGTGTGACTAGTGTGGCCGAGGAGTTCGGGATCGCTCACAGCATCGTTTCACGAGCTTGGAGAGCATTTCAAACGACAGTACGAACAGCTGTCTGAGAGTTTAGCAGTGGTCGTCCACGAACAACCACGGCGGCGGACGACCGGCATATTGTCCTACAGGCGAGAAGAGACAGACGGCAGACAGTGGGAGAAATCGCAACGCACATGCAACAGACAACTGGACGTCCGTTATCGCGTTTTACCGTGGCCAGAAGGCTGCACTAAGGTGGTCTATTTGCACGACGACCAGTACGGCGTGTACCATTAACGCCTGCTCATCGGAGACGGCGATTTCTGTGGTGCCAGGAACGCAGGAACTGGACACATCAGCAAAGGGGTCGAGTTCTCTTTACGGATGAGAGCCGATTTAGTGTGACGAGCGATTCTGGACGTATGCACATCTGGAGAGAGCAAGGAACACGCAATCACACATCCAACAGCATCGAAAGGGACCGGTTTGGAGGTGGCGGCGTTCTCGTTTGGGGCGGCATCATGCTTGGCAGCCGTACTGACCTCCCCATCTTCCAAGGAGGTTCAGTCACTGGTGTCCGCTATTGTACCGAGGTTCTCCTGTCTCACGTGCGTCTTTGTTTATAGGTGCTGTGGGTCCTGAGTTCCTCTTCATGGACGACAACGCTACACCTCATCGTACAGTGGCTGTCGCAGAGCTGTTGGAGAGCGAAGATATTCAACGCATGGATTGGCCCGCAAGGTCCCCGGACCTAAATTCAATCGAACACGTGTGGGACCTTCTCGGGAGACGCTTGACAGCACGTCACCAGCCCCCAGCAACGATTCTGCTGCTGCGATTGGCGCTACAAGAGGAATGGGCCGCGATGCCTCAACAGCTCCTTGACATCCTCGTCCTCAGCATGGACAGACGTTGTAAATCCTGCAACACAGTCTGGGGTGATCATATCCCCTACTAAAGACTGGATTTTTCTTGGCAGCCGCCTGTCACATGGACGTTTCTGTCTTCTGTCCAGTTGTGCTCGAAGCTACCTTTTCAATAAAGTGCCTTTGAATCCTTTTGGATTCCTTGTTTGGACGATTTTTCTCACTTGTCCCAGATTCTTACATCTTGGGGATCTTATGGTATGATTTGAGTCGACGTGAAGCACTTCTGCACGACGTTACATTCGAAAAACTGTCTCGTCCTTAATTTTTGCACGCCCGTGTATAAAGTGGTAGTTGTTGCTGTGAACAGCATTGCATGTTGTCGTTCCGTCTGTGGTTGGGAAGCCTTTTAAAAGATAAACAGCCACAACCGGCTAATTAGGGAACTTTTACTTTACGTGCTTGAACTCGGACATTACGATGCTCAAGCAACACGAAACATTTGTCATGCGAAAGAGGAAGGTTCCGTGGACCACAGCACCGCCACCAGATGGTTCAAGAAATTTCGCTCAGGTGACAGAAAGAGCGACGGTCAGTCAAGGTCAGGTAGGCCAAGAAACGTGGATGCGGAAGCCTAGCGCCAGGACGTAGAGGCAAATCCGACAACCAGCACTAGTGGATTATCAGTCGAGCTGGGCATATCACAGACAACAGTGGTTCGTCACCTTCAGGGCCTCGGCAAGGTCTACAAGAGCTGCCGCATTGTCCCTCACCGCCAAGTGGAAACGCCAGTGGAAGCAAACCGCCAAGTGGAAGTGTGCACGAAACTCTTAGAAAAAACACGCGATGTAGGTTTAATCAAGAGAATTATTACGTGTGATGAAAAGTGGGTCTATTTCCGTAATCATAACACACAACGGCAGTGGTTGTGCCCTGACCAGCTTCCTGAACCTGTTTCCAAACGTGAGTGCTTCGAGCAGAATGTGATGCTATGCGTCTGATGGAATTTCGAGGGAATGATTTATTACGAATTTGTTCCAGACGGTTAAACCACCAACGCCAACCTCTGCTCTGAACAGCTGGAGCGGATGTATGTCGTTTTGGAGGAGAAGTACCCGGCACTACTGAACAGAAAGCGAGCTCTCCTTCAGCAGGACAACGCTCAGCCTCATACAGCGCGAACGACCCGGGAAAAACTCCAGGAACTTGAGGGCATTGAAATGATGCCACACCCAGCATACAGTCCGGACCTTGCCCAGTTGGATTATTACCTGTTCCGGTCAATAGCCCATTTCCTTAGCGGGCGGCACTTCAAAAACCAGGAGGAGGTGGCAGCTAGGGTGAAGGAGTCCTTCGCCTCGAAGGATAAAATCTGGTACCGCCGCGGAATCGATGAACTGGCAGACAGATGGATAAAGACGGTGCAACACGATGGCCTATACTTTGAATGCTAGTCAGATTTCGTCGTAAAGGTACGTATGAAGACAAAGTGATCAAAATATTGCAAAACTTTCGAGGCACCCTCTGTATTATTGTGAGTTCCGTAGGCTCCTTTTCGTCAGTGCGACAGTTCTGAGGGTAAGTACCGAAGAGAAGACTTTCATTATATATATATACACTGAAGAGCAATTAAATTAGAGATACCTGTCAAGTAACGTGCAGCACCACCTTTCGCCCTGATGACGGCGGCGATTCGTCTCGGCATGGACTCGACAAGACACCGGAAGCGTTGAGAAGCCATACGGATCCACGACCCCTGAACAAGCTCCCACAGTTCACGAAGATTTCATGGAGGAGGGTCAGAGCCTAGAGCATCTCTTTCGATGGCATCCCAGATGTGCTCGATGGGATTGATGTCAGGTGACTTAGCTGGCCAAGAAAGCGAGGTCACGTCGGTAAAGTGTTGATCCAACCATTCGGATACAATTCGGGAGCGATGGCACGGTGCATTGTCTTGTTGCAGGGTGAGGTCCCCAGTGGGATGTTAAAGACACACAAACGGGAGCAAATGGTCGTCCAGGATAGCCCGGTAACGTTGACCTGTGAGGGACGGTGTCACACGTGCCAGGAGTCCCATTTCAGTCCACGTAAACAGTCACCAGACGAGAATGCTACCCCTACCAGCTTGAAGAGTACCCTGCTGACAAGAAGGATCCATCGTTTCCTATGGTTTGCGCCGTATTCGTATCCTGCCATCCGCATGTACCAACGTGAATCTCGACTCATCGGTCCAGGCAACATGTTTCCACATGTCTAGGGTCCAGTGGCGATGTTCCCGCGCCCATGCTAATATTTGCACCCTGTGATGTGCGGTCAGCAGCGGTACCCTCGTGGGACGATGGCTTCTGTACCCCATAGCGAGGAGATGGTTCTGGATGGTGTGGCTGCTTGTACGTTTTTGTGCACCAGCGTTAAATTGCCGAGTGATTTCTTGCACTGTGGCCCATCTATCCGCTGTTAAAATGCGAGCTAGCTGACGATGACCCCGCTCATTCACACGCTGTTGTCCACGGTAGTTGGCCCATGCAGGGATGGTTTTACCGGATTCGATGTACTCACGTTGCACCCGTGACACAGTGGTTCGTGAAAATCCCAGTGCCTGCATGACTTCCGAGATGGAGTGACCCATTCGTCGGGCCCGACAATTTGCCCACGATCAAATGCGCTTAATCCTTCGTCTTACCCATACTGCGTCCGACTCTTACTGATTCCCGTCGCACCATACCTTATATTGTCGGATCGCTGCATACGTCATGTCGTTTCCGTTTACAGGGCCGCCCACAGCGCCACATTTGCATAACGCCAGCTGTCTCTAATTCAATTGATCTTCAGTGTATACTGAATTACGAGCACTCCTATCAAAAGTGGATACGGCTCGTTGACCGCGTGATTTCGGAGAAGGCGCGATTAGTCGACCGACGTAGCATACATAATGTACGAGTAGAGCATTGGGTAATAAAATTCCGAGCGTGTTTGGTAAACGAAAGGATTCATCGGACTTTGGGAAAGGATAGATTGTGGGTGCTCCGAGTGCCGGTGTCTTGATTTCCCAAACGGCTGAACTGATGGGTTGTCCGCTAACCGAGGTAGTTAAAGTGAGTCAGAACAGGCGTGATAATAGTCACACACCAGGCAAAACTGCACAGGACAGCGAAAAGTTGATGTGAGGGGTGAGGGAAGAGTCCAACGACTCGTTCAGGCCAACAGACGCAGCACTGTTTAACAGTCCACTACCCAATACAACAGAGGTCAAAACAGAGCAGTGTCTATCGTGACTATCATGCGTCGCACACTAGCACGCATGAGCTATAACAGCCGATGAACCCGACGACATCCTCTCCTACCCATGGTTCATTGACGCAAAAGACTCACCTGGTGCAAAGATCATGCAAGTTGGACGTCGGATAACTGGAAAAAAGTGTGCCGGGCTGGCGAGTCGCGTTTCCTACTCCAATTCGTAGATTTTCGTGTACGTCTTTTGCGCAAACAACATGAGGCACTCGATCCATCCTGCATGACCTCCACAGTGCAGGCCGGTGGACAGACCTCCACATGACCTCCACAGTGCAGGCCGGTGGACAGACCTCCACATGACCTCCACAGTGCAGGCCGGTGGACAGACCTCCACATGACCTCCACAGTGCAGGCCGGTGGACAGACCTCCACATGACCTCCACAGTGCAGGCCGGTGGACAGACCTCCACATGACCTCCACAGTGCAGGCCGGTGGACAGACCTTCACATGACCTCCACAGTGCAATACGGTGGAGGAAGTTACATGGTGTGCGGCGTGCTTACCTGGCAGGAATACGGACTCCTGGTGCATGTAGAACAACAACGTATGACTGGTGCCCACTGTCATGTATTGCTTCTGTCTCTGTACATCCAGCAATGTTGCACTTTTCTCCGAATGGTGACGGTGTCTTCCAAGATGGCAATGCGCCGTGCCATGAGTCCAATGTTGTGCTGGAATGGTTTGAGGAACACAGTTCAGACTTACAACATATCGATTTGCCTCCGAACTCCCCCGATATCAATCCTATAGGGCACTTGTGGGACACTATGGAATGGCATATCCATATCATGTGTCTGGGTAGAACAATCACCTCCATACCTGTATTGAAGGCCGCATTACACACAGCTTGGTTGAACATACCTCCCAACTGCTTCTGGCATCTTATTGAATCGCTGCCACGTAAGATAGGGGCCGTACTGAATGTGAAAGGAGGACCTACGAAGTATTAGGTAGATGGTGATACGCCATGCCAAATACAGACACACGCTTGGACTACCTCGTGGTACAGATTGTGAAAACACAAATTTGCCGGTGGAGGTGTTCGAACGTTCATCCATCTGCTTCGGATCCCAATGTTTTTCAAATTAAGCTACACCGACGAGGCCTTATCACTGCTACTTGCAGTCTATGTACATCACCTCTGTAGTGCGTCACAAGATTTACACTCACGGACAGTGAAATTTGCGCACCAAGAAGGAAGTATCGGAATGAACTGAAATTTTATGGACGTAATGATACACATGTAATGATACACGACAACAGAGCTCCAGGACAATTACGGAGGGATCTGTGGCGCGCAGTCCGGTCATCTTCAATAGCGCCTTGTGCGGCGACACATGCTACAATACGGTACGGCATGGAGGCAAACAGACGCCTGATGTTGTCCTGCGGCAGATTGGCCGACACGTGTTGGACGGTGTACTCCAAATCCCGGATAATGCGGCACGGCGGCATCCAGCGTTTCAACTGGTCCCACACATGCTCGATAGGGGACATTTCCGGGGAGCGAGAAGGCCATGAAAGTAAGTGTTTGTACATGACGTAGGCAGGCCTGGGGAAACGGAGCCGTGTGAGGGCGGGCATTATCCTGCTGGTATACCTCATCTGGAATTCCGGCCATGAATGGGAGCACATGGGGCCGTAGAATCTCATCCACATACCGCTGGCCCGTCAATGATCCACGTACCACTACTAGAGCCGATCGGCTGTCGTAGGCAATGGCTCCCCAGACCATAATGCCTGGAGTGGGGTAGTGTGGCGCTGGATAGCGAGGTTGGAATTGTGCCGTTGCCCCGGGGACCTCCAGACCAGGACACCATGATCATCTATCCCCAAAACGAAACGGCAATCATCTCTAAACACCACACGTCGCTAGTCTGTGGCGTTCCACATCGCTCTGGCCTGGCACCACTGCAAACGGAGCCGGCGATGTTCCGGTGTTAATGGCAGCATTAACATCGCAGATTCTCTTTCGCGAGGCGTCGGGAAACGGTTCGTGGACAAACAGGAGCCGCTACATCTGCCTGTATAGTGGACCGGGCACCCGTGGGATCCGTTCGTGCCTGGCTCACGATCAGTCGATCCTATCTACCGGTGGTCCTCCTCGTCCGTCCGGAGCGGCTCCACCGTGTGGCAGTGCCGTCACGTATCCACTGCTCCCAACACAGTCGGATGGTATGGTCAGAACGATCCACGTGACAGGCTATACGGCGCGCCGACTACCCTGCGGTTTTCAGCCCGATGATAAGGCCTTTCTCAAAGTCCGTAAGTTGTGTAAATCGACATTCTTGTCACTCTGTACTCTTGCTCGCGTCGGCCGGTGCTTTTCGCTTTCATGGTACATCGAGCACACGCCGGTTTATAAGGCGGCCGGTTCGTGCTTGCAGCGCCACCACAGTGTGTGCGGTCATGCGCAATCGTACCAAACGTAGATCATTTGCAAAGTTTCACGGTTGTAGCATGTTTTCTTCTAGGTGAGCAAATTTCATTGTCCGTGAGTGTAGTAGGGAAAATACCGGATAATCGCAAACGTGTTCCCAAGTATCTGACCCTAAAATGATATTACGAATTTGCTTCTACACTGTAGATACAAACAGACAGCTTGCTCAGTTTTTGGAATTAAAGCGTATGTTTGTTCTGGTACGGAAAGACATGAAATTTAAAACAAAGTAAATCTTTCGTGGAGCAGATGATCGCACAACTCTGGGTTTAAATGAGAGTTACAGCATGAAATGTTGCACCTGGATATCGTTCAGTTTGCTTTCTTTCCATTATGAAACGAACGCTTCCGGATTTTTTGAAGAGCATAGTGGCTATAAAAAGTTATTTAAGCAGATGTTCACTAAATGCATCCGCGTAATGCAAACACTTTTTTGCACATTTCCTTCGGAGATGGAAACTGCGTCTTTTTATCGATATTGACACTTCAGCTGACTGGAAGTTAACACATGCTTAATTATCTTTATACACAGTTGGTTACACATAAGACTATGAAGATAACGGTGTTCACCTGTTGACATCTTATCTGTTTTTTCATCCCTTAGTGTCTTTGCTTTTGAAACAAGGAACGGGAAAAATGCTTTATTTAGTGATCCATAAACAGAGGCGCGCCAAGGGCATTTGCCGCCTGGGTGCAAGCCCAGATTGGTCGCCCCTTGTACGAGAATATTTTTCAATTTTTATTCATTTTTACCTAAAATAAATATCTTTAGCAACATTACTTTCTATTTCCATTGAACATGACGGGTGTCTGTTTAACTACTCTAACCAAAAAATCTCTCATATGGGTACATATACAAGTAAGTTGTTTAAAATTAAATACAGAATTCGAAATAACTGGTTTTCATATTTAAATATAATATATATTTTTACATCGAGATAACTGATTTTCATATTAAAAATATTTTTTTCACCTACAAACCTCGATACCCTTATTGCATCGATTTCCCACCTTGTTTCAGAGCACGGTTTTACCGTCAGTGCTGGAAGATCTTTGTTTAAATTTGCCAAAGGTAAGATAATTCAGTAAGGAAAGCATATATTTCTTGAATAATGCTGAAAATTTCTAGGGATTTTTTTCTTCATTATTTACATTCAGGTTTAAAGTATGAACTGCTCAAAGTACATAAAGTGCATCAGGGTTTTAGATTGAAAAATTATGTTTCTTGAAGTCCACTGTGTTTTTCCTTCATGATACTAAAATCTTCAAGATTTAAAAAAAAATAAATTAGAAAAATATTGTTAGTCCTTTGCCCGCGGCATCCATTACTGAACAAAACAATAAAAATTATTCTCTGATTTCAAGTCGTTTTCTATTGAATTATAAAATGAATATTTTTACTAGAAAAATAAACTTGCCACGTAGCATTACGATTTGTCACAGTAAAAGGTTTTCTTAACTTCTTCTACGTCACTGACATTAATTTGTTAACCGTAAAAATTCGATTGAGGCCTCCTGCCGACCCCGGAACTTGGCGACCGGGGGCGACAGGACCCCATTGAACCCCGCTTGGCGCGTCCCTGTCTATGAATATTCTTTTGTTGTTGTTTTTGGTAAGGATATTATTTATATTTTGTTCGATATCTCCGCTTTTAGAATTCTCACTGAGAAATTTCTTACATTAAATTCATGCGTCGGCTAAAATAAGCATTTCCCGTTCCAGTTTCGATATTTTCAAACATGATTAGAATGTTCCATGATTTTTTTTTTGTCGTTTTCCTGAGGTGCAGTTTCCGAGTAAGGTTATGTAACTTGTCTTTACTTCTCTTTATTAAGAAAAATAATTTTCAGCCAGGTATTTCCAATATCATAAGTCTGTCAAGAAGAATGTTTTTCGCACGGGATCTTGTGTACATTCTCAAGACTTTCCACATTTCCTTGTGAACAATTTTCCTCCTGCATGACGCAAGACAGAATTTTGTTTGCTTTGATGTACACAGAACACGAAAAAGACGTAAAATTTTCGGAAAAGACCCCGAATTTTCCATTCTAAGGATAATGACTTTTGAATTCAAAAAAAAAAAAAAATATTTTTTAAATAATAAAAAAAAAATTAAATTAAAAAAATTAAAAAAATATTTTTAAAATATCTTTTTTTTTTTAAATGACCCCGAATTTTTGGTTCTAAGGACTATGACTTTGAATTCTTTGCGACACGAATAGAATATTTTAATGAATGATACACATAGTCAATAGAATCCATTACAGAAAATACAAAATAAATAAATAAATAAAATAAACTACATTTCCACAATCAATTAAACATCTAGAAACAGAAACAGTTGCTTTCCCCCGCTAGCGGTTGAGAAGTTTGTTAGGAAAATTAACAAATCATGCTCAAAAACCTTCTCTTAGCTGAAGGAACATGACAAAGCGATTTTCATATCAAACAGTTCTGAGTACAGATATATAGTGAAAACATGATCTAACTTTACGTTACCGAGAGGAAGAAATTTTAATAATGGAAAAGTTGAAAATATGAGAGGTATTCTTCACTAGAAAAGTTCTGTCAAGAAGAAAGAATTTTTCATAAATATTTTTTTTTGGAAGCAGAGATAGCAAGAAAAATGTTTGGACTTTTCTGCCGCTAGCGGGAAAACTGTGCACTATTAAAAAAGATAATGTTCCCCATTTTTACTGTAACGAACGGCATACACTATGAAAGAGAAATACATTTTTCAAAAGGATTTGTAGAAGCTGAGATGCAACAAACAGTAGTACACACTGACACAACCTAGCACCAGAACTGCGAACTGCAAAACCCCAGTAGAAAAGGCAAAGCCTTCCAGAAAGCAAATAAGCGTACCGGAGAAAAAATGAGTCACCTCTAGAAGAACTTACCTAATAAAGGGTGACGGCGCGTCTTGACTTGATAACAGCATGAATCCGGTGTGGTAGAGACTCCACGAGGTTGTGGATGTATTGAACATCGATTTGCATCCACCCGTGCGTCAACTGGTTCCGAAGTTCCACCAGAGTACGTGGGTGTCATGGTGCCCTCCATGCATCGTCCGATTACTGCCAGCACCGATGGCAGATGGTTGCACGACATAGGACGACGACTGCCCTTAACACCATTGCATGGTCACCAAAGACTGCAATGGTGTCGTGCCAGACTGTCATGAAGCCACGCAGAATGGCAGCGAGTGATCTTCAGTGACGAGTCCCGTTTCAGTCTTGGAGGAGACTACCACCGAATCCGTGTGTGGAGGCACCAGATTCCACACACGGATTTCCGTGTGTCATGTTACGTCTGCCAAAGGCCATTTCCCAGCAGGAAAAATGCTCCGCCACACACGAACACAGGAAAACAGGGAAAATGCTCCGCCAAAAAATGCTCCATACAGGAAAAATGCTCCGCCAACACTATGTAGGCACCCATTGAGTGCCTACATAGTGTTTTAACCTTCCCTTGGCCATCCAGGTACCCGGACCGATTTTATTTTTCAATAAAATGAAAAACAAAAAGTGAAACCAATCAGATGGTAAGAATCCTTTACCTGCTGGTGTGTGTTCTATTCCTAATGGTTTATACACTCACGGACAATAAAATTTTGCGCACCTAGAAGAAAACATGCTACAACCGCGAAACTTTGCAAATAGCTAGAGTGCGTGCTGGTATGCAAATGATCCACGTTTGGTGAGATTGCGCATGAACGCACACCCTGTGGTGGCGCTACAAGCACGAACCGGCAGCCTTATAAACAGGCGTGCAGTCGATGCCCAATGAAAGCGAAAAACACCGGCTGACGCAAGCAAGAATACAGAGTGACAAAAATGCTGGATAGACGCCAGAGACGTGGATTTACGCAACTTTGAGAGAGGCCTGATCATCGGGCTGAAAACCGCGGGGTGGTCGGTGCGCCGTATAGCTCGCCATGTGGATCGTTCTGACCATACCGTCCGACTGTGTTGGGAGCAGTGGACACGTGACGGCACTTCCATACTGCGGAGAGGCTCCGGACGGACCAGGAGGACCACCGGTGGATAGGATGGATGGATCGTGCGCCTGGCACGAAGGAATCCCAGTGGGGCCCGGTCCACTATACAGGTAAATGTAGCGTATCCTGTGTGCCCACGAACCGTTTCCCGAAGCCTCGCGGAAGCGAATCTGTGATCCCAGTGCCTCTTACGTGTGCTGCCATTAGCAAAGCTAATCCGTGAACGTGAAAAAAGAACATAAAAATAACGTCTACGGTTCCGTGTGCAGTGGTGCCAAGCCACAGCGACGTGGAACGCGAGAATGGCGACGTGTGGTGTATAGATATGAATGCCGCTTCGTTTCGGGGACAAATGATCATCGTGTCCGGTGTTGGAGGTCCCTGGGTCAACGGCACAATCGCAACCTCGCTATCGATCGCCACACCTCCCCCACTGCAGGCATTATGGTCTAGGGAGCCATAGACTATGATAGCCGATCAGTTCTAGTAGTGGTACGTGGATCATTGACGGGCCAGCGGTATTTAGATGAGATCCTACGAGCCCATGTGCTCCCATTCCTGGCCGGGATTCCAGGTGCGCTGTACCAGCAGGATAATACCCGACAGCACACGGCTCGTGTCGCCCGGGACTGCCTACGTCATGTCCAGACACTTCCATTGCCTTCCCGTTCCCCAGACATGTCCCCTATAGAGTTTGTGTGGGACCAGTTGAAACACCAGCTACCGCCGTGCCACACTATCCGGGATTCGGAGCACACCGTCTAACACGTGTGGGCCAGTCTACCTCATGACAACATCAGGCGTCTGCTGGTCTCCATGCCGGACCGTATTGCTGCATGAAATGCCGCACGAGACGGTGAGTGGCTCTGTTGAAGATGACCGGACTGCGTGCCACAGATCCCTCTGTAATTGTCCTGTAGTTCTGTTTTTTTCCATCATGGGTATCATTCATCTGTATCATTACGTTCATAAAGTTTCAGTTCAATACAATGTTTCCTTCTTGGTGCGCAAATTTTTTTTTTTAGAGTTTGTGTGGGACCAGTTGAAAATATATAATATTATATACACTCACGGGAGTGTATATAATTTTTAAATGAAGCAAGTTTATATTAAATCCTGATCAAAAATAATTGCAATCAGAAAAACATTTTGCGTACAGAATACCAAGAAAAAACTGTGAACAAGAATAAGAGATCATTTAAAATCACTCGAAAAGTGGAAGAATTAACGTGAATGCAAGAATGCAATACAAGGATGCACTGGAGACCGAAGAGTTAACGCGCTGGAAAAATTTAATATCGTTAACAGAAAACCAGAAATAACTGAAAATACATACACCGGAGAGCCAAAACGTTATGTCCTCCTGCGGACTGTCATGTTATTTTTCCACGTGCCTCCGAAACAGCTCTACAAGATTTCTAAAGGTGTCTTGTGATATCTGGTACCAACACGTTCCCAACAGATCCTTTAACTCTTGTAAGTTACGTGGTGGAGCCACTACAGATCGGATTTGCTGATCCAACACAAACAACAGATGTTAATTTGGTGGCCAGGGCAATAACTGGCAGTCTTTTTCGTGTTACGCGAACCATTTTCGAACAATCCGGGCAGTGTGGCATGACGCATTATCCTGATGAAAGAAGGCTTGATTAAAGTCTTCCTCATGCTCCATGAACCATTCTCGAACAATCTGGGCAGTGTGGCATGACGCATTATGCTGATGAAAGAAGGCATGATTAAAGTCTTCCTCATGTTTCATGAACTATTCTCGAACAATCTGGGCAATGCGGCATGGAGCATTATCCCGATGAAAGAAGGCACGATTAAAGTTTTCCTGATGCTCCATGAACCATTTTCGAACAATCCGGGCAGTGTGGCATGGCGCATTATGCTGATGAAAGAAGGCATGATTAAAGTCTTCCTCATGTTCCATGAACTATTTTCGAACAATCCGGGCAGTGTGGCATGGCGCATTATGCTGATGAAAGAAGGCATGATTAAAGTCTTCCTCATGCTCCATGAACCATTTCGAACAATCCGGGCAGTGTGGCATGGCGCATTATGCTGATGAAAGAAGGCATGATTAAAGTCTTCCTCATGCTCCATGAACCGTTTTCGAACAATCCGGGCAGTGTGGCATGGCGCATTATGCTGATGAAAGAAGGCATGATTAAAGTCTTCCTCATGTTCCATGAACCATTTTAGAACAATCCGGGCAGTGTGGCATGGCGCATTATGCTGATAAAAGAAGGCATGATCAAAGTCTTCTTCATGTTCCATGAACCATTATCGAGCAATCCGGGCAGTGTGGCATGGCGCATTATCCTTCAGAAAGAAGGCACTGCAAGAGAAGAACACTGCTGCCATGAAAGGATGTGCATGGTCTGCAACGATGTTTAGGTAGGTGATAGAGGTCATAGTTTCGTACACATGAGTTACCGGACCCAAGATTTCCAAGCAGAACATTGCCCAAGGCATCACACATCCTCCAACGACTTGTCTCCGTCCCACGGTGCATCCTGGTGCCAACACTTCTCCAGATAAACGACTCACATGTACCTGGCCGTCCACATGATGATACAGGAAACGAGATTTGACGGACCAGACGACCTTCTTCCAATCATTCCAGGCCAAGTTTTGATGCCCGCGTGACCATTGTAGGGACTTTCGACGGTGAAGCGAGGTTAGTATAGGCATTCAGAGCGTCTTGCGGCTATACAGCCCCATTTTCAGCAGGGTTCGTTCTACTGAGTGTTGTGACATACTACTCCCGTCAGCAGCATTCAGATTACAGGTGAGTTGCACTACAGTGTCCCTTCTGTTGGCTCGGTCTATACGGGATAGACTTCGCTCATCTCTAGCTGTCAGACACCTGTGTCGATCCACATCTTGCCGGCGGTTCGTTGCTTATCCTTTCTCGGACCCCTTTTGAAGATATTAATAGTAACCTCAGCTTACTGTGAGCAGCTGAGGTTACTGTTGACTGGGTCAGAGCATTTCAGAGACGGCAAGCTTGTGGTAACCTCAGATGACTGTGAGCTGCTGAAGTTACCAACAGCCTCACCGTCTCTGAAATGTTCTGACCCAGTCGTCTGTCCATTTTTTTTCAGGTTTAACGACCACCCTGAGCAACTCAATAGGCTATAAGCAATCCCCGTCCCGATGGGTCCGGGTTAGAATCCATCCATGCCTCACTGGGATTCGAACCCGGACCCATCACTGACGAATGAGCATAAGCCAGCGCTTAGGCCACTATACCACCGGTGTGGCCATCGGGCCATTACAATTGAAACCTTCCAGCGGTTCCCAAGGTCCCCGGATTTGAACTCCATGGAATCTCTCTGTTATGCCAAGGAGGGAAACATCAGATGCATGGATTCTGGATGGACGTCTCGGGCGGAGATGTGAAGTCGTGTCTGGCAGAGTTGTGGGCATTACCTCCGACAATCCTCCGGCATCTGGTGGATTCGATGCCTCACAAGCGTATAAAGCTTTGCAGGAGAGCACATGTAACAGATAATGCAGTTTTCAAGAGCAGTTGACCATTACCTCTTAAAGAAAAGTACGATTTGTTTTCTAAAATGGCCACCAGAGTACAATGCGGTCCCTGTACTAACATTCAGAAATCCGACTTTGTCTCGAAAACGCAGTACATAATGTGTGAAGAAAGCAAAGTAAAACGAGAGTAGGCTAGTAAATGTTTGCATTTGTATGTACCTTCATCTCGACTAAGAATATAAATTAAGTTAAGGGTTTTCTTCTACGAATTTCTAATCATTGTGGAATACTATTGTGATTAGCACTGCCATGTGCCGCCAACCGAACGTCGATGAAGAATAAAAGTCTAGTGCTCTTAAAGTAAGTAGTTTTTCTCTGAAAGTTTTGAAGTGACTCTTCTACGTGTATTGAGCTACCCAGAGTTTCACTTAACCCTTTAAGAGGCCAATTTACCTGAGCCAAATGGTGCCTGAAATTTTCTACGGCCCCCAAACGGAAATGTACACATAGCGGCTGAGTTTTACGAAGACTACAGTAAAACAATTCCTACCACCCCCTCTCATCTCAGTAGCACAGACCATAAGTCTGTCACGGATGATAAGCGCTCGCTTCTAGTCCTTTATTATCTGCTCTATGACCTAAAGCATTATGGGAAGGGCTAGCCATCCTGACACGGATATCATGCCACTAGGCAGAAACAAGTGACTCAAACATCTCGCTTCTTTCTTAGGTTCGTCACCATTGTTATATCCCTTTTAGCGGGTAATCAGTCAGAAAGGATTAATTCCAATCCTCCTCCTAAATAACCACTTTGAATAACAAAGATAAGGAGAAAGACCCAAGGCATGATAAGGTAGGGCTAGTTCCCCTGAAATGGACATCATATCACTGGGTAAAAACAAGTGACTCAAACTTTTTCTCTCTCCTTTCTTAGGTTCGTCACCATTTTTATATCCCTTTTAGCAGGTAATCAGTCAGAAAGGATTTCAGCCAATCATCCTTCTAAATGACCACTTTGAATAATAAAACTAAGGGGAATGCTCTCAGATTCGCAGGTTCACTCGTTGCAGCCGCATTCGGCCCAATTCTTAGACTGCGAATATATTCGTTCGAACTGATTTCAGCCCATTTTACTAACCCCGAGTTAATTCGTTTTAGCCGATTAAAGGGTTAAAGTGAAGTAGGACAGCTTTATGTAGTGTTTCTGAGGTTGAGTCGATATTTGTACACACATACGCTTAAATCAAGAAACATTACAACTGTTGGCAAACATAAACAAGAAAGATGACACCGAATTTTCGGGTGTAATAAGCACGTCTTTTGAATCCGTTCTGACGCAAATTAAATTTATCAAAGCTATTCAAAGTCAATGGAACCGGCATGGAAAACAATAGTATCTGACGGAAGAAAGAAGTTTTTCAATCGGGTCTTTAATCCCTCAGATATTGCTGTAAACGGAATCGTGAGCTTACAAACCCTTAGAAACAGAGTTATCGACAAAAACAAGATGTGACTTTACGTCCCCTGGTGGGAAAACCATGCATTATTTTAGGAAGAAAGTATTCTCAAAAGGTTTATCCATATGAGGGGTATTGGTCCAAGAAAAAAAAATTATAGTCGAGTTTTCAGGAGCCCAGATTTTGCTACAAATACATCAGAAGCAGAAATTAACACTTATGACCCATGGTGGCCAAACCATTCTTTACCAAATATTAGAAATTATGTGAAAAATATTTTCCATGAGGTCTTGTATGCGATACAGGTAGAAGTTTTCAAATCGGAGTTTTAGTAGCAGCAAATGCAATTTACCTTTGTGCGCCCTAGGGGAAAATCTATGATTTACTTGAAATTTTAAATTTATAGGAAAAACATTTCGCATCGGAAACACTATCCAACAAAGAAGGAATTTTTCAAATCGGACTTTTAGAAGTAGAGATATTGACAAAAATAAGATATACATCTACGCCTCCTGGCGTAGAAACCATGCATTTTTTCAAGAAGAAAATGTTCTTAAAAGGTTTGTCGACATGAGTAGTATCGGTCAACAAAGGACTTTTTTTTCAATCGAGATTTTGGAAGCTCATATTTTGCTGCAAATGCACCAGAAGCGGAAATTAAGACTTACGCCACCTGGTGGCCAAACCGTTTTTTAGAAAAATTAGAAATTATGTGCAAACGATTTCCCATCAGGAGTTGTATCCAGTGCAGAAAGAATTTTTCAAATCGGAGATTTAGAAGCAGAGATATAGTGGGAAACACAATTTACCTTTACGCCCCTAGCGGAAAGTCTATGAATTACTTGAAAATTTTGAATTTATAGGGAAACATGTCACACTAGATACACTATCTAACAAAGAAGGAATTTTTTGAATCGGACTACTAGAAGTCGAGAGATTGACAAAAATAAAATATACACCTACGCCTCCTAGCAGAGAAACCATGCACTATTTTAAAAAGAAAATGTTTCTAAAAGGTTTGTCGACATGAGTAGTATCGGTCTACAAACGACGTTTTTTTTTTCAATCGAGAATTTAGAAGCTCATATTTTGCTGCAAATACATCAGAAACGGAAATTAAGATTTACGCCCCTGGTGGCCAAACCATTTTTTACAAAAATTAGAAATTATGTGCAAACGATTTCCCATCAGGAGCTGTATCCGGGCAGAAAGATTTTTTCAAATCGGATATTTAGAAGCAGAGATATAGGGGAAAACGCAATTTACCTTTACGCCCCTAGCGGAAAGTCTGTGTTTTACTTGAAAATTTTGAAATTATATGAATAACATGTCACACAAAAAAAAAAAAAATACTATCCAACAAAGAAGGAATTTTTCAAATCGGGCTCCTAGAAGTAGAGATATCGACAAAAATAAGATATAAATCTGCGCCCCCTGGCGAAGAAACTGTGGAATATTTTAGGAAGAAAATATTCCGAAAAGGCGTATCGATGTGAGTGGCATCAATCCTCGAAATAATTTTTTCACTCGATATTTTAGAAGCTCAGATTTTATGGCAAATACATCAGAAGCAAAAATTAACACTTACGCCCCCTGGTGGCCAAAGTATTCTTTACCAAAAATTCGAAATTATATGCAAAAGATTTTCTATCAGGAGATGTATCCGTTGAAAAAAAAATTCAAATCATAGTTTCAGAAGAAGAGTTATCGGGGAAAATGTAATTTACTTTTACGCCCCCTAGGGGAAAAGTCTATGCGTAATTTGAAAAAGAAACTACATCTAAAATACTCTTCGACATAAATGGAATCGATAGATAAAATAATTTTTTCAATAGGATGTTTAGAAGCAAATATGTGGAATAAAACGTAATTTTGAATTCGACATCATCTGCATTTACGCCCTCTAGCGGCAAAATTGTACATCGTAAAAAAAAAAAAAGGAAATAAAGGATCATCATTCGCATATTTCAAGCTTCCGAATGCAAAAAGAATTTTTCAATTCGGACTAATAGTTGCAGAGATACCGTGGGTACAGACGGACGGACGGACAAACCGATAACATAAGCACGATCTTTTTTTACAAAAGACGTGCTAAAAAATGCTAGGACAAGCCGCCAACGGTAACCGATAACTCGGATACAGTTGGCAAATTTTGATAGAAGCTATTGCAAAATCTAAGCTCATTAAGGCGTCTATTATAACAAATTCTAAAAAACGAACGTGTAAAATTTATGATTTCCAGAACAAAAGTATGAAACATTCTGAAAAAAAAATGCCTAAATTTTTTCATGAACTACTTTCTTTCAAGCCTTCACGTTGGTTGTGTTCAGGTTGCATGTAAACAAAGCGGAAAGACACTCTCAGAACGGAAACCACGTTTTTCATTTTGTATCGCGAAAGACTGACACACACACACACGCACACATACGCAAACTTCCTTTTATTATTATAGATTAAGCAAGTGTTGAGCTAACAGACGCAGCCTTTCCATTTATTCGTTTTTTAAATTCAAACGATTTTTTTAAATTAATGTTAGTCAGCCGACTTTGGTGAAGCGATTCAAGTAAAAGGCCATCTACTTTTAATTGAAATTCCTCAATGACACGGAATTTCGGGAATCAGAAGGCGAAAAAACCTGACCATGGACGATTTCCAATCGCATGCCAAAAATCACGGTGATCGGATGTGTAATGTCGTAGGTATGCCCGAAAAAAGAATTGCCTCGAGTCACGTATAGAGAGCGGATTTTTTCAATTATTATTAAAATTGGTCAGTCTTTAATGGTCTTTATTTTTATACGACACGACCAATCACCATGATACCAACCCCATGTCACTCACCGTGTCCTTCACTTTCTCTGTGACAAGTGTCAACGCGATTGGTTGAAGATCTTTGGAAGAGATAAATAACAAACGACCCCTTCTCAAAACCCGGAAACCCCGCTAAAAATGCAAGATGTTGGACGATTATTCCTCAATGACACGGAATTTCGGGAATCGGAAGGCGAAAAAACCCGTGATCGGATGTGTCATCTCGTACCTATGCCCGAACAGCTAATTGTCTCGAGTCTCGTAAAGGGAGCTCCGCTCAATATATCTTATTCAAAATATTAAATTAGCACCATTTTATTCAGTTAATTTAGAAAGTTGTACACGTACTGTAATTCTGAGCAACTCACTAACGCCTGTTTACTAACTTCTTGAAACGAAGAGAAATTCAGAATCCAACAGCGATAAAAATCGAATAAGTGGTTTTTAGATTTTTTAAATTCATACCATCGTTTAGCTTCTGGTGAAAAAAAAAAACAATTCTTAAAGTACTAGAAATATACGACATAAATTTTTCAAAATGCGGAAGACAAAGCTTTGACGGAGTTTATGTTATGAGCTCATTGTATAAAGAAATCCAAAGGAAGATTCGAGAAATACAACCTATAAAGAAGAGTATATGGAGTTTGACAACCATAACCATCAACTCTAAGTGCTATAAGCAGTCGCCTGTGCATAATTTTGGGCCACTGGTTCCAAAAAAGGGGAAGAATGAACGAAGTAAGATATGCACACACCCTATGACTCTTAAAATCTTAATTAAGTTCTACCCGACTGCATTAAGATACCAAGAAAGCATCCATATTTTTTATCAATGTCGGAAGAACATTCAACTTTGGAAAAGTTTAGCATCTTTTACTGGTAAATCGAGTGCTATTACGAAACGATTAAATTCCATAATTTGGTCAGGATGAATTGCATTATCACTAGCTGTTCTAGTTCAGTTCGTTGTCATAATAAAAGCATTAACAGAAATAATATTGAAGAGTAATAAAAAGAAGAACGCGAAAAGCAACTCGAATAAGAAGGAGCATGCAAACATTACTTGTTTTTCTGTGTTTTTTGTTTTCGGGCGGAAATATTATCAGAAACGAAAACCATGATTAAAATATTGCAGACACTAATTTACAGGAAGCCAATGTAAAACTGAAGCACAAACTGTGCCTTAAAAATGCCAAATTGACGACAATTTTATTGAAACAAGATCAATTTCAAAACTTTTTCTGTATGAAAAAATATTTTACTACAGATTTAAAAGAGCTGCCGAAGCAGTCACGGTAAATGTGCTTCGCAAAATTTTAAACGTATGTATTATCCCAAATTAGGGAAAGATTTATCGGTGTGCAGAAAAGCGGTCAATAATTTTGCATTTTTGGAGCCTCAGAACTTGTTTACGCTTACGGAAAGTGATATTTAAAAATATGCAGCCAATCTGCAAAAACTGTATTAAAAAGAACTATGTAAAAACTTCTTCATTCAACTTTTGAAAATAGCTTTATAAAAGAAGGATTTAAAACAATAAATTCAGTAAAAGACTTCACAAAACTGTTAATAATAAAGTTTAACAATTTTTTAAGTAGTTACTCGAATGTCTCTACAGCACTTATTTTATATCTACCACACAATCCTTTACAGTAACTACTTCTGAAAGATCATTCGACAAGCTGAAAATAGTGAAAAAATATTCGCGAAATACAATGTGCCAGGAACGGTTGAAGCTCACAAGCGGCAGATAAATTAATACTAAAGATTTAATTCGATATTTTGCCAATGCAAAAAATAGGATGAGAGATATTTTCATTAGGGAGAGAGAGAGAGAGAGAGAGAGAGAGAGAGAGTACCTATAATGTTTCACCTAAAAATACACAGGATTTGTTTTGTTAATGAAATAAATATTTTCACAAATTAAAATGTACGAGGGTCGTACCGAAAGTAATCCAAAAGTGCGCACAACTTTTTTTATTAACTGAAAGAGGTTGTTCAAATTGCATATGTTGGTAAAGCAACTCTTGTTCTATACAAAGGTACTACTCAACATAGTCTCCATCACAAGCGATGCATTTGCGCCATAGTTGAACCCAACTCTCTAATACTCTTTGGAAACATTCAGATGTGCACTGTGGTACCCACTTCTTCACAGCCACTTTCACCTCGTCTATGTCATCAAATCATTGTCCCCGGATACTGTCCTTCATTCGACCGAACAAATTTGGGCTATACGATGGATGCAGGACCACCGACCACCCTAATTTGCTGATCGCCTGATTTGTTGGCAAAGATGTGTGTGGTCTCACATTGTCATGATGAATGCGGATCCTTTTCTGACTCTTGTTCGGTCTCTTCCTCCTTATGGCTTTTCTAAGCTTCTTGAGTGTCTCAATGTACCGCTCGCTGGTCACGGTACGGCCACGTTCCACAAAATCAAGGAGAATTTTCATCCCAAAAAACTGTCACCATGATTTTTGTGCTGATCGTTAGATCTTGTACTTCTTAGGCCTTGATAAAGAGGTGTGAGGCCATTCAATGGGTTGATTCTTCGTTTCCGGATCGTAAAGATACGCCCACATTTTATCTCTGTCACCAGATCGAAAAAAAAAATGTCTTCATTGGCTTCAAACGCTTTCAGCAGAACAGAGCAGACTTTCACCCTTCTTTCCTTGAAATCGGGTGTCAACTGCCAAGGTACCCACTTTGAACACACTTTCCGACACCCTATGTCTTCCACTATCTTCTGTATGGCATTGTGACCACAGTCCAGTTGTGCAACAAGCTCAGGAATCGTGACTCGTCTCTCCGTGTGAATCAATTTATCCACTCGCTGACGATTTGTATCAGTGGTCGCAGATGGTGGTCTCCCACTGCATGGTTTGCCTTGAATGCTGGTTTGCCCTTATTTAAACTTCTTCATCCATCTGTGCACATTGCTCTTGTCAATGGTGTCATCTATGTAAACATTCTGTAACCTTCTGTGGATGTTGGACAGCCTGCACCCTTCGTCCGTCAGGAACTCAATGACGGCACGGTGCTTCTGCTTGAAATCCATTATTTATCTGCAATAAAGAAGAAAGGTTGCTATAGAGAAAGACTTAGTCTACCAACATGTTCAATTTGAACAACCTTTGTCAGTTAATAAAAAAGTTATGCTCACTTTTGCATTACTTTTGGTACAACCCTCGTACGTACACTGAAGAGCAATTGAATTAGAGATACCTGTCTAGTAACGTGTAGCACCACCTTTCGCCCTGATGACAGCGGTGATTCGTCTCGGCATGGACTCGACAAGACACCGGAAGCGTTGGGAAGCCATATGGATCCACGACCCCTGAACAAGCTCCCACAGTTCACGAAGATTTGATGAAGGGGGGTCAGAGCCTAGAACATCTCTCTCAATGGCATCATAGATGTGCTCGATGGGATTGAGTCTAGGAAGCGAGGTCACGTCAATGGAGTGTTCGTCCAACCATTTGGATACAATTCGGGAGCGATAGCACGGTGCATTGTCTTGTTGCAGGATGAGGTCCCCAGTGGGATGTTGAAGACGCACAAACGGGAGCAAATGGTCGTCCAGGATATCCCAGCAACGTTGACCTGTGAGGGATGATGTCACACGTACCAGGGGTCCCATTTCAGTCCACGTAAACAGTCCCCAGACGAGAATGTCACCCCCATCAGCTTCAAGAGTACCCTGCTAGCAAGAAGGATCCATCGCTTCATGTGGTTTGCGCCGTACTCGTATCCTGCCATCCGCATGTACCAACGTGAATCTCGACTCATCAGTCCAGGCAACATTTTTCCACATGTCTAGGGTCCAGTGGCGATGTTCCCGCGCCCATGCTAATCTTTGCACCCTGTGATGTGCAGTCAGCAGCGGTACCCTCGTTGGGCGATGTCTTCTATAACCAATAGCGAGGAGATGGTTCTGGATGGTGTGGCTGCATACACGTTTTTTGTGCACCAGCGTTAAATTGCCGAGTGATTTCTTGCACTGTGGCCCGTATATCCGTTATTACAATGCGAGCTAGCCGACGATGACCCCGCTCATCCACACGCTGTTGGCCACGGCAGCCCTTTCAGTCATGGTTTTACCGGATTCGATGTACTCACGGTTCACCCGTGACACAGGGGCTAGTGAAAATCCCAGCGCCTGCACGACTTCCGAGATGAAGTGACCCATTCGTCGGGCCCCGACAATTTTCCCACGATCAAATGCGCTTAGATCCGTCGTCTTACCCATACTGCGTCCGACTCTTACTGATTCCCGTCGCATCACTCCTTATATTGTCTGATCGCTGCGACGTTATGTCGTTTCCGTTTACAGGGCCGCCCACAACGCCACATTTGCATAACGCCAGCTGTCTCTAATTCAATTGCTCTTTAGTGTATATACCTAAGTTTATTTTGATTCCTTTGCTAATTTTGCAAACAGAGGAGAAACAGGAGGGTCCTTTCCAAAAATGTGCTTAACCTTTTAGGTACCAAGTCTCTGAAATCTTGTGTCGGTGAGAATACCATAACGCCCAAAACTGTCTGTTGCTCCTTTCAGATTTTCTCCCTTCCCCTTTTCAAGCTAACTGAAGAAGGATTAGTGCTCGGTCACCGTGTAAAACTTCCAATCTGTAGTCTTGATGTGGATGGACTTTCACACGTTATCCGAGGGTGATCACTTCCATCACGGAGAAGGCATGCAATGTTTTCTATATGAGTAAATAATATCACCCCAGGACATACCGACGCCTACTTTACTTATTTGTTCAGCGACAGCAATGGTGACTGAAGGTGGCTTCTGCTAATCCCGTGTAAATTCGAAGAACAGATGGGGATAGGGAATCCAACTCACTCGAGACGTGCGTTTTCGGGCGGTCGTCGTAGTTTGGTTATAAAAGCGTTTTGGGGCGTTATGGTCATAAAACGGTTAAAGGCCGAAAATTTGTAATTTCGCCACTGGGCGGATGCAGGACCATCACTGCACTATCCTTGCATGACGGGAGCTAAGAGCTCACGGAAATCTCCAGGGACCCCAGTTTACAGGAAAGCCCACGAAGCCCATGAGCTAAAACTCGCAATTCTGGAGATAGGTTTTCTGTTGTAGATTTTGGTAGCATGATTTCTCCCGAACTTGAAACATGCCATCTTTTTTTGTGATGGCATCAAATGATTCCTTCTTGGCAGTTCATTCATCATTCATGCAAAGGAGTCATTCACGAATGGTAATTCAAATGTAAAATCCAATTTCCAGGTTTTCACTACGCTCACTGAGAAAATCATTCGTTTGCAGAGATCCCGTGTTGTGTTTGTTTGCAAGATCCCGTGTTGTGTTTGCTCATTTAGGCAAACTGCTCAAAAGAGCGCGAACTCTTCAACCGTCCACCATTCAAGATAAATAGTTTGCCGCGAGCCAGCTCGTGGTGAACGATTTGGAGGCATCATACAGATGAATCGTACACTGTAAAAAATAAGTGGTGTGAATTCACAGAAAATTCCTGAAAATAACGTGCAGCAAATTTGTCGTTAAGTGTACGTCTTTTCCAGAAATTTCGGTTTTTAAAAAGTGCCCGTTTATTTTAACTTCCGTATTTTCTCAGATTTTCCGTTGTCAGAAATACCGTTTATTTCAGAAAAATCCGTTCAGATTTTCAGCACGGCTTTTGTAAAAAAAGATCGTGCTTTTGTTATCGATTTGTCCGTCCGTCTGTGGACACCCTATCTCTGCAACTATTATTCCGATTTGAAAAAATCCATTCTACATTGGGAAACTTGAAATATGCGAATGATGATCCTTCATTTCGTTTGTTTTTTTCAACGATGTACAATTTCGCCGCTAGAGGGCGTGAATGCAGATCATATCGAATTCAAACTACATTTTATTCCATATATTTGCATCTAAACAACCGATTGAAAAAATTATTTTACGCTTCGATACCATTTATGTCGAAGAGTACTTTAGGTACAGTCATTGTTTCAAGTTATGCATAGATTTTCCGCTAGGGGGCGTAAAATTAAATTGCGTTTTCCCCACTATCTCTACTTCTAAAACTCCGATTTGAAAACTTTTTTCTTCAGCGGATACAGGTCCTTATGGGAAATGTTTCGTATATAATTTCTAATTTTTGGTAAAGAATGGTTTGGCCACCGGGGGCGTGAGTTTTAATTTTTGCTTCGGATTTATTTGCTACAAAAACTGAGCATCTAAAATCTCGATTGAAAACATTCGTTTGTAGACCGATACTACTCACGTCAACAAACTCTTTCGGAACATTTTCTTCCTGAAATATAACACGATTTCACCTCCAGGAGCGTAGATGTATATCTTATTTCTGTCAATATCTCTGCTTCTAATGCCCCGATTTGAAAAATTCCTTCTTTATTGGATAGAGTTTCCGCTGCCACATGTTTTTCGTCTAATTTTCAAGTAATTCATAGACTTTCCGCTACGGGGCGTTATGGTAAATTGCGTTTTCTCCGATATTTCTGCTTCTAAAACTCCGATTTGAAAACTTCTTTCCTGTATTGCATGCAGTTCTTGATGGGAAATGTTTTTCATGTAATTTCTAATATTTTGTAAAGAATGGTTTGGCGACCAGAGGGTATAAGTGTTAATTTCTTCTTCTGATGTATTTGTAGCAAAATCTGAGCTGCTGGAAACCTGATTGAAAAAGTCTTTCCTGGACCGATACCACTCACATCGCAAAACCTTTTGAGAATACTTTCTTCTCAAAATAGTGCATCGTTTCTCCACCAGGGTCGTAGATGCATATCTTATAGCTGTCGATATCTCTGCTTCTAAGAGCCTGATTTCATAAAATTATTTCTTTGTTGGAGAGCGTTTCCGCTGAGAAATGTTACTCATATAATTTCAAATTTTTCTTAACGCACAAGTCCGCAACCACAGGGCGTAAGTTCACGATTCCGTTTACAGCAATATCTGCGAGATTAAAAACCCGATTGAAAAACTTCTTTCTTCGGTCAGATACTACTGTTTTCCATACCGGTTCCATTGATTTTGAATAGCTTTAATAAATTTAATTCGCGTCAGAACGGATTCAAAAGACGTGCTCATTACAGCCAAAAATTCAATGTCATCTTTCTTGTTTTGTATTCAAATTAAAATTTCCCAAAAGTCAAAGCACCTGCATTTTCAGCCCTTACATCAGCTAATCCTTTTGCAGCAGCCAGAATCGAACCCCTCTGGTGTGGGTTAGCTCAACAGACAACAAGCGTCTTTAACCACTGAGCCACAAACATCCGAAAACCAAAATCACGTTCATCGTAAAACAAATTGCGCAACAATGAAATTTTTTTTTTTGTGATTAATGTGAATGATTTAATATTTTTTATTTTCTGTTGGAGCTTATTATTTTTTCTGAATAGGTTAAATAACTCTTAAATATAAAATTTACTCTTGATAGCTATAATATCTTTTGTCTTAAGGAATCCAAAGATTGATACACAGACATCGTATAATCACCTGTACAATAAATTAAGTACCCGGTTTCTTACAGTTACACAATATATAATAAATAGCTGGTGCACAAAATCGGGGAGAAAAGAAATATCCTGTGCCACAATAAACAAAATTCATGATAACTATACACAATATCCAATCTCGCTACGGAACTTCCAAATCAGTTCCTTTGACAGACGATTGAAATTTGAAAGTTAATGAAACCTCAAGTATTCTCACCAATCGCTCCAATTACTCGTCATGCTGGTACGGAAAAAGTGGGCATGGAGTATTGACATCAATATACGAAAGGGCTTACAGAAAGATGTTTGAAATTCAGAATTTTCCGTTAACAGACTTCTAAAACGGTAATTTACCGTCAATATATGAAAAAAAGTGCGGAAAGGTTTCTAAAAATTCAGAATTTTCCCGTGGTTACAAAAATTCGTAATTCAGGTTTCTTTCCGTCATTTCCCAGAAAAAGGTGTATTAGAAATATGCTTCGTTAATTCACGAAAGAAATCACGCGAAGTGGCTCGTGAATTTTACGGAAAAGGTTGTTTCAGAAATATGATTCGTTAATTCACGAAAAGAATCACGGAAAGTGGCTCGTGAATTTCACGGAAAAGGTTGTTTCAGAAATATGCTTCGTTAATTCACGAAAGGAATCACGGAAAGTGGATCGTGAAATTCACGGGAAAGGTTGTTTCAGAAATATGCTTCGTTAATTCACGAAAGGAATCAGGGAAAGTGGTTCGTGAATTTCACGGAAAAGGTTGTTTCAGAAATATGCTTCGTTAATTTACGAAAGGAATCACGGAAAGTGGCTCGTGAATTCCAGAATTTTTTACAGTGCATTGACGTATCATCACCGTTTTTATGTTTAACTATTATTTCATAGCTATCTGGTGGCTGCTTTCTGACATGACGGTTGACACTCGTTAATTCCTGACATTACGTTTCTTATTGGGAATTAGTTTCCGAACTCACGCGGGCGGAAGAAATTCAAACGCGCTGCGACTTTGGAGTGTGTCGCCCTAATGGCGGATTTAATTATCATTCACAGAGGTGAGAACGAACCATTCAAGTTGAAGATTCATCCGTTGTGAGCGAACTTTGTGAATGAATACTCCACAAATGATCCATCACTAGCCATTTACAGATATCAATTTACAAGCGTAATGCAGGTTGACTAAAAATCTTTTTGAGTGTATTATATGCAACTTAGGGATGCAAGGTCAGGTGATGCGCAAACATGCCATAGCCTCTCCTTGATAAATGTCAATCCTGCCTTTTCGCGGTGCATTCTGTTCCCACTAAAGGGGCTCCGACGACCGCTGCCAAATAGCAACATAACTATACCACCGAGATTTGAGGAAATGCTATCTTACACGCACCAACCTGCTTGCCCAGGGTGGCGAGTTGTGGCCAAACAATCCCTTCTCTCCAAAGATGATTATACAATTTAAGAAACGCCTTTGTTTCGGTGAAATCATTAGCAAGTTCAATGGGTTTGAAATCTTGCGGTATTGAAGATGTATGCATTAGCATTATTAATAACATCTATGAAAATGCAAGTGCAAAGGTTCGGCTATTTGAGGATACAGCACCAATAAAAACTGGAAAGGGACTGAAACAAAGTGACACCATATTTCCCAAACTCTTTAATGCCACATTGCAACATGTCTTTCAATCACTGCATTGGGTAAACAAATTAAAGGAGGTTATTTAACTCACCTTCGTTTTGCTGATGACGTAGTCATTTTTGCAACTGCCACTGTAGAGCTGCAGACCATGATACAGGAACTTGCTGACAAAAGTAAAGAAGTGGGATCAAAAAGGAACTTTCGGAAGACAAAACAGATGTACAGTGCTTCTACAAGAAATGGAGATTTATCGTTTGATGGGGAAAAGCTGGAGATAACCAATTCCTACATTTACCTTGAACAGCAGATATCAAGCGCCGGTCACATTGATGAAGAAATTAATCGGGGTATAAAATTTGGTTGGAGAGGTTTTGGAAAAAACAGTACACACACACATTTTTTAAAAGCAGTATGCCATTATGTCTTAAAAGAAAAGTGTTTAATCAATGCATCCTTCCGGTGTTTACGTATGGAGCAGAGACATGGACCTTAGCAAGAAAAGATATAAAAAGACCGTAGACAACTGAAAGAAGTATGGAGAGATGCATGCTTATTGTAACTAGGAAAGATAAGAAGAGAAACTCCTGGATAAGGAAAACGAGATGACATCATAATGATAGTAAAATTCCTGAAATGGCAATAGGCTGGACTTATTGCCAGAAGGACGGACCTCCAGTGGACAACAGAAATTTTACACTGGATTCCAAGAGTCAGGAAAACTCCCAGAAGTAGACTTTGGGAGATGGGTGGATGTAATTCGAAAGTATGAGCAAGTGACATAGATGAGACTGACTCAAGTCAGACCGTTGTGGAGGAAACTTGGGGAGACCTTCATTCAGCAATGGATTGATATTGGTTGACAATGATGACGATGATGATACGTAACTTAATGTTACACACTACAGCTGAACTCAGAGTTGGGAAGTTATTTCTGGCTGATTTGCTTAGCATGTCATGAATATTTTGCTCTTTCATTCGGTGTTTAATATCGCCACCCGTCTTTCTCTCAAAAAGTTTTTTTTCCTCATTCAGTGCAATTCAAGAGGCAGTTAACTGTTAGCATATTAGTAAAATTGCATAGAAAAAGCTGGTTTAACGTGGAATACCAATCGTTTTCCTCAATGTTCGGGATATTTAGGAGAATACTCAGTAGGATGGAACCTGAGGATATGTGACAGCAGCAGGGGCGTCGACTTCACCAAATTATTGGGCAGAACAGCACATGGGAGGGGTACGTTTCTTCCGTTGTCAGGAGGAAAACTAAAAAAAAAGGGGCAGGGCAAAAAGATAAACTACGAGATTCGATGTATATTTTAAAACGCGATTGTAATTGCTCATTAGCAAATGAACAAAGAAACAGAAATATTCTTTTGATGAATACTAATATTTTTAAAAATAAAATTCAGCCTGTGATTTTATAAAAATATCCTGAGATTTTATCTCCAAACGTTTATTTAAAAAATGAGAAATTAACTGGTTTACTTAAACAAAGAAGAAGAAGAAGAAGAAGCGCAAAAATAAAGAGATAAATAAAGGCGCTAGAGATTATACATTTCTGTATGTTCATTTATTTTATTTTTGATAATCGTTTTAAATATTTACCACATATCACGTAAAGATGTCAAGCACTATTAATACGGGGCTGGCAATCCAGTTTCTTACTAAATCAGCAATGCTGAATATGGGAAGGAAGTTTCCTTATTTCGTTATTTATTAATTTTTAGGAAATAAACCTCTTTGGCCTCATGAGGTAGAACTTGGTCCACCTCATGAGGCTAAAGCGATTATTTAATTAAACAGGACGAAATATAGTGGGTGGACACTGCCCCCAGTAACATTGTTGCAGGGGCAAGATTCACTCCCCCCCCATAGTTGGTACATATGGACAGCAGATCCACACACTGCATGGAAACTAAATGTCAGTTAAAGCAATGCCATAAAGGAAGAGTATGTAACAGGAAAAAAAAAAAAAAAAGAATACGACCGTGCTTCAGGGAGTACCCTTAGAATAGTTTCGACTTTTCTACCTTTCTACCTTAACAAAAGGTTTCCCACTTGTAACTTCCGCTGTTTCCCTCCTATGAGGGCATCACAAAACCTTTAAATATAAAATTTCACTTTACTGGATACGATAGTTTGTGAGTTATGGAGGCCTCAAACGACACGCGCGCGCACACACACACACACACACACACCAGCGTGAAAATAATCAAATTACGTCCTGGGAAACCAAAATGTGTGTTTCTGTTAAAATATGGAAGTCCATTTGCTTTGCGGTGACAATACGTTAGTATGATAAAGTAAAAATGGAAAAGATAAAAACTCTTGTGGAATCGAAACGAAGATAACCTCGGTATCTGCAGCAAAATTGATTCAAAATCTCTTGGTGTCTCTAAAAGAGAAATCTTATCTATGACACAACAAATTTTTGATCCAATTGGAATTTTAGCTCCAGTGATGTTACCTGCCAAATTGTTGGTGCAGCAGGCATGGGCCGACAAGAAAGACTGGGATACCCCTTGCCGAAAGAATTGGAACTTAAATTTCTTAAATGGGTTGAGGAATTGAATTCACTAAATGAACTCAAATTTTCTCGAAGAGTTGGTTTTGGGGATCCTGAAGGTTGGTCTCTTCATGTGTTTTGCGACGCCAATCAGAATGGCTATGCGACTGCAATCTTCCTACGTTGTGAGACGTACATAGGAGTGAAAGTCCACTTGTTGGGAGCTAAATCGCGCTTCTCCCTTAAAGAAAATGACTATCCCAGTGTTGGAAGTACTTGCCTGCACACTTGGAGCTCGTCTTGCAAGATTTGTGTTAGAAACACTAAACACCAATACAGCTCTGGTGAGATACTGGACGGATTCTACGACTGTCTTGGCTTGGATTAAGAGAACGGATCAGTGGGGCACTTTCGTACATAATCGAATTCAAGAAATTCGGAAGCTCACCAATTCTGATGACTGGGCACACGTTCCTGGAAGCAGGAACCCTGTGGAACTCCCGTCGAGGGTTTGCAGTTATGATCAACTCATAAGGTTCAGTTGGTGGGAGGGTCCCGAATGGTTGAAAAGCCCACCCGAAAATTGTGCAAGCGGTGATGATACTGTTGAAGAAGCACTGATTAGCTCTGAACAGCGAAAGGAAAAAACAACGTCCTTGGTTATTCAACCAGAGAATTCGACGAATTTTGAGACATTTTCAAGGTTCTCCCAAATTGTTAGAATTTTAGCCTGGATCCGAAGATTCATTAAAAGAAGTCGGCATGAGTTATTTGAAACGTCAAAGACATTGAGTGCAACCGAAATTGAAGACGCCGAAATTCACTTATGGCGTATTGTGCAACGAGAATCCATGCTCGCAAAAGACTTGCTGAAAACAGGTCTCGCAGTGATCAAAGACGACAACGAGTTAATACGAGTCAAGAGTAAAATTATTGCCAGAGAGGACGAGTTCTCATTTAGATACCCTATTTTGCTCCCAAGTAAACATTATGTAGTTATTTGTTTAATTAGAGACTGTCATCTGTCCAATTGTCACGCAGGCGTTCAGACGCTCGTTACCAACCTTAGAGAAAAATTCTGGATTCTCAAATTTAACCGCACCGTCAAAAGCGTCATTTCCAAATGTGTAAAGTGCAAGAGGTTCTTGGAGACTAGACCGTGTAAGAGATGCGGCAGTTTTTGAAATTTGCGGAGTCGATCTTTGTGGTCCTCTTCTACATCGTGAAAGATTAAAAAATTGGGTCGTGCTATATACATGTGCCGTTTACAGAGCAGTCCACGTGGAATTCACTACTTCGCTTAGCACAGAAGCATTCATTCAAGCTCTCCGAAGATTTATAGCTAGAAGAAGAAGGCCTACGATCGTCTATTCTGATAACGGGATGAATTTTACGATGACGGACAACACCCTCAAAGATCTGAACTGGGAGAAGATCATAACATGTGACAACCCATTCAATGGAGATTTAATCCTCCTTCAGCTCCCTGGTGGGGTGAATGGTGGGAGCGTTTGATTCGCTCCATCAAAGCTCTGCTAGTACGAGATTTAGGACGATCGTCCGTGAATTATGAAAAACTAGTCACATTGTTGTATATATTTTTTATAATTCTCAATGTCTTTTACGTATATTCATGCTTAACAGATGGCGCCAGATGCGCACCGCAATGCAGACGCTTTGTGCATGACGTAATAGTGTGACATTCTGTGATTTGCCTCAGATAGGAGAGGTCATGTAGAATTCAGAGCGAAGAGCTCATCGTGTTTTATCATCTATTTTTTATAATAAAGTTGTTATGTTCTATAATAGTGTTCTGTAAACTAGAGGTAAAGCAGTACTTTAGTGATGTTACGACAAAACCACTGCGAAACTAAAAAGGAACTACAGCACACATTATCTGTGATATTGAGGCTCTCATTAATAGTTGACTCCTTACTTGTATTTCAACCGAACCCGAAGACTTGGCACCTCTAACACTTTTCATGTTCCTACAAGAAGTAAGTAAGATTGGTGTGCCAGATTTGGACTATATCAGTCGAAATAGACTGCGGGTAAGAGTGGCTTACTGTTAAAAGCTTCGTGATCAACTGTGTAGTCGATTCCGTAAAGAATATTTGGGACAACTGATTTTGAAAGCGACTCAGAAGTTACACTATCTACCAACAAGTAATTGGACACCTGTGATAGCAAAGGAAAACGAAGGTTATTCACCTTTAATAGTTGGGGGAGCCTCCACGAGTGGTGATTACAGCTGCGACCCTCCGGGGCATACTCTCAACCAGGCGTTGTACGACGGCTAGCGGTATTTTCTTCCACTCGGCTTGCAGAAGACAGGTCAGTTCCTTCACCGATTTCGGACGGTGGGGGGCACCCCTTAAGTCAACGCTCCAACTCGTCCCAGAGGTGCTCAATAGGGTTAAGGTCCGGGCTCTGCGCAGGCCAGTCCATTCGATTAACCCCATTGTCACCATAACAAGCCATGGTGGGCCTCGCAACATGACAGGTGGCATTGTCATCCTGAAAGTAACATGGGTCCACCCCGTAAAACTGCCACAAGGTAAGAAACGCATGGTTATCCAAAATGGTGCAGTAGGTCTCGGCGTTGAGTCTACCAGAAATTGCGACCAAGGGTCCCGTGCCATACCAAGAGAAACACCCCTATAGCATAATTCCACCGACGCCGAACTTCACAGTTGGCACAATACATTCCGGCAGGAGGCATTCTCCTGGCAGACGCCAAACCCAGACCCTGCCATCCGAACGGTAGAGGATGAACCTTGATTCGTCGCTCCAAAGAACCTGTTTCCACTGTTTAACATTCCACTGTCGACGTTCTATGTACCACGTTATCCGAGCAGCGCCATTGGACTTGGCGATCAAAGGCTTGTGGGCGGCAGCACGTCAACGATAACCGAGCATATGGGCTTCCGTACGGATGGTGCTCATCAAAAGAACAGTCCCGGATGCCTGTTGAAACTCCTCGCGGATGTGGCCCATCGATCTAACTCCCAGTTTTGTGGGTCTGCCGGGTCGGGGCACATTCCGGCAGTAACCTCTCATCTTCCACTTGCCAATCACGTAGGCCACTGTCGATTTTAGGTACTTGAACTCGCTGGATATGTCACGTATGGATCGGCCATTTCTGTGATACCCGACGATTACACCTTTCTCGAAATCAGAGAGCTCCAAACTGCGTGACATCTTGCATGCGACTGGTTGAGTTGTTGTTTCCCACACGATATTTAACGGCGGCGGCCGTGACGTGTATCAGGACCGCATATATCGTCGATTGCAGGGGTGTCCAAATACTTGTTGGTAGATAGTGTAGATCTCAAGGTCGGGGATGTAGATTTGGTCGGATTGGATAATCAAAAACGGATACACTGGCCTGTGGCTAGAATTGAGGAACTCTTTCCTGGAAGAGACGGCCACCCCGAGTGTCCCAATTGCTCCGGCCACTGCCGAAACTCTATCCATTAGAAGAGTGCTCTGAAACTGATCCGACAGTACGTGAATCTCCGACAGGGAGTTCAAGAACTGGTCGAAGGTGTAAACCGCCGGAACGGCTAAATCTATAACTATACTTTACCAGCTAATCCACTTTATTTATTTGATTGTCCCAACCAAATCAAAGGTGGGAGGATGTAGAGTTTCAGACTGAACTGTTTCTCGAATCGCTCGGTACATGGCAGCAGCGCGGCGCAGAGAGAGAGGAGCGGAGCCATTGTAACAAGATGGAGGATGTGTGTCGTTGGTTGAAAATATGTCTTAGAATTATGTGTTTGTGGTCGTGTTTGTAATAACTAAATAGTTAACTTGTGTGTGTGTGTGTGTGTGTGTGTGTGTGTGTGTGTGTGTGTGTGTGTGTGTGTGTGTGTGTGTGTGTGTGTGTGTGTGCGTGCGTGTGTGTCTTCCATGAGTGGATCACTGGATTACTCGTCATCAGAAGAAAAGGTTCGAGCAGGATACTCACCTCCATCTTATTGGATTACACGTTCGTCGAACAGATGCAAAGATAAGCGGATAGCTTAGCGCTGTGGCGAAGAAGACAAGATGGATGCTTGATTCCGCGAGCCTTGTCTGGTGTCCGCAACTGGTAGGTACGTATCGCCAGGCCATTGATCAATTCAGTGTGGGTTGATTAAAGTTTTCCTACACAGATCATTGACTACCCTCTAGAGCAGTGGTTCTTAAACTGTGGTCCGCGGCTAAGTCCTAGGTGGTCTGCTAAATTTTCTATTGAAAATATGTATTTGTAACACACAAGTAATGCAACTTTGAGATAAGCGGCGTGTGCAGTAGTCTATCGCACGAAAATGGGAGTGTACCTACTGCACCGCCATGCAGCTCAGGCCATCAAGGTCAAATGCGCTGTCAACGTCGCTATCTTACGTTATGTTGTAATTCCAGTAGTTCCAGCACGAAGTTACAGTGACGCAAACAAGGATCCTCCACGGAAATCACTGTCACAGCGCATTGGTGCCAAACACGGCTCCAAAAAGCAGAAACTGCGGAGCTGGAAATTTCGGCCTGTGACAGCGACAGGTGGCGCCGACAGTGATTCTGTAACTGATATTTCAGCAAACAAGTCACAGCCGATGACGGTGACATACTCGCATCAGTGACAAAATATCAGTAACGTGATTTCCGACTCATCTGTAGTACTGAGTAGCGCTTTGCGTTCGGCAGTTAATTATTCCAATGTGTTTTGTGTGTGGGGGGATTACCTAAATATTGTATACCATTGGCATTATTGTTGTGTTATTTATAATTTACATTCAGAAAGGATCCGTGGCTGACCAGTGGTTCATTGAAACGGAATATAAGTGAAATCGATACGACTCCACATGGGCCTGCTAAAACTAAATTCATTGGCGATCGTTTTCAAACCAGTTGATCTGTTATCGCCAAAACACAAAAGAAATGTGCAAACAGGAAATACACTGACGGAAAAAAATCCCAACACCATGAAAAAATAGTTGTATAGGAATGAAATGGCGGCAATACATTTGTATAGGTAACATATTTAATCGATTAAGGTTTCAAGATCACAGCTTATTGTAAGCGCGAGAAGAGCCATTTTAAATGTGAAATGCTGGTACATTAATAACCGGTGTAACCGCCAGAATGTTGAATGCAAGCACGCAATCGTTCATGCATTGTGTCGTACAGGTGCTGGATGTCAGTTTGTGGGATGGAGTTCCATGCCTGTGTTGTGGCGGAAATCTCAGCCACGTTATGTAAGGTGATTATAATAGCTAGCCAAAAGCAAACCTGAAGGAAAATTTTGAATTTAGACTAAAATTTCACTTCGGGAGATGGGTAGAGGCATTTCGGAACCCAAAGTGTTTTTATGGTGGCTATATTCTTGTTACCTTGAATTGACAATTGTGTGTGAGGTTTTCACTTGTAGGTGAGCTTGTGTGTACACAGATACAATTTTGTTTTCACCACTTGTACTATTTCTATATGTTATAACATCACACTGTATTCATGTTACACGTGTATAAATGTGTCAACACTGGAAAAATCAGTAATTTTGGAACTCGTGTATATAAGCATCAAAAAGGAATGGTCGTGTAATCATCACTTCATTTTACTAAATAGACATTGGTATATATTGTGTCACAACCCAGATTCTTGTCCTAGGCCAACGTCAAAGCGTTGGTTGATGAGTGCGATGGCTCAGAAACTATGAGACACACCTAAAAATCGAATGCCAACTTATACCAAAATTTGGTTTTTGAAAGGCTAATGCCTGTATTTATTTTTACAACAATAACAACATGCACAAATAGGAAAGATATTAATATTGCTATGAGAGATTTAATACATTTACAATTTAGCACTTCGCTAAGGCTTCACTGGCCCACTCATTTGTGAAGTCAGTAATTCAAATGATCGATCTTATATAATCATGGCAGAGTCCATGAGAATAATGTCACTTATTAACACAGCGTGAACGTTAATTTACATTTGTGGCTTGCTTACATGTTATCCAAACAAATTGTATCTTCTCTGAACAAATATCAAAACTCTGGATCCAATATTTATTAGTGTATATCTATATAGGTATATATATAGGTGTAGATTAAGATTACTTATATCTTTCTCTCTATTAACAAAACTCCAAATAAATTTCTTAAGGCAGGTATGCACAGGTGAACTGAAGTGTTAACATTTTAACATGAAAATTCCCGCCTTGAAGAGGCGAGTAAACTATCACGATTTACAGTCATATTTGTGAGTTTAACTTTTCCCTTTTTTTTTTTTTTTTTTTTATCTGTTTACTACATTTGCGAGAGTAATGTCACGTACAGTTCCCTCTTTCTTTCCTGATGAATCTTAACTGGATAACCTCCGACATGCAGACGGAAAGTACTTTTTTTTCTTTAGAGCATACTGGTAATCTGATTACTGTAGTGCCGACTTCGGCTCTACGAAAGGGCCAAAAATAGAATTAGTGTATACAACTTACCCCTTGATGAGGGGGAACCAGTGTTGAAATTCACAAATAGGTCGGAACACCACGTCTTAGGCTGACATCTGAATGGAGGTAGAAATCTTTGACCACGCTCACTGACGAAGTGCACCTGGTACGTTAGGATGCTTTCTTCCCAGAGCCGTCATTGACCATCATGGATTGCATAGATGGGAGTGAGTTAGTGGACTTTGCAGTTATCGGATGCCAAGTCTCGCCTGGGGTTGAGATTCAAGCGTCGGTTGACCTCTTCACGGCCCGGCAAATAGGCGATCCCCGTTTTTTAAGGCCTAACTGCCTGGTGGTGGTGGCACCCTTCGGCCCGGGCCCCTTCATACTCTGGAGTCGCTTTAGAGCTGCTGTTTGCTAAAAAAAATTCTTTCGCGGGGATCAGGGATGAGGTCTTTATCTTTTTTTTTCTCTGGCTGGTGGCGGGTATCCGCCTAATATGATGACTATCTCCCAATTGCCCTCCATTCTTTCTTTCTTCCTTTTCACCTCCAACTCCTCTTTTCGAGAGCTTTCTTCTCTAGACTCAAAACGACGCTCCCTCGCAGAAGAACACAGAGAGCCAATCAGCGCCATCCACGAGGGACGCTTTGCTCCCATTGGTCAGCCGGTCAAAACCACGCAATGGTTTCGTGCTTGCCCACGTGACATTCCTCTTACCACCAGAGGAAGGTAGGGTGGGGGGAAAAGCAAAAACACAGGAACTCTCAGCGACCAGGCACATGTGTAATTTGATATGACCCTTTTTGCTCTTCCCGGAGGGAAACACATAAATTTTTATGCACGCCTGTTTTCATGCCGCTTAGAGCTTGACAGCTCGTACTATAACTCTTCAGGATTAAGCCCTCTTTGCCAGCCCACGTGAACCCAGCTGGGAAATTTCTCGGGAGTAGTGTTTCTGTTCTGAGAATTTCACCACAGCGTTGTAGAGAGGGAAAAAATGTCTCTTTGTGTAAATAACGGCTCACTTTTTGGGTGGGCGACCTCCTAACAATTTCAAACAGCACTCCCCTTTTCTTGGAATGAGCTTGGAAAAAAAAATGACCGTTGGACGAAGAAAGGAACTGCATTTGACTTACAGAAAATACAAATACATACATCATATACCAAAAAAAAACTACATTTTTTTTTTCACTAACTATTTTGAGCATAGACCAGCTTTCTTTTTCTTGCATTCCTTTTTTTTTAATACTCAACAAAAAAAAAAACATCACTTATGAAATTGCTTGCCCCGGCAAAAGATTATTCTTTTTCCCTTTTTTTTTTCTTCCTAATTTGATTACATTTATTCTTGTTATCAGGCCCACTTATCAAGTCCATCCCAGCCTTACCTCACCAACTTCATAATTTCAAAGATAAAATTATAATACATCCTACTAACTTCTGAATTGTCCTACTCATAGATTAGATAATGAATAATACAAATGCTACACTTTTGTTCACACAACAAAGGTAAAAGAAAGAGAAAAAAAAATTATTTACACCACTCTTCATTCAGAATATTACATCCCTTCCTTTTTTTTTCTCTGATGTGCACTGTTATTTCCCTCCTGCTGGGCTGAGTAATTTTGAAAGCAATCACTTACTCTTTATTACGCAATTTATATGCTTAACCTTGGAACTTAACCAAAAATCCATAGGCTAGCCCCAGAGCGATGATAAATACTGAATTGGAGGGAGGGTAGCCCTTTGCTACTCTCCTATCCCTTAACAAAGTAAAAACACTCATTTTGTACATTAAGCAGAGAAGAGAAAAAAAAAAAAACAACGATGAGAAAATAGAATTTTCTGTAACTTTTTCTTGACTTTCTCTCTGATCCAAAAATCGAACCCAGGGGAGGTGAAATCTGAATTTACGAAAAGTTTAACAGCAAATCACTCCAGGGAAGAATCGTCACCCTTTCCTGAACTGACCACTATTATCCCTTCGAGTTATTTATTTTTCTTTCAAGAAAACGTGGATAATGTTGATGAAAATCTGAAAACATTGATCAGGTGTACACAGATTTTCAGCAACATATCACCTGTTGCACTTGGTGGGTCAATACAGGGACGGTTAATGCTGGTTGGGGGTGACGCTGGAGTTGTCGTCCAATGATGTTCCATACGTGCTGGATTGGTGAAAGATCTGGTGATCTAGCAGGCCACGACAACATGTCGACACTCTGTAGAGCATGTTGGGTTACAACAGCGGTATGCGGGCGAGCGTTACCCTGTTGTAAAACACCCCTGAAATGCTGTTCATGAATGGCAGCACAACAGGTTGAATCACCAGACCGACGTACAAATCTGCCGTCAGGGTGCGTGGGATAACCACGAGAGTGCTCCTGCTGTCATAGGAAATTGCTTCCCAGACCATAACTCCAGGTGTAGGTCCAGTGTGTCTCGGCCGCAGACAGGTTGGTTGCAGGCGCTCACCTGGCCTCCTTCTAACCAACACACGGCCATCGCTGGCACCCAGGCAGAACCGGCTTTCATCAGAAAACACAGCAGATCTCCACTCCGTCCTCCAAAGAGCTCTAGCTTGACACCACTGACGTCGCAAAGGGCAGTGGTTTGGAGTGAGTGGAATGCACGCTACAGGGCGTCTGGCTCGGAGCTGTCCTTCAAGTAACCGATTTGTAACAGTTCGTTGTGTCACTGTGGGGGCAACTGCAGCTCGAATTGCTGCCGCAGATGCAGTACGATGCGCCACGGCTATACGCCGTACACGGCGGTCTTCCCTCTCAGTAGTACCACGTGGCCGACCGGAACCAAGTCTTCTTGAGGCAGTACCTTCCTTGACCACCGCTGCCAACAATCATGCACAGTGGTTACATTCCTGCTAAGTCGTTCTGCAATATGAAAGAAAATCCAACTTCTCGTAGACCTATTACACGACCTCGTTCAAACTCCGTGAGCTGTTGATAATGGCTTCTTCGTCGTCTTAAATGCATTCTTGACTACCATCAACACCCTACGTCGAATCTCAACGATAACTAACGCTCACGAACGTTACAGCGCGTATTTACAGCAAACCTGCTTTGCATGTTCCGAGGGGCGCTACTAGCGCCACACGTATGCGCCGAGCGCGAAATTTGCATAGACGTCATCTTACAGATGTACTCTCACCGCCTATCAACTGTCGTTTATTTAACACAACCCCTTCTTGGTGTTGGGATTTTTTTTCTGTCAGTGTATGATGAGTAGCTGAAAATGGGATTTTTTTGGACCGGTGTCCAACTTGCAGCTAACCCTCTTTGTGTTGTGTGCTACAACACTTTGTCTAACGACGCAACGAATCCTTCATTATTTAGAGTTTTTTAGAATGTTTTTATTTTTTTAATTTGATTTAGAGCATAAACCCGTTGAATATTTTCAAAACAAACGTAAAGGGAGGCTAACATGACAGAAATCAATGACTTCTGTTGCTACCGATGAGGAAGCGAGTAAAACTATAAAGGCATCAATCATTCCAAGTCGCTTTACTTCCGGCAAAAATTGGTCAAGAGCATACCGTCGCTGAAGCAAGTGCTTCAGCGACGGTATGTCTAAATTGATTGCGAATGTTATGCTTGAGGAAAAGGCAGCAAGAGCAATAGACAAGATTCCTTTGTCGAATGATACAATTCGGCGTCGCATGACATCTTTGGCACCTAATATGGAGGAGCAATTAATGGCACGTGTGCGTGGTAGTAGTTACAGTATTTTGCTTTACAATTGGATGAAAGCACGGACGTAGAAAACTTGTATCAACTTTTAGCATATGTAAGATACATTTACGAAAATGAAGTTCATGATGGCTTTTTGTTTTGTTTATCGTTAAAAATTCACAGTACAAGAGATGATATTTTTGGTAAGGTTAATGATTATTTCATAACACAAAATTTGGTTTGGAAAAAATGTGTCGGAGTCAGTACTGACAGTGCGTCAGCTTTGCGTGGGAAAAGAAAGCGTTTTACAGCAGAGATAAAAGAGTTAGTGCCTGAATGTAGTTCAACGCACTGCTTTATCCACAGAGAACAGTTAGCGGTAAAAGGAATGCCTTCAGAACTGGATCTTGTATTGAAACAAGTAGTTAAAGTGGTTAATTTAATTAACTCACGGTCACTTAACTCTCGCCTTGTTAGAGTATTCTGCGAAGAAAAGGAAAATGTGCACAAAAATTTACTTTTGCACACAGAAGTACGGTGGTTGTCAAGGGGAAAAGTGCTTTCAAGAGCTTTCGATCTGAGGGATGAGATCAAGATCTTCCTTCATCACACTGATGAAGTAGGTAAATCTCTTTTCCACCATTTCAAGTGGCTAGCGTAGGTGGCACACCTCAGAGATATGTTCAGCATCCTGAACAGCCTAAATCTGCCACTTCAGAGGCGAGAGGAGACCATTTTTAAAGTGCAAGATGAAATAAAAGCATTTCTACAGAAATGTGAACTTTGGAGTATACCGCTTGGTCGTGGGGAGTATGATTCATTTTTTGCACTTGATGATTTTTTTGCAGTCTTCAGGTGAGCTCATCGATGATTAATTAGTGCAATTATTTCAGAACCACTAACAATTCAACAAGATAGCATAAAAGAATATTTTTCAGAGCCTGATGAAAGTAAGGAATTGATTAGGAATTCTTTCAGTGTATGTGATTGAGACCTTCAGCATTTCAGCTTTTATGTAAGATCAGCTTAATTTAATTGGTGTCTGATGGAGCACTAAAAATTACGTTTAGTAAGAAATCCCTCACAAACTTCTGGATTCATGTGAAATCAAAGTACCCTGAATTCGCCAACAGTGCTATCAAGCACCTGGTACCGTTTCCCACAACGTACAATTTTTAAATAGGATTTTCTGCCCTGGTTGGAGTAAAAAGTGTGAAAAGAAACAGGCTTAATGTTGAGCCTGACTTAAGACTGAAACTATCTTCCATTGCACCTGATGAAACCAAACTGGTCAAAGATTTCAAGCAACACCATTCTTCACATTAAAATAGAGAGTAAAAGCTCTTTTCGTTTATTTACTTTCTTGAAATGTGCTAATACCATTTTAATTCTAAAAATAAGTATGCTGTTATTGTTTCTCATCCCTTGATCTTAAACAGTTCCATGAGGTTATATTTTTTAATTCACTTATTAATTGTTGTTCATCATGTTGAATTATTTTCTTATTGACGCCTATATATTGAAAGATGAGGTCTCGTGTTGATTCTTTTGCAATACATTTTTTTTTTTTTTTTTTTTTATTATTGGAGGTTTAACGACCACCGTGAGCAACTCAATGGGCTATAAGCAGTCGCCCGTCCCTAATTTAGGGTCACTGGTTCCAGGGAAGGGAGGGAGCCAGTGCCGTAAGACAAACACAACATCCATGCCTGACCGGGATTCGAACCCGGACCCCTTACGGACGAATGATCAGAGGCCAGCGCCTTAGACCACTGCGCCACCAGGGCGGCATACATTTTGTGCAGACGTTTGTACCATCAATTATTTTCATTGATTTGAGATGTCTAGTTCTAAATCTTGAGAATGCGGTTTGTTATTTTGTGTTTAATGTTGTGTTCAGTGATTTTCCATGTTCTTTTGTGTTTTAAAATATAATAAAAAAAAAACAGTACTTTTTTATTAATTTATTTTTAACTTTCCTACAATGAAATAACTTTAATATCAAAATAAGTTAAATTGTAAATAAAGACATTTTTTTAAATCCTACGTTTTTAAAAGATAATTTGGGGATATGGTGTGTGTGCTTTGGCTCCAAAATATTACCTTGCTTTGACAGCGTTACCAACCTTTTACCTACAATTAGCACGAAAGAACTTTGATTATTACATATTCAATATCAAGTTTTTACGATGATAATGCATTTTAATGAGTAGTTAAACCATTATTCCTTCATTTTGGTACTTGAATGAAAGAGGTGCTGAGGCAGGTGGTCCGTGTTAGGTTCACAGTCTACACCTAGTGGTCCGTGGTAAAGGAAAGTTTGAGAACCACTGCTTCAGGTGTAGAGAATGTCTCTTGAAAAATATGGAAATTTTGTAACTTTCAAAAGCTGATGCTTCTTGTTACACAAATTTCCCACCGTAGACCTGTCGTCCCGGTGGCGCAGAGGTCTAAGCTCTGACTTCTAACCATTCGTCCGTGTTCGAATCCCGGTGAGGCATGGATGCTATGTTTGTCTTCCAGCGCTGGCTCTCTCCTCGTCCTAAAACCAGAGTGTCTAAATCAGAGACGGGAGACTGCTTATAGCCCATCAAGATGCTCACTGTATTAGTTAAACCCCTCTAAAAAAATAATGATAAAATATTTAATTCTACATCTGCCAGATTCATAAACTCTTAGGAAATGCCCTAGACACCTCCTTAGTATTTCTTCAACTGAAAATAGTCTTATTTCTGTTTGATTCCCTCTTTTACTTCCGGTGATATTTGTGAACACTTATCTTCAAGACAATTTTCTTTTATCATCTTGATTACATTTCTAAATGTTTTTTCCAAATATACAGGTGGTCTGAAAAGTGTTCCTCCCCTTGAATAAAATGGTAATGGTAAAAACGTTTTTTCAATGGAACTAATACGAATATATATATACCTTTATCTTTTATTTAAAACGCAGTTTAATTGCTTCTTTGCATAACTCCCTTCTGCTTCAGTATACACTGAGGTGCCACAAAAACTGGGAAGGGTGGTACCACTTCCATTATATGCCACCACACACATGCGGTAAATGGTATAGTCGGAAACGACGTAAGTATAGAGGCACATACAGTATCTCCGCAAGCTCAAGTAGTAGTATTCGCAGCTCAGATGGCAGCTTATCAGGACTGAAGCGATTTCGAACGTGGCATGATAGTCGGCGCACGGGAGATGGGTCACTCATCTCGTAAATTACCCGGAAATTTGGATTTACACAGTCAACAATTTCAAGGGTGTACCTGGGCTACACAAACTCAGGGAAAACATCCAGGGCAAGAGACTCCGGATGTTTTCCTTGAGGTGTGGCCGTTAAAAATTCCTGAACGATCGTGGACAGTGGCGTGTCTGGCACGCATTGTAACATCCGCTCGGCGTGCAACACTGCCGCAAATCACATCGCACTTCAATGCTGGGGACAATAGTAGAATCAGTGTTCGGACAGTGCACCATGCTCTATGAGGTTCCAGAGCAGACGGCCCAACATGGTACCATTGCTGGCCCGACGACACAAGGCTGTGCACCTCGCCTGAGCTCGGGAACAACACCATTGGACGCGAGATGACTGATAACGCTCAGCCTGGTCCCATGATTCGCAGTACCAACTGTTTCAGGCAGATGACCGACTCCGTGGGTAGCGATAGCCCCTGTGGCAATGGATCCAGTATGCCTACAAAGGACAGTCACTTCCGGTGATCACGGCAAAGTGCCGTGATCACCGGAAGTGATGTCAGGGCTGACAACACCATCGGATGACGCCATTTAAATGGCGACGGGATAACTAGGCTTCTACCAGCTCGGTAGGAATTGTAAACACGACGATAAGAAACGAAAAAAGGCACTCACCACTTCGGGAGATGTCCGAAACGAATCACCAAACCTTTATAGTGGAGGTAAGCACAAACTCGATTATCCTAGTAGCCGAAATACTTATTATTCAAACAAAACTCACGGAGCACAATTTCCCTAAACCTACAGTTTTCAATTCAGAACCACCAAATCTGATATACTATCTCATGGTACTCTAACTTAGACGCTAGACGATTTTTGGAAGGGTTGGAGCCCGGGGTAAGAGCCCCCCATCATAAAAATGTCGTAAAATCTACAGTTTTCAATTTAGAACCACCAAATTTGGTATACTATCTCATGGTACCCTAACTTACACGGTAGACCGTTTTTGGAACGGGTCAAGGCCCCGGGGGTCTTTTTTTTTTTTTTTTTTTTTGATTGGAATTTTAAAGACCACCGTGAGCAACTCAATGGGCTATAAGCAGTCGCCCGTCCCTAATTTAGGGCCACTAGTTCCAGGAAAGGGAGAGTGCCAGTGCCGTAAGACAAACACAACATCCATGCCTCACCGGGATTCAAACCCGGACCCCGATCGGACGAATGATCAGAAGCCATCGCTTCGACCACTGCGCCAAATTTTGTATTTGGGGGCTCATTGGGGTCGGAGCCCCCAAATACAAAATTTTCTTAAAAACTACATTTCAAAATTGTTTTTATTCTGCAGTAAAAATCACATTTCTATGTACATGACAGTGGAATTCTGCCAATAAATACAGTGGTATATACATCAACTGGAAAGTTCCAGTGAAACGTAAAACAAAATATTGTTAAAACCATAAAATTATTTCGCCACGTAGGGCGAAGGAGAGGCAGACAATAAACCACGAGCGATACAAATGAAAATGTATACCTACAGTATTGTAGACAGGGAAAGACATGATTCTATACTATGCGCAAATACCAATCAGACATTACTACCATTCTCAAGATTAAACATGCACAAGGTACTAATTCACATAAAAGACCATGAATGAGAAGGAACTGACAGGTGCAACAGTATTTAGAAATATTACAATAATGGTAAAAACAAATAAGCGCAAATACTTATCATATGTACAGAATTATGCAGTGACAAGAGAGAAATACGCTAAACGGACCCAGAAGGGCAACTTTACAAAAAAACCGAAATCAAACAGTAATGCAAAGCATAAGTGTCATATCATATGTACAAAACAATACAGTTACAAGGACGAAAGCCGCTAAACATACCCAGAAGGGCAGCTTCTCATGAAACAGAAATGTAACAGTGATGCTACATTCAAAATTTACATCATATGTACAGAAGTATTCAGTAACTAGTGGGAGAAACGCTAAATGTACTCAGAAGGGCATCTTCTTACGTTAAATTATACACACAGGGACAAATATTTCAAAATATATTCAACAAAATGCAGGCGACATTGCGTGTGCAGTAAACTGTGCAGAAGGAAGAATTATATACAACATCATAAAACCCAACATTATCGAAGAGAACATGGGAAACATGGTGAGCTATCTCCACTAACACATTAAACAGAATAATCACAATTATCGAACCATGTGGGTGAAAAGGAGACAGAATCTAGGAGCCTCATATCACCAAAATTAATACCTAAAATCATGATTTGTGACAGTGAACGTGGGCGACAACAAAAAAAAATCCCCTATAAGTTGGGATATAGCTGCAAATTGTGGATATGGAACCACCCAGCCGATAGGGCCCAGGTGGATTGAAAAACGCTATCGGTTTTTGTTGAGGCAGCACGAGAGTGCTCCATTTAGAGACGAGGGGTTAACCGTGCTTGGAAGCGTCTCCGAATGATAGCACTTGCCTCCTGAGGAGGTGGAATGAGAGCAGGGAGGCGTTGTTGAAGATGGAAAGCATTGACAGTGAACTTCACAAGAAGAAAAATATAACGGCACACAGGAGGCAAGTGAGTAGGTGGATGCTTTGTTTGGAGTAATCAAGCATATGCAAGAAATGGTAACGATCGAGCACAAATGCGATCAGCAAGACGAAATGCTGTGTTTAGGACTGGCAGGAGTACGGAGCAGAATAGGTATTGATGTTGGACGTCGCTGACTTCAGGGCAAAAGGAGCACTGTGGAGAGGTGAGAAGGGTCATGCGAAATAGTACTGATGAGGCGGGAGACGAAGGTGAAGAAATTGCCAATGGAGTTCAAGAGGGGAGGAAAGTGGCGAGGTAGAGGCTGTCCAGATGGCTGGGAAGAGTGAAAGAGGAGCAGAATGAACAGAAAGTGGAAGTGCGGGAGGGGAAAGAAGAAGCCAATAAAGAGAAGGGGAGGAGATAGAAGTAACTAGAACCGGGGAGCTACGAATGAGGAGAAAGAACGGTAGAGAAAGAGGAGCGGAGGGAACCAAGAACAGACCGTCAGGGAAACCGAGGAGTGGAAAGAGGCTCCAAAGCGCTGGGCGAAGGAGAAGATATTCGTTAGCAAGAGTAATGGTTGGAGATACAAACAGGGAAGAAAGAGGTCTCCAGGTTAGATCAGATGTTACGAGAGAACGGACAGTTATCACACCAGAGCGGATCCAATTAGGAAAGTAAAAGTAAGGGAGGTTAGGAGGGTGAATAAGAGAAGAGAAGAAGAGAGGTTCATCTAGGAGATCAAGAGTTGAAGAAGGAAATGAACGGAGAAGAGGAAGCGAATGAAAGGGAGAAATTCCCTCTCGCAGGACAGGAAGGAGGTGGGACGGGAGAAGAGAGTATGCATCCATCTTCAAAAACAGTAGGAAGGTGAAAGATGGGTTACGGGAAGAAGCTAGAACATTCAAGGTAGTTGTAAGGGACGGAACAGTTGAAGTGGCAAGGCGAACAAAATGAATAATGCGATGTGTTTTATAAAGGGCAGCTGGATGCCACCTAATGAGGCTTAAGATGAAGCGTGGCAGGTTTAACCCAGTGATGTGAAGACCAGATGACGGAAGTTAAGAGGCGATTGATGGTCATCATTTGTGACACGGGCACAACCGTCGACATCCAAGAGTATTCGCATGGAGAGATAAGTTTTCGACGAACAACGGCTGCTCGTTGACGGAACGATGTGAAAGGGCGGGCCTTACTCCAGTAGGCAGCAGCCCGTTGTATCCGGGGAAGAAGAGCAGTCCAGGTGGCGGATGCGGAAGCCAAGGGCAATCCGACATACGCACCGAGGATCTTCTGTGTCGTGGCCGTCCACTGCGCACCCCAAGGAGTATCGGTGCGTGCAGCCCATGCCCCACACCATAAGCCAGTACTTTTAGTGGCAATCAGCGCAGCTCCAGAGATAGCGACATACTGATGATATACAGGATACAGGCAATCAAATTGAGATTCATCCCGGACGCAAAAGGTCACATCATCAGCATAGGCGGTGAAAATTATCCGATGATGACGAGTACTAGCCACAGTCGGCGGTAGGATATCCAGGAGAGATCTTCAGGCTGCTAACAGGAAAGACTCGAAAGCGAGAGCGAATAGCTGGCCTGAGAGCGTACATCCTTGCCGGATGCCTCGCTTAAACGGGATTGGGGCGGTTAGAAAAGTGGCCGCTCGAACATGGAAACTGGCGCACTGATAAAGGGCCAAGAGAGCGGAAGAAAACGCAGGAGGAAAGCCAAATTGTGAAAGGACAGCAGAGAGATATAAGTGAGAGACGTTATCAAAAGCGGACTTTTGAGCCAGATTGAGAAAGGCAAGAGGTTCAGAAAAAAAGCTAGCGAGGAAGTGAAAATGAAGGAGAAGAGAAACGTTAGTGGAAATAGTCCGACCAGGCACGGTGTATGTCTGGTCGGGAGAAATAATGAAAGACAGAACAGAATTAAGGCGACGGGATAAGAGTTTTGTATAGAACGTATAGTCAATGTTTAGGATAGAGATAGGGCCCCAGTTTCCAAGATCCAAGAGGTAACCCTTCTTAGGAAGGTGGGTGATGTGTGCCAAAGTAAAGTCGGGTGGTAACGCAGGAGAGGAAAAAGCAGACGAGAAACACGCAGACAGAAAAGGCAGAAGGCACGGTATAAAAGCACGATAAAAGGACTGAGGAAGGCCGTCAGGTCCAGGAGCGGCATGAGGATCGAGAGTAGCGAACGCTTCGCGGAGTTCGCGAAGAGAGAAAGGGGAGAGTAAAGAAGTAGTTAAAGTAGAGGGGACCTGAGGAAGAGAGGAGAGGAGGAGAAGCTAATGAGGAAGGAGACTGCGTTACCGCACTGTACTTGGCGGTGAAATACTCTCTGGTGAAAATACATAGCTTCGATGGGTTCGAAGTGATTGAACCATCCTGGAGGCGAAGATGATGTAGCAGAACGATGTTGAGATTCCAAGGCGGTTAAGTAATCGTGAGAATCAGCTGTAGGGGAGAGATGCAAGAAATGCATCCTGCAGGCTGCATCGGATGCGCGGGGAAAAAGCAAAGCGTGGAGATCTGCCAGATAGCCGTGGTATTGCGGATCATCAAGAGAGAGCATCGACAATAGAGCTCATAGATTCGCAATTTTCATATCGCTGTCATTCCGAGAGGCATGGGAGTAGCGCCGTACAAAAAGACCAAGTCATGTTTGACACTGAGCCACAGTTGCATCGCGTCTAACGTAGTATCAAGAAGGGGCTGACGACTTCGTAGGAACTCACGCACAGCAACACAAAATAGTGGAGGTAAGCACAAACTCAGTTATCCTAGTAGCCAAAATACTTGTATTCAAACAAAACTCACGGAGCACAATTCCCGTAAACCTACATTTCAAAATTAAACACGACGATAAGAAACGAAAAACGGCACTCACCACTTCGGGAGATGTCCGAAACGAATCACCAAACCTTTATAGTGGAGGTAAGCACAAACTCAGTTATCCTAGTAGCCGAAATACTTGTTATTCAAACAAAACTCACGGAGCACAATTTCCGTAAACCTACATTTCAAAATTGCCTTTATTCTTCAGTAAAATAACATTTCTATGTACATGACAGTGGAATTCTGCCAATAAATACAGTGGTATATACATCAGCTGGAAAGTTCCAGTGAAACGTAAGGTAACTGCTGGAGAATCCACTGGAATTTCGAGCACCACCTCATTACCAGAGCGACGGACATGAGGTTTTAAAGCTGCGGCATCCGCTCGCATGGAATTAGACTTGGGCTGAAGCCTTTGGGAAGTTACCGCTGAAGAATAGGAACGAGGAGCAGTAGAACTGGAGGTTGAAGGTAGAGGAGCACCGCCATCCATTGAAGGCAGAGGAGCACCGTCATCCATAGTGTCCATGACGTCAACTCTCACTATATGAAAGCATCTGGGGCAAGAGCTGTAATAGTGACGTCAGGGGAGGAAAACGATACGCCGCCAACGGTTGACGTCGACCCGGAGGGCAACGCGACAACGCCACCGCTGGGCAAAGTGCCGTGATCCCCGGAAGATACGTCAGGACTAACAACACCACCGGATGACGCCATGTTTAATGGCGCCGAGATAACTAGGCTTCTACCAGCTCGGTAGGAATTGTAAACACGACGATAAGAAACGAAAAAAGGCACTCACCACTTCGGGAGATGTCCGAAACGAATCACCAAACCTTTATAGTGGAGGTAAGCACAAACTCAGTTATCCTAGTAGCCGAAATACTTGTTATTCAAACAAAACTCACGGAGCACAAGTTTTCAATTCAGAACCACCAAATCTGGTATACTATCTCATGGTACTCTAACTTAGACGCTAGACGATTTTTGGAAGGGGTTGCAGCCCGGAGGGTAAGGGCCCCCCTCAAAAAAATTTTGTAAAATCTACAGTTTTCAATTTAGAACAACCAAATTTGGTATACTATCTAATGGTTATCTAACTTAGACGGTAGACTGTTTTGGAAGGGTTCGGGGCCTGGTTCAAGGGAGCACCATGCAAAATTTTCGTAAAAAGTTCCGTTTTTTCTCTTAAGAATACCCTATCTACGTTCTAAGGCGCTTTTTTGCCCTTTGAGGGCCTTGCATTATAAACCATCAACCAACCAACTACCTACGGTCTAAGTTAGAGACTGTAGATAACAATAAAGTGCAAAAATATGCGTTTAATGGTAAAAACACAAATCAATATAGTTTAGCTTTCACTACCAACGAGCGGCTTATCGGGTAGAAATATAATGTAATGTAAATAGAGAGTTCCAGATATTCAAAATTCAAAACGGTAAGAAAAAGATGATCAATGCCAATGTGAAGTCGTACGCATGCGACATCACATAGGTACATTGCATTTCTGTGTCGCGGGATTCACAAAAGCACACGCCAGATGTACGGTAGTTCTATAGATGTCTCCTAATAAGTAAGTATTCCCATTCCTTTTTCTTTCTCTTTTGTTTCGCAAAATTAAATTAACTAAATCAAAAAATTTAAAATAAGTTTACTGGAAAATTGCAGGAATATCTTTTTCATTCATTAACTTTCACCCGCTTAACTTGTTGATTCCACAAATAGTAATATGTACCTGGCAAATAACTGGTATCCCTGCTAGTACAAATTATATTAATGATTTATTTGCGTCGAGTTTAATCTAGTATGTCCATAAGAGCGTTTGGGGCCGTATGAAAAATACATTTCAACATGTGCCGCTACGGCGGCGGAGTGATCTAGGCGCTGGCTTCTGACCACTTGTCGAGAAAGATCCTGGTTCAAATCCCGGTGAGTCATGTACGTTGTTATTTACTTCTGGCACTGGCTGTCCTCCTTCCCAGGAACCAGTGGCCCAAAATTGGGAACGTCCGACTGCTTATAGCCCACTGAATTGATCACGGTGGTCGTTAAACCCCAACTAAAAAAAAAAAAAAAAGATTGCGACGTGTCCATTGCTATTTGTTATGGACCGTACAAAAAGTATGTTTTTGATAACAACGTGTCCACTTCCATGTAGGCTGGCCATAAAATGTTAGGGGACCGTACAAAATTGCACTTTTGTTTTCGCCTTGTCAGCGATTCAGTATATGGTTGAAGTATACATATATATAGTTGGGCCATTTCAGCACGTAGTTTGGTTTATATAGAAAATAAAGATAATGTTACATTTTTACTCAGCTACAACACATTAATCCCAAAGTCTATTTCTTGAAATCTTTAATCCGCCGTGCTCATATTCACAACGTTAACATAACCTGTCAAGTTATTAATGTTGCAGTTTTACTCTGTCGCAAAACTATAGTTACAAGACCTTAGGCGTAACCTTTTTTTAGGCATTTTTAGTCCGACGTATTCATAAGGTTTCGATAACATGCCAAGGTTATGGTACTGCATTTTGACTGAGGCACAAAAATTAATAAGCAGGCCTTAAGCCTTTTTATCAGTTTTCAATCAACCGTGCTCATATACATAAAATTTTCAGAGAAAGTAAAGTTTATTGTGTTACGCATTTACTCGAGTACAAAAATATAAACAGCCATTAACTTTCACCCGCTGAACTTGGTGATTCCTCAATTCATCCATTAACAAGTCTTTTAAGTGATTGTATGTCATGGTCATATTGATAATGTTTGATGACAAGTCAGGTTAATGATGTTGCACTTATTAAAGACTTAAAATGGTGTATAGGCTAATAATTATTATTTGAAGCCTAAGTAAAGGCTCATTTTTAACATGACTTGTCATGAAATCCTTATGAATATGGCATTTATTTTATTTTGTACATTTTACATAGCGTGTTCAATTTTTTTATGTTTTGGCAATTTTTTTTTTTTTTGTTGTACTTGTTACATAGCGTTTCGCATTTTTGTAATGCTTGTGACTTGTGATGGCCTTTTGAATTTTTATTTGTTTCACATTTTGGATTACTTTTTGACATTTTATGTTTTTGGCATGCTATTTTGAAACTTTTGTCTTTTTTAATTTTGCGTTGTGTTTTACATTCTTGCATCCTCGGCGGAATTACATTCTTGAAAAATTCAAATACCAGTTAGTAAAAGGTATAATTCAATTAGTGAAAAATACCAGCACATTTTAGTAAAGGGTAGAATTATAAGAAATTCCTCTTTAAAAGTCCAGCACGTTAACATTGTCTCTGTGTGCCAAAGAAGTTCCAATTCCTTTTTATCTTGGCAGCGTTTCTCTTCTGGGGGGATTTGTTGGAATCTGTGCTATCACTCCTTCGATTTTAGCCATAGTTGTTCTCTGCTCTCCGCTCTTTCGCAATTTCACTGATTATTTGGTACAGTCACAGTTTTTTCTCTCCCAGAATTATATTCCAGCGTCTGTCCAGTCTTCAAATTTGTTTTGTATTCTGGGAAAGCCAAGTAAATTGTTTTCACTTACTGACTAAATTGTTGGTGAGAAAAGTGGAGGGCTTCTGCTCGGATTGTTTCTTCTGCTTCCACGAAATTTTCCAAGAACATAATTTTCCTCAAACCACTGAACTACAGAATCTGCATATTCCAGCAAAATTGATTTCACTTCTTCAAAAGCAGCTGGAATTTCATCAGATGAAAGAAATGCGAGTGCTTGCAAATGTCTGACTTTGAGAGCAAACACACTGTTTTCCCTATATTCCGAGGCTATGCCAGAGGATGGATATTCCTCAGCACATTTTTTCCGAGATGAAACCAACAACATTTGTGAGTGTTGCTTCCAAATTCCTTTTTAGCAGCATTATAACGGTAGCTATTTCAAAATCTATCATTATGCGTATATTGTGGTGCAAGCTGAATATCATAGTCTGATGCATAGTCTTGTAAATCCTGCAAAAATTCTGTATAATAGTATTATATTCTTTACACCTGCTGGAAAGTAACCTATAAACTAGTGGGACAAGCCTGTGCATCTCTGGATTCGTTTCAACCATAGCATGAATGGTATATAATTGCCTAAAAAGGGTTGGACAAGTCTACCGTCTAAGTTAGAGTACCATGAGATAGTATATCAAATTTGATGGTTCTAAATTTAAAACTGTAGATTTCACGAAAATTTTGTATGGGGTGGTTGCTCTGAACCCCCTGGTTCCAACCGCTTCCAAAAACCGTCTACAGTCTAAGTTAGAGTTTCGTGAGATAGTATACCAAATTTGGTGGTTCTAAATTGAAAACTGTAGTTTTTACGAATTATTTTTATGGGGGGCCTGACCCCGTGCCCGACCTATTCCAAAAATCGTGTACCGTTTAAGTTAGAGTACCATACCAAATTTGGTGGTTCTATATTGAAAACTGTAGATTTTACGAAAATTTTGATTTAGGGGGGGGGGTTAACCCCCCTGGCCCCGACCCGTTCCAAAAACCGTCTAAGTTAGAGTACCATGATATAATATACCAAATTTGGTGGTTCTAAATTGAAAACTAGATTTTACGAAATTTTGTATGGGAGGGGGGGGGGTCTGAACCCCGGGCTCCTACCCTATCCAAAAACCGTCTACAGTCTAATTTAGAATACCATGAGATAGTATACCAAATTTGGTGGTCCTAAATTGAAAACGGTATATTTTACTAAAATTTTGTACGGGGGCTCTGACCCCCGGGCCTCGACCCGTTCCAAAAACCGTCTCCCGTCTAAGTTAGAGTTTCATGATACCAAATTTGGTGGTTCTAAATTGAAAACTATAGATTTTACGAAAATTTTGTATGTGGAGGGCTGTTACCCCCCGCGCCTTGACCTATTCCAAAAACCGTCTACCGTCTAAGTTAGAGTACCATGAGATTGTGATGTGATGTGTGTTTTTTGAGCTCTGTCTTTTACGTGCTTTCGAGTAGTTAATCGAGTGGTGTACTTTTTCTTTTCGAGTGCATCTTCAAGTTGAAGATAAGTGCTTTCGTTTCGTTTGTCTCACGAGGTGGTGAGTGAATTACTTTATTCTTTATCGTTAGTTATATTTTTCGAACGAGTTGGTCTTGTTCTTCGGTAAGCCTCGCCGTTGACATGGCGGCATTAGATAAGGGTGAAGCTCACGCCCTTATCTTGGAAGAGAAGCCATCTTCCTCCTCTTCTTCCAACCCAGCTGCTGACACAGCTTCGTTGGTCGCAGAGATCTCTAACTGCCTTACTGACGTCATGAGTTCCTCTGCCTTGCCTGCGCCTACGGCCTGCCTTCCCACTGAGGGTACTGCCGTTACAGGTCTACTCTCTGTCCCTGTCGCGGATGCTATGGAGGTGTCGGGTGACGTCGCTTCTACGGCCACCACTTCATCTCAACTGCCAGATTCCCCTATAACAGCTGGAGTTTCGCCCTCTACATCTAGTAAAAGTACTGTTCCTCCATCATATGCGACTGCCATGTCTAGTGGCTCTACGTCAATCCTATCGTCAGATACTCTCCTTCCCGATTCGTATCTTCATGTCGTGGGATCCACAGCAACGATAGATATTCCCGAAGACTCACCAGCCGGCCGTCAACTGCAATCAACGATGGACCTCGGCGTATGTTTTGATGCGCTGCCGGATACAAAGCTTCAGCTCTATAGCCGAGCTCTTAAATCTATTTTACCGGCGGATGCAATAGATTATGTTGCCCGAAAACCACGATCAGTGCTGGTTTACTTCAAGAAAAAGGAACATGCTGACCTTGTCTTGACAGCAGGACTGACCATTAATGATGTACATCTACTACCACAACCAGTCGCGCACCGCCCCGTGCAGGTGACTTTCTACCCTGTCCCGCCAGAGGTATCTGATACAATTCTTTGCACGTTACTCAGTAAGTTCGGCCGCGTAGTCGGTCCCATAACAACCCTCTCGGCGGCACCCAGAGACCCAGAAGACAAAGCCATTCGTGGCTTCCGTCGCACCGCTCGTGTGCTCTTTCCGTCTGATACTCATCTTCAGGCCTGTCCAACTGTCCTTCACGTGCGCTGTGGGCAACAGCGACGTCGTATCGAGATCATCACTTCTCAGCATTGCACCCTTTGTCAAAGTGAGAGTCATGTGCGAGCCAATTGCACTCGTGCTGTTTCCGTAACCGTGCCAAGTGCTGTGGCACCTTCTGTCCCTCCTGTTACTGCTGTGTCAACGTCTCCACACGAGTGGAAGGTTGCAGGACCCAGATCTTCCCGACGTCGGCCTGCAGACGTTGGTCGACAAACGTCTTTGGCAGACTCACTTTCAGTTACAGATCGGAATTTTCCCACGCTTCCTACGGCACCCCCGCAGCGTATACTTTCTGCTCCTACAGATTTACCTGCTGATATGTCGTCGGTGTTTACCGTTGGCGCTGCAGATCCAGCAGCCGAAACCCTTTCCAGCACAGAAACTTCTATACCAGCTGGTTCCTCCACGATTTTTGGCAAACGCAGTGTCTCCTCACGGAAGAAGTTGAAGAAGTCTAAAACGTCCTCATCCCCGCACTTGTTCACTAGGCGGTCTAATCGCCCGGTTACTCGCGCAATCTTCTCTCGACGTGGCATTTCGTCTTCTCAAGTACAAGCCTGGACTGAACCAGAGACGGAGGATGTTTCTCCCTCGTTAGAGGACTTCACTAATCTCCTTCAAGAGAATGCTTTCCCCGCTGAGCCGCTGCCTTACGTAGATCTTCTTGAATATTTAGTGAGTCCCACCAGCACGGCCACTGCCCGTGCTTTTTTACTAAAGTATGAAGCTGCCCTACCTCGGGTTCTCAGTCAACTTGATTCTCTTTTGCACACTCTTCGGCGGAACGTCGATGACATTCCGTGGGGTCTGGGTTTTATCCAGCGCCTACATGTTCTCGCTACTGCAAGTCAACACATCTTACATCCGCCGACGGACCTAAAAGTTCAAGGTCACGTCACTTAATTGTCGCGGTTTTGCGACACCACTTGCGAACGCCTTAGCCTATGAGGACCTTTCCCCACTGAGTGCGGACGTGCTACTTTTACAAGAGACGAACTGTCACCCTACAACTTTGTTTACTCGCTGGCGATCATGGAATTTTGCTTTCCACCACGCATTCAGCTGTTCATCATATGGTGGTATTGCCGTCGGGGTACGCTCGACTTTTCGCTCTACGATGACTCTCTTCTCTGTAAAAAATCTCTGTCGTGATCTCTTACAACAAGTCACGTTCACTATTCAAACGGAGAGGTTTCATATCTTTAACATCTACGTGCCAAACACCTCCACTTATGTGTCGGAGCTTTTTCTGTGCTTTCGCGGTGCTCTCTCTGGTATACCTGCCACCGACCGAGTTCTCGTTGGTGGCGACTTTAATTGTACTCTACACCCTCAACTTGATCGTTCCCCGCCTTCACGCGAACATCGTGCTGACCTTGTACAGCAGCTACAGTCCCTCGTTTTTGATTTCTCACTGATAGATGTCCATCGACACTTATATCCGACTACACCCTCCCATACCTGGCGTGCATCTGGTGCAATAAACCCGGCCACGGCCAGACTTGACAGGTTTTATACCACGCCCATACTTCTTCCAGCGATCTCTGCATCCTGTTGCCAGCCCACTGCGTCGTCCGACCATTGCGCCATCACTCTCACAGTGTTCCACACTCATGCACAGCACAGGACAACCCGGCCGTGGACATTTGATGCCGCTCTTTTGGATGACGCCGGTTTTTGCTCTTCAGTCCGCCATTTCCTCTCCGAATGGCGCACGCAACTGCAGTCTGCGCCGTGTGCCCTGACTTTCTGGCTGGAGGTAAAACATCGCCTCTTGCTTCATGTGCGAAATCAGGCTTTTACGATCACGACGCTACAGAGGATGCGTTTGGATCACATCCGTACGATGCTTTCCCTTATAAATATGGCTGACCCTCTTTTTGCTGTGTATAAGGCTGAACTGAATTCTCTCCTAGTCCCACTCGCGCAACAGGTCATTCGGCGGCTGAGATTACAGCATCTCGCGCCCGATGCCTGCACTTATGAGTTTCTTTCCAATCTTGAATCTAAGCGTCATGCCTCTGCTTCAATTCGCCATCTCCGCCTCTCTACTGGCGAGGTATCCTCTGACCCAGTTACTCTTTGCTCTGTTGCCCGCAGCTATTTTACAACGAAGTTTTGTGAGACTCCTCCTCCTTCCAGCACTGCCTTATCTGGTCTACACTCTGCTTTACCTCAAGTCCCCTCTTATTTTTCTGATTCTCTCCTCCGGCCTCCCACGCTAACAGAGATTTCCGAGACGTTTTCTTCTCTAAACTCCAAGGCTGCACCTGGCCCAGATGGACTTCCTTTCTGTTTCTACAAAGCTTTCCTCCCAGCCCTCCTTCCTTTTCTGCTTAGTGCTTTCTCCGCTGCTTTCCACCTATCCACCCTTCCGAGGAGTTTCACAACTGCCCATATAGTCCTCTTCCCAAAGAAGGGTGATCTCCTAGACTTGGGGAACTGGCGTCCCATCTCACTTCTGAATCTTGATTACAAGCTTTATTCTAAACTACTCTCGCGCCGTATTAATCCAATCCTCCCCCACATCCTGTCCTCTAACCAGACCTACACTGTCCCAGGGCGCTCCATCTCGCATAACATTCAACTTCTCAGTGACCTAATCCATCTCGCTCGATCTCGCTCTGAACCTCTTGCTCTGCTGTCTCTCGATCAACAATCCGCCTTTGATAATATTTCTCACGCTTACCTCTCGTCTACACTTTATAGTTTCGGGTTTCCACCTCCTTTTGTTTCTGTTCTCCTCTCCCTCTATCAGGACGCCACTTTCCACGTCAGGTTGCCCACCCTTCTCACAGCGCCAATTCCTTTCCGTCGCGGCGTCCGGCAAGGCTGCCCCTTGTCCGGACAGCTCTTTGCTCTTGCGATCGAACCTTTTCTCCGCTCCGTTCACAGATCCTTCTATGCTTCTCTGCCTCCAGTGGTCGCCAGCACTCGCCATCATAGTGTCACCTATGTTGCCTATGCTGATGACGTGACTTTTTGTGTTCGACAAGATGCACAATTCTGCAAACTTCGCCACCTCTACGCTCGGTATGCCTCTTGTTCTAGTGCCACGCTAAACGAGTCAAAAAGCACTGGCTTGTGGTGTGGGTCGTGGGCTAGTCGAACCGACTCTCCATGGGGAGCCGAATGGTCCACATCCTCACAGCGTTTTCTAGGAGTGCACCTGGGCAAACCTCCTACAGCCTCGACGATAACGTGGAATGCACTGCACCCCCGCCTGCTGCGTACGGCTGCCAACTGGAGACAAGCACAGTTCTGCACTTCTCTGTACCAGCGTGCCCAGATCACTCGAACATATTTGTTATCCATGTGCACGTTCTCTTGGCTTGCGTCCAAACAACCTGTCTATCGTCTTCTTGCAATCACCCAGTGCCAAACCAATATCGTGTGGGCTGGTCATCATTGGGTTAACGCTTCACTTCTCAGCTTGTCTCCTCAGAATGGCGGTATTGGACTGCTTGACGTGCGGTTATACTATCAGGCATTCCGAGTGTCTGCATTTCTTCGCCTTCTTGCTTCACCTGTTCTGCCTGCGGAGACAACCCGGGACGTCACTGTCTCCCCGCGTAATCCCCACCTTACTTTTCTTTCCTATCTATTAATGGATCACTGCCCCCTCCTTTCCAACTTACCTCCTGTCTATCGGGAGGCTATCACCTTGCTTCGCTCTTTCCCTCTGTCTCGCTCTCCACCAGCTACAACCTCCGAACTACTCTCAGAACCTCTATTTTTCTCCTCCGTCATTCATCCTCCGCACCTCCCCTGTTTTGCTTTCCCCACCTGGCTCCGCGCCGGAGTAGTCACAGTCCGAGACCTTGTCACCCCGGATTTTCTCTGGCGCTCCTTCTCCGACTTTCCTCCTGCTATTCGTGCTCTACCCCATGCTCTTCAGGTTCACACCTCCTTACTCTCATCCCTTGTTTCTCTCTTTCCCGATCTTGCTTCCCCCGCCGGTCTCGTTCCCGTTCTATCCGCGTCTCTCCCCCTCCCCTTTTTCTTGTCGGCTCACGGCATAGATCTTCCGATTTTCTCCTTCTCCACATCCGCTCTTTACAGATTTCTCTCTCTCTCCCGCTCTTCTACGCCTACACCTATCCCTGATGTCCCGTCTTCCGCTCTCTCTGCTGTGTGGTCTGCCACCCTCTCTCCTCTATCTACACCCCCAGAGATCAACACACACTGGTTCTTCTTACATAACCGTCTTCCCGTACCCTCAATCTTGCACCGGATGACCCTTCTTTCCTCCCCACTCTGCCCTTTCTGCGGCGGGGAGGCAGATGTGAGTCATGTCTATCAATATTGCACTATACTGCTACCAATGCTGAATCTTGCCTTTTCGATTGCGCAAAGATCCTGTACAACTGATCTTTCCTTCAGTGCTTACCGAACGCTGTTGCTCAACCTTGTGCCTCCAATCAGACTCCCTGTAGTCTGCACCTACATTTTTGTCCTAGTGAAACACGTTATATACGTCTATAATCAACAGTGTCGTGCTCGGGAGGTGCCTCCTACGGTACTTCACGCAAGTGCCGCGTTGCTCAGTTTTTTCGGGAATGTCTCCTTTCTCGATTACGCCTTGAGTACCACACCGCCGTTGCTCGACAAAGTGAACCAAGCTTCTTCTCTACATGGTCCCCAGCGGCCCCATGGTTCGCTGGGACACCGACTGCATTGCATCTTACAGTTGGTGCTTGTATGACTATTTAACAGTTAACTCAGTGACTCTTTATCCGAACCTTCGTCACACCTGCTCATCAAGGTATGTCTTATCTCCACGAGATTAATGAACATCTATTTCCATCTAAATGTCATGCAACTATAATGTCTCTTTGTTTCTACAGTCATCTGTACATATCCCATTTCTATGTCACAATTATCGGTCATTCTACTTTTGCTCGTCTCATGTACATGTACTTATCTTGTTTTCATAACGGTGCCGTTGCGTCTTCAAGTGAACCCAGTTTCTTCCCTCCATGGTCCCCAGAGGCCTTGGGGTTGTTGGGACTCCACCTTCGCTGCACAGTACAGTTTGTGCTCATAAGACTATATTATAACATTTTACTCTGTGCTGCTCTACCTGAACCCTTGCCATATCTACTCAACCTAGTGTGTACGATCTACTCAAGATTTGTTTACATCTCAATGTCATGTATATATTGTAAATAGGTTTCTACTGTCATCTGTAAATAGTGCATTCATGTGTCACTGTTTATTTTTGAGACGTTTTTCTCTTGCTCGTCTCATGTACATTCCTTGAATAAATACTTTGTGAACACCATGAGATAGTATACCAAATTTGGTGGTTTTAAATTGAAAACTGTAGATTTTACGAAAATTTTGTTTGGGGGGTGGCTCTGACCCGCCTGGCTCCAACCGCTTCCAAAAACCGTCTACAGTCTAAGTTAGAGCTTCGTGAGATATTATACCAATTTTGGTGGTTCTAAATTGAAAACTGTAGTTTTTACGAATTATTTTTATGGGGGGCCTGACCCCGTGCCCGACCTATTCCAAAAATCGTGTACCGTTTAAGTTAGAGTACCATGTTATAGTATACCAAATTTGGTGGTTCTATATTGAAAACTGTAGATTTTACGAAAATTTTGATTGGGGGGTTAACCCCCTGGCCCCGACCCGTTCCGAAAACCGTCTAAGTTAGAGTACCATGATATAATATACCAAATTTGGTGGTTCTAAATTGAAAACTAGATTTTACGAAATTTTGTATGGGAGGGGGGGTCTGAACCCCGGGCTCCTACCCTATCCAAAAACCGTCTACAGTCTAATTTAGAATACCATGAGATAGTATACCAAATTTGGTGGTCCTAAATTGAAAACGGTATATTTTACTAAAATTTTGTACGGGGGCTCTGACCCCCCGGGCCTCGACCCGTTCCAGAAACCGTCTCCCGTCTAAGTTAGAGTTTCATGATACCAAATTTGGTGGTTCTAAATTGAAAACTATAGATTTTACGAAAATTTTGTATGTGGAGGGCTGTTACCCCCGCGCCTTGACCTATTCCAAAAACCGTCTACCGTCTAAGTTAGAGTACCATGAGATAGTATACCAAATTTGGTGGTTTTAAATTGAAAACTGTAGATTTTACGAAAATTTTGTTTGGGGGGTGGCTCTGACCCGCCTGGCTCCAACCGCTTCCAAAAACCGTCTACAGTCTAAGTTAGAGCTTCGTGAGATATTATACCAATTTTGGTGGTTCTAAATTGAAAACTGCAGTTTTTACCAATTTTTTAATGGGGGGGGGCTCTCACCCCGTGCCCGACCCGTTCCATCATAAACCGTCTACCGTCTAAGTTAGAGTACCATGAGATAGTATACCAAATTTGGTGGTTCTATATTGAAAACTGTAGATTTTGCGAAAATTTTGTAGGGGGGGGGGGTTCTAACCCTCCGGGCCCAGACCCGTTACGAAAACCGTCTACCGTCTAAGTTAGAGTACCATGATGTAATATACCAAATTTGGTGGTTCTAAATTGAAAACTAGATTTTACGGCAATTTTGAAAGGTGGGGTGGGGGTTCTGACCTCCCGGGCTCAAACCGCTTCCAAAAACCGCCTACAGTCTAAGTTACAATACCACGAGATTGTATACCAGATTTGGTGGTTTTGAATTGAAAACTGTAGATTTTACGAAAATTTTGTATAGGGTGGGGTGGGTGGGTGGGTAGGGGGGATCTGACCAACCGGGCCCTGACTGACCAGTTCCAAAAACCGTCTACCGTCTAATATTTTTAGTGCCAAAGAAAAAGCGTAATATTCCTATCCTGTCTGAGTGTCCAAACTTTATAACTTTGATCAGGGAGGAAGACGTTCGAAATCGTACGTTTTCCTGCATTCGTTTTGTATATAACCAAAATTTGTAAACGTGACGAATTGACGTAGTCGACGAATTTGTCCGCGACGAATTGATGCTCGACGAATTGACGCTCGACGAATCGTCGTGGTCGACGAATTAACGCGGGCGACGAATTGCCGTAGCCGACGAATTGACGTAGTCGACGAATTGACGCACGCGACGAATTGACGTGACACCCAATTTCTGCACACAACAAAGTAGTACTGCAATATAGACAACATTGTACATTCACAAAATATTTAATTGTGACTTCCCATTTTCCACTCCTTGGAGGCTATTGCTGTCGGAGCTCGCACACCATGTGCTGTGTTGTCATGATGCTAATTTATGCTGATAACTTATCTCCAGTGCTCACAAATTTGCATATAACCATGTTTCCCCTTTGAAACCATAATAATCCCAAACTTTTGTGACCACTGTATATATATTTTTTTCGTATGATTTAGAATACATGAATTGTGTTCGAAGCCTATGAAAATAACGAAATGAATACATGAAGTGTGTATTTGTTTCGTTAATAACTTTTTGTAACCACCTATGAACTGAAACAGGAAAAGAATTTATGCCATTTAGAAATTTCAGTTAATGTTATGTACAAAAATAAACAGACAGAACAGCACAGCATAGTGTCGGAGCCAAACAAACTGAATCGGAAGGCTTTTATCGTAGCTAATTTGCATACAAATTCCTCAAAAAGGTGTTTCACCATACGTATTTTATACCTACAATAAAATAAAGTACTTACAATTATTTATAGCTTACGTACAGCAAAGCATTTGGACACTCAAGGAGAAACTTAAGAAATGCAATTCCTAAGTACAAGAATTAAACTAGAGACATTATGCTAAACAAACTTCCTCTAATACTAAGACAATCATGACCAAAAATTAAGTTTAAATTCACAAAATAGTAAAAAATATGATACACTGCACCCTCAATTTTAAAGACCAAATACACAAGTGTTGGAAAAATACAAAGCAACTCACATACCAAAATAAAATAAGGCTCTTCTTGGTAAAAATACAGAAAAAATTATATTAATAGATAAATATAAACTGGAATATAATATGCACAGACTGCAGGTGAAACACAGATAGCCTTTAGCTACATTTAAAAGACAAATTAAAAACAAGGCTCTGAAAGCACTACTTGATTTATCACTCAGCATTTCACCTCACTTTTCTAATCTATCAGCAAAGTTTCAAACGTGTCTGAAAAACTGTTATTAATGACAATACAATTGACCCCGTTTTATGTTTCAATACTTCGGATGTTAGTGATATCAAAATACCTACCTAATGTTACCACCGTTTTTCGTCATACCAGTTAAATCTGAGCAACTGAATTTCCAAGAAAATTGCAACAACCGCAATGAAGTCACTAAAATGGACTTGTCGACTCAAAACAATTTACAAAGTCCCATACCTTGTGAACAATAAAAATATATAATGGTTAGAGATTGTGTTGCAGTAATCACTGTGATAGAAATGCTTTCTTTTTTTATAACATTACTCCCTAAAAAAGACAACCCCTTATAATGCTTCGTCAAAAATAAGTGTTAGTAAAATAACTTTTAGAAACAGGAAGTTTTGTGAAGGGGCAATCATGTTATGAAAATGATTTTTATGGCATTCTAAATAAGATAACCCTTTAATATTTCATAAAAAATAAGGGGAAATAAAATAACTTTTAGGAATTCAACAAAATGTTTTCTGAAAAAGCGAAATTCATCATCTACCCCAGCTTCAGTGTTGTGCCCAAGGGGGACGGGAGAGGTTGGGTGTTAAATCACCCCAAAATTTGGAACCTTTCGATATTTTAAAAACACGATTTTAAAAGGCAATTTTTTGTTAGTATTTGAAATTGTTTTTATATCTCATGATAGCAACTGAGCGTGTTTTCTCCATTAAGACGAGGAAGGGGCAATAAGCCAAGGACCAGAATGTTAGGCAACTATGACTTATTTCAGATTACTCTAAAGCATGCTGAAAAGCAAGGAGTTTTGATTAAAATACCAAGAATCACATTAAAACAAAACCAACGCTGTAACGAAACCCAGAACACTGTTACAGGATTTCAATTTATGTACCATTTTTAGACATGTATATTAGTTTTATTAGTGCTTTGGAAAATAGATTTCTCGCAGACAAATCGGTCTTATCAGGATTCCAATCACTTTTCCCAACTTGTTTCTTGCATAGATAAATTGCAAAATATAAGTGGTCAACCATTATGTGGTGATAAGAACACAGGTAATAAGAATATTAATAATAATTTTCAGTAATATTTATTTGAATATTTTTGCACAGATGTTGCATAGATTTTAAAAAGGCACTCATAACACATTTAGTTGTATAAAAAAAATAAGACCCCCCTCCAAAAAAAAATTCTGGGCGTGCCCTGCCCAGCTTCATGTTGGCATAAGCTAACAGGCCTTAATAATAAAATTGCATATAATATTCTCAAAAAAAAAAAAAAAAAAAGTACTGCTTCACTGCTAACTTGCTCTGGGCAGAAATCTCACCAATGAGACTTTTTGCCAACAAATTTTTCATATAAGAATTATTTGTTGCATGAACTGCTGACTGAATGTGAAGAAACCTTGACAATTGTTAGGTTCATTGAAATATAAACTTTTCTTTTACTTTATGCTACAACTTAAAAAAAAAGTAATTAAGTAATTACATTCCGTTTTTGCGTAAGACCGAAGTAATTTGTCCGGCTCGTCGAAATATTAACTTTTCTTTCACTTCGTACGAAAACTTTAAAAAATAAATCATTAATTTCGTCTAAATATTCGTATTTCATGCCACGACTTAAGTATTTTGAAATAATTTGCTAATAAAACAACAACACATTTCATTTATTTTGTGCGGAAAATTTCAAAGTTCCCGTCGGTTAGGTATTCTAAGTGAAAACTCAAATAATTTGTCACTTTCATCTAAACATTAGCATTTCGTTCACTTTTCGCGACAACTTTCTAAGTAATTCGTGAGCTAAATATTAGAGCATTTTATTCATATTGCAATATCAACTTTCATCGCACAGAAAGTGATTCGCTAAGTTTTTTGCAAATGAATCTACATGATATAAACAAATGAAAAACACCACATTAAACGCGACACATCGTCCGCTCTGAACGAAAGCAAAATCCGTCGGAGCTGAACGTCGCACCCCTGCTGTGACGTCACTAAAGCTGCATCCAAGGCTAACTAGAAAGACAGGCTCCGGTGCAGAGAAATCACGTGATCACGGTAGTGCCGTCTGTTGCGAGGCTGAGTCAGTGGCTGACGCTATCGTCTGTGTGCTGTCGTTTGACATTGTGGCAGGTAGTGGTGTTTTTCTCTACATTTTGAAGTGTGTGCAATATATAAATCTATCCCACACATGTGCTTAAAAGTGCATGTTCATTCATAAGGATTACACAAAATAATTTTGGTAAGTAGAATGATTTTTTTTTGTCTGTAAATGGGTTTAGAGTTGTAGCACATTTAGGCCTAAACGTTACTTTACTGTCTGTGCTTGTCAGTTATTTGATAAGAAACTGTTAGTTACAAAGAATGGAAGGAACTTTTTATTTTTTATTTCCGTGGATTGGACTCTTGTGGTGTTCTTATTTTATTCTAATTGCAGCTAATAAACTATTTTCCTTTACCCTAGCGACTTGCCTCAGTCGGGCAGTCGAACACCACGTTGTTGCATATTGTTTTGAAGTTTTCAAAGTGTAATACGTTTTAGTATTGCTTTGACTCAATGGATTTACGGGATAGTTAGATTTTAATTAAATTCACAATATTTCGAACCAAAGCGATAATTTTTATATCGTGTGCAGTTTTTTTTTCACGAAATGCTGACTTGTTAGACATAGCAACATACATATAACTGAATAAAGTTCAACGATTGCCTTCCGTTTGAACAAATGTTTTATACCATTAACTGTGGTTATACAAATTTAACATTCGTTTAGCATAGAAAGACTATTTAGGATTAATTTTTACTATTTTCCTTAACTTGCAAGACAGTTAACAAGTAGTACTCTAGTGATTTTCCTGCTATATTATCCACACTTAAAATTTTGGCTTCATTTTTGGCAGAAACACCAGTATCGCCTGTTTGTTACTTTGATTTTCCATTTTGTGTGACAAACATGAAATAAGGCAACAGAATGTGTTCTCACATCAGAGAATTTAAAAACATTTGGTTCTGGTTATAATAAAAAAATAAACCCTCATTTCTTTATAGACTATTTAATGTGTACAGAGATGAAGTAATATTTGGCCTCCTGGGGTTCATGTTTCTCCTAAGGCCTTTAACAAGTTAAAACAACATTCCTGAATGCTTTCTTTTTTTGTAAACAACAGATTGATAAATTGAAGCCCAAATACAAGAACAGATCATGCCCAGAACTTGTAGTGTATTTGGTTGCAAATCAAACTATAGAAGCCAGAATGAAAAGGTCTCTACGTTTCAGTTGCCAAAGAAAGAACCCCTAAGGAGTCGGTGGCTTAGAAAGATTCCCACAGATCTTACAGGTAAGAAAAATCCAGTAGTTTGTATCAAGCATTTTCATGAATCGTGTGTAATTCTGGTTGTCAATGGAGAGTTAAAAGAATTTGAGCGGCAGGTGCCAGCACTGCGGGATGGGTCTGTGCCCACAATATTCCCTAATGCACCACATTATTTAACTGCTGCACCTAGTACAACTCGAAGGCTTGCAGATGTGGAAGAATCTCACTTTGAGAATGCTATAAAGCAAAGTCTTCTAGATCACAACAAGTATTTGGAGAAAAGAAAAATTAATTGCTCTCAGGATCTGATTACGCATTATCTTGAAAACAAAGGCAAATTCAAAAGGGAATGGACAGTTGTAAGTAATGATTGCAAAACTATTTTTTGTTATGTTGATTTTACATGTTCTTTACCTTGTCTTGCAGGATCCATTGTTGTATTTAATGATCTTGAATTTGAAATTTATGCAGGTAAGATTAAGATTAGTAAAAACAGGTTGCCTAAGAGTTTGAAGGTTTTGAATTCTCAAAATGATTTTTATGAATTGGTAGCATTTGTTGAAAAACAGACAGTTACGCAGGATGAAGTAAATGTTGTAGATTCAGCTATTGTCGCATTGCAGTCTTCTGATTCACCTCAATTACAGTTTTTTTGTGAGCAGTTAAAAATTCACCAAATGCCAAAAAACCGAAGAAATTATAGCAATAATACCATGGTTCCAGCATCTTCAATATATGTCCACTCTTCTTCAACGTACTATGCCCTCTACAAAAGTAAATGTTTGTACCTTCCACATCCCCGTAACTTGCAAAAACTAATTAACAGATTTTCCATTTCAGGCAGTACTCTTCAAGGCAGTGTTACATATTTGAAAAGTGAAATTCAACACTTAAAACAACACGAGCTTGTTGTGAACTTGTTATTAGATGAAATTTACATTGAACCACAAATGAGTTTCAAAGGTGGATCAATATTTGGTAGTAGCCAGTTTGATGTCAGAAAAACTGCACAAGTCTTTATGATTTCAGCTTTGTTTTCAAAATATAAAGATGTGGTTCACAGTTTAACATCTGAACAGTTAAAATTGGTGATTTTGAATGTAATTGTTGAAATTGAAAAGGTTGGCTTTCAAAGTTCTTTCTTTGATTTCTGATAATAATGCAATTAATAGGAAAGCATTTGAACTTTTAACCCCCTAAAAAAATTCTGCAACCATTATTCACCCTGTTGACAGTTCCAGGTTATTGTTTTTTATATTTGATTCTGTTCATATAATTAAGTGTATTAGGAATAACTGGATAACAAAAAAGGGTGAGAATCGTTGCATCATATTTCCGGATATGGTCAATAATGATTTGCTTTTAAAAGCTCAATATAAACATCTAGAATTATTATATAAATTAGAAAAAATTCTCTTGCAAAATATGGTCATCTTTTGTCTGCTAAAGTTTTGTATCCTTCAAGTGTGCAAAAGCAAAATGTGAAATTTGCTCTGCGAATAATAAATGAAAAAAATATTGCCGCTCTAAAGTGCATTGCAACAAGTAAGCATGCCATGTTTCCTGGTTATGAGGCAACTTGTCAGTTTATAGAGATTTTTTTCTACATGGTGGAAAATAGCAAATGTGCAGAGTGCATTTGAAGGTAAGCGATTTAATGATAAATATAGGGAACCAATTAGAGAGAAAGAAGATTTTCAATTATTTTTTTTTAAATCCATGTCTTTGTGGTTAAAAAAATGGAGGACCACGGTTCCCATTGCCGATGCTTTAACTGCACAAACATTTCAGTCATTAATTACAACTACTGATACTTTTTTAGAACTTGTACCCTATCTTTTTAAAATGTACATAGTTGATTATCTGTTACTTGGAAAGTTCCAGAATGACGATTTGGAAGGTAGGTTTGGAAACTACAGGCAGCTGAGTGGAGCAAATTATTATATAAGCTTTGTGCAGCTTCTTGAAAGTGAGCGGAGACTAAGGTTCAAAAGTATGGTACTTTTAAGTTCCCTCAATGGTAATGTACACTTGAAAACTCTACTTCCTTGTAAAGAAGACTGCACTTACAATGTTGATGTATCTCCCTTTCTTAACGTGTTGTATGAAGATTTCACATTAGAGAGTGTGCCCAATGATATTTTAATAAATTTAACATACATTTGTGGTTTTACAGTTAGAAAACAGTTACAATTAGGTAAATGCATTGAGTGCACATTTTGGTTACAGTCTGATAAAGAAATTGATATTGAACTTTCCTCAGTACCTTGTGAATTGATTAAAAAATTAGACAGAGGTAAGTTAATTGTTCCTACTGAGTGTGCTTTATATGCTACTGCTGTAGTCTGGCATGTTTAAAAAAAATTTGAGTCCTTTTGCTGAAAAGTTTTACAGTGTTCAAAATCAACTCTCCCTGTTGTACAAACTGAGTGCTATTAAACTTTCACAGCATGATATTTTTTTATGCCGATTAACAGATCAATGCATCTGTAAAAAAACCTTCGTAGTGTATTAGAAGGCATATGTTTGCGTTCGAGCAAAATTATTATTAATAATTTAATTAAAGTTAGGAATGATTTTAGAGATAGTGATAAATGTACTGCTAGAAAAATTAAAAAATTAGTATGTGTTTTTATTGTAAATGAAATTGCAGGTTAGTATTAAAGTGTTAGCTAGTGGTAAAATTGTAATTTTAATGCTGGAGTGTTTGGGAATGCATTGTCAAATGTCTTTGTTACCAACCTTGATTTTTCACATGGTTAGTGTTTTATAAAATAAAATTGCTGTGTGTGTGTGTGTGTGTGTGGCAAATTTTGATGATGCAGGTTCCTACAACCTGATAAGGAAAAACATAAAGTTGGGGGAAATATTCTGAAGCTGAATACAGTTGCAGCTAGTGATGACCAGCAGCTGCCTTCTTTGAAACTATTTGAAATAGGCATTTGTGGCACATATGTAAAAATTGTGCCCATCTGTCTCTTTTTGATAGTATTTCTTGCTTCATGTCCCAGAAAATTGGAAGACAGCCGCCAGAAGGTAAGTTGATTTTTTTTTCATTAGCAAAAATTAATTAAAATGCCCAAATTCTGTGAGCAGTGACTGATTAGCATGAATTATGTGTACAACTATGAAGTGAGATGAAATAGTCAATGGGAACATCTTTCATAGACTTGCAAAATGTATTATGGGTGTACGCGGGAGCACTCTCCGTTAAAAGTACGTCTCCACCGCTGAAGCTTCAGCGTCTAGCAGTGGCCATCTGGACTTAATAACCAATACCGCTCGCGCTGTTACACGTGTCCTGATAAACGCTCGTTAGGTACTTTAATCTTTGAGCTCCATTTTTTATTGCTTGTTCGTGTTCACCTGTTTGTTTGTGTTTTCCATTGTATTGCTCACATTTGTTACTTTGTTCATTAAACAACGAGGTTGTGGTTTGTTGTTCGATCGTTGGTTATGGATTATTTTATTCCTTCTTTTGGAGTATAACTGGAAAACGTGTATTCCAAGAAGCTTGGTAAGAGAAACTTTGACATTTCCAACATGGGGGTATCTGGATTGAAAAGCCGCATGAAAGGTAAAATACATTTGGAACTTGATAAATGTGCAAATGCTGCTATTTCTACACGTACCACCATTAGTGATTACATGAAAATGCAATGCCACGTGGGAAAGCTGTCTCCCACCGTAAGCTTCAAGCTGAAGCAATACAAATGTGGGAGCTTTTGTGACCCTACACGGAATATCCGAGATCAGAGGTGCTGTGGGCTATGAAACTTATATATAGCAACTATTCATATAACCAGAGTTGTATAAAAATAAAATGTATCTGCGTACACAACCCCTGAAACAGAAAACTTGCTGCAAACCAGCGAAGCACAAACCATGATAAAAATAGAATTACATAATTTAAAGAAAAATTAATAAAACATTAAATAATTACTAGAACATTACAGATTCCGATGAGGCCAAAATAAGTACATTACAGTTGAATGTGCTGCAATATGTATGAAATGGACCTTTATGGTAAAACGGTAAAATATTTTACTATAAACCTCATAAAAACAAGAGACTAAAGAAAGTTTTTATACCCAGAAAAGCACTTCCGTTAATGAACCTTCAAAAATTGTAAATGGCATTTTCACCAGCTTAATTCAAAACTAGTAGACTTACAAAATACATAAGAAAAATATTTTAATAACTGGCAACTTAAAGAAGAACATGGCAATAAAATTGAAACTGTTTTTGTGTAAACAAAACTTTTGATACAGGGCTTATACATTGAGACCAAGTCTCAATGAAATCCAGAGGCCAGAAATGTCTGTATAAACAAAAGAATTGAAAGTTTTTCAAGTTAAAATCAAATTAAGTATATTAATCTCAGTAAATTCTTGAGTAAGTACTTTAAATGCTGTAAATAACATTTTCATTGTTTTTAATCTACCAGCAAACACTATCGGCAAAATCCGCTAACGATTTGGAAACTATCAGCGTAGAGCATGCGCTCTTACATCTACATTTTGCTACTCTGCACATAACTCGTGCAAACAAAAAGACAAACTTTTTTTGCCATATTTCCTGACAGCCGTATAAGCAAAAGACATATGATGAAAATAAAAATGCACATCTTTGTTGTTATGCTATTTCACCATATTTTCTGTTTTTGTTAACAGAATATGTAAATCATGATGAATTTGTTCTGTTATTTGACAAGATTTTAAATAGGAAAACTCAATGCAAACAAATGGATATTCTTGTTCTTTCATAGTTTATGATAAAGTTATTACTAGGTACTATGGATCAAAATTTTTAAAGTGTGCACCAGCTGACATCGGTTTGGAAAACTAATTTTTGTGTTGAAAAGCTAAAGCTTGAGAAAACTAATCCAGGATTCTATGGATGGTCCAGCTGTCACCTCGAAGTTCTATGACATGCTGCAAAATAAGCTACGTGAGGATTCAATGGATACATTGACATTCGAAGTTGCGGACTACATATTGTGAATGGTGCATTTCAAGACAGTGTAAAGGTTTTTGAATAGAATTTAAACGAGTTATTTTCTTCACTCTATTGGCGTTTCAAGGATTTCCCAGCCAGGAGGGAACACTATAGCAAGCCTTATGGAAAATACAGGGAATTTATAGCTCATTACAAAGTCAAACAGTTTTAGGAACAGAAAAAAAAAAAGAAAAAAAAATGGGATGAACTGGTTCAGTTAATAAAGAAAGCTTAATAAATCTTAAAGTGTTTACTAAAAGTTATTAATCATAATTGATGTTTTTTTTTTTTTTTTTTTTTTTGGTTTATATTACTAAGTAAAATAAGAATGCAACAATAATAAACTCACTGTGCAGAGAAAAAATAAGTGGGTGGTGGAGAATCAATCTCAGCTGTTTCACAGTTATTGAGGTAACTTTTCTATATTAATTATTACAATAAACGCATATATTTATGTTACGTATGGTAAAAATTAAAATAAAATCAAACCTGGAAAATGATGTATATTAGTAATAAAAAGTCCTTAAAGAATCATGATTCTCATAATTTTCCAGCATACCTATGGCGAACTTCTAGATCGAAATGGGAAACTTTTATTTTCAACTTTATAGTGTCGGAAGGCGATTAATTTTTAGCGTATATATTTTTAAGGGAAAATCGTTTATAAATTATGTACTTGTGTGTGTAGTGCGTGCTATAGCTGTATTTAAGCACCGAAAAAAAAATCAAATTTGTTTTCACCGAAAAAAATACGGGATTATTAATTCAGTGAAGTGAAAGTTTGTCAAGATAGGAGGTATTAAATAATTCATTTCAGTAAAAAACTGGACTGATTAATTTTAATTCTGGTCTTTTTAAACGTTTAATTTATTCTCTTATAGTTCGTTTTTGAACATCAAAAACGCAGCTTCAAATCTCCTTGCTCGTTGACTCAAAAACCAACGCCGAGGCTGACGACAACAGCACTACCGTGGTCACGTGACCTCCGTAGCTCGTCTCGGCAGCCTTGAGCTGCATCGAGGCTGACGAGAAAGACTGGCTTCGGTTCGAAAGGGCATCGGCGAGATCACGTGACCAACTTGGTGCTGTTGCCTCTGCTTGGGCTACCGAGAGCAAAAGGTGACCGAGTAGAGAGCTATTTTTTCCAACACGCAGCGAATAAAAGGTGGCACATCTAATCTTTGCATATTAATTTCAAACTATTAGAGAATAAAACGTTTAAAAGGAACATTATTAAAATGTGAGCTCTACTGAACTTAATCGTTTAACACTACTGAATTAATTTTTTTCGTTTTCCGTGTAGTGTGGATTTTCGCGCTTAGCCGTTCCTTTAGCAAAGTCGTATCAAGAGACATATTCGAAAGTTTTGTTGCTCGTTTTAATGAAGTTAACTATATTTTCTTCGTTGTAAGTGTAGTTCATTTTTTTTCTTTTTGCCTTCAATGATTTTCTAGCAACACTGAAAAGCAAATTCGTTTAATAAATAGCGTACAGAATATAAATAGCAAACGGAAAACGTCAAGCAAAATCATATTGTGGTCGAAGAAAAAGTGTTCCCTCATATACATATCTCTGGCTAAAACGCTCCTTACTAAATTAAAAAAAGTTATATTGTTTTCTTGTTCTGAAAAAAATAATTTTTTGCATATTATTGCATGTATTTTGTTTAATGGGGTTATTTCTAAGACAATGCTTCTGTACACTAAAAGTACATAATTTGGAAATAATTCCTTCTTAAAAAAATGCTTAGGATCCCTTTTAATACAAATCATCTGTCTGTGCATTAGAGTTTATTTTACTTATTTCTACTTGGGGAAGAAGAAAAAAAATGAATCCTTATCTGTATATATTTCAACACTTTAAAATTATGTGATAACACATTCTGGCACAAGCTATTTTCTTGGTAATTGAAAAAAAAGTTGAATAAAGGACACTGTCACAACAAATGTTCTCATTGTTTTGTGAAAAATTAATGCAAGAACTTTTTTCACAAAATTATTCATTTTTGTCACTATTAAATTTTCCTTTCATTTGTATTTCTAAATTTACAATTACTATAATTGAACAAAATTCTTGCATTGTAAGCCAAAAATAAAAAAAAAAACTATTTCCATACTATAATTTAATTCAAACGATAGCTCAGTAAACAGAATTCTTGCTCACCATTCACAGAAATTTAATTGCATTATGAGCCAATAAGCAATCTGAAATTGCAGATTTAGTGCTACTGACTAACTCTTTCATACCAGAAAATTTGAAAAATTCATCGCCGTGGAGCAGGAAGCGAACCTGCATTTTCCGATTTCCATTCGAGCATGCTACCGTTGCACCATCCAGGATGAGGAAGTCCCAAACATCCGAGTGATTTAATCTGAATAATCTCAGATTTTCGCCAGTCAAAGCAAGCCCTGCTTCATCGTAGCTCAGCTATTTAGAGTCAGGTCGATGCTTAGCAAATTCCCAGTTATTCAGGTAAACATGGTGAAAGAAATATTTCTTCTTATCATACGTGGGAAATATATCTCTATAAGCAATCTGAAATCACGTATTTACTATAATAAAATCTGAAATTACATATTTACTATAATGAAATCATATATTTTTTCGTCTATGGAATGGAAACATGTCACCTCTCCAACAAGGAAGACGTGAAAATTCCAGCTGTCTCTGTCTGCTGGAGAGGTCATGACGACTGTGAATCTGTTGTTTACACAGAATTTCTGTCAAAAGAGACAGAAATCAATAGTGACTCATATTGCCAAACACTATTAAATTTGTGAAATTCAATTAAGGACAGATGCCGGGGTAAGTTGAGCGAAGGTGTCACTCTGCTGCCCAACAATGCTACACAGCACGGAAAACAAGGTACATTTCGCCAGCCCTCCCACCCCGGCAAATTGAACATTCTGATTGAACAGTGCCATTCGTTTGTGCTACGTTTGTGCCGGTTTGTGCCGCAAACCGTGTCATTTGTGCTAGCATAGTTTTTGAGATATTCAAAATATAAATTGGGGGGGCTGGGGAAATGGTCAGCCCCCCACGCCGGCAAATTCAAAATTCAACAACGCTATTCGTTTGTGCTACGTTTGTGCTGGTTTGTGCCGCAAACCGTGTTGTTTGTGCTAGCATAGTTTTTGAGATATTAAAAATAAAAATTGGGGGTGTGGGGAAATGGTCAGCCCCCCACCCCGGCAAATTCAAAATTCAACAATGTCATTCGTTTGTGCTACGTTTGTGCTGGTTTGTGCCGCAAACCGTGTCGTTTGTGCTAGCATAGTGTTTGAGATATTCAAAATATAAATTGGGGGGGGGGGGGGGGGTGCTGGGGAAATGGTCAGCCCCCCACACCGGCAAATTCAAAATTCAACAATGCCATTCATTTGTGCTACGTTTGTGCTGGTTTGTGCAAGCTTAGTTTTTGAGATATTCAAAATATAAATTGGGGGGGGGTGATCAGCCCCCACGCTGGCAAATTCAAAATTCAACAGTGCCATTTGTTTGTTTTACGTTTGTGCTGGTTTGTGCCGCAAACCGTGTCGTTTGTGCTAGCTTAGTTTTTGAGATATTCAAAATATAAATTGGGGGGCTGGGGGAATGGTCAGCCCCTCACGCTGGCGAATTCAAAATTCAACAGTGCCATTCGTTTGTGCCACAAACCGTGTCATTTGTGCTAGCTTAGTGGTTTGAGATATTCAAAATACAAATTGGTGGAGCTGGGGAAATGGTCAGCCCCCACGCCGGCAAATTCAAAATTCAACATTGCCATTCGTTTGCGCTCCGTTTATGCTGGTTTGTGTCGGAAACCGTGTCGTTTGTGCTAGCTTATTTTTCGAGATATTAAATATCCAAATTTCGGGGTAGACCATTTGCCCAGCCCCCACCCCTGCACACTCAAAATTCAACAGTGCCAGTCGCTTGTGCCAGGTTTGTGCTAGCATAGCTTTGGAGATACTTAAAATTTAATTTTGTAGGGATGGGGAAATGCTCAGCCCCCCACTCCCGCAAATTCAAAATTCAACAGTTTCATTCGTTTGTGCTATGTTTGTGCCACAAACCGTGACGTTTATGCTACCTTAGTTTTCGAGATATTAAACACCCAAATTTTGGGGTGAACCATTTGCCTAGCCCCCCCCCGGAAATTCAAAATTCAACAGTGCCGTTCGTTTGGGCTACGTTTGTGCTGTTTTGTGCCGCAAACCGTGTCGTTTGTGCTAGCATAGTTTTTGAGATATTCAAAATATAATTTTGGGAAGTTGGGGAAACGCTCAGTCTCCCACCCCGCAAATTTAAAATCAACAGTGCCATTCGTTTTTGCTACGTTTGTGTTGTTTTGTGAGCCAAACCGTGTCGTTTCTGATGGCTTAGTTTTTGAGATATTCAAAATATAATTTGAAGGGCTAGGGATTATTTTGCGAATTGGGTAAAATGGAACACAAAATTGTATAGATGTTCATGGAGATTATTTTGAAAAGTTGTAAGTATGTTTTCGTAAATATGTAAATGTACAGATACTTATTTAAGCAGCTAAACTTTCGTCCTGCCCCTGGAAAAACTTTCAACTACTGCTGAATGGCCGTTTTAAATCTTTTAATTTCGGTAAGCTCAGAAATGTTAATTTAATCCTTTTTTAGTAGTGTGAAAAGTATTACATCACCTGCAAAGGCAGTGAATTTTTAAGTTTGACTTTTTTTTAACTATCTAATTTTTATTGCAATTTCATCATTTATATGTCATTAGGTGGAAAATTTAGCGGAGATTTCCAAAAAAAATGTCTTTGCTTTTTTTGTAGCTACTTCTGTTTTTAAGATACATTTCGAAAAACATGACCGAGTCGAAATTATTAAAAAAATTGAATCGTTTATCCAATACTTAGGTATACAGCAAAAAAATGTTTTTGTAATTCATAAGGAAGGAAATGACATTTAAACACAGAAATACATATAATGCAGCAAAATGATAAAGTGTACCTAATATTTTGTTGCCCAAACTTTAGCTTTAATCACAGGTTTGCATCTTGATTGCATACTGTGAACAAGGTTTTGTAAAAGATTGGGTTGAACAATACGATTCCATATTTGAATTACATATTCAATGAATTTTGGTTGTTGACTTCTTTTTTGATAGTTCATACGGCACTTTGAACCAAACATTTTCGATCGGGTTTAAGTCCGGTTAGTGTGGTGGCCAATCAAGATGCTGAGCATTTTTTCCTGAAACCAGTTTTTCACTAGTTTTGCACGATGACAGGGTGCATTGTCCTCTTGAAAAATAAAATTACTATCATAAAGTCTTCTAGGTGATGACAGCATCTTCTGTTCTAATATCCAGATGTATTTCTGGGCATTTGGTGTACCATCGACAATATGGAGGTTCGCATCGCAATGTTCTCACATGCAGCTCCAAACCATGACCTTCACCGGATGCTTAACACTGGCCTCACTAAGCAACTTGGATGTAATTCTTCGTGCTTGAATCTCCTTACACAGGCACTACTCGGATTCCCATTAAGGCAAAATTCTGATTCATCATTGAAAAGGACATTTTTATATGGCTTAGTTGTTCATGATACATGCTATTTTGCACACTGAAGTCTATGTTGTCTTTGATTTGCAGTTAACAGTGGTTTACGCCTGCCTTCACAGCCATGTAAGCGCTAATGAAGCAGACTCCACCTACCAGTAGATGTACTAACAGTAACATCAGTCCCTTCATACCATCTTTTTTTTCTTTTGATTGGAGGTTTAACGACCACCGTGAGCAACTCAATGGGCTATAAGCAGTCGCCCGTCCCTAATTTAGAGTCACTGGTTCCAGGGAAGGGAGAGATCCAGTGCCGTAAGACAAACACAACATCCATTCCTGACGGGATTCAAACCCGGACCCCTTTCGGACGAATGATCAGAAGCCATCGCTTAGACCACTGCGCCACCGACGGCTGTACATCATTTTAAAAATAATTTCGTAAGGAATTCAAAACGTTTTACAGATCTAACATATCTGCATTGTTGTACATGAAGTGGATGAGAAGACAGAAAGAAATTGTGAAGCTAACATAAACTTCTTTTTTTTCTGGTTAAGTACAAACTGTTTAAGTTACGAGAAATAAAAAAAATAGAACTCGTTAAACCTGTTCATTTAGTCAATGAACGTCAAATATGTTTCAAGACATTTTTTTTTTTTTTTTTTTTTTTTTGATTGGAGGTTTAACGACCACCGTGAGCAACTCAATGGGCTATAAGCAGTCGCCCGTCCCTAATTTAGGGTCACTGGTTCCAGGGAAGGGAAAGAGCCAGTGCCGTAAGACAAACACAACATCCATGCCTCACCGGGATTCGAACCCGGACCCCTTACGGACGAATGATCAGAGGCCAGTGCCTTAGACCACTGCGCCACCGGGGCGGCAGTTTCAAGACATACTTCTCTGTATGTACACATACATAATGTATCCATAATTTTTATGCATAATTATTATAAGTCAATTGTTTGTATGTACACATACATAAAATAATCTAATAATTATTGGGGTTGCCTTTGTTTTTAATTGCTAAGACACATCTCCTGGGCATACTACTCAAAAGATGTTCAAGTTCATCCTTTGATGTTAGATGATACCAACATGAAATCATAGCTTCAAGTAACTTTACTTAATTTGTAGGATTTCTCGCACTCACCTGTTTCAGTTTCATCCAAAGTATTCGATCGGATTAAGATTCGGCTATTGTGTAGGACATTGCAACCTCCCGACAGTTTTAGAAACCAGCCACCTGTCCACTACTCGTGTCCGATGGCAGGGCACGTTGTCGTCCTGAAAGATATCACTATTTGGAAACGTGTTAACAGATGAAGGAAGCATTGTCCCTCTCCAGTACTTGTATATAATGGGCCGCATTCATGTTACCTTCAATGTTACGCAGTCTACCCACTCCATGAGCTGAGATGCAACCCCACATCATAACGGCAGTAGGATGCTTTACTGTTTGAATGTAGGTACAGTAGCGTTCGGATCATGTTGTCAGCGTCATACGTACAAATGTCCTCCTTTTGTTATGAATCAAATTCTTTCATCACTCCAGATGATCTAATGCCATTAATCCACAGTGCTTCATTTATGACCTCGTGCTCATTGTAGAATCATGATCTGTTTATTATTAAAGAAAGGCTTGTTCGCAGAAATGTCTCGAAGACTAAGCTACCACAAACGACACGTTTTGTGGCACAAACCAGCACAAACGAATGGCTGTGTTGAATTTTGAACTTGTGGGATGAGGGGGGGGGGGGGCATTCGCCCAACCCGCCAAATTTATGTTATATTCAAAACAGGCTGGGGAAATGGTCCACACCGAAATTTGGGTATTTAATAACTCGGAAGCTAAGCTAGCACAAACGGCAGGGTTTCCGGCACAAACCAGCACAAACGAATGGCTATGCTAAATTTTGAATTTGCGAGTGGGGTGCGGGGAGGGCGGGGCTAAGGAAATGGTTGACAACAAAATTTAGGTACTTAATATCTCGAAAACTAAGCTAGCACAAACGACACGGTTTGTGGCACAAACCAGCACAAACGTAAGACAAACGAATGGCACTGTTGAATTCTGAATTTGTCGGCATGTGGGGCTGACCATTTCCCCCCCCCCCATTTATATTTTGAATATCTCAAAAACTAAGCCAGCACAAACGACACGGTTTGCGGCACAAACCAGCACAAACGTAGCACAAACGAATGGCATTGTTGAATTTTGAATTTGCCGGGGTGGGGAGCTGACCATTTCCCCAGCCCCCCCCAATTTATATTTTGAATATCTCAAAAACTATGCTAGCACAAACGACACGATTTGCGGCACAAACCAGCACAAACGTAGCACAAACGAATGGCACTGTTGAATTTTGAATTTGCCGGGGTGGGGGGGGGGGGGGGGGCTGGCGAAATGTACCTCGGAAAACAAAGGTAATTGCTGCAGTCATTCAAGTCGGAGGTGTGGCAACATCCACCTTACAGCCCCAACTTATCCCCATGCGGCTACCATTTGTTCGGTAAAATGAAACAGGACCTTAATGGACAACGATTCTCAACCGATGAGGCTGTGAAAAGTGCTGTCCTTAACTAGTTGCACCAAACTGAACTTTTTCTGTATAGGTATGGGAAAGTTAATCGCATATTCCGATAAATGTTTACAGTCCTTAGGCGACTATGTCGAAAAATGAATTAATGTTGCACCTTTAAACCAACATACATCCCTCTAAGTATATATTTGTTTTTTATTCAACAGTGTAACTAACTTTTTGATCCACCCTCATATTATTAAAGCACATTGCTGCAATTCAGAAATTAAATTTTTAGTTTGTTTTAAAAATTAGCATAAATACTACATTTGAAATAAACAAATGGGTCCATTTTTTTACATAAATGTACCTCAAATGTCTGTTTCAAATAGTTTGAAAGAAGGAAGTCATCACAAGCTGCAACAGCATTCAGCTTCAGATTGTTTACCCTAACTTTCCTTATGTGATAGCATCTGCAACAAAGTTATAGATACACACAACAAAATAAATAAAGAATTCTTGCTAACCAATGGCAGAAATTAAAACATCTGTTTCAAATAGTTTGAATCATCACAAGTTACATCAAAATTATCTCAGCTTTAGATCCTCAAGTTATAACGAAGTGAATTTCTCCGTCATTTTTATCCGCGCCGGGGTTCGAACCCGGGTCCACTCACTCCGGAATAAGTTGCTCTACCAATTAAGCTACGCGGACATGTATTCTGATTCCTATCTGCCTTTATGTCATGTGCGTCCTGCTGGCAGGTACGTCACATATACCCCCCCCCGAAAGAGGGCCGGGGGCATTGGCCCACGGCCCTCTTCGGATCAGCCGTGACCATGAATCGTTGCAGGCAGACAACCACTGTAGAACGTGCACTTGAGAACTCCCAGTCAATCTGGTGTGTGGAATGCAACGTCACACACATTTATTTTTCGAAGCACTGGAGAAGGGATTCTCTGATTTTTCCTATCTCGCGGGGTGGAAATAACATCACATCAATGCGAGATTTTGAACGGTCGGGTCATCCGGGTAGTTCGGGCGCCATTATAACGAAGTAAATTTCTCCGTCATTTTTGGTCTACGCCGGGGTTCGAACCCGGGTCCACTCACTCCGGAATAAGTTGCTCTACCAATTAAGCTACGCGGACATGTATTCTGATTCCTATCTGCCTTTATGTCATGTGCGTCCTGCTGGCAGGTACGTCACAAAGTATGTGTTACCATCTGAATATTTTATGTATGAGTTGTGTCCATTATTTTCTTTACCTAAAATCTACTTTTGTAATGTTCATACCTAACTGTGATCTACATTTTTATAAAACATATTTGATATCACTTTTTGGATAAGACAACATTTCAACAGTATAAATAATTATTTCCCACACATTTCTAAAGGAATTAAGCAGAACTGGTTAGTAGTTTTTCATAACACTAGGGAATTTATACATTTTACTAACATTCTTTACTAGAAGCCAAATTTGCTCATTATGGTAAAATTAAATTTTTACTTTCAATATACCTACTATAAATGTCAAGCTAAGCACTAGTACTGAGACGGGCCGAGCACGAACCGGGAGCTGGCTGCGTAATACTTACTGGAGTTCGGGCGTGGAGAGAGGGGACGAATTTTCTTCCTTTTTCTTTTAATGTGATTTTATATGATTTAGCACACAAGGCTTTTTTACACTTTCTAGTTGTTAAAGAGAATTCTTCCTCAACTAGGTCGAAATGAGGAGTAGGAATTCTGCAGGGCTATTCCGGGCTTGGATAACAAAATACCATAGACCATGAATTACAGGATTTCTGCCAAGGATAAGTTTTAAGAAGTATAGATAGTAGATAGCAAGCTGACGGAATCTTGCTCCCTACCTCAAAGGGGCAGCTCCCTGCTAATTCTATTGAGCAACATACGACGTAGTCTGTTGTGCCTCCAGATGTTTCCTAATCCCCCCCCCCAAATCATTGCAGGAAGAAATGAATGGTTAAAGAAACTATAGAAATAGATAGACATCCCTTCCCCACTCCGCAGTTGAGAAAGACATAGGTTAATTGCATGGGTAAGAGAGAGTGTAAGTCTGGAAGCCTTTTTTTAATGCCTATACAGGTTAATCATAGTTTTCGGGCTCGTTCGGGCTGACATACTTCAGGTTCGGGCTCTTAAAATTGAGCCCGAACTCAGCTATGACACACACACAGTAACACTTCAGTTAGCTTCTCACACGTGTTTTTATCAAAAATTTTGTGGCAATGAAGTCATAGTGGCAAGTATGAAAAATAAGAGAAATTTCTTGGAATTTTTTAGTACAGTATTGAAACGTAAACAAAAATGCTACAATATTACTGCTAACATTTATTAATCTGGAAATAAGTGACATGGAACTCGGACGGGTATGGTGTCTTTGAGGGACTAGCCAGACCCCATGACGCGAAGGAGTACAGCATCATCTTCCACGGAAAGAAAATAGTCCATAGATTTTCAAATGAATTTGGACTGATGAAATCAAAATTGCTATTAAATGAGGACCTCTGGTCCATTTTGCTGCGAAATCGCTTGGCAAATTAAGATGCATATCTTGGGATAGGAGAATATAAAAAAGGTATATCACGGGCACATTGTGTAAGACGGGCAGCCACTGCACAAACAGTATTAGTTCCAATTTGAAAAAAAAAAAAAAAAAAAAAAGAGTCACCACCAAAAATTAAATACAAATCTTCAGTACATAATGCCACCACCACTCAGCATCACTATGTGAATAATATGTGATGAAGCAAAAAAAAGATCGGAAATATGTTACGAGACGCTAACTGAAGTACTACTTCCTGGTATACAAGTTTCAAATAAAATGAAACCAAATATGACGGATTTTTACTTTCCAGTTTCAAAGATAACTTTTCAGAAATGTTATCTTGATTTACTACAGAAGAAAAATACATTTCAATGCTTTAACCAACCTGGCTATACACTTTACATGCATATAAAATATTTGATAAGTTTGAACTCTTTTTCCTATCTCAGGATTTTTCTGTGCACACTATGCACTAAGGAGAGGCACACAAAACTAAGCGTTCAGACTTTCAACTTGTTAATTTTTCTTTCACGTGATTTAAAAGCATTTCGGTTATCATGTTTGGCTTTCACTAAGTTGATCAAGAGTATTTTGCAGCTGAGGAGAGTTATGTTTTCATATTTAGTTTTCAAGTTGCTCATACAGTTTTCATAGCTACTCGAATACTTCATTCAACAGAAAATGAACAAAGAAATCTAAAATCAGAACTTTGTCTGTTTAAATGTATGCAGTAGATTTTGTATAAGACAAAGTTTGTCTTATACAAAATCTGCTGCATACATTATTTTGGTATGGCAAAAGTTGTAACAGTCTCCTTTTCACTTCTATAATTTGACTTGCAGCCACTAACACTGCGAAATCGTGGCATGATAATTCCTCTAAAAATAATTATACCTTTTAATACAAGTGAAGAACTAGATATGAAATTTTTAATCGAAAGTAGTTCCCTATGTTTTGTACAGTTAGAATAAAATTGATCATGCAGTTTTTCAACATAATCTGTCCACACTGTTCAGACAGCTTTAGTAAATTCAATCAGACAAATGCTATATCACAGTTGCATTAAGTTACGAAATTAAAAAAATGTCCTCTTTAATTCAGAGACACGTTACAATGCAACAGTTCAAGCATTAATTTCGCAAAGAAAGGGCTAACGATTGTTGGAGATGCAAATGTTATACAAATTACGAAGGCTAATTTCCTGAAAAGTTGCCCCGATTTCCGGTAATATTCAAGCTCTATGTGAATCGGCATTGGCAAAATATATTATTCTATTTGAAATAAGAATTCAACACCACAGAATAACTCACTTATTTATACTTCACTATTCACGAGACATGAACAGATTTCAACACGTGTGAAACTAAGATCTACTCATTAAACCTATAATTATCACTAAAACTAAATAAAACGTTTACTAAGAACTAACCTCATCTTAGAAATAAAAAAATACCTACCTCAAAAAACTGTACGTGTATCCAAATGACAATAAACGGAACACTCACTCATTAAAAATAACTGTGAACCAACGATGCAATGCAATGGCTGTTCAACCGATTGACTTGGCGATAGCACTAAGTTGTGCACGTGACTATTTCGCACCGTAGCCTGTCTTTTTCGTCAGCCTCGAGCTGCATTGAGGCTCGATCAAGTATAACGATGGCTCCGACTAGCCTTTCCCTCTGTAAAGCCCTGAAATTGACGACGCAGCTCGCGTCCGGACGCCCATCGGGATGCGTGTGCCTCAAGGGATAAGGTGTTCGGCTGCCTCGGGAGGCGCTCCTTTCAGCTGTACTTCAGAGCTGAGACGGGCCGAGCCCGACCCCGAAGCAGGGCCCGAAAATGTGATTTTATATGATTTTGGAAAGGAGACACTTTATAGTTGGTAAAAGGAATTCTTCGGCAACTGGTTCTGGTTGGGGAGCGGGCATTCGAGATGGATATTTATTCCGGGCTTGGGTAGGAAGTGTGTTTCTGAAAAAAGAAAAAGCTTTTTCAAGAACTATAGATATTGGATAGTTGATTCGGGGTAAATTATGGTCGGTATGCTATCTCCAAGCAGTAGCTCCCTGCTAATTCTATTTAACAACGTACATATTGCAGCGCATTATGGCGCGATAATATTAGCATTATTTGAGCAACATACAACTGCAGCACCGCCCGATCTTTTTGGATACCCAGCCGCCCGAAACACTTCAAGTGGAAACGAACAGTCAAAAAAAATCGTACAGTTACCCTGTAAAAATAGACAGAGGTCTCTTCCCCACTTCCCATTTAAGAAATACATTGGTTAATTGCACGAGGAGGAGAGAGTGCAAGTGTGGAAAAAGGACATGTTTTTTATTAATGGTTGAATAGGTTAGCCAGTTTTCGGGCCCGGGCTCTATCTTGCAATATAAAATTCGGGCTCGGGTGTGTTCGGGCTGATATACCACGGGCTCGGGCTCCGAAAATTGAGCCCGAACTCAGCTCTACTGTACGGGACTTCCAACGACATCCGGTGTTACGCCATTTAAAGATTTTCTACCAAGTCAAAGATAGCGCCTGTTTACATTTTCTGAAGTGCATCTGGAGAATTATCTTCTGGATTTCTTCAATGATTTTTGGAATTTATCTAAAAACAATATAATTTCTTTTGACGTTTGTTCCACTTTAGTGGCGCCGTGGAAAGAGGCTTGCCTGTTTTAATTGTCGAATCCCTGCCTCAACCAACATACTTTCTTTTTAGCACGTCTTTTGTAAAAAAAGATCGTGCTTATGTTACCGGTTTGTCTGTCCGTCCGTCCGTCTCCACCCACGCTATCTCTGCAACTATTAGTCCGATTTGAAAAATTCTTTTTGCATTGGGAAGCTTGAAATATGCGAATGATGATCCTTTATTTCGTTTCTTTTTACGATGTACAATTTCGCCACTAGAGGGCGTAAATGCAGATGATGTCGAATTCAAAAATACATTTTATTCCACATATTTGTTTCTAAACATCCGATTGAAAAAATTCTTTTATTTTTCGATTTCATTTATGTCGAAGAGTATTTTAGATATAGTTACTTATTTAAATTACGCATAGATTTTCCGCTAGGGAGCATAAAAGTAAATTACATTTTTCCCTATAACTCTTCTTCTAAAACTCCGATTTGAAAAAAATTTTGCTTCAGCGGATGCACCTCGTGATGGAAAATCTTTTGCATATAATTTCAAATTTTTGGTAAAGAATACTTTAGCCACCAGGGGACGTAAGTGTTAATTTTTTGCTTTTGATGTATTTGCCATAAAATCAGAGCTTCTAAAATATCGATTGACAAAAAAATTTCGTGGACTGAGGCCACTCACATCGTAAACCTTTTTGGAATATTTTCTTCTTAAAGTATTGCACAGTTTCTCCGCCAGGGAGCGTAGACGTATATTTTATTTTTGTCAATATCTCTACTTCTAGGAGTCCGATTTGAAAAATTCCTTCTTTGTTAGATAGTGTTTTCAGTGTGACACGGTCTTCATATAATTTCAAAATTTTCAAGTAATTCACAGACTTTTCGCTAGGGCGTTTAGAGGTAAATTGCGTTTCCGCCTATATCTCTGCTTCTAAACCTCCGATTTGAAAAATTCTTTATGCACTGGATACAGCTCTTGATGGAAAATCGTTTGCACATAATTTCTAATTAAAAAAAAAATGGTTTGGCCGCCAGGTGGCGAAAACCTTAATTTCCGCTTCTGATGTATTTGCAGCAAAATATGAGCTTTTAAATTCTCGATTGAAAAAAACGTCGTTTGTAGACCGATGGTACTCATGTGGACAAACGTTTTAGAAACATTTTCTTCTTAAAATAATGCATGGTTTCTCCCCCAAGGGGCGTAGATGTATATCTTGTTTGTGTCAATATCTCTACTTGTAAGAGTCCGATTTGAAAAATCTCTTCTTTGTTGGATAGTGTTTCCAGTGTGACATGTTTTTAATATAACTTCAAAATTTTCAAGTAACTCATAGACTTTCCGCTAGGGGCGTAAATGTAAATTGCTTTCCCCCTACATCTCTGCTTCTAAATCTTCTATTTGAAAAATTATTTCTGAACCGGATACAGCTCCTGATGAGAAATCCTTTGCGAATAATTTTTAATTTTTGTAAGAAATGGTTTGGCCACCAGGTGGCGTAAGTCTTAATTTCCGCGTCTGATGTATTCGCAGCAAAATATGAGCTTCCAAAATCTCGATTGAAAAAAAAAAGTCGTTTGTTGACCGATACTACTGATGTCGACAAACGTTTTAGGAACATTTTCTTATTGAAATAATGAATGGTTTCTACGCCAGGGGCGTAGATGTATATCTTATTTTTGTTAATATCTGTACTTCTAGGCGATCGATTTGAAAATTTCCTTCTTTGTTGGATAGTGTTTCCAATGCGAAATGTTTTTCCTATAAATTCAAAATTTTCAAGTAAATCATAGAATTTCCGCTAGGGGGCACAAAGGTAAATTGCGTTTTCTGCGTTATTTCTGCTTCTAAAACTCCGATTTGAAAAATTCTTCCTGTATTGCATACAAGACCTGATGGAAAATATTTTTCACATAATTTCTAATGTTTGGTACAGAATGGTTTGGCCACCAGGGGGGCATAGGTGTTAATTTCTGCCTCTGATGTATTTGTAGCAAAATCTGGGCTCAAAACTCGACTAACTTTTTTTTCCTTGGACCGATACCGCTCATATGAAAAATCCTTTTGAGAATACTCTCTTCCTAAAATAATGCATGGTTTTCCCACCAGAGGACGTAAAGTCACATCTTATTTTTTGTCGATATCTCTGTTTCTAAGAGTCAGATTTGAAAATTATTTCTGTGTTGGAGAGGGTTTCGGGTGCGAAATGTTTCTCATATAAATTCATGTTTTTCTTAATACCCAAGTCTGCAACCAGAGGGCGTAAGCTCACGATTCCGTTTACAGCAATATCTGAGGGATTAAAAACCCGATTGAAAAACTTCTTTCTTCTGTCAGATACTATTGTTTTCCATACCGGCTCCATTCACTTTGAATAGCTTTGATAAATTTAATTTGCGTCAGAACGGATTTAAAAGACGTGCTTATTACCCCCGAAAATTCGGTGTCATCTTTCTTGTTATTGTTGTAATGTTCATGAAACATACTTCTACATTTGGAACACATCCGTTTCACTTTGATGAAACATTGTTTCGTGTATATTTGCGACACTCCACATCAAGGTAAGATTCTGATGATGAACGAACGTTCACGTAAAAAGTTGTTATAAAAAAATAGTAAATAAATGATTTAAAAAAAAACTCTACATATTTTATTTTCCCCCGTCATTAAGGACGGATTTTCACCTAGAATATTTATGCTCTAACAGAAGTCTTGCGCAGGTTGATCGAGTTCTGCGTGTGTGACGTGATCTGCTGCTGTTTTCTGTTGTTGTAAAATGCTCCAGCATATATGGAAGTCGAGATGTCAGCTGCAGCCACAGAGAAATTCAAATATGGTAGGTATTAAGGCAGTTCAAAGAACTGAAAAATGTCAGTATGCCATACCGTGGTGGCAGACAGTGTTTATTAAGAATTTCATTCCTAAGTCTAAAGCTTTTCGTTTAAGCTCATGTATAGGACTCTTAAAGATAGAATCGAAACACATAACCAGATTTCGTTACTATTGAAAATATTACCTTCTTTTCTGTCAACGTATAAATGTTCGAGTATAAATAACTCACGAAAAATAAAACAAATAGAGAAGTATTGTTATCACGTCTTTTGTAAAAAAAGATCGTGCGTATGTTATCGCTTAGCCCGTCCGTTTGTCCGTCTGTCAGTCCGCCTGTGGAAACCATGTCACTGCAACTATTAGTCCGATTTGAAAAATTCTTTGTGCATTGGGAAGCCTGAAATGTGCGAATGATGAACCTTTATTTCGTTTTTTTCTACGATGTATAATTACGCCACTAGAGGGCGTAAATGCAGATGATATCGAATTCAAAATACATTTTATTCCACATATAATAAAATGTATTTTGAATTCGATAAACATCCGATTGAAAAAATCCTTTTACCTTTCGATTCTACTTATGTAGAAGAGTATTTTAGTTATATTCATTTTTCCACTTACGTATATATTTTCCGCTAGGGGGCGTAAAAGTAAATTGTGTTTTCCCCGATATCTCCACTTCTAAAACTCCGATTGGAAAACTTTTTTCTTCAGCCGATACAGCTCCTGATGTGAAATCTTTTGCATATAATTTCTAATTTTTTGGTAAGGAATGGTTTGGCCACCAGGTGTCGTAAGTTTTAATTTCTGCATCTGATGTATTTGCCACAAAATATGAGCTTCTATAATCTCGATTGAAAAAATTCTTTCGTGGATCGATGCCACTCACGTCGATACACCTCTTTGGAATATTTGCTTCTTAAAATATTGCACGCTGGTTTCTCCGCCAGGGGCGTAGAGGTATATCTTATTTTTGTCAGTCAATATCTCTGCATCTAATCGCCCAATTTGAAAAATTCCTTCTTTTTTGGATAGAGTTTCCGGTGCGAGATGTTTTTCATACAATATCAAAATTTTCAAGTGATTCATAGATTTTGCGCTAGGGGAGACGTTAAGGTAAACTGCGTTTTCCCTGATATTTTGGCATCCAAAACTCCGATTTGAAAAGTTCTTCCTGTGTCGCATACAGCTCCGGATGGGAAACATTTTTCATGTAATTTCTAATATCTGGTAAAGAATGGCTTGGCCACTAGGGGGCGTAAGTGTTAATTTCTCCTTCTGATGTATCTGCAGCAAAATCTGAGCTCATAGAAACTCGACGGAAAAAATTCTTTCCTGAACCGATTCCGCTCACATCAAAAAACCTTTTGAGAGTACTTTCTTCTTAAAATAATACAGGTTTTTCCCGCCAGGGGCCGTAGATGCATATCTTATATTTTTTAATATCTTTGCTTCTAAGAGTCCGATTTGAAAAATTACTTCTTTGTTGGAGAGCGTTTCCGCTGTGAAATGTTTCTCATATAATTTCAAAATTTTCTTAACGCACAAGTCTGCAACCAGAGGGCGTAGGCTCACGATTCCGTTTACAGCAATATCTGCGGGATTAAAAACCCGATTGAAAAAGTTATTTCTTTGGCCAGATACTACTATTTTCCATACCGGTTCCATTGACTTTGAATAGCTTTGAGGAATTTATTTTGCGTCAGAACGGATTCAAAAGACGTGCTCATTACACCTGAAAATTAGGTGTCATCTTTCTTATTTCTGAAGGCTGTCGGTTATGAAGACTCATGTGCCGTGGTAGTGCACCGGTTTTTTTTTTTTTTTTTTTTTTTTGGAATGTACAGCAATTTTAATACTGTAAGTATTGTATTCATTGTTAATATTCAAAGTACATCAACAATTTTCTTAACGAAGAAGTTGATTTTCGAGGTTTTCGCCTTTGCTTCATTCGAATTTGAGTAGTCTGTTCGTGATTGGCTAAGGTGGCTGTTAAGTATTGTGAAAATTCGTTGGCTATAATAAGAGATATGATTTGTGAATTCTGATACAGTTGGCAGATTGAAAATTTCCCTGTGGACGCTTCGATATTTCGTTTTATCAATGAGAAGGTTTATCTTGTATTCTGCTGCACAAGAGGTGTGATAAAAAGTATCCAGTCTGGTGGTATAAGTTCGGAATCTCGCGACACAGCAGGAAGTGGTTTGGCACAGGTTTGACCTTGGAGCATGCTATGCATGTGCTGTCAGTCATGTCTCCCTTGCTCGTCCTTCTTTTTTTTTTTTTACAGTAGCGCTTTGTTCCTATGTGTGTGTGAAGCATTTGTGATATCGAAAACAATTGATCAATGAATTCGCATCAGATTTTATAAAAAAACTTGGCGAAATTTGCAAAGGCACATAGTTAAAGTTACAAAAAGTCTATGGGGTGGATTGTATGAGTCGTGTACAAATTCATACGTCGTATATATGTTTTAAAGATGGTCGTGAGATAGTTGAAGGGTTTGGGAGGCAACCAGCAAAAGTGAAAACAGTGTCGAACTTGAACTCACAGCTGTGTAGGAAATCGCTGAATCCTTATTCCTGAGTTATCTGAAGACTATTAATTTTGGTTCAGTTCAGTTGATTCTTACGGACGATTTGGGTGTGAGACGCGTCTCAGTGAAATTTGTGCCCAAATTACTCTCAATTGAGCAAACACAAGTTCCTTTGTTTCAGCTGCTAGTAACTTGCTTGAGTGCGTCGGAAACGACGAAAACTTTTAAAAATTATCATAATTGGTGATGAATCGTGGGTATATGGGTATGACCCGAAACTAAGGCCTAGTCTTCACAGTGGAAGACCCCAAACTCTCCCAGACACAAAAAAAGCACGAAAAAGCCGCAAAAACGTCAAGACGATGCTGACTGTTTTTTTCTTTTTTTTTTTTCAATAATGAGGGAATTGTGCATAATGAATACCCTTCATCTGGTCAGCCAATCAACAAAGAGCACTACTGTAAAGTTTAGCGGCGTTTCAAGGACTCAGTTCATCGCAAAAAGCCGGCATTGTATGAGAGTAGCGACTGGCAACTCCAGCATGACAACGAGCCTGCCCATGCATCGCAACTTGCGCTGCAGTTTCTTCCTAAGCACCGCATTGCACTGATCCGACAGCCACCCTATTTGCCAGAGCTCGCTCCCTGTGACTTTTTCTGTTCCACGAAATCGAACAAGACTTGAAACGAAAAAGATTTCAAGATACAGAAGAGATACAACAGAATGCGGCGTAGCAGCTGTTCACTATTTCAGAAGATGACTTCAAAAAATGATTCGAGCAGTGAAAACAGCTCTGGACACAGTGTGTGGCTCCATAAAGGGACCGCTTCGAAAGCGATTAAGCTTAAAATCTGTAACTATTGTAGTTTTTTTAATAAACCCAGTCTGGATACTTTTTTGATCACGCTTTGTAAGTTTCAAATCTGTAAGACTTGTACTTGTTTTTTAATAAATCCAGTCTGGATACTTTTTGATCACACCTTGTAAGTTTCATATCTGCAAGTCCTGTACTTGTTTTTTAATAAATCCAGTCTAGATACTTTTTTATCACACCTTGTAAGATTCAGATGTGTAAGTCTTGTAATTGTGTTTTAATAAATCCAGTCTGGATATTTTGTTATCACACCTTGTAAGATTCAGATCTGTAAGCCTTGTAATTGTTTTTTGATAAATCCAGTATAAATACTTTTTGATCACGCTTTGTAATATTCAGATGTGTAAGTCTTGTAATCGTTTCTTAATAAATCCAGTCTGGATGCTTTTTGGTCACACCTTGTAAGATTCTGATGTGTAATTCTTGTAATTGTGTTTTAATAAATCCAGTCTGGATATTTTTGATCACACCTTGTAAGATTCAGATGTGTAAGTCTTGTAATTGTTTTTTAATAAATCCAGTCTGGGTACTGATCACACCTAGTAAGATTCAGATCTGTAAGTCATGTACTTGTTTTTTGATAAATCCAGTTTGGATACTTTTTGATCACGCCTTGTAAGTTTCAAATCTGTAAGACTTGCACTTGTTTTTTAATAAATCCAGTATGGATACTTCTTGATCACACCTTGCAAGATTCAGATGTGTAAGTCTTGTAATTGTTTTTTAATAAATCCAGTCTGGATATTTTTTTATCACACCTTGTAAGATTCAGATCTGTAAGTTTTGTACTTGTTTTTTGATAAATCCAGTCTGGATACTGATCACACCTTGTAATATTCAGATCTGTAAGTCACGTATTTGTTTTTTGATATATCCAGTATGGATACTTTTTGATCACGCCTTGTAAGTTTCAAATCTGTAAGATTTGTACTTGTTTTAAAATAAATCCAGTATGGATACTTTTTTATCACACCTGTAAGATTCAGACTTCTAAGTCTTGTACTTGTTTTTTAATAAATCCAGTATGGTTACTTTTTTGGTCACGCCTTGTAAGTTTCAAATCTGTAAGACTTGTTCTTGCTTTTTAATAAATCTAGTCTGGATACTTTTTGACCACACCTTGTAAGTTTGAAATCTGTAAGTACTGTACTTGTTTTTAATAAATCCAGTCTATATACTTTTCGATCACACCTTGTACAAACTGTGTACAAAGATTTCAAAAATCTTCTTTTATTGTAGTTTGTTGTTTTAATATTAACCTTTCAAAGGTCGCCTCGGTGGCATACTGGTCTAAGCGCTGGCTTATGATATTTCGTTCGTGAAGGGTCCGGGTTCGAATCCCCGAAATGCATAGATGTTTTGTTTGTCTTACGGCACTGACTCTCTCTTTCCTGGAGCCAGTGACCCTAAATTAGGGACGGACGACTGTTTATAGCCCATTGAGTTGCTCACGGGGGTCGCTAAACCTTCAATCAATAAAAAAAAAGTCTTTCAAAGCGCTATTGAGATAATTTTGAGGATCGGTTTTGATGGAGAGGTGCCAATTTAAATATTAAGAGTAGCGAAAAACTTATAACAAAAAGTTAATAACAAAAGCAGAGAAAGGAAATGTTAGTGGATGAAGTTTTTTTTTGGCACTTATGGTTTGCCGGGCGCATCGGAAATCAGAAGTTTCATTAGATGGCGCCGCGTTTGGCACTATGTTTACAACTCAGTAGTCAGTCGGTACGTATCTTAATACCTGTGTTCGTATGTGTAAAGCTGTCATGAAAATTTGGGACTTGCCTTCCTTAGAGCAAGAAGCTGTGAATTTTTTTTCAAGAAAAGAGTTTCATTCCGTTAAAAGTGATGTGTAAGAAAAATCATGAACTTCACTGTGGCTCCGCACCACATCATCGATAGTTTTGACGTGGTGTCACTTTATCCGTTAGTACCTGTCAACAAGGCAGTGGACACTTTGAAGCGAGCACTTGCTGATTCTTCAAGGTTCTCACGGGACTCACTACTGGGTATATCCTATGCGATAGAAGTGGTGACGGAATCAATTTTTTTCTGTTTTAATAACCTAATTTACAAGCAGTCCAAAGGGGTTGTCATGGGCTCACCACTATCTGCTGTACTAGCTGAGGCCATCCTCAAACCGCTGGAATCAACAATTCTTAAGGGAGCTAAGCTCGCTCCTCTTACATGGCTCAGATACGCCGACGATGTATTTTTTATCTGGCAGCATGGAGTTGATGAACTGAACGCTTTTTTCGCTTTCATTAATTCCCTCCACCGGAACATATGATTCACCATGGAGTGTGAGGACAACGGCAGTCTCCCGTTTTTGGACGTCCTAGTCAAGAAATCTCGTTCTGGATCCCTCCAAACCAAAGTTTATTACAAGCCAACATATGTCCCGAATGTAATCCTACCGACCTCTATGGGACCCGTTACGCACAAATTAGCCATTTTCAGACATAGGGCTAAACATGCCTTTAATCTCTCCTTGTACACTGCATCCAGACTTGAAGAAGTTGACAACCTAAGAAATCTGGCCTCTTCTTCCGGCTACAGTGTGCAAGTGATCGAGGACATTATCAAGAATGCCTACGCTGTTTTCTCCATCCCGGGTAACCGCCATACCAAGTCTTCTCTGCAATACATTGGGGCTTGCCCTTATGTACCCGAGCTGACCTACTTCTTGCAGAACACCTTAAAAAAATCGGGCTTAGCTTTGGGATACGCTCACCGAGATCGATATCACGCCACCTGCTATCCTCCCGGAACACCCATACCTCTCTGACTGATGCGGGAGTGTACTCCATACCATTGGAATACATGGATGGTACCACCAAGCATTACATCGGAATGACAAAACGCTCTTTCGCTCTTCGACTAATCGACAACCGCCTTATCCAGGAAGTGGTTACCCATTCCGCCATCCCGAAATGGGACCAGATAAAGCGAATTGCTCCTTATACTACCGCTAGGGGCACTGCCATCAGGGAAACCATGGAGATTTTGAGTAACCCTGTATTTTGCAACGCTGACGTCTCACTTCAGCTTCCCCAAATATGGCGCACTTTTCTTCACGCTTAGCACGCTTCTGTTGACATCTCTCGTTGTCGCATGCACCCGACGCAACGTATCACGTTCTTAAATTCTGTTCATGTTTAATTTTAAAATTTCTATTGTTTATTCCTCTTGTCTTGCCTAACCACGAACAAGTCTGAATAAGGCACCCGTAGGTGTTGAAAGCTTACGCTTTATTAATAATATTTATACGTCATTAAACGGATATTTTATTTCCTTTTCATACTGATTCTTTGACGTAATCTAAACGAACTTTCGTTTTATGCATGAAATGAAACAGCATTACTCTGACGGAATTCGTTGACGATGTAATTTAGCATCCTGCCGTTCCAAAAGAGGCGTTCGTATTGGTACATGGTTTGAGGGATCTCGTTTGTCCTTTCTAACAATGGTGAGATTTATCTATTCATGGTGCGAGGAATTAACTTCTCTGGAGTGGTGTGAAAAACAGCTAGAAATGAGCGGGGAAACTGTAGTGGACTGGAACAATTATTTGAGGGAAGTTTGCGTTGTTACGTTGGAGAAACGTGAGAAGAAAAAAATAGGTGGTGCTAATATGACTGTGGAAGTCGATGAAAGTCTGTTTAGCAAATGTAAAAATAACGCTGCTTGTGTTCTTCCCCAACCGTGGATATTCGGAGGAATATGCCGAGACACTAACGACTGCTTTCTTATTGAAGTTGCTAACCGTTCAATGCCCGTTCTCCTAAAAGCCATTAAGAACAACATTATCGAAGGATCAATTATCTATTCTGATTCTTGGAAATCCTATTGTACTACTGAATTAGAACAAGTTGGATTGCAACACTTTAAGGTTAATCACAAATACCATTTTATTGATCCAGAAAGCGGAGTTAATTCTCAAAAAATTGAGCGAATGTGGGGAAGCGCAAAATGGCGTAATAAAAGACATCGAGGAACAGCACGCCACCACTTGGAGTCGTACCTTGCCAAATTTCTTTGGAGGCAACAGGCAAAAGAGCCTTTCAAAGATATTTTGAAAGACATAAAGGATTTTTGGGCCTGTTTGTAGAGGAATATTTGAAAATACGGTATTAATTAAATTTTGTAAATTTCCTAATAGCCATTGAAATCTTTAATTTTGTATTTCGTAGAAAGGAAATGTATAAATTGTAAGTTTATATGTAATAAAACTTATGGAACCTTTAAAAACTAAAATTTGAAGTAACAAATTTCATGATATAGCATGTAGTAAACGTTACATTTTACAGCATAGATAATGTGACGCCATCTAGGAAAAGAAAAATTAAACTTCTTATTTCTGATGCGCCCGGCTAACCGATAAGTACCGTTTTTTCTTTCTTTTTTTAGTACTTATGCATTAGCGGGGCCCCAGTACAAATGTCACAATCGTCGATAAATGACAGCACGTGCGTGGAGATTAAACTAAAGTAGTGCTCTAACTGACAATCAAACATTGGCCGTAGCCTACGAGGATCGTAGGGTACACGAGCGTGATCCCCGTGGGCTACGCACTGGCTAATAACAATTATTTCTTTATTACAATAATAATAAAACAATAGATGGCAGCACATGAATAAAGAACATAACGTCTCGTAATGGCACGTTATTATCATTAGTGTCAACGTTATACTGCTTTCAGTCGGTTATTAATTCAACGTTATACTGCTTTCAGTCGGTTATTTATTGTTAAGGCTGTCTTTGAATGAGTGTTAGGCTTCATCTTCTGCGATTGATGGCGCAAAATATCACTCCTTGGGCGTGGCTTTTACGTCTTGAGGGATTGTCCCAGAAGTTGGCGCCAGCGAATGACTGAAGACTTTACCATATTCAGAGCAGCAGCGGTCTCTCGTTGTCTCCACAATGAAAAGACAAAATACGCGCTGTTACGTTTTAGCCAATGACATTGTTTTGGGGTGGAGCTTAGTAGGTAGGCATAGTTTGTCTCAAATTCAAGTGTTTTCTGGTAACGTACACATTTTCTCTTCAAAAAATGAACGTAAAGTAGAATTTAAGATGATCTGTAGAAGACAAGATTCCAATCTCACTTCAGTGCCCATTCTTTGATTTCTATTTGGATTAGATAATGAAAAAAATGAGACAGAAACGAGAGATTTCGTTTCTTCCACACAGAAACACTGCCAAGATAACTTCTGACGCCATCTAGCACCAAATTGGAATGCTTTCGAGTCAGATAAATTGAATTTTTAAAAAATTCTAACAATTTTTTCGGAAAAATAACTGCGACGCGTATTAGATATGGGTCGTTTTTATTTGTGCTCAAAATTTCAAACTCTACAAAGTAGTAATTTTCGAGAAAATGTGTACAAAAGAATTTGCATTACAGATATAGGACAGAATTTCTGTTACACTCATTCAAAGACAGCCTTAAACAATACGAAAATTTGGGAATTACCTGCAAATGAAAGAAGTGCTGTTTCATTTCTTCAAGATAAAGGAATTCTTCCGATGGAAAGGATATTTAAATTGGGACATAATATGAAGCTGTACTTTGGAGGGGAAAGAATTCAGTGGCGGTGCAACATTAAAACATGCAGATGTAAAGTAGGCTTACGCGCAGGAAATTGGTTTGGGTATAGTCGGATTCCTTTTGTAACTGGTGTTCGGTTTATTTATAGTTTGAGTGAGGAATTCAGTTCTCTTAAATGGTGTAATAGCCAGCTGAACACGGCAAGTCACACAGCTGTTGATTCTAATAACTATTTGTGAGAAGCTTGTGTAGCTGTTCTGGAAGGTCAATCGAACAAAAAAATCGGGGGCCCAGGATTAATAGTGGAAGTGGACGAAATCTGATTTTCGAAGAGCAAGTCTAATACAGGTCGTATTTTATCCGAACAGTGGTTATTCAGAAGAATTTGTCATTCTACTAATGACTGTTTTTCAGTGAAAGTGCCAGAGAGAAGTGCGGAAACCCTAATGAAATAAATAAATTACCATGTTGCAAACCATTCTACAATATATTCCGATTCACGGAAATCATAAAAGACTGAGGAGCTAGAAGAGGAAGGATTTCACCATTCTAAAGTCAATCTTAGGTATCATTTTATTGACCCAGAACTGGAGCCCGCACTCAAACGATAGAAAATTGTGGGCTAAACTAAAGGGAGAAACAAACATCATCGCGAAACTTCTAGACAGCATATCGATTCGTATTAGTTAAGTTTATGTGAAGACATCATTCACTTATCTCAGACCCTTTTGAATATATTTTAAATTCTATTAAAACTTATTGGCCACCAAAAATGAATGTATAGATTTTTTGCATCGTTGGAAAGACGATGAACATTCAGTCAGTATTTACTTAAACATTTTGCTTTACGTTGCTATTATTTATTATAAAAAAATATTTGCTTTTATTATTATTATTTTAATAAAGATATTATTTTTATTGATATTATTGTTAAGATATTATTATTATTGTGTTTCAACGTCATTTAGATCACTATTTTAATTTTTCCCTATTCATGTACTGGCGTCTCGCAAATTCATAAGTATCCTTTTTTTTACTAATTGGTGGATTGAATTTTTATCAAACAAAACTTTTCATTACTATATGAAATGTAGAGTTATTAGACATATTGGATGTGATTTAATTTTAAAAAAAATACCCGGGTTGAGATCATTTCATGGATAAAATTATGAAAAATCTTTGACTATAATGATAGTGGACTCATGTCGTAATGCAACTGAAATTAAGATATTTTCTTTTACTGCATCTCTGTTGAACATGCAAACCACCCACCTTCATTCGTGCCGAATTTTACGTTTTTTATCAATAATTAAAGCGTGTCTGATAGCACCAGAGCTGGGCACAGATAAATGTCAGTTGAAATGTAATCTACTAGGAAGGTTGGTATTTTTTCTTCATACACAAACAACGCTCTCCGTTAGTAAACACCGAAAATAATCTCAAATTTTCAAACACTCTCTTTCGTGAATTAAGCTCTCACAGTCCTGGCACATCGCTCTACTCCAGTGTAGTCGTGGAGAGTTGCCACTCTCCACGACCACACAGGAGTAGAACTTTCTGAATAGTCATAAACCTAAGTCAAGAACAACCCACTTTGCTACGCAGAAACTTTGATATCAACAACTATAATAACTTTCGGTATAGTCATAACCCTAAAGTCAAGAAGAAATGCGTTCAACTACGTAAAGTTTCAAAAAGTGTAAATAGCACAAGGTTTTTGCTTTTGTTTTATCTCAGTAAATGACAGAATTTTCTCATACTGTCAAGAAATGCTGTTCACAATAAACTGAAAGGGAAAAATTTTGTACAGAGGCACGTGATATTTTATTTTATTTTTTACTCCAATTTTTATCTCGTGGTATTGAATTTTTCACAGCTTATTTTGCCTTCGACATTTGCAACTTTCCTTTTACCTTTCTGTAGGAAAGGAATAAAAGTTGCATATAATTATAAACTCACAGAATCAGTTAAATACACTTCGTTGGCTAAATCTTAAAAATCATTAAATGGTACAAAATAAGAAATGTTGAACAGGCTTATTTTTGCAGTTTCATCTTCATGAGCACTTTTTTTCTTTTGCAGCTGTTATTTGATCATAACTATGTAGGATACGCAACACACAATTTTTTTGCTCTCGTCGTCTAATAATGTCCAAATCAATGTGGCTTGTCCCTAAAGTGAAAAATGGTAAAAAAGTATATTAAACGATACTTGAAAGCTTACTTACTAATGACATTACAGTTTTATCTACAGAAATCTCAAATCAGCAAATGCATATCGTCAAATGGAGAGGACGTGATCGTACTTATACAGTAATTCAACGTAATGAACATAATAGAATCAGGTACAGCTTATGTACCGTGAGCAGAGGCGACTTCAGATCTTTTGGGGCCCTAGGCGCTAAGATTCAGGGCCCCCCCCCTCCACCTTCTTATCGCCTCAGAAATTTCTATCCGTCAGTTAAATATCAATTGACAGTAGAAAGTGGTCACTTTAAGGAATGATTTGTTTTTCTCCATGAAAACTAAAACAAAACTGACAATTCAGTTATGCGTTTTTTGGGGCCCTCAAGTTCTGGGGTCCTATGCGCGCGCCTAGTGCGCATAGTCAGAAATCCGCCCCTGACCGTGAGTGCGTAGTAAGCGAGCTAAAGATGAACGTGGATACATTTTACGAAACAGTGGTGTGCTGTTGCAGCGCCCCCTAAAACTGAAAACCTAACAATAAATTCATTACGTCATCGTAAGTGGACCATATTTTTGTTTCCAATGCTCGTTAGCCAAAGAGAATGTGAATTTTCTGGTGTAGTCTGCAGAGACAGGACAGTAGATATTCAAATGTAGTTGGTATTTGGAGTATTTTGGGTAGCAGAACTGACAAGGTTTTATGATATAGCACAACTATAGGGGGCGCTGAATTATGTAACTTTAAAAAATATATATTTTCATAGCTGACCCAGTTAGTTTTGTGAAGCGAAATACCATAAGCAACGACTATATGTAACCATATGCTGTGCCATCACTTCTGATCCTGCCTACCCTGGTTGATAAACGAACACTGAAAACGAAAATGTGTTCCACCTATGCTGACGTCCTAAATAAGTTGTCGGGCTTTCAGTCACAGGGGGTGGGGTGGGGGGCGTTGGCTGTTGTAACTTCTACCTAGATAAAAGACCCAACAGAACTTACGTACTTGGTCCTGTTAGGTAACTGGAAATCAAAGTATCGTAAGATTATGAGCATTCTTGATAAACGGAATGTCTGACGAATGTACGTAGAAATGAGATAATCATGACATTTTGTAGACAAACACCAGAGGTCGTAATCTTATGTGCGCTTCAATGATTGTGCTGGATGATGTCATGGGTCGTAAAGTAGTAAACTAATTGTTGGAATTATAGTCTCTCAGTGAAAAAAAAAAACGCAGATCGTCAGAGAAGATTTGCAGCCACTCCAGATGGACTGCGACATCACTGCGTAGCCGGTGCAGCTGTTGTTCACCCATCGAGAGAAGCGTCGTGTACCTTGAAAGAACACATCCGGGTCTCTCTCCCTCACTCTCTCTGACGTGAACGCGGTTGGGAACAGAACTCTCTTTGTTTCCTTGTAAATGCTTGCGCGCGGCCGTGTGTTACGATGATGTCTGTGTGTGTTGTTAATTAATAGAACTAACTGCTCCTGAATAAAGAAAGCAACTTTAATAAATGTAATGTTCCTGATCATTAGACTCAGTTACGCTACAATATTTTTAGGATATGTATTTCCCATCACAAAGTAAGTGTTTTCTCTAACAGCGACGCAATTATGTGGCAAGACATAACTGCGTCGCTGTTTCTTTTTAGCACGTCTTTTGTAAAAAAAATCGTGCTTATGTTATCGGTTTGTCCGTCCGTCCGTCTGTAGACACGATATCTCTGCAACTAATTGTCCGATTTAAAAAATTCTTTTTGCGTTAGAAAGCGTGAAATGTGCGAATGATGACCCATTATTTTGTATTAACACCAGTTTCAAAGCTCAGGCTGTTTGAGACAGCGTTTCGAGTTATGTGCGGATTTTATTAATGTCTTGATATTTAAAAGCCATTGAGAAGTGTAATGTGTAATCGGATTTGTGAAATCGGCGGTTTTAATTGTAACAGTAGTTACACTGCACCAATTTCGGAAGTAATAGTGTCCGTTTTAAAGCCCAGATTGATTAACAATGGGCTTTAAATCACATGCTTATTTTGCAACATATTGAACCAAAGTATTTGAAAACTCTGGGAAAATGTTTGAAGTTTCTTCAATAAAAAGATTTCAGCTCCTCCTCAAATACTGTACAACGATTTTCTTATTTCTTCTGTATAACACTCACTTAAAAAATAAATCTTAAGCATGGCCTTGGCAGTACAAAAACACAGAAGTAGCGCTGGGAAAATTCCATGCAGGTAGCTGTTTCTTAGCTGAATATATGGTTTGTGTACGAAAGGTACGAGCCAATGCGCCGTGAGATCGGGATATTTGAACGGCGCGTGGGAGCCATTAAAAAGAAACGAATCCTCCTGTCTCCTGTAGAAAATCGCTGTCATGTGCCGTACTACTTCCGCGCAGACGAGGCAGACAACCGGGCGATTTTAGCTTTCGTTCTGTAAGTGAATGCGATTGATTGGAAGTGTTTTCCGTCTCCGGCGTGTGTATGTGTACGTGTGCAAATATAACTAAATGATCTTACATCGGTATGTGTGTATGTTCATAATAGCGTTAAAGGTTCACGGCTGGAGAACCAACCCGGGAAAAATTCTGTCATTTTTATCTTTTTGAAGAAAAGGGGGCCTTAACTGTATCCTCACCCATGCACTGCGTACGTAATATAATTCTGGCTATATATATATATATATTTGTCCTCATCTCCCTTCTCTTTTGCATTAGCATTTTTGTTTTTCCTGATATTTTCTTCATACGCAACTTGTTCTTAGTACCACCCATTATTGTTCCTGTTTACATAAGAGCCTTGGTTAGTTTCCTGTTAATTTCAAAGATGTCCACTTATTCCAATGATAGACTTTCTAAAGTAGAACATACAGAGTTATGCAAGACAATTCGGAAAAATACCACTGAAGACATAAGAAAATTCAATTGCGAACTAGTGAGAAAAGCACTTGAAAATAATCAAAGCCTGAAGAAAGCAAAGGGACATCTCAGTAACGGAAGAAAACAGATTATGGCACTGAGAAAAGAAGACGGTTCTGTAACAAGAAATAGGGGTGAAATTTTGACAAGAGTGAAAGATTTCTACACAAAATTATATGAAAGAGATGATACACCTATTCCAGTTATTAAGAAAGGTACCAGTACCAAAGTTCCTCCTGCCCTTCCGGCAGAAGTTGCACATGCAATTAAGAACATGATACGGGGAAGAGCTCCAGGAGAAGTTGGAATTACCGTAGACATTGCACAGGAAGCAAGCGAAGAAATAGAAACTACACTCGCCCAATTTTTCACTAGATGTCTCAATGAAGGAAAGATTCCTGAGGATCGGTACAATGCTACAATGATCCTGCTACAAAAGGTGATATTGAGGATCTTAGGAACTATAGACCGATCAGCCTCCTTTCAGTGGTTTATAAAATCTTCACTAAGGTTCTTTCACATCGCTTAAAGGAAACACTGGACACGGCTCAACCAAGAGAGCAAGTTGGATTCAAGAGTGGCTACAGCACCATAGATCATATTCATGTACTGAGAGAACTAACTGAAAGAACGAGGGGATGCAAACTGTCATTATGCACGGATTTTATTGATTATGAAAAGGCCTTTGATTCCGTGAAACCATCAGCATTTACAATGGCGTTGAAATCCTGCGGTATTACATTAGCATTATTAATAACATCAATGAAAATGCAAGTGAAAAGGTTCGGCTATTTGAGTATACAGCACCAATAAAAATTGGAGAGGGAGTGAGACAAGGTGACACCATTACTCCCAAACTCTTCAAAGCCACATTGCAAAATGTTTTTCAATCGTTGAAGTGCGAAAACAAGAGAATAGAGATTAATGGAGATTGTTTAACTCACCATTGCTTTGTTGATGACGTAGCCATTTTTTCAACTGCCCCTTCAGAGCTGCAGAATATGATCCAGGAACTCGCTGACAAGAGTAAAGAAGTTGGATTAAAAAAGAACTTTCAGATGACAGAAGTGATGTACAATGCTTTTACAAGAAAGGAAGATTTACCAATTCATGGGGAAAAGCTGGAGATGACCGATACCTACATTTACCTTGGACAGCAGATATCCAAGCGAGGATCACATCGATGAGGAATTTAATCGGGGTATAAAGCTTGGGTGGAGAGTTTTTGGAAGAAACAATGCAATTTTCAAGAGCAATATGCCGTTATGTCTTAAAAGAAAAATGTTTAATCAATGCATCCTTCAAGTTTTTACGTATAGAGCAGAGACATGGACTTTAACTAAAAAAAGCATACAAAGGCTGCATACAACTGAAAGTAGCATGGAGAGATGCATACTTGGTGTAACCAGGAAAGATAAGAAAAGGAACCCGTGGATAAGGAAAATGACAAGAGTGGAAGACATCACGATGAGAGTAAAATCCCTGAAATGGCAATGGCCTGGACATGTTGCCAGAAGAACGGACCACAGATGGACAAATGAAATTTTAGACTGGATTCCAAAAGACAGAAAAAGACCCAGAAGAAGACCACACGGGAGATGGATGAATGAAATTCGAAAGCATGCCGGATTAACATGGAAGAAAGTGGCTCAAGACAGATAGTTGTGAAATAAACTTGGAGAGACCTTCGATAATGAAGATACATATATATATATATATACACTGGTGGCCACCCAAAATGCAACACCAAGAAGGAAGCATCCGATTGGCCTGAAATTCGCAGCATGCGTCGTCCGCGAGAGGACATGCAAACGATTAGCATTGCAGGAGATATACAAATCATGTGCGTCCGGCACGCCACCGAGAATCACTATAAGAAGAGTGCACAGAAGGCGAGGTGTAAGTAGTGGAAGTGTGCTGTGCTGCCGGACCTGTGCGCGGGAAGCTTCCTGATGCCTCGTCGCAGAATACGGCAGTCATTCCAGCACGTTTCGGAGTTCGACAGAGGATGAATAGTGGCTTATCGCGACAGCGGTTTTTCGTACCGAGACATCAGCGTCCGTGTGGGACGACATCCAGCCACAGTGAGGCGAGTATGGATTCGATGGGTGCAGGAGAGATGGACAGACCGACGTGAGCGATTGCCGCAGCCACGGCACACCATCAAACGAGAGGAACGGCATGTTGTGCGGCGTGCATTGACGGCTCACACCGACACATCACGAACGTTAGCGCAGGAATTAGGGTGTGTTGCGCAACAACCTGTGTCAGCACGTACCGTTCGAATCGTCTGCAGGAGCGGGGACTTGATACACGGCGCCCATTACTCCGAATACCACTGACGTTACACCACCGGCGAATGCGGCGGCAATGGGCCGTTGAACGTCACACCTGGACTATGGAATTGCACGACATTGTCTTCTCCGAAGATTTCCGCTTCTGCCTGAAACACCACGATGGTCGGATCCGCGGGTGACGGCACCGCGGTGAGAGACTGTATGACGCCTGCATCATGCATCGTCATACCGGTCCGTCGCCAAGCGTTATGGTTTCGGGGCAATTGGATATGACACCCGCACCCCTCTGGTACGCATCGCCACCACACTCAACAGCCACCCCTATATCTCCGACGTTTTGGAGCCTGTAGTCCTCCCTTACCTACAGAACTTGCCAGCGGCCAGGTTTCAACAGGACAACGCCCGCCCGCACGTAGCACGCCTCGTGCGACAATTCTTCACGGCCTACCTGGTGTCTCTACTGCCGTGGCCAGCCTGTTCTCCCGATATGTCGCCTATTGAACACGTCTGGTCGCTGATCGGCAACCGAGTGGCCCAGCAAGCACCACCCGCGGCTACGCCTGATGAACTGTGGCAACGTGTGGAAGCAGCCTGGACCGACATACCCCAAGCCCACATCCAAAGCCTCTTTAGTTCGATGCCGTTATTGCCAGCCATGGGTGTCACACGAACTATTGATGTCTGCGTGTTCCGCAAGTCGCACGGGCCTGTAAGTGCAATCGTTTCATCTTTGTATCTGTTGTTATGTGTCCAGTAAATCTGGCTTTGCTATCTCGAGTCCTTCTTGGTGTTGCATTTTGGGTGGCCAGCAGTGTATATGTCATCATCATCATCATCTTCATCATCATCATCATCAACCATTATCAGTCCACTGCTGGATGAAGGTCTTCTCAAATTCTTCCACAATTGTCTGTCTTGAGCCTGATGTTATTCCAGCATACTTTCGAATTTCATCCATCCACCTCCCATAGGTTCTTCTTCTGGGTCTTTTCCTGTCCCTCGGAATCCAATCTAAAATTTCGGTTGTCCATCGGTGGTCCGTTCTTCTGGCAACATGTCCAGCCAATTGCCATTTCAGTGATTTCACTCAGTCATGATGTCGTTCACTCCTGTCATTTTCCTTATCCAAAAGTTCCTTTTCTTATCTTTCCTGGTTACACCAAGCATGCATCTCTCCATGCTGCTTTCAGTCGTCTGCATTCTTTGTATGTCCTTTTCAGTTAAGGTCCACGTCTCTGCTCCATACGTAAGCACTGGCAGGATGCATTGATTAAACACTTTTTTTTTAGACATAATGGAATACTATTCTTAAAAATTGTACTGTTTCTTCCAAAAGCTCTCCATCCAAGTTTTATACGTCGATTAATTTTTTCATCATATGTGCTGCCAAAGATAAATGTAGGAATCGGTTGTCTCAAGCTTTTCTCCATCAATCCATAAATCTTCATTTCTTGTAAAAGCATTGTACATCACTTTTGTCTTCTGAAAGTTCATTTTTAATCCCACTTCTTTACTCTTGTCAGCAAGTTCTTGGATATATATATATATTTATATATATGTGTGTGTGTGTGTGTGTGTGTGTGTGTGTGTGTGTGTGTGAAAGAATATTAACATATAAGCAATCTACCCTCATAAACAAACAAATAGTAGGGCCAAAAACCTTCAGATAAAAAAAAATTCCATAGTTCAGGTAGGGAAGACAGAATGAATCAAAATTTACCACACAAAATTTCAAATTGGATATCTATTATTGCTTTTTTGAGATTTTTGTATTCTCATGAAACCTGAACTGAACTTGTGTGCTCAGGGCCTCTGGATGTCTTTCCCTAAAGAGTGATTCAAGGGTTCTGAGTAAATGTTTTTATAAATATTTTATTAACATTGTTTCGTCATTTTGTTATTCATTTTATTTTTTTTTTTTATTTGAAGGTTTTTGGCCCTACTATTTGTATGTTCATGAGGGTAGATTGCTTGTATGTTAATATTCTTTTACATACACTAACTACATCTGATACTTGCAGCATTGCGCAGTTTTGTTGTGGTTTATATTATATTACATGAGTGAAAATTTAACTTTTGTGTGCTATATATACACTGAGTGGCCACTTTATTATGAGCACCTCTTCAGTACTTCGTTGGGCCACCTTTTGCCTTTAATACTGCGTCGATTCTTCGTGGCATGGACTCCACGAGATGTTGATAGGTGGTTTGTGGAATCTGAGACCATGCTTGATGAATAGCACTTTCCAGGAGTGTGAGATTGCAGGGTTGTGGATCCAGCTGTCTGATGGCTCGTTCAATTTCATCTCACAAATTCTCAATGGGGTTGAGATCTGGAGATTGTGGGGGCCACCTAAGCAAAGTAAACTCACCGGCATGTTCCTGAAACCAATCCTGTACAATACGAGCACTATGGCAGGACGCATTATCTTGTTGAAAGTAGCCATCGCCATTGGGATAAACCATCCACATGACAGGATGCCCTTGGTCCGCAACGATGTTTAGATATGATATGCCAATCAGACGTTGATCAACACGAATTAAAGGGCCCAAAGCATGCTAGAAAAACATTCCCCAAACCATCACGTTGCCTCCACCAGCTTGAAGGTTTGTAGCAGTGAATTTGGGGGCTTTCGTGCTGTTTCCGCCAAATTCTCACTCGGCCATCGGCATGGTGCAACTGAAAACGTGATTCGGCATAGTGCAACTGAAAACGTGATTCATCGGACCACATAATTTGTTTCCAATTATCGACTGTCCAATCCGTGTGCACCTGTGCGAATTGGAGACATTTTCTCTTGTTAACTTCAGACAGCAAAGGTGTTCAAACAAGCCTTCGGCTGCCATAGCCCATCCGATGCAGTGTACGGCGAACAGTGCGTGCAGAGATCATTTGAGGGGATCCTTGATTAAGATAGTCAGTAATTTGCTGCTCTGTTGCCCTTCTGTTGTCTGTTACCAGTCTGGACACTCTCCGTTCTGCCCGAGCAGTCACTAGTCGATGACGACCACACGTTGCACGTAGAGACCCAGTTTTTTGGCTGACAGTCCAGTCTTTAAACACTTTAACAACAACTGCTCTGGAACATTTCAAGAATGCGGCGGTTTCGGTGATACTCGCTCCATGGCTCCGAGCTCCTACAATCATCCCACGTTGAAAGTCCGTCGAATCGCATTTTTTACCCATTTCGTCACCCAAAAATCACTACTAGTACTGTCGCAAACACTGAGCTTTCCCTTTTTTACGCTTTCCACCGTAGGTTGAAGAAGCGTATATGCTCCAGCTTTGTCCGTTCTCACGATAACTGGCGTAAAAATGGGTCTATTTCGATGAAATTTTAGTATGTGGCAGGGGACTACCCGGGGACGAAACCTATTGAAAATGGGACAAATGGAGTCAAAGGTCACGACGTAGGAGTGGGATCATTGCATAACCTTATGCGTCATAACTTGCGTAAATATGGTTCGATTTCAATGAAAGTTTACTATGTGATAGGAGACCACCAAGGAACGAACCCTATTGAAAAGGGGATAAATGGGGTCAAAGGTCACGACGTAGGCGCGGGATCATTCCATTACCCTTATGCGTCATAACTTGCGTAAAAATGGTTCGATTTCGATGAAATTTCAGTATGTAGTAGGGGACCACCTGGGGACGAACCCTATTGAAAATGGACGAAATGTGGACAAAGGTCAGGACTTAGGATTGCGATCCATTCCATTGTCCTTATCCCATATTATTAAGGTGGACGTCAAGTAATTTTGCTTCCTATACTTCCAATGAAAAAAACTATTGTACACATTTCTTTCACAACTAATGTGTTCCCAAGGATGAGAATTTGAACATCGATTAAAATAACTTCATATTATAACTTGGAAAACTTAATATTTTCTAAAACATAACCATAATTATATTAAAAATCAATAACTTTTCCTTTGGTGGTGTTGAAACCAGAGAAAAGATGGCGCGACCTGTACTTTGATGACGTCGTGGACAAAAAAATGTTGAATTGCATAATTACGGTTATGGTTTAGAAAATATTAATTATTGCAAGTTATAAAATGAAGATATTTTAATCGATGTTCAAATTTTCATCCTTGGGAACGCATTAATTGTGAAGAAAATGTGTACAAGAGTTTTTCCATTGGAAGTATACGAAGCAAAGTTACTTGACGTCCCCCTTAAAGTAGCAATTCTTGTATGTATGTATGTACATTTCATTTTGAAAACGGCTCTAAGAATTTTGATGAAAGTCGTTAACCTACCGTTTTCTGGTACTAGAAATCGATTTAGCTTGATCTCGACTTTAGAAGAATTCGTTTAGTGAGTTAAATAACCACCCCGAATTATAACGTTTTTAGTGATGGCGTTGTTCCATTAATGTTACCAATGCTTAGAAATCTTATGAAGTCCCAACTCGCGTTTGAGAATGTTGGCGCGCGGTCACACCATCTGTCTCTTTACGTCACGCGTTGTGTGTGGATCCTATTAAAGATTTATGACGTCACACTTGCAGCGGGCAGATGGTCTCGATTCCCATCTGCCTCATTATGTCACGCGTTGTGTGCGTATGTCCGTCAGCACGATAACTCGCGTAACAACCGTTGGATTTCGATGAAATTTTAGTATCTGGTAGGGGATCACCTGGGAAGGAACCCTATTTAAAATAAACGAAATCGGGTCAAAGTTCAGTACATAGGAGAGGGATCCATTCCACTGCTCTTATGCGCCATAACTAACGTAAAAAAAGGTTCGATTTCGATGAAATTTTAGTATGTGGTAGGAGACCACCTGGCGACAAAACTTTTGAAAATGGGCGAAACGGGGTCAAAGGTTAGGACACAGGAGCGGGATCTATTCCATAGCCCTTATGCATCATAACTTACGTAAAAATGCTTTGATTGCGACAAAACTTTATCATGTTATTTTGTAGGTATACCAAGCCAGTTCTGTTGAATATCATCAAAATGGGATCAAAGGTCAGGGCCCAGGACCGAGATTTATTCCACAGACATTATTCTCATAACTTGAGTGATAACTTGAGTAATGATTTCTGTAATGTTGGAAAGCGTATTATAATCAATGCATTGCATGATTTTACTAAATTGTTATACTAGCCTCGCGCTCTGACGAAAACAGCGTGCAGCCATAGCTCATTTGCTTAAAATTGCCAGGTGGTCATAATAAAGTGGTCACTCAGTGTATACGCACACGTACCCGGCTGTCAACATGGTGCAACAGGAAACGAAATTCATCGAACCAGATGACCTTTTTACAGTCATTGAAGTTTCAATTTTGATGCTCGTGTGCCAATTATACTAAAAACGAGTAACAGGAATAATCAAGCGTTTGTAATACAACAGAGCTCGTGATAAAAAGTGCTCGTACCAAACAGTACTAGATCTAACCAGTGCTCGGTCTCAATAGTACTAATCATAAAGTAAAAGCATAACTTTTATCTTCAGCTTTCGATTACCTTATTAGTCTTTTATCTGTTATTAGGTTGCCAAACAGAAATTCGTCGTGGTAAAAAATTCGGCGTTCAGGTAAAAAACTTTTAATGAGAATAAACCCAAATTTATATGAGAAGACAGGAACTAAAACGGACGGTTAAATTAGGGTACACGTCACAAGGTCCCGTCTCCGTTTATGAAATGCTAACAAAAGTCAACTGAAAAACTTCCGTGTAGTTCGTCACCTCATGTCAGCACAACCATGAATTAGCACTTTTACACATGAGACAAACAACAACCTAGTAACATCCCTGACACCGGAGATAGACACATGAAGAGAGTTGGTAAATGCATCTAATAGCCATCAAATCTGTTCTGCTGGTAAATAGAGTGACATGTTATTTACTTCCTCATAGAACGAAATTATCACAAAACCTCTTCGCCACATCCACTGAAAATTCCTCTTCCACATATACTGCTAATGAACGAAATCTGGACAGTCTCTATTACCTGCTTCTTTCTGTACAAGGACCACTCAACGAAGTTTTTAGGAAATAATTTACGTGCACGTAACCTACCAAAAGCGTCGTTTGCCACTGACAGCCCGCTACCACCAGAAATGTTTGCCCTGCTGTCGAGAGAGCAGAATGTGGCCAAAGAAATGGTGCCAAGTTGTCTTCTCTTACAGATTCCGCTTCTGATTGGATACAGATGATGACTGCAAAAGGGTAATGCGTTACAAAGGGAGTAAGAGGAAAATATGATCTAGCGTACATGCAAGTACATCACAGTGCCGGTACCATCGGAGTTTTGATGTAGAGTATCAGCAGTTTCCACAACCGATCGCCTTTCGTGTTTATTAGACATCGTACGGGAATAATATTCGGAAAATCTGTTGCCTACTGTGACATTTCCTAATGCGATTTTACAAGATAATCGCGTCTGGTGTAACTCTGGTGACTCTACAATTTCTGCGTGATTTTAACACTCTACCTAAGCCAGCCATGTCCCCATATTTTCCCCATATTGAAGACATGTGAAGATTCGAGGGCGTCCAGATGCTTTACAAATGCTTGACTTCCTACGGATCCAAAAGAGGATGATGGAACTACAAGATATATTTGAAATTCGCATGAAAACCTTCTCATAATTCAAGAGAAAATATCAAAAGTCTAAATCTGAGGCTTATCGTGAATTCACCGGGCAACCAACCCTTCTTGTGATAGTCCTTGTCTGCAAGCATCGATGTCGCTGTTACAACGCCATGCTTTGTACATCGCCAGCGGTGGAGTACATACACTGAAGGGGACTAAAAATTGCACCATAACTTGACGTGTTATTGTTATATTGACGAAAATTACCGTACTCTGTGACTGCCAATTTTGAACCATATCCATTAAATGCATGATGGTGCTGCAATGTTTCGGTCTATAACTGCATATGGAACTGAAAAAAATATCTAATTCTTTCATCGTTAAGTTTTGCATCCTATTCTAAGATTCAGTTTTGAGAAAGCAATTTAGCAAAATACGTTACCGTTGAAAACTCGGAGAGCACTTTGAAGCCATCGGTATAGTGATGTTTTCCTTCCTTCAGAGGGCACGATAGTCCTTTACCTGTGCAAGCGCCTTTATAAAATGAAGAACATTCTTTTACTTTTTGGATGCAAAGCCTTCCCTTGGCTCTGATCTTTTTAACTTCCTTCGCTAAAAACAGAAACGTTTCAATCAGAGATTCTAGAAATATACAGTTTTCAACAACTGAAACAGTGTTGTTTGACATATGTGGTTATAACAGAGGAAACAAAAAGAAGAACTAAATTTCTTTTTAGTTTCCTTTACAGAATCAACATTTCAAATACTTTCATTTTATAAGTTTAATCACTTCCATGAGCATCCAAGGCTATTGAGCGTTACCTTCCTATCTCAGAACAGCTGTCGCGTGGGAAACTCTTTCCCGGACTTAGACTGGACAATAAGCAAGACACTTGAACCTTGGAACCAGAAACGCAGCCATGGTATTTCTTAGAGGGCGGCTAGCTGGCAGATACGACGCATGAACAATCTCAGTCTCAAAATAGAGAACATAATAATAGTAATGCATTACTATTATTACTATATAAAATAATTAAGGTGGACGTCTAGGGATTTTGCTTCCTATATCTCTAATGGGCAAACTTCTGTACACATTTTCTTCATAATTAATGCGTTTCCAAGGATGAAAATTTGAACATCGACTAAAATAACTTCATATTATAACTTGGAATACTTAATATTTTCTAAAATATAACCATAATTATATTAAAAATCAATAAGTTTTCCTTTGGTGGTGTCGAGACCAGAGAAAAGATGGCGCTACCTGTACATAGATGACGTCAGTAGACAAAAAAATGTTGGATTGCTTAATTATGGTTATGTTTTAGAAAATATTAATTATTCCAAGTTATACTATGAAGTTATTTTTTTCGTTGTCCAAATTTTCATCCTTGGGAACGCATTAATCGTGTAGAAAATGTGTACAGAAGTTTACCCATTGGAAGTATAGGAAGCTAAATCACTGGAGGTCCACCTTAAGGGAAAAGCTGTGTCTAAACTAAAACTGGAAGCGAAAAATATATCTTGAAGATCTTGAAATTTTTTTATTTCATTTTAGATATAGAGGGTGTTTCAAAATGATTTGAAAGATTTCACATTGTAATATATATCAGGTCATCCCAGAAGTAATGTCGTTTTGCGCAAGCCCAGTAGTACTGATTTCCCTGGTGCCCAGACTATGACGTCGACCACGTAGAGTATAAGAGGGATCATGCAAGCAGACCTTCAAGTCACTTGAGACAGCAAGCGGGAGTTCTAGATGCAGTCGTTGTGCACTTAAACCACATAGGAAATGGCAGTGTCAAAAGACCACACTAGGCACATTATGCTGTATGAGTTCAACCATCGACATTCAGCGACGGTAGCAACACGAAACATCAATGCCGTATATGAGCTGGGTACTCTGGAGGTCAGGACATGTCAACGCTGGTTCCAGAAATTTCGACGGGAGAACACCAGCCTCAAGGATATGCAACGACCCGGACGGCCTGTTGAGCTGGATAAGGAAGTGCTGAAAGCTGCTGTTGAGGGAAATCCGCAGGCAACAGTCGAAGAATTGGCCACACTTATTCATTCAACCCATTCCATTGTTCACCGGGGCATCTTCAGGTCCTCGGTTATGTGTCGAAACTGGATAAGTGGGTACCCCATGATCTCACTCCACAACAGCTGCAACAACGTGTGGACTTTTGCACTTCTTTGCTCTCCCGTGAAAAAAGGGAGCCGTTTTTGCCCAGAATTGTCATTGACGATGAAAAATGGATTGTTTATCACAACATTAAGCACAAACGGCATTGGCTTCCCTAAGAGAATGTGCCTGCAGCAGTGGCGAAACCAGGACGTTTCCCACAAAAGGTTTTGATGTTTGTGTGGTGGGATATGCAAGGCATAATCCATTAGGAGCTGCTGCAATCCAACAAAACCTTTAAAGGAGAAGGCTACTGTCAGCAGCTGCAGCGTCTGCGCATTGCTTTGCAGGATAAACGTACAGCACTCGTCGATCGTAAAGGCGTGCTGCTGCAGAAGGACAACGCAAAACCACAAACACGTTGTAGGACTTCCACTGCCACGTTGTAGGACTTCGGATGGGAAAAATTTCGCATCCAGCTATTTCCCTGACATCGCCCCATCCGTCTACCACCTCTTTCGCATCATGCAAAACCTTTTTGCTGGGACTACCCTTTATAACGAAGTAAATTTCTCCGTCATTTTTGGTCTACGCCGGGAATCGAACCCGATTCCGCTTATTCCGGAACAAGTCGCTCTACCAACTGAACTACGCAGACGTTTGTTCTGACTGCTATCTGCCTTTATGTCGTGTGCATCCTGCTGGCAGCCAAGTCACATCGCCCCCCCCCCAAAGAGGGCCGGGGGCATGGCCCACGGGTCAGCCGTGACCATGAATCGTTGCAGGCAGCCATCCACTGTAGAACGTGCACTTGAGAACTCCCAAGCAATCTGGTGTGTGGAATGCATCGTCACACACATTTATTTTTCGAAGCGCTGGAGAAGGGATTCTTTGATTTTTCCTATCTCGCGGTGTGGAAATAACATCGCACTATTGCGAGATTTTGAACGGTCGGGTCATCCGGATAGTTTGGGCGCCATTATAACGAAGTAAATTTCTCCGTCATTTTTGGTCTACGCCAGGAATCGAACCCGAGTCCGCTTATTCCGGAACAAGTCGCTCTACCAATTGAGCTACGCAGACGTTTGTTCTGACTGCTATCTGCCTTTATGTCGTGTGCGTCCTGCTCGCAGGCACGTCACACCTTCGAAATGTGGAGGAGGTACGGCGCACCCTTTCTGCCTTTTTTGCATCAAAACCCATGGAATTCTACAAGTCTGGGATTCAAAACCTTGTCAATCGATGGGAGAAGGCTGTAACTACCGGGGGCAATTACTTTATAGATTAAAACATCTGTTCCAGGTACGTTTTTCTTTCTTTTCTTCACACGTTGAAAAACCGACGTTATTTTTGGGATTACGTGAACCATAAATTTCATAAATTGTCAAAACAAGATATAATTTCACACATAAATTTTATGTAATGGAACTCTCCAAGTTTTATAGTCAGTGGGTAACATGAAGCTGGTTGTCACAGATGCTCAGTGTGAGCTCCTTTCGTTACTGTGGAAACGTCAATACGGTGATCTAAGTCCGTCCAGTTACATTCAACAACTTGGTGAGGATTTTCAGTCCCCCAAATGCGAACAATTTGCTTGTTCACTTTCCCACTAACAAAAAAAGTAGCCTCATCAATTTCTCTAAAAAACCACAATCACTGCTCAACTATCACAAAACTGGAAGCAGGTGGTGTGGTCCGCCGGTGTTAAGTGCTGCATCAACTGTACTCGATAAGGGCGCATTTTTAGACTCTTACGCAATACGAGCCACGCAATTGTCTTGAAAATTACAAGCTCCGGGTTCGCTCTTGCGCTGGACTTTCGATGACTACTCTGAAAACATTCCCTAATTCTCTCCACGTCGGCCTCAGAAGGTCTGCCAGACGATATGCCCTTACAAAGGCAGCCTGTTTGCTGGAATTAATCATATCACCTTCGAATAGAGTTCTTTGCTGGTGGTTCTTTATGAAATCGTGTACGAAACTGACGTTGCACACTCAACACTGACATACTAGCATGAAATTGTAAGACGCAATATGTTTTCTCCTCACCACTGGCAGCCATTTTTACAACTAGTCCGCCTGCCAGCTGGCGGTAGAACTATGAACTACTGGACCTGTTTATAAATAAACTTTAGGATGTGTTCCAATGTATTTCACCGGATATTCCATCTCTGGTAATGTTGTATTCCAGATGGAACGTGTTGTTATCATTCAAATCATTTTGAAACACCCTGTACGTAACCATATAACCTCTCTATTTTGTACATTTATCTCAAAAATCACGAAGGACGCTTACAATAAAGTATTTTCCTCCTGAAAGCAAGGCATAATATTTCATTTGAGTTTTATCTTTTTTGATTATTCAGGAGAATGCACGGCAAATTAAAAATAATATAAAACTGCAAGAGAATGTTACTTTTCGAAAACGACAAGGGAATCAAAAGAGGTTCACAGTAACTTTACGCTGCACCAGTGTGTGCTCCCTTCCATTTGCGTCAAAAATTCCATTTGCATCGAATATCTTTTGCTGTAAGAAATGTTTTGTGCACTATTTGTAATTTTTCGCAGCGCACATTTTAGCTGTCAGCGAATGTAAGTAGTTATTTCCATTTGCGAATATTTTACCTATCGTAGAAATTCTGTTTATTTTCATTAATTTCTTGTAACCGGTCCCATTTAAGGTGAAGAACCCTGCTTGCAATGCGCATTTTAAATTACCGCAGTTTTTATTTTTCAAGGGAGCGTGAATGCATTCTCTTTTCGGCTGATTTTTTGTTTTACAAACAACTGCTTTGAAATATTTCTTTTTTTAAAGCAGTTCCGAAAGACTTCGGAAAGGATTCAAAAGACGTAGTCATTACATCCCAAAATTTGGTGTTATCTTTCTTGTTTAGAAATCGAATCGTGTTTTCCCGAAATTATCCATCTGCAGTTGATAATTCGTACGGGACCTTCGGATTTTTTTGGGGGAAATCCAGCTCAGGACACGATCCGAGGTAACTTTCTAAGAAAATATCTTCTTTTAGGATAAAATGAAGAGCCAGCAGTATCTCTCAGTTATTACGTTTCAGTTACGTCAACACATTTACGACATAACTTTTGTTCAATGCGAGACTGAGTTCCTACTACGTAGCAATCACTTTTGGATGCCACATATTTTAAAGAATTCAGTCACCTGTTATTCCAGATCGACCAAATAGGGTGTTAAGTAATACAGCAAAGGCGTATAGAAAAGCATTATAGAGCTACTCCACATTTGTACTACCACATATCACATTTAGTTTCCATAATTTCTATTGCCCCTTTTTAAATGCTATTTTAGCATCGTTAGTCACCGAGCCGCCTGCAGCAAGGTAAAATCCTTCCAACATTTGAATCTACCAAAGGTTATGAACTTTTAATCTTCGTCACCGATCTTCTTTGTTTTTGAATTGATCATTATTTACAGAATTATTTTTTTTTACCGTTTCATGCTGCACAACCTTTCAGTCAGCGTGAATATCCTCAAAAACCGTTTGGAAATAAGAGAATTCCGGACTAGAACAGTTGCATTCAGTAGTTACAGAGCAGATACATGAATGCTCCCAACAACTGCTTCAATCGTAGGTTGACATCCTGGAAAAGGGTTTCCTTTATTCTGTGCATTCGGTATTTCTATTTTTAACCGTTCCTTTTTCTTTTTTCTTTCTCTTTTTTATTGTTGTTGTTTAACTCTTGCGAACAGCGGTTAAATATACAGGGTGTCTACAAATGATTGGAGCGGTTTCGTGATTTCTTTTTGTGGCTGGTAATATTAGCGGTATGCTGCTCGAGTTGGATGTTACCGGACACGCATTACTCAAATTTTACTTTGGTCGCTGCTAGTGGCAGCGAGAGGGCGGAATTTGTCTTATAGTCAGTAAGATGTCTTCAAATAGCGAGAAAGCGTTTGCTGTGTTGTCCTCGAATTTCATGCTAGTCAATCTGTGACAACAGTGCAACGACACTTTCGAACGAAATTTAGGAAAAATCCACCCAGTGCCAACTCTGTCGATCGTATGAACAGTTTAAAGCGACAGGATGCCTGTGTAAAGGGAAATCAACGGGTCGTCCATCAGTGGATGAAGAAACCGTGGAACTCGTGCGGTCAAGTTTCGTGCGTAGCCCACAGAAGTCGACGCGCACAGCGAATAGAGAACTGGATATTCCACGATCGACCGTTTCGAAGATCTTACGCAAACGATTGAAGCAGAAGCCGTACCACTTGCAATTGCTACAAGCCCTGGCGCCCGATGACAAAGTGAGTCGCTTTGAGTTTTGTTCGCAATTTCAAAGTTTTATGGAAGAAGACGATGCGTTTACTGAAAAACTTGTCTTCAGGGATGAAGCAACATTTTTTGTTAGTGGCAAAGTGAATAGGCACAATGTGCGAATCTAAGGCACAGAAAACCCCCACGCCTTCGCGGAGCACATTCGGGATTCTCAAAACATCAATGATTTCTTTGCGTTCTCAAAATTTAAAGTTTACGGCCCCTTTATCTTCTGCGAAAAGACCGTTACCGGACACGTGTATCTGGACATTTTGGAACATTGGCTCATGCCGCAGTTGGAGACCGACAGTGTGGACCTCATTTACCAACAGGATGGCGCTCTGCCCCATTTCCATCGCGATGTTCGTTAATTCTTGAACTCCAGATTGCGAAAGCGATGGATCGGTCGTGCTGGGAATGATGATCACCAACTGCTGTTATGGCCTCCACGCTCCCCCAACTTAACCCCTCTGCGATTTTTTCGTGTGGGGTTATGTGAAAGTTCGGTGTTTGTGTCGCTTTTACCAGCCGATCTACCAGAACTGCGGGCTCGCATAATCACCAGTGCCTTTTATCACAATGATGGAGACTCCCGTGTGGGATAAACTTGATTATAGAGTTGATGTTTGAAGAATCACTCAAGGGGTGCATATCGAGCACCTGTAATATGCCTCAAAAAACTTTGTGCATTGTTATATGTAATTGTAAAGTTTCGTGATCATATGTCAAATAATATACCTACAATGAAATCGTGAAACCGCTCCAATCATTTGTAGACACCCTGTACATTAGGCTGCAAAATAAAAGAAATATATAAGACACCTTCGAGTATTGAGGAGCCACACTATATGATCAAAAGTATCCGTACACGTTTCTATCTACAAATTCCTTGTAATAGTACAGGGTGTCCGAGAATTATTGGACACATTAAAAAATTATGTACAAAAAAACTATGAGCATTGTCTGTTTTTCTATGTCACGTATTACTAACACGGTTTCTGTAGTTTTGTTTTGCAGAATTGTTATTCCCAGAATCCGATAGATGGCGCTAGGTATGGCCTGATGAATCAGTAGTCATGTCATCCGTACAGCAGAAGGCGATGTGTGTGTGTGTGTGTGTGTGTGTGTGTGTGTGTGTGTGTGTGTGTGTGTGTGTGTGTGTGTGTGTGTGTGTGTGTGTGTGTGTGTGGCGTGTGTGTGTGTGTGTTATCGCTTGAGGGAATTAAAGTCTGTCGTTAAAGTTAAAAGACGGTACCGTTTAGAGTACAGTTGTAATCCTCCGTCAACAAATTCAATTAAGCGGTGGATGAAACTGTTTAAAGGAACTGGCAATGTGGAACATCGTGGAGGAGCCGGTAAGTCTAGCGTCAGCGGTGAGACGGTTGACCAAGTTAATGAAAGTTTCCGACGAAGCCCCAGGAAATCCGTTCGTAAAGCAAGCAGAGAACTGTGCATTCCGAAATCGACAGTTCACGATATCTTGCACAAGAAATTAAAGTTCCATACTTATAAAATTCAAATAGTGCAAAAGATGCTTGTAAATGATTACACTCTGTGATACGATTTCGCTGTGGATATGCTAAATCGAGTGGAAAACGAGGAAAACTTTCTCAGTACTGTAATTTTTAGTGATGAATCCACATTTCATGTATCAGGTATTGTGAATCGCCACAACAGTAGGATATGGGGCAGTGAACTGCCTCATGCTGCTATTGAACTGGAACGTGATTCTCCAAAAGTTAATGTGTGGTGCGCACTATCAAAAAGAGAAGTGATTGGCCCTTTCTTCTTCTGCGAAAAAACCATAAATAGTGAAATTTACTTGAATATACTAAATAATTTCACTATATCCCAGATCAAAAGATATGACAACGTCGTTTTGCAACAAGACGGCGTGCTTCCGCATTGGTCAACGTATGTACGTAAGTGCTTAAATGAGCATTTCCCCAACAGATGGATTGGGGGGGGGGTCCCATTCCGTGGCCTCTTCGCTCTCCAGATCTAACTCCATTGAATTATTTCATGTGGTGTTATGTGAAGGATTGTGCCTATCAGACGCCTTTTACAGATTTGCAGGCACTGAAGCAGCGCATCACGCCTGCTATTAATTCCATAACTCCTCAGACGCTTGCTAATACATGGCATGAAATCGAGTATAGCTTGGACGTACTACGAGCAACCGAGGGATCTCACATCGAAATTTATTAACTCGTGTAGTTACATTGTAAGTTAGTACAGTCAGTTTCTTTCTATATGTTTAATGTTTTGTTTTGTATAATTTTGTAATGTGTCCAATAATTCTCGGATACCCTGTATAATTCTTACACAATTTTCTGCTATCACAGCCCACACTCTATACTGGAACGGTTTTCCACTAGATTTTTATACGATGCTGAGCCTTCCATTCCGCCACGAGAGCATTAGCCAGGTCGGTCAGTGATGTCACACTGTTCGTTCTGGTTTACAATCGTCGTTCTAATTTATACCATCGGTGTTCTATGGGGTTGATATTGAGGCTACCTGTACCGACCAGTGAAGTTCCTCCACACCCATCTCAACGAACCTTTGCTTCAAGTGTCTTACTTTGCGGACGGGGGAATTGTACTTCTTGTAAAAGGAAGGGTATTCACTGAACTGTAGCCATAATGTTGGGAGTACAGAATTATCTAGAATGTCATTTCAGGCCTCAGCGGAAAGATTAGAGCCTGTCTCAAACCATGAAAAACAGCCCTAGAGTATAATGCTTCCTCCACCGAATTTCACAACTATCACAGGCCATTCAGGCAGGTAGCTTTCATCCGGCAACCCCCACACTCAGACTCGTCAGTCGGATTGCTAGTTGGTGAAGCGTGATTCATCATTCCAGAAAGTGCGTTTCCACTACTCCAGAGTCAATTGGCATCGAGCTATACACCGTTCTAACATCAGCAAGATCAACGCCAACCGACGCTTGGCGTTGATCGTGCTGATGGCAGCCACATGCATGTCGACAAACCGTTATAGCGCAGGGGCATTTTTGTACTTGGTGTGAGTGTTGCAAAAATCGCGCCATCCGCTTTAGCATTCAGCTGTCCCACTCGCTGAATTTACGTGACCTACCAGGTCGCGATTGCGCAGTTGTTACTACTAGGCGTTTCCACTTCATAATAACGTCCTTTATAGTTGATCATGGCTTGCGGAGCAGAGCAGAAATTTCTGGAACTGACTTATTGCTAAGTTGATATGCTATGACCGTGCCAAGTTGAAAGTCACTGAGCTCTGCCGTACTACCCATTCTACTGTTTATGCCTTTCTATGATATTTGACAGGCCATAAACGTCTTTTTGTACCTGTATGGGACGTATTATACAGGGTGTATCATAAATGATAGTCAGAACTTTATGGGATGATAGAACACGGCACAAGGAACAATATCTGTAATACAAGGCGTGGTTGGAAGCCGCGTGGTTAGCTGGTATAGGGCGCTTGCCGGCGCGTTTTGCACACACCGTCATTCGCAAGTTGTACGGCCACCGAGATGCAGCGGTGTCTCAATGCTGAGAAGCCCGACATTCATTTCATGTACGGAGCCGCAAACGGCAAAGCCGTCGAAGCTCAACGACTGTGCCCGATCTCTGAACCTTTCAGCGCTTGCACAGACAACTGTGTGAGATGGGGTCGTTCTTCGCCCACAGACAGGACGCAGGCTGTTCACGGACGGTGAGAACGCCGAATAGGATAGAGATGATTCTAGAAGATGTAGAATATCGACCGAAAGGCAGCACTCGAGTGATGGCATGTATCCACGGAGTGAGTCATATGACGGTATGGCGTGTGATTCACGAAGGACATCTACACCCTTACCATCTGCATGGTGTCCAGGTCTTACAAGAACCAGATTTTCCTCACCGTGTGGCATTTGTACGCTGGTACCTGCAACAGTGCACAGTGCAGCCAGAGTTTGCAGCATGTGTACTGTTTACCTACGAAGAAACGTTCGCCCGTGACGGCAAGTTTAATACACATAACGAGCATGTGTGGGCCACCGTCAATCCGCATGCCGCACGGATGCGGTGCACCCAGCAGCGTTTCTCCGTTAATGTGTGGGCGGGGATGATCCACGACTACGTCATTGGCCCGTATCTCCTACCAAACTGCCTCAACAGAACAAGCTACCGTATTTTCCTGCAGCAGGTCCTGCCTGAGTTACTGGAGGCTGTGCCACCACATCTCCGTACGAAAATGTGGTTCCAGCACGAAGGAGCGCCAGCCCAGTACACCAGGGAAGTGCGGAATTACCTGAACACTCATTTTCCGAACCGATGGATATTACGCGGTGGTCCCATCGCTTGGCTCCCTCGATCACCCAATCTCTCCTGCCTGGACTACTTTTTTCTGGGGACATCTGAAAAGCCTCGTGTACGAGACGGCCGTTGACTCTCCTGAGGAACTTGTCGTTCGCATTAGCGCCGCTGCTGTCGAAGTACGTAACATGCCGAGAATCCTCCAAACTGTACGCTAATCGCTTCGTCGCCGCTGTGAGGCATGTGTTACGGTAGGTGGACTTTCCTTTGAACAATTATTATAAAATATACTTAAATCCATTTTTGTACATGATCCGTTCATAAAGATCATTCCTTTGCCATGTTTTTCGTCCTTCAATCTATTTGCGCGTTAACATTGCACATTCGACCACGCCTTGTATTACAAATATTGTTCCTTGTGCCCTGTTCTATCACACCTTAAAGTTGTGACCATCATTTCTTATACAACCTGTATATGGGCAAATCCTGTACTCAAAAATGGCTTCAGGATGCTTTTGATCATATAGTTTATTTTGAAATAAAAATAGAATGTGAAACTGGGCAATAAATATGCAACTGGGTATCTAGATTCATCAATGGACTTAACTGAACAACCATAGCAATCTCAGTGGAATAAATCGCGTACTAGTGACACACGGGGACTTAACTGAATTTTTAGCGCCATCTGTGTACCTAACCAGACAACCACAATCCTTTGTGGAGTTAAACTGACCATCAGAGCGACGTGTGGACTTTCCCAGACAAAGAGAGTTCTTGTAAACTTCAACTTTAAAAAAATCAGCACGCACTCAATTTATTATTAACCATATTGGCGTTTTGAAGTAATTGACAGCAATAAAAACAGAAACTTTTGAACAGGCCACGGCATGATGAATTCTGTATCACAAACACTGGACTTAAATGACGTCGATATGTCCACAAAGACACTTACATGATTTAACAAATTGAAGGGCATGATTTTCGTTAAACTGAGTTAAAACTAAATTACAAAGGCAAGTTTTACATTTCCATGACATCAAAATAATTTTTTTTGCCTGACATCAGATACAGATACCTGTTAGCAACGCATATATACTACGGCGATAAAATTATATGAACTTACTTGTATTAAAATCGATACTAATTTTTGTACTCTCTCCTCTGAACAATTCACAGGTCCGACGTTTTGAACAATTTGAAATGTCAAATGTTTCAGGACTTCCATAATTTTCAGGAGCTCCAGCATCGGGACCTAAATGGTAAAGATAAATTAAAATAATTTCATAATTTCTCTTAGTAATTAAAAAAATGCGATAACGATTTTCGGAGTAAGGAAAGTAATACACTGAAGCAGCAAATTATAAGGAAGATGCAATAGCATTCAGGCACGGGCCATTCTCACTTACGTACACAAGTATTACGTTGAGGTCGCTTTGGAATACACTGGCGGAAAGTGAAAAAAGAACACCAAGAAGGAGACGTCTGATACCAACGAAATTTATACAGCATAATAACGGAATACAGAGGATAACATGATGAAAACATTATGGCAAAATACAGCTGTATTTTCTGGTAAACTGAAAAATAACATTTCCGTGTAACATGGTTAGTACGAGGTTGAACCGCCATGAACTGCTTCACACTGTGCAATTCTGGCATGGAGTCTGTCGTACAGATGTTGGATGTAAGTTTGGGGTATTGAGTTCCAAGCATCCTCAACCTGGACGCGTAAATCGGGGATGGTCGTGGTTGGCCGTGGAGACCGGATAAGTCGTTGTCCCATAAAATCCCACACGTGCTCAATGGGGGAAAAATCAGGTGAACGAGCAGGAAATGGAAGTTGTCTCACACCCTGAAGTGCATGTTGCGTTGCACGTGCCGTGTGTGGGCGTGTGTTATCTTGCTGGAAAAGACCACGATGGACCGACCTTACAAATGGTACAACAACAAGCTGAATGATGTTGTTGATGTAGGAGGTGCTGTTTAACGTACCCGGTACAAACACTAGTTGTGTACGGGAGTGACAGCTGATCGCTCCCCACACCAGGAGACCAGGTGTAGGCCCTGTGTGTTACTGGCGGATGCAAGAAGGGTGGAGACGCTCCCCTGTGCGTCTGCGAACACACATACGGCCATCGGCGGCTCCCAAGCAGAATCTGCTTTCATCGCTCAACACGACAGATCGCCATTGCGTTCTCAGTGCAGACGTTGGCGACACCACTTCAGCCGTTCCTAACGGTGGGCTGGGGTCAGAGGTACACATGCCAGAGGCACACGTGCACGTAGTCCTGCATCCATGCAGTAGACGGTTGCGGATTGTTCGCACAGTCACCTCAGGTGCAACGGCAGCTCGGATTTGCGTCGCAGTGGATGTTCTGCTTGACAACGCCACTCTTCTTATGCGTCGATCGGTCCGCTCATCAGTCCGTCTGTGACTCCCGGTTCCACGTCTTCTCGTGTGGGAATGTTCCTCGGACCATCTACGCCACCATCGTACCATCACCGATACTTCCCGTCCAATTCGCTCCGCAATACGACGTTACGACCACCCGGCCTCGCGGAGTCCGACTAGACGACCTCGCTCAAAGTCCGATAACTGCTGAAATCGTACACGTCTTCCATGTCCAGGCATTGAAGCTTCTTCAGGGTTTTTGCACGTGTCCGTACGCCGACGACTGATTATTTACATTCACTTCACCGTACTCCTTAAATACCACCGACGATAATTTGCATATTATGCCGTGCTGTGGCGTAAGCGCTCACCGGTTGGTGACGACATTAACATCACACCTACGTAAACTCGACCCCATTAACATATGTAAATTTCATGATCGTCCGCCAATTCCTTCTTGGTGTTCTTTTTTCACTTTCCGCCAGTGTATATGATAGTAAGAAGTCAGAAAGTGTTGAACAGGCAAAGGCATGATGAATTCTGTATCACGAACACTGACATCGGTATGTCCACGACGATACTTACAGGACCAAACATATTAAGTATACAAACATGACCAACATGTAAGTATCTTATTGCAAAGGATTCAGACATGTACGAAACGTAAATAAAGGCAATTCGGGTAAGATCCCGTTACTAAGTTGTTAGACGTAAGCATCACAGAAACGGAAAACTTTCTTCTCTAAGCAAGGACAACCTTCATCAAGGACGGAAAACTTTCTTTACTATGCAAGGACAACTACATCAAACGATTTTTGACGTATAATTACGTCTAATGCCTCATTGAGCGGGGTGTCATGTTAGCAGTGGAAGCGTTACCAAATACTGTAATGCAGGTTCGCGCTCAGAACGCCGCAACCGTTCGATCGATTCACATCGGATCAAATGCGATTAACAGCTAAAGGACTTCGGAACCTAAAAATGCTTTATTTGTTAAAATCCGTTAATTAGATTAAGATCTACGACTTTGAAAATTTGAACATCGATTTTCACGTTGTGTCAGTATTAAAAGGTGAATATCTCGAAAACTTTTTATCGTACGATAAAAACTAAAACATCTGCGGACAGAGCTTTCAAAACGGTGTAAGAAGAGACTACGTTCATTTCTCAATTTTTTTAAATTTTCAGAAAAAAATGCTCAGAAAAACTGTTGCGGAACTAGTAAGAAACCACAGAAAACGTAAAGCAGAGGAAGAGCGAATGCCAGAGAGTTCGAAAAAAATTGCTTTGATCCCATCTGAAAAGAAGAAATTGTGCTGACAGCCGAAGATTGAGCCCGCGCAAGAGGAGGCGGAGCGTACTCAACCATCCACCTCCACTGCTACGGAACCCCGAACTGTCTACAAGTGGAGAAAAATAAAAGGAAAACAACTACTCAACACGACAAAAGAAGAATTTTCGTGTCAGCGAGAACTCAGTAAGTGTTGCATGTGCTTTTATTCATAGTGAGTCAACTACTCAGTTTCGAAAATGATTCTTTATTAACGATTTCGGATATCAATGAAGGAAGAAATTTCAATAAGTAGGAACTGTATTACTCAAAATAGTATAACTATACTACAAGATGCATTAACCAAATTCCTAACTAATTATCTACTGGAGTCGGACTTGATAATAACTTCCACTCTAGATTTTATCACGAAAATCAAGCAGCTCACTGTTCAGCAACGCGACATTATCGGCATTTTCGACGAAGTTTCTCTTTACCCATCGATCCCCGTACCAGAAGCTATCAAAACATTGAAAGAGGCTATATCTAATTCATCAGTTTATTGTCAGGAATCTTGCCTCAGTATTTTCAAATTAATGGACTTGGTCTCAAATTCCAGCTACTTCAGTTTCCGAGGGCAAATTTATAAACAAGTAAATGGCGTTCCGATGGAATCTTCGATTTCAGCCGTCCTCGCGGAAGCAATACTTCGCCCCATTGAGCAACATATATTCACCAACATCACCCCAAGGCCGACCACCAGGCTACGATATGCAGACGACGTATTTTTCATATGAACACACGGAAAGAATACTCTCCTGTTTTTCCTCGATAAAATAAATTATATACACCCTACAATGAATTTCACCATGGAGCTTGAATACAATGGCACCTTACCTTATCTCGACGTCTCAGTGAGCAAATCGCATGACAACCGCCTTCATACGGAAGTCTATTATAAACCCACCGCCGTTCCCAACCTGATGCTCCGCAATTCATTCTGCCCTGATGATTACAAGACCGCCTTCTTCCGTTCTCGAATTAGAAGAGCCTTCGCTGTCTCATCCGATGTCCGTTCTAGACAATCTGCACTAAAAAACATCGTCGAATTGGCCACTGAGGCAGGATATACGTCGAACCAGATGCATGACTTTATCGAGAAGGCCAGAATGAGCCGTGCTAATATTTCTATGCCGCAACTTTGCTCCCTGGGCACTATTCCCTACATACCAAATGTTTCCTATCAACTCAAAAAACGCGCTCAGGAGGATGAACTTCGGTGTCGGCATAAGGATTCCGGCATCTTTATATACGATGCTTAAGAGAAATATTTACAAGCCCCCTCTTCTGAACGAGGCAAGTGTTTATGCCATCCCACTAAAATATCCGGACGGCTCCAGGCGATACTACATCGGAATGATCAAACTTTCATTTGAAATTAGAATCAGCGAAAATAAAAGGGATACAAGAGACGGAAAAATAATCACTGCCCTATCAAGAGAAGTCAAGTTTAAGCCCGCCGATCCTATATGGAGTTATGTAAAGAAATTAGCTTCATACTTCACACCCAAATCTACTGCCATTCGCGAAAACTTGGAAATCTTGACCAGCTGCAAGGCTTGCAATGATAGCGTCTCTCTGGAGTTGCCACGTACTGTATTTAGAATCAATTCTTCAAATAATGCTGCGTTTTCTACCATAGTATCGCGTGCCCAGCCAAGGTAACCTCGTTTCTTCGAAATATCATGTTTGCTCCTATTCATTTATTGTCTAGTCAAGTCATCGCGTTCAAATTGTTGAAACGTTCTATTATCCAGTTTGCAGTTAGCTGTCTACCTTCCTTGAGAAAGCCATCTGGTTGATGTGCGAAAGCTTGGAAAGTTTTATTTGAATTCTACGCCAAGTAATTTTGGATTTTTAGTATAGTAGTACTATTTTGAAGGAAGAAATATTCTTCACAATACATGGAAAATCGACAGAATATTCAAAGCAAACAGAATTTACTTTGAATATTCTGATTTCGGATATGTTTGCAATCGTTTATGGTTTCAAGACGATTTAAAATGTATTCAAGATAGTTTGTTAGAAACATTCAAGCAGAGTTTCAAAAAGGAGATGTGGCAAATTTTAAAGTGTGTTGTGTGTAGAACTTGTCCAGAATAATTGAGAAATAACAAAGTGCCAAAACTTTCAAATCAAATGGATTCGTGTATCCACCATATCCACATCATTTACCTCCATTTGATTCTATTACTGAGCGTTTGATATCACCGAGATTACCTTTCATGCAAATTCGCCGTTTAAGGCATCAGCAAGGTAGTTATGCTATAATTGGTCAAGTAGTGTACGTGTATGTTGATGTTAATAATACGGTTCAAACACTTCCACGCCGACTAGGCAACGATTATGCTTTTAATGTTAGTATTAAGAAGCATATAATTCATAAAAGAAGTTATTTAAGTGGATTCGTAAAGAAAAGTGTTGTAAAAGCGTGGCTACACTATTTAATCGACACACCGTTGTATAAGCGCTTTTTCTTCTCTAACCCAACGCAATTCTACGTAAACTCCTGCGGTTGGGTGTATATACAACCCCATTTTTTGTTTGAAAGTTTAAGGAGACCATCATGAGTAACTCAATAGGCTATAAGCAGTCATTCGTCCCTGATTTAGGGCCACTGGTTGCAAGTAATGGAGAGAGCTAATCCAGTAAGACAAAAACAACATCCATGTTTCGCTGGGATTCAAGCCTGGACCCGTCTCGGACGAATGGCCAAACCACTGCGCCACCGGGGCGGCTATCGAGGTTGGACAATGGATGGTGCACAAACAACAAAAACAAGCATTTTGCAGCTGTATACCCGTATGGGACGTATATTGGTAAGTCCTCTACTCAAAAACGGTTTCCAGATACTTTTGGTCATACAGGTTATTTCGAAATAAAAATAGAGCGTGAGTAGTAGGAAATGGCGGGTTCTGGCGCAAGGAGCAGCTCCTTCTAGAGAAGGAGCAGGGGGCGTGGCTTGCGGCAGAAGAATGGGGGCGTGGCGTGTGACCGAAGAATGTGGGGGCGTGGCAGATGACGCTAGTATGTAGGGTCGGTGCTGCCCCCTAGCGGTTCTTCTTGGAACTTTCGATGGACCTTTGAGGGATGGCAACGACCGAGTGGGGATGTGTACGTTGTCCCCTAGCGGTGCTTTTTGGAACTTTTAATGGACCTTTGTTTTTGAGGGATGGCAACGACCGAGTGGGGGAATGGGGATGTGTACGTTGCCCCCTAGCGGTGCTTTTTGGAACTTTTCTCGGGAGATTTATTGGACGTTGACAAATGTTTGGGAAGTCTTTCCAATATTTATTTATTTTTTATTTTCTCGGGAGATTTACTGGACTTTGTCAAATTTTTGAAGGAAGTTTTCTAGTCGTTTCCAATATGTTTTTTTTATTAAACTTATATTTTTAGAACTTCCCTGAGGTGTTATAATTTTTATAGACGTTGCGTTATTTTTTTAATTCTTATATTTGTCCTCCCTCCAATTTTAATTTAGACGAGGAAAGGCTTTGTTTGAAAAGATTTCGTTCCTGTTGATTCATGTTCCGCCATTTTAGTTTCACCACGTTGTCATTTCGTGAGCCATGTGTTTTGGGATGACTCACCATTTTCTCTTTGACTCAGAAAATTTTGTATGACACGTGTTTTGGGACGAGTGACTATGATGGGTGACGCATTCGTGATAGCAGATATGACATCAGCCAACGTCGTTTTCTCCTCCGCTGGGTCGGCGGTTGACGTCATTTGAGATTCTGTAGACACATTAAGTTCCAAGACTGATTTTTTTTTCAATAACTTGATCATTTTGCAACGAATTTATTTCTTATTTTTTCCCTAATTTCCCATTTTATATTCATAATTTTTCAACTTAACGATTTTTTTATTTTCTTTGAGGAGACTTCACGCATTTTCAACGGACGTTCAAACATAAAGACGTTTTCCAAAGTTTTGTGCTGCAGACATAATCTTAAAACACGATTGTTTATTAACGTATTTACGTGTTCATGACATTTTCTGTTACGTTTTTTTAACTAGGAATGCTTATAGACGTTGCGTTATTTTTTTAATTCTTATATTTTTCTTCCCTCCAATTTTAATTTAGACGAGAAAAGGCTTTGTTTGAAAAAATTTCGTTCCTGTTGATTCATGTTCCGCTATGTTTTGTCCGCCATGTGTTTTGGGATGACTCACAATTTTCTCTTTGACTCAGAAAATTTTGTATGACACGTGTTTTGGGACGAGTGACTATGATGGGTGACGCATTCGTGATAGCAGATATGACATCAGCCAACGCCATTTCCTCCGCGGGGTCGGCGGTTGACGTCATTTGAGATTCTGTTAGACGCCTTAAGTTCCAAGACTGATTTTTTAATAACTTGTTCATTTTGCAACGAATTTATTCCTTATTTTCCCCCTAATTTCCCATTTTATATTCATAATTTTTCAATGTAACGATTTTTTTATTTTCTTTGAGGAGACTTCACGCATTTTCAACGGACGTTCAAACATAAAGACGTTTTCCAAAGTTTTGTGCTGCAGACATAATCTTAAAACACGATTGTTTATTAACGTATTTACGTGTTCATGACATTTTCTGTTACATTTTTTAACGTTGTACCTTTTTCCAACGTACAAAGCCACAATTTTTTATGCATAGTTAAAATGTTTATTTTTTATTTCTTCATGATTATTCAGTGAAATGTACCTTTTAATGCATTATCTTAATCTTTTTGTTCTAAATGCTTGCATACTCGTTAAACTTCTCGATGTACCAACATTATTTTATTTTCAAACTAACAACTACTTTTATCGAGGCTTTATTTTTTCTGTCTATGAAGAACTTTTTAGTTTATTCTCTCAAGATATGAAAATTAATTATAACGAAATCCTTTCACTTTTCTATCGCTAAGAATTTTCTTTAAAATAAGTCCTGAGATATAGTTCGCTTTGTCTGGTTAGAGGTGATTCATCAGTAGCATGTTTGTGACCAGATAAGGTTCCGTGCAGTTACTGCCTGAAGCGATGACGCATGGGTGACGGGTACGTCCTGATGTCATCCTTGTGAACTTGGAATGTCATCATACTGCTTGAAGCGATGACGCACGGTGACGGGTTTTTCGTGATGTCATCCTTGCGAACAGATCCCAGAAGAATTTCAGAAACTGTTTCAACTTCGAACCAATGACGTTTCTTCCATTGTCGGGGGGTCAAGAAGGCATCCTGTTTGCTATAAAACTGGCGTTGTTCATTCCTCCTCCTCAGTTTTTCTGCTGCTTTGGTTTAGTACGTACGTTTAGTTTTCAACTACGTTTAGTTATCTACTGTCTTGCTGTCTGAATATTGTGGCGTGTTTTGGAATGGAAATCTAAAAACATTTTTTCATCAGTTTCTGCAATGGAAGAGGTAAGCGTTCGTTTATTAGCATGCAATGTTTTCATTTATTGTTAGGTCCCCAAAGTTGTTTGAATTAGGATGTTGTTAGAATTTCGTGAGAGGATTCTTTTAAGGAAAAAATATACTATTGTATTAGGAACAGTATGTGAGTTCTTTTGCGTACGATTTAAGTTAGATTTTCAGGAAGGAAAATTCATGTTAGTGGAATCATTTAAAACATAGTTCTTTTTTTTAAATATTTTAGGAATTCATATTTTTACGATAGCTCTCATAAAAATGTATTCTCAACGTAGGAACTTTCCATTTTAATGTTTATTCCATGAAGATGCGTTGATAGGGGTTTAAAACATGTTAGCGGTATGTGAATTCTTTTGCATACGATTAAAGTTAGATTTTCAGGAAGGAAAATGCATGTTGGTGGAATCGTTTAAAACATAGTTCTTTTTTTTAAGTATTTTAGGAATTCATATTTTTACGATAGCTCTCATAAAAATGTATTCTCAACGTAGGAATTTCCCTTTTAAATGTTTATTTCATGAAAAATGCTTTGATAGGGGAGAGGGTTAATTTTTTTTTATTATTCTTTCACAGAAAGAATGGTGGCTGGAAGATGAACAGCTATTTTTGCAAAATTCAGAAGTGTTTCAGGCATTAGAGGAAATTCCAATGTCGCAAGACCTACTTTCCTCATTTGTGTCTGACGTACCCCCTTCCCCTTTCACTTGTAAGATCTGTCAGAAGGTCTTCACTTTGAAATAAAATTTACAGAGACATGTCAAAATTCATTCTGGGGCACTTATTCCGTGTATGTTGTGTAGGAAGAGTTTTTCTAGAAATGCATACTTGCAGATACATATTCTTAAATGTCATTCGAGAATGCAGGTGGGGGAAACTCATTAAATGCGTCTTCGGCAGGCCCCTCCAATGCAGCGGGCCCTTCCAATGCTGTAGACCCTTCAAATACAGCAGGCCCCAGTCATGAAGTTGTTGCAGGCCTAGGCATGAAGTTGCTGCAGGCTCCAGTCATGAAGTTGTTGCTGACCCCAGCCATGATGTCCCGGGCCCCAGCCACGTTGTTGAGGACCCAAGTTCCGAAGCTCCCATTGTTCCTCCATTGAATACGGTGGCTTACATCCAAGTGCAGTCGGTGGCTCAGAACCGTCTACAAACATTTAAGATTGTTCCGAAGGGGAAACAGCGGTCTGTTTCTCCACATTTTTGAATGGCATCCAAAATTCTTCTGTAAGCATTCTAGAACATGCACTGGCAGCCCACCCATCCATTAAAGTAAATGCATTTATGCAGGCAGCTTTTAAAAAGCCTAAACCCGATGACCCGGAGGAATTTGATATGTGTTCTCGGAATTTAAAAACAACTAATAAGCCAGTGTATCGGTCGACAAATCTCGGGGAATTTTTCGATATCATGTCCAGGAAACTACTCACTGAATGTTCTGAATGTGAACTGAAAGGATCAGGCTGGATGTTTTCTCACGTGGAGTGGTTCGAACTCCGGGTTAATCGGTTTAGGCCATTGAGAGGAGGTTCCTTTATTACGCTTCCCAGCCATATTCAGACGAAAAAGGCTGTTGTGAACGTTACAAATTCAGACGTCTTCTCTTTCAAATATGCCGTGTGGACCCCACGTCTTGAAAATAAAAAGTTTAATCGAGAAAGAGTGGCCTCTTATCTAAACGATCCTTACTTTGAAGGTGGCTACAAGTGGGATTGCGTAGACTATCCCGTCAAGATTTCCGACATTCCAAAATTTGAGAAGTCTAACAACATGAGCATCAACATTTACGGGATAGATGAAGCTGGTAAAATATTTCCCATTAAAGTATCTGAAGAAGAGCTGGCGGACCACAGAGATTTGTTGTATTTAGAAAACGGAGGTTGCAACCACTTTGTTTGCATTACAAATTTTGAGCGGCTTATTTCCAGTCAATTGTCAGTCCATAAAAGTAAAGTACACATCTGCAAAAAATGTTTTAAAACTTATGATACGAGGTGCAATGGAGAGCAAAAATTAAATGAGCACAAGAAATTATGCAATAAAAACAAGACTGTTCTCATCAAGATGCCAGAAGACAAGGAATTAACTTTTAAAGATTTCAAACTCAGTCAGCGCGTTCCTTTCGTTGTGTACGCTGATTTTGAGAGCGTCTTAAAACCAGTTCAAGGTCCGATCCCGAATCCAAGCGACTCCTTCACCACGCCAACCCAATCTCATGAAGTTATATCATATGCTTATTTCATAAAAGATGTGGAAGGTCGTTATGATGTTTTCCGAACTCATAGAGCAGAGCAGGGAGTTGTGAGTCATTTCCTTCACACTCTCAAAGAAGATGTGGAAGTTATTGAAAAAAATTATAAAATAAATATCCCTATGATTGCATTGACGGAGGCTGAAAAAGATGTCTATCGGAAAGCAAGCATATGTCATATTTGTGGTGAAGGTGGATATAATTCATGCAGCAAATCCAAAAAGAAACTGGCGGACCACGATCATCGTACTGGAAAATTCAGAGGACCCGCACATGCTTCCTGCAATATCAATTTCAAAAATCCTTCCTTTGTTCCAGTTCTGATGCATAACCTTTCGGGATACGACTCGCATTTTATCATCAAGGAATTAGATTGCCTTCCAGGAGAAATTAGCGTGATCTCCGAGTCGACCGAGAAATTTATTTCTTTTTCTAAAAAGATGGGTGGGCTTGACGTTCGTTTCCTGGACAGTTTTCGATTCATGCCAAGCAGTTTATCGAAATTAGCAAATAATCTTCCGAGAACGCATTTTAAAATTACACGACAGCTTATTCCTCATGATGAAGAATTCAATCTTCTCACGCAGAAAGGCATCTTTCCCTATGACTACATTTCGTCGTATAACAAGTTAGAAGAAACTTCTTTACCTCCCCAAAAGGATTTCTTCAACAAATTAACGAATTGTCATATAACAGATGAAGAATATGAGCATGCCAAAAAAGTATGGGCGGTCATGAAGATTCAGAATTTAGGTCAGTATGCAGATGTGTACTTAAAAACAGATGTGCTCATTTTGGCCGACGTGTTTGAAAATTTCCGAAATATTTGTCAGGACACGTATACTTTAGATCCTGCCTGGTTTTTCAGTTGTCCTGGATTAAGTTGGTCCGCCATGCTCAAATGTACTAAAGTTTCTCTCCAGCTTTTAAGTGACTATGATATGCTACTTTTTCTGGAGAGCGGAAAGCGGGGTGGCTTGTGTATGTGTGTGAAGCGGCATGCTCAGGCCAATAATAAGTATCTGAAAAATTTTGATGCCTCCAAAGAAACCAGCTTCATCTCTTATCTCGATTGTACGAACCTTTATGGTTTTGGAATGAATGATTCACTTCCTGTGAATAACTTCCGGTGGCTTTCCGATGAAGAACTGAAGCAGTTGGATGTCACGTGTATAGCGGACGATGTCAGCACGGGATACTTTCTCGATGTTGACATCAGCTATCCTGACTCCCTTCACGATCTTCATTCGGATTTGCCTTTCTGTCCGGAAACGGAGGTAGTACCTGGAACCAGGCAGGTCAACTTATTAACTACTTTAAATAAAAAATCCAGGTACGTGGCTCATTATCGTCTTCTCAAACAGGCAGTCAAAGCGGGTCTCGTCATAACAAAAGTGCATCGAGGAATAAGCTTTGATCAAAGCAAGTGGTTGCAACCTTATATTCAGCTTAATACTGAAATGAGAAAGAGGGCAAAAAATGAGTTTGAGAAAGATTTTTTCAAATTGATGAACAATTCCGTTTTTGGCAAAACAATGGAAAATATTCGCAACCGAACCAAAGTTGAGCTGGTGTGCGAAGACAATCGACTGGAAAAGCTGCTCAGTAAGCCCAATTTTAAAGACCGCTCCATACTAAAAGATGAAGCTGATGGAAATTTTCTTGTGTATATGCATTTTAATGTCACTCACCTCACCTTCAACAAACCCATTTATTTGGGAGTCGCCATTTTAGACATCTCTAAAACTAGAATGTACGACTTCCATTATGAAGTGATGAGGCCTTTATATCGTGACAACATTTCCATTCTTTATATGGATACTGATAGTTTCTTCTATCACATCAAGACAGAAGATCTATATAAAGATATGGAAAACATTAAAGATGAATTAGACACGAGTGATTTCTGCACAAGCCACCCGCTCTATTGTCTGAAAAATAAAAAAAGTAATTGGGAAATTTAAAGACGAGACCCAAGGAAGAGCCATAAAAGAATTTGTTGGTCTTAGACCGAAGATGTATGCTTTTGCTACAGAAGAAGAAGAAGTCAAAAAAGCTAAAGGCGTGAGCAACAGTAGTTTCCCAACAGCTTCGTTTGAATGATTTCAAGTCTTCACTCATTCATATGCAAGAAAAGAAGAACATGAGCTATTGCATTCGAAGCATGAAACATTCGGTTTTCACTGTTGCCACAAACAAAACATCTCTTAGCCCATATGACAACAAGCGAGTCGTATCCCAGGACAATATTCATTCTCTTCCTTATGGGCATTATTCATTAGAATCTGAAGAGCCTCCCCGGAAGAAATTAAAAACAAAATAGCTGCATGTATTCGAACCACTCCATGTCGATAAACTGCTTGGCATGGGGGTCCACACGGCACACTTTGCCCAGGAAGAGAATGAATAATTCAAGTTTCACTCATTATTCGAGAAAATTTCCCGCAAGAAAAAAAAATTCTCTGCTCTATGAAATGCCTCCGTCATTTTTGCTGCTGCTCACTTGGATTCATAGAAAAAAAATTTCGTCTCAAAATGTTTGTTTTGCTCACGTGAAGATATTTCATCTCAGTTGCTTATACGAAGATATTTCGTCTCAAAATTTTTACTCTGCTCATGCGAAGATATTTCGTCTCAAAATTTTTACTCTGCTCATGCGAAGATATTTCGTCACAATTTTCTCATGCGAAGATATTTCGTTTCGATTTGCTCACGCGAAGACTCAAAATTTTTACTCTGCTCGCATACATTCTTTTCCTGTTGGAAGAAATTTGTCATGAAAAACCTCCTCTCAAATGACGCCATTTTAAAAATGTGTGGAGACAGTCCAATGTTTTTTTTTTCAAATTTGTTGCTGATCATAGTTTTAACTGTCTGTACAAAAATAACGAGTCATCACGTTGCTTTGAATCTGCATTCCTCAGGGAGTGAAGCCCTTTCGGAACAAATCATTTTGAAAAGAACAGAAGTTCAGTTTCGGGGTTGTCAAAGATGCATTTAGCGAGAAAAAAATTACAAGAGAAGGAAATTTAAAACCAGTAGAGGTTTTTTTTTAATATAAATTGAGGAATGTTGTTACTTTAATATTGTGTCTTCACGTACGCATTTCTAGAAAATTTCTTTGTCAACGTAATTGGGGGGAGTAGTTTTTCCCCAACATTTCAAAAGGGTAGGACCTTCTGACAGAACAAGCAGGTGGGGAAAGGGGGAAAAGCTGCTTACTCATCTCTCGGAAACCTGACGTCATAAGCCTTATCGCAAGCCTGCCTGCCTGTCTGACTCATTATCGCTTCGGTGCTTGGTGTGAGTGTGTTGACCTGAAAAAAATTGTTGTCTCTTCGTCATAACAAGGAAAATCTGAATTTTCGTTACTCTCAGCTCTTCTCCCTTGCTCAAGCGATTCATTACTATTCTCTTTTGGAAGATGAAGTGGAATATTTGAGTGGTGAATTCTCAAAAATAAAAATTTTCGGAAAGTGTTATAACATTCCAAGACAGCATGTTGCCTTCGGGGACCCCAATCTGAAATACACTTTTAGCGGTTTGACTTTAGAACCTCACCCTTGGACCCCATTGCTTCAAGAAATCAAGCTCGCTGTTGAGAAAGAATGCGAGGAGACTTTCAACTTTGTTTTACTAAACAAATACCGAACTGGAAAAGATAGCATCGGATTTCACATGGACAATGAATCAGATTTAGAACCTTTGTCGTGCATTGCTTCTGTATCTCTCGGGCAAGAAAGAGATTTTGTTTTTAAGAGAAACGGATTTAAACCAGTTTCATTAACTCTGAGATCAGGTTCTCTACTCCAGATGATTCCGCCAACGAATTCTTATTGGAGTCATGGTCTACCGCGTCAAAAGAACTCTCCAAATATTAGGCTAAATTTAACCTTCAGAAAGATGATAGCACAGACGCCATTGTCTCATGACTCATTCACGCGCTCACGCAGTAAACAGGATGACTACCAACCTCTGTTATCAGTTCCAAGGCCCACCGTTTGTTTGTCTGCTGATAACAAACCAGATAAAGACAGTGCTCTTTCACCGTCAGTTCGTCTTGTGCATTCGTCCGAGTCACTTGTGCCTTCTTCCTCCTTGTTGTGTGCTAACGATTCAATTTCCCGAATCATGATGAAGCGTTCGTCGACCACTTCCTCGTCTGTTGCTAAGAAAGCCTGCGTAGCTGAGCCGAACATTATGAATCGTTCTCCAACTACAAATGATCTCCCCCCCCTCCCATCATTTTCCTTTGGGAGGAAAAGTTGTGGTGAAAGTTACTGATTTCACAAACTCAGTCAGAGTCCATCTCCGGAGTTATCGTTATGACGGACAAACTTTCCAGCCCACCAATAATGGAATTACTATGTCAGCTCTAACTTTTCGAAAGTTTATGGAACGTTCATATAGTTTCCGAGCTAGGATTGACGAAGTGATTGTCAACAGTGAACTGATTGTTTCTTCCTCTCCTGCCAGAGAAGTGGGGGACAGTTGTGTGTATTCCTTTGAACAGATCTCTCCTAGAGTTCATGGTTTCCGTCGATTAAACCCCATTTCCGTCACACTAAAGTGGGAAGAATTTGACGAACTGTTGGAGAAATGCGACGACATATGGAAAAGCATTACTCAGCTGCAATTTGGATCCATTTTTAGAAAAGCTGTGTTAGAGCTGCAGAGTACGAATCGTCCAGGAACGAACATTTCTGATGGAGAGTTGATTTTCATCTTGACCGAGGTGCTCACGACACAAATAGAAGAAAAGGTAAACCTACTGTTTAGATGTCCGGAATGTCTCTTGCCCTATCGTGAATTGCCTAACAACATCATGGAGCATGCCTGCTCTGATTCCATGAATATTAAGTTTAGCACTCACTTTGCCTGCGCCGTTGCTATGCTGCAGCCTGTGGTTGTAGCGGAATCTTTCGTTGCTGCTTCGAAGGGACTCATCTCCAAAGAATTTTTAGAATCTCTGGACATTACGAACTTGTTGTAAACGGTTCACGACATGCACGTAACCCAATACGACTTGTATTGAGTTGGAGGAAACAGCAGCTGTTGAAAAAAAAGTCCTTTTTAGGGCTCCTAAAAATTTGGGTAAGGGAAGGGGGAGGGAGGGAGGTAAATTACTGAAAAAAAAGTGAGAATTCAAGTTTTTTAAAAAAAGTAAATATTTTTTTGGAAATGTTTAAAGTAATTTTTTTTTCTATTTCCAGAGCCTAAATTTAAGTGTAAGTATTTTATTCATTCTAAGATATAAATTTTGTGAAATTATTTTTTTTATTAACCTAAATTTAGTGAATATATGTTTTTTTATTGAAATGAGTCAAAATAATAAGCTTTCAAGAATTTTAAAAGCAAAAGAAATTTCTTTTTTAAAATAGTAACAGAATGAATTGATTTAATGGGGAACTAGTATTTTTTTGCTAAAGATTTTTCTTAAGGATATTTGGGTATTTATTAAGGGAAATGGGCCTGATGTTTTCCATCAGGCGGCCAATCGGGGGATTTCCGGCTGGTCTGAGAGCAATGCTTTACAGTATTGAGCCGAAACCAGAGTACACGGCTTATTTTCGGGGAGTTTGAAATGTTTCAAACTGACACGCTTCATTCTTTGTGTTGAAAAAGAAGAAGCGCTCTCACTGAAGACCCCTCTAGCCTGGGAAAACTAAAACAGTTGTGTTTTATAAAAAATGCTTTCCTTAGACATTTTTAGTACATCCAATTTTCAACTTTCAGGAACTTGCTGTGACTGTTTTTACTATATTCTATTTCCAACTTTTTCGAAAACGAACTTCAACAGATTTTTACTCGTTTCGAAACAGTCTTTTTATGTGTACTAGTTTTCCCATGTTATTCTATGAGAATTTCCCTGCTTTTAATGAAATGTGTTTTCTCAAAGCTGTCCACTAAGAAAAATTGGTTCCATTTTTAACCCTAAGAAAGAATGAACTGTTCCGAAAGTGCATACATTTAAAAAAGAAAAAAAAAAGAATGACACTTTTGTTCAACTAAATTTTTTTAATATGGGATCCAATGAACATTTTTACATATTTTCTTAGAATTTGTCTTTTTTCGTTTAGAAGTTACAACAGAATTTCCTTCTTGTACAGGAACTTTCAACATTTGTTTATTTTTAATGTACTTTTTGGACAGATTTATGCTTTCCTATGAAAGTTTTTCTCAAAGGACTCCATTAAGTTGATCTCAAGTCTTTGAAGTGAATGGGAAGAAAAATAACATGTCTGTGTGTTATGAGAAAATGAACGAATTTCCTTAACACAATGTGAAGTGAATTGAACATCAAGCAGTAGTAAGATATTTTACTATTGTAATATGTACATACATTTTAAGACAATATCTTCTAAAGTTAGAGGGAAAAGTATTTGAATATTAAAGAAAAACTTCCTTAGATTTACAAATAGAGTATTTGAAGTAGAAAGAGGGATGGAATGCTTTGAATAGGAATTTCTTGTTTCAGTGAAGGGATTCTTATTCTGGAATTTTTTTAAAAGAGAAACTATCATTTTCAGAAATTTCTGGGGGAGTCGAACTTGGACATTTAACAAAATTCTTGGATATATAGGAATTTGAAGAAGGTTTATGGAATGAAACATGAAGAGAAAGAAATGGTTAACATTCAAGCTTCATCAATTTTTTTGGTTCCTCATACAATCTGAGGAAATTTTACATTTTTGTGGGAACTCGTTTTTTTTTCAAAATCAACCCTTTAGAAGTTTTTAAGATAGAAAAAATATTGACTAAGGGAAATCTTAAGTAGTACAAATTCTGAATTGAAGCACTTTAAGTAAGAAAATATTTGTCTGAAGCAATTTTTCAATATCTAAGCATTGACATCTGGGTATTCGTTCGTCCGAAATTGAATCCTGGGGAGGCTTGAGTTACGAGCTTTTGAATTACGACACTAGCTTTCTACCTTCCTTGGAAACAGTGGACTAAATCAGGGTCTACTTACTTCCCTTCTAGTGGTTCACGACTGATCTCTTAAATGGAGAATGAAGGGCAAAGTTCAAACGCTCTGCCCCATTGAGTCAGCAGTTTTAGATTTTTGTCATCTTAGACAGTTTAAGTTCACTCAGAAAACTATGCTTTTGCGAGCTTGAGTTTGCATTCAGAGTTCAAAACCAGAATTTAGTTTAATCTCCCAAGCAAAGGGATTTCATGCCATATAGGTTTTCCTGTAAGCAGTAGACGTATGAAAAAGTCGTAGGAGATAGTCATTTTCCGGTAGAAAGAAGGGGGATTCCAAAGTTAATTTCTTGGGGAAAGGTCACATACTGGAGAGAGCGTAAAAACACTCTTCTTTCATGTTTTAATTTAAACCTCGAGGAATTAGTATCTAACTATGAAAAGTAAGTTCTAAAGATTTGGGGGCATTTACACTAAAATCCTACATGACTTTATTTGAAACAGGGAAGAATCGGCCTTATAGACTAAAATACTCCTGAACATTTTAGATACATTTCTGTTCAAAAGTAAAGTCGAATGGGAAAATAAAAGTAATTAAATCGATAGGAAAAGATTGATAGTCTGGATCAGAAAAAAAAACTAAGAAAAAAAGAAGTTTCATAAAAATAAACCAAAGTTTGAAGAATCATATAACACTGAATAGAAGGAAAAATATAATAAGTAAAATAAGGAGAATACAATATTTTCACTATGGGAGTTTGGAAACACCTGCTTTTCTGACGAATTAGTAAAACGTGAAATAAAAATGTTTAGAGGAAGTACGGACTTAGTCGCTATGTCTCCAGAATGCAAACCTTTTCTGCTGAGACAATGAATAAAAAAATATGATAATGAAAAACTAATTAAAACGAAAAAAAGGTCAATGAAACTAAACGTCTAAAGAAAAAATGCAGCATGCACAGAAGTTGAAAATGAAGGGACAGACACTTGAGAACCGGAGATTGAGTGAATGAAATATACGCGAAGTTTTGAAACATCTCAATTTAAAGCGAATTAAATGAAGAAAAGGAATGAGATTGACTTTTATGAGGTGAGTAAACAACAAAAATTTAGTTATACATGAAAAAAAAAGCGCATTTAAGAATATGATTTTTGGTGAAAGTATGAAATTTTATTATAGCAAACAGGATGCCTTTTTGACCCCCGACATTGGAAGAAACGTCATTGGTTCGAAGTTGAAACAGTTTCTGAAATTCTTCTGGGATCTGTTCGCAAGGATGACATCACGAAAAACCCGTCACCGTACGTCATCGCTTCAAGCAGTATGATGACATTCCAAGTTCACAAGGATGACATCAGGACGTGCCCGTCACCCATGCGTCATTGCTTCAGGCAGTAACTGCACGGAACCTTATCTGGTCACAAACATGCTACTGATGAATCACCTCTAACCAGACAAAGCGAACTATAGCTCAGGACTTATTTTAAGGAAAATTCTTAGCGATAGAAAAATGAAAGCATTTCGTTATAATTAATTTTCATATCTTGAGAGAATAAACTAAAAAGTTCTTCATAGACAGAAAAAATAAAGCCTCGATAAAAGTAGTTGTTAGTTTGAAAATAAAATAATGTTGGTACATCGAGAAGTTTAACGAGTATGCAAGCATTTAGAACAAAAAGATTAAGATAATGCATTAAAAGGTACATTTCACTGAATAATCATGAAGAAATAAAAAATAAACATTTTAACTATGCATAAAAAATTGTGCCTTTGTACGTTGGAAAAAGGTACAACGTTAAAAAATGTAACAGAAAATGTCATGAACACGTAAATACGTTAATAAACAATCGTGTTTTAAGATTATGTCTGCAGCACAAAACTTTGGAAAACGTCTTTATGTTTGAACGTCCGTTGAAAATGCGTGAAGTCTCCTCAAAGAAAATAAAAAAATCGTTACGTTGAAAAATTATGAATATAAAATGGGAAATTAGGGGAAATAAGGAATAAATTCGTTGCAAAATGAACAAGTTATTGAAAAAAATCAGTCTTGGAACTTAAGGCGTCTAACAGAATCTCAAATGACGTCAACCGCCGACCCCGCGGAGGAAATGGCGTTGACTGATGTCATATCTGCTATCACGACATGCGTCACACATCATAGTCACTCGTCCCAAAACACGTGTCATACAAAGTTTTCGGAGCCAAAGAGAAAATTGTGAGTCATCCCAAAACACATGGCGGACAAAACATAGCGGAACATGAATCAACAGGAACGAAATTTTTTCAAACAAAGCCTTTTCTCGTCTAAATTAAAATTGGAGGGAAGAAAAATATAAGAATTAAAAAAATAACGCAACGTCTATAAACATTCCTAGTTAAAAAAACGTAACAGAAAATGTCATGAACACGTAAATACGTTAATAAACAATCGTGTTTTAAGATTATGTCTGCAGCACAAAACTTTGGAAAACGTCTTTATGTTTGAACGTCCGTTGAAAATGCGTGAAGTCTCCTCAAAGAAAATAAAAAAATCGTTACGTTGAAAAATTATGAATATAAAATGGGAAATTAGGGAAAAAATAAGAAATAAATTCGTTGCAAAATGATCAAGTTATTGAAAAAAAAATCAGTCTTGGAACTTAATGTGTCTACAGAATCTCAAATGACGTCAACCGCCGACCCAGCGGAGGAGAAAACGACGTTGGCTGATGTCATATCTGCTATCACGAATGCGTCACCCATCATAGTCACTCGTCCCAAAACACGTGTCATACAAAATTTTCTGAGTCAAAGAGAAAATGGTGAGTCATCCCAAAACACATGGCTCACGAAATGACAACGTGGTGAAACTAAAATGGCGGAACATGAATCAACAGGAACGAAATCTTTTCAAACAAAGCCTTTCCTCGTCTAAATTAAAATTGGAGGGAGGACAAATATAAGAATTAAAAAAATAACGCAACGTCTATAAAAATTATAACACCTCAGGGAAGTTCTAAAAATATAAGTTTAATAAAAAAAAACATATTGGAAACGACTAGAAAACTTCCTTCAAAAATTTGACAAAGTCCAGTAAATCTCCCGAGAAAATAAAAAAATAAATAAATATTAGAAAGACTTCCCAAACATTTGTCAACGTCCAATAAATCTCCCGAGAAAAGTTCCAAAAAGCACCGCTAGGGGGCATCGTGCACATCCCCTTTCCCCCACTCGGTCGTTGCCATCCCTCAAAAACAAATGTCCATTAAAAGTTCCAAAAAGCACCGCTAGGGGGCAACGTACACATCCCCACTCAGTCGTTGCCATCCCTCAAAGGTCCATCGAAAGTTCCAAGAAGCATCGCTAGGGGGCAGCACCGACCCTACACACTAGCGTCATCTGCCACGCCCCCACATCCTTCGGTCACACGCCACGCCCCATCCTTCTGCCTCAAGCCACGCCCCATCCTCCTGCCTCAAGCCACGCCCCCATTCTTCTGCAGCAAGCCACGCCCCCTGCTTCTTCTCTAGGAGGAGCTGCTGCTTGCGCCAGAACCCGCCATTTCCTACTACTAGCGTGAAACTGAACAACAATGCGGCAACTGGGTATTTAGAGTCATCGATGGACTTAACAAGACAAGCAAGGCTAACAAGTGGAGTATTTTTATTTTTAGGTTGAAGATTTGACGACCACCGTGAGCAATTCAATGGCTTCTAAGCAGTCGCCCGTCCAAAACTTACGGTCTCTGGTTCCTGGAAAGGAAGAGAGCCAGTGCGGTGAGACAAGCCCAACATCCGTGCCTCACCGGGATTCGAACCTGGACTCTTCCCGTACGAATGGTCAGCAACTTGCGCCACGGCGGCGGAATCAGTGGAGTAAATGGGTCATTCGTGACAAACGTCGACTTAACTAAATTTCTAGCGCCATCTGTGTATATAACCAGACAACTACAATCATTTATGGAGTTAAACTGACAAACAGAGCAGTCTGCGAACTTTCCCAGGCGAAGAATGTTGTTTGTGAACTTCAGTTTTAAAAATGTGGGAACTCAACTTCATGTGGGCAAAGCGACTGCTTATAGCTCATCCAGTTGCTCACGGTGGTCGTTAAACCGCCAAATAAACAAAAAATTAGTGGTTAAGTGCAAAATACAAAAACTATTGATCTTCAAAGGCAGAGATGATACGCGAAGTGTGGGAAAAGCAGAAGTACAGTGTATTACATTAGCTCAGCCCACTATATATAATGTATATAGGAAATGGCTGGTGTTAGAACGTAAATGGAAACTTTGTTACAGAGTAAAAAGGTTTGTGAGCAGAGAGTGAATTTTAGGGTCTATACTATACGACTGAAAAGAATCCAGAGATACACCGCCACTCCTCCAGTGACAGGGTGGTCTGAGGAAATGGCTTATGACTATTCGTCCGGGATAGGATCGGGTTCGAGTCCCGGATGTGGCATGGATAGTGTGACTGTGTGGTGGTGTTAGCTCTGTCCCTTAACTGGAACCAGTGGCCCTAAATTTGGGCCACCGGTTCCCGTTAAGAGAAAAATCCTTAAAATAGCTCTTAAAGGTGTTCATAGTGGTTTTTAAACGCCGAAGCAAAGATGAAGAAAACTCCAGGATATCGCGTTCGTAAAAGTGAAACCGGCGCGCTAGAACACCCTAGCAAAAAACACAAGTGTTGGAAAACTGCTGGCCACCAGCTGGCAGTGATGGGTCACTGCTGGTTGAAATCTGCCGCTAACGGCCCGATAGCGGTTCGTTGGTGGCAGCGCAATCAGTTGGCAGCCATTGATGGCCTTGCAGCATCGCTGTGAATTGCGGGCCTCCAAGCAAGTACCACTAGTGGCCCGTAGCTGGCAACCGATGCAACCCCAACACCAGGTGGAAGCAACAGGACTGCGCATGCGCAGAAGCAACACGTGCTGTGTCTCTCTTGGTACCAGTTAGTTGAAGACGGCGCTATCGCCACTGTGTTATTTTAGTGGATGTTAAGGAAAAAGAAGACATATGTAGAGAGGCGAATTAATTTCCTATAATGAAATGCCACGTCGACGAAGATATCAGATTAAGCCATGAAATACTATATTACAGCCATGAAATACACCCACTCCATTCCCACAAATAACAATAAATAATTTCTATATAATCTTTCGTTTTAAACATACACTAAACCGCTTGAAACAAAAGTCTTGGAAAAACATTAAAAAAACGTTATGTTGGAAAAAAAAAGAAGAAGAATTATACGCGTACAAAATTTATCAGTTATTTGAAAAATAAAAAAGCAACGCTATGTGGATATAATGTACTCATCCATGGGTTGAATACATAAGACTGGAGGAATTCACTTCTAAAAATAACGAGAAGTAAAATGAATTATCTTTCCTCTTTAAAACAAATGTAGCCTCGGACAGCGGAAAGGAAACATACAACATTAAAAATGTAACAGAATGTGACATGAACGGGTAAATATATGAATTCAGCAATCGCCTTTCAAGACAACAAGGAGAGCGCGAAACTTTGGAAAGCGCCTTTAAGTTGGTACATTCGTTGAAGATGAGTGAAGTTCCCTTATGGTAAAAAAATAATCGTTACGTTGAAAAAATAAATTTATGAATTATATAAAACTGACATTTATAAAAAATGCCTCGCAATATTGTAAAATAAAAAAAAATAACCATTCGTTGCACATTCCGCAGGAACAGGTTCAGCTTTAAGCAGACGTTTGTGCTTGGCAACCCACATTGCCCACATAGAATGGTCACTAATCTGAAACAGTTTGAAGAAAAGATTAAACTAGTGCCTCACCCAGTAATTGGTGAGTGCAAAGATAAAGTGGAGCTAGATAAAGCTATTGAACTCTTTAACCTAGCCATTAGAAAAATTATGGAAGAGTGTCAAACAGCTGCTAAAGAAAAAAAACAGAAAACAATCCATACCATTTACCTAAGGGAATTATGGATATTATTAAAAAAAAGAAACAAATACCGAAGTAAATGGCAAAGAACAATAAATAAAACCTTCTATGACCTATATTGCTCTTTTAATAGGCAAATTAAAAGAGAAATCAGGAAATTTGAAAACGGTTGCTGGGAGAAATATTAGAGGAAACTCATACTAACTACTCTGAGAACTCGGATAAAAAAACAAAAAGACGCTCTGGAACCTTACATCGAGATTGCAGAACAAAAATGTCAAATTAACCCCGCCGCTATTAAAAGAGGACGGGACTATGGCTAGAACTGACGCGGAGAAAGCAGAGATTTTTGCAAACTTGCTAGAAAAACAGCTTAAAATGAATGATATCCCTGACAGTGAAGAAACCCACAAAATGCACAAGGCTAAGGATGATTACTTTAAACACGCTGAGGATACTGAAAATTCCAGAGTGATTACACAAAGTACACACCTCTATGAGGAATTTACTAGTATTAAAAAAAATGTGGTGACAACCCCAACCAAGCACAATCAGAAAGGTGATAAAAAAGGAATAATTAAGAAACCTAAAAAACAAAAGCCAAAGTCGACTAAGGTTGCGACGTCTCTTAGGTTCGCCAACCCTGCTGAGTCAGCAGAAGTCGGACAGCACTTGCCTAACAAAAATAAAAAGAACGGCCCTTTTAAGGGCCAAAAGAAATTTGTATCACCAGACTTTGAAATCCCACTTCCTACTAGCTACAGAGAAGTTGGGTTTCATATAAGCAAACTTAGAAATAAAAAGGCACCTGGTAAAGATGGAATTAATAACAAAATTATTAAAAAACTACCGTCTGAGTATGTACAAACCCTTACTAAAATATACAATAAAGCAATAGAGCTAAAATACTTCCCTGATGAATGGAAGTCTTCTGAGGTAATCTTACTTCCAAGCCTGGCAGAAACGTAGCTATACCAGAAAATCACAGACCTATCTCGTTGCTCCCAACTATGGGAAAAATGTTTGAAAAAAGAATTCTTATAAGAATGCAACAATTCTGTAAAGAATACCCAATCATACAATTTATTCAAGGAGGTTTTCGTGATAAAAATTGCACAGTACCCCAGCTCTCTGGAGTAATAGAAAGATGTTCTGAAGGGATAACAAAAAAAAAAAAAAAAAAAAGAGCACACAGCTGCTATCTTTTTGGATGTAGCTAAAGCCTTTGATAAATGCCCACATGATGCAATTATTTACAAACTTATAGCACATGACTTTTCCCCTTGGATTATTAATATGATTAAGTCATATCTTGACAACAGAACTTTCTGTGTTAAAATTAATGGGAAAAAAATCCACATACACACACACACACACACAAACACAAACACACACACACACACACACACACACACAATTGAAGCTGGTGTTCCACAAGGCTTGTACTTTATATTTACACCAGACTTTCCCAACTTAAATAACATAAATCTGACTACAGCGTTATACGCTGACTATAATGAATTTGGTTTTACTGAATGTTATTGTAATGATTATTATGGATAACAGTTTTATGCTGGACTTAAAGAAGACACTTAATGAAAGAGACCTAACTGCCAGACAAAGGTCTGACAATAATAAGAACTGAGAAAAAAAGGTACTCACTTTAAAACCTTTTATTTGAAAACTACTGGTATCATCCAACACACACTCTACTAATCACACTACTACTGAATATCTGAACTTTCGTAGAATCGTATTACAATCATGAAGAAGAACCTAATCACATAGAACGAAGCTCTCTCTACGCACATAAACAAAAAGCTCACTCACGTAACACAAAAGCTCTCTCTGGTATCGTTGAACGCGCCTATTTATACTGCCTACCACCACGTCACGACTTACACTCATTGCCACAATTCATTCAGCGGGAGAAATAACATCTCGTTGAGTAAGAAGATAATTTACATAGGAAAATAAAATAACAAGAGATAGTAAAATCAAAAAGAAACTAAATCTAGAGTATACGTTACATGACGACACTGCACATGCCTATACGTCAAAAGAATAAAAATCAGGCAGCTTTTATGCTGCAGCACTATGTAAGAAAACTGGAAAATAAAAATTAACACTGATGAAACTCAGGCAGCTATGTTCTCTCATAGAACCCTAAACTTTAATCCAGACTTTGAAATTGAACTTTATGGGGAAAAATACCACGGGTGAAAGATGTTAAATACCTAGGATCAAATTATGGATCACAACCTAAATTGGAACAAGTATATCAAAGAAACAATGTTTAAGGCATTAAAACTCAGGGGGTGTCTCCAACTCCTAATTCAAAAATAAAAAGCTAAGCAAAAAAAAAATAAAGCATTGCTGTGTAAAACCTGCTTCAGCTCGGTAATTATTTGCGGATGTGCAATTTGGGGTAACTGTAATAAGCAACAAAAAATCACATCACATCATTTCAAAATAGAACCCTTCGGATGATGGCAGGGCTTGATAGAACCACCTCAAACAATGCGATAAGAAGTATGGTGAGTATCAACTCAATTCATTGCACTATGTATGAACTTGCAAGAAGATACTATGAAAAAGCGAAGGACCAATACATCCCACTTGTCAAGGAAGCACTTAACCATACTGTTAGTGAATCGGACAGATTTAAAAGTCCGAAATCAATTCTTGACAAAATTCCAGAAAAAAACCCAATAAACAGTTACCCTTGTAGAAAAATAAATAATTGGGATTCATCTTTTTGATCTGCATAATATCTTTTCTTAAAGGAGGCCGGGATTTAAAAAAAATGATTGGCCCTAGCCAATGAAGAAGAAATATTCATAAATGAGATTTCTTGGCCGTCTATTTTTGTAGAACAGCAGCTCTGTATTTTACTTCTCCATGGTTTGTCTGTTACTATTTAGTGCGAAGATATTTGGTGTGAAGAATACAGCATTTTCTGTTTTGATGTTCGCATTTAAATTTGGTGTTAGCATTCAAATTTGGTGTGAAGAATACTGCATTTTCTGTTTTGGTGTTCGCGTTCAAAATTGGTGTTCGCGTACAAATTTAGTGTGAAGAATGCTGGAGTCTGACACAAAGCTTAGCAACATTCAAAGAAAAAACTTAGTCTGCTAATATTTAATGTGAAGAAATTTGGTGTGAAGAATACTGCATTTTCTGTTTTGATGTTGTTCTCAAATTTGGTGTGAAGAATACTGCTCTCTAATTATGATTGAAAACAACTTTATATTTGTTGTGGGTGACGGGCATATGACCAGATGCCTAGCAATTAAACTAACCTAAACAAAGTCGATCAGTATCCCAATGACTAAAAGCTATGCAATAATAAATAAATAAATACAGTAAATAAAGAATTTTTTTATTTTCTTTTAGAACTAAAGTCGACATTTACTTGAATGAATGGAAGTTGACTGGTGTGTGCTCACTGAATGTTCTGTTTTTGTTTGCTTTTCTTGTGTGTGCTTCCTTTCTTTTTCTTAGGTTCCCTTCTCCATGTCTTCACTGCGTTTGTGGCGGCGAGACATCGGCGCGATGGACGGGTTGCTCGGATCGGTCGACTGCTGTGAATGCTCAGGTAAGTAGGTAAGCCAGCTTATAACTTCAACATTCGACGGGAAACCGTTTACTCCTAAAACTCGAATTTTTACGCACTTTTCTTTGTATCACTTTCCTATCAGGGCACACTGCTCCCGCATCTAAAATATTTTCTATCACTTCAACTGCAAATAAACGCAGCGCGCTGTGGGTTCAGGTCTCTAAACCTAGTTTAGGGTATATCGTCGTCATAGTCGTCGGAAAATCAGCGCCGTTGGTAGATCGCCAGCTTTCCAAGCAAACTGGTCTTGGTTCGTTTTCACCCAGAGCCAAACGGGCGTTTTTCAGGATCTGTTGAGAAAATTCACCTAACGCAGTGCTGAAATGCAGAAGTTTCGTAAGGCGAAAAAGAAAGTAATTGTAGCTTTGAGAAACTGCGGTTATCATTTTTTTTATGGCTAGTACTGGGAAATTGGCGTACAAGATTCGGCAAGCCATCAGTTACATCACGTGATTGCCGGCTGCCAATGCCGGGAAACTAGCGGGCAACATTAGGCTAGCCATCATTTACGGCACGTGCTTGCAGGGCCGCTGAATAGCCACTTGTGGCAGCTACTACCTGTGATGGATAACTAATGTCCCTGTTCTGACATATGGCAACTGATTGGGGTGCCACTGTTGGCCCGCTGCTCGCCCGAACTGTTGGTCCATGTGGTAGCCGCGCGGGCATTTTATTGACGGTTGGGCGGCGGCAACATAGTGCTGGATCACCGCTGACAGAGTCGGCAGCCAGCAGTAGCCCAGCGTTGCCCCAGATTGCAAAATAGACCGACTGTCTCATAGACTGTCGATCGACGCTTGTCCAAAACTAGGGACAGACGACTGAGAAAGGGTTTAACGTGTGCCTTTCATGTTAGCCGTTTAACCCCCCCCCCCCCAAAAAAAAAAATCAACAACTAGATATTCTCCTCATATCTCTTTTTTTGCTATCTAATTCATCCAGCATATCAATACAATTTCTTCTTATAATTAGTATAAAAGAATTTGCCACTGATCAGCTCTGCAGTTAACTTCTACACGTAATTAGCGATATGAAAACGATGGATTTAAGCTGACTTCACATTCAACAGCTGAATATTGATTTTCGAAGAGATTGTGAAACTAAGCGATTATTTCCTTTACGAGCAAATTGAAGTTCTGTATTCAGAGATAAAACGCAACCATGGGCTTTGGGCCAATGTAACTGCAACTGTTAAACTCTTAAAACCCATTTAGTTATAGACAAGAAAAATATTAAAAAATGTAGATTTGAAACACAGCTTATTTACCATAAGTGACGTGGAAGCCATATCTTTATGGCTGGATTTCTTATTTAAGTTAGCAAATGTTCACATGCATAGCTGAGATTGTATGTAAAGATAGACTGATTTCAGAAAAAGAGCTTGAAATTTCACTTAATAGTAAGCAGGAAAACAGCTTGAAGTTTCACTTAATAATGAGCAGAAAAAGTGCTTGAAGTTTCACTTAATAGTAACCAAAAAAGAGCTTGAAGTTTCACTTAATAGTAAGAAGGAAAAGAGCTTGAAGTTTCACTTAATAGTAAGCAGGTCACTCCTCACTGTGTTACAATCCCTTCCTTGTTAAGACACAGCTTGGTTGAGGAGCGAATTACCATAACAGGGAAGACCATATGAGCAAGAAAGGTTTTCAGTAGCAAGAGTAACCCCTCGGTAGTTACATAAATTGCTCTGTCGGTGCATAGCTCAGTGATTTGTACATGTATTTGATTATTTACTCTTTGTTACAATTTAATCGAACATACTGTAATATTGGTATCCAAAATTAGCGTAACAAATACAAATTCGAGAATGCACAAGTGTTCTGAGTGGGTGCGGCATTTGAAGTTTGAGTTGGACTGTTAGTTGAAGAAAGGTTCTGCAGCATATCTTAAAATAATCTTGGCTGTAGAGAGTTACAGATTGAGAGACGGACTGACAAAATGGTGCTGTAAACACTTACTTTTTTTTACAAAAGACATGCTAAAAATGACAAGACCAAACGTAAAACTTTTTGCAGAAGGAGAGGAAGAAGCTTTTCAATCTAGAGAACACAACTTACCACAGTTCTCGAATTCTACGGGATCGGCTAAGACGGCTGAGGCCAAGAAAACTGCCACTGCCAACTTCAGGATCATCTGGTGATGCATCTTCACTTTCTTCAGATCAAATGAGCTTCCGACTTGTCGTGGATTCTGCTTGAGCGTCACTTATATTCCTAGACGTCCAAGGTTGTGTTTGAACAGCACCAGCTGCAGTGTTACAAATTCGTGTTGTAAAGATACGAAAACCCGCTTTGTGTTTGATCACCGCACCAAGGATTTCATGCAGGGTGATTTGGTAAGAGATCATTTACCACGCGGAGAGAGTTATGTTTGGAAAGCAACGTGCTCTCCCCCGATCTGCAAATTAAATATAAATCAGGGCAGAGGAATCATAGATATGATCTATTCAAGCTTAACGAGCGAAATCACACAAATGCTCTACTGCGTACTTACTCATTCCTCCGTGAGAAGGATTTTTGCTCCTTCACATATACACTGGTGGATTAAAATCACATTTCAAGCATAAAAGTGGATGTAGCAATATAGGCGCTTGATAGATTTTAACGAAATTCAGGTGAGAGGTACGCGAGACCATCAAAAAGTTTACGTACTAAAATGAAACGTGTAGGAATAAATGATCATGAATAGAGGCGCGACTAGGCTGGGACAGGCGGGGCGGCTGCCTCTGACGAATCTCAAGAGAGGGCGCATGAATTACTATTTACAATTTGTTTTAAATTGGAATTGAAATTTTTGCACCAGTTTCTGCTACAATTCTATCGAGCCATGCTATGTCATTTGTCCATTTACAGAATTTCGCCTCATAATATGCTTCACCAATTTCGGTAGTTTTGTCAAATTGAAATTCGCATCTGTAACTCAAAATGTTCAGGAGATGCCAGTTCTTCATATTTAGAACAAGAAAGATGGCCCCCAAGTTTCGGTTGTAAAACGCACATGTTTCGATTCCTTTCCGACAAGTAAAAAATCATTTAAAGTAATTCATAATCGATGGAACCCATTGCAAAAAATACAAAAAAAAAAAATTCAAGTTAGTAAAATCTTGCAATGCATTGATTATGATACGCTTTCCAACATACTAGAAATAATTACTCAAGGTATGAGGATAATGACTGTAGAATAAATCTCGCTCTGTGACCCGACCTTTGACCCCATTTCGATTATATTCAACAGAACCGGTAATGTATACTTCCGGAACAACATGAAAATTTTTGTCTCAACTGCACCATTTTTACATAAGTTATAACGCATAAGGGCAATGAAATGAATCCCGATTCTATATTCTGACCTTTGACCGCACTTCACCCATTTTCAATAGGGGTTGTCCCCAGGTGGTCTCGTACCACATACTAAAATTTCAGTGAAATCGAACCATATTTACGCAAGTTATGACGCATAAGGGCAATGGAATGCATCCCTCTCCTAGGTCCTGACCTTTCACACCATTTGTCCCATTTTCAATAAGGGTTGTCCCCAGGTAATCCCCTATCATGTACTAAAAGTTCATCGAAATCGAACAATTTTTACGCGAATTATCGTGCGGACAGACGGACGGACAAAGCTGGAGCATATACACTTCTGCAACGGTGTCACGTCAATTCGTCGCGTGCGTCAATTCGTCGACTACGTCAATTCGTCGCCTGCGTCAATTAGTCGACGACGTCAATTCGTCGCCTGCGTCGATTCGTCGACCACGACGATTCGTCGCGCGTCAATTCGTCGACCACGACGATTCGTCGAGCGTCAATTCGTCGCGGACAAATTCTACGACTACGTCAATTCGTCGCGTTTACAGATTTTGTTTACATACAAAACGAATGCAGGAAAACGTACGATTTCGAACGTCTTGCTCCCTGATCAAATTTATAAAGTTTGGACACGCAGACAGGATAGGAATGTTACGTTTTTCTTTGGCACTAAAAATATTAGACGGTAGACGGTTTTTGGAACGCGGCAGGGCCCGGTTAGTCAGAGCCCACCATATACAAAATTTTCGGTTTTTGGAAGCGGTTGGAGACGGGGAGGGGGGGGTCAGACCCCCCCCCTACAGAATTGCCGTAAAATCTAGTTTTCAATTTAGAACTACCAAATTTGGTATAATATCTCATGGTACCCTAACTTAGACGATAGACCGTTTTTGGAACGGGTCAGAGGCCCGGTTGGTCAGAGCCCATTAAAATTTTTTCGTAAAAACTGGAGTTTTCAATTTAGAACCACCAAATTTGGTATACTATCTCACGAAATTCTAACTTAGACTGTAGACGGTTTTTGGAAGCGGTTGGAGCCAGGGGGGGTGTCAGAGCCACCCCCCATGCAAAATTTTCGTAAATTCTACAGTTTTAAATTTAGAACCACCAAATTTGGTATACTATCTCATGGTATTCTAACTTAGACGGTAGATTGTTTTTGGAATAGGTCAAGGTGCGAGGGGGTAAGAGCCCCCACATACAAAATTTTCGTAAAATCTATAGTTTTCAATTTAGAACCAACAAATTTGGTATCATGAAACTCTAACTTAGACGGGAGACGGTTTTTGGAACAGGTCGTGGCGCGGTGGGTCAGACCCCCCCTCCGTACAAAGTTTTCGTAAAATATACCGTTTTCAATTTAGAACCACCAAATTTGGTATACTATCTCATGGTGTTCTAACTTAGACGGTAGATGGTTTTTTGTAAAGGATCGGAGCCCGGGGTTCAGAGCCCCCCTCCCCCATAAAAAAAAATCGTGAAATCTACAGTGTTCAATTTAGAACCACCAAATTTGGTATACTATAAAATGGTACTCTAACTTAGACGGTAGACGGTTTTCAGAACACGTCGGGGTACGGGGGGGGGGTTGGAATCCCCTTCCCGACACAATTTTCGTAAAATCTACAGTTTTCAATTTAGAACCACCAAATTTGGTATACTATCTCATGGTACTCTAACTTAGACGATAGACGGTTTTGGAATAAGTCAAGGCGCGGGGGTAAGAGCCCCCACATACAAAATTTTCGTAAAATCTATAGTTTTCACATTAGAACCACCAAATTTGGTATCATGAAACTGTAACTTAGACAGGAGACGGTTTTTGGAACTGATCGGGGCCTGGGCGGTAAGAGCCCCACCTCTCAATCCCCCCACAGAATTTTCGTAAATTATACCATTTTCAACTTAGAAACACCAAATTTAGTATACTATCTTATGGTACTCTAACTTAGACGGTTTTTGGAACGGGTCGGGCACAGGGTAAGAGCCCCCCCCATAAAATCTTTTCGTAAAAACTAGAGTTTTCAATTTAGAACCACCAAATATGGTATACTATCTCATGGTATTCTAACTTACACTGTAGATGATTTTTTGGAAAGGGTCGGAGCCTGGGGTTCAGAACCCTCCCCCCCCCCTAAACATTTCTTGAAATCTACAGTTTTCAATTTAGAACCACTAAATTTGGTATACTATCTCATGGTACTCTAACTTAGACGGTAGATTGTTTTTTGGAAAGGGTCGGAGCCCCGGGTTCAGAGCCCCCCCCCATAAAGAATTTCTACAACTTTCAATTTGGAACCACCAAATTTGGTATACTATCTCATGGTACTCTAACTTAGACGGTAGACGGTTTTGGGAACGGGTCAGGCACTGGGTCAGAAACCCTCCCCATAAAAAAATTTCGTAAAATCTAAAGTTTTCAATTTAGAACCACCAAATTTGGTATACTATGTCATGGTACTCTAACTGAGAATGCAGACGGTTTTTGGAAACGGTTGGTGCCAGGGGGTCAGATCCCCCCATGCCAATTTTTGTAAAACCTACAATTTCGAATTTTGAACGACCAAATTTGGTACACTACCTCATTGTATTGTAACTTAGACCGCAGACGGAAAGGGTCGGTGCCCGGTGTGAAGGGGGCCCATTCAAAATTTTCGTAAAAATTACAATTTTTACTCTTAAGAACTGCATCCCAATACAGCACTCCATTACCCCACCTACGGTCTAGGTTAGAGGCCGTAGAAAACAATAAAGTGAAAAAATATCCGGTTCATGGTGTATTAAAAACACAAATTAATAAACGTTAGCTTTCACCACCAACGGTTGACCTTATCAGGCAAAAATACAATGTAATGTAAATAATGTAAATTCTTTTTTGCTTCGTATAATTAAATTAACTAAATCAAAAAATTTAAAATAAGTTTGCTGGAAATTTACGGAAATAGCTTTTTCATTCATTAACTTTCACCCACTGAACTTGGTGATTTTAGAAATAGTAATATTTACCTGGGAAATACCGGGTACCCCTGCAAGTAAGAACTAAAGATAATGTTACACTTTTAGTCAGGTACAAAACAAAATTAGAAAGCCCTAGGACTGGGCCTGTTTAGCAATTTTCAGTCTGCCGTGCTAATTTTCATAAGGTTTTCATAGAAGTCCAAGATTTTAGCAATGAGCTTTTCTGAGGTTGGAACTATTAAGCAGACCCTAGGCCTAGGGCTTTTTGATAGTTTTCAGTCCTCCGAGCTGATATTTATGTAGTTTTCATAGAAAATAAAGTGAATTCTGTTTAAATGTTACTCGAGCACAAAGCATTAATAGATACGCCCGAGACCTAGGCATATGCATTTATAGTAATTTTTATAATGCTGCGATCATATGAGGTTTGCATGACAAATCAATTTAAGAGTGTTACGCTTATCAAAAATTATTTAAAAGGCCTAGGACTAGCGGCCAATAATTAGTATTTGGTGCCTAAGTGAAAGCGCAACATTATTAACTTGATTTGTTATGCAAACTTTATAAGTACGACCACAGCGATTAAAAGTTACTAAATAGTCCTTGCAAGAAATATTTTTTGACCGAGTGCAAGTACAATTTACGAAATGTCAACAGGTCAAAATATCTAAAGTAACAATGAAATTTGGAATATTTCTTTTTCTTTCCTTTTATTTCAGTTTTGACACTTGTATTAAGTTTTAAAAACATATATTTCTCCTATCGTTTACCTTCACTGTGCTTTCAACAGAATTTCTTAACATGTTTTGGGTATTTTGTTTTGTGTGGTTGCAGTTTTGTTTTAATGTTTTGGGCATTTCATTTTGTGTGGTTGCAGTTTTTTTAATGTTTTGGGTATTTCATTTTGTGTGGTTACTTGTTTTTATGTTTTAGGCATTTTACTTTGTATGGGTGTTTTTGTTATGTTTTTGTTATTTTCTTTTCTGTGGTGGTTGTAATGTCGACAGGATGAAAAGGGGAAACTGTGAACAGTGACGATGCCTACTTGCTCATAATTTTTTTCAAATACAGCACATGATTTTGTATTGATTTATGCCACTTACTCATTAAGCGACTACAGGTTTCTTTTAATATGAACTTTTTCTTAGAGCCTTTTGTTTCCTCTACCTAGCTTTTTCAGCTCCGCAATTTCTTTTTTTGGTTTTAGAATATTTTCCTTATGATTAATCTATTTTCTCATGCAAACTCTTTATGTAAGGTATGTTTATTCTATCGAAGTATTTTGCAATTATACGTGAAGCCCTGTTGCTGAAGTAAAAAAAAATATTTCCAACCGAAACAACGCAGTTCAGATATTTTCCCGCTGTTAACTCAAAGAATGAAAACAAAAACAACAAATCTTCTGTGCAATGGTTGAGGCATGAGACAGTACTTACTGGTAACCAGGCAAAGTTTTAGGGAAGAATGAGCTTCGGAATTTCAAACTGCAACAAAAAAGGTCATTCGCACTGTATCCCTCCCCATCCCCTAGTGCCGGCCTTTGGACGTCTTGAAAGAGAAGTCTTAAGGACACATCAGTATCGTAATTGCCTGAGCATTCGCGGCAATCTTCTGGTGTCGTAGTAGAAAAATACACTTCCTACTTCGCCTAAATTGCTTGGATGTAATGCCAACGAACAAAGTTTTGCTCTCGCATTGGATTTCTGTTGCTTTTGATGGAATACTTTTCCCCTGGGTTTCACCGCTTTCAGTATAGTCTTCATGACACACGGCAACACACCCCAACGTAAAACACCAATTTCACGGCAATTAACTGCAATTAGCGAAAGAGAGGGGCGGTAGAGGAAATAAGTCGAACGAGACAGATCTGAACTTAAAAAGTCGGGGGAAGGTGTTGCATGAAAAACTGCTTACAGATCATTTGGCACGTAGGGACGTAGGTTTCGTTTAATACATTACGGGGTAAACAAATTGTCTTTTCAGTATAACAATTTTCTTTCATACGCATGGTGCAGCACAGAAAAAATTTGAATTTATTTTTGAGAATTAGCATGACGCCTACCGGCCCAGAGCACAGCTGCCCAGTCCGCGCCTGCTGCCGCCTCCAAAACCTGGCTCCCGGGTTCTTCGCATCTGTTCATCCCCCGCCTGGAGCGTCCCAGCTGTAAAATACATGTACCTCTGCGTTTTGGAAAAACAAAAGATAACATGCCGATCCTTAAAATTAACCACTTCTTGTGACCGCAGGTACGAAAATCTTGAACTTCGCTTAAACCCTAACTGGAGGAACAAACTTCACGTGATTGTCTGTATTCTGAGTGTTTTATTGAATGGTTGCTCATCAGTTCGTAGTTGACTGGAGAACAGAGAACGTGCTTGTTGAAACCTTTGTTGTGCGTTGGCAAGTGATAATAGTGGAAATATATCATTCTAAATATTTTGGAAAGAGAAAGTGCATTGTTTTCCGAAGGCACTATGCAGATGAAGAATGCAACATAAATAGTTAACTCACAAAAAGAAAATGATTTGCTGAAATGGAAAGGGTATTTATTTTGCCATAACAAAGTGCGAGGTGATTTACGGTGTTGTCACTGTATTGAAAGAAATTATGGAAATTGTACTGGCTTTGCTAGTACTATTCTTATTGGAGATGAACACAGGATGCGCAATGAGAAACCACATAATCACGCTCCAAGACCGGAGAAAAGTGATGTTGCTGTTGCAAGAGCGCAAGTAAAAGAACGAGCGAGAAATACGGACGAAGCCCCTGCACAAATTATTCAAACCGTGACAACGTCAATGGCTACAGTAAATGCAGCTTACATGCCTAACATGGATGCAGTAAGGTAAGTTGTAAAACGAATACGAAGAGAAGACATGCCTGCGGAGCCTACGACTTCAGAACGGTTCGATGCCCCAATAAATTTACAGGAGGAGATGGTGTAAAATTTCTTGGCAGAGATAGCGCATTTGGACATCAAAGAATTATTTTATTTTTAACAGAGAATAATTTACGAAAGCTTAAAGAAGCACCCCTCTGGATTATGGATGGGACATTTGAAACTTGTCCAACCCTTTTTAGGCAATTATGTACCATTCATGCTATGGTTGAAACGAATCCAGAGATGCACAGACTTGTCCCACTAGTTTATGGGTTACTTTCCAGCAAGTATAAAGAATATAATACTATTATACAGTATTTTTGTAGGATTTACAAGACTATGCATCAGACTATGATATTCAGCTTGCACCACAATATACGCATACTAATAGATTTTGAAATAGCTACCGTTATAATGCTGCTAAAAAGGAATTTGGAAGCAGCACACACAAATGTTGTTGGTTTCATCTCAGAAAAAAATGTGCTGAGGAATATCCATCCTCTAGCATAGCCTTGGAATATAGGGAAAACAGTGAGTTTCCTCTCAAAGTCAGACATTTGCAAGCACTCGCATTTTTTCATCTGATGAAATTCCAGCTGCTTTTGAAGAAGTGAAATCAATTTTACCTGAATATGCAGAATCTGTAGTTCAGTGGTTTGAGGAAAATTATGTTCTTGGAAAATTTCGTGGAAGCAGAAGAAACAATCCGAGCAGAAGCCCTCCGCAGTTCCCGCCAACAATTTGGTCAGTAAGTGAAAACAATTTATTTGGCTTTCCCAGAACACAAAACGAACTTGAAAGATTAGACAGACACTGGAATAAAATTCTGGGAGAGAAAAAACTGTGACTGTACGAAATAATCAGTGAAATTGCGAAAGAGCAGAGAACAACTATGGCTAAAATCGAAAGAGTGATAGCACAGAATCCACAAATCCACCCAGAAGAGAAACGCTGGCAAGATAAAAAGGAATTCGAACTTCTTTGGCTCACAGAGAAAATGTTAACATGCTGGACTTTTTAAGAGGAATTTCATATAATTCTACCCTTTACTAAAATGTGCTGGTATTTCTCACTAATTGAATTATACCTTATACTAACTTGTATTTGAAATTTTCAAGAATGTAATTCCGCCCAAGATGCAAGAATGTAAAACACAACGCAAAATTAAAAAAGACAAAATTTTCAAAATAGCATGTCAAAAACATAAAATGTCAAAAAGTAATCCAAAATGTGAAACAAATAAAAATTCAAAATGCAATCACAAGTCACAAGCATTACAAAAATGCGAAACGCTATGTAACAAGTACAACACAAAATAAAACAAATGCCAAAAAAAATAAAATGCATACGCTTTGTAAAATGTACAAAATAAAATAAAAGTCATTTTTATAAGGATTTCATGACAAGTCAAGTTAAAAATGAGCTTTTACTTAGACTTCAAATAATAATTACTAGCCTCTACACCATTTCAAGTCTTTAATAAGTACAACATCATTAACCTGACTTGTCATCAAACATTATCAATATGACCATAGCATACAATCACTTAAAAGACTTGTTAATGGATGAATTGAGGAATCACCAAGTTCAGCGGGTGAAAGTTAATGGCTGTTTATAGTTTTGTACTCGAGTAAATGCGCAACACAGTAGACTTGACTTTCTCTGAAAATTTTATATATATGAGCACGGTTGATTGAAAACTGATAAAAAGGCTTAAGGCCTGTTTATTAATTTTTGTGCCTCAGTCAAAACGCAGTACCATAACTTGGCATGTTATCGAAACCTTATGAATACGTCGGACTAAAAATTCCTAAAAAAGTTTACGCCTAAGGTCTTGTAACTAAAGTTTTGGGACAGGGTAAAACTGCAACATTAATAACTTGACATGTTATGTTAACGTTGTGAATATGAGCACGGCGGATTAAAGATTTCAAGATTTCAACAAATAGCCTTTGGGATTAATGTGTTGTAGCTGAGTAAAAATGTAACATTATCTTTATTTTATATATAAACCAAACTACGTGCTGAAATGGCCCAAATATATATACGTATACTTCAACCATATACGGACAAGGTGAAAACAAAAGTGCAATTTTGTACGGTCCCCTAACATTTTATGGCCAGCCTACATGGAAGTGGACACGTTGATATCAAAAACATACTTTTTGTACGATCCATAACAAATAGCAATGGACACGTCGCAATCTTATTTTTTTTTGTTGGGGTTTAACGACCACCGTGATCAATTCAGTGGGCTATAAGCAGTCGGACGTTCCCAATTTAGGGCCACTGGCTCCTGGGTAGGAGGACAGCCAGTGCCAGAAGTCAATCACAACGTCCAAGATTCACCGGGATTTGAACCAGGATCCTTCTCGACAAGTGGTCAGAAGCCAGCGCCTAGATCACTCCGCCGCCGTAGCGGCACACGTTGACATGTATTTTTCATGCGGCCCCAAACGCTCTTTTGGACATACCAGATTGAACTGGACGCAAATAAATCATTAATATAATTTGTACTAGCAGGGATACCGGTTATTTGACAGGTACATATTACTATTTGTGGAATCACCAAGTTCAGCGGGTGAAAGTTAATGAATGAAAAAGATATTCCTGCAATTTTCCAGTAAACTTATTTTAAATTTTTTGATTTAGTTAATTTAATTTTGCGAAACAAAAAAGAAAGAAAAGGGAATGGGAATACTTACCTATTAGGAGACATCTATAGAACTGCCGTACATCTGGCGTGTGCTTCTGTGAATCCCGCGACATAGAAATGCAATGTACCTATGTGATGTCGCACGCGTACGACTTCACATTGGCATTGATCATCTTTTTCTTACCGTTTTAAACTTTGAATATCTGGAACTCTCTATTTACATTACATTATATTTCTTTCTGATAAGCCGCTCGTTGGTAGTGAAAGCTAAACTATATTGATTTGGGTTTTTAATACACCATTAAATGCATATTTTTGCACTTTATTGTTATCTACAGTCCCTAATTTAGACCGTAGGTTGGTTAGTTGGTTGGTTGATGGTTTATGGTACAAGGCCCTTAAAGGGCCAAAGAGCGCCTTAGAACGTAGATAGGGTATTCTTAAGAGTAAAAAACGGAATTTTTTACGAAAATTTTGCATGGTGCTCCCTTGAAACAGGCCCCGACACCTTCCGAAAACCGTCTACCGTCCAAGTTAGATAACCATGAGTAGTATACCCAATCTGGTTGTTCTAAATTGAAAACTGTAGATTTTACGAAATTTTTATGCGGGGGAGCTCTCACCCCCCGGGTTCCAACCCCTTCCAAACACCGTCTAGCGTTTATGTCAGAGTTTCATGATACCAAATTTGGTGGTTCTGAATTGAAAACTGTAGTTTTTAAGAAAATGTTGTATGTCTGTGTGTGTGAGCCCCGGGGGGGGGGGGGGGCTCTGACCTCCCAGGGCTTGACCCTTCCCAAAAACCGTCGACCGTCTAAGTTAAAGTACCATGAGATAATATACCAAATTTGGTGGTTCTAAATTGAAAACCAGATTTTGCGATTTTTTTATGAAAGGGTTCCTTACCCCATTCACAAAAAAATCTGCAACCCCTTCCAAAATCGTCTAGCGTTTAAGTTAGAGTACCATGAGATAGTATACCAGATCTGGTGGTTCTGAATTGAAAACTGTAGTTTTTCTGAAAATTTCGTATGTGGGGGGCTCTGACCACCCGGGCCTACACCCGTTCCAAAAGCGGTCTACCGTCGAAGTTAGAATACCATGAGATAGTATACCAAATCTAGTAGTTCTAAATTGAAAACTGTAGATTTTACGAAATTTTTATGAGGGGGGGGGGCTCCAACCCCTTCCAAAAACCGTCTAGCGTCTAAGTTAGGGTTTCATGATATGATATTTGATGGTTCTGAATTGAAAACTGTAGATTTTACGAAAAAAATTTATGGGGGGGGGGGGGGTTCTGACCCCCTGGCCTTGACCCGATCCAAAAACGGTCTACCGTCTAAGTTAGAGTACCATGAGATAGTATACCAAATTTGGTGGCTCTAAATTAAAAACTGTAGATTTTACGAAATTTTTTATGAGGGGGGCACCAACCCCTAGGGCTCCAACCCCTTCCAAAAACCGTCAAGCGTCTAAGTTAGAGTTCCATGATACAAAATTTGATGGTTCTGAAATTAAAACTAGATTTTACGAAAATTTTGTATGAATGTGGCGGGGGAAGGCTCCGACCCCCGGGCCTTGACCCGTTCCAAAGACCGTCGACCGTCTAAGTTAGAGTACCATGAGATAGTATACCAAATTTGGTGGTTCTAAATTGAAAACTTGATTTTGCCATTATTTTTATGACCTCCCCCGGCTGCAACCCCTTGCCAAAACGGTCTACCATCTAAGTTAGAGTACCATGAGATAGTATTCCGAATTTGGTAATTCTAAATTGGAAACTGTAGATTTTACGAATTTTTTTTATTGGGGGGGAAGGCTTTGACCCCTGCGCTTCAACCCCTTTCAAAAACCGTCTAGCATCTATGTTAGAGTACCATAAGATAGTATACCAGATTTGGTGGTTCTAAATTGAAAACTGTAGATTTTACGAAATTTTTATGACGGGGTTGGGGGCTCTCACCCCCAGGCTCCAACCCCTTCCAAAAAGCGTCTAGCGTCTAAGTTTGAGTTTCACTATACCATACTTAATGGTTCTTAATTGAAAACTGTAGATTTACGGAAATGGTGCTCCGTGAGTTTTGTTTGAATAACAAGTATTTAGGCTACTAGGATTACTGAGTTTGTGCTTACCTCCACTATAAAGGTTTGGTGAGTGCCTTTTTTCGTTTCTTATCGTCGTGTTTACAATTCCTACCGAGCTGGTAGAAGCCTAGTTATCTCGGCGCAATTAAAATGGCGTTATCCGGTGGTGTTGTCAACCCTGACATCACTTCCGGTTGTCACGGCACTTTGTCCAGCGGTGGCGTTGTCACGTTGCCCTACGTTTCTACGTCAACCGTTAGCGGCGTATAGTTTTCCTCCCTGACGTCACTATTACAGCTCTTGCCCCGCCTGCTTCTCATATAGTGACAGATGATGTCATGGACACTATGGATGACGGTGCTCCTCTGCCTTCAACCTCCACTTCTACTGCTACTCGCTCCTATTCTTCAGCGGTAACTTCCCAGAGGCTTCAGCCCAAGTCTAATTCCATGCGAGCGGAAGCCGCAGCTTTAAAACCTCATGTCCGTCCCTCTGGTAATGAGGTTGTGCTCGAAATTCCAGTGGATTCTCCAGCAGGTACTTCTTTCACCACGGCTACTGAGCTGGGTGTGTGCTTTGAGGCGCTGCCGGACACACCACTCAAAATGTACTCTACTGCTCTGAAACAAAAGTTCTCTCCGTCAGCGATACGTCATATGTCGCGCAGAGGGCCGAGTGTCATTGTTTATTTCTTTCATACGGCAGATGCGACCTCTGTTTTACAGACTGGACTGATTGTTGGTGATCACCAATTATTTCATGAGTCTGTCGCCCAAAGACCAGTAACGGTCTCGATGTACCCAGTACATCCTGAAGTCACAGATGCTATGCTTTGTGCTTTTCTTATGCAATCCGGTCGTGTTGTGGGTAACATTACCACACACTCCGCTGCTCCAAAGGACTAGAATGATCGTTCGATTGAAAGTGCCCGACGAGTTGCATGAGTAGTATTTTCTTCGGATGAACATATCAAGACTTTTCCTACTCTCTTCACTGTAAAATGCGGAGACCAGATCCAACGCATCGACGTTTTGACCTTCTTTCATTGTCAGACTTGTAAGGCGTATGGCCATCAACGAAGTGAGTGCTTCCGCCGCTCTGCTGTACCTCAGTCTTCGGGACCAAAAGTCACTCATGACAGCCCTGTGATCTCCACCCCTGCCGCTTCTAAGGAGGTGTATTCAGAACTTCATCAACCTGCCCTACCATCGGGCCCTTCTCCACGGGGTGCTGTCCCACAATTGTTGACGGTAGACTTTCCTCCTCTGGTGCCGACTGCTCCGCCCACGTTCCTTGCAGCTCCAGCTTACCTGACTGCTGAATTTCATCCTCCGTCGGACGAAGACACTCCAAGTACAGTTACTGACATGGACTTCCCTACTGCTAGCGACTATTCTGGCAATGACTCTGACCCTACAACTACCAGCAAGCCTGCTCGACGGGAGTCCTCGAGTGCTCCGCAGTCTCCGCTCCCTCCTCGCACCGGTGCTGCAAGAGGTCGTTCTGTTGACTCATCTTCCCGCTCCTCCTCTCAACGACGTACTTCGCCACGAATAAGTCTACATCCTGCTGTGATTCCAGGTTCTAAGACTCCACCCCCAGTGCTTTCCCTAGATTCTTTTCTCCGATACCTAGCTGAAGCGAAGGCGGATATATCGGTAGGTCCGCTTTCTCTTCATAAAATATATGAAGTATTATGCTCTGATAAACATCCTAGATTCTTTAATCAGTTTGTTGCACGTCATGTGCTTCATCTTCCTACAGTTCCAACCCAAGTTTCTAGTGTGACATCTGTGTTTCGAAATCTTGTGCTTTCCTATCCCGATCTCAAATTTAGTGTTGACAGAATGAAGAAGCAAGCAAAGAAAATAACAGATTCCAGTGCACGTGCGTGTCGACCTGGGAAGGACCTACCGATTCAAGGTGGTCACACTTAACTGCAGAGGGTTCTCTTCTTCTCCTAGAAATGTCCTAGTGTATGAGGACATGGCGCCTCTATACGCAGATCTTCTCTTGCTCCAAGAGACCAATTGCTCTGCTACCACTTTGTTCTCTCGTTGGCGGGCTTGGCCCTACGATTTTCACCATGCTTATCGAGTTGGACGGAATGGTGGCCTTGCAATTGGGATCCATCACCGCCTACTCCCTCTGATTTAGACGCCAGTGAATCGTGCATTATATGTGGACAACCTCCAGGTCGTTGTCTTTTGCATTGAAAACGTGACCTATCATGTTTTTAACATATATGTCCCCTGTGATGAGCGTCTGTTACCTGATCTTCTCTCCACACTCCGAACAGAGCTGTCATGCATCCCACCGTCTGAATATATTCTCATCGGCCGAGATTTCAATTGTACGTTGTTGCCAGCCCTTGACCGCAATTCAACCGTTGGCGAATACCGCAGGCAACGTGTATTACAGATTTCTCAGCTAGTTGATGATTTTCAATTGGTTGATGCGTTCCGGCATCTACACCCGTCGGAAATCTCTTTTATCTGGCGCTCTTCCATCCATGGCAGCACTACGGCAGCACGACTGGATAAATTTTATGTTTCGACTGCTCTACTCCCGTCGATCGCAGCTGCTGCCCATCATCCTTCCGCCACTTCAGACCACAGTATTGTCAGTCTGTCGGTGTGTGTTTCGTCTTCACCTTTAAGGACTCAACGAGTATGGACTTTTCCGGACTTGCTCCTGGATGATCAACAATTTTGTGTTGCTGTGCGTGAGTTCCTCCGTAGTCGTCAGCCCCTTCTTGATACTACATCAGACGCGATGCAACTGTGGCTCTCGTGCTGCCTCAACAAACACGATAACGTTTTTCAATCCACCTGGGCCCAATCGGCTGGGTGGTTCCATATCCACAATTTGCAGCTACTTCTCAACTTATAGGTGGGATTTTTGTTGTCGCCCACATTCACTGTCACAACTCATGATTTTACGTATTAATTTTGGTGGTATGAGGCTCCTAGGTGGAGTCTCCTTTTTCACCCACATGATTCGCTCTTTGTGATTATTCTGTTTTATGTGCTATTGGAGATAGCTCACCATGTTTCCCATGTTCTCTTCGATTATGTTGTATATAATTCTTTCTTCTCCACAGTTTACTGCACACGCAATGTCCCCTGCATTATGTTGAATATATTTTGAAATTTTATTGTCGCTGTGTGTATAATTTAATGTAAGAAGATGCCCTTCGGAGTACTTTTAGCGATTCTCCCCCTTGTCACTGAATACTTCTGTACATATGATGTAAATTTTAAGTGTAGCATCACTGTTACATTTCTGTTTTATGAGAAGCTACCCTTCTGGGTATGTTCAGCGGCTTTCTTCCTTTTCACTGTATTGTTCTGTACATATGATATGACATTTATGCATTGCATTACTGTTCGATTTCTGGTTTTTTTGTAAAGTTGCCCTCCTGGGTCCGTTTAGCGTATTTCTCTCTTGTCACTGCATAATTCTGTACATATAATAAGTATTTGTGCTTAATTGTTTCTACCATTTCTGTCATATTTCTAAATACTGTTGCACCTGTTAGTTCCTTCTCACCCGTGGTCTTTTCTGTGAATTAGTACCTTGTGCATATTTAATCTTGAGTATGGTAGTAATGTTCAATTGGAATTTGTGAATAGTATAGCATCATGTCTTTTTTTGTCTACAATACTGTAGTATACATTTTCATTTGCATCGCTCGTGCTTTAGTGTCTGCCTCTCCTTCGCCCTTCGGGGCGAAATAATTTTATGATTTTAATATTTTGTTTTACGTTCACTGGAACTTTCCAGTTGATGTATATACCACTGTATTTATTGGCAGAATTCTACTATCATGTACATAGAAATGCTATTTTTATTTCAAGAATAAAGACAATTTTAAAATGTAGATCTTACGAATATTTTGTGTATGTGGGGCTCTGACCAACCGGGCCTTTGACCCTTTCCAAAAACCGTCTACCGTCTAAGTTAGAGCAACCAGAAACGTGAATTTACACCCTCTTAATAGCAGATTTGCACGTTAAGAGAAATTTCGGATTATATGTAAAATATTTCATACCCACAGGCTCTACAAAAAAAAAAAAAAAATAAAAATAAAATTAAATCGTGCTTTTAGAACTGAGATATCGACAAAAATAAGATATACACCTACTCACCCTTGTGGAAAAAATATGCATTATTTTCAGCGCAAGACATGCTTAAAAAGCTTGTCGTGGTGAGTGGTATCTGAACGCGAGATAACTTTTTAAATAGCGTTTTCAGAAGCACAGATATTGCTGCAAATATTTCAGACAGAAAAATATACACTTATGCTCCTAGTGGCCAACAGATTCCCTACAAAAGTTCGAAATTATATGCCAAACATTTCACACCAGGATCTCTATCGGATGCAAAAATAATTTTTCAAACAGGACTTTTAGAAGCAGAGATATCGGGGAGAGAGCAATTTAAATTTACGCCCTCTAGCAGGAAAACTATGCATTACTGAAAAAAGAAACTGTACCCAAGGTAGTTTTCGTTATAAATGGTATCGAATGAAAGAAAGAATGTTTTCAACCGTATGTTCAGAAGCAGTTATATTGAATAAAATGTATTTTGAAGTCGATAGCGTCTGAGTATACGCCCTCTGTTGGCGAAGTTAAGCATCAGAGTAAAACCGGAAAGCAAGGATCTCACATTGAAGCTTCCCAATGCCAAAATTATTTTTCATATCTAGCTAACAGTTGTAGAGATATCGTGTCCACAGGCAGACGTACGGACGGAGAAAGTGATAACATATGCATGATCTTTTTTTTACAAAAGACTTGCTAGTGAAGGCGAGATTATTCGTACGTTTCAAGAGAAATATATCGTTCACATTGCTAAAGATTCTACTGTGGCTATTTGATCATTACTGCCACTGCGAGACACGATTTCCAGCTGCATTCGATCCATTGATGTGGTACCAATAGGCCGAAGCGGATGGGAAAATGCGTACAAACGGTTACAGTTCATTTGCGCCTCACCAATGTAGAGATAACATCGCCTCAGAAATTCTCATATCAAATTTGAAGTCATTCCGAGCTCTACCTGTAGCGCTCTAGGAAATGTGAACTTTAAGTATCGGCACCTGTGGTGTATACTTAAAGAGATGTAGGGAATCGCAGATGGCCCATCTTTTTTCTTAAATCAATGTTTTGTGAAATTTTCTGTGACACAATTGTTTTCATTCATTTAAACATCCACTCAGCTCTGGAATGGTGAAATTTGAGACTACTATCTTAATGCGAAACAAACGGATATCTCTCGAAGTTCAAAGAATTCTACCAGAGAGTAGACGGGAATCTCAGCTCAGCGAAGATTCCCTGGCGCTCCTGAAGATGCCAAGGTTTAACCTTGGAAACGAGAAACGAGGTTACTGAGCATGCTCGACTCCGAACAAGCCACGGGAAAGCGAAGCCTTAAGACCATCTCTACATGGGGAGATGGACTAATGCGGACAGAGTGTGTTTAAAAGTTCGCGAGTTAAAAGCCACACGACACAATTTTACCACCCTTATATTTTTTAGCACGTTTTTTGTAAAAAAAGGTCGTGCTTATGTTATCGGTTTGTCCGTCCGTCCGTCTGTCTGTATCCCCGATATCTCTGTAACTATTAGTGCGATTTGAAAAATTGGTTTTGCATTGGGAAACTTGAAATATGCGAATGATGATCTATCATTTCGGGGTTTTTTTTACGATGTACAATTTCCCCGCTAGAAAGCGTAAATGAAGATGATGTCGAATTCAAAAATACGTTTTATTTCACATATTTGCTCCTAAACATCTAATTGAAAAAATTCTTTTATCTTTTGATTCCATTTATGTCGAAGAGTATTTTAGATATAGTTACTTTTTCAAATTACGCATAGATTTTCCGCTAGGGGGCGTAAAAATAAATTCAATTTTCCCCGATAACTGTTCTTCTAAAACTCCGATTTGAATTTTTTTCTTCAACGGATACATCTCCTGATGAAAAATATTTTGCATATAATTTCTAATTGTTCGTAAAGAATACTTTGGCCACCAGGGGCGTAAGTGTTAATTTTCGCTTCTGAAGTATTTGTCATAAAATCTGAGCTTCTAAAATATCAATTGAAAAAATTCTTTCGTGGACTGATGCCACTCACATCGATAAACCTTTTCGGAATATTTTCTTCCTAAAAACTTTCACAGTTTCTCCGCCAGGGGGCATAGATGTATATCTTATTTTTGTCAATATCTCTCTTTCTAGGAGTCCGATTTGAAACATTCCTTCTTTGTTGGATAGTGTTTTCCGTATGACACGTGGTTCACATAATTTCAAAATTTTCAAGTAATTCATAGACTTTTCGCTAAGGAGGGTAGCGGTAAATTGCGTTTAACCCTATATCTCTGCTTCTAAATCTCCGATTTGAAAAATTCTTTCTGCACCTGATACAGCGCCTGGTGGAAAATCGTTTGCACATAATTTCTAATTTTTGTAAAAAATGGTTTGGCCACCAGGGTGCGTAAATCTTAATTTCCGCTTCTGATGTATTTGCAGCAAAATATGAGCTTTTAAATTCTCGATCGAAAAAAACGTCGTTTGCAGACCGATACTACTCCTGTCGACAAACCTTTTAGAAACATTTTCTTCTTAAAATAGTGCATGGTTTCTACGCCAGGAGCGTAAATGTATATCTTATTTTTGTCGATATCTCTACTTCTAAGAGTCCGATTTGAAAAATTCCTTCTTTGTTGGATAGTGTTTCCGATGCGAAATGTTTTTCCTACACATTCAAAATTTTCAAGTCAATCATAGATTTTCCGTTAGGGGGCACAAAGGTAAATTGCATTTTCTGCGTTATTTCTGCTCCTAAAACTCCGATTTGAAAAATTCTTCCTGTATCGCATACAAGACCTGATGGAAAATATTTTTCATATAATTTTCAATGTTTGGTAAAGAACGGGTTGGCCACCAGGGGGCATAGGTGTTGATTTCTGTTTCTGATGAATTTGTAGCAAAATGTAGGCTCCTGAAAACTCGACTAAATTTTTTTTTCTTGAACCGATACCTCTCATATAGATAAGCCTTTTGAGAATACTTTCTTCCTAAAATAGTGCATGGTTTTTCCACCATGGGACGTAAAGTCACATCTTATTTCTGTCCATATCTCTGTTTCTAAGTGTCCGATTTTAAAAATTCTTTCTGTGTTGAAAGCGTTTTCGGTGCGAAATGTTTCTCGTATAGATTCATGTTTTTCTTAACGCCCAAGTCTGCAACCAGAGGGCGTAAGCTCACGATTTCTTTTACAGCACTATCTGAGGGATTAAAAACCCGATTGTAAAACTTCTTTCTTCCGTCAGATACTATTGTTTTCCATACCGGTTCCATTGACTTTGGATAGCTTTGATAAATTTAATTTGGGTCAGAACGGATTCAAAAGACGTGCTTATTACACCCGAATATTCGGTGTCATCTTTCTTGTTGTTGTTTTTTTCATCCTGTCACTTAAGTTGAAATTTTGATAAGTTGAGCGTGTATATTTAAATTAAGCGTGATGGAATCGCACAAAAATATAATTGATGATTTGGAGGGATGTCCTTTCGGAAGAAAACATTACGGGGCAAAAACTGATTATAAATACCAAATTCTGAGCTAAGTCTTACTGCAATATACAAAGTTAAAAATCGTGAATACATTAGGCACTTTTTCGATTCCGTTTATTCTAAATCTACGTGGTTAGCAAGATTTTCAAATGTAAATAAATTTTGCTGGCCGTGTCAGCTCTTTAGCTCTGAAAAAACTGTGTGAAAAAAATACTAAGGCTAAGAAAGATTAAGCTCTTCTCAGAATAGAAATGGCCTTACTGGAACAGCTCAGAAACGATCCTATGTTCAATTTCCATAACACTGCAATAGAATTTTTTTTGCCCATACGAGACCTCTAGAATTCATGTTTGAGTGAAATTTATGTCGTTATGCAATTAGTTGTTATGTAAATTACTATGAAATTAGTAGCTTTATATATGTTATGATGTAACATTGTTTAAAACGCTCTTGACTCTGCAACTGCAATGTAAATTTTATTTTTGTGGTAAAACGAATTTTTTAATGTATGTTTGTATCTGCATTCCTTCGATTTATAACTACGTAAGTATAGATTACCCACTTCTCGGAATCAGCATATGCCACTGATCGGCACCAGGTCTTTTACTTACTTTTGGCAGCAGAAATGTGTTGTTGCGGTGATCAATAAGGAGCAAGGTTGTCCCTGACCCTCAAGAATTTTGCACGACTGTCATGCACTCTGGTATCAAGATGAAAAGATGGCGCACAACACATGTTTTCATCTTTTCATGAAAAGAAGCCTCCTAGAACCTCGCGCAGGTCGAAGTTCTAGGAAGCTTCTGGAGGCTGAATAGCAGCAGTGCGTCTCCCCAGATTTCCTGTCATGCTCAATAGAACGAGAATCAGAAGATTCGGCTGGCCATTCTATCCAATGGATATTCACTCTCTGGTGTTAACACTGGGCAACAGCCAAAATGTATCGGATGCAAAAGAAGCCATTTTAATTAATTTGGGCATGCTGATCACGAATTAGCTCCAGTTTTTAAGATAATTGGGGTGGGGTGGGGGGTGGGGGTGGGAGTTCAGTGGGAATGGATGATCTGCACCGAAAGGCCGATATGTCGAATGCGTGATTCCCCATTAGATGGGTAATCTTGAGCGTTATTGGAGGACGCAATCTGTAACAGTCTTTGCAACCACCTTTCCTTTTTTTCATCATTTATGCTGAGGATTCTGTGAGTGCAAACGTGTCGTTCAAGATGCTTCATGAATGTGTGAACAGTGCGAATAATTTGTGTTATATTTATTGACAAAATACTTTGTTATTACGAATGCGACCCATTTCACCGATGGTAAAGAAAGCTAACAGACTTTATTTTGGTTGTGAGATCGGGGATAAGGACCTGTATCGGGCCCCACACACGGGTTGTCAATCTTGTGCAACGAACCTGCGCTACTGGTTGAATCGAAAAGAATGATTGATGCATTCTGCAGTTCCAGTGGTGTGGAGGGAACAGACTAACACGCACCATCTTCATGATTTTTACTTTTGTATGACTCCTCTAATTGGACATGGTATATTTCTACGAAAAAAAAAGCGGGTTTTGACCTTTTAGAATATTCCCTCTGTTATGTGACCAGTGCTTCACCAGGAAGGACTTCCCCTGTTCAAGACTCACCATATTTCTATATTCTGAATGATGAAGAAGACAGTAAGGCCATTAAACATCCGTCAGATGTGAAAGCATCTACATCAAGAGATCTTGGTTTCGTGCCTATTGAAGCGTCTGCACAGCCACATAAAATTACCCAGAGTGAATTGAATGTTATAGTGAAAAATCTGGAATTGCCAAAAAAAAAAAAAAAAAAAAGAACAAGCAGAGCTTTTGTGATCCAGACTATAGCAATAGAATATTCTAGAAGAAAACGCGCATGTATCTGTATTTCGTGCAGGGCATAAAGATCTGCTTCTATTTTGATAACCTCATTGCGGTAACCTCATTGCTAGCGTTGATATAGTGGGTCTGATGGCAGCCTTACGAATCGACTACAAAAACGATGATTGTAGGCTGTTCATCGATTCGTCCAAGTTGAGCTTAGAAATCAATGCTACTCCATGATGGTAACGTTTTACCATCTGCTTCACTCGGGTATGCACATTGGCGGTCATAATGTCGACGGCCAAAATGTCGAAAGTCAAAATGTCGACACCACAATGTCGACAGGGTCATAAAGTCGACAGTCAAAATATTGACAGTTCAAAATTCTCGTAATGTCGACAATCAAAATGTCGAACCGCTCATAATGTCGACACGGTCCTAATGTTGACAGTCATAATGTCGAAAGTCAAAATGTCAACAGGGTCCAGAAAATGTCCTCATGGTACTCTAACTTAGTCCGCAGACGGTTTTGGGAAGGGGTCGGGGCCCGGGGTCAAGTAATGGGGGTCCCATACAAAATTTTCGTAAAATCTACATTTCCAATTTTCAATTTAGAACCACTAAATCTGGTATACTATGTAATGGTACTCTAACTTAGACGGTAGGCATTTTGGGAACGAGTCGGGACCCGGGGTCAAGTGGCCCCCACACAAAATTTTCGTAAAATCTTCAGTTTTCAATTTAGAACCACCAGATTTGGTATACTATCTCATGGTACTCTAACTTAGTCCGTAGACGGTTCTTGGAAGGGTTCAGGGCCTGGGGTCAAGCCCCTCCCCGCACAAAATTTTCGTAAAATTTACTGTTTCCAATTTTCAATTTAGAACCACCAAATCTGGTATACTATGTCATGATACTCTAACTTACACGGTTTTTGGAACAGGTCGGGGCCTAGGGTCAAGGAGTCCGTATACAAAATTTCCGTAAAATCTACAGTTTTCAATTTAGAACCACCAGATTTGGTATACTATCTCATGGTACTCTAACTTAGTCCGTAGACGGTTCTTGGAAGGGTTCAGGGCCTGGGGTCAAGCCCCTCCCCGCACAAAATTTTCGTAAAATTTACTGTTTCCAATTTTCAATTTAGAACCACCAAATCTGGTATACTATGTCATGATACTCTAACTTACACGGTTTTTGGAACAGGTCGGGGCCTAGGGTCAAGGAGTCCGTATACAAAATTTCCGTAAAATCTACAGTTTTCAATTTAGAACCACCAAATTTGGTATAGTATCTCATGGTACTCCAACTTAGTCCGTAGACGGTTTTTGGAAGGGGTTGGGCCCAGGGTTAAAAGGTTCCCATACAAAATTTTCGTAAAATCCAAAGTTCTCAATTTAGAACTACCAAATCTGTTATAATAGTATCTTATGCTACTCTAACTTAGACGGTTGTCGGTTCTTAGAACGGGTCGTAAGCCCAGGGTAAAGGGGGCCCATATAAAATTTTTGGTAAAATCTAGTTTTCAATTTAGAACCACCAATATTGGTACACTATCTCATGGTACTCTAACTCAGATAGGAGATAGTTTTTGGAATGGGTCGGGGCCCATATAATATAAAGTTTTTCGTATAGTATCTCCTGGTACTCTAACTTAGTCCGTAAATAGTTTTTGGAACGGGACGGGACCAGGGGTCAAGGGTCCCGATGCAAAATGTTCGTAAAATCTACTGTTTTTAATTTAGAACCACCAAATCGGGTATACTATGTCATGGTACTCTAACTTCGACGATGTTTGAAAAGAGTCGGGGCCGGGGTCAAATGCCTCCACGTAAAAATTTCGTAAACCCTTCAGTTTTCAATTTAGAACCACCAAATTTGGTATATTCTCTAAGTTAGAGTACCATGGTACTCTAACTTAGTCTGTAGACGTGTTTTGGAAGGCGTCGGGGCCCGCGGTCAAGGGGCCACATATAAAATTTTCGTAAAATCTACAGTTTTCAATTTTGAACCACCAGATTGGGTATATTATGTCATGGTACTCTAACTTAGTCTGAAGACGGATTTTGGAAGTGATCGGGGCCCGGGTTCAAAGGGGCCCCGTACAAAATTTTCGTAAAATCTGTAAGTTTTTGGTGTAGTATCTTCTGGTGCTCTAACTTAGTCCGTAGACGGTTTTTGGAAGGGGTCGGGGCCCGGGGTCAAAGGGCCCCATTTAAAATTTTCGTAAAATCTACAGTTTTCAATTTAGGACCACCAAATCGGGTATACTATGTCATGGTACTCTAACTTAGTCCGTAGAGGGTTTTTTGGAACGGCTCGCTGCCCGGGTTCAAAGGGACCCAATACAAAATTTTTGTAAAATCTACATTTTTCAATTTAGAACCACCAAATTTGGTATACTATCTCGTGGTACTCTAACTTAGTGCGTAGACGGGTTTTGGAAGGGGTCGGGGCCCGGGCTCAAGGTTCCCCGGTGCAAAATTTTCGCAAAATCTACAGTTTCCAATTTTCAATTTAGAGCCACCAAATCTGGTATATTATGTCATGTCACTCTGACTTAGCGGTAAACAGTTTTTGGAACGGGTCGGGGTCCGTGGTCAAGGGACCCCCACACAAAATTTTTGTAAAATCTACAGTTTTCAATTTTGAACCACCAAATTTGATATACCATCTAATGATACTCTAACTTAGTTCGTAAATGGGTTTTCGAAAGGTTCAGGGCCAGGGGTCAAGGGGTTCCGTGACAAAATTTTCTTAAAATCCAAAATTTTCAATTTAGAACCACCAAATTTTGTACAGTATCTCATGGTACTCTAATTTAGACGGTTGACGGTTCTTGTAACGGGTCGTAGCTCGGCGTCAAGGGGGCCCTAATACAAAATTTTGTAATATCTACAGTTTTCGATTTAGAATCACGAATATTAGTATACTATCTCATAATACTCTAACTTAGATGGTAGACAGTTTTTGGAAGGGGTCGGGGCCTCGGATCAACGGGCCTCTACACAAAAATTTCGTAAAATCTTATGTTTTCAATTTAGAACCACCAAATTTGATACAGTATCTCATCATACTCTAACTTAGTCATTAGACGGTTTTTTGGATCGGGTCGGGGCCCGGGGTCAAGGGGTCCCGACACAAAATTTTCTTAAACTCTTCAGTTTTTAATTTAAAACCACAAAATTTGGTATACTATCTCATGGTACTCTAATTTAGATGATAGTCGGTTTTTGGAACGGGTCGGGATTGGTGGTCAAGGGGATTTTTGTCAAATCTACAGTTTTCAATTTAGAACCACCAAGTTTGGTATACTATCTAATGGTACTCTAACTTAGTCCGTAGATGGGTCTTGGAAGAGGTCGGGGCCCGAGGTCAAGGGCCCCCTTATAAAATTTTCGTAAAATCCAAAGTTTTCAATTTAGAACCACCAAATTTGGTATAGTATATCATGGTACTCTAACTTAGACGGTTGACAGTTCTTGGAACGGATCGTAGTCTGGGGTCAAGGGGGCGCCATGCAAAATTTTCGTAAAATCTACAGTTTTCAGTGTAGAACCACCAATATGGGTATCCTATCTCAATGTACTCTAACTTAGATGGTAGACGGTTTTTGGAAGGTGTCGGGGCCCGGGGTCAAAGGGCCCCATTTAAAATTTTCGTAAAATCTTCAGTTTTCAATTTACAACCACGAAATTTGGTATACTGTCTCATGGAACTCTAACTTAGACGGTAAACGGTTTTTGGAACGGGTCGGGGATCATGGTCAAGGGAGCTCCATACATAAATTTTGTAAAATCGAAATTTTTTTAATTTAAAACCACAAATTTGGTATGCTATCTCATGGTACTCTAACTTAGTCCGTAGACGGGTTTTGGAAGGGATCGGGGCCAGGGTTCAAAGGGGTACCATACAAAATTTTCGTAAAATCCAAAGTTTTTAGTATAGTATCATCTGGCACTCTAACTTAGTCCGTAGACGGTTTTTGGAACGGATCGGGGCGAAGGGTCAAAGGGCCCCATACAAAATTTTCTTAAAATCTACAGTTTTCAATTTTCAATTTAGAATTAACAAATCTGGTGTATTATGTCATGGTACTCTAACTTAGGCGGTTTTTGGAACGGGTCGGGGCCCGGGGTTAAGGGGTTCCTATACAAAATTGTCGTAATATCTGCAGTTTTCAATTTAAAACCACCAAATTCGGTATACTATCTCATGGTTTTCTAACTTAGTCCGTAGACGGTTTTTGGAAGGGGTCGGGGTCCGGGGCCAAGGGGCCTCCGTACAAAATTTTCGTAAAGTCTACAGCTTCCAATTCTTAATTTAGAACCACCAAATCTGGTATATTTTGTCATGATACTCTAACTTAGACGGTAGTCGGTTTTTGGAACGGGTCGGTGTCCGTATTCAAGGGTTCCCCCATACAAAATTTTTGTAAATTCTACAGTTTTCAATTTAGAACCACCAAATTTGGTATACTATCTAAGGGTATCACTCATTTCACCTAAAGTTCATTTCCCCGAAGTTCACTTCACCGAAAATCACTTCACTGAAAAGTTCATTTCGCCGAAAGGTCATTTCACCGAAAGGTTCACTTCACCAAAGGGTCATTTCATCGAAAAGTTCACTTCACCGAAGGGTCATTTCATCGAAAAGTTCATTTTACCGAAAGGTCGTTTCACCTAAAGGTTCATTTCACCGAAAGGTCGTTTCACCGAAAGATCACTTCACCGAAACGTAACATCCCCATTGCAGTCTCTTTCTTCTCTATGCGCTGCTAGGTACTTCTTAGATGTTTAATCGGGAAATTCACAATGTCCCGAATTTATCACTTACAGGATCATTAATTGTTATCAGTCCGTGATTTCGGCAAAGGAGAGAGGAAAAGAAAATATAAAAATATAAAAATATAAAAAACAGTTGGAGGGAGACTGTCAAACAGGAAAACAGCCACACATTTTTCAGCAACTTAGAAAACTGCCACACATCGCAAAACCGCCACACAGGAAAACTGCCACACCATATTCATTAAGGGGCCGTGCACAAATTGCTATTCTTCCGAGGAACACTTTGAATGTCTGGCAGTTTTCTGGTGTGGCAGTTTTCCAAGTTTCCGAATTATTTGTGGCAGTTTCCCGGGGTGCCTAACGATGGGCAGGAGCTCGTTTGTTTGTCTGAATTTTCATGTCGGTTCATACTTAGTGCAACTGGCCACAGAAGTTCAAGGGGGTGGGGGTATAAAGATTGCGCCGTTTTTTGGCCTATATTGAGAATTGTATTGGGAACTCCAAACAAATTTCGAGAAAACGTTCTATGTAAGCCAAGCAAAAATTGTTGTATTCAGGAAAGACCAATAAGGTAGGAATATTTTAGTAACGCTGCACTTTTACTTAGGCACTAAATATTTACATTACATGTCAAATTTGTAGTATTTTTCTTTTACCTAATTAATTCATAGGCCCTACACCTCGGCCTTTTTAACAGCTCTTAATTTTTCGAATTTATATTCATAACGCTTACGTATCAAATCAAGTCAATAGCATTGCTCTTTTACTTAGGCACTAAATAGTCATAAAAGGCCACAGGCATAGGGCCTTTTTAACAGGTTTTGTTCTACCAGCGTCATATTCACAATGTTTACACATTAAATCAAGTTAATAATATTGCGCTTTTATTTAGGTACGAAATATTTATTCACAGGCTCCAGGCCTAGGTTTAGGCCCTTTTACCAGTTTTTATTCTACCAATGCCATATTCACAACGTTTAACAGAAAATCAAGTTAATAATATTGGGCGTTTACTTAGGCACGAAATATTAATTCATAGGCCCTTGGCCTATGCCTTTTTAATAGTTTTTACTTTATTACTGCCATATTCACAACGTTTACACAACAAATAAATGTAATAATATTGCGCTTTTACTTAGGGAGGAAATATTAATTCATAGGCCCTAGGCCTAGGCTTTTACCAGTTTTTATTCTACCAATGTCACATTCACAACGTTTACACATCGAATCACGTTAATAATATTGGGCGTTTACTTAGGCACGAAATATTAATTCAAAGGCACAGGCCGTTTCAGCAGTTTTTATTCTGGCTGTGTCGTATTCATAACTTTTACATATCGACACAAGTTAATATGTTGCGCTTATTAAAATTTCCTAAAAAGGCCAGGCCCATGGCTTTATAATTAATGTTTGGTGCCTAATTAAAAGTGCGACACTATATATAGACTTGTTATGCACACCTTATAAATATGAACACAGCGGACAAAAATTTTTTTAAGAACAATACAGGCCTACTTGATGTTTGGTGTTTGAGTAAAAGCTCAACATTAACTTGATTTTTTACATCAATTTTCAGAATTCGAGCACGGCCTATTAAAAAGTGTTGAAATGGCCTGGACCTATAAATTTACGTTTCACGTTTGTGTAAAAGTACAGTAAGATAATCTTGACTTATGATACGTACATACTCTATATGAGTATTGGATATTAAAAAATAATAAAAGGGCCTAGGCGTATGACCATGTAAACACTTGAAGGCTAATGTGTTGAAACCTTTCTACTAACTTTACATGTTTGCACTCATCAGTTATGTAGATTGTAACTTAAAATCTTCCAAAAAGGCCCACAGCCTAGGTGCTTTATAAATACCTGAAGACTGATCGATTAAGTCCATTTAATTTGCCTTTGTACCTCAGTATTTAATCTGAATGCCATATGTGAGAATGTACATATGAATATTATCCTCAAAATCTGCAGTCTTAATCTTAAATGTAAAGATATAATTGTAGACCAACCTAATTTTTAAAAGTAACTTTCCAATCATGCTGATTATATGTGATTATTAAACATTTGTAGCTTTGGGAAACTGCGGTTATCCTTGAATTTTTTCTTTTTATGGCTACTATTGGAAAATTGGCGGACAAGATTCTGCAAGCCAACAGTTACGTCCCGTGGTTGCCGTCTGCCACTATCGGCAAACTAGCGAATCACATTAGGCTATCCATCATTTCTGGCACGTGCTTGCAGGGCCGCTGAAGGGCCACTTGTGGCAGCTACTGCCTGTGATGGACAACTGATGGCCCTGTTGTGGCATATGACAACTGATGGGGTGCCAACTGTTGGCCAGCTGTTGGCTTGAACTGCTGGCCCTTCTGTTGGCCGCCCGGACATTTTATTGACGGTTCGGCAGCGGCAACATGATGCTGGGCCAGCAAGACTGTTTTGGCTGGGAGGTGTAAGCAACGGGGCTGCGCATGCGCAGAAGCAACATATGCTGTGCCTCTCGTGTTACCAGTTAGCTGAACACGACGCGACGTTATCGCCATCGTGCTATTTTAGTGGATGCTAAGAAAAAAAAGCCATATGTAGATAGGCGAATTAATTTTCTAATAAAATGCCACATCGACGAAGACATCAGATTAAGCCATGAAATACTAGATTACAGCCATGAAATAGACCCACTCCATTTCCATGAATAACAAGAAGTAATTTCTGTGTAATCCTTAGTTTTAACATACACTAAATCGCTTGAAACAACAGTCCTGGAAAAACATTAAAAAAACGCCTGTTGGAAAAAAAGAAAAAAATATACACGTACAAAATTTATCATTTATTTGAAAAAAAAAAAAAAAGCAGAGCTATGTCGATATAATGTACTCATCCATGGGTTGAATACACAACACTGGAGGAATTCGCTTCTAAAAATAACGAGAAGAGAAATAAAATATATTTCCTCTTTAAAGCAAATGTAGCAACAGAATGTGACATGAACGGGTAAATATATTAATTCAACAATCGCCCTTCAAGACGACAAGGACAGCATAAAACTTTGGAAAGCGCCTTTAAGTTGGCATACTCCTTGAAAATGAGTGAAGTTCCCTTAAGATAAACGAAAAACTATCTTTACGTTGAAAACATAAATTTACGAATTATATGAAACTGAGATTTATGAAAAATACTCGCAGTATTGTAAAATTAAAGAGAGAACCATTCGATTATACATTCCGCAGGAAAGAGACTCAGTTTCAAACTAATTCTGTAGCGTGGCAAATCAGTCCAGTTGGTATAGCGCGCTTCCCCCGCAGACAGTCTTTGATTCGTTTCCAATCAGATCCGGTCCATTGAGAAAATTTCCCCAGCGCAGTGCTGTATTGCAGGAGTTTCGTAAAGGAGGAAAAAAGTTGTAGCTTAAGGAAACTGCGGTTAGCGGTTATCCTTGACTTCTTTCTTTTTTTAGCAGGTCTTTTGTAATAAAAGATCGTGCTTCTGTTATCGGTTTGTCCGTCCGTACCCACGGTATCTCTGCAACTATTAGTCCGATTTGAAAAATTCTTTTTGCATTCGGAAGCTTGAAATATGCGAATGATGATCCTTTATTTCGTTTTTTTTTACGATGCCCAATTTTACCGATAGGGGGCGTAAATGCAGTCATGTCGAATTCAAAATTACGTTTTAATCCACATATTTGCTTCTAAACATCCGATTGAAAAAATTCTTTTATCTTTCGATTCCATTTATGTCGAAGAGTGTTTTAGATATAGTTTCATTTTCAAATTACGCATGGATTTTCCGTTAGGCGGCGTAACAGTAAATTAAAAAAATTCGATAGCTCTTCTCCTAAAACTCCGATTTGAAAAATCTTTTTTTCGGCGGATACATCTCATAATGGAAAATATTTTGCATATAACTTCGAATTTTTGGTAAAGAATACTTTGGCCACCAGGGAGCGTAAGTGTTAATTTTTGCTTCTGAAGTATTTGCCATAAAATTTGAGCTTCTAAAATATCGATTGAAAAAATTCTTACGTGGACTGATGCCACTCACATCGATAAACCTTTTCGGAATATTTTCTTCCTAAAATATCTCACAGTTTCTCCGCCAGGGGGCGTAGATGTATATCTTATTTTTGTCAATATCTCGACTTCTAGGAGTCCGATTTAAAAAATTCCTTCTTTGTTGGATAGTGTTTTGCGTGTGACATGTTTTTCATATAATTTCAAAAATTTCAAGTAATTCATAGACTTTCTGCTAGGGGGCGTAGAGGTATATTGCGTTTCGCCCTATATCTCTGTTTCTAAATATCCGATTTGAAAAATTCTTTCTGCACCGGATACAGCTCCTGATGGAAAATCGTTTGCACATAATTTCTAATTTTTGTAAAAAAATGGTTTGACCACCAGGGGCGTAAACCTTAATTTTCGCTTCTGATGTATTTGCAGCAAAATATGAGCTTCTAAATTCTCGATTGAAAAAAAGTCTTTTGTTGACCAATGCTACTCATGTCGATAAACCTTTTAGGAACACTTTCTTCTTGAAATAATGCAAGGTTTCTACGCCAGGGGCGTAGATGCATAACTTATTTTTGTCAATATCTCTACTTTTAAATGTCCAATTTGAAAAATTCCTTCGTTGTTGGATAGTGTTTCCGATGCAAAATGTTTTTCTTATAAATTCAAAAATTTCACGTAAATCATTTAAGACTTTCCGATAGGGCGCATAAAGGTAAATTGCGTTTTCTGCTCCTAAAACTCCGATTTGAAAAATTCTTCCTGTATCGCATACAAGACCTGATGGAAAATATTTTTCACATAATTTCTAATGTTTTGTAAAGAATGATTTGGCCACCAGGGGTCATAAGTGTTAATTTCTGCTTCTGATGTATTTGTAGCAAAATCTGGGTGCCTTAAAACTCGACTAAATTTTTGTTTCTGGGACCGATACCGCTCATATGGATAAACCTTTTGAGAATACTTTCTTCCTAAAATAATGCATGGTTTTTCCACCAGAGGACGTAAAGTCACATCTTATTTTTGTCGATAACTCTGTTTCTAAGAATTCGTAAGCTCAAGATTCCGTTTACACCAATATCTGAGGGATTAAAGACCCGATTGAAATACTTCGTTCTTCCGTCAGATACTATTGTTTTCCATACCGGTTCCATTGCCTTTGAATAGCTTTGATAAATTTAATTTGTGTCAGAACGGATTCAAAAGACGTGCTTATTACACCCGAAAATTCGGTGTCATCTTTCTTGTTTTTTCTTAGCTACTACTGGAAAACTGGCAGACAAGATTCGGCAAACCATCTGTTACGTCACATGATTGCCGGTTGCCACTGCCGGGAAACTAGCGCACCACATTAGGCTAGCCATCATTTATGGTACGTGCTTGCAGGGCCGCTGAAAGGCCACTTGTGGCAGCTACTGGCTGTGATGGATAACTGATGGCCCTGTTGTGGCATATGACAACTGATGGGGGTGCCAACTGTTGGCCAGCTACTGGCCTGAACTACTGACCATTCTGTTGGCCGCCCGGACATTTTATTGACGGTTCGGCAGCGGCAACATAGTGCTGTGCCAGCAAGATCGTTTTTGCTGGGTATGGTATGACTGATTCTTATTCAGTCAAGAAAGATGACACCGAATTTTCGGGTGTAATAAGCACGTCTTTTGAATCCGTTCTGAGGCAAATTAAATTTATCAAAGCTATTCAAAGTTAATGGAACCGGTATGGAAAACAATAGTATCTGACTGAAGAAAGAAGTTTTTCAATCGGGTCTTTAATCCCTCAGATATTGGTGTAAAGGGAATCGTGAGCTTACGAACTCTTAGAAACAGAGTTTTGGACAAAAATAAGATGTGACTTTACGTCCCTTGGTGGGAAAACCATGCATTATTTTAGGAAGAAAGTATTCACAAAAGGTTTATCCATATGAGCGGTATCGGTCCAAGAAAAAAAATTTAGTCAAGTTTTTAGGAGCCCAGATTTTGCTACAAATACATCAGAAGTAGAAATTAACACTTATGACCCCTGGTAGCCAAACCATTCTTTACCAAACATTAGAAATTACGTGAAAAATATTTTCCGTTAGGTCTTGTATGCGATACAAGAAGAATTTTTCCAATCGGAGTTTTAGGAGCAGAAAACGCAATTTACCATTGTGCGCACTAGCGGAAAGTCTATGATTTACTTGAAAATTTTGAATTTATAGGAAAAACATTTTGCATCGGAAACACTATCCAACAAAGAACGAATTTTTCAAATCGGACTTTTAGAAGTAGAGATATTGAAAAAATAAGATATACATCTACGCCCCTGGCGTAGAAACCGCGCATTATTTCAAGACGAAAATGTTCCTAAAATGTTTGTCGACATGAGTAGTATCGGTCCACAAAGGACTTTTTTTCTATCGAGATTTTAGAAGCTCACATTTTGCTGCAAATACATCAGAAGCGGAAATTAACACTTACGCCCACTGGTGGCCAAACAATTTTTTGCAAAAATTTTGAATTACGTGCAAACGATTTCCCATCAGGAGCTGTATCCCGTGCAGAAAGAATTTTTCAGATCGGATATTTAGAAGCAGATATATAGGGGGAAACGCAATTCACCTTTACGCCCCTAGCGGAAAGTCTATGATTTACGTGAAAATTTTGAAATTATAATAAAAACATGCGGCACGGAAAACACTATCCAACAAAGAAGGAATTTTTCCAATCAGACTCCTAGAAGTCGAGATATTGACAAAAATTAGATATACCACTACGCCCCCTGGCGTATAAACCGTGCAATATTATAAGAAGAAAATGTTTCTAAAAGGTTTGTCGGCATGAGTAGTATCGGTCTACAAACGACGTTATTTTCAATCGAGAATTTAGAAGCTTATATTTTGCTGCAAATACATCAGAAGCGGAAATTAAGATATACGCCCCCTGGTGGCCAAACCATTTGTTTTTTATTTGAAATTATGTGCAAACGATTTCCCATCTGGAGCTGTATCCGGTGCAGAAAGAATTTTTCAGATTGGAGATTTAGAAGCAGAGATATAGGGGGGAAACGCAATTTACCTTTACGGCCCTAGCGGAAAGTCTATGAATTACTTGAAAATTTTGAAATGATATGAAAAACATGTCACGCGGAAAACACTATTCAACAAAGAAGGAATTTTTCAAATCGGACTCCTAGAAGTCGAGATATTGACAAAAAAAGATATACATCTACGCCCCCTGGCGGAGAAACTGTGAGATATTTTAGGAAGAAAATATTCCGTAAAGGTTTGTCGATGTGAGTGGCATCAGTCCACGAAAGAAGTTTTTCAATTGATATTTCAGAAGCTCAGATTTTATGGCAAATACATCAGAAGCGAAAATTAACACTTACGCCCCCTTGTGGCCAAAGTATTCTTTAGGAAAAATTCAAAATTATATGCAAAAGATTGTGCATCAGGAGATGTATCTGCTGAAAAAATAAATGTTCAAATCGGAGTTTTAGAAGAAGAGTTATCGGAAAAAATGCAATTTACTTTTACGCCCCCTAGCGATAAATCTATGTGTAATTTGAAAAAGAAACTATATCCAAAATACTCTTCGATATGAATGGAATCGAAAGACAAAAGATTTTTTCAATCGGTTGTTTAGAAGCAAATATGTGGAATAAAATGTCCCAGCAAAAACACAAGTGCTGGAAAACTGCTGGCCCCCAGCTGGCAGTGATGGGTCACTGCTTGCTGAAATTTGCCGCTCACGGCCCGGTAGCAGTCCGTTGGTGGCAGCGCCATCAGTTGGCAGCCATTGATGGCCCTGCAGCATCGCCGTGAATTGCGGGCCTCCAAGCAAGTGCCACTAGTGGCCCGTTGCTGGCTACCAATGCAACCCCAACAGCAGGTGGAAGCAACGGAACTTCGCATGCGCAGAAGCAACACTTGTTGTGTCTCTCATGGTACCAGTTAGTTGAAGACGACGCTATCGCCATCGTGCTATTTTAGTGGATGTTAAGAAACAAATCCATATGTGGAGAGGCGAATTAATTTCCTAATGAAATTTTACGTCGACGAAGATATCAGATTAAGCCATGAAATACACCCACTCCATTCCCACGAATAACAATTCATGGAATGGAGTGGATGAATAACAAGAAAAAATTTGAAACCGCTTGAAACAAATATGCTGGAAAACTATTAAAACAACGTTTGTTGGGAAAAAAAGGAATTATACGCGTACAAAATTTATTAATTATTTGAAAGAAAAAAACGCGACGCCATGTGGTGTACTCATTCATGGGTTGAATACACAAGACTGGGAGGAATTCGCTTCTAAAACTAACGAGAAGTAAAATAAAATATTTTACTCTTTAAAACAAATGTAGCTTCCGACAACGGAAAGGAAAGACACAACGTTAAAAATGTAACAGAATGTGACATGAACCCGGGTAAATATATATTTATTCAACAATCTCTTTTCAAGATGGCAAGGACAGTACAAAATTTTGGAAAGCGATTCTAAGTATGTACACGCCTTGAAAATGAGTGAAGTTCCCTTAAGGTAAAAAAAAAAAAAAAACTATCGTTACGTTGAAAAAATAAATTTATGAATTATATGAAACTGACTTTTATGAAAAATAACTTGCAATATTGTAAAATGAAAAAGGGAAGCATTCGGTTACACATTATGTACCAAATAGGCAGTTCAAGCAGGTGCGCGCGCGTGTGGCAAATTAGTCCGGTCGGTAGAGAGTTCAGCTCTACTCAGATGCAAGTGGGCGATTTTCCTGTCTGTTGAGAAAATTTCCCCAGCGCAGTGTGTTATTTCACAAGCTTCGTAAGGGCAGAAAAAAAATTGTAGCTTTGGGAAACTGCGGTTATCCTTACTTTTTTTTTTTATTATGGCTACTACTGGGAAACTGGCGGACAAGATTCGGCAAGCCACCAGTTACGTCACGTGGTTGCCGGCTGCCACTAACGGCACACTAGCGGACCACATTAGGCCAGCCATCATTTCTGGCACGTGCTTGCAGGACCACTGAATGGCCACTTGTGGCAGCTACTGCCTCTGATAGACCACTGATGGCCCTGTTGGGGCATATGACAACTGATGGGGTGCCAACTGTTGGCCAGCTGTTGGTTTGAACTGCTGGCCCTTCTGTTGGCCGCCCGGACATTTCATTGACGGTTCGGCAGCGGCAACATAGTGCTGGGCCATTGCTGGCAGTGCTGGTTGCCAGCAGTGGCCCAGCAAGACTGTTTTTGCTGGGGTATTTTTGAATTCGACATCATCTGCATTTACGACCTCTAGCGGCAAAATTGTACAACGTAATAAAAAAAACGAAATGAAGGATCCTCATTCGCATATTTCAAGCTTTCGAATGCAAAAAAATGTTCAAATCGGACTAATAGTTGCAGAGATACCGTGGGTACAGACGGACGGACGGACAAACCGATAACATAAGCACGACCTTTTTTTCAAAAGACGTGCTAAAAAAGGTTTGCCGGTAAACCGCCACACAGGAAAACTGCCACACGTCTTTCAGCAACTTGGAAAAGTGCCACACGTTGGAAAACTGCCACGCAGGAAAACTGCCACATGTTTTTCAACAAGTTCCCGGGCACAAATTGCTTTTCCTCCGAGGAACATTTTGAATGTATGGCAGTTTTCTAATTTTCCGAATTATGTGTGGCAGTTTTCCAAGGTGAAGGAATTCTTTTGTTTGTCTGAATTTTCAGAACGGTTCATATGAGTTTAGGGCAACTGGCCACAAAAGTTTAAGGAGGGGGGGGTGTGGGGGGCGTTCTATGTAACCCAGGTGAGATTTGTACTTCAATTTGAGGAAATAAATTCGTGACTTAGTACATTTTTAAAACCGCAGTATTCGACGAAACAAAAGGAACTACTACTTCATGACCCATGCTGTATTCAGAATAGGACGCTATGGGGAAATTCTCAAATAACGCTGCACTTTTACTTAGGCGCTAAATATTTACATAACATGTCAAGTTATTAATATTTCTCTGACTCAATTAATTCATACGCCCTACACCTAGGCCTTTCTAACAGTTTCTAATTTCCAGATTTCATATTCATAACGTTTACATATCAAACCAGGTTGATAATAGTGCGTTTTTACTTAGCCACTGAAAATTAATCCATGGGCCATGGGCAGAAGTCTTTTTAACAGTTTTTATTCCGCCGACTTCATATTCATAACGTTTACGTATGAAGTCAAGTTAATAATATTGAGCTTTTACTTAGGCACTAAATATTAATTCATAGACCCTAGGGCTAGGCCATTTTTACTTGTTTTTATTTTACCGATACCCTGTTTATTACCTATACTTTATGAATATGTAGTCAGCGTATTAAAAGCTGTTAAAAAGGCAAGGTGTAGGGCTTATGATTTAATTATGTACAACAGAATATTAATAACTTGACATGTTATGTAAATATTTAGCGTATCACGACAAAAGAGCACCCGCACGACAAAAGGGCGCACGACAAAAAGGCGAACATCAAGAGGGCGAACGAAATCTTATTTCGTTCGCGCTCTTGACGAGGGCGAACGAAATCTTATTTCGTTAGCGCACGACAGCAAGGCGAACGTCAAAAGGGCGCAAGACAAAAAAGCGATGCAACAAAGGCTATGAATATTTTTTTGATAGGGATAACATGATGGTGTTCCTAAAAATTTGATCGCACCACTCTGTGTACATGGACCATGTTTAAAGATTTCAATGTGTATGTGTTGTTCTTTTCTTCTCCCCCCCCCTTTTTTTTTGTTCGGCGTGGGGAGGAGACTCATTCATGATTTTGTAACACTACTCCTGCTTCCGCAGCATGGTAAAACTTATGACCTTCCACATAGGCTGCACCATTTGGCGTTCCAGACAGTCCCACACAAAGTCCTCTCAGCGCAATTAACACCTCTTTTTGTTGCAGACAATGCCTCGTGTCAACAAGCTCTTACTTACATATCCGGTAAATCTCATTTAGTAACCATTGCTGTTGTCAATGGCCTCTGCCTCTTTTGGTACCGTGGTTTATTCACTTACCCACACGCATGAAGTGTAAGTCTGCGGCCACAGGCGAAGGCAAACGAAGAAGATATTAAGACCAGATGTTGAAAAAGTGAAGTCTGCTGAAAAGTACAGGTTTTCCTGAGTGGGAAGCGACCTATGTGTTATTTCCGGTGCGAGTTATATACTTTTTCACTTGTCTTTTGATATTTCACTAAACAGGAAGGATTTTTTGCGTATCTAGCTTTTCTGTAAAGATGGAACGACTTTGCTACGTTGTACCTTCTGTGCGAGGACATGGCAAACTGGCACTGAACGGTTTTCACATGTTAAGGATCGGATTTTGTCAGATACTTACAATTGGAAGTGTGATAAATCTAAAGAGTACCAGTGTAAAGGCAGAGCTATAACCAAGGTAACGGATGGTGTACACTGTGGGCAAAAAGAGAGTCAGCACAACCGTACTGCTGAAGAATCTAGGTAAAAAAGTCCGAGGAAAAAAAGTCCAGGAAAAAAAGTCCAGGTAAAAAAAGTCCGAGGAAAAAAAGTCCGAGACTGTTGATAAACGCGGAAATAAAGTCCAGGAAAAAAAGTCCGAGGGAAAAAAGGCCAGGAAAAAAAGTCCGAGATGGGCGTTTTGATTGTCATCATGGGCATACCAATAAGTCGATTGGACATACTGTTTAAATGTTGGGGGTGTGGGTGGGGGGGGGCATACTTTCATTATTTACTTAGTGTTGTGGGGTTGCCGGAAAACCGCCACACAGGAAAACTGCCACACGTTTTTCATTAAGGGGCCGGTCACTAAGTGCTATTCCTCCGAGGAACACTTTGAATGTGCGGCAGTTTTCCAAGATTCCTGTACTTATGTTGTGTCAGTTTTCCAAGGCGCCTAACGACGGGAAGGAGCTCCTTTGTTTGTCTGAATTTTCACGCCGGCTCATACCAGTTTAGAATGACTGACCACAAAAGTTCAACAGGAGGGAGGGGGCTATAAAGATCGACGTACATAAAACTATAGTGTTCGACGAAACAACAGAATTACACATGAATGACTCATACTGTGTTCAGAAAAGAACGATAAGGTGGGATTTTTTAATAACGCTGCACTTGTGCTTAGGCACTAAATATTTACATAACACGTCAAGTTTATAATACTTTTCTTTTATTTAATTATTTCATAAGGCAATTAATTCTATACCTTGGCCTTTCTAACAGCTTTTAATCCGCCGACTTCATATTCATAACGCTTACGTATAAAATAAAATCACTAGCATTGCGCTTTTGCTTAGGCACTAAATATTAATACATAGGCCCTAGACCTAGGCCTTTTTAACAGTTTTTATTCTACCAATGTAGTATTGACAGCGTTTACACGTCAAATCAAGTTAATAATAATGCGCCTTTACTTAGGCACGAAATATTAATTCAATGGCCTAGGCCGAGGTCCTTTTACTGGAGTTCTATTTAACCAATGTCATATTCACAACGTTTACACAGCAAATCAAGTTAATAATACTGGGTATTTACTCAGGCACGAAATATTAATTCATAAGACCTAGGCCTAGGCATTTTTTATAGTTTTTACTCTACCAATTTCATATTCACAACGTTTACACATCAAATAAAGTTAATAGGATTGTGCTTTTACTTCAGCACGAAATATTAATTCAAGGGCCTTTGGCCTAGCCGTTTTTAACAGTTTTATTCTATCGGTGTCATGTTCGCAATGTTTACATATCAAGTCAAGTTAATAATACTGGCCTAACTACGAAGGATAAGAAGAGGAACTCTTGGATCAGGAAAATAACCAAAGTTGAAGACATCATGATGAAAGTGAAATCCCTGAAATGGCAATAGGCCGGACATATTGCTAGAAAAATGGGCCACCGATGGACTAATGATGTATTAGACAAGGCACCAAGGAACACAAAAAGACCCAGAAAAAGACCACGTGGGAGATGGGTAGATGAAATTCGAAAGCATGCCGGAATGTCAGGAAGGAGATTAGCTCAGACATACAGTTCACTGTAAACCGCCAGACAGGAAAACTGCCACAGCGGAAGATTGCCACATACTTTTCATCAAGAGGCCAGCCACAAATTGCAGTTCTTTAGAGGAGCACTCTGAATGTGTGGCAGTTTTCCAAGTTTCAGAATTATGTGTGTCAATTTTCCAAGGTGTCTGAACGACGGGAAGGAGCTATTTTTTTTGTCTGGATTTTCGTGTCGGTTCATAGTTTCATACGAGTTTAGGGCAACTGGCCACAAAAGTTCAAGGGTGTGTGCGGGGAAGGGGGATATAAATATTACCGTTTCTTGGCCTATATTTAGAATTGAATTGGGAACTCCAAACAAATTTCGAGAAAACGTTCTATGTAAGCCAAGCGAGAATTACAGCATAATCCATGCTATGTTCAGAAAAGGACCCTAATGTGGGATTTTTTTAATAACGCTGCACTGTTACTTAGGCACTAAATATTTACATAACATGTCAAGTTGGTAATATTTTTCTTTTACTTAATTAATTCACAGGCCCTACACCTTCACCTTTTAACAGCTTTTAATCTGCCGACTTCATATTCATAATGTTTACGTATCAAAACAAGTCAATAGCATTGCGCTTTTACTTAGACACGAAATGTTAAAATCATAGGCCCTGGGGCGGGGCCTTTTTAACAGTTTTTATACTATCAATTCCATATTCACAACGTTTACACATCAAATCAAGTTAATAATATTGCGCTTTTACTTAGGCACAAAATATTAATTCACAGGCCCTAAGCCTTTTACCAGTTTTTATTCTATCAATGTCATATTTACAGCGTTTACAGAGCAAATCTTGCTAATAATATTGGGCGTTTACTTAAGCACGAAAAATTAATTTATAGGCCTTTTTATTTGTTTTTACTCCACCGATGTCATATTCACAACGGTAACACATCAAATAAAGTTAATAATATTGTGTTTTTACTTAAGCACAAAATATTAATTTATAAGGCCGTGCTTGGCCTTTTTGACGGTTTTTAATCCGTCGACTCCATATTCATAACGTTTATTTATCAACTCAAGTTAATAGCATTGCGCTTTTACTTAGGCCTAAGTATTAATTCATAGGCCTTAGGCCTAAGCCTTTTTAATACTTTTTATTGTACCGATGTCATATTCATAAAGTTTGCGTGCCAAGTCAGGTTAATAGTATTGCGCTATTACTTTGCCACTAAATATCAATTCACAGGCTCTGGACCTCGGACTTTTAAACACTTTTTATTCTACCGATGTCATATTCATAAAGTTTACATACCATGCCACGTTGAGAGTATAGTGCTTTTACTTAGGCACTAAATATCAATTCATAGGTCATAAGCCCAAGCCTTTTTAGTAGTTTTTATTCTACGGATGCCATATTCATAACGTTTACATACACTGACGGAAAAAAAAATCCCAATACCAAGAAGGAGTTGTGTTAGATAAACGACAGTTGGTAGGCGGTGAGAGTACATCTCTAAGATGACGTCTATGCAAATTTCGCGCTCGGCGCAAACGTGTGGCGCTAATAGTGCCCCACGAAACATGCGAAGCAGGTTTGCTGTAAATACGCGCTGTAACGTTCGTGAGCGCTAGTTATCGTTGAGATTCGACGTAGGGTGTTGATGTTAGTCAAGAATGCCTTTAAGAAGACGAAGAAGCCATTATCAACAGCTCACGGAGTTTGAACGAGGTCGTGTAATAGGGCTACGAGAAGGTGGGTTTTCTTTCCGCAATATTGCAGAACGACTTGGCAGGAATGTAGCCACTGTGCATGATTGTTGGCAGCGGTGGTCAAGGGAAGGTACGGTCTCAAGAAGATCGGGTTCCGGCCGGCCACGTGGCACTACTGAGAGGGAAGACCGCCGTGTACGGCGTATGGCCGTGGCGCATCGTACTGCTTCTGCGGCAGCAATTCGAGCTGCAGTTGACACCAAAGTGACACAACGAACTGTTACAAATCAGTTACTTGAAGGAAAGCTACGAACCAGAAGCCCTGTAGCGTGCATTCCACTAACTCCAAACCACTGCCGTTTGCGACGTCAGTGGTGTCAAGCTAGAGCTCATTGGAGGATGGAGTGGAGATCTGTTGTGTTTTCTGATAAAAGCCGGTTCTGCCTGGGTGCCAGTGATGGCAGTGTGTTGGTTAGAAGGAGGCCAGGTGAGCGCCTGCAACCAACCTGTTTGCGGCAGAAACACACTGGACCTACACCTAGAGTTATGGTCTGGGGAGCAATTTCCTATGACAGCAGGAGCACTCTCGTGGTTATCCCACGCACCCTGACGGCACAGATGTACGTCGGTCTAGTGATTCAACCTGTTGTGCTGCCATTCATGAACAGCATTCCAGGGGTGTTTTCCAACAGGATAACGCTCGCCCGCATACCGCTGTTGTAACCCAACGTGCTCTACAGAGTGTCGACATGTTGCCGTGGCCTGCTAGATCACCAGATCTTTCTCCAATCGAGCACGTATGGGACATCATTGGACGACAACTCCAGCGTCTCCCCCTACCAGCATTCCCCATCCCTGTATTGACCGACCAAGTGCAACAGGCATGGAACTCCATCCCACAAACTGACATCCAGCACCTGTACGACACAATGCATGAACGTTTGCGTGCTTGCATTCAACATTCTGGCGGTTACACTGGTTATTAATGTGCCAGCATTTCACATTTAAAATAGCTCTTCTCGCGCTTACATTAAGCTGTGATCTTGAAACCTTCATCGATTAAATATGTTACCTATACAAATTTATTGCCGCCATTTCATTCCTCTACAAAAAAATTTTTCGTGGTGTTGGGATTTTTTTCCGTCAGTGTATTACTCAGTCTCAGTTCTAAGGTATTCCTACAAATTTACTCTTACGCCAAACGTTGGTAAAACACTGCATCGAGAAATTCATGATTTGCCTTTCCCATGATATTAATTGGCTAGAGAAATATCCAATCTAATTTCTGAAAGCTAAGACGGCATAGCAAGGCCGGAGTAACAAATTGAAACATTTTTCGACATGCATATGCATGTCAAAATGCAAATAAAGATAAGTGCATTTCGACATGCATATACATGTCAAAATGCTAATAAAAATAAGTGTATATGCATTTGGGATGTAAGGTCAGGTGATGCCTAACATCACAGCCTCGCCTTGACAAATGTCAACCCCACCTTCTCGTGGTGCATCTTGTTCCCACTAAAGGGGCTCTGACGACAGCCAATAGCGGTATAACTATACCATCGGGATTAGAGGAAATGCTATCCCACACTCACCAACCCGCTTGGCCAACGTGGTGAGTTATGGCCAAACCCCTCCAAAATGACTCCACAACTTAAATCTTGGCCCTCAGTCTCCGGCAGCTGGAATGTACCTGGCCAAGGCAGCATCCAGTGCGACATGAAAGCCGATGGTGCTAAGAATCCCCGGACTAGGCTGCCATCTGATGCTGACCTTGGCTACGTATAACGGACGCTCTCTATCTTCTGATTCAAGCCGTCTTGAATTGGAAGAGGAACTACAAAGGATCAAGTGGGACATCATTGGGCTAAATGAGGTAAGGAGAAAAGGAGAAGATCTCATTGAACTGAAAAGTGGACATCTCTTCTACTATCGTGGAACAGATACTGGCAGAACTAGTGGTGTTGGATTTATAATAAACAAGAAACTGAAGGATAAAGTTGTAGAAGTTGAAAGTTCCTCTGACAGAGCTGCACGACTCGTTATCCAACTCTCGAGAAGATACAAGGCTCAGATTATTCAAACTTATGCACCCACCCCAAGTCATCCTGAAGGAAAAATTGAAGAATTTTATGAGGAAATTCGTCATCTAAATAATAAAGGTAAGCAGCACTTAAAGATAATTATGGGAGATTTCAATGCAAAAATAGGGCAACGGCAACAGAGTGAAACTTCAGTAGGTAAATTCGGTCACAGCAAGAGAAACCAGCGTAGAAATGCTCTCGTTGAGTTTGCAGAAGCTGAACGGTTATTCATCTTGAACTCCTTTTTCAAGAAAAAGCCACACAGGAAATGGACATGGAGATATCCAAATGGGACGACAAGTGAAATTGATTTTATTATGTGTAACAAAAAATTCGTCAAAGAAGACTGCAGTGTGCTAAACAAGTTCAACACAGGTAGTGACCATAGATTGGTGAGATGTAAGATGCACCTCAACACTAAACTCGAACGTGGCAAGCTCTTAAGACAAACAAAATGTATTGACATAACCAACCTTAAAAACACCATAATACCTTCAAAGTGGAACTGAAGAACAGATTCTCTGCTTTAGAAGGCCAAACATCGGAAGAAGTGGATATTTCTGAAGTTAACAGAAACGTAACCAAAGCTCTTATAGAAACAGCAACAAAATTAGCTGGGTCTAAGAACAAGTTGCATGTGAACAAATTATCAGGAAAAATCAAAATGTTGATGCAAAAAAGAAGAGAGATGACAACAACTAAAGAAGATGTGACTTCCAAAGTGGAATATATAGAGCTAAGAAAGACAGTACGAAAAGGTATCACTGAAGACGTAAGGAAATTCAACTGTGAACTAGTGAGGAAAGCAATTGAAAACAACCAATCCCTAAAGATAGCAAAGGTAGATCTCAGTAAAGGAAGAAAACAGATTATGGCACTGAGAAAAGAAGATAGTTCTGTAACAAGAAATAGAGGCGAAATTTTGACAAGAGTGAAAGATTTCTACTCCAAATTATATGAAAGGGATGATACATGTACTCCAGACATCACGAAAGATACCAGTATCAGAGTTCGTCCAGTCCTCCCAGCAGAAGTTGCACATGCAATCAAGAACATGAAGCGGGGAAAAGCTCCAGGAGAAGATGGAATTACTGTAGACATCATAAAAGAAGCAAGTGGAGAAATCCAAACAGTACTCGCCCAAATTTTTACTCGATGCCTTAATGAAGGGAAGATTCCTGAGGATTGGAACAACGCTACAATGATCCTACTACATAAAAAAGGTGACATTGAGGATCTCAGGAACTACAGACCTATCAGCCTCCTATCAGTGGTTTATACAATCTTTACTAAAGTTATTTCACACCGTTTGAAGGTAACACTGAACATGGCTCAACCGAGAGAACAAGCTGGATTCAGGAGTGGCTACAGCACAATAGATCATATCCACGTACTGAGAGAACTAATTGAAAGAGCGAGGGAATATGAACTTCCATTGTGCATGGCTTTTATTGATTATGAAAAAGCCTTTGATTCGGTGAAACCATCAGCAGTTACAATGGCTCTGAAATCCTGCGGTATTGAAAATGCATACATTAATATTATTAATAACATCTATGAAAATGCAAGTGCAAAGATTCGGCTATTTGAAAATGTAACACACATAAAAATTTGAAAGGGAGTGAGACCGGGTGACACCATATATCCCAAGCTCTTTAATGCCACATTGGAAAATGTCTTTCTATCACTGAACTGCGTAAACAAAGGGATACAGATTAATGGAGATTATCTAACCCACCTTCATTTTGCTGATGACGTAGTCATTTTTGCAACTACCCCATCAGAGCTGCTGAGTATAATCCAGGAACTTGCTGACAAGAGTAAAGAAGTAGGATTAAAAATGAACTTTCATAAGACAAAAGTGATGTTCAATGCTTTTACAAGAAATGAGGATTTATCGATTGATGGAGAAAAGCTGGAGATAACAGACACGTACTTTTATCTTGGACAGCAGATATCAAGTGAGGGTCACATTGATGAAGAAATTAATCGGCGTACAAAACTTGCCTGGAGTGTTTTTGGAAGAAACAGCATACTTTTCAAGAGCAATATGCCATTATGTCTTAAAAGAAAAGTGTTTGAGCAATGCATCCTTCCAATGCTTACGTATGGTGCAGAGACGTGGATCTTAACTATAAGAGACATACAAAGGCTGCAGACAACTCAAAGCAGCATGGAGAGGTGCATGCTTGGTGTAACCAGGAGAGATAAGAAGAGGAACTCGTGGATCCGAAAAATGACAAGAGCAGAAGACATTATGATCAGAGTTAAATCCCTGAAATGGCGATGGGCTGGACATACTGCCAGAAGGACAGACCATCGATGGACAGCCGAAATTTTAGATTGGATTCCAAGGGACAGGAAAAGACCCAGAAGAAGACCACATGGGAGATGGATGGACGAAATTCGAAAGTATGCGGGGGTGACATGGAGGAGACTGGCACAAGACAGACCGTTGTAGAGGAAACTTGGGGAGACCTTCGTCCAGCAGTGGATTGATAATGGTTGACAATGATGATGATGATGATGATGATGATGATATGCATTTACATGTAGTAGAGAAGCACACCGATAAAGCTCGTCAGAGTTTCCATTTTCCGTAAATTTGTGGAGGAAGAGGTTTGTTACGAGCCAGTTACTGATCGGCTGATCAAACAAATTAGTACAGTTCTCTGACATTCTGCACTTCAGTTTGGCGACGTATTTCATCACTATCAAGAAGCCAGCACATTGCATGGATTTGTATTTCATTATCTACATGCCAGCATGTGGCAGGAATGCCAGGTGTTGCATTTCGGGAATGCCAGGTGTTGCATTAGACAGTGCGGGTCAGTGCCATTTGATCTGCGTGGGACTGTATTTTCTGCGTGTATTATTTGTTCTGTTGGTCACACTTAAGGCTTTACGCACTAGAACAAACATCCACCACAGTTTTAGAAATGAAAATCATACCTATCTACAATGGAACCTCAGTTATAAGGTTTTCACTTTTATTCGTAATTCTGGGTTAAACCCGATATTTTACTGTAGTTCCTAATGCTTTTTTTTTAATTCGGTTATACGTAATTCATTTATACGCTTTTTGCAATACATGGCTCTTTGCAGTGGCGTAGCTTGGGTCCGAGACCTGGGCTATCTCATCAATCCCCTCCACCCCCACCCCCCAGTACTGTTTTTTTTAAATTGCGAAGTTTACTTTTTAATTGTTAAGTAATAGGAGTAACTTTTTGTTCTAAATTTCAGGTACATGCTATTGCTAACATGATACCAAATAATTATGAGGATTAGGATTTGAAAACACTTTTGTACACGAACTCCATTGTTCTTTCCTTTTGTGTGAACTTGAGTGTTACGTTTTCACAAAAATGTTTCTTCCGAGTAATTTTTCATATTTTAAAATAATGTTTTTCTCTATTGACAAACCAGCCAAGTTGCTGGAATGTAATACATGTCCTTGTGTGGTTCTAAGATGTAACTTGATTCTTTTTAATACAGAAAAACTTCTTTCGGCAGTTGCAGTTGTTGATGGAAAGTTTAATATTAGGTGTGCTAATTTGTACACCTCACTAAACACTATGTCCAATTTATTCGACTTTATGTAACAAGTAATGTCTCTTACTGATTTGTTTTTGTATTCATCAAGGGAATACACCTTCAGTTCATTTTTTAGTCAAGCTGTATCAAAATTTGAAGCATAAAGTACTTTATGTTCTGACTATAAATGTTCAGGAAAGTTTTCACAAAATTTATCAAAACATTTCGAATCCAACAAAGCCACGAATTTAAGGTACGACATCACTGATTTTAATTCACATTGGCACTTCACACAAACTGAAATAACTCTCGTGAAACACGTCCTGTTGCAGGCGAAAGCATGCCAGTGACTAAGCTAGTTGAAGTCTTCTCTTTTCTGAGCGAACCGTTGCGCAAAGCAATGGTCCATTCCCCTCCATACGCTCATTCATGTTGTCATAGAAACGCTAGCAGGCGATCGTATGGAATTTCTTCGATTCAGAACAGCGAAGACTGGAAGACGTGCTTGCGTTATGCCGTTGGTTATCGCTCACAAGTATGATTATCTTAATCGAAAGAAGCAAATCCCCTCGTGTGTTTTTTTTCGCACCAAAAGCATCGACATATCTTAATGCCGTTGATAATTAACTTTTATTTGTGTATATTTAATTGACTTTTATTTGTGCATTCTCTGGACTTCGCAGCTAGCTTCGAATATACGCCACTGGCTCTTTGATTCTTTTATAATTAATCCAGTATACAACTCTGAGAGAATTGAGGGAACGGCGTTGTGTTCCTTTGTGTACAGCCAAAGTTGAACCTTGATTCCATCAGAGAAGGGAATGTTGTTTATTTCCGGGTTGGATGAAAAACTGGTTTCGTATTTCATGACTCCCGGGCGAATAAAGAATTTTTTTCTGGGGCGGGCGGAGCCGACGGAAAATGGAAATTTCTGAAATCTGTCAATACAAATAGAAAGTTAATGAAAACTAGAAGAAAACATTGAAGCGGTTTTTTTTTCAAATGCAAGTTGGTGCATGTTTATTAAATTAACGCATTTTTTCTAAAGTAAGTCGCATTTTAACTAAAAACATAAAAAAAATGAAACACTATTGGAGGAGGGCCAAGACATTCTTGCCCCACCCCCTCCTCTAAATACGCCCCTGAGTAACGAATCACTGGGACGTGTAACTTTGTGGCTCCACCGTTTAGTAGGACATAGAATTGAGATTATAATTGTATCATAAATATTCAACATTGTGGTTTCAAATGGATAAATGGATGCACTCAGAATCCGCAGAAAAAACAGATGTTAATTCAGGAGTTCCATAGTGAAGCACTCGTCTCAGATTCTTAGTTGCGTAGATTTCACTTCATCTAGAATTAGGAGTTTTATAGACAGATAGAATCGTCAAATGAGACTTTTGATTTTCCCAGGCTTTATGAATTTTGCAATGCGATCAAATATATTAAAATTTGTAACGCTTTTTTTCCTTTTCCGCCAATTCAACGGTAAATAAATCATTATTGAGGAACATTTTATACTTCTCTTAAAGCATAAAATTCACAATAGTATTATTCACATTTTGAAATTTCGTTTATAGTCTTCTTACATTTATACATTTTTTACGGCCATCCCCTAGAAAAACGTACAACCGAGGTTCCACTGTACATCGTGAAATTGATATTAATTGCAAAGAAGTGTAAAATGGAAATTATTGGCCAACTTGTGAACAATTTGCCACTGCGATAAAATCCCGGGTCATGGGAAGAGAAAAAGTTTTGGAGGGCAGCGTGCAACTCATGAAAGTTGGAGAAGTCGTATCCACGCAAATGATTGTCGAGTGAAAGAAATCAGTGATAGTCTGAAGAACAGATATCTGGTGAATCAGCTGGATGGCATAAAAGCTCCCACTCAGGTTTTTTTGATAATTTTTCTGGTCAATGAAGCGGAGTGGGCACGAGCGTTATCTTGAAGGAGCAGAACTCCCTTTCTGTTGGCCAGGCCTGCGTCCTTCTTTTTCAGGTTCTCATGCACACGTTTCAGTTGCTCACAGTACACTGCATCGGTGATAGTTTGGCAGCGTTGCAAGAGTTCATAATGAACAACACCACGTGCTGTCCACCATACACACATCATAACTTTACATGGATGCAGTGAAAGCTTCGATGTGTGAGGAATTGAATCACTGGTGAACAACCAATATCTGAAATGTTTTGAGATGCTGTCTGGACCCACATCTCATCACATGTGAGTATCCTGTCCAAAACCGGTTCCTTGTCATAGCGAGACAACAATTCAAGACAAGATGAGGCACGTTGCTGTTTGTTCACTGCAGACAATTCGTGGAGGACCAACTTAGGCAATTTCTGTGCCTTACCTATGGCATGCAGGTGTCTTCTGAAGGTTTCATAACTAACACCAAATGCCTGGGATAATTCCTGGCATGTTTGGCTTTTATCCTTCTCAATAGCAACTTTCAGAGCTTCTGTATCAAGACTACTCAGGGACTTGTCTTGAAGAGATTCATCTCTGTCTCTGAACTTTCAAAAGCAATTCCGAGTTGTACGTTCCTTCACAGCATCTGCTCCGAATGCTAACCAAATGCGACGAGTTGTTTCTGCAGCAGATGAATCGAATTTAAATTCGTATAACAAACCCCCGCGAATAGTCTTCACTGATACCACCATTGAAAGCGCACGTTTACCACTACCAAACTGCTTACTCATCTGATTCATATGCGCAGGGTATCTTGGTACCTCAGCTGACGACATACCGCGGGCGGGGGAAACGCCATCTCTCTGCAAATTCAGTCATTACAAGTTGTTTCTTTTGCTCCTCCGAAAAACGGCAAATGATTTTGTGGCTACCTGATATCTTTTCCTTCTTGTCTTCCGAGTTCAATGATCGAAAGACATTCTTCAATGTGGCATTGTAAAGCTTGGGAGATATGGTGACACTTTGTCTCACTCCTTTTCCAATATGTGTACGTACTGTGTCTTCGAACAGTAGAACCTTTGTATTTGCATTTCCATAGATCTTATAAATACGCCCATACTAATAAAAAATTATCATCTGAAAGGAGTCGAGATACGACTTCGATTTTTACAGCATTTGTTAATTGGGCAATATCGCATTTCGGAGTCATACGTGCATGCGTACCGCTTTTAGGCAAATCAGATCGCGCAACGCCACAGACTGGAAACCGTCCGTTTTTATGTTATAAGCACCGGGTTGCTCGGTCGGCATGGCAGTGCTTGGTCAGCAGAGGACAACGTTGCCCCATCGACGTGTGAGACAATCGTACAGTCGCATTAGCAAGTTCAATACAGTAGAGATCTATTATCGGCATAAGAAACTGCGATGCTTCCCACCGGGAGATTGCCGGTCGGGTGGAGCGGAGTGTGTCCGTTGTGGCAAGAGTATGCATGGACTGGTACGAAAAAGGGCGTAAGACACGAAGAGAAGGTTCTGGACGTTGTACACAGACAACGCCGACGGACAACCGTCATCTCATGAGGATGTCTTTGAGTGACCGTTCTTGATCATCAAAGGCGTTAATACAGCAGTGGCGAACTGTTACGCATTCTCCCATGTCAGCTGTAACAGTACGTCGCCGGTTATTACAGTTCGGACTTCAGGCTCGTCGACCCCTCTTCAGGCTACTTTTTACACCGCAGCAATGGACTGACAGGTTGCAATGATGCATCTAACAAAGGGAGTAGCTGCCGAATGTCACAATATCGTATCACAAACGCGCTTTTGTTCAGGCGAAAACGATGACCTCGTCTGCATCCGCCGACGACAGGGGGAAAGCGTCAAGAAGAGTGTTTTAACAGCAGACATATCGCACTAACACGAGGCATTATGGCCTGGTGAGCTATCGGGTACGAAAGCAGATCACCCTTCGTAAGAGTCCGTAACACCATAACAAGTGTCTGTTACGGTCACTGATATTCTAAAGTCGATTGCCCTTCCGTGCCTGCTGGGCGTCCACTGAGCCATATTTCAGCAGGACAATGCACACTGCATGTTGCAGCAACAACACGTGCCTCCTTCAGGCATAACAACGTTTCACTTCTGCCGTGACCGGCAGCCGAATTTATCACCCGTATAAAATTATAAGGATATACCCAAACGCCAGGTGCAGCGGTACGAAGTCTGCCAGCAACACTTGATGAACTTTTGTCGCGGGTCAATGCAGCCTAGATGGCTACTCCACAGGACACCATTCACCCATTATTTAATTCGATGTCACAGAACGTACAAGTGTACGATCGTCCGCCAGCAACTCTTGATGAACTTTTGTCGCGGGTCAATGCAGCCTGGATGGCTATTCCACAGGACACCATTCACCCATTATTTGATTCGATGTCACAGAACGTACAAGTGTACGATCGTCCGCCAGCAACTCTTGATGAACTTTGGACGTGGGTCAATGCAGCCTGGATGGCTATTCCAAAGGACACCATTCACCCATTATTTGATTTGATGCCTCAGCTGTACGATCGTCCGCTGGCAACTCTTGACGAACTTTGGACGTGGGTCAATACAGCCTGGATGGTTATTTCACAGGACACCATTCACACATTATTTGATTCGATGCCTCAGCTGTACGATCGTCCGCCTGCAACTCTTGACGAACTTTTGGACGTGGGTCAATGCAGCCTGGTTGGCTATTCCGCAAGACACAATTCACACATTATTTGATTCGATGCCTCAGCTGTACGATTGTCCGCCGGCAACTCTTGTTGAACTATGGACGTGGGTCAATACAGCCTGGATGGCTATTCGGCAGGACACCCTTCACCCATTATTTGATTCGATGTCACAGAACGTACAAGTGTACGATCGCCCGCCAGCAACTCTTCATGACCCTTGGACGTGGGTCAATGCAGCCTGGATGGCTATTCCACAGGACACCATTCACACATTATTTGATTCGATGTCACAGAACGTACAAGTGTACGATCGTCCGCCAGCAACTCTTGATGAACTTTGGACGTGGGGCAATGCAGCCTAGATGGCTATTCCACAGGACACCATTCACCCATTATTTAATTCGATGTCACAGAACGTACAAGTGTACGATCGTCCGCCAGCAACTCTGGATGAACTTTGGACGTGGGTCAATGCAGCCTGGATGGCTATTCCACAGGACACCATTCACACATTATTTGATTGCCTCAGCTGTACGATCGTCCGCCGGCAACTCTTGACGAACTTTGGACGTGGGTCAATACATCCTGGATGGCTATTTCACAGGACACCATTCACACATTATTTGATTCGATGCCTCAGCTGTACGATCGTCCGCCAGCAACTGTTGTTGAACTTTGGACGTGGGTCAATACAGCCTGGATGGCTATTCCACAGGACACCATTCACCCATTATTTGATTTGATGTCACAGAACGTACAAGTGTACGATCGTCCGCCAGCAACTCATGATGAAATTTGGACGTGGGTCAATGAAGCCTGGATGGCTATTCCACAGGACACCATTCACACATTATTTGATTCGATGCCACAGAACATACAGGTGTGCGATCGTCCGCCATCAACTCATGATGAAATTTGGACGTGGGTCAATGCAGCCTGATTGACTATTCCACAGGACACCATTCACACAATATTTGATTCGATGCCTCACGCGTACAGCAGGTGATACAAATCAGAGGTGGCCACACCGATTATTAGCTGCACTGACGCACCTGGTACATATGACACTGAGGTGGCAATAATTTGTTCTGCATTGCCTAATGAACATATCTTGTAAAAATCAAAGTATTAGCTGGACTTCTTTCAGGTGTTCTGGTTTTTATGAACACGAGTGTATCATTATAAACTTAGCTCGGGATTAACTTGAATCCCAGTGCTGCACTGCGTGGTTAAAAGTAACTAAGTTGTGACGAAGCGTAACTTCGTAGCTCTTCTGTTTCACACCTGAATTTTACAAACTGTAATGTACTAACAAGGAATAGTCTGTAATTTTTCTCGCTGTGAAGAATATAATTTACAAAGTACTTCCATAGAGATGTTTTAATTTAAGGTAAACTAGAGCGACTGAAGAAAAATAATAATTACCTGAGCATGTGTTCCTTCAGTATTGCACAACTGAAATTTAAGAATGCCTGTACTTTCCCTGAAACATACATTTTAAACCATTCATGCGTTGCTTCTTTCACTTCCTAGTACAGATGAAACGTTTTGACAAGACGATTACGTAACTGCCTCAAAGATACACTCACTGTCATAAAAATCCTCGCACCAAGAAGGAGGCGTCGGATTGAAATGAGATTTTAGTAGTGAGATGGTATACACCAAGGACAGAAGTAGATGTAAATGACGGAGAATGCTCCAAGGATGCATCCTTCTAGGAGAAAGATGGGGGGCGTGGCCTGGTGCAGAAGGATAGGGGGCGTGGCTTGTGACAGGAGGATGAGAGGGCGTGGCAGATGGCGCTAGTGTGTTGGGTGGATGCTGATGTGCTGTCCCCTAGCGGTGCTTTTTGGAACTTTCGATGGATTTTTGCCGGATGGCAATGACCGAGTGGGGGTAGACATAGGGGGATGTCAACTCGATTTGCTGCCCCTTAGTGGTGCTTTTTGGAAATTTCGATGCATCTTTGAGGGATGGAAACGACTGAGTGGGGGTAGACATAGGGGGATGTCAACTCGATTTGCTGCCCCTTAGTGGTGGTGCTTTTTGGAAATTTCGATGCATCTTTGAGGGATGGAAACGACCGAGTGGGGGAAAGGGGATGCGTACGCGATGTGCTGTCTCTTAGTGGTGCTTTTTGGAACTTTACGTTTTTCTCGGGAGATTAATTGGACTTTGACAAATTTTTAGGAAGTCTTTCCAATATGTTTTCTTTCCACGAATTTGTTTTATTAAACTTATATTTTTAGAACTTCCGTGAAGTATTAGGGATTTTTATAGACGTTGCATTATTTTTTTTCGCTCGAGTTTATAAAAAATGCTCTGATGGTCCCAGCGAGATTCGAACTCGCATTTCTTCGTTCAGAAAGCTGACGTTCTTCCTACGAGACCATTGGGAAAAGATGCTTGAAAGAGGAAGATGCTTGTTCATGGAGTCAGAATATTTTTGGAGAACTTTTCTTGGAATTTCATTTAAAATAATGAAATTCCAAGGAATTTCATTTAAAATAGCAACTCATGATGAAATTTGGACGTGGGTCAATGCAGCCTGGATGGCTATTCCACAGGACACCATTCGCCCATTCTTTGATTCGATGACACAGAACGTACAAGTGTACGATCGTCCTCCAGCAACTCTTGATGAACTTTGGACGTGGGCCAATGCAGCCTGGATGGCTATTCCACAGGACACCATTCACACAATATTTGATTCGATGTCACAGAACGTACAAGTGTACGATCGTCCGCCTGCAACTCTTGATGAACTTTGGACGTGGGTCAATGCAGCCTGGATGGCTATTCCACAGGACACCATTCACCCATTATTTGATTCGATGTCACAAAACGCACAAGTGTACGATCGTCCGCCAGCAACTGTAGATGAACTTTATACGTGGGTCAATGCAGCCTTTATGGATATTCCACAGGACACCATTCACCCATTATTTGATTCGATGTCACAGAACGTACAAATGTACGATCGTCCTGCAGCAACTCTTGATGAACTTTGGACTTGGGTCAATGCAGCCTGGATGGCTATTCCGCAGGACACCATTCACACATTATTTGATTCGATGCCTCAGCTGTACGATCGTCCGCCAGCAACTCTTGTTGAACTTTGGACGTGGGTCAATACATCCTGGATGGCTATTCCACAGGACACCATTCACCCATTATTTGATTCGATGTCACAGGACGTACAAGTGTACGATCGTCCGCGAGCAACTCTTGATGAACTTTGGACGTGGGTCAATGCAGCCTTAATGGCTATTCCACAGGACACCATTCACACATTATTTGATTCGATGCCACAGAACGCACAGGTGTGCGATCGTCCGCCATCAACTCATGATGAAATTTGGACGTGGGTCAATGCAGCCTGATTGGCTATTCCACAGGACGCCATTCACACAACATTTGATACGATGCCTCACGCGTACAGCAGGTGATACAAATCAGAGGTGGCCACACCGATTATTAGCTACACTGACGCACCTGGTACATATGACACTGAGGTTGCAATAATTTGTTCTGCATTGCCTAATGAACATATCTTGTAAAAATCAAAGTATTAGCTGGACTTCTTTCATGTGTTCTGGTTTTTATGAACACGAGTGTATCATTATAAACTTAGCTCGGGATTAACTTGAATCCCAGTGCTGCACTGCGTGGTTAAAAGTAACTAAGTTGTGACGAAGCGTAACTTCGTAGCTCTTCTGTTTCACACCTGAATTTTACAAACTGTAATGTACTAACAAGGAATAGTCTGTAATTTTTCTCCCTGTGAAGAATATAATTTACAAAGTGCTTCCATAGAGATGTTTTAATTTAAGGTAAACTAAAGCGACTGAAGAACAATAATAATTACCTGAGCATGTGTTCCTTCAGTATTGCACAACTGAAATTTAAGAATGCCTGTACTTTCCCTGAAACATACATTTTAAACCATTCATGCGTTGCTTCTTTCACTTCCTAGTACAGATGAAACGTTTTGACAAGACGATTACGTAACTGCCTCAAAGATACACTCACTGTCATAAAAATCCTCGCACCAAGAAGGAGGCGTCGGATTGAAATGAGATTTTAGTAGTGAGATGGTATACACCAAGGACAGAAGTAGATGTAAATGACGGAGAATGCTCCAAGGATGCATCCTTCTAGGAGAAAGATGGGGTGTGTGGCCTGGTGCAGAAGGATAGGGGCGTGGATTGCGACAGAAGGAGCAGGGTCGTGCTTGTGACAGGTGGATGAGAGGGCGTGGATTGCGACAGAAGGAGCAGGGTCGTGCTTGTGACAGGTGGATGAGAGGGCGTGGCAGATGGCGCTAGTGTGTTGGGTCGATGCTGTTGTGCTGTCCCCTAGCGGTGCTTTTTGGAACTTTCGATGGATCTTTGACGGATGGCAATGACCGAGTGGGGGTAGACATAGGGGGATGTCTACTCGATTTGCTGCCCCTTAGTGGTGCTTTTTGGAACTTTCGATGCATCTTTGAGGGATGGAAACGACCGAGTGGGGGTCTCCTATCGGTGCTTTTTGGAACTTTACGTTTTTCTCGGGAGATTTATTGGACTTTGACAAATATTTAGGAAGTCTTTCCAAAATGTTTTCTTTCCACGAATTTGTTTCATTAAACTTATATTTTTAGAACTTCCGTGAAGTATTAGGGATTTTTATAGACGTTGCATTATTTTTTTCGCTCGAGTTCATAAAAAATGCTCTGATGGTCCCAGCGAGATTCGAACTCGCATTTCTTCGTTCAGAAAGCTGACGTTCTTTCTACGAGACCATTGGGAAAAGATGCTTGAAAGAGGAAGATGCTTGTTCATGGAGTCAGAATATTTTTGGAGAACTTTTCTTGGAATTTCATTTAAAATAATGAAATTCCAAGGAATTTCATTTAAAATAGCAACTCATGATGAAATTTGGACGTGGGTCAATGCAGCCTGGATGGCTATTCCACAGGACACCATTCACACAATATTTGATTCGATGTCACAGAACGTACAAGTGTACGATCGTCCGCCAGCAACTCTTGATGAACTTTGGACGTGGGTCAATGCAGCCTGGATGGCTATTCCACAGGACACCATTCACCCATTATTTGATTCGATGTCACAAAACGTACAAGTGTACGATCGTCCGCCAGCAACTCTAGATGAACTTTATACGTGGGTCAATGCAGCCTTTAGGAATATTCCACAGGACACCATTCACCCATTATTTGATTCGATGTCACAGAACGTACAAGTGTACGATCGTCCTGCAGCAACTCTTGATGAACTTTGGACTTGGGTCAATGCAGCCTGGATGGCTATTCCGCAGGACACCATTCACACATTATTTGATTCGATGCCTCAGCTGTACGATCGTCCGCCAGCAACTCTTGTTGAACTTTGGACGTGGGTCAATACATCCTGGATGGCTATTCCACAGGACACCATTCACCCATTATTTGATTCGATGTCACAGGACGTACAAGTGTACGATCGTCCGCGAGCAACTCTTGATGAACTTTGGACGTGGGTCAATGCAGCCTTAATGGCTATTCCACAGGACACCATTCACACATTATTTGATTCGATGCCACAGAACGCACAGGTGTGCGATCGTCCGCCATCAACTCATGATGAAATTTGGACGTGGGTCAATGCAGCCTGATTGGCTATTCCACAGGACACCATTCACACAACATTTGATACGATGCCTCACGCGTACAGCAGGTGATACAAATCAGAGGTGGCCACACCGATTATTAGCTACACTGACGCACCTGGTACATATGACACTGAGGTTGCAATAATTTGTTCTGCATTGCCTAATGAACATATCTTGTAAAAATCAAAGTATTAGCTGGACTTCTTTCATGTGTTCTGGTTTTTATGAACACGAGTGTATCATTATAAACTTAGCTCGGGATTAACTTGAATCCCAGTGCTGCACTGCGTGGTTAAAAGTAACTAAGTTGTGACGAAGCGTAACTTCGTAGCTCTTCTGTTTCACACCTGAATTTTACAAACTGTAATGTACTAACAAGGAATAGTCTGTAATTTTTCTCCCTGTGAAGAATATAATTTACAAAGTGCTTCCATAGAGATGTTTTAATTTAAGGTAAACTAAAGCGACTGAAGAACAATAATAATTACCTGAGCATGTGTTCCTTCAGTATTGCACAACTGAAATTTAAGAATGCCTGTACTTTCCCTGAAACATACATTTTAAACCATTCATACGTTGCTTCTTTCACTTCCTAGTACAGATGAAACGTTTTGACAAGACGATTACGTAACTGCCTCAAAGATACACTCACTGTCATAAAAATCCTCGCACCAAGAAGGAGGCGTCGGATTGAAATGAGATTTTAGTAGTGAGATGGTATACACCAAGGACAGAAGTAGATGTAAATGACGGAGAATGCTCCAAGGATGCATCCTTCTAGGAGAAAGATGGGGTGTGTGGCCTGGTGCAGAAGGATAGGGGGCGTGGATTGCGACAGAAGGAGCAGGGTCGTGCTTGTGACAGGTGGATGAGAGGGCGTGGCAGATGGCGCTAGTGTGTTGGGTCGATGCTGTTGTGCTGTCCCCTAGCGGTGCTTTTTGGAACTTTCGATGGATCTTTGACGGATGGCAATGACCGAGTGGGGGTAGACATAGGGGGATGTCAACTCGATTTGCTGCCCCTTAGTGGTGCTTTTTGGAACTTTCGATGCATCTTTGAGGGATGGAAACGACCGAGTGGGGGAAAGGGGATGCGTACGCGGTGTGCTGTCTCCTATCGGTGCTTTTTGGAACTTTACGTTTTTCTCGGGAGATTTATTGGACTTTGACAAATATTTAGGAAGTCTTTCCAAAATGTTTTCTTTCCACGAATTTGTTTTATTAAACTTATATTTTTAGAACTTCCGTGAAGTATTAGGGATTTTTATAGACGTTGCATTATTTTTTTCGCTCGAGTTCATAAAAATTGCTCTGATGGTCCCAGCGAGATTCGAACTCGCATTTCTTCGTTCAGAAAGCTGACGTTCTTCCTACGAGACCATTGGGAAAAGATGCTTGAAAGAGGAAGATGCTTGTTCATGGAGTCAGAATATTTTTGGAGAACTTTTCTTGGAATTTCATTTAAAAGTGCAGTGTGAGGGGGAGTGGACGTTATTTGAATTGTGAGAGAGTTGGTGTGAACATGAATTTTTCTGTTACGGTGGAACATCTCTCGTTGAATTGTTGTAATGGAGGATGTAATGAAACAGACGTATTTTACAGCCGTAAACGAAGGAAGTTTCGGTGGGGTGAATGCTTTATTCCGTGTTGTCAAGAAAGAAGGTGTCAAGAAAAAATACGTGGAAAAATGGCTGAAGAGGGAGAAAACGTACACCCTCCACAAACCGACGAGACGTCATTTTCCAAGAAACAGATTGTTGGTGAATAAAATAGATCAACAGTTTCAAGCTGACCTGGTTTACCTTCCCAGTTTGAGTCGACATAATGATGGATTTCCTTACTTGTTGACGTGTATTGATATATTTTCCAAATATGCGTGGGTGATTCCCTTATAACAAAAGTCGGGGTCCCATATCGTTCAAGCGTTTTCCAAGATTTTCGAACAGAGAAAACCATTAAAACTGCAAACTGATAAAGTAACTGAATTTAAGATAAGAACAAAGAATTTCAAAAGTTTTTAAAACATCACGAGGTGCATTTCTTTACGCCGAACAACGAGACGAAAGCAAGTGTTGTGGAAAGATTCAATCGCACGTTGAAAACTAGAATGTGGCGATTCTTTACAAGTCAAAACACCTTCAGATTCGTCGACGTGCTCGACGATTTAGTCCACAGTTACAATCATTCTCCCCATCGAAGTATAAAAATGAAGTTTGTGGAAGTGAACGAAAACAATGAAAAGCAAGTGTTTCAAAATCTCTATTGTGGCCTCAAGAGGGAAAAACCCTTGTAATTTATATTCCAAGTCAACGATCACGTAAGGATTTCTAAAACCAAATTAACGTTTAAAAAGGGATAAGAGTCAAATTGGACGGAAGAAGTGTTTCTGGTGAGTGACCACATTCCAAGATCCCGTCCCGTGTACAAAGTAAAAGATTTATTGAATGAAGAGCTAGAAAGGACATTTTACGCCGAAGAGTTTCCAAAAGTGACACTTTCCGAGTCCTTTCCTGTGGAACGTGTTCAGAAGAAACGCAAAAGAAAAGGAAAAATGGAATACTTTGTTAAGTTTAAAGGCTACTCCGATAAATTCAACGCATGGATCCCCGCGGAAGACTTGACCTCGCTATAAAACCGGCCTTATTTTTAAATGAAACGTCATTCGTCAAGATGAGTTTCTATCTGACACTACCGAGCGACAGCTCTCTCGGATACTTTTTGGACAACAAAATATCCCATTTTATAACACGTCTTCCTTCCCCAACCGAACTGAATGGAGACTGGGAAGTGGGACTCGTTGAACTCCTCTACCCCCATTCGTGGTATAATATCACGAAAAATGCCAACCATTTCGAATACGATTTTAGAAACGGTCAGTTTAAAACGGGAAGAATATCTCCATGCCATTACGAGTCTATAGCGGACATTGTTAAATCCATGATCAATCACTTTGCCAATAAAATCTTTTTGAATTATAATAAAGCGACTCAAAAGGTCAAGTCAACTCTTCTTATTGATACGAGCTTGGTTTTGTTCCCAGGGATTGAGGAAATCTTAGGATACCAACCCATACAACTTTCAGCAGTGAGTGGAGCTGTCTCGGTAAATGGTGAATTTATCGCAGATCTAAACGGTCGATTTTCTCTGTTGTATGTGTACAGTGATATTGTGGAACCGCAACCGGTAGGAAACATGGTTGCTCCTGTCCTTCGCATCGTTAAAGCGAGTGGTGTGGATGGAGAGATGGTGAGCGCTTTGTTCGATCGGCCTCATTATTTGCCTCTTGCAAGAAAAAATTTCCAAACCATCGAAATGGTTTTAATGAATCACATAGGTCAATTAGTGCCATTTGAACGTGGAACAGCGATCGTGAAACTACATTTTTGTCTCAAGCATCTCTAATCATGTACGAACCATACCGCTGCTGTACGAAATCCTTCGAGGATTATTACGTCAGTCAAACTGGAAAAGGAATAGCTTACTATCAAGGAGTGCCACTACAAAAAGGTTATGGACTTGGAGGACTTTTTCGTTCATTACTTAGAGCGGCGGTACCATTATTTAAACAAGGTGCTAAAACGCTCGGAAAACAAGTCTTACGAACGGGTATGGATCTCGCCAATGACGTCATTCTCGGTAAAGATGTAAAAACGGCAACCAAACAACGTGCTAAAGAAGCAGGACAAATTCTCACTGATAAAGCAGCTTCTTAAGTGAAGAAAATGTTGGGGGAAGCGTTAAAAGAAAGAGAAAAACGAAGAACCGAATCATTTGTTCAAAGAAAGCCAAGAGGACCCCACGCGATATTTTTGATCCGTAAAGCATGGCTATGATTCACAGTCATTCTTCTGTATGTCTCAAGTCGGAATTGGATTTATTTGCTTTACCGCCTACCCAAACGAGCATAGAAAAAGGACAATGGATCGAATATCCTCCCTTGGCCAACATTCGAGATGGAGGACATCTGGAATTTAATATTTCTGGGAGTGGAGAAGAATACATGGACTTGTCTTCCAGCCAACTCTACGTGAAAATTAAAATTATGAAAGCTGACAATTCTGCCCTAGCTGACAAAGAGCCCGTGGGTCCCATTAACTGTTTTCTTCATTCTCTGTTTTCTCAAGTCGACATCAGTTTAAACGAAAGAGTGATTTCCTCATCAAGCAACACGTATCCCTAGAGAGCTTATATTGAAACTCTACTGAATTACGGAGAAGAAGCAAAGTAATTCTATTTAGCATGTGAAGGTTTTAACAAGGATACAGCCGGACAACTACACGAAATAAATCCCACGAATGATGCAACAAACAAAGGATTACATCAACGCTACGAACTCATAAAAGAAAGCAAGACGCTGCATATGGTTGGACCCTTGGACAGCGATTTATTTTATCAAAACAGACTGCTGCTCAATTTAGTGGATATGAAAATCAAACTGGTTCGAAGTAAACCCGATTTCTGCCTTGTTTCCTCCTCCGGTACCCCCAATTACAGAGTTCTCATCAAACATGCATCCATGTTTGTGAGAAAAGTGAAAGTCAACCCGGGAGTTGCCATCGGTCATGCAAAAGCTTTAGAAAAATCTCCTCCCAAGTATCCCATTGATCGTGTTTTATGCAAAGTGTATTCCGTCTCTCAAGGAAGTATGTCCTTCGTGCAAGACAACGTATTCCTCGGACAAATGCCCAAAAGACTGGTTATTGGATGTGTAGACAACGACGCTTTTAATGGTACATATAAATCCAACCCATTTGAATTCAAGCATTATGATATCAACTTTATCGCCCTGTACGTTGACGGACAGCCAGTTCCTCATAAACCTCTAGAACCCAATTTTGAAAAGGGAAGCACAATTCGTTCCTTCCACAGTCTATTTCAAGGCACCGAGAAACTGGGTCAGGACCATGGAATATTTATCTGTTGTGCGGAATTTTCCAAGGGATACACTCTTTATGCATTCGATCTCAGTCCGGACCTATGCGATGGAGAACATTTGAACCTGATCCATCAAGGAAATTTAAGAGTGGAAATCAAATTTGGAAAAGCTTTGGTAAAAACCATTTCTGTGCTAATCTATGCAGAGTTCCAGAACATTATTGAAATTTCCAAGTCCAGAAACATTCTTTGTGATTTCTCCAATTGAAGAAATGAACAGTATACAAATAACCAAGTCCTTAAAGCAAGATCACGAGACCCGACGTTCTTTCCTCGGAGTGTTTGCCTGTGACCGCCTTCCCAAGAGAATTGTCAAGTTCCCAGCATGCCTTGTTGTGAATACGGACCGACATGGAAATCCTGGAAAACACTGGTTGGCTATTTATATGTCAAACCTCAAAACAATGGAATGTTTTGATTCTTTCGGACATTCTCCAGAATATTTTCAAGGACCTATTGCTCAATTTGTCTCCAAGTTTGAAACTATGAATTTTAATGATGTACCTCTTCAAAGTTCGTTTACGGCCGTATGTGGTCAATTTTGTATTTTCTTCCTTTATTCTAGATGTCGCGGAAAAAGCTTGTACTCCATTGTAAGAAATTTTCGATGGAAATCTGAAACAAACGACGTGCGTGTCTATCATTTTGTTTGAAATAAATTTGGAATTGTAACAAAATTTAGAATTCAAAATAAAAATTGATTTCAACTCTATTTTATGTGTCTTTAAATTATTTTGTAAGTTCTTGAACGACCTCAGTTGACAACATGGAAGTGCTCAGACTGCAACATCCTTTCACAGCTCTGATAGCGGGTCCTACGGGATGTGGAAAGACCCAGTTTGTAAAACGCTTACTTCAGCATCAAGGGGAAGTCATCTCTCCGTCTCCCGAACACGTGGTGGGGTTCTATGGGGTTCACCAAACATTGTATGATGAAATAGAAAACGCGACATTTGTGGAAGGCATCCCCTCTAATTTCCATGACTATGTGAAAGGAAGAACACTGTTTGTCATTGACGATCTCATGACTGAATACGGAAGTGATAAAAAATTAACTCACTTGTTCACTAGAGGGAGTCATCATTTCAATGTGTCCGTGATATTCATTACTCAAAATATTTTTCATAAAGGTAAAGAAATGCGAGAAATTTCACTGAATGCGCATTACTTGTTTCTGTTTAAATCACGAAGAGATGTGAATCAAATCACTCATTTAGGTAGGCAGTTGTACCCTAGCAAACTTAATTTTTTTCAAGAAGTGTATATGGATGCCACGAAATCCCCTTACAGCTATTATTGATTGATCTAAAACCTGAGACAAAGAAAGAATTCAGATTACGCTCCCAGATACTTCCGGGAGACATTCAAGTAATATATCATCAACCTCGGTGAAATGAAATAAGTCTCAGCTTTCATCATGACGCTGTCTAAGCAACAGGTCCAACTTTTATGCATGATTCAACACTGTCCAAAAAAAGTATTAAAAGACCTAATATCGAAGTGTAGAAAAAATGGAATTAAAGCACTATGCGAAGTTTGTATGAATACGTTAAAAGGAAATATTCCGCTTTCTCCCACCCAGAAACATTCATTGCAACGACATAAGCACACCTTGCGAGCTCTCTCTCGAAAACAGACACCTCTGTATAAAAAGAGGAAACTCATTATTCAAAAAGGGGGATTTTTAGGTGTGTTGATTTCCGCTGCTCTCAGCGTATTAACGACTCTGCTTACGAAATAATAGAATTTGCCAAGAAAATGGTTCTGATTCCCGAAGAACGGATTTGCCGTCATATGCCAACAGACGAAACGCTAACGGACTTGGACAAAGAAATGAAAAAAATTCTCGTAAGCAACGAGTCTGACGAAGTAAAAATGAAATTATATAATCAAGTCTTGAATAAGCACATTCATGTTTCCAGTTTTAATCCTGAAGTTACATCTCACGAAACCCCATCGAGAACTGAAGAACCAGTGAAAGAAGAACATGTCAAAGACGAGAAAGTCAAAGATGTTGTGGAAGACCTTATCGTTCAGTCCGTTCCTTCTAACTTAAAACGAAATGCAAAAAATGTGCTGGACGTCTTTAAAACGAACTCTGATATTATTGACTGGAGTCCCAAGGCCGAATTTAAATATAATGGACGCATTGTGAAAAACACGAATATAGTAGACCTCATAGACTCTAAGATTCGAAGCAAGGGATCTAACCTGTACATACCTCCTGAATTTGTATAAGCATTAAAAGACATTAATTTGCCCAAAAAGTACATTAAAAATAAACAAATGTTGAAAGTTTCTGTACAAGAAGGAAATTCTGTTGTAACTTCTAAACGAAAAAAGACAAATTCTAAGAAAATATGTAAAAATGTTCGTTGGATTCCATATTAAAAAAATTTAGTTCAAGAAAAGTGTCATTCTTTTTGAGTTTTTTTTCTCTTTACCTTTTTCTTTAATGTGTTAAATTTTGGTTAGGAAAATTTTTTGTTAAAGTCATTTTCAGAAATATTCATTCTTTTCGCGGGTGAGAAAGGTGTCACTTCATTTTACTTAGAGGATGGTTTTGGGAAAACATAGATTTGAAAAGCAGGAGAAAATCCCATGGAATAACATGGGGAAATCATTTGCCTTAAAGGAGCGTTTTAGGTACGGTTAGTTTCGAGAAAGTTAAATTTCGTCAAGTGTTAATCGAACAGGAGAAAAATACATCAAGGAAAGAAAACTAAAATTATACATATGCAAGGAATTTGCTACGGCTGAAAGTCCCCCGAGCGAATTATTCAACTAATGCTCGTATTAGCCATTCAAAGATGGAGGTATCAGGACGACCACATCCCTCGTTGTTGCCTTCTTGTAGCAAAATAGGTGGTGAACTTCACCAAACATGGTTCCATAATATTGGAAAAACACATTAAAGTTTACGGAGCAATTAAGCTCACGCCAGTGACCTTCTTCGTTCATATACACTCACATTCAAACAGAAAAAATATATATAAATGAATGAAAAAATATTGAAATAAAGTAGTCCTAAAAAGGTCTGTTTTGTAGTCCTAAAAAGGACTTCTTTTTTCTTTAAACCTCGAAATCATCATCACACTCCATATTTTGAACAGTCTTTAGAATTTCGCAAACATTAAGATGTTCAAAATAAATCTGGGCACTGAAACTTTTGCAACTGAGCAGGCATTGGCGTAAGCAATCCCAAGTACTTTGGGTTCGATAAGTGCAAATGCCTTGTCAAAGCATCTATACCACCGATCGCTTGCTGTGGAATTCATACAGTCATGACATAGCTGATTATTTGGCATAAGAAGCACTGGAAGATGACACTCCCTACAGTAGAAAACTTTTTCTACATTTTCCTTAATGGTAGCTCTTACCACTTCCACGAGAACGTCTTTCAGTTTTTGAATGTCTACGGAAAAAGTAGTCAAAGTTCTTTGATGTTGTAACACTGCATTTTGGAAGGTGGATCCAAACTGTATTTTTTTACACTGATCCAAAGCTTTTTGCATGATTCTTTCAGAGTTTCAAATTGGTCACATTTTAATGACACTGATGCTCGATTCAACATAAACGAATCATCAGTCAGAACGTGAAGTTGTTGAAAACGATAAGCAATTTCACGAGGAGAAGGGAAACAGTTCATCATCAATTCCTTGTTGAAAACCACGATTTCATTACTTCCATCATACATATAGCAGTTTTCCATAAATTCCTTAAATGTTTTAGCTGACATGGTGACTCCGTACTTGGAAGGGAACAGTTTTTCCTCTTTCACAATATAACTTCGAATGTGTACTCTCACAGTGCCTGTGAAATCAGTCACTTTTGCTAACTTATTTCCACCCAAGGAAACATGATGTGGAGGAAGGCTTTCTAATGAAATACCTGATTAGGCATGAGACTCATGCTTTGTAGGAACACATACCTTCTTCACAACAGTAGCAGAGGAATCTTCGATAGATCGCTTCATGTTGAAGACCTGATGGGTAACAGAGTTCGCGGTAGACTGGAGAGTCTAGCGGTACGTTGTAGCGATGATATTCCGTACGATGAAGAGGCAGGTAACATAACGGGTGAGCAATTCGATGATCGAGAACAGAATTATTGTGCTTGTCTCTCCACAGATAAAACTGATAAGATATTCTTGTTCGCGCATGTGCGTTGTTTGCTTCTTGATGACGTGATTGCATAGTCACGTGATATGGGTGACCCTGTTATCATCTTTCTAAAGGTCAGATTTAGATGAATATTGGGAGCATTCTTGCAACGTGGCAGACCATGATACCATGACTCATTCGTGGGGGGCAGCATTTGTAAAAGCGATCCACATTCCAAAGCTATGACGACAAGCTGAAAACCATCTCTTTTAACAACAAAGTCCCTTGTTTGGCCTAGAAAAACTGAGGCAATGCATGATTTTTTACAATTTCACATTCGTCATCTTTATGAAAACCGATACAGGAATCTCCATTTTTATACTTATTAATCAACACAAAATTGAATATTTCTCCACATACATTTTCAACAGCATCCTTGATTTCACGAAGTACTGGTAACCAAGGTTTAGCCTTCACACTGAATACACTAAATGAGTAATGGAGATGATTAACACCGTAGGCCACATGTCCTGGGCAAAGTGTGCCGTGTGGACCGCCATGCCAAGCAGTTTATCGACAGGGAGTGGTTCGAAAAAGGCAGCTATTTTGTTTTTAATTTCTTCCGGTGAGGCTCTTCAGATTCTAATGAATAATGCCCATAAGGAAGAGAATGAATATTGTCATGGTATACGACTCGCTTGTTGTCAAATGGGCTAAGAGACGTTTTGTTTATGACAACAGTGAAAACCGAATGTTTCGTGCTTCGAATGCAATAACTCATGTTCTTCTTTTCTTGCATATGAATGAGTGAAGACTTGAAATCATTCAAACGAAGCTGTTGGGAAACTACTGTTTTGCTCACGCCTTTAGCTTTTTTGACTTCTTCTTCTGTAGCAAAAGCATACATCTTCGGTCTAAGACCAACAATTTCTGTAATTGCTCTTCCTTGGGTCTCATCTTTAATTTTCCTAATTACTTTTTTATTTTTAAGACAATAGAGCGGGTGGCTTGTGCAGAAATCGCTCGTGTTTAATTCATTTTTAATTATTTCCATATCTTTATATAGATCTTCTGTCTTGATGTGATATAAGAAACTACCAGTATCCATATAAAGAATGGAAATGTTGTCATGATAGGAAGGCGTCATCACTTCATAATGGAAGTCGTACATTCTAGTTTTAGAGAGGTCTAAAATGGCGACTCCCAAATAAATGGGTTTGTTGAAGGTGAGGTGAGTGACATTAAAATGCATAGACACAAGAAAATTCCCATGAGCTTCATCTTTTAGTATGGAGAGGTCTTTAAGATTGGGCTTATTGAGCAGCTTTTCCAGTCGATTGTCTTCGCACACCAGCTCAACTTTGGTTCGGTTGCGAATATTTCTATTGTTATGCCAAAGACGGAAGTATTCATCAATTTGAAAAAATTATTCTCAGACTCATTTTTAGCCCTCTTTCTCATTTCAGTATTAAGCCGAATATAAGGTAGCAACCACTTGCTTTGATCGAAACTTAATCCTCGATGCACTTTTGTAATGACGAGACCCGCTTTGACTGACTGTTTGAGAAGACGATAATGAGCCACTTACCTGGTTTTGATTTTCAAGGTTGTCAACAATTTTACCTGACGTGTTCCGGGAACAACCTCCGTTTCTGGACAGAAATGCAAATCCGAGTGAAGATCGTGAAACATGTCAGGATAGCTGATGTCAACATCGAGAAAGTATCCCGTGTTGGCATCGTCCGCTATGTGGGTGACATCAAACTGCTTCAGTTCTTCATCGGAAAGCCACCGGAAGTGACTCATACATCGAAAACCCATATAAATTCGTGCAATCGAGATAAGAGATAAAGCTGGGTTCTTTAGAGGCATCAACATTTTTCAGATAGTAATTATTGGCCTGAGCATGCCGATTTACACACATACACAAGCCACCCCGCTTTCCGCTCTCCAGGAAAAGTAGTATATCATAATCACTTAAAAGCTGGAGAGAAACTTTAATACATTTGAGGATGGCGGACCAACTTAAGCCAGGACAACTGAAAAAACCAGGCAGGATCTAAAGTATAAGTGTCCTGGCAAATGTTTCTGAACTTTTCAAACACGTCGGCCAAAATGAGCACATCTGTTTTTAAGTGCACATCTGCATACTGGCCTAAATTCTGAATCTTCATGACCACCCATACTTTTTTGGCATGCTCATATTCTTCATCTGTTATATGACAATTCGTTAATTTATTGAAGAAATCCTTTTGGGGAGGTAAAGAAGTTTCTTCCAACTTGTTATACGACGAAATGTAGTCATAGGGAAAGATGCCTTTCTGCGTGAGGAGATTAAATTTTTCATCATTGGGAATAAGCTGTCGTGTAATTTTAAAATGCGTTCTCGGAAGATTATTTGCTAATTTCGATAAACTGCTTGGCATGAATCGAAAACTGTCCAGGAAACGAACGTCAAGCCCACCCATCTTTTTAGAAAAAGAAATAAATTTCTCGATCGACTCGGGGATCACGCTAATTTCTCCTGGAAGGCAATTTAATTCCTTGATGATGAAATCCGAGTCGTATCCCAAAAGGTTGTGCATCAGAACTGGAACAAAGGAAGGATTTTTGAAATTGATATGCAGGAAGCATGTGCGGGTCCTCTGAATTTCCCAGTACGATGATCGTAGTCCGCCACTTTCTTTTTGGATTTGTGCAGGAATTAAATCCACCTTCACCACAAATATGACATATGCTTGCTTTCCGATAGAAATCGTTTTCAGCCTCCGTCAATGCAATCATAGGGATATTTATTTCATAATTTTTTTCAATAACTTCCACATCCTCTTTGAGAGTGTAAAGGAAATGACTCACAACTCCCTGCTCTGCTCTATGAGTTCGGAAAACATCATATTGACCTTCCACATCTTTTAGGAAATAAGCATGTGATATGACTTCATGAGATTGGGTTGGAGTGGTGAAGGATTCCCTTGGATTCGGGAACGGACCTTGAATGGGTTTTAAGACGCTCTCAAAATCAGCGTACACAACAAAAATAACCCGTTGACTGAATTTGAAATCTTTAAAGGTTAATTCCTTGTCGTCTGGCATCTTGATCAGGACAGTCTTGCTTTTATTGCATAATTTCTTGTGCTCATTTAATTTTTACTCTCCATTGCACCTCGTATCCTAAGTTTTAAAACATTTTTTGCAGATGTGTACTTTACTTTTGATGGAAGACAATTGACTGGAAATAAGCCGCTCAAAATTTGTAATGCAAGCAAAGTGGTTGAAACCTCCGTTTTCTAAATACAACAAATCTCTGTGGTCCGCCAGCTCTTCTTCACATACTTTAATGGGAAATATCTTACCAGCCTCATCTATCTCGTAAATGTTAATGCTGATGTTGTTGGACTACTCAAAGTTTGGGATATCGGAAATCTTGACGGGTTAGTCCACACAATCCCACTTGTAGCCGCCTTCAAAATCAGGATCGTTGAGATAAGAGGCTAACCTTTCTCGATGTCCTCTTTGATCTTGAAGACGTGGGGTCCACACGGCAACTTTGAAGCAGAAGGCATCTGAATTTGTAGCATTAACGACAGCTTTTTTGGTCTGAATATGGCTGGGAAGCATAGTAAATGAATCTCCTCTCAATGGCCTAAACCTTAACCCGGAGTTTGAACCACTCCACGTGAGAAAACATCCAGCCTGATCCTTTCAGTTCGCATTCAGAACATTCAGTGAGTAGTTTCCTGGACATGATATCGAAAAATTCCCCGACATTTGTCGACCGATGCACTGGCTTATTGGTTGTTTTTAAATTCCGAGAACGTACATCTAATTCCTCGGGGTCATCGGGTTCAGGCTTTTTAAAAGCTGCCTGCATAAATGCATTTACTTTAATGGATGGGTGGGCTGCCAGTGCATGTTCTAGAATGCTTACAGAAGAATTTTGGGTGCCATTCAAAAATGTGGAAAGACAGATCGCTATTTCCAATTCCGGAACAATCTTAAATGTTTGTAGACGGTTCTGAGCCACCGACTGCACTTGGATGTAAGCTCCCATATTCAATAGAGGAACAATGGGAACTTTCGAACTGGGGCCCGCGACATTATGGCTGGAGCCAGCAACAACTTCATGACTGGGTCCTGCTGTATTTAAAGGGCCTGCTACATTTGAAGGGTCTACAGCATTGGAGGGGTCCGCTGCATTTGAAGGGCCTACAGCATTGGATGAGCCTACCGAAGACACATTCAACGAGTTCCCCCCACCTGCATTCTCAAATGACATTTACGAATATGCATCTGCAAGTACGCATTTCTAGAAAAACTCTTCTTGCAAAACATACATGGAAAAAGTGCCCCAGAATGAATTTTGACATGTCTCTACAAATTCTGTTTCAAAGTGAAGACCTTCTGACAAATCTTACAAGTGAAAGGGGTAGGGAGTACGTCAGGCACAAATGAGGAAAGTAGGTCTTGCGACATTGAAATTTCTTCTAATGCCTGAAACACTTCTTAATTTTGCAAAAATAGCTGTTCATCTTCCAACCACTATTCTTGCTGTGAAAGAATAATAAAAACAAAATGAACCCTCTCCCCTATCAAAGCGTTTTTCATGAAATAAACATTTAAAACGGGAAATTGCTACATTGAGAATACATTTTTATGATAGCTATCGTAAAAGAATGATGTTATGAAAAACAAAAGGTTTTAAAGGAATAAACGATTCTACTAACATGAATTTTCCTTAATGAAAATCTAACTTTAATCGTATGCAAAAGAACTCACATACTATTCCTAATACGCTAACATATTTTTTCCTTAAGGGAATCCTCTCATGAAATTCTAACAACATCCTAATTCAAACAACTTGGGGGACCTAACAATAAAAAAAATTGCATGCTAATAAACGAACGCTTACCTCTTCCATTGCAGAAACTGGTGAAAAATTACTTTCAGATGTCATGGTATTCCGAAAAACACACCACAATATTCAGACAGCAAGACAATCAACTAAACGTATGTGCTAAACGAAAACAACAGAAAAACTGAGGGGGAGGAATTGGTAACGCTAGTTTTATAGCAAACAGGATGCCCTTTTGACCCCCTACATTGAAAGAAACGTCACGACGGGGGGGGTTGAACTATGCGTTGTCTAAGAATTTTGTTCGTTCGAAGTTGAAACAGTTTCTGAAATTCTTCTGTCATCTGTTCACAAGGAGGACATCACTCACGGCTTACCCGTTACCATGCGTCATCGCTTCAAAACAGTAACTTCAGGGGGACTATTTCCTTATCTGGTCATCTCGTGCCTTCAAAGTTTAATCAGTTTTCGAAATTCTGCTGACATCAGTTCACAAGGAAAGAACGCCACGTGCTGGTGTGTCACAATGCGTCAGCACTTCAAAACAGTAACTGCACGGTGGCTATTTCCTTATCTGGTCACGAACACGTTGTTGATGAAACACTATAGTACTCTAATCAGACAAAGCGAACTGTAGCTTAGGGCTTATATTAAGGTAAATTCTTAGCGAGAGAAAAATAAAAGGATTTCGTTATAATTAATTTTCATATCTTGAGAGAATAAAACTAAAATGTATTCGGTATAGAGTACATAATAAGCGTAAAGAAATTCTTCAAGGTTGAATTCCCCCTAAAACGAGAGAGGTATACGGAAAGCGATAGAATTTAATCAGACACCTTGAAAGAATTCATCTTGGATTTAATTCTGTTTTTTTGAAAAACGAGTGAACTATGAAATACTTTTTCTTCACATAAAGAAAACACAGTGTACGATTTCAATAATTCCTTTCTGAAAAAACTCTGTGGTCCTGAAAAGGACCGTTAAGATTTTTTTACCAGTAATGAAATTCATCTAAATCTCGTAAAATTTTTCCAACGTAATGGCCTAAGTCAACTGAATCCAGAAATTATTCGACTACTTTAGTATTTCGATTCCGAGGGGGTTCTTTCAGATACTGTTCAGCTATTTTCTCAAAATCCAGTTGTAAAATAATTTTGGTCATGCTTATTTGATTGTCGTTGTCGTTGAGAATTCCAATCCATTCATGTCCGCTGTGTCATACATTGTGTCCCCGAGAGTTTCTTCAAGCAGAAAAGAGCCATCATCATACAGCCGAAATCCTTCTTTTGGGGGATGTAATGCTTCCAAAGTCAAATTATTTGTTTTCAATGCTTTCTTAATTAAAGCGGAAAACGAAAAAGAACGAGGAAACGTCTGTTGTATGACTCTTAACACATTAGATTTCTTATCAACCACTTTAGTCCAATGTTCTCTGCAAATAGAAATTTCAGTTTTCAAAATTTCACCATCCTGACCGACTTTTTCCTGAGTAAAATCCAATACATGGTGGAAATCTCGACTTATGCGTTCCACAGAGTGGGGATTCATTCTCATGAAAGGAGTCAAAGGTTCTAAACGACGAGCCACTGTAATATTTCCACGGGAAACGTAATCATATTTCGCAGGTTCGCGACTTTGAACAACATCACGCAAAAAGACAAAGATGTCTAGAAGTACAAGCCATTCAACACCCTTCAAAGCGATTTCCATAGCTGTAGGAACGTATAAGTAACCAATGCAAATATATTTTCGGACATGAATCTGTAATTCTCCATCAAAACAAAATATCCGAATGAATCGATCGTCTCCTAAAGGAAAGCAATTTTCAGGCATTTCATTCTTCCTAAAGATGACGCGATTTTCATCGTATGGTGCTATGGGCGATTCCATTATAAACTTTTCAGGAAACACAAAAGGCGACCACTATCCTCGACCGATCGAGTTCAACTGAGAGAATCTTAAACCCCTACGTCAATCAACCACCTTGTCAGGAATGGACCACAACGATCATGTGACCTGGGAAGAGAACAATTCCTTTGAAAGGGGGAAAGCTGATGCGGAACATGAATCAACAGGAACGAAATCTTTTCAATCGAAGTATTTCCTCGTCTAAATTAAAATTGGAGGGAGGACAAATATTACAATTAAAAAAATAATGCAACGTCTGTAAAAATTCTTAACACTTCAAGGAATTCCTAAAAAATATAAGTTTCATAAAACAAATTAGAGAGAATAAATACAACAACAAAAAAAAAATTCGAGTAAAAAAAAAAAAACATATTGGAAAGATTTCCCAAAAATTTGTCAAAGTCCAATAAATCTCCCGAGAAAAACCTAAAGCTCCAAAAAGCATCGCTAGGAGGAATCACATCGAGTAGACATCCCCTTTCCCCCACTCGGTCGTGGCCATAAATAAAAAACAAAGATCAAACGTAACAATAAAGTTCCAAGAAGCGCCGCTAGGGGGCAGCACATCAGCATCGACCCAACACACTAGCGCCATCTGCCACGCCCTCTCATCCTCCTGTCGCAAGCCACGTCCCATTCTTCTGCGCCAGGCCACGCCCCCCATCATTCTCCTAGAAGGATGCATCCTTGGCGCAGTCCCCGCCATTTACATCACTGACAGAAGTGATTACATTATCACAGCAGCAGGACAATACGCATTCATGTCAACGTTAGTACCACGTCGGATCGCCTCGTGCTCGGATCCATGCGGCGATGAGGTCCAGCATGGAGTAAAAGAGACGCCGTATATTATCCTGTGACAGATGGGCCCACACTTCTTCCAACTGGCACTCTAAATCATGAACACTGAGACATGGAGAAAGCAAGATACGTGTGTTGGGACATGGAGAAAGCAAGACACGTATATCGAGCACGTGTGTGACCTACGTGCTCGATGGGCGAGAGATCAGGCGATCTGGTAGGCCACAGAAGCATCGAAGCATGACGTAGAGAGTGCTGGAAAACCCAAGCCATGTGCGGACGGGCGTGATCTTTTTGGAAAATGGCTCCGGGACGACCGGCCAGGAAAGGTAGCACATGTGGACCCAGGATCTCCTGTACGTAGCGCTAGGCTGTCAACGTCCCTCGGATCACTGCCAGGGAAGTCCGGATGTCATACCCGATGGCTCCCCAGACGATCGCGCCTGCAGTCGTCACCAGTACATAGCATTCCACGTTGGTCGCTGTTGACACCACTGTAATCGACGCCGACGATGATCAGGTGTTAATGGTAGAAAGCGTAAAGGCCGTCGAGAGCGCAAATTCGCCTCTACAAGGCGTCTGGAAATGGTTCTGGTGGACACAGGAGTCCATTGTACAGCCGCCACATGTTTCTGGATATTGGACAAGGACGTCATTGCATCTGTGCGTGCAGCTCTCACGATCCCACGAGATTGGCATTAATTCGCACGGTTTTTACTGGGTGCGCGGATTTTTATAACATTAAATGAGTAATTAGATGCAGCCAAAATTAGGCCGGTATGGAAGATAAGAAAGGTAATCAAAATTAATGTTTTCGGTGACCGCAGCTGTCTCTCTACAGTCTGACGGCTGAGGTTTCGGTGCTGCAGCAACACATTAGTACTGACTAGCAGCAGTCTTCTACGTTCTGATGAGAGTAATGATCTGAAATAATTTCTGAAACTGTCACAGTATGTGGTGCCGGTTTTCTGCTAATCGTCATTGGCAAACGAAATCCATATGTTTGCGTACGGAATTTTCTATTTTCTGGAGGTGAATTGTCTCCAATCTTTGCTTACTCTCTTCGTTTGAAACTGGAAGTGAAAGGCTGAGTTTTCATCTTCATTCGTCATAAACTGAAGGAAATAAATTAAGTAAATCTTTGATAAGAAAGAACAATATCTTTCTTACCGTCGCAAAACTTCCTCTCCTGGCAACCGTGGCATGTCACGTGGTCCATATCGTGAGCCAAACGTACAGAGCATAAATAATAGTTTTGCCTAATGACCAATTCCAACACTGACTTTACCTGTGCAATTTCTAATGTGTTACCCTAGCTCAGTAGAAGAGCATGCACTAGATTGCATATGCCATTCCTTAGCTTCTCAAACCATTTATACATCTGCTACGAGATTAGCGTTTTTTACTATACTGCAACTTTTTGTTGAGATGAAAGTAGGTATATTTATTCCACATTCGCTGCTAGTGTTCCATGTACAGTTGGCAACCGGTAAAAGTATGAAAGTTCCAATTCCTAGATCAAATGCCAAACATACATATGAATATAGTAAAAGGATTTGGATAAAAATGAATATATATATATATATATATATATATATATATAGACATACAAAGGCTGCAGACAACTCAAAGCAGCATGGAGAGGTGCATGCTTGGTGTAACCAGGAGAGATAAGAAGAGGAACACGTGGATCCGAAAAATGACAAGGGTGGAAGACATCATGATCAGAGTTAAATCCCTGAAATGGCAATGGGCTGGACATACTGCCAGAAGAACAGACCATCGATGGACAGCCGAAATTTTAGATTGGATTCCAAGGGACAGGAAAAGACCCAGAAGAAGACCACATGGGAGATGGGTGGATGAAATTCGAAAGTATGCAGGGAGTGACATGGAGGAGACTGGCACAAGACAGACCGTTGTGGAGGAAACTTGGGGAGACCTTCGTCCAGCAGTGGATTGATAATGGTTGATGATGACGATGATGATATATATATATATATATATATATATATATATATATATATATATATTTTCACTTGCATTTTCATAGATGTTATTAATAATATTAATGCAAGTGCAAAGATTCGGCTGTTTGAAAATACAACACACATAAAAATTGGAAAGGGAGTGAGACAAGGTGACACCATATCTCCGAAGCTCTTTAATGCCACATTGGAAAATGTCTTTCAATCACTGAACTGGGAAAACAAAGGGATAAAGATTAATGGAGATTATCTAACCCACCTTCGTTTTGCTGATGACGTAGTCATTTTTGCAACTACCCCATCAGAGCTGCAGAGTATGATCCAGGAACTTGCTGACAAGAGTAAAGAAGTGGGATTAAAAATGAACTTTCAGAAGACAAAAGTGATGTTCAATGCTTTTACAAGAAATGAAGATTTATCGATTGATGGAGAAAAACTGGAGATAACAGATACGTATGTTTATCTTGGACAGCAGATATCAAATGAGGGTCACATTGATGAAGAAATTAATCGGCGTACAAAACTTGCCTGGAGAGCTTTTGGAAGAAACAGCATAATTTTCAAGAGCAATATGCCATTATGTCTTAAAAGAAAAGTGTTTGATCAATGCATCCTTCCAGTGCTTACGTATGGTGCAGAGACGTGGACCTTAACTAAAAGAGACATACAAAGGCTGCAGACAACTCAAAGAAGCATGGAGAGGTGCATGCTTGGTATAACCAGGAGAGATAAGAAGAGGAACTCGTGGATCCGAAAAATGACAAGAGTGGAAGACATCATGATCAGAGTTAAATCCCTGAAATGGCAATGGGCTGGACATACTGCCAGAAGGACAGACCATAAATGGACAGCCGAAATTTTAGATTGGATTCCAAGGGACAGGAAAAGACCCAGAAAAAGACCACATGGGAGATGGGTGGATGAAATTCGTAAATATGCGGGAGTGACATGGAGGAGACTGGCACACAAGACAGACTGTTGTGGAGGAAACTTGGAGAGACCTTCGTCCAGCAGTGGATTGATAATGGTTGACAATGATGATGATGATGATATATATATATATATATATATATATATATATATATATGGGATGTAAGGTCAGGTGATGCGTAACATCACAGCCTCTCCTTGACAAATGTCAACCCCGCCTTCTCGTGGTGCATCCTGTTCCCACTAAAGGGGCTCTGACGACCGCCCATAGCGGTATAACTATACCATCGGGATTAGAGGAAATTCTATCCCACACTCACCAACCCGCTTGGCCAGCGTGGTGAGTTATGGCCAAACCCCTCCAAAATGATTCCACAACTTAAATCTTGGCCCTCAGTCTCCGGCAGCTGGAATGTACCTGGCCAAGGCAGCGGCCAGTGCGACATGAAGGCAGAGGGTGCTAAGAATCCCCGGAGGACCGGACTAGGCTGCCATCTGATGCTGACCTTGGCTACTTACAATGGACGCTCCCTATCTTCTGATTCAAGGCTTCTTGAATTGGAAGAGGAACTACAAAGGATCAAGTGGGACATCGTGGGGCTAAGTGAGGTAAGGAGAAAAGGAGAAGATCTCATCGAACTGAAAAGTGGACATCTCTTCTACTATCGTGGGACAGATACTGGCAGAACTAGTGGTGTTGGATTTATAATAAACAAGAAACTGAAGGATAAAGTTGTAGAAGTTGAAAGTTCCTCTGACAGAGCTGCACGACTTGTTATCCAACTCTCGAAAAGATACCAGGCTCAGATTATTCAAACTTATGCACCCACCACAAGTCATCCTGAAGAAGAAATTGAAGAATTTTATGAGGAAATTTGTCATCTAAATAATAAAGGTAAGCAGCACTTGAAAATAATTATGGGAGATTTCAATGCAAAAATAGGGCAACGGCAACAGAATGAAACTTCAGTAGGTAAATTCGGTCATGGCAACAGAAACCAGCGTGGAAATACTCTCGTTGAGTTTGCAGAGGCAGAAAAGTTTTTCATCTTGAACTCCTTCTTCAAGAAAAAGCCACACAGGAAATGGACATGGAGACATCCAAATGGGACGACAAGTGAAATTGATTTTATTATGTGTAACAAAAAATTCGTCATAGAAGACTGCAGTGTGCTAAACACGTTCAACACAGGTAGTGACCATAGATTGGTGAGATGTAAGATGCACCTCAACACTAAACTTGAACGTGGCAAGCTCATAAGACAAACAAAATCTATTGACATAACCAACCTTAAAAAACACCATAATACCTTCAAGTTAGAACTGAAGAACAGGTTCTCTGCTTTAGAAGGCCTAACATCGGAAGAAGTGGACATCTCTGAAGTTAACAGAAAAGTAACCAAAGCTCTTATGGAAACAGCAACAAAATTAGCTGGGTCTAAGAACAAGTTGCATGTGAACAAATTATCAGGAAAAACCAAAATGTTGATGCAAAAAAGAAGAGAGATGAGGACAACTAAAGAAGATGTGACTTCCAAAGTGGAATATATAGAGCTATGCAAGACAGTAAGAAAAAGTATCACTGAAGACGTAAGGAAATTCAACTGTGAACTAGTGAGGAAAGCAATTGAAAACAACCAAAGCCTAAAGATAGCAAAGGGACATCTCAGTAAGGGAAGAAAACAGATTATGGCACTGAGAAAAGAAGATGGTTCTGTAACAAGAAATAGAGGCGAAATTTTGACAAGAGTGAAAGATTTCTACTCCAAATTATATGAAAGGGATGATATATGCACTCCAGACATCATGAAAGATACCAGTACCAGAGTTCCTCCAGTCCTCCCAACAGAAGTTGCACATGCAATCAAGAACATGAAGCGGGGAAAAGCTCCAGGAGAAGATGGAATTACTGTAGACATCATACAAGAAGCAAGTGGAGAAATCGAAACAGTACTCGCCCAAATTTTCACTCGATGCCTTAATGAAGGAAAGATTCCTGAGGATTGGAACACCGCTACAATGATCCTGCTACATAAGAAAGGTGACATTGAGGATCTCGGAAACTACAGACCTATCAGCCTCCTATCAGTAGTTTATAAAATCTTCACTAAAGTTCTTTCACACCGCTTAAAGGTAACACTGGACATGGCTCAACCGAGAGAACAAGCTGGATTCAGGAGTGGCTACAGCACAATAGATCATATCCACGTGCTGAGAGAACTAATTGAAAGAGCGAGGGAATATGAACTTCCATTGTGCATGGCTTTTATCGATTATGAAAAAGCCTTTGATTCGGTGAAACCATCAGCAGTTACAATGGCTCTGAAAACCTGCGGTATTGAAGATGCATACATTAATATTATTAATAACATCTATGAAAATGCAAGTGCAAAGATTAGGCTGTTTGAAAATACAACACACGTAAAAATTGGAAAGGGAGTGAGACAAGGTGACACCATATCTCCGAAGCTCTTTAATGCCACATTGGAGGGTGTTTTTCAGTCGCTGAGCTGGGAAAACACGGGGATAAAGATTAATGGAGATTATCTAACCCACCTTCGTTTTGCTGATGACGTAGTCATTTTTGCAACTACCCCATCAGAGCTGCAGAGTATGATCCAGGAACTTGCTGACAAGAGTAAAGAAGTGGGATTAAAAATGAACTTTCAGAAGACAAAAGTGATGTTCAATGCTTTTACAAGAAATGAAGATTTATCGATTGATGGAGAAAAGCTGGAGATAACAGACACGTACGTTTATCTTGGACAGCAGATATCAAGTGAGGGTCACATTGATGAAGAAATTAATCGGCGTACAAAACTTGCCTGGAGAGCTTTTGGAAGAAACAGCATAATTTTCAAGAGCAATATGCCATTATGTCTTAAAAGAAAAGTGTTTGATCAATGCATCCTTCCAGTGCTTACGTATGGTGCAGAGACGTGGACCTTAACTAAAAGAGACATACAAAGGCTGCAGACAACTCAAAGCAGCATGGAGAGGTGCATGCTTGGTGTAACCAGGAGAGATAAGAAGAGGAACTCGTGGATCCGAAAAATGACAAGAGTGGAAGACATCATGATCAGAGTTAAATCCCTGAAATGGCAATGGGCTGGACATACTGCCAGAAGGACAGATCATCGATGGACAGCCGAAATTTTAGATTGGATTCCACGGGACAGGAAAAGACCCAGAAGAAGACCACATGGGAGATGGGTGGATGAAATTCCAAAGTATGCAGGGGTGACATGGAGGAGACTGGCACAAGACAGACCGTTGTGGAGGAAACTTGGGGAGACCTTCGTCCAGCAGTGGATTGATAATGGTTGACAATGATGATGATGATGATGATATATATATATATATATATATATATATAGTGGTGTTGGATTTATAATAAACAAGAAACTGAAGGATAAAGTGGTAGAAGTTGAAAGTTCCTCTGACAGAGCTGCACGACTCGTTATCCAACTCTCGAGAAGATACCAGGCTCAGATTATTCAAACTTATGCACCCACCACAAGTCATCCTGAAGAAGAAATTGAAGAATTTTATGAGGAAATTCGTCATCTAAATAATAAAGGTAAGCAGCACTTGAAAATAATTATGGGAGATTTCAATGCAAAAATAGGGCAACGGCAACAGAATGAAACTTCAGTAGGTAAATTCGGTCACGGCAACAGAAACCAGCGTGGAAATACTCTCGTTGAGTTTGCAGCGGCAGAAGGTTTTTTCATCTTGAACTCTATTTTCAAGAAAAAGCCACACAGGAAATGGACATGGAGACATCCAATTGGGACGACAAGTGAAATTGATTTTATTATGTGTAACAAAAAATTCGTCATCGAAGACTGCAGTGTGCTGAACAAGTTCAACACAGGTAGTGACCATAGATTGGTGAGATGTAAGATGCACCTCAACACTAAACTTGAACGTGGCAAGCTCATAAGACAAACAAAATGTATTGACATAACCAACCTTAAAAAACACCATAATACTTTCAAGTTGGAACTGAAGAACAGATTCTCTGCTTTAGAAGGCCTAACATCGGAAGAAGTGGATATTTCGGAAGTTAACAGAAAAGTAACCAAAGCTCTAATGGAAACAGCAACAAAATTAGCTGGGTCTAAGAACAAGTTGCATGGGAACAAATTATCAGGAAAAACCAAAATGTTGATGCAAAAAAGAAGAGAGATGAGGACAACTAAAGAAGATGTGACTTCCAAAGTGGAATATATAGAGCTATGCAAGACAACACGAAAAAGTATCACTGAAGATGTAAGGAAATTCAACTGTGAGCTAGTGAGGAAAGCAATTGAAAACAACCAAAGCCTTAAGATAGCAAAGGGACATCTCAGTAAGGGAAGAAAACAGATTATGGCTCTGAGAAAAGAAGATGGTTCTATAACAAGAAATAGAGGCGAACTTTTGACAAGAGTGAAAGATTTCTGCTCCAAATTATATGAAAGGGATGATACATGTACTCCAGACATCATGAAAGGTACCAGAGTTCTTCCAGTCCTCCCAGCAGAAGTTGCTCATGCAATCAAGAACATGAAGCGGGGGAAAGCTCCAGGAGAAGATGGAATTACTATAGACATCATACAAGAAGCAAGTGGAGAAATTGAAACAGTACTCGCCCAAATTTTCACTCGATGCCTTAATGAAGGGAAGATTCCTGAGGATTGGAACAATGCTACAATGATCCTGCTACATAAAAAAGGTGACATTGAGGATCTCAGGAACTACAGACCTATCAGCCTCCTATCAGTGGTTTATAAAATCTTCACTAAAGTTCTTTCACACCGCTTGAAGGTAACACTGGACATGGCTCAACCGAGAGAACAAGCTGGATTCAGGAGTGGCTACTGCACAATAGATCATATCCACGTACTGAGAGAACTAATTGAAAGAGCGAGGGAATATGAACTTCCATTGTGCATGGCTTTTATCGATTATGAAAAAGCCTTTGATTCGGTGAAACCATCAGCAGTCACCACGGCTCTGAAATCCTGCGGTATTGAAGATGCATACATTAATATTATTAATAACATCTATGAAAATGCAAGTGCAAAGATTCGGCTGTTTGAAAATACAACACACATAAAAATTGGAAAGGGAGTGAGACAAGGTGACACCATATCTCCGAAGCTCTTTAATGCCACATTGGAAAATGTCTTTCAATCACTGAACTGGGAAAACAAAGGGATAAAGATTAATGGAGATTATCTAACCCACCTTCGTTTTGCTGATGACGTAGTCATTTTTGCAACTACCCCATCAGAGCTGCAGAGTATGATCCAGGAACTTGCTGACAAGAGTAAAGAAGTGGGATTAAAAATGAACTTTCAGAAGACAAAAGTGATGTTCAATGCTTTTACAAGAAATGAAGATTTATCGATTGATGGAGAAAAACTGGAGATAACAGATACGTATGTTTATCTTGGACAGCAGATATCAAGTGAGGGTCACATTGATGAAGAAATTAATCGGCGTACAAAACTTGCCTGGAGAGCTTTTGGAAGAAACAGCATAATTTTCAAGAGCAATATGCCATTATGTCTTAAAAGAAAAGTGTTTGATCAATGCATCCTTCCAGTGCTTACGTATGGTGCAGAGACGTTGACCTTAACTAAAAGAGACATACAAAGGCTGCAGACAACTCAAAGAAGCATGGAGAGGTGCATGCTTGGTATAACCAGGAGAGATAAGAAGAGGAACTCGTGGATCCGAAAAATGACGAGAGTGGAAGACATCATGATCAGAGTTAAATCCCTGAAATGGCAATGGGCTGGACATACTGCCAGAAGGACAGACCATAGATGGACAGCCGAAATTTTAGATTGGATTCCAAGAGACAGGAAAAGACCCAGAAAAAGACCACATGGGAGATGGGTGGATGAAATTCGTAAATATGCGGGAGTGACATGGAGGAGACTGGCACAAGACAGACCGTTGTGGAGGAAACTTGGGGAGACCTTCGTCCAGCAGTGGATTGATAATGGTTGACAATGATGATGATGATGATATAGGGATGTAAGGTCAGGTGATGCGTAACATCACAGCCTCTCCTTGACAAATGTCAACCCCGCCTTCTCGTGGTGCATCCTGTTCCTACTAAAGGGGCTCTGACGACCTCCAATAGCGGTATAACTATGCTATCGGGATTAGAGGAAATTCTATCCCACACTCACCAACCCGCTTGGCCAGCGTTGTAAGTTATGGCCAAACCCCTCCAAAATGACTCCACAACTTAAATCTTGGCCCTCAGTCTCCGGCAGCTGGAATGTACCTGGCCAAGGCAGCGGCCAGTGCGACATGAAGGCAGAGGGTGCTAAGAATCCCCGGAGGACCGGACTAGGCTGCCATCTGATGCTGACCTTGGCAACGTACAATGGACGCTCCCTATCTTCTGATTCAAGACTTCTTGAATTGGAAGAGGAACTACAAAGGATCAAGTGGGACATCGTGGGGGCTAAGTGAGGTAAGGAGAAAAGGAGAAGATCTCATCGAACTGAAAAGTGGACATCTCTTCTACTATCGTGGGACAGATACTGTCAGAACTAGTGGTGTTGGATTTATAATAAACAAGGAACTGAAGGATAAAGTTGTAGAAGTTGAAAGTTCCTCTGACAGAGCTGCACGGCTTGTTATCCAACTCTCGAAAAGATACCAGGCTCAGATTATTCAAACTTATGCACCCACCACAAGTCATCCTGAAGAAGAAATTGAAGAATTTTATGAGGAAATTCGTCATCTAAATAATAAAGGTAAGCAGCACTTGAAGATAATTATGGGAGATTTCAATGCAAAAATAGGGCAACGGCAACAGAATGAAACTTCAGTAGGTAAATTCGGTCACGGCAACAGAAACCAGCGTGGAAATACTCTCGTTGAGTTTGCAGAGGCAGAAGGGTCTTTCATCTTGAACTCCTTCTTCAAGAAAAAGCCACACAGGAAATGGACATGGAGACATCCAAATGGGACGACAAGTGAAATTGATTTTATTATGTGTAACAAAAAATTCGTCATAGAAGACTGCAGTGTGCTAAACAAGTTCAACACAGGTAGTGACCATAGATTGGTGAGATGTAAGATGCACCTCAACACTAAACTTGAAAGTGGCAAGCTCATAAGACAAACAAAATCTATTGACATAACCAACCTTAAAAAACACCATAATACCTTCAAGTTGGAACTGAAGAACAGGTTCTCTGCTTTAGAAGGCCTAACATCGAAAGAAGTGGATATTTCTGAAGTTAACAGAAAAGTAACCAAAGCTCTTATGGAAACAGCAACAAAATTAGCTGGGTCTAAGAACAAGTTGCATGTAAATAAATTATCAGGAAAAACGAAAATGTTGATGCAAAAAAGAAGAGAGATGAGGACAACTAAAGAAGATGTGACTTCCAAAGTGGAATATATAGAGCTATGCAAGACAGTACGAAAAAGTATCACTGAAGACGTAAGAAAATTCAACTGTGAACTAGTGAGGAAAGCAATTGAAAACAACCAAAGCCTAAAGATAGCAAAGGTACATCTCAGTAAGGGAAGAAAACAGATTATGGCACTGAGAAAAGAAGATGGTTCTGTAACAAGAAATAGAGGCGAAATTTTGACAAGAGTGAAAGATTTCTACTCCAAACTATATGAAAGGGATGATACATGCACTCCAGACATCATGAAAGATACCAGTACCAGAGTTCCTCCAGTCCTTCCCGCAGAAGTTGCACATGCAATCAAGAACATGAAGCGGGGAAAAGCTCCAGGAGAAGATGGAATTACTGTAGACATCATACAAGAAGCAAGTGGAGAAATCGAAACAGTACTCGCCCAAATTTTCACTCGATGCCTTAATGAAGGAAAGATTCCTGAGGATTGGAACACCGCTACAATGATCCTGCTACATAAGAAAGGTGACATTGAGGATCTCGGAAACTACAGACCTATCAGCCTCCTATCAGTAGTTTATAAAATCTTCACTAAAGTTCTTTCACACCGCTTAAAGGTAACACTGGACATGGCTCAACCGAGAGAACAAGCTGGATTCAGGAGTGGCTACAGCACAATAGATCATATCCACGTGCTGAGAGAACTAATTGAAAGAGCGAGGGAATATGAACTTCCATTGTGCATGGCTTTTATCGATTATGAAAAAGCCTTTGATTCGGTGAAACCATCAGCAGTTACAATGGCTCTGAAAACCTGCGGTATTGAAGATGCATACATTAATATTATTAATAACATCTATGAAAATGCAAGTGCAAAGATTAGGCTGTTTGAAAATACAACACACGTAAAAATTGGAAAGGGAGTGAGACAAGGTGACACCATATCTCCGAAGCTCTTTAATGCCACATTGGAGGGTGTTTTTCAGTCGCTGAGCTGGGAAAACACGGGGATAAAGATTAATGGAGATTATCTAACCCACCTTCGTTTTGCTGATGACGTAGTCATTTTTGCAACTACCCCATCAGAGCTGCAGAGTATGATCCAGGAACTTGCTGACAAGAGTAAAGAAGTGGGATTAAAAATGAACTTTCAGAAGACAAAAGTGATGTTCAATGCTTTTACAAGAAATGAAGATTTATCGATTGATGGAGAAAAGCTGGAGATAACAGACACGTACGTTTATCTTGGACAGCAGATATCAAGTGAGGGTCACATTGATGAAGAAATTAATCGGCGTACAAAACTTGCCTGGAGAGCTTTTGGAAGAAACAGCATAATTTTCAAGAGCAATATGCCATTATGTCTTAAAAGAAAAGTGTTTGATCAATGCATCCTTCCAGTGCTTACGTATGGTGCAGAGACGTGGACCTTAACTAAAAGAGACATACAAAGGCTGCAGACAACTCAAAGCAGCATGGAGAGGTGCATGCTTGGTGTAACCAGGAGAGATAAGAAGAGGAACTCGTGGATCCGAAAAATGACAAGAGTGGAAGACATCATGATCAGAGTTAAATCCCTGAAATGGCAATGGGCTGGACATACTGCCAGAAGGACAGATCATCGATGGACAGCCGAAATTTTAGATTGGATTCCACGGGACAGGAAAAGACCCAGAAGAAGACCACATGGGAGATGGGTGGATGAAATTCGAAAGTATGCAGGGGTGACATGGAGGAGACTGGCACAAGACAGACCGTTGTGGAGGAAACTTGGGGAGACCTTCGTCCAGCAGTGGATTGATAATGGTTGACAATGATGATGATGATGATATATATATATATATATATATATATATATAGTGGTGTTGGATTTATAATAAACAAGAAACTGAAGGATAAAGTGGTAGAAGTTGAAAGTTCCTCTGACAGAGCTGCACGACTCGTTATCCAACTCTAGAGAAGATACCAGGCTCAGATTATTCAAACTTATGCACCCACCACAAGTCATCCTGAAGAAGAAATTGAAGAATTTTATGAGGAAATTCGTCATCTAAATAATAAAGGTAAGCAGCACTTGAAGATAATTATGGGAGATTTCAATGCAAAAATAGGGCAACGGCAACAGAATGAAACTTCAGTAGGTAAATTCGGTCACGGCAACAGAAACCAGCGTGGAAATACTCTCGTTGAGTTTGCAGCGGCAGAAGGTTTTTTCATCTTGAACTCTATTTTCAAGAAAAAGCCACACAGGAAATGGACATGGAGACATCCAATTGGGACGACAAGTGAAATTGATTTTATTATGTGTAACAAAAAATTCGTCATCGAAGACTGCAGTGTGCTGAACAAGTTCAACACAGGTAGTGACCATAGATTGGTGAGATGTAAGATGCACCTCAACACTAAACTGGAATGTGGCAAGCTCATAAGACAAACAAAATGTATTGACATAACCAACCTTAAAAAACACCATAATACTTTCAAGTTGGAACTGAAGAACAGATTCTCTGCTTTAGAAGGCCTAACATCGGAAGAAGTGGATATTTCGGAAGTTAACAGAAAAGTAACCAAAGCTCTAATGGAAACAGCAACAAAATTAGCTGGGTCTAAGAACAAGTTGCATGGGAACAAATTATCAGGAAAAACCAAAATGTTGATGCAAAAAAGAAGAGAGATGAGGACAACTAAAGAAGATGTGACTTCCAAAGTGGAATATATAGAGCTATGCAAGACAACACGAAAAAGTATCACTGAAGATGTAAGGAAATTCAACTGTGAGCTAGTGAGGAAAGCAATTGAAAACAACCAAAGCCTTAAGATAGCAAAGGGACATCTCAGTAAGGGAAGAAAACAGATTATGGCTCTGAGAAAAGAAGATGGTTCTATAACAAGAAATAGAGGCGAAATTTTGACAAGAGTGAAAGATTTCTGCTCCAAATTATATGAAAGGGATGATACATGTACTCCAGACATCATGAAAGGTACCAGAGTTCTTCCAGTCCTCCCAGCAGAAGTTGCTCATGCAATCAAGAACATGAAGCGGGGGAAAGCTCCAGGAGAAGATGGAATTACTATAGACATCATACAAGAAGCAAGTGGAGAAATTGAAACAGTACTCGCCCAAATTTTCACTCGATGCCTTAATGAAGGGAAGATTCCTGAGGATTGGAACAATGCTACAATGATCCTGCTACATAAAAAAGGTGACATTGAGGATCTCAGGAACTACAGACCTATCAGCCTCCTATCAGTGGTTTATAAAATCTTCACTAAAGTTCTTTCACACCGCTTGAAGGTAACACTGGACATGGCTCAACCGAGAGAACAAGCTGGATTCAGGAGTGGCTACTGCACAATAGATCATATCCACGTACTGAGAGAACTAATTGAAAGAGCGAGGGAATATGAACTTCCATTGTGCATGGCTTTTATCGATTATGAAAAAGCCTTTGATTCGGTGAAACCATCAGCAGTCACCACGGCTCTGAAATCCTGCGGTATTGAAGATGCATACATTAATATTATTAATAACATCTATGAAAATGCAAGTGCAAAGATTCGGCTGTTTGAAAATACAACACACATAAAAATTGGAAAGTGAGTGAGACAAGGTGACACCATATCTCCGAAGCTCTTTAATGCCACATTGGAAAATGTCTTTCAATCACTGAACTGGGAAAACAAAGGGATAAAGATTAATGGAGATTATCTAACCCACCTTCGTTTTGCTGATGACGTAGTCATTTTTGCAACTACCCCATCAGAGCTGCAGAGTATGATCCAGGAACTTGCTGACAAGAGTAAAGAAGTGGGATTAAAAATGAACTTTCAGAAGACAAAAGTGATGTTCAATGCTTTTACAAGAAATGAAGATTTATCGATTGATGGAGAAAAACTGGAGATAACAGATACGTATGTTTATCTTGGACAGCAGATATCAAGTGAGGGTCACATTGATGAAGAAATTAATCGGCGTACAAAACTTGCCTGGAGAGCTTTTGGAAGAAACAGCATAATTTTCAAGAGCAATATGCCATTATGTCTTAAAAGAAAAGTGTTTGATCAATGCATCCTTCCAGTGCTTACGTATGGTGCAGAGACGTGGACCTTAACTAAAAGAGACATACAAAGGCTGCAGACAACTCAAAGCAGCATGGAGAGGTGCATGCTTGGTGTAACCAGGAGAGATAAGAAGAGGAACTCGTGGATCCGAAAAATGACAAGAGTGGAAGACATCATGATCAGAGTTAAATCCCTGAAATGGCAATGGGCTGGACATACTGCCAGAAGGACAGATCATCGATGGACAGCCGAAATTTTAGATTGGATTCCACGGGACAGGAAAAGACCCAGAAGAAGACCACATGGGAGATGGGTGGATGAAATTCCAAAGTATGCAGGGGTGACATGGAGGAGACTGGCACAAGACAGACCGTTGTGGAGGAAACTTGGGGAGACCTTCGTCCAGCAGTGGATTGATAATGGTTGACAATGATGATGATGATATATATATATATATATATATATATATATATATAGTGGTGTTGGATTTATAATAAACAAGAAACTGAAGGATAAAGTGGTAGAAGTTGAAAGTTCCTCTGACAGAGCTGCACGACTCGTTATCCAACTCTCGAGAAGATACCAGGCTCAGATTATTCAAACTTATGCACCCACCACAAGTCATCCTGAAGAAGAAATTGAAGAATTTTATGAGGAAATTCGTCATCTAAATAATAAAGGTAAGCAGCACTTGAAGATAATTATGGGAGATTTCAATGCAAAAATAGGGCAACGGCAACAGAATGAAACTTCAGTAGGTAAATTCGGTCACGGCAACAGAAACCAGCGTGGAAATACTCTCGTTGAGTTTGCAGCGGCAGAAGGTTTTTTCATCTTGAACTCTATTTTCAAGAAAAAGCCACACAGGAAATGGACATGGAGACATCCAATTGGGACGACAAGTGAAATTGATTTTATTATGTGTAACAAAAAATTCGTCATCGAAGACTGCAGTGTGCTGAACAAGTTCAACACAGGTAGTGACCATAGATTGGTGAGATGTAAGATGCACCTCAACACTAAACTTGAACGTGGCAAGCTCATAAGACAAACAAAATGTATTGACATAACCAACCTTAAAAAACACCATAATACTTTCAAGTTGGAACTGAAGAACAGATTCTCTGCTTTAGAAGGCCTAACATCGGAAGAAGTGGATATTTCGGAAGTTAACAGAAAAGTAACCAAAGCTCTAATGGAAACAGCAACAAAATTAGCTGGGTCTAAGAACAAGTTGCATGGGAACAAATTATCAGGAAAAACCAAAATGTTGATGCAAAAAGAAGAGAGATGAGGACAACTAAAGAAGATGTGACTTCCAAAGTGGAATATATAGAGCTATGCAAGACAACACGAAAAAGTATCACTGAAGATGTAAGGAAATTCAACTGTGAGCTAGTGAGGAAAGCAATTGAAAACAACCAAAGCCTTAAGATAGCAAAGGGACATCTCAGTAAGGGAAGAAAACAGATTATGGCTCTGAGAAAAGAAGATGGTTCTATAACAAGAAATAGAGGCGAACTTTTGACAAGAGTGAAAGATTTCTGCTCCAAATTATATGAAAGGGATGATACATGTACTCCAGACATCATGAAAGGTACCAGAGTTCTTCCAGTCCTCCCAGCAGAAGTTGCTCATGCAATCAAGAACATGAAGCGGGGGAAAGCTCCAGGAGAAGATGGAATTACTATAGACATCATACAAGAAGCAAGTGGAGAAATTGAAACAGTACTCGCCCAAATTTTCACTCGATGCCTTAATGAAGGGAAGATTCCTGAGGATTGGAACAATGCTACAATGATCCTGCTACATAAAAAAGGTGACATTGAGGATCTCAGGAACTACAGACCTATCAGCCTCCTATCAGTGGTTTATAAAATCTTCACTAAAGTTCTTTCACACCGCTTGAAGGTAACACTGGACATGGCTCAACCGAGAGAACAAGCTGGATTCAGGAGTGGCTACTGCACAATAGATCATATCCACGTACTGAGAGAACTAATTGAAAGAGCGAGGGAATATGAACTTCCATTGTGCATGGCTTTTATCGATTATGAAAAAGCCTTTGATTCGGTGAAACCATCAGCAGTCACCACGGCTCTGAAATCCTGCGGTATTGAAGATGCATACATTAATATTATTAATAACATCTATGAAAATGCAAGTGCAAAGATTCGGCTGTTTGAAAATACAACACACATAAAAATTGGAAAGGGAGTGAGACAAGGTGACACCATATCTCCGAAGCTCTTTAATGCCACATTGGAAAATGTCTTTCAATCACTGAACTGGGAAAACAAAGGGATAAAGATTAATGGAGATTATCTAACCCACCTTCGTTTTGCTGATGACGTAGTCATTTTTGCAACTACCCCATCAGAGCTGCAGAGTATGATCCAGGAACTTGCTGACAAGAGTAAAGAAGTGGGATTAAAAATGAACTTTCAGAAGACAAAAGTGATGTTCAATGCTTTTACAAGAAATGAAGATTTATCGATTGATGGAGAAAAACTGGAGATAACAGATACGTATGTTTATCTTGGACAGCAGATATCAAGTGAGGGTCACATTGATGAAGAAATTAATCGGCGTACAAAACTTGCCTGGAGAGCTTTTGGAAGAAACAGCATAATTTTCAAGAGCAATATGCCATTATGTCTTAAAAGAAAAGTGTTTGATCAATGCATCCTTCCAGTGCTTACGTATGGTGCAGAGACGTTGACCTTAACTAAAAGAGACATACAAAGGCTGCAGACAACTCAAAGAAGCATGGAGAGGTGCATGCTTGGTATAACCAGGAGAGATAAGAAGAGGAACTCGTGGATCCGAAAAATGACGAGAGTGGAAGACATCATGATCAGAGTTAAATCCCTGAAATGGCAATGGGCTGGACATACTGCCAGAAGGACAGACCATAGATGGACAGCCGAAATTTTAGATTGGATTCCAAGAGACAGGAAAAGACCCAGAAAAAGACCACATGGGAGATGGGTGGATGAAATTCGTAAATATGCGGGAGTGACATGGAGGAGACTGGCACAAGACAGACCGTTGTGGAGGAAACTTGGGGAGACCTTCGTCCAGCAGTGGATTGATAATGGTTGACAATGATGATGATGATGATATAGGGATGTAAGGTCAGGTGATGCGTAACATCACAGCCTCTCCTTGACAAATGTCAACCCCGCCTTCTCGTGGTGCATCCTGTTCCTACTAAAGGGGCTCTGACGACCTCCAATAGCGGTATAACTATGCTATCGGGATTAGAGGAAATTCTATCCCACACTCACCAACCCGCTTGGCCAGCGTTGTAAGTTATGGCCAAACCCCTCCAAAATGACTCCACAACTTAAATCTTGGCCCTCAGTCTCCGGCAGCTGGAATGTACCTGGCCAAGGCAGCGGCCAGTGCGACATGAAGGCAGAGGGTGCTAAGAATCCCCGGAGGACCGGACTAGGCTGCCATCTGATGCTGACCTTGGCAACGTACAATGGACGCTCCCTATCTTCTGATTCAAGACTTCTTGAATTGGAAGAGGAACTACAAAGGATCAAGTGGGACATCGTGGGGGCTAAGTGAGGTAAGGAGAAAAGGAGAAGATCTCATCGAACTGAAAAGTGGACATCTCTTCTACTATCGTGGGACAGATACTGTCAGAACTAGTGGTGTTGGATTTATAATAAACAAGGAACTGAAGGATAAAGTTGTAGAAGTTGAAAGTTCCTCTGACAGAGCTGCACGGCTTGTTATCCAACTCTCGAAAAGATACCAGGCTCAGATTATTCAAACTTATGCACCCACCACAAGTCATCCTGAAGAAGAAATTGAAGAATTTTATGAGGAAATTCGTCATCTAAATAATAAAGGTAAGCAGCACTTGAAGATAATTATGGGAGATTTCAATGCAAAAATAGGGCAACGGCAACAGAATGAAACTTCAGTAGGTAAATTCGGTCACGGCAACAGAAACCAGCGTGGAAATACTCTCGTTGAGTTTGCAGAGGCAGAAGGGTCTTTCATCTTGAACTCCTTCTTCAAGAAAAAGCCACACAGGAAATGGACATGGAGACATCCAAATGGGACGACAAGTGAAATTGATTTTATTATGTGTAACAAAAAATTCGTCATAGAAGACTGCAGTGTGCTAAACAAGTTCAACACAGGTAGTGACCATAGATTGGTGAGATGTAAGATGCACCTCAACACTAAACTTGAAAGTGGCAAGCTCATAAGACAAACAAAATCTATTGACATAACCAACCTTAAAAAACACCATAATACCTTCAAGTTGGAACTGAAGAACAGGTTCTCTGCTTTAGAAGGCCTAACATCGAAAGAAGTGGATATTTCTGAAGTTAACAGAAAAGTAACCAAAGCTCTTATGGAAACAGCAACAAAATTAGCTGGGTCTAAGAACAAGTTGCATGTAAATAAATTATCAGGAAAAACGAAAATGTTGATGCAAAAAAGAAGAGAGATGAGGACAACTAAAGAAGATGTGACTTCCAAAGTGGAATATATAGAGCTATGCAAGACAGTACGAAAAAGTATCACTGAAGACGTAAGAAAATTCAACTGTCAACTAGTGAGGAAAGCAATTGAAAACAACCAAAGCCTAAAGATAGCAAAGGTACATCTCAGTAAGGGAAGAAAACAGATTATGGCACTGAGAAAAGAAGATGGTTCTGTAACAAGAAATAGAGGCGAAATTTTGACAAGAGTGAAAGATTTCTACTCCAAACTATATGAAAGGGATGATACATGCACTCCAGACATCATGAAAGATACCAGTACCAGAGTTCCTCCAGTCCTTCCCGCAGAAGTTGCACATGCAATCAAGAACATGAAGCGGGGAAAAGCTCCAGGAGAAGATGGAATTACTGTAGACATCATACAAGAAGCAAGTGGAGAAATCGAAACAGTACTCGCCCAAATTTTCACTCGATGCCTTAATGAAGGAAAGATTCCTGAGGATTGGAACACCGCTACAATGATCCTGCTACATAAGAAAGGTGACATTGAGGATCTCGGAAACTACAGACCTATCAGCCTCCTATCAGTAGTTTATAAAATCTTCACTAAAGTTCTTTCACACCGCTTAAAGGTAACACTGGACATGGCTCAACCGAGAGAACAAGCTGGATTCAGGAGTGGCTACAGCACAATAGATCATATCCACGTGCTGAGAGAACTAATTGAAAGAGCGAGGGAATATGAACTTCCATTGTGCATGGCTTTTATCGATTATGAAAAAGCCTTTGATTCGGTGAAACCATCAGCAGTTACAATGGCTCTGAAAACCTGCGGTATTGAAGATGCATACATTAATATTATTAATAACATCTATGAAAATGCAAGTGCAAAGATTAGGCTGTTTGAAAATACAACACACGTAAAAATTGGAAAGGGAGTGAGACAAGGTGACACCATATCTCCGAAGCTCTTTAATGCCACATTGGAGGGTGTTTTTCAGTCGCTGAGCTGGGAAAACACGGGGATAAAGATTAATGGAGATTATCTAACCCACCTTCGTTTTGCTGATGACGTAGTCATTTTTGCAACTACCCCATCAGAGCTGCAGAGTATGATCCAGGAACTTGCTGACAAGAGTAAAGAAGTGGGATTAAAAATGAACTTTCAGAAGACAAAAGTGATGTTCAATGCTTTTACAAGAAATGAAGATTTATCGATTGATGGAGAAAAGCTGGAGATAACAGACACGTACGTTTATCTTGGACAGCAGATATCAAGTGAGGGTCACATTGATGAAGAAATTAATCGGCGTACAAAACTTGCCTGGAGAGCTTTTGGAAGAAACAGCATAATTTTCAAGAGCAATATGCCATTATGTCTTAAAAGAAAAGTGTTTGATCAATGCATCCTTCCAGTGCTTACGTATGGTGCAGAGACGTGGACCTTAACTAAAAGAGACATACAAAGGCTGCAGACAACTCAAAGCAGCATGGAGAGGTGCATGCTTGGTGTAACCAGGAGAGATAAGAAGAGGAACTCGTGGATCCGAAAAATGACAAGAGTGGAAGACATCATGATCAGAGTTAAATCCCTGAAATGGCAATGGGCTGGACATACTGCCAGAAGGACAGATCATCGATGGACAGCCGAAATTTTAGATTGGATTCCACGGGACAGGAAAAGACCCAGAAGAAGACCACATGGGAGATGGGTGGATGAAATTCGAAAGTATGCAGGAGTGACATGGAGGAGACTGGCACAAGACAGACCGTTGTGGAGGAAACTTGGGGAGACCTTCGTCCAGCAGTGGATTGATAATGGTTGACAATGATGATGATGATGATATATATATATATATATATATATATATATAGTGGTGTTGGATTTATAATAAACAAGAAACTGAAGGATAAAGTGGTAGAAGTTGAAAGTTCCTCTGACAGAGCTGCACGACTCGTTATCCAACTCTCGAGAAGATACCAGGCTCAGATTATTCAAACTTATGCACCCACCACAAGTCATCCTGAAGAAGAAATTGAAGAATTTTATGAGGAAATTCGTCATCTAAATAATAAAGGTAAGCAGCACTTGAAGATAATTATGGGAGATTTCAATGCAAAAATAGGGCAACGGCAACAGAAAATGAAACTTCAGTAGGTAAATTCGGTCACGGCAACAGAAACCAGCGTGGAAATACTCTCGTTGAGTTTGCAGCGGCAGAAGGTTTTTTCATCTTGAACTCTATTTTCAAGAAAAAGCCACACAGGAAATGGACATGGAGACATCCAATTGGGACGACAAGTGAAATTGATTTTATTATGTGTAACAAAAAATTCGTCATCGAAGACTGCAGTGTGCTGAACAAGTTCAACACAGGTAGTGACCATAGATTGGTGAGATGTAAGATGCACCTCAACACTAAACTGGAATGTGGCAAGCTCATAAGACAAACAAAATGTATTGACATAACCAACCTTAAAAAACACCATAATACTTTCAAGTTGGAACTGAAGAACAGATTCTCTGCTTTAGAAGGCCTAACATCGGAAGAAGTGGATATTTCGGAAGTTAACAGAAAAGTAACCAAAGCTCTAATGGAAACAGCAACAAAATTAGCTGGGTCTAAGAACAAGTTGCATGGGAACAAATTATCAGGAAAAACCAAAATGTTGATGCAAAAAAGAAGAGAGATGAGGACAACTAAAGAAGATGTGACTTCCAAAGTGGAATATATAGAGCTATGCAAGACAACACGAAAAAGTATCACTGAAGATGTAAGGAAATTCAACTGTGAGCTAGTGAGGAAAGCAATTGAAAACAACCAAAGCCTTAAGATAGCAAAGGGACATCTCAGTAAGGGAAGAAAACAGATTATGGCTCTGAGAAAAGAAGATGGTTCTATAACAAGAAATAGAGGCGAAATTTTGACAAGAGTGAAAGATTTCTGCTCCAAATTATATGAAAGTTATGATACATGTACTCCAGACATCATGAAAGGTACCAGAGTTCTTCCAGTCCTCCCAGCAGAAGTTGCTCATGCAATCAAGAACATGAAGCGGGGGAAAGCTCCAGGAGAAGATGGAATTACTATAGACATCATACAAGAAGCAAGTGGAGAAATTGAAACAGTACTCGCCCAAATTTTCACTCGATGCCTTAATGAAGGGAAGATTCCTGAGGATTGGAACAATGCTACAATGATCCTGCTACATAAAAAAGGTGACATTGAGGATCTCAGGAACTACAGACCTATCAGCCTCCTATCAGTGGTTTATAAAATCTTCACTAAAGTTCTTTCACACCGCTTGAAGGTAACACTGGACATGGCTCAACCGAGAGAACAAGCTGGATTCAGGAGTGGCTACTGCACAATAGATCATATCCACGTACTGAGAGAACTAATTGAAAGAGCGAGGGAATATGAACTTCCATTGTGCATGGCTTTTATCGATTATGAAAAAGCCTTTGATTCGGTGAAACCATCAGCAGTCACCACGGCTCTGAAATCCTGCGGTATTGAAGATGCATACATTAATATTATTAATAACATCTATGAAAATGCAAGTGCAAAGATTCGGCTGTTTGAAAATACAACACACATAAAAATTGGAAAGTGAGTGAGACAAGGTGACACCATATCTCCGAAGCTCTTTAATGCCACATTGGAAAATGTCTTTCAATCACTGAACTGGGAAAACAAAGGGATAAAGATTAATGGAGATTATCTAACCCACCTTCGTTTTGCTGATGACGTAGTCATTTTTGCAACTACCCCATCAGAGCTGCAGAGTATGATCCAGGAACTTGCTGACAAGAGTAAAGAAGTGGGATTAAAAATGAACTTTCAGAAGACAAAAGTGATGTTCAATGCTTTTACAAGAAATGAAGATTTATCGATTGATGGAGAAAAACTGGAGATAACAGATACGTATGTTTATCTTGGACAGCAGATATCAAGTGAGGGTCACATTGATGAAGAAATTAATCGGCGTACAAAACTTGCCTGGAGAGCTTTTGGAAGAAACAGCATAATTTTCAAGAGCAATATGCCATTATGTCTTAAAAGAAAAGTGTTTGATCAATGCATCCTTCCAGTGCTTACGTATGGTGCAGAGACGTTGACCTTAACTAAAAGAGACATACAAAGGCTGCAGACAACTCAAAGAAGCATGGAGAGGTGCATGCTTGGTATAACCAGGAGAGATAAGAAGAGGAACTCGTGGATCCGAAAAATGACGAGAGTGGAAGACATCATGATCAGAGTTAAATCCCTGAAATGGCAATGGGCTGGACATACTGCCAGAAGGACAGACCATAGATGGACAGCCGAAATTTTAGATTGGATTCCAAGAGACAGGAAAAGACCCAGAAAAAGACCACATGGGAGATGGGTGGATGAAATTCGTAAATATGCGGGAGTGACATGGAGGAGACTGGCACAAGACAGACCGTTGTGGAGGAAACTTGGGGAGACCTTCGTCCAGCAGTGGATTGATAATGGTTGACAATGATGATGATGATGATATAGGGATGTAAGGTCAGGTGATGCGTAACATCACAGCCTCTCCTTGACAAATGTCAACCCCGCCTTCTCGTGGTGCATCCTGTTCCTACTAAAGGGGCTCTGACGACCTCCAATAGCGGTATAACTATGCTATCGGGATTAGAGGAAATTCTATCCCACACTCACCAACCCGCTTGGCCAGCGTTGTAAGTTATGGCCAAACCCCTCCAAAATGACTCCACAACTTAAATCTTGGCCCTCAGTCTCCGGCAGCTGGAATGTACCTGGCCAAGGCAGCGGCCAGTGCGACATGAAGGCAGAGGGTGCTAAGAATCCCCGGAGGACCGGACTAGGCTGCCATCTGATGCTGACCTTGGCAACGTACAATGGACGCTCCCTATCTTCTGATTCAAGACTTCTTGAATTGGAAGAGGAACTACAAAGGATCAAGTGGGACATCGTGGGGGCTAAGTGAGGTAAGGAGAAAAGGAGAAGATCTCATCGAACTGAAAAGTGGACATCTCTTCTACTATCGTGGGACAGATACTGTCAGAACTAGTGGTGTTGGATTTATAATAAACAAGGAACTGAAGGATAAAGTTGTAGAAGTTGAAAGTTCCTCTGACAGAGCTGCACGGCTTGTTATCCAACTCTCGAAAAGATACCAGGCTCAGATTATTCAAACTTATGCACCCACCACAAGTCATCCTGAAGAAGAAATTGAAGAATTTTATGAGGAAATTCGTCATCTAAATAATAAAGGTAAGCAGCACTTGAAGATAATTATGGGAGATTTCAATGCAAAAATAGGGCAACGGCAACAGAATGAAACTTCAGTAGGTAAATTCGGTCACGGCAACAGAAACCAGCGTGGAAATACTCTCGTTGAGTTTGCAGAGGCAGAAGGGTCTTTCATCTTGAACTCCTTCTTCAAGAAAAAGCCACACAGGAAATGGACATGGAGACATCCAAATGGGACGACAAGTGAAATTGATTTTATTATGTGTAACAAAAAATTCGTCATAGAAGACTGCAGTGTGCTAAACAAGTTCAACACAGGTAGTGACCATAGATTGGTGAGATGTAAGATGCACCTCAACACTAAACTTGAAAGTGGCAAGCTCATAAGACAAACAAAATCTATTGACATAACCAACCTTAAAAAACACCATAATACCTTCAAGTTGGAACTGAAGAACAGGTTCTCTGCTTTAGAAGGCCTAACATCGAAAGAAGTGGATATTTCTGAAGTTAACAGAAAAGTAACCAAAGCTCTTATGGAAACAGCAACAAAATTAGCTGGGTCTAAGAACAAGTTGCATGTAAATAAATTATCAGGAAAAACGAAAATGTTGATGCAAAAAAGAAGAGAGATGAGGACAACTAAAGAAGATGTGACTTCCAAAGTGGAATATATAGAGCTATGCAAGACAGTACGAAAAAGTATCACTGAAGACGTAAGAAAATTCAACTGTGAACTAGTGAGGAAAGCAATTGAAAACAACCAAAGCCTAAAGATAGCAAAGGTACATCTCAGTAAGGGAAGAAAACAGATTATGGCACTGAGAAAAGAAGATGGTTCTGTAACAAGAAATAGAGGCGAAATTTTGACAAGAGTGAAAGATTTCTACTCCAAACTATATGAAAGGGATGATACATGCACTCCAGACATCATGAAAGATACCAGTACCAGAGTTCCTCCAGTCCTTCCCGCAGAAGTTGCACATGCAATCAAGAACATGAAGCGGGGAAAAGCTCCAGGAGAAGATGGAATTACTGTAGACATCATACAAGAAGCAAGTGGAGAAATCGAAACAGTACTCGCCCAAATTTTCACTCGATGCCTTAATGAAGGAAAGATTCCTGAGGATTGGAACACCGCTACAATGATCCTGCTACATAAGAAAGGTGACATTGAGGATCTCGGAAACTACAGACCTATCAGCCTCCTATCAGTGGTGTATAAAATCTTCACTAAAGTTCTTTCACACCGCTTGAAGGTAACACTGGACATGGCTCAACCGAGAGAACAAGCTGGATTCAGGAGTGGCTACAGCACAATAGATCATATCCATGTGCTGAGAGAACTAATTGAAGGAGCGAGGGAATATGAACTTCCATTGTGCATGGCTTTTATCGATTATGAAAAAGCCTTTGATTCGGTGAAACCATCAGCAGTTACAATGGCTCTGAAAACCTGCGGTATTGAAGATGCATACATTAATATTATTAATAACATCTACGAAAATGCAAGTGCAAAGATTAGGCTGTTTGAAAATACAACACACATAAAAATTGGATAGGGAGTGAGACAAGGTGACACCATATCTCCGAAGCTCTTTAATGCCACATTGGAGGGTGTTTTTCAGTCCCTGAGTTGGGAAAACAAGAGGATAAAGATTAATGGAGATTATCTAACCCACCTTCGTTTTGCTGATGACGTAGTCATTTTTGCAACTAGCCCATCAGAGCTGCAGAGTATGATCCAAGAACTTGCTGACAAGAGTAAGAAGTGGGATTAAAAATGAACTTTCAGAAGACAAAAGTGATGTTCAATGCTTTTACAAGAAATGAAGATTTATCGATTGATGGAGAAAAGCTGGAGATAACAGACACGTACGTTTATCTTGGACAGCAGATATCAAGTGAGGGTCACATTGATGAAGAAATTAATCGGCGTACAAAACTTGCCTGGAGAGCTTTTGGAAGAAACAGCATAATTTTCAAGAGCAATATGCCATTATGTCTTAAAAGAAAAGTGTTTGATCAATGCATCCTTCCAGTGCTTACGTATGGTGCAGAGACGTGGACCTTAACTAAAAGAGATATACAAAAACTGCATACAACTCAAAGAAGCATGGAGAGGTGCATGCTTGGTGTAACCAGGAGAGATAAGAAGCGAAACTCGTGGATCCGAAAAATGACAAGAGTGGAGGACATCATGATCAGAGTTAAATCCCTGAAATGGCAATGGGCTGGACATACTGCCAGAAGGACAGATCATCGATGGACAGCCGAAATTTTAGATTGGATTCCAAGGGACAGGAAAAGACCCAGAAGAAGACCACATGGGAGATGGGTGGATGAAATTCGAAAGTATGCAGGGGTGACATCGAGGAGATTGGCACAAGACAGACCGTTGTGGAGGAAACTTGGGGAGACCTTCGTCCAGCAGTGGATTGATAATGGTTGACAATGATGATGATGGTGATATATATATATATATATATATATATATATATATATTTATACACTATCTACCAACAAGTAATGGGACACCCCTGCAATCGACGATATCTGCGGTCCTAATACACGTCACGGCCGCCGCCGTTAAATATCGTGTGGGAAATAACAACGCAACCAGTCGCATGCAAGATGCCACGCAGTTCGGAGCTCTCTGATTTCGAGAAAGGTGTAATCGTCGGGTATCACAGAAATTGCCGATCCATACGTGACATATCCAGCAAGTTGAAGTACCCAAAATCGACAGTGGCCTACGTGATTGGCAAGTGGAAGATGAGAGGTGACTGTCGGAATGTGCCCCGACCGGCAGACTCACAAAACTGGGAGTTAGAGACCGACGGGTGCTGGCCACAGAAATTCGGAATAACCGCACCAAATCGATGGCCCACATATGCGAGGAGGCGAGGAGTTTCAACAGTCCTCTGGGAATGTTCTTTCGACGAATACCATCCGTAAGGAATCTCATCTGCTCGGTTATCATGGACGTGCTGTCACCCACAAGCCTTTGACCACCAAGTCCAATAGCGCTGCTCGGCTAACGTGGTGCAAAGAACGTCGACAGTGGACCGTTGAACTGTGGAAACAGGTTCTCTTCTAGGGCGACGAATCAAGGTTCACCCTCTACCGTTCGGATGGCAGGGTCTGGGTTTGGCGTCTGCCTGGAGAACGCCTCCTGCCGGAATGTATTGTGCCAAATGTGAAGTTCGGCGGCGGTGGAATTATGCTATGTGGTTGTTTCTACTGGTATGGCACAGGACCCTTGGTCGGAATTCCTGGTAGACTCAACGCCGAGACCTACTGCACCATTTTGGATGACCATGCGCTTCCTACGTTGTGGCAGTTTTACGGGGTGGACCCATGTTACTTTCAGGATGACAATGCCACTTATCACGTTGCGAGGTCCACCATGGCTTGGTATAGTGACAATGGGGTTAATCGAATCGACTGGCCTGCGCAGAGCCCGCACCTTAACCCTATCTAGCACTTCTGGGACGAGTTGGAGCGTCGACTTAAGAGGTGCCCCCACCGTGCGAAATCGGTGAAAGAACTGACCTGTCTTCTCCAATCCGAGTGGTAGAAAATACCGCTAGCCGTCGTACAACGCCTGGTTGAGAGTATGCCCCAGAGGGTCGCAGCTGTAATCGCCGCTCGGGGAGGCTCCACCAACTATTGAAGGTGAATGAACTTCGTTTTCCTTTGCTATCACAAGTGTCCAATTACTTGTTGGTAGATAGTGTATATATATAGTCGAGTCACATTATTGGGACCACCTCTTACTTTTGACGTCAACAGTGCGTAGCCAATGAAAGAAGACAAGTGTCGCGAGCTGGTTTGGAAGGTATATAGGGTGTGCTGTAGGCGCACTGAAAACATGTTGCTGTCATGGACAAAAGGTGCGATTTATCAGATTTGCAAATAGGGAGGATTATCGGCTTTCGGGTTGAGGGTGGCAGTGTTTCTCAAACAGCGATATTTGTGGACTGTTCGCGTGCTGCTGTGGTTAAAGTGTATCGTGATTGGAGAAATGGCACCATTGCGAATAGGCGACGCAGAAACTGCGGAGCACCACGTGCCATTCATGTGAAAGGTGAACGTCCACTGCGGAGGTGCGTTAGGGCCGATCGACACGCTACAGTGGAGCAACTCACTGGCCGAATGAACCAGGGGGCTACCGGAAGTGTGTCTAAAACGACAGTTCAGCGAACCCTACTGCGTATGTGGCTCCGATGCAAACGGATGGTCACTGCACCTATGCTAACGAAGGTGCATCGGTAGAAAAAGCTTACATTCACACGGCAGTATTGGAATTGGACCTCCGCTTATTGGCAAAGGATTGCCTTCTCCTATGAGTAACGTTTTCTGCGTCATCGAATGAATGGACGTTAGCGCATAAGGCGAGAAACATTGGTGAACAAACACTCTTCAACCATTTCTGTAAGAACACAAGCATGATGGTAGCAGCGTTATGGTCTGGGGAATGTTTTCGTGGCATTCCCTTGGTCAACTCATACCTGTGGAAGGCACTATGGACCGAGTTCGTTATGAATTCATCCTTGGCGACCACGTACTCACGTACATGCTAATTTCCTTCCTGGAGGTGATTAGATCTTCCAGCACGATAATGTGACGTGTCACACAGCTAGAAATGTCCGAGAGTGGTTGGAAGAGCTCGATGAAGACTTCAAAGTACTTCCCTGGCCCCTTAATTCCCCAGACATAAACCCAATTGAGCAACTGTGGGACCACCTCGATCGTGTTGTTCGTTCTATGGATCCACCACCACGTACCCTCCAGCAGCTGCAAGATGCACTGCGGTCAACATGGCTTCACATACCTGTGAACATCTTCCAGCACCTCATTGAATCACTCCCAGCCCGTCTCACTGCTATCCGCGCTTCACATCGCGCGGTTACTCTAGAAATTAACTGGTGGCCACAATAGGTATTCAGAACAAACAACAAAACGAAATTATAAACTCTCACCAACACGCTTGGCCAGCGTGGTGAGTTATGCTCAAACCCCCACAAAGATGCTTACAGAATTTCAAACTTGGCCCTCAGTCTCCGGCAGCTGGAATGTACCTGGCCAAGGCAGCTGCCAGTGCGACATGAAGGCAGAGGGTGCTAAGAATCAGAGGACTGGACTGGGCTGCCATCTGATGCTGACCTTGGCTACGTATAATGGACGCTTCCTATCTTCTGATTCAAGGCTCCTTGAATTGGAGGAGGAATTCGAAAAGATCATCTGGGACATTGTGGGACTAAGTGAGGTAAGAAGAAGAGGAGAAGAGCCCCATTAAACTGAAAAGTGAAGATCTCTTCTACAATCGTGGGACAGATACTGGCAGAACCAGTGGTGTTGGATTTAAAATAAACAAAAGACTGAACGACAATATTCTGGAAGTTAAAAGTTTCTCGGACAGGGCTGCACGACTCGTTATCCAACTCTCAAAAAGATACCAGGCTCAGATTATTCAAGCTTATGTAATCCTGAAGAAGAAATTGAAGAATTTTACGAGGAAATTCGGAATCTAAATAACAAAAGCAAACAGCACTTGAAGATCATTATGGGAGATTTCAATGCAAAAGTAGGGTAATAGCAGCAGAATGAAACTTCAGTTGGTAAATTCGGATATGGGAATAGAAATCAACGGGGAAATAATCTCGTGCAGTTTGCAGAGGCAGAAAGGTTTTCCATCATGACCTATTTTTCAAGAAAAAGCCACAAAGGAAATGGGCATGAAGACATCAGAACGGGACAACAAATGAAATTGATTTTATTATGTGTAACAAAAAATTCGTCATCGAAGACTGCCGTGTGCTAAACAAGTTCAACACAGGTAGTGACCATCGATTGGTGAGATGTAAGAAGCACCTCAACACCAAACTCGAACGTGGCAAGCTCATAAGATAAACAAAGTGCATTGACTATAACCAACCTTAAAAAACATTATAATACCTTCAAGTTGGAATTGGGGAACATATTCTCTGCTTTAGAAGGCCTAACATCAGAAGAAGTTGATATTTCTGAAGTTAACAGAGAGCTCACAAAGGCTTTTATGGAAACAGCAACGAAAATAGGTGGTACTAAGAACAAGTTACATATAAAAATTTCAGGAAAAAACAAAAATGCTGATGCAAAAGAGAAAGAAGATGAGGACAAATAAAAACGTAACTTCCAACGTGGAATATATAGAACTATGCAAGACAGTGCAAAAAAGTATCACTGAAGACATAAGAAAATTCAATTGTGAACTAGTGAGAAAATCAATTGAAAACAACCAAAGCCTGAAGAGAGCAAAAGGACATCTCAGTAAAGGAAGAAAACAGATTATGACTTAGAAAAGAAGATGGTACTGTAACAAAAAATAGAAGCGAAATTTTGACAAGGGTGAAAGATTTCTATTCAAAACTACACTGCCTGCCACCCGAAATGCAACACCAAGAAGGACATGAGATAGCAAAGCCAGATTTACTGGGCACATAACAACAGATACAAAGATAAAACGATTGAGCTTACAGGCCCGTGCGACTTGTGGAACACGCAGACATCAATAGTTCGTGTGGCCCCCATGGGTTGCAATAACGGCCGCTACACGCCGCGGCATCGAATGAAAGAGGCTTTGGATGTGTGCTTGGGGTATGTCGGTCCAGGCTGCTTCCACACGTTGCCACAGTTCATCAGGCGTAGCCGCGGGTGGTGGTTGCCGATCAGCGACCAGACGTATTCGATAGGTGATATATCGGGAGAACAGGCGGGCCACGTTAGCAGTGACGCCTGGTGGGTCGTGAAGAATTGTTGCACGATGCGTGCCACGTGCGGGCGCGCATTATCCTGTTAAAACGTGGCTGCTTGCAGGTCCTGCAGGTAAGGGAGGACTACAGGCTCCAAAACGTCGGAGATGTAGCGGTGGCTGTTGAGTGTACCGGCGATGCGTACCAGAGGGGAGCGCGGGTCATATCCAATTGTGCTCCAAACCATAACGCCAGGCGACGGACCGGTATGGCGATGCATACTGCAGGCGTCATACACTCTCTCGCCGCGGTGCCGCCACACGCGGAACCGACCATCGTGGTGTTGCAGGCAGAAGCGAGATTCGTCGGAGAAGACAATGTCGTTCCATTCCGTAGTCCAGGTGCGGGGTTCAACCCACTGCCGCCGCACTCGCCGGTGGTGTAACGTCAATGGTAATCGGAGCAATGAGCGCCGTGCGACAAGTCCCCGCTCCTGCAGACGACGTCGAACGGTATGTGCTGACAGAGGTTGTTGCGCAATACCTCCTAATTCCTGCGCTAACGTTCGTGATGTAGCGGTGCAAGCCGTCAATGCCCGCCGCACAACATGCCGGTCCTCTCGTTCAGAGTTGTGCCGCGGCTGCGGCAATCGCTCACGTCGGTCCCTCCGTCTCTCCGGTGCCCACCGAATCTATACTCGCCTCATTGTGGCTGGGTGTCGTCCCACACGGGCGCCGATGTCTCGGTACGATAAACCGCTGTCGCGATAAGCCACTATTCGTCCTCTGTTGAACTCCAAAACGTCTGGAATGACTGCCGTATTCTGCCACGAGGCATTAGGAAGCTTCCCACGCATAGATCCGGCAGCACAACACATTTCCACTACTTACACCCCGTCTTTTGTGCACCCTTCTTATAGTGCTTCTCGGTGGCGTGCCGGGCGCACATGATTTGCATATGCCCTGCAATGCTAATCGTGTGCTTGTCCTCTCGCGGGCGACGCATGCTGCGAATTTCAGTCCAATCAGATGCTTCCTTCTTGGTGTTGCATTTTGGGGGGCCAGCAGTGTATATGAAAGGGATGATACATCTATTCCAGACATTACGACAGGTAGTAGTACTAAAGTCCCTCCAATCCTCCCTGCGGAAGTTTCATATGCAATTAAAAACATGAAACAGGGAAGAGCTCCAGGAGAAAACTGAATTACTGTGGACATTATACAAGAAGCAAGTGGAGAAATTGAAACAGTACTCGTCCAAGTTTTCCCTAGATGCCTTAATGAAGGGAAGATTCCTGATGGAATAATGCTACAATGATTCTTCTACATTAAAAAAGGTGATGTTGAGGATCTCGGGAACTACAGGCCCATCAGCCTCCTATCAGTGGTTTATAAAGTCTTCACTAAGGTTGTTTCACATCGCTTGAAGGTAACACTAGACATGGGTCAACCAAGAGAACAAGCTGGATTCAGGAATGGCTACAGCACTATAGATCATCGCCATGAACTGAGAGAACTAATTGAAAGAACAAAATAATATGAACTCCCATTATGCATGACTTTTGTTGATTATGAAAAGGCCTTCGATTCTGTGGAACCATCAGCAGTAACAATGGCTTTGAAATCCTGCGGTATTGAAGATGCATGCATTAGCATTATTAATAACATTTATGAAAATGCAAGGGCAAAGTTTCGGATATTTGAGGATTCAGCACAAATAAGAATTGGAAAGGGAGTGAAACAAAGTGACATCATATCTCCCAAGCTCTCTAATGGTACATTGCAAAATGTCTTTCAATCATTGAACTGGGAAAACAAAGGGAGAAAGATTAATGGAAATTACGTAACTCACCTGCGTTTTGCTGATGACATAGTAATCTTTCCAACTTCCCCTTCAGAACTGCAGAGTATGATCCAAGAACTTGTTGACAAGAGTAAACAAGAGGATTAAAAATGAACTTTCAGAAGAGAAAAGGGATGTACAATGCTTTTACATGAAACGAAGATTTATTGGTTGATGGGGAAAAGTTTGAGACAACCGATACCTTCATTTATCTTAGGCAGCAGATATCAAGTGAGGATCACATTGATGAAGAAATTAATCGGCGTACTAAACTTGGATGGGGAACTTTTGGAAGAAACACTGCAATTTTTAAGAACAGTATGCCATTATGTCTTAAAAAAACTGTTTAATCAATGCATTATGCCAGTGCTTACGTATGGAACTTGACATGTACCTTTACTAAAAAAGACATAAAAAAACTGAAGGCAACTCAAAGAAGCATGGTGAGATGCATGCTTGGTGTAACCAGGAAAGATAAAAAAAGGAACTTGTATATAAGGAAAATGACAGGAGCGGACGAATTTATGGCCAGTGTGAAATCACTGAAATGGCAATGGGTTGGACATGTTGCCAGAAGAACGGATCACAGATGAGCAACCGAAATTTTAAACTGGATTCCGAGGGACAGGAAAAGACCCAGAAGAAGACCCCATGGAAGATGGATAAATGAAATTCGAAAGTATGCTGGAGTGACATATAGGAAACAGGCTCAAGACAGACAATTGTGGAAGAAACTTGGGGAGACCATCATTCAGCAGTGGATTGATAATTGTTTTTGATGCTGATGATGATAATGATGATATAGGTATTCGAGCAAAGAGTGCAAGCAAAACAGTGTTATCTTTTTTTTATTTTTCAGTCCTGCGAGCAACTGATAGTACTGTGAAATGGATTTTACAGGCATCAATAGGAAAACTAAATCCCCACTGCTGTACAGTCGGCCAAGTATTCGAGTTTCTCTCCAACGGTCAGCACTTTTGGTTTCCCTAAATCCTTCATTAAGAGATTTCCTTAATTATTATAGGACGTTGAGGCGCCAGTGATATATAAAAGACCAAAACACAACTTAAAAATGTACCAGAAAAAAATACCTAGAACTGAGCCACGAACCATAGTAACTAACTGGGATTAAATTTATTTAGTTCACTCAACTCTTCCAGCAATGTTGTCCGCAAGAAATAAGAAAGCATGAGTTTGGTCAATGTCAAACGGCTCCTATTAGGGCCGACCGTGAAAACTTGATGTTTTTCGCTTGGATATTTTGGGGTGCTTTCTTTTTCATTTTTCCTCTTAAGTTTCCTCCGTCCTTGCCCCCTTTCCCTTTCTTCTATGCCGGATATGATCAAAATATGACGCGAGTTGCAGTCAAGTAAGTATGTAGGGTGGATTATAACTCCAGCACTTAACATGAAACCGTTTACTTCCATGACTTTAACTTTATCACTGCTTTTACTTTGGAATCTTTCCTATCAGGTTATGCTGCTACAGCTTCAACTGCTTATTTTCTTTCCTCTTTTCAAATGATTCATAAAGTTACAGTTTATTGAGACCAAACGTACTTGGGTGTCATCAAGTCCAGTCGATTGGTGATCCCCAAGTAAGCATGGTCCCAAGACGTGCCTAACACAAGGAGAGCCGCGGATTTCTTTGTGGTTTGCACATCTGCCTGCCAAATGAAAGGTCTATGGATCGATCACAGGTAGATTAGATGTGATGAACCAGAAAACATCCTCCTTGTGTCGGATGGGCACGTTAAGCTGTCGGAATCGGTGTACAGGACCTTCTTCAAAAATAAGGCGTCTGTTTTTTCCCTCATCTCTCTCTCTCTCTCTCTCTCTCCTCTCCCACTGCTAGGGTGTGCTTTGACGTTGAATGACGTCAGTCATGTCTGCGACGCGCACTAGTGGCTAGTCATTCTGGCTTCTCTCTGAAAAACATGTTCAGAGAGAGAGAGAGAGAGAGAGCAAAGAAACGTTCATTCCTTTCACGTCTCTCTTCTTCCCACCTTTCTCTTCTATTGTGCACGATTCCCAAGGAGTCGTGGCGCGCTTCGCTCTCACAGCCAGTTTTCGAGTAGCTCGCCCTTGGGTCGTTGCGCTAAGTGGAGCTGTTTTCTACGAGAGGGAAGTTTCTGCATTTGTTCCAAGTCAATTCACTCTCGAAGATGATATAATTTTCCCTCTACTAATTATGGTAGCATGGGACAACGTTACTGGGAACCGCACATAGCTGAATGTTGTTCAGCATCCTGGTCGCGTTCAGCGTGATGGGAGCCCCATTGGTTTTTTTCCAGCCTCCAGGTTCCATCTAATGTCACTTCATTTCTCGTACTCAGCCGAAAAGCCTGTAACACGCATAGCTAGTCGAGTTTAAAACTTTTCTGTGGGTGTAAACTTTACTAACTGAATGTTGAGTCTGAACTGGTAGTGATCCCCGTAGAAGGATTTGTATCCAGTCTGGCCGCCCTCATGACCAGGGTGATCCATTAAATGAATAGAAATTGGCACCAGACGCCTTAGGTCGCGAGTTTCTTAGTTGTTAGAGCAACCGCTTCCCGACCAGATGGTCGTGAGATCGATTTCAGGTACTTTGAGTTACTCTGGTCACGAGATCGATTTCAGGTACCTTGAGTTGTGCTGGTCGCGAGTCAAGTACCTTGAGTTGCTGTGGTTGCGAGATCGATATCAGGTGCCTAGAGTTGCTGTGGCCGCGAGATCACTTTCAGGCACCTTGAGTGGCTCTGGTCGCGAGATCGATTTCAGGTACCTTGAGTTGCTCTGGTTGCGAGATCGATTTCAGGTAACTTGAGTTGCTCTGGCTGCGAGGTCTATTTAAGGTACCTTGAGTAGCTCTCGTCGTGAGATAGATTTCAGGTACTTTGAGTTGCTCGGGTATCGTTGACTTGATCGAAAGGTCACTTGACCGAAAATCTCTTGATAGAAAGGTTCATTTCACCGAAGGGTCACTTTACCCAAAAATTAATTTCACCGAAAGGTCACTTCACCTAAAAGTCCATTTCATCAAAAGGACATTTGATCGAAAAGTTCATTTCACCGAAAGGTCACTTGACCGAAAATCACTTGATCTAAATGTACATTTCACCGAAGTGTCACTTTACCCAAAAATTCATTTCACTGAATGGTCAGTTTATCAAAAAACTTAGAATTTTGTTGTTAGAGATCTGTTGGAGTGTGGTGCGGATTCTTGAAAAACTCGCTCCCTAAACGTTATCGTATTGTATAAAAAATTGACTTTTAATTTATATGAAACATCTCCCCATGAGTAGGTTTTTCGAAATATTACATTAATTATAAGGCCTAGATCTGTTCCTTTTTGTCAAATTTTAATCCTCCGAGCTCCTTATGAATATAAGGGTTACATAGCAAATCAAGTAAATAATGTTCCACTTTAACTCAACCACAAAACATGAAGTTTTTGCCCGTAGGCCTAGATACAGGCCATTTTAACAGATTTAAACCCTACTCAAATTCATAAGCATTACATAAAATGTAAAGTAAATTTTTATGTAATCCATATGAACATGATTAAAATTTGCTAAAAAGGCCTAAGCCGAGGCCTATTGTCTTAAAGGAAAGATTTGTCTCAAAACTAAATCTTTGTGTTCTCTGTGACACAGAGAAATCAAAAGTGCAATTTGAGTATGATCCCCTAACGTTTCGGTGCTCTGACTGTCGAACTTGCACAATGCTTCAACATATCCTGTAATGCAATCCAAAGTTTTCGATAAACTGACCCTTTGGTGAAGTGACCTTTCGATGAAATGAACTTTTAGGTAAAAAGACCTTTCGGTGAAATGAACTTTTGTGACCCATTGGTGAAATGTACCTTTCGATCAAGTTACCCTTCGGTGAAATGAACTTTTCGATCAAGTGATCCTTTGGTGAAATGTACCTTTCAATCAAGTTACCCTTCGGTGAAATGAACTTTTCGATCAAGTGATCTTTCGGTGAAACAATCTTTTCGGTGGAGTGATTTTCGGTCAAGTGACCCTTCGGGGAAGTAAGCGTCGGACAAATGAACTAGACCCGAGTTGCTCTGGTCACCAGATCGATTTCAGTTACCTTGAGTTGCTCTGGTTGCGAGATCGATTTCATGTAATTTGAGTTGCTCTGGCTGCGAGGTCGATTTAAAGAACCTTGAATTGCTCTCGTCGCGAGATCGATTTTAGGCACCTTGAGTTGCTCTGGCCGCCAGATCGATTTCAGGTACCTTGAGAATAACATATTGCAAGCACAACAGCTGAAAAATCAAGTTATGAAACAGAGTTCATTACTTATCCAAGTTTACAAAAATTAAGAACACTGTGATTTCCGTGTTGAGTACATAAAATTGAGAAAAGGCTGGTGCACCATGATTAATGAGGGATGTGGTGACACCTTGCAGCCTTGCACCGCCTTCTCATGCTGCTTATTAAGTTGTATAAGAGCTCTGTGGGCAACAAGTCCCACTCCTGACGAAAAGCAGTTCGGATCTCCTGAGTGGTCCTTTGTGGGGACTGATGGTATGCAATTGACCTACTAAGCACATCCCATACATTTTCTATCGGATTCATGACTGGAGACCTTGCTGGGTATTCTATGTGCTGTGTGGCTTCATTTTTAAGAAAGTCACACACCAGGTGAACTCTGTGGGAGAGTGCATTATCGTCCATGAATACCAGTTGTGGACCCACGGCGCACCTCTGAAAAGTCTCACATGAGGTTCCAGTATCTCGTCTCTGTACCTAAGAGCATTTACGGTGCCTCTGTCGAAGATATGAAGCTCTCTGTGCGTCCATGCAACATGATGCCAGCCCATGCCATGACACCACCACCACAAAATTGGCCCATTTCCTTGTTGTTATTGGGATTGTAACGGGTTCTCCGTTCTCACCAGAGTGTGGTTCAACGAGAAACTGTCTGTAAACTAAATCTGGATTCATCAGTGAAGAGCACATTGCTGCACTGATTCGGTGTCCAGTTTTCATGTTCCCTACTCCAGTTTAAACGGGACCTCCTCTTTGCACGGGTGAGAGGGACACAAACTACTGGACGTCTGGCACAGGGACCGGTTGCCCCGAATCTCCTATAAGCAGTTTGTCTTGAAACTCTTGGTACTGAGGCTGCCGCAAGCACTTCAGAGAGTGGCAAACATCGTCCTACGACGTCGTGAAGTTAATGCCAGATACGGGTCCTTCTGAGAAGTGTGACTCTTGGACGACCTTGTAGTGGTTGGCGTCTAACCTCTCCTGTGTCTTGGAACCTTTTCCAAACCTTGGAGATGACACTTTGCGGAGCATTCAGAGCACCAAAGACAACAACTCTTATAACGGGGCTTGCAAGAAAATGGAATAAGGCATTCAGGGTAGAATACTGTTTTTATGGAACCGCGAGACATTTGCATATCGTACTTCAGATGACGTTATTTGACCGTGTACTGTGATTAGTTTAGGTGTACGACTAATCTACATACCAATGTCCGCTGTTCTGTCGGATTTAACCCTTTACTTTGCACGTGTTACCAATTATGTTTACTTTTTGGACACCAGTGTATGTTGATTCTCCCTTTTGCCTGGCGCTCCTACTTCTCTGATCTGTCTATGAGGAAGGTCGAGGACGGCATTCGATCTTTGATAACGATGCTCCGAAAGCAAATGTGGTGGCAAATTATCGCGTCAAAGTCACAAAACTCGCCAAACAGTACAACGTGTCAGTGTCAACCATTTCCGGACATCACCAAAGGTCAAAAAGCTCGATACGTGGTTCCACACGAACTGACGGAGCATCAGAAATAACAATGGCTTGAGATCTGCAGTGACCTTCTGCTTTGAAACGGAAAAGATACACTACTTGATCGCATTGTAACTTGTAATGAGAAGCGGGCGCCGTACGATCTGAACGGTGGGTGAACCATGGTGAACCACCGAAACAACATCCTAAACCAAGGTTGACGCCAAATAAGGTTTTGTTGACAGTGTGGTGAACTGTTCAAGCTGTCATGCACTACACGTTCTTGAATGCTGGGTGAAAGCATTATCTCAGTCACATAATGTGAAGAAATTGACCGAATGCACCAGAAGTTGGATTCCAAATAGCCATCTTTAGTGAACAGGAAGGGTCGTATCCTCCTCCTTGATAACGCGAAACCACACCTGTCAAAAATGACGAAACAGAAGCTACACGAACTGAGGTTCGAAACCCTCCCACATCCACCCTACTCACCTGACTTGACACCTACCGATTTTCACTTGTTCATGCATTTTAGCAATTACCTCAAGGACAGGACCTTTAGAATCAGAGAGGAGGCCGGAATTTGCATTCCGGGACTTTCTTGCATTCAGGAAGCCAGATTTCTTCCGGACCGGCATTGAAGCTATTGTCACTTTCTGGCAGAGGTGTGCAGCTGCTGAAGGCGCATATTTCGAATAAAACGAGGTTGTGTGCTATGAGGTATATCTCTTTCATTCGTACCCTCTAAAACGGCCAATATTTATAGAAAGACCTGGTATAAAGAGAGGTTTTTGTTTAAAAATCTCTAATAAGTCAGCAAAAATCCTATAGAATCGGTATTTGAAACACGGATATAACTGTTAAAAAGGTTTAACAAAAGTTCGAGCATAACACAGTTAACATCCGATGAAGAGTTTGTTAAGAGAAATGTGCATTCTCACGTGTGCAGACGAAATTCTGTAAAAAATATTAGAGAAGGGAATGAATAGGCTTTAAATGTTAAAGGTCTTTCAGAAAGGAGGATTTTAATTCCAACATAACCTTAAATAAAAGAAAAGCCTGTGTCATCAAAAGATACAATACACATATTTTCGCAAAATGAATCAGAGAATCGCTAGAACGTGACACTCTTTATTCTGAAAATTCAGAGCGTGCCACTATTTACTCTGATTATCTAGAACGTGACACTCTTTATTCTGAAAATCTAGAGCGTGCCACTATTTACTCTGATTATCTAGAACGTGACACTACTTACTCCGAGAATCTTATAGAGTGCCACTATTTACTCTAAAACATAGAGCGTGCCACTCTTTGCTCTGAGAATCTACTGTGTGCCACTCTTTATTCCGATAATCTAGAGCGTGCAGCTACGTATTTACTCGGAGAATCTAGAGCGTGCTAATCTCCATTCTGAGAATCTAGAGCGAATCACTATTTACGCAGAGAATTTTAGAGCGCGCCACTATTTACTCTAAAAATCTAGGAAGTTTTGCTATTTAGTCTGAGAATCTAGAGCGTGCTACTCTTTAATCTGAGAATATAGAATGTGCCACTTTTTACTCTCGAAATCCATAGTGTACCGCCCTCTACTCTAGAACTTGCCACTATTTATGCTTAGAATCTAAAACTTGCCACTCTTTACTCTAAAAATCTAAAGCATATCACTATTTACTCTAAGAATCTATCTAGAGCGTGCCACTATTTATGCTTAGAATGTAGAGCGTGCTACTCTTTACTCTAATAGTCTAGAGCGTGCCACAATTTGCCCTGAGAAACTAGAGCGTGAGACCATTTACTGTGAGAATCTAGAGTGTGCCGCCTTTTAATCTGACGATCTAGAGCATGCCACAATTTACGTTGAGAATCTGGAGCATGTCACACCAGTCTAAAGCATCTGATCTCCCTTCGTAAATTAGAGCCACAAAAATGTATAGAAGCTATTCTAAAATTTCCAGCTTAGCATTTCTTTGATTTCCGAGTGAGGGACGGGAAATTCTGGATTATTCTGTTGCTTACACATCAAGTAAAAAAATTAGAAATAAAAAACAATGATTTCAACAATGAAAACGAAACAAACCCCCATTAAAATGATATGAATCCATGATTGAAAAATACACATTCTAGAAACACAAAATTATTTGAGAAACAACATGAATAACAGGATGGCAAAAAAGTAAAATAATCCGTAATTGCCTGTGAGCATCTTTTATTAATTATAAAAGAATTATCAAACATATACAACAAGAAGGTAATAAACTATTTCAGCTCTTTGTGAGTGTCCTTTTAAAGTGCAACATACGTTGCACAAACATGGCACATATTTCGAAGGATCTCTCATTTCAAGTGAAAACTGCTCTTCCTATTCACTATCAAATTTCCAAAGGGCAGTAACGTTTTCGTATTTCCTTTTGGAATCGATGGGTTAGTTAGGGCCATTACAAAACAACATTAATGGCAAAAGTGTTGTGCTGCCCCGGTGGCGCAGTGGTCTAAGGCGTTGGCCTCTGATCATTCGTCCGTAAGGGGTCCGGGTTCGAATCCCGGTCAGGCATGGATGTTGTGTTTGTCTTACGGCACTGGCTCTCTCCCTTCCCTGGAACCAGTGACCCTAAATTAGGGACGGGCGACTGCTTATAGCCCATTGAGTTGCTCACGGTGGTCGTTAAACCTCCAATAAAAAAAAAAAAAGTGTTGCGGTACAGAAGCAAATAATTTTCTGTGGAAGGAAACAAAACGTAGCAGTCAGTACGGCACCAATTCAAGAACTGGGAGAAGACAGGTTGTATTGCCGAAGAGGGAGAAAAGGAAAAGCAAGTGGCGGAAAATGGTTCATAATAACGACCAACTTCAATTGCATTTTCTATAGGTGAGCCGCCGAGGCAGTTTGTCAATGTAATTCTTTTACTGTAATGTTTTTTAATCTTCGGTGATCTTTCGGGTAAGCGAGCTAGTAACTTGTGATTTAGCTGATCTGATGAAGAGGCATACCAGGTGAAGGTGACAGAATGGCATAATGTGTCAAGAAAAGTAGTTTCAACATTATAAAAGCAATTCCAAGAAACGGGATCCAAGTTGGTTACATTTCCTCGAGAGGTACGAGAGTCCTAACAAAACTTCTGCACACTGTCCATTTTTGAGAAAAGTGTAAAGCAACGGAGAAAACTTACCTTACTGCAGTTCAATGTACTTCCCTTCGCGGCTAATGCCAGCTTGCCTGCGGTGAGGTAGGTCTTGGATGCCACGTAGTACGCCATCTCTGTTTAGCTGTCGTATTACTCGGGTCACGTCCAATGACAGTTCGTCCAGCAATTCGTAGCGGATACCACGGAGCCGATTTTTTAACTTTGGGAAAAGATCAAAGTCGGATGGACTGAGATCAGGGCTGTATGCTGTGTGGGGTAAAGTTTCCCAGCCATATTTCGACAAAAGCTGCTGTACTGACGTTGTATCATGACACGTTGCGTTGTCATTCAGCAAGATCACTCCCGCTTCAAACAAGTTGAGGCGATTTTGACGAATTTTGGGTCTCAACTTTGTCCTCAGAAAGTCACGATAATATTGTGTGTTGACATTTTGCCCTGCCGACACTCGATAAGAGTCCACAACACCCTGAACATCGTACGCAAAAATCATCATTTGCTTCACTTTGGATTGTTGCCGGCAACACTTTCATGGGCGTGGGGAACTTGGATGTCTCCATTCCGCTGATTGTGACTTTAGTTCCGGCTCAAACTCATGGGTCCAAGTCTCATCAATTGCGGCGATTCTGTTCAGGAAGGTATTGCGCTCCCTTTCCAAACTGTGGAGGGGATCCTGTGCGATGCTCACTCTGGCTGTCTTCTGTTCGGGGGTGAGTTGACGGGACACCCAGCGCGCGGCGATTTTTCTTTTCCCCAGTGAGTCGGTCAAAATCCGGTTAACAGACATGGTGGACACATTTGCCTAGAGCAATCTCCTTGACTGTCAAACGGCTATTCTCTTCGAGAAACGGTGCAACAATGTTGACATCATGTTTTGTCTGTCGCCGTTTGAGGTCAGCCTGAGCGGTGATCAACTTCGATGCTGCTTCAGCCCTCCCGAAAGAGCGATGCCAAGCGACAAATTGTACTTCAATCAAGATCTCCATCGATACAAACTTCTTATAAGGCAGTGTAGATCTGTGTCGGAGTTTTTCCCGGAAGAGTTTCTACTTTCACGTACGAGCGCTGGTCTAACGCTGTCACTCGACCTGAGGAACTGCACGCTTCCGTTTCCAAACCCTCCCGCGTCCATACAGCAAATGATAGCGCTTCGTTCTGACACCACTGTATTGCTGAGAGTCTGGCGTTGACATGACGCAATCATTTTCCCAATTGTATCATCTGCTTCCGTTTTAGATTAACGTGTGCAGAACATTTTTTCTATGATCCTCGTACATCATCCCGGACGGATAGATATCTGGATCTAACAGCGGAAAGGAATAAAACGACGATGACCACGCTGAAATTTTCTCTCGTGGTTGCTGCGATCACAAGTATAATCATCCCCATCGTAAATGCGTTACGACGACAAAAATTGAGTGGATTCTCTACTAACATGTCCATGGTGTGTGTCTCGCTGACCAGCATTCAGCAAACAGCTGCACTGAACTCGAACCCTTAGTTTGTAACTTAGGGTCCTGAACAATGTACGCCATACTGGTGGCTGAATTGTCTGCGGCGTTGGCATCTGACCATCATCGTTCTGATATGGGCCTGGTTTCCCGTTATCAGTGGGACATCTACTGTGTGTTTTTCCACAACATCAAAGAAAATGATGCGCATAATTGATGTGTGCTACTGTGTGGTAACATAATCAATCAACCTGAGGCGCTGGTTTGTGAACATTCGCTCCAGATGAGCCTGGGTTCGAGATCCGGACGAGGCATGCGTTGTGTGTTCGTCTTATGGTTAGAATAAGACCTGGATATACTATAACGAAGTAAATTTCTCCGTCATTTTTATCCACGCCGGGCCTCGAACCCGGGTCATCTCATTCCGGAATAAGTCACTCTACCAATTGAGCTACGCGGACGTTCTTTCTGACTGCTATCTGCCTTTATGTCGTGTGCGTCCTGCTGGCAGGTACGTCATATCTCCCCCCCCCCCGAAAGAGGTCCGGGGGCATGGCCCACGGGTCAGCCGTGACCATGAATCGTTACAGACAGCCATCCGCTGTAGAACGTGCACTTGAGAACTCCCAGTCAATCTGGTGTGTGGAATGCAACGTCACACACATTTATTTTTTGAAGCGCTGGAGAAGGGATTCTCTTATTTTTCCTATCTCGCGGTGTGGAAAGGACATCCCACCTTTGCGTGATTTTGAACGGCAGGGTCATCCAGAAAGTTCCGGCGCCATTATAACGAAGTAAATTTCTCCGTCATTTTTGTCCTCGCCGGAACTCGAACCCGGGTCCCCTCATTCCGGAATAAGCCACTCTACCAATTGAGCTACGCGGGCGTTCGTTCTGACTGCTATCTGCCTTTGACGTTCGTTCTGACTGCTATCTGCCTTTGACGTTCGTTCTGACTGCTATCTGCCTTTGACGTTCGTTCTGACTGCTATCTGCCTGCTGGCAGGTACGTCACAATACGCTGAGTATTTTAACAGTGTAGCCGCAAAGTGTGAGAATTTTGATGTTGTTTACTTAATACCCATGCAGTTTCTGCTGTGTGTAATTTTGAATTGCGTGGTTTTCAGTTGCAGAAATCGTGTTAATATCAAACCGGAATGAATTATACTTCATACACGAGTGATGTCTTTAATTTTAACATTATATTTATTTTGAACTTGCACTAACGTTTCATGAATTTTAATTTCAAATAAAAATGGGAAGGTGCCTCAAAATAAATAAGAATTATATAAATCCAGATTTTTTGTACACATCGGCAGCAAGTTACGATGCAAAGTTAGAAAGGCGGCTACGGTGGCGCAGTGGTCTAAGCGATGGCCTCCGATCATTCGTCCGAACGGGGTCCGGGTTCGAATCCCGTTGAGGCATGGATGTTGTGTTTGTCTTACGGCACTGGCTCTCTCCCTTCCCTGGAACCAGTGACCCTAAATTAGGGACGGGCGACTGCTTATAGCCCATGGAGTTGCTCATGGTGGTCGTTAAACCTCCAATCAAAAAAAAAAAAAAGTTAGAAACATTTACGACGAAAGAATGCGATTCGGCTAACACAGAATGCATTGCTTTGGAAATCACCAACTTCCTCACGCTTTAATGACTGCTGCTTGCGGTTATAGGCATCACGCAGAGTGGTACTGCTCCATTGACAAGGACACCTTTAGATACCTTATTCTATCTTCCTTGGTCTTATGGCATTGTTTCTGTACCTTCCTTGGAATCAATAGCCCTAAATTTGGGACGGCCGACTGCTTGGATCCATACGAGTTGCTCATGGCGATAGTTAGATTCCGGAAGGTAAAATAAATAAAATATAAAAGAACAGCTGCATTCTGCTCGGTATTTTTGATGAAGGAGCTGTAACTGCCTAGAAATGTAAATACCCAACCCTTGAGCCCTATGTATGACTTTTTAGAAGTGCTATTAGCACACATGTTTTTGTTTATTGGCAACAACACGTAACCCCACAGAGCTATCCTGGTTCAGCAGCACTTTGGAACCAAAGGTATCCAAAGAATGTCTTGGCCAGCAGGATCCTCAGATAAAAATTGTATAGCGCATCTGAGGAACACTCTTGGGCGACGTATACTCAGCCGACAGGTACCTACTCGGTTGCTGAATTAGTTGAAGTCAGGTCTACTAGCTAAAAGGGGAATTATTTCACCTAACCCTTCTGAATATCCTTATACTGACCCTGGTTCTTTTTGTCGAGAATCTTTAACCTTTCAACGGGATCATTCTCCTCACTGAAGTACTTTCCATGACAAGAAATTTGACAATGAAATTGCATACCCAGAAAGAATGAGCCAAATGAGTCGGAAATCACCATAGTCATAGAATATCAGGTGGATAACACGTTATTTGATCTCCAAGGCAGTGTATCTATTTGACAGAGTACAAGACAGGATAATGTGAGAGCGGTCAGCATCTAAAGTGGTTATGTTGTGCAATGCGATCAGACAAACGACGAGGCATGGGGTGACGTAGCTCCTAATGGTGTCCTGGGCTATGCCAACATAAAGTTTATCTAGACCCATTATTCACCAGCATTCCGGGACGGCCGACAACAGGCTTGCAAGCGATATCCAATAAGATTCCACGCAAGATCGATGGATGATAGGTTCAGAGATCTCGCCATCCATAAAAACATACGGACCCCTTTTAGGCTCACCCAGGTAATGTTAACCGTGTGTGTGGCGGTGCGTTATATGGCTGGAGCGGTGCGTTACATAGCCTCCGGAATACCACTCTGGCAACAACATAGGCTGTGAAATGTCATCCACGTGCTGTCACCGTGTCCGTTAGGCGTGTCGCAGTGATTGGCTATGGTAACTAATGGCACCACATACCAGGATGCCTGGTTAGTGGGCAGTGTGCTGCTTGCCGACAGCAGATGTATCCTCTGGTCTACACGTTGTCGCAAAAGACAGACTCGATGTTCTTCGGCTCCTAGACACAACCGGAACTCATCACCAAACATGACATGATACCATTCCTGTCGCAACACAACTTTAGCCTATCTTCCGATGCTCTACGGTCAATGGCAACCGGAAGCGCAGACCTGACACGGTCAATCTTCGGTTCACAGTTTGATTCGTGACGGTGATGTTCATAGTGGCAGTTACAGCAGTTCGAAAGATTTTACAGTTGCTTGTTGCCCCGCAATTGCCTGGTGACGAATACGCAGATACATGCAGGCTGACGACTGCTTGACTGCACCTGTTCCACTAAGACAACCAGTGTTTTTTTCCTTGTTTTTTTGGTAGTTATTTTCTTAGCAAACGACGTTGCGGAATATTCCTAACTGTTCTTGCATTCCATGGGCTGTGATTCGGGAATTTGCCAATAAACTTCACGGACAATGATAGTTACTCTCTGAAACGGGTCCATCTGGTTTTGGCGATGATATCTGCGGGGCAACTTCAATGCTTGGATATGTTAGCAGCCCTTAGCACTCCGCTGATTGGTTTAGTACGACTTGAAGCACGGGACGCAACATGGCTTCGGTGTTCTGTATTTCCCCTTTTGTCTTTCGCACATCCCACGAGCCGCCAAGGTGGCGCAGTGGTGTAAGCGACAGCTTCTGATCATTCGCCCGAGATGGGTCCGGATTCGAATCCCGGTGAGCCATAGATGTTGTGTTTGTCTTACGGTGTTGGGTCTTTCCCTTCCCTGGAACAAGTAGCTCTAAATTAGGGGCGTGTGACTGCTTATAACCCATTGAGTTGCTCACCGTGATCGTTAATCCTACAATAAAAAAATCTCACGGAATTGATTCTGTGCTCGAAGGTATGTCGTACATGATTTCATACACCTTTCCATTTGTTTTGCGGTACGCCGTCTCTTCTTTTTGAGGAAATTTTGATTCTCTGCTTTTGAGTATGTTACGTCAAATTCTATTATTTACGCTGTAGTTTACTTTAATTTATACAGTATAGATGTCCATTAACCAATCTCAGGGTAGTTTTTGTGCGTATTACGTTTCATTGTATTACTGAAATTTTGTTTAATGTCTTCGTGGTTTCATAGCATCATAAGTTAGAAGAAAAGTTATCCTAAATTTTTTCATGTTACGTTAACCCTTTAACGAGCATAACGCCTGAAACGCTCTTACATCTAAATTGCAACGACTGCTCAAAAACTCCTGTTTATAGTGAGTAGGATTTCCTACCCTACCTGTTCTTTGAATTTACAAGGCATCTACGGGATAAGCAGAAGTCACAGTCAGTCACCGTTACTTTCGTGAAACAAATAAGTAAAGCAGGAGTTGTTATCTCCGCGGCGATATTATTTGCTCTCAAGATATCACGTGCCTTCTTCATGGAAGAATGCATCGATCGCCCCCGGGAAACCTATGAAGCTGAATGCACATCAAGACTACAGAAGGATTAGTGTGGTGAACGAGCACTAATCCTTCTTTTGTTAGCTTGTAAAGGGGAGGGAAGAAATTCTGAAGAAAGGTACAACACATAGTTTCGAACGTTATGGTATTCTGGGAGACACAATATTTCGGCACCCTGGATCGCAGCAAAACCAGTCTTTCTGGGCCAGCACTTGGCCACTGCTGGCTGCCGGCAGTGCCAGCACTGGCCCAGCACGATGATGCCGTTTCATGAACCGTCAGTGTCCCGGAAGTGGCAGCCGGAAATCACGTGACATAACTGATGGCTTGCCGAATGTTGTCCGTCAATTTCCCAGTAACAGTAAAAAAATTAACCACAGTTCACCAAAGTCTCGCACACAACTGCTGTTTTTTCCAACGAAACTCCTACATGATGCCACGGTGCTCAGGAAATCTTCTCAACTGGTCCGGCAAATCACCCGATGGATCTGCCTGCCATGGAACCAAAGACCGCTTGTGTGCGAAGCGGATGCTCTAAGCGCTACACTAGTTTGCCATGCGTGACCGCTTGCTTGGAGGTGAGCATCTCTGCTACGCGATGTCAACCTAAGGGTTCTCTTTTTAATTTCGCAATATTGCGAGTTCGTTTTCGTAAATATACGATTTCATATAATTCATAAATTTATTTTTCCAACGCAACGATTACTTTTATTTACTTTAATGGAACTTCACTCACTTTCAACGAGTGTATGAACTTAAAGACGTGTTCCAAAGTTTTGTGCTGTCTTCTGGTCTTGAAAGGCGATTGTTTAATTAATATATTTACACATTCATGTCACATTTTGTTACATTTTTAACGTTGTATCTTTTTTTTTGTCGGTCCGAAGCTACATTTGTTCTAAATAGGAATGATATTTTATTTTACTTTCGGTTATTTTTAGCAACGAATTGCTCCAATCTTGTGTATTCAACGCATAAATGAGTACATTATACTCAGACAGCGCTTTTGTTTTTAGTAACGAAAATATCCATTTTGCTTTGTACTCGTTTTTTTTCCAACCCAACAATTTTTAATGTCTTTCCGGGACTTCTGTTTGAAGCGGTTTAGTGTATGAAGATTGTACAGAAACTATTTCTTGTCATTCATGGGAATGGAGTGAGTGTGTTTCATAGTTGTTTGTATTCTTCATTCTTCATGTATTTGTGCAGAAATTTTGCTGCGAAATGAGTTTCTATAAATACACAAGATTAACTGGTTATTTCTTACAGTTCATTAATTATTTATATAATTTTCCCCCGATGGTAATCTTCCTCGACGCGGCATTTCATTAGGAAATTAATTCGCCTCTCTACATATGGCTTTTTTTAACATCGACTAAAGCAACACGATGGCGAGGACGTCGTCTTCAACTGAATGGTACCACGAAAGACTGTGCACGTGTTGCTTCAGCGCATGCGCAGTCCCGCTGCTTCCACCTCCTGTTGGGGTTGCTTCGGTTGCCAGCTACTGGCCACTAGTGGCACTTGTGTTGAGGCACGTAGATCATGGCAATGCTGCAGGACCATCAATGGCTGCCACCAACGGATCGCTACAGGCAGCAGTGACCCATCACTGCCAGGTGGTGGTCAGCAGTTTCCCAACACTTGTGTTTTTGCAGGGATGTCAAAGAGTTAAACTACATCCTTCTCTGTCAACTTGTAAAGGGGAGGGGAGAAATTTTGAAAGGAGCAACAGACACTTTCGGGCGTTATGGTATTCTGAGCTACACAAGATTTCGGGGCCTGGAAGTTAAAGCGTTAAACTACATACTGCTTTGGTAACTTGTAAAGGGGTAGGGAGAAATTCTCAAAGGTGCAATACATAGTTTCGGGCGTTAGGGTATTATGAGCGACAGATGATTTCAGGGCCCTAGTCGCTGAAGATTTAATTTTGTCTAGCAGTATACTTTTCAAATTAAGGGCATGGGTTTTATTAAGGAATTGTTATTTTTCTTTTCTTTCTCTTTTTTTACACGAAAGTGAGATCACGAAGTCTATAAAATCTTTAGCAGTCATTTAGTTTTCTTTTTTAATTGTTGATTATAATTTTTGAATAACTAGCAAATACACTGCCAGAAAGTGAAAAAAGATCACCCAGAAGGAAAGCTTCTAGGAACGTCATATTATAATATGTTAACTGTCAAGGACAGCACAAACTGTGATCCAAATTGGAATGTCATTGGATGAAATACTGACGTCACTGCGGTCGACAACATTCAAATGTACGCAGCACGTATTTAAGGATTACGGGTATGCAGAACAAAGTCATTCGGCCGCGGGTGGCTTAGTGGGCAACGTTCGTGCCTGCCAAGGGAAGGACCTTAGGTTGGATCCCAGGCAGGTACGAACGCTCAATCCACTAAATATCCGCCGTGCGTCGGATGGGCACGTTAAGCCGTCGGACCCCGGGTACTGCCCCCACTGGTAGTAAATAATGGCGTCTTCTACCTCGCTTCCGGGTCACTTTCCTATCGGGCACTCTAGCCCAAATCTCCTAGCTTCCTATTTCTAAGGGTTCCTGGGGTTAGACACTCCCTTCCTAAAATCCTCTACATATGATCAGATCAGATCAGAACAAAGTCATTATTTCAGTGCTCGTTGAAGAAGCTACCATGCCTGGACGACGCATGCGCGCAACGTTTGTTCAGTCATCGGAGTTCAAGCGCGGCCGTATAATGGGTCTGCGGGAAGGAGGTTGGTCCTTCTGTCAAATTTCGAACTAAGTAAGACAAGAGGTATCGGCCGTGGCAAAAGAGTGAGGCCGTTAGTCAGAGGAGTATTTGCGCACTCACACACGTGATTTCGAGCAACACAGAGTTACGGATGCTCGAGAGGATCGGCGTATCAAGAGCTCGGCGTTGGCAGAGCGCACGGTACGGCGTCACAAATTCGATCCTCTGTCATACCAAGGGTGTCTACCAGAACGATACCGAATCGTTTGTTGGAAGAAGGGCACGGTTACCACTGACCACTGGTCACCGTCCAGCACGTTTGAGAGGGTGTCAAGAACGAGTTCATTGGAGGGGGAAATGGCGGTCAGTGATGAAAGCTGATTCTGCTTGGAAGCGTCTGACTGATGTGTACGCGTTCGAAGGCGTAAAGGTGAGCGGCTTCTGCTATCGTGCATCCGCCAACGACACACAGATCCCACGCCGAACATCATGGTGTGGGTAGCGAGTAACTATCTCTCTCGTACGAGTCTTGTGTTTGTACGGAGTATACTGAATAGCAGTACGCACGTCAGCGACATCGTGCAGCCGGTCGTCCTGCCGTTTTTGAGTGCGATCCCCGATGCGATATTCCAGCAGGATGACGCCCGCCCACACTCCGCCAGGGCTGCTCATCATGCTCTTTAGGCTGTGTATCAATTCCTTTCGCCAGCACGCTCTCCGGACTTGTCTCCAATCGAGCATGTCTGGGACTGGATCGGACAAAGATTCTTCCGCGGACCTGGTCATGCAGCGACCATCTCTAAAATACGCTTCCAATTTGAAAGCGCATGGAATGCTATCCCCCAGGGTGATATCCAGAATTTGTACGACCGATTGCATGCTAGAAGATTGGAAGCTTGTATTGCTGTTGGAGGTGGTGCAACACCTTATTAAAACGTGCCTTCCGTACACTGTAATACGCATTAAAAGGTAAAATAAACATTGAATCACTACACACGTGTGCTCACTTTTCTTTCTTAACAAGTTGTTATTACGACATGAATCTCATAGATGCAGCTGCAATTTTTAATGGTGTTCTTTTTTCACTTTCCGGTAGTGTATATCCACAAACACTACATTTTAAAGAAACTGAAATTTAAAAACTCATTAGATGTTTATAAAAAAAGAAACCTTTTCTGTACAACTGTTAGACTCCTTCTAGTTCCTTTCTTTTATTTTCTGGTGTTTGTTAAACACTGTAAAGTTATTCAGAACACCATGAAAAGTTTAAAATCTATCATTTGAGAACAGAAAGTCTTTGGACAGAAAGCACGTACTTATAATAGCATCGCTATCTATCTGTGGAAAGCATATCTCTGCAACCATTGTTCAGATTTGAAAACACCTTTTTACAATCGAGAGCTTTACTTGTAAAAGCGACTGTTTCAGTCATTTTTCCATACGCAACCTTGCCGCTACAGAACGCAAATTTAAATTCAAAATATATTTTGCTTTATACAACTGCTTCAAAAAGAAAGAAAAAAAGACTGTTAAAAATTGTTTTTACCTGATGATAATTTTTTCCACGAAGGCCATTTTACGTACTGTTTCTGTTTAAAACAATGCATGAGGTCACCTCCAAGAGGCATAAATATAGATTGTATTTTCCCCGAAATCTCTGCTTCTAAAAATCAAATTACAAAAGCTCCGTTTTCGTTACATGAAAGTCGCGACGACCAATACCTTGCATGCATTTTAAAATACATTTTGTTAAAATGTTTTGCCACGAGGGACCGTAAGTGTTTTGCTCTGGAACCAGATATCAAAAAAGATTTTGAAATTTCTCTTATACGTTTTCTAAGTCCATCTTCTAGAAAAACACATAAACTACACTGGTGTGCAAAAATTAAGGACGAAGAGGAGAAATTAGCATAACAGCGGAACGAGCAGCCAGAACGGACCGAAAAACCACTTACGAGATAGACTAGGGTCCAGTACGGTAGGGCAGGCGCATATATACAGAATGACGTAGGGGGGGGGGGTGTCGGAAGGGTATAAAGCACACGGGCGGTGTACGCTCAGCAATTCGGTGAAAGCTATTGCACGGTGTACATCGGTTTGAACGACGTCAGGTTGCTGTCACCGTGTGATATGGCCAACAGGCAATCCAGTAGACAACATCTGGATGACTTTACCAGAGGTCGCGTCATTGGGAAGTTGGAAGAAGGTCGAAGTGTGACTAGTGTGGCCGATGAGTTCGGGATCGCTAACACCATCGTTTCACGAGCTTGGAGAGTATTTCAAACAACAGGAACAGCTGTCCGAGAGTTTAGCAGTGGTCGTCCACGAGCAACCACGGCGGCGGACTACCGGTATATTGTCCTACAGGCGAAAAGAGACAGACGGCAGACAGTGGGAGAAATCGCAACGCACATGCAACAGATAACTGGACGTCCGTTATCGTGTTTTACCGTGGCCAGGAGGCTGCACAAAGGTGGTCGATTTGCAAGACGACTAGTACGGCGTGTGCCATTAACGCCTGCTCATCGGAGACGGCGGTTTCTGTGGTGTTAGGAACGCAAGAACTAGACACATCAGCAATGGGGTCCAGTTCTCTTTACGGATGAGAGCCGATTTAGTCTGACGAGCGATTCTGGACGTATACACATCTGCAGAGAGCAGGGAACACGCAATCACACCTCCAACATTATCGAAAGGGACCGGTTTGGAGGTGGCGAAGTTCTCGTTTGGAGCGGTATCATGCTTGGTAGCCGTACTGACCTCCACATTTTCCAAGGAGGTTCAGTCACTGGTGTCCGCTATTGTACCGAGGTTCTCCTGCCTCACGTGCGTCTGTATAGAGGTGCTGTGGGTCCTGAGTTCCTCTTCATGGATGACAACGCTACACCTCCTCGTACAGTGGCTGTCGCAGAACTGTTGGAGAGTGAAGATATTCAACGCATGGATGGGCTTGCAAGGTCCCCGTACCTAAATCCAATCGAACACGTGTGGAACCTTCTCGGGAGACGCTTGGCAGCACGTCACCAGCCGCCAGCAACGATTCCGTAGCTGTGATTGGCGCTACAAGAGGAATGGGCCGCGATGCCTCAACAGCTTCTTGAACACCTCGTCCTCTGCATTGACAGACGTTGTAAATCCTGCAACGCAGTTAGGGATGATCATATCCCCTATTAAAAACTGGATTTGTTTTGGCAGCCGCCTGGCACATGGACGTTTCTGTCTTCTGTCCAGTTTTGCTCGAAGCTACTTTTTCATCAAAGTGCCTTTGTATCCTTTGGATTCCTTGTTTGGACGGTTTTGCTCATTTGTCCCATATTCTTACATCTTGGGTATCTTATGGTATGATTTGAGTCGGTGTGGAGCACTTCTGCACGACGTTACATTCGAGAAACCGTATCGTCCTTAAATTTTGCACGCCAGTGTAGGTCTCATGCCGTCCTGGTGACGCAGTGGTCCAACAGATGACTTGTGATCTTTCGTCTGAGAAGGGTACTGGCTGTAACGTGTGAAAATGTTCTCTGGAGGGGCGGAATGATTGTTTAAGGAATAGATAAACATAAATACATACTCAAAAGCGAACATACCTAACATTCGCCACTGGGCTCCCCTTCAAACTTCCTCTTTTGGGATTGTCTTCGGTGTGCGTCCGTACAGTCTCTGTTCAGCATCCAACAAAAGTCGGCCATCATATGTACAGTCCACTTTCCTTGGTATCTCTTTTCCATCACTATAATACCCTGATGGAAGCGCTCGCCATGTTCTTCCGAAAAATCACCAAGATTGTTAGGAAAGTAATTTAGATGAGCATGAAGAAAGTGAACTTTGACGCTCATGTTGCAACCAAGCAGTTCATAGGATTCCAGCATGTCCTCGACTAAAGTGGTGCAATTTGAAGCCTTCTTGTTCCCCAAAAAGTTGTGTACCACATTTCTGAATGCAGTCCATGCTCGCAATTCGCACTCACTCATGGTTTCCCTGAATATGTTGTCTGCCATTAATTTTCGTATTTGAGGGCCTATGAAAATGCCAGCTTTAATTTTTTCAGACGTGATTTATGGAAACTTACCACCAAGATACTGAAAGCATTTACTGTCCCTGCTTAAAGCTGTCACGAATTGCTTCATTAAGCCAAGTTTGATGTGTAAAGGTAGCAACAGTATTTTCAAGGGATCAACCAGTGGAAGTGAAACAATGTTTTTTTCGCCAGGTGTGAATGTACTTCTGACTGGCCACTGCTGCCGAACCCAATGTTCCGTCCTTGCTCTGGAGTCCCATTAACACAAAAAACAAGGACATTTAGTGTAGCCTGCTTGTTGGCCCAGCAATATTCCAATCACCTTGAAATCCCCACACAAAGACTATTCATGAAACTTGTATTGCACACTTTCCAGCAGTAATTTAAGGTTCTCGTATGTCTCTTTCAAAGTCACAGAATGTGCTACTGGAATGGATGGATGTATGTTAGTAATGTGTAATAAAACACCTTTTAAACTGGATTTGCTGGCATCTATGAACAACCTCCACTGTCCTGAATTGTAATTAATGTTGAGGTTTTTCATGACTGCCGGAATGTATCGACAATATACCAAACCGCCTTCCTCAGCAAAAAACGGAACCAATTCTGCTTCTCGGTGTCTGTACCAGGAGAATCTCGTATTAGGACATAGTAAATTCTTTTCCTGAAGTCCTAAAAATTCTGCTGCGTCTTTAGGTAAATTCAGATCACGAAACAAATCATTCAGCTCATGCTACGTAAATGGTACTGGGGTTTCATCCTCCATGCTTTCCGGTTGATGCATCTCATCACTTGTATCACCGTCTGAATCGGTGTCTGTTGGGGGCTTGATATTGGACGGGGATGGCACAGGGTTGGGTTCACTATGGGGCACTGGTCTTATGGCAGATGAGATATTGGGATACACAATGCTACGCTTACTGCTTTTGGTATGGCCCACGATATTCACTGTGCAGAAGTGGCAGTCGTCACTGTGATTTTTTGGCTCACGCCACACCATGGGTACACCGAACGGCATTGATGCCCTTTCTCCACTTTTCCAGTTCCTCAAATCCTCCACACATGCACGGCACACATTGTGAGGAGACCAAACTTTGTCCTGATCTGCTAGTTTAATGCCGAAGTATTGAAAATAAGCATTTTTCACGAAAGGCGTAATATTTTGCCTCTGTTTTTTTCCTGTCGTATAACAGCCACATATGTAGCAAAATATGTCTGGATGATTTACACACCACGTGAAGCCATTGCACACGCCACAAAGAAACAACCGAACGGGACCAGTCCCTTCTTTGCACTGACTAGTGTAACACGATCTGCCCCGAATGGCGCCACATGTGACCAATAGAAAGAAGGGAGCAGTGACGTGAGGTATGAGTCATACTGCCGTGCCAAGATAACATTCTCTCATGTTCCGCCTTTGTGAGTGGCACAAATAGTGACGTCATACAGATAAAACAGTTGCATTTCCATTATCAGCTATATATTTATGTTTATCTATTCCTTAAACAAACATTCCGCCCCTCCAGAGAACATTTTCACACGTTACAAACGTTGTCGTATTACAATGTCATTAAAAAATAACGTTTTTTTTAATTTTCACATTTCCGTCATTTGTGAACAAACTTGACGTGATACGGAATTTTGAAGGTCATTTTCGGAATCTGCGCAAGAAATCCATTCAGATACACCTATTCATTTCAAAACAACAAAACCTTGCATATTAGTGTAATCAGCCTTAGAAACGTTCACTAACGTGACGCTTTTATTTTGCTTGAACAGCTGAGGAGCCTTCTCATCATAAAAAAAATGTCAGGTGCAAAATTTACGACTTTCATGCACGATTCCATTTGGAACATAACCTGTAGGATTAGGTGTTTTTCGAAGGACATTCTTGACTTCTATGCTCCGATTATAGCAGTATAAAACATTAGCTTTGGAGTACTTAGGGTGCGCTGATCATGACTTCTATTCTTGGATAAAAGCCGCATAAAGCCTTTTCCTTCGAGTAATTAGATGAACGTAACTTCTATCTTAGATTTCCGCAACATAAAACTTCTCTTTAGCACTAAGTAGCATATGTAAGATTATCATACTTAATTAATCACTTCTTTGCTACGAAAAATCTAAGAAATGGAAATTATGCTTTAACAGGGTACAAGTGAGGAGCAGATTGAAGTATCACTGTGAGTCGTACATTTTCTTTTCATTTATATTTGGGTACAGCTGTAAAAGCAAAACTGGATTTACATTTTACCTTTCTTCAAACAACGGAAACCGAAAATTTTGACAAAAAGATACCTGGAATGTTAACTAGATTCGTATTTTCATTTATTTGATCAATCATTGCATTTCGAATTTTTCGTGGTGAGTGTTTTTGCATTTGCAAAATGTACTACTCTTTCCGCCTCCCCGGTGGCGCAGTGGTCTAAGCGATGGCCTCTGATCATTCGTCCGAAAGGGGTCCGGGTTCGAATCCCGGTTAGGCATGGATGTTGTGTTTGTCTTACGGCACTGGCTCTCTCCCTTCCCTGGAACCAGTGACCCTAAATTAGGGACGGGCGACTGCTTATAGCCCATTGAGCTGCTCACGGTGGTCGTTAAACCTCCAATAAAAAAAAAAAAAAAAAAAAAACTACTCTTTCCTGTAAAAAGTCCGTACTACGTTTTCCTTCCAACGTATAATTTGCTTTACGTTTATCATACTTATAATGGTAAGAAGCTTTCATGTAATTTTCTGAACATGTCTCAGTAGAAATTCTGCTTCAGTTTCTTTTTTTCAGTCTATTTTACTCTAATTTCCTTCATCTTTACCTTACGGTACCGGGTAATGCAGACTAAGTGTCAGAAAAGTTTATTTTTTGGCACTAATAAAAAACCAGAGAAAATACGCATTTGACACTTTTATACCCATGTGAAGAAGTAATTAATTCACCGATTTTACGTATTTTCCATGCGAGTTAGCAGAAATTTGCATTTTGAAGAATATATAATGTCTTACAAATTTTGAAGATGACAATCCGATTTTTGGCGTAAATGTGACAAGGATGGTAAGTCAGATAATATCCGAAAACTTGTAAATTTTCATCGTCCTGGAGCGGGACTAGAACCCGCGTCTCCCAGAAAACGCCCGGGTATGCTAACCACTACATCACCCAGAATGACCAAGTTTCAAGTTCCCGATCAATTTGAATATAACCATCACAGGATTCGCTAGTCGCAGCAACAGGCATTCATGTTTAGCGAATCTGGAGGTTAAGATTCTTATCCCGTGTTTGCCCGGAGAAGCACGGGATATAATGTCTTGTTGATTTTAAGTTCCTTTTCCACTGCTGGAGTTGAACCATTTATTTCTGACGAACTACTTTTCTTTTGTCGCTTTTTTTTTCATATAATTTTAGAAAAGCAAGGACTTCGGATGATTGGTGTTCGTATAAAAAATATTTTGTTCCGGAAATCTGTGAATTGTTTCATGTATAATTCGAACTTTGGGTAACATTCAAATTTAAAGGAGAGAAGGTGTTTTCTTTTACTCTTTCCACCCGTAGGTTGAAGAAGCATATATGCTCCAGCTTTTTCCGTCTGTCTGTCCGTTCGCACGATAACTAGAGTAAAAATGGTAAAATAATTCAATTTCCATGAAATTTTAGTATACGGTAGGGTTTCAATATGGTACCTGGGAAGGAACCCTATCGAAAATGGACGAAATGGAGTAAAATGTCAGAACATACGAGCGAAATCCATTCCATCGCCCTTATGCGTCATAACTTACGTAGAAATGCTTCGATTGCGCCCAAACTTTATCATGTTGTTCCGGGGATGCATTGAATCGGTACTGTTTAATATAATCGAAATGGGGTCAAAGGTCAGGGCACAGGAGCGAGATTTATTCTACAGCCATTATCCTCATAACTTGAGTAATGATTTCTGGTAGGTTGGAAAGCGTATCATAATCAATGCATTGCAAGATTTTACTAACTTGTTTCTTTGTGAAACGCCATGTGCCATAATATGAAATAAAATTTAAACATTTTTGTCTTAGTAATTTTGTGCAATTGCCAAATCATTAGGTAGAAACATGAAAGTATAATTGTAATATACCGTGTATTATGCTTCTCTTCACATTTCATTGTTTTGCCAGTTTGGAATACAATACTAATAATTTAGATTATCAGTTTGTAAGGGTAATCAGCAGTTGAATTGTTTTCTTCATCACTGATCAGAGACGTACTTTCATGTATATTGAACAAAACAGAGTGCAGTGGTCAAGAAAGAAAATACAAAAACGTTATGACCATTGAGACAAGAACATGCCTGTAAATTAGGAAAAAGATCTGAGAAGTTTTTTTTACGTAACAGGCGACGTTTTCGAAAAGGTACGCACACACCCTTTTGAATGCACGCCAGGGTGGGGAGAGTTAGAGCTGACCAGCTGAGGTTTGCCCCAACCGACTGGTTTTGTTCACAGACAGTCCATCACTCTTGAATGCCACTTCTGTTAAGTGCATCTTATTTGAGTACCATTTAACCATTTAAGCGGCCAATGCACCTGAACCAAATGGTTCTCAAAATGTTCTGCAATTCCCAAACAAGTGTGTTCACATGAGCGTTGGGTTTAACGAAGGCTACGACAAAATAGTTGCTTCCCTACTCTTATTTCAGTTGTACCGACCATAAACCTGTCATGGGTGATAATTGCTGCCTTCTAGTCTTCTATTTTCTGCTACATGACCCAAGGAGTGATATGGAAAGTCTAGCCCCCCCCCCAACTTGGACTTTATGGCGCTAGGCAGAAACAAGTGACTCAACATCTTCTCCTTCCGTACATAGGTTCGTCATCATCGTTACAGTTCTTACAGAGGGTAATCAATCAGGAAGGATTAAGTCAGTCACTCCCCAAAATGGCCACTTTGAACAATAAAGATAAGCAAATATTTCTGATGCGCAGGTTTACTCCCCTTAACCGAGTCTGGCTCACTAATTAAACAGCAAATTTATTTGTTCGAACCGGTAAAAGTGTATTTCGCTAACATCGAGCTAATTTGTTCCAGCCGATTAACACGTTCGCCGCGGCGACGTTTTTCGGCGTTTTTTTGTAGTACGTTACGACCCACCGGTGGGGTCGTAACTGTTTCAATACAGTGTTATACGACACACCGGTGGGTCATTTATAGATATATACATAAAGTGACTGATATCCACTACATATTTACGTATAAAAGTTTTTTCCTCCTCTGAAATTGTAAAAGTTAACGCGTTACGACCCACGGCGCAGCGAACGTGTTAATGCGATATATGAAATTAAGCTGTAGTGTCTTTAGTTGTTTGTAATGTTTTTAGCCGTTAACATGTTCGCTGCGGCGACGTTTTTCGGCGATATTTTTTATAGTACGTTACGACCCACCGTTGGGGTTGTAACTGTTTCAATACAGTGCTGTACGACACACCTGTGGGTTGTTTAAAGATATATACATAAAGTGACTGATATCCACTACAGATTCATATATATAATCTTTTTTCCTCCTCTGAAAAATGTAGAAGTTAACGCGTTACGACCCACCGGTGGGTAGTTTAAAGATATATACATAAATTGACTGATGTCCACTACAGATTTATGTGTATAAACTTTTCCCCCCTCCTCTGAAAAATGTAGAAGTAACGCGTTACGACCCACTGGTGGGTCGTAACTGTTTCAATACAGTACTGTACGACACACCTGTGGGTCGTTTAAAGATATATACATAAAGTGACTGTTATCCACTACAGATTTCTGTATATAAAACTTTTTTTCCTCCTCTGAAAAATGTAGAAGTAACGCGTTACGACCCACGGGTGGGTCGTAATGCAGCGATCGTGTTAATGCGGTATATGAAATTAAGCTGTAGTGTCTTTAGTTGTTTGTAATGTTTTTAGCCGTTAACATGTTCGCTGCGGCGACGTTTTTCGGCGATATTTTTTATAGTACTGTAACATCACAGACACTCGATCACAACACAAAACATTTATTTCTTTACACAAAAACATAAACTGGAATACACTCCGCGGTACAAACTGAACTTGTTGTCTTAGCCAAAGCTCGGCATGTCCTACTCCTTCAATATCTCTCTCGCAACTCCCCACATCACTCACCACACGCTCAAGTCATTAAATGTCAATGTATCATTCCGCACTTTTGTGCGTGGAAGTTCGTATTTTACAACCCCTCCTCACTCCAGAGGAACTTTTTCCAGTGGTAAAAAGTTCTTGTCATTTTACTATGCAATAGTCATAGTTCACATAATGAGTCATAATCCATTTACAAAGAGAAATAAATGAGTTAATTTAACAATCATCTTTACGTGTTTTCCAACAATTTCTATGTATTATATACCACAGGGATGTAAGGTCAGGTGATGCGTAACATCACAGCCTCTCCTTGACAAATGTCAACCCCGCCTTCTCGTGGTGCATCCTGTTCCCACTAAAGGGGCTCTGACGACCGCCAATAGCGGTATAACTATACCATCGGGATCAGAGGAAATGCTATCCCACACTCACCAACCCGCTTGGCCAGCGTGGTGAGTTATGGCCAAACACCTCCAAAATGACTCTACAACTTAAATCTTGGCCCTCAGTCTCCGGCAGCTGGAATGTACCTGGCCAAGGCAGCGGCCAGTGCGACATGAAGGCAGAGGGTGCTAAGAATCCCCGGAGGACCGGACTAGGCTGCCATTTGATGCTGACCTTGGCTACCTATAACGGACGCTCCCTATCTTCTGATTCAAGGCTTCTTGAATTGGAAGAGGAACTACAAAGGATCAAGTGGGACATCGTCGGGCTAAGTGAGGTAAGGAGAAAAGGAGAAGATCTCATTGAACTGAAAAAGTGGACATCTCTTCTATTATCGTGGGACAGATACTGGCAGAACTAGTGGTGTTGGATTTATAATAAACAAGAAACTGAAGGATAAAGTGGTAGAAGTTGAAAGTTCCTCTGACAGAGCTGCACGACTCGTTATCCAACTATCGAGAAGATACCAGGCTCAGATTATTCAAACTTATGCACCCACCACAAGTCATCCTGAAGAAGAAATTGAAGAATTTTATGAGGAAATTCGTCATCTAAATAATAAAGGTAAGCAGCACTTGAAGATAATTATGGGAGATTTCAATGCAAAAATAGGGCAACGGCAACAGAATGAAACTTCAGTAGGTAAATTCGGTCACGGCAACAGAAACCAGCGTGGAAATACTCTCGTTGAGTTTGCAGAGGCAGAAGGATTTTTCATCTTGAACTCCTTTTTCAAGAAAAAGCCACACAGGAAATGGACATGGAGACATCCAATTGGGACGACAAGTGAAATTGATTTTATTATGTGTAACAAAAAATTCGTCATCGAAGACTGCAGTGTGCTGAACAAGTTCAACACAGGTAGTGACCATAGATTGTGAGATGTAAGATGCACCTCAACACTAAACTGGAACGTGGCAAGCTCATAAGACAAACAAAATGTATTGACATAACCAACCTTAAAAAACACCATAATACTTTCAAGTTGGAACTGAAGAACAGATTCTCTGCTTTAGAAGGCCTAACATCGGAAGAAGTGGATATTTCGGAAGTTAACAGAAAAGTAACCAAAGCTCTAATGGAAACAGCAACAAAATTAGCTGGGTCTAAGAACAAGTTGCATGTGAACAAATTATCAGGAAAAACCAAAATGTTGATGCAAAAAAGAAGAGAGATGAGGACAACTAAAGTAGATGTGACTTCCAAAGTGGAATATATAGAGCTATGCAAGACAACACGAAAAAGTATCACTGAAGACGTAAGGAAATTCAACTGTGAGCTAGTGAGGAAAGCAATTGAAAACAACCAAAGCCTTAAGATAGCAAAGGGACATCTCAGTAAGGGAAGAAAACAGATTATGGCTCCGAGAAAAGAAGATGGTTCTATAACAAGAAATAGAGGCAGAAATTTTGACAAGAGTGAAAGATTTCTACTCCAAATTATATGAAAGGGATGATACATGTACTCCAGACATCATGAAAGGTACCAGAGTTCTTCCAGTCCTCCCAGCAGAAGTTGCTCATGCAATCAAGAACATGAAGCGAGGGAAAGCTCCAGGAGAAGATGGAATTACTATAGACATCATACAAGAAGCAAGTGGAGAAATTGAAACAGTACTCGCCCAAATTTTCACTCGATGCCTTAATGAAGGGAAGATTCACTGAGGATTGGAACAATGCTACAATGATCCTGCTACATAAAAAAGGTGACATTGAGGATCTTAGGAACTACAGACCTATCAGCCTCCTATCAGTGGTTTATAAAATCTTCACTAAAGTTCTTTCACACCGCTTGAAGGTAACACTGGACATGGCTCAACCGAGAGAACAAGCTGGATTCAGGAGTGGCTACAGCACAATAGATCATATCCACGTACTGAGAGAACTGATTGAAAGAGCGAGGGAATATGAACTTCCATTGTGCATGGCTTTTATCGATTATGAAAAAGCCTTTGATTCGGTGAAACCATCAGCAGTTACCACGGCTCTGAAATCCTGCGGTATTGAAGATGCATACATTAATATTATTAATAACATCTATGAAAATGCAAGTGCAAAGATTCGGCTGTTTGAAAATACAACACATAAAAATTGGAAAGGGAGTGAGACAAGGTGACACCATATCTCCGAAGCTTTTAATGCCACATTGGAAAATGTCTTTCAATCACTGAACTGGGAAAACAAAGGGATAAAGATTAATGGAGATTATCTAACCCACCTTCGTTTTGCTGATGACGTAGTCATTTTTTGCAACTACCCCATCAGAGCTGCAGAGTATGATCCAGGAACTTGCTGACAAGAGTAAAGAAGTGGGATTAAAAATGAACTTTCAGAAGACAAAAGTGATGTTCAATGCTTTTACAAGAAATGAAGATTTATCGATTGATGGAGAAAAACTGGAGATAACAGATACGTATGTTTATCTTGGACAGCAGATATCAAGTGAGGGTCACATTGATGAAGAAATTAATCGGCGTACAAAACTTGCCTGGAGAGCTTTTTGGAAGAAACAGCATAATTTTCAAGAGCAATATGCCATTATGTCTTAAAAGAAAAGTGTTTGATCAATGCATCCTTCCAGTGCTTACGTATGGTGCAGAGACGTGGACCTTAACTAAAAGAGACATACAAAAGCTGCAGACAACTCAAAGAAGCATGGAGAGGTGCATGCTTGGTATAACCAGGAGAGATAAGAAGAGGAACTCGTGGATCCGAAAAATGACGAGAGTGGAAGACATCATGATCAGAGTTAAATCCCTGAAATGGCAATGGGCTGGACATACTGCCAGAAGGACAGACCATAGATGGACAGCCGAAATTTTAGATTGGATTCCAAGGGACAGGAAAAGACCCAGAAAAAGACCACATGGGAGATGGGTGGATGAAATTCGTAAATATGCGGGAGTGACATGGAGGAGACTGGCACAAGACAGACCGTTGTGGAGGAAACTTGGGGAGACCTTCGTCCAGCAGTGGATTGATAATGGTTGACAATGATGATGATGATGATGATATACCACAACCAAAAAAAAAAAAAAAAAAAATTTTTTTTCACTAGCAGACACATAGCATGATCAAGGTGGATCATCTAAAGTTGGAACTCTGCTCAGTCCATCTGCATTTTTGTGCATAGTTCCCGATCAATGAATTATAACAAAATCATATGCTTGTAAAGCAAGGGCCCACCTCATCAGACGAGCATTTGAACTTGCGTTGGTGCGTAACCAAACGAGAGGGTTATGATCAGTTTGTATGAGGAAATTTTGACCATCCAGGTAGCATTTCAGTTTCTGTACCGCAAATATAATGGCGGCACATTCTTTTTCACTGGTACTGTATGTCTTTTCTGCTGTCGAAAGTTTTCTTCTTAGATATAGAGTACAGGATGTTCAGCGCCATCTTCTTGTTCTTGCAAGAGGACGACTCCCATTCCTTGATCTGAAGCATCAGTTTTGTAGAATAAATCTACGTTCATAGTCAGGGGCATACAGAACAGGAAAATTAGATAAATATTTTTTTTAGTTCCACAAAAGCTTTCTCACATTGTTCTAACCATATAATTTCCTCTTTACGATTTTTACCCTTCAAGATGTCTGTCAAGGGAGATGCTATTGAAGAAAACATTGGAATATATCTGCTGTAATATCCCGCCAGGCCTAAGAAAGATCTTACTTGCGTCTTGTTCTTTGGCGTAGGAAAATTTTGTATGGCCTGAACCTTTCGTTCCGCTGGTTTTCTATATCCTTGTCCGACAATGTGACCCAAATACAAGACGTGATCTTGAGCAAACTTACATTTGGAAGGTTTTATGGTCAAGGAAGCCCTCTGCAACCTCTGTAGCACTTCTTCAAGATGTATCAAATGATACCCCCAGTTTTCGGAAAAAATGGCAACATCATCTAGATATGGTACGGCAAACTCTTCGCAGCCTCTCAAAAGTTCCGATTTCATTTTGCTAAAGAAATAAGGTGCGTTCTTAAGGCCAAATGGCATTTTTAAGGGCCGATACGTTCCAAAAGTAATCACAAACGCTGCCAATCGTTGAGCTCTAGCACTTAATGAAATTTGCCAGTACCCTTTTGTTAAATCTAATACTGTAATATACTTCGCTTCAGAAACCTTTTCGACTCTTTCTTCTATGTTGGGCAATGGATAGAACTGGGTCCTTGTCACTTCATTCAATCGCCTGTAGTCAATACATGGGCGTGGATCTCTTCCGGGTACTTCTACCAAATCATGGGTGATGTATAGTCTGATTCACCAACTTCTATAATCTTGTACTGCAGCATTTTATCTATCTCGGCTTTAAGAATATTTATCTGCCTGGGCGACATTTTATAAGGCTTAACTCTTACAATAGCATTACTAGCTAGCTCGATGTCATGTTCGACCAAATGAGTCTTCCCTGGAATATTAGAAAACATTTTCAAGTAATGGCATAATAGTTTTTTCAGATCCTGAATTTGTTGGCCACTTAGGCGCTCTCGAAAACGAACCTGCACTGCTAGTTGAACCCGAAAAGCATGATCGATGCATTCTGCAGTTCCAATGGTGTGGAGGGAACAGACTAACACGCGCCATCTTATATATTTTTGCTTTTGCGTGACTCCTTTGATTGGACATGGTATTTCTAAGAAGAAAAAGCGGCCTTTGACCTATCACAATAGTCCCTGTATTATGGACCCAGTGTCGTACGAGATAGGACTTCCTCTGTTCCGGACTCACCAGATTTTTACATTCTGGATGATGAAAAAGAAAGTAAGGCCAGTAAACACCAGTCACATGCAAAATCATCTAGTAAGAGATCTTGATTTCGTGCCTATTGAAGCGTCTGCACAGCTGCATAAAATTAAGAGATCTTGATTTCGTGCCTATTAAAGCGTCTGCAGAGCTGCATAAAATTACCCAGACTGAATTGAATGCTCTAGTAATAGATTTGGAATTGCCAAAAAGTTAAGCAGAGCTGTTGGGGTCCAGCCTGTAGCAATGGAATCTCCAATAAGAGAATGCGCATGTGTCTGTGTTTTGTGCTCGGCAAAAAGATCTTCCATTTTTCAAGATGACAGATAACCTCCTTGCTTGCATTGATATAGTGAGTCTGATGGCAGCACTACAAATCGTCTACAAAGACGACGATTCGAGGCTGTTCGCTGATTCGTCCAAGCTGAGCTTAAAAACTGTGCTGCTCCCTGATAGTAACATTTTACCATCTGTTCCATTCGGGTATGCAGACCACATGAAAGAAACGTTCAACAGGAAACTACTGTTACACGGCATGAACTATGACGACTGGCAGATTTGTGGTGACCTAAAAGTCAATGCCGTCTTGATGGGGCTACAGCAGGGTTACACAAAGTTTTACTGTTTCCTCTGTCTCTAGAAGAACTGTTCTAGGACTTCCCACAACAAAAAAGAGGACTGGACCTAGGACAATCATTTCAATCGGGAGAAAATGTACTTAAAGAACTGCTTGTAGAATCCAGCAAGCTCTCTTGTTCCTTCCTCTCTGCATCAAGCTTGGACTAACGAAGAATTTCATAAAAGCCATGAATCGAAATGGGGCAAGATTTTTGTACTTTCGTTATAAATTTCTGAGATTTAGCAAGGCCAAAATCAATGATGGTGTATTTGTCAGTCCATATATACATCAGCTCTTCCGAGATGAACGTTTTGATGATATCATCGCAGGTGATGAAAAGTTAGCTGGGAATGCTTTCCAGCATAAGGCCACAAACTGTATGGTAAACAATGTTGCTGGCAATTACCAGGAACTTATAGGAACCCTCTTTCAGCGCTACAAGAGACTAAGGTGCAACATGTCATTGAAATTACACTTTTTACACTCTCATCTCGATTTCTTCCCGGCTAACTGCGTTGCTGTCAGTGACGAGCACTGGGAACCATTTCATGACATTATTAGTCTTAAAAAATGTTCCAAGGGAAATGGAATGTAGCAATGCTAGCAGACTGTTGTTGGACCCTTGTGAGAGATGTTCCAGAAACTCATTACAAGGGGAAGGCAACGGGGTGATGCTGTGAATCATTTCCTCTGTAAGGATTATCATAGAGTATGAATTTGCAAATGTGTAAAACTTGGTTCACAGATGTTTAAAAAATTAGAGCTAATCTGGTGTTTCAATGGCCATTTTGATATTCCAGTAAAGGCAACTTGGTTTATTTTGAAACACACGCAAAATAGTTAAAATTTGTATTCCAGTGTAATTGTAAGCAAGCAGATCCCTATGAGGACGAACATTATCATCCACAAGAACAAACCCGAGGCATATAACACCCATGATATTACTCAAGAATCAAGGAAAATTGCCATTAACCTTTTCACCCGGAGTGGTACAGATATGTACCAGAAAGAGTGCAAATTACCTGAAACCTGGAGAACGCTTCACAGACAAGTAAATATTGGGCCACGGTGGGGTTTTGTGTTACCGCTTGACGAAAGGTTAACACGTGGAAGACTGGAGGGATACTTTCGCTGAGACTGGGTAATGCAGACGACTAAATGGAAGTGACGACAACAAAATACCATCTAAGCACATTCACATCGTGCTTAGACGGTATTTTGTAGTCATTGATGTTGTTCGCACGAATTCGTCATTGCATTTCTTCATATGGAAGTGTTTTAGGCAAGATTATATGTTAGCCAAAAATGCTACTCATTCATGAAATCAACACTGTAATTCCGTCTGTGTAAGAAAAAACAGGAAGTATTGGTGTAGCACCTCCTGCGCTGTTCTCGCAATGAAGACTACAGACGCACCTCATTCGGACACCTCCGATTAGTGGTTCGTGCAACTTACGTTGTATATTGTACAGCGCTAACGCGGTAGACTCGGGGAATCCCGGAATTTGACTTCCAGCCATGTTGGGTGGCAGTGTGACGCGACAGTGTCACGGGTGGCAGTGTGTCATGACAACAAACACGCACGCGATCCAGATCAGCGTGTCGGAGGCTGTGTGTGTGTGACGACGGATGAGTGAAATGCTTTGAGTGTTTTCCAGCAAACACTTGCATTCGGTACAGTATAGAATACTAGTGTGATACAAGGTTCGGCAGTATTCAAGTGGGTAAATATTATTTTTGGTTTGCTTATAAGTTCGTGATTTTTTGGAGTGGTACATATATGTACCAGCTGGATTTCTTACCGGTACACATGTATACCAGAACATTCGTTGCTGAATATATGATGAGTTGAGCGCTAAAAGGTAAATAACAATGTCCAGGCAGAAGGAGGTGCAGTGCAGTGCTGAACATATGTCTGATGTGTCTTCTAGATCATCTGACGATGACGATGATGAATATGAACTCCCTGATGATGAGACACTCTCTAGTGAACCTCTCTAGTGATTCTGTCCAAGAAGAAAGTATAACTAAGCAGAATACTGTCAAGCATCTTCTTCATTGAATGACTCCATATGACACATTTCAGTCTGCTAAAACCATCCATACGGAAAGAACCTGTGAATTGCTCGTAGACATCACTAAGCAATCAAGTCCAATGCAAATATTCCATAAAGTTTTCATTCATTCTTTATATCTGCAAATAGTCAACTGCACTAATCAGCGGCTTCAGCAACTAAACACATCTCAAAAGAATGCTGAAAAACTAACTGACAAGGGCGAAATCCAAAACATTTTAGGATGTATGTTCATAATGTCGTACAATCATCTACCTGGTCTAAAACACTTTTAGAGTCGAAAAGAATCACTGGGAAATCGAACTATTGAAAATGCTATTTCTCGTGATAGATTTATTATTGGTACTTCTAAACTTCACTTTGCTCCCCAAAAAAGCCTTCACATGCTGCAAAAACCTATAACGTTGATGACTTGATTTCCTGTTTGGAGTACACCTTCAGTAAATGTCGAGAAGACAGTAAATTTCAAAGTTTAGATGATTCAATGACTAAGTTCAAGGGTCGTTCTTCATTAAAACAAGACATGCCACTAAAACCAACTAAGCGGGGTATAAAATTATGTATTTGTTGTGACGCTGATTCTGGGTACACATACGACCTAAATGTCTACGCTGGTAAAGGTTCACCAGTTGCAGAGTAATCACTAATTCTTGGAGAACGAGTTTTGAAATCTCTTGCAGCGACAATAAAAGCCCCCGATGTAGTTCTGTGTTTTGATCGCTTTTTCACTAGCGTATATATATTGGAAACTATTCCATTTGCTGCAGTTGGAACGTATATGGTGAACCGCGGAAATGTATCAACCATTCCAGGTAAGCTGAAACGGAGAGAGTCTATATTCCGATGTATCAGGTCATCCCAGAAGTGATATCGTTTTGCGCAAGCTCAACACTAGTGAGGCCTTTGGTGTCCAGACTATGACGTCGACCACAGTGAGTGTAAGAGGGATCACGCGAACAGACCTTCAAGTCACCTGAGACCGCAAACGGGAGTTCTAGGTGCAGTCGGTGTGTACTTAAACCGCATAGGAAATGGCAGTGTCAGAAGACCACATTAGGCCCATTATGTTGTTTGAGTTCCACCATCGACATTCAGCGACGTTAGCAACACGAAACATCAAAGCCGTATATGGGCCAGGTACCCTGGAGGTCAGAAAATGTCAACGCTGGTTCTTCTAGAAATTTCGAAGGGGGGGACACCAACCTCAAGGGTATGCAGCGACCCGGACGGCCTGTTGAGCTGGGTAAAGACGTGCTGAAAGCTGCTGTTGAGGGAAATCCGCAGGCAACACTCGAGGAATTGGCCACACTTGTTCATTCATCTCATTCCACTGTTCACCGGCATCTGCAGGACTTCGGTTATGTGTCGAAACTGGATAAGTGGGTACCCCATGATCTCACTCCACAACAGCTGCTACAGCGTGTGGACATTTGCACTTCTTTACTCTCCCGTGAAGAAAGGGAGCCGTTTTTGCACAGAATTGTCACGGGCGATGAAAAATGGATTGTTTATCACAACATTAAGCGTAAACGGCAGTAGCTTCCCAAAGGGAATGTGCCTGCAGCAGAGGCGAAACCAGGACGTTTCCCACAAAGCGTTTTGATGTCTGTGTGGTGGGATATGCAAGATACAATCAATTACGAGCTGCTGCCACCCAACAAAACCTTTACAAGGGAACTATACTGTCAGCAGCTGCAGCGTCTACGCACTGCTCTGCATGATATGTCCAGCACTCATGAATCGTAAAGGCGTGCGGCTGCACAGGACATCGAAAAACCACGCACTGCAAAAATGACCTGTGCCACGTTGCAGGACTTCGGATGGAAAAAACTTCCGTATCCAGCACATTCCCCTGATATCGCCCCATCCGACTACCACCTCTTTTGCAGCCTGCAAATCCATCTTGCTGTGACTACACTTCGAAATGTGGAGAAGCTACGGCGAACCCCTTCTGCCTTTTTTAGCATCGAAACCCATGGAATTCTACAAGTCTGGGATTCAAAACCTTGTCGATCGATAGGAGAAGGTTGTAACTACCGGGGGCACTTATTATACGGATTAAACTATCTGTTCCAGGTATATTTTTCTTTCTTTTCTTCACACGTTGAAAAAACGACAGTATTTTGGGGATTACCTGATACCACAAACGGACTGTTGTGTGTAAAGTGGCAGGATACCAAGGAGGTCTGGGTAATGAGTAATTGCCGCAAACCTGATTTGACCAAAATTACCAAGAAAAGTAGAACAAGTGAGTAACAGTCAATCGACTGTCCACAAGTCATTACCTTTTTTATCAACGGAAAATGGGTGGAGTTGATCGGGCTGATCAGTTTCTAGGTCGGTACAATCAGGACAGAAACTTCACCAAGTGGTGGAAAAAGGTATTTTATACGTGCATCAGTATTTGTGCAGCCAACGCATGGATTACGTTCAATGACATGAAGCGTGATAGTGCGAAAGTTCTCCTCCTCATATTACTGGTAGATCTTGCTGAAGAACTGATTGCCGACGGAAAGAAAAACACTAATTTACCATTACCGAGACGAGGTACTCTTTCGAAGAAATTAAAACTTTTGGAGCAGCATAACATCTCCCGTAGAAGGTCCTACAAGAAGACGATGTGCTCGTTGTGCAAAAGTAAAGCATCAAAAAAGAACAAAAAACAATTTTCCAACAATGTAGTCTACCTTTGTGCAAAGACTGTTTCATGATGTGTCGTACGAAATAGCATATTTTTGCACAAATATGTCGTTCTACTAAACATCGTTTGTAGCTAATGTTGTCATTTCTTACCTGTTTCCTATTGGTATACCTCAAATTCCACACTTAAAAATTTATGTCGTTTATTTCGCTCAGAATCGTCACAGTTACTTTCAAAGAGCTCACGTTTGCTTGTTCTGCATGTGGTCTCCACTGTACATGTGTGTCAATGTAATGGAAACCACTTGCCATTTTTATTCCGGGACGAAAAGGTTAAACATCAGACTCTGTACGGAAAGGGGCGCTCTTACCAACTCTATGTTTCAGTTATCCCAACCTGTTGCATATTTTGTGACAGGGAGACAAGAAATCACTGTGACAGGAATAACATCACATAATTAAATATTTACATGAAATACGGGATTACACCAGTATACAATACGAATTTGAATTGTGATTCCGCTTATTAGTGAAAATTATGACAAGAGTGGTAAGTCAAATAATATCCGTAAACTTCAAAATTTCATCGTTCTGGAGAGGAAATCGAACCCGCGTCTCCCGGTTTGTGCCCGAGTATGCTAGCCAGTAAACCACCCAGAACGACCAAATCTCAAGTTTCCGAGTAATTTGAATTTAACACGCGCATCACAGGAATCGCCAATCGAAGGAACGGTATTCATATTTAGCGAATCTGTATTAATAGAATTCATTATGAATGAAATGAAACTAAATTAAATATGAATGCCGTTGCTTCGACTGGTAATTCCTGTGATGTGTTAAATTCAATTTACTCGGAAACATGAGACTTCGTCGTTCTGGGTGATGTAGTTTTTAGCATTCTCGGACGCAAATCGGGAGACGCAGTTTCGGTTCCCGCTCCAGGATGATGAAAAATGTTCAAGCTTTCGGATATTATTTGACTTACCAGCCTTGTCGTAATTTACACCAACAAACGGAATCACAACTTCAAATTTGTATGGCAAACATGGTCAGTTTATCGAATAATATAATTTATGCAATACTCCGCACCACAGTGAGTCCACTGCAAAGAATTTGCCGTACATTCACGTGCCAAGGTACAAAATGCACATTTCCTTAGTCTACCAAGCCTCTCCTCCACGTCTGTATTGGATTCGAACCCGGACCCCACATCGGAGGAATGGTCACAAGCCAGCGCTTCGACCACTGCGCCACCGGGACGGCTATCTTTGCTTTTCCCTCCCCCATTTCCGAACAGCTTGTATAGCGTATCAACTCGTCCGCATATCGCCTTTGCTCTTCGTTCCCTACAAGAAAATCGTCCTCACCAACAAACTCATACGAACTCGCTGTGCCTGGGCGTGGGTGATCCGAAGTCCAGCACAGCTTCAAGCACTATAAGATTCGTCTATGTGATGATTTTTTTCAGCTGGATAAGATGTTCAGTAAAGAACGAATATAAATATAGTTAAAAGTAAATCCATAAAGCGGATGCTCTCATATTGCCGTCGAATATGCACAGTGCTATCTCAAACATATGGAGTGGCAGACGGCAATCGAGCATTATACCTTTTGACGCATTACCGAGATGGCGCACATGTCAACACATTAAGTAACAGTAGTAAGCCTTTGCCTGGAACAGCATTCGGCTCCGGCGCAAAAGGATATGGGCTGTAGTACCACCACCGGAAAATTTAGGTTTCACAGTCTCTTCCTAAAAGAAGACCTCCTTGTCCATAGCTGTCTCGTTCCTGTATGTTGAGGAATGGCTGTGCGCTCTGTGTTATTTCCAGAATCGCACATGTCTGAGATACGTAGCCGATCTAATGAAGAGTACATGCGTTCAATGCTGCTCTTTGGATGTGAAGCTGCCTGTACTAAGTTCCTCAATCTCTTCTTTAAGAGAGAATGAGGAGGTGACAAATCATCTGAAGCAGGTTCGCGCTAAATCCCAAAAATGTACAGGAACTGGAGGGCCTGCTGTTGACATTATGGTACCAGATACCCCAGGATACCTATCGCCACCTCATCGAATCGATGCCTCGCCGAGTGGCTGATATTTTGTGGTATAAAGGGGGTCCTACAGCTGATTAGGTAGGTGGTCATACTATAATGTCTCATCGGTGTATGCCTACCATTGAAAAGCCTTTGATAAGCTGAGAAGAACATAACAGCCTCGAGACGATCATCAAAGAGAAAGAGAAGAGGAATGCCACATTTACTTAATGGAGATGTCCATTACTTGGGCCATACGGGTGAGAAGAGCGTGCCCCATGTCTGTAAAAAAAGTTGAGCACCGAAAACTTATTACAAAAAAATTGAACATGAAAAGTTGAACACTAAAAACGTATTACAAAAACGTTGAACATGAAAAGTTGCACACTGAAAACTTATTACATCTACGTTCACCCAAAACCATATTTCCACACAGTAGACAAAACATTAGAAATACGGGTGATCAGCAGTTGACATGGTCATCACCCGAGCACAGTGCAGCAGATCCAAACTGAACGCTGGTGATAATGGGCGGGCTTCCTAACAGTGTATCGCAATCGACTAACATGGGTAAACATGGTGATCTGAGCGACTTTGATCGTGGACACATTGTCGGCTCAAGACATATTGGTCATTATATCGTCCAACTGGAAAGAACCCTAGGGTTTCCGAAGTCAACGGTATCAAGGATGTACCTCGAGTATACCATCGGCGGACGCACCAGCACTGAGAGACCAAGCGGTGGCCTATAACACGCCATTGATGACCTGGCTCGACATAGGCCATCGAGGCTCTCACAGACCAACCGCTTGGCAACGACGGCTCAAATCGCATCCGGGTTAAAAGCCAGAGTCCCAAGAGGCGTCAGCAAGCGGACGGTACGGGCACGCTGTATACCCTGGGCTACGGGCACGCTGTATACCCTGGCCTACGGGCATGCTGTATACCCTGGCCTACGGGCACGCTGTATACCCTAGGCTACGTGCACGCTGTATACCCTGGGCTACGGGCACGGTGTACACCCTGGGTTACGGGAACGGTGTATACCCTGGGTTACGGGCACGCTGTATACCCTGGGCTACGGACACGCTGTATACCCTGGACTACGGTCACGCTGTATACCCTGGGCTATGGGCACACTCTATACCCTAGGCTACGGGCACACTGTATACCCTGGGCTACGGGCACGCTGTATACCCTGGGCTACGGGCACGCTGTATACCCTGGGCTACGGGCACGCTGTATACCCTGGGCTACGGGCACACTGTACACTCTGGGCTACGGGCACACTGTATACCCTGGGCTACGGGCATGGTGTATACCCTGGGCTACGGGCACGCTGTATACCCTGGGCTACGGGCACGGTGTATACCCTGGGCTACGGGAGCCCGCGCCCTACTGGAGTGCCACCATTGACTGCTCGTCATCGGGCATTAAGCCAGAAAATCAGTATAATCTTTCTTTTTACGATACTTAGACTGAATAGTTTTCTGGATGCGTGACAGATAACAGCTTTTCAGTAGATCATTTGTTTCGTTCTTTAGTATCTGTGGACCCCACTGCTTTCTCATGAACTTGGAGGTTTCTTGTGATACCAGTCTCATGTGGCCTGTCATTGCACAATTGAAGCGGAATGTAAGGCTCCTCTGCGATCAAGTGTGTTATTTCTGAAACACGATGCATAAAATCCGAGACTTAAGGTGGACGTCAAGTAATTTTGCTTCCTATACTTCCAATGGAAAAACCTTTGTACACATTTTCTTCACAATTAGTGTGTTCCCAAGGATGAAAATTTGAACATCGATTAAACTAACTTCATATTATAACTTGGAATACTTAATATTTTATAAAACATAACCATAATTATATTAAAAATCAATAACATTTCCTTTGGTGGCGTTGAAACCAGAAAAAAGATGGCGCGACCTGTACTTTGATGACGTCAGTAGACAAACAAATGTTGGATTGCGTAATTATGGTCATGTTTTAGAAAATATTAAGTATTGCAAGTTATAAAATGAAGCTATTTTAATCGATGTTCAAATTTTCATCTTTGGGAACGCATTAATTGTGAAGAAAATGTGTACAGGAGTTTTTCCATTGGAAGTATAAGAAGCAAAATTACTTGACATCCACCTTAAAAGAATGCTTTAACTATCTTAGTACCATCTTTCAGTTGATGTGCGTGAGATGAACACCAGAGACGATCAGGTGCAGTAAATTATCGCAGTCAAGACGGTAACGTCTATATATGGGTTAGTGGGACTTTCGATGATTACATTTGGATCAAAGCTGCAATCGAGTCGTGTTCACACGAGTGCACAGGGGTCATAGGCTTCTAGATAATAACCAGGTTTCGTTTCAGATGAAACATCATTTCCCAACAAAATGTGGTGGTAGTGTGTTCCACATCAAATGCAATAATAGTTGCCCTGTGGTGTAAGCTCTGGTTCCTTCGCCATCGTCCGAGATGGGTCCGGGTTTGAATCCCGGTGAGACATGGATTCTGAGTTTGCCCTATGGGAATGGCTGTCTCCCTTTCCTGAAACCAGTGGCCTTAAAATAGGGACGGGAAACTGCATCCCATTGAGTTGCTTACGGTCGTTGTTAAACCCGAAGCAAAACAAAATGCAATAGGCTATGTGTAGAGGTTACAAGAAGGCCACATAATGCAGGCAAGATTGCCTTCATAAGACGTCAGGAAATGACTCGTGGCATATTGAGATGTCCTACTACCGAACCACAGCTTACTAGCCGCAAATGAATTTTCTTTTATTTGGTGGTTTAACGACCACCGTGAGCAATTCGTTGGGCTATAAGCAGTCGCCCATTCATAATTTTGGGCAACTGGTTCCAGGAAAGGCTGAGAACCACAGCCAAAAGACAAACACAATTTTGATGCCCCACAGGTATTTGAACACAGACCATTCACGGACGAATGGTCAGAAGCCAGCGCTTAGACCTCTGCGCTCCCGGGGCGGCAATGCATTTTTTTTGGAGAAGACGATTTGTGTGTGTTTGTGTGTGTGTTTGTGTGTGTGTTACCTGATAAGAGATAATATTTAACATTCATCTAATGAAGTTAGCGGCAGTGCAAACACTATTTCGCATTGCAGTAATATTATTAATGGCCATAGAAAAGATTAATAGAAGTACGGACGTTGGAAGTCATTATTGTTATGAAACGGAAGAACGGAAGTAATTGTTGTTATGGGAAGTATGGACTTTTTTTCATTATACCCATCTATACCAGTGAATGAGGCCAAAACGAACTTGATGATCTGGATTCCAGAATCAAACCAGTTTTCTAGGACAGCGTTAAAAAGCATTGAAATTGCTTTAAATGTGATTACTAACAATAATTACTTCCGTTTTAATGAGACTGTCTACAAGCAAAACAAAGAAGCACCAATGGGATCACCCTTGTCAGGGGTCCTAGTGGAAGCTATACTGAGACCTATGGAAGAAAAGATTAATGAATTTGTTCAAAAACCTACTATTTAGCTACGATATGTGGATGACATTTATTTTATATGGTCACAAGGAAAGAGGAGTCTGAATGAGTTTTTTTACAAAGATAAACGCATTTATTAATAATATAAAATTTAAAATAATAATATAAAATTTGAAATGAAGTTAGAAGGAGGAGGCTCTTTACCATTTTTAGATGTGATGATCAATCGGGCAGATAACGGAAAAGTGAGTACAACGGTGTATTATAAGCCTACAGCAGAAAATAATCATGTAAGCCCAAAGTCCCATGCACCAGAAATAAAATGGCTGGATTTCGATCACCTACACGCAGAGCTTACGTTGTTTGCTCAGACATAAGAGAAATGAAATATCTGGGATAACAAGACAAGGCTTTGATGTTGGATACAGCTTCAAAAAGATGATGGCCATCGTAAAAAATATAGAACACAAAATGAGAGAGAATGTAACAGTTAAATACAAGAGCAACATGGTAAGATACTTTACATCCCAAGTTTCTCTTATTATTTCGGAAAGCTACTGCGTAGTAAAGGATATGACGTGGGAATACAAACTACAAAATGAATTAGTAAAACGTTATCAGATTATAAAGAATCTGATGAGACAAACAAAGCAGGAGTATATGCCATCCCACTACGATACGATAATGGAACAAAGAAGGTGTACATTGGACTGACGAAAATGTCTCTTAAAGCTAGGAGTTAAGGAATAATAGTAGAAATGTAAATGATGCAATACCTTCCACAACACTTGCTAGAGAGGTACTATATGTTAATACAGCTATACCTGAATGGCCTGGTGCTAAATGTACGGCTAGGTATACTACACATACAGAATCTCCAATACGTGAGTCAATGGAGATAATGGGAAGAGAGGACGCATGTAAAGAAAATGTTTCATACGATATCTCCCAAATATGGAGATGTTTCATATGAAATTATACGAGGTAGAGCAGGATAGTGTGAATACTGTTTAACACGTCACGCAAGTTATATTATGATGGCATGTGAAAAAACATGTGAAAAAATGTTTTTATCGTTTGTTCGTTTGTTTAATTCTATGCATTCTGTTTTTAACGTACCTTGAGAAAGCTGTCTGTTGACAAGCGAAAGCTTGGTAAGTAATGTTATGCTGTAATTACACCTATAGATATAAAGGCGGAATAAAATTTCATAATTTCATAATCATAGAAATGATATTTAGCGTTACATTTAAAGAAGTTCAGTGCCGTGCTTATACGACATTCAACATTACATTTAATTACGTTAAATTGCATTTAATGAATCTAACAGCCGTACAGAAAGTACGTAAATTTAAAAAATAAAATGCTTTCAGTGACGTTATCGGCAGCACAGATGAAACTTAGCACTACATTTAGTATAGGTAGTGTCTGTATGAATGGCATTTAGCTTTGCTTTTGACGAAACGATGGAGCGGTGTTTTGTCGAAATGTTTTTATTTGCGTTTTACAACTGTAGGTAGAAGAAGCGTACATGATCCTCCAGCTTTGTCCGTCTGTCTGTCCGCACAATAACTCGCGTAAACGTGGTTCGATTTCGATGAAATTTTAGTATGTGGTAGAGGACCACCTGGCGAAGAACCCTATTGAAAATGGGCGAAATGGGGTCAAAGGTCAGGACATAGGAGCGGGATTCATTCCATTGCCCTTATGCTTCATAACTTGCGTAAAAATGGTTCAATTTCGATGAAATGTCAGTATGGGGTAGGGAACCTACTGGAGATGAACCCTATTGAAAATGGGTCAATATGGTTCGTTCGTTCCCAGTAGGTTCCCTACCCCATACTGACATTTCGGGGAAAATGGGATCAAAGGTCAGGACATAGGGGCGTGATTCATTCCATTGCCCTTATGCGTCATAACTTACGTAAAAATGCTTCGATTGTGACAAAACTTTAACATGTTGTTCCGGATATACTGTACATTGAACAGGTTTTGTTGTATATTATCGAAATAGGGTCAAAGGTCAGGACACAGGAGCGAGATTTATTCCACAGCCATTGTCCTCATAACTTGACTAAAACTGCTTCAATTGCGACAAATCTTTATTATGTTGTTCCGGAGGTATACTGAATTAATTCTTATTGATATAATCGAAATGGGGTAAAAGGGCAGGGCACAGGAGCGAGATTTATTCTACAGCCATTATCCTCATAACTTGAGTAATAACTTCAGTAATGATTTCTGGTATGTTGGAAAGCGTATCATAATCAATTGCATTGCATGACTTCACTAACTTGTTTCTATTAGAAAGTTTATCGGTGAAGCTAAGCACACCTTCTGGTAGACTGAATTGGGTAGCTAATGAGTAGACAGCGGGATTCGAATGCTCCAGGTCCAAAAATAAGTACCGTTCTCAAAGACTTTCTGCAAAACCTTGATTTCAGTCGACAGTTAGATATTTCTTTGTTAATTTTACACCTATATGCGTATATACACTGGTCAAGGATATTGCATGAAATGAAAGGTGGATCGCATTGAAATAACATCAGTGAGGCTACGCAACACAAACGATAAAGAGTGCATTTACAAAAACAATTTATTGTACAAATTCTTCATGGAAAAAAATTCGGAGAATGTCCATAGCTCTGGATTTCAGTACCCGTTAACGCCACCTCTGTGTCTGAGAACGTCTTGACACCTAAGAGGCAAACTGCAATGACATCACTGATGAGTGTCTGGAGCAGCTCGGCCCAAATAACAGGAAACACGTACGAAGGTCTGCGAGTGAACTGGGATATGGAACGTGGTTATCCAGACGTCGCTGTACAGCGTCTTAAATGTTCTCAACAGAATTAAGGTCAGGTGACCTCGGAGACAGCTACAATGATTCAATCCCATGATTTGTCAGCTGCTAAAGCACGCTCCAGGCACGGTGACTTGTTGCATTGTCATTAGAAAACGGAATGCACGTCAAATAGTAGCGTGAAACAGTGACACAATGGGCACAATTATCTACACTGCTGGCCACCCAAAATGCAACACCAAGAAGGAAGCATCCTATTGGCCTAAAATTCGCAGCATGCGTCGGCCGCGAGAGGACATGCAAACGATTAGCATTGCAGGGCATACGCAAATCATGAGCGCCCGGCACGCCACCGAGAAGCACTATAAGAAGGAGAAGGCGGGGTGTAAGTTGTGGAAGTGTGTTGTACTGCCGGACTTGTCTGTAGGAAGCTTCCTGATGCCTCGTCGCAGAATACGGCAATCATTCCAGCACGTTTCGGAGTTCGACAGAGGACGAATAGTGGCTTATCGCGACAGCGGTGTATCGTACCGAGACATCGGCGCTCGTGTGGGACGACATCCAGTCACAGTGAGGCGAGTATGGATTCAGTGGATGCAGGATGGACGGACGGACCGACGTAAGCGATTGCAGCAGCCACGGCACACCACCAAACGAGAGGACCGGCATGTTGTGCGGCGGGCATTGACGGCTCGCACCGCCACATCACGAACGTCAGTGCAGGAATTAGGGTGTGTTGCGCAACAACCTGTGTCAGCACGTACCGTTCGATGTCGTCTGCAGGAGCGGGTACTTGTCGCACGGCTCCCATTGCTCCGATTACCATTGACGTTACACCACCGGCGAATGCGGCGGCAGTGGGCCGTTGAACGCCGCAACTGGACTACGGAATGACACGACATTGTCTTCTCCGAGAAATCCCGCTTCTGCCTGCAACACCACGATGGTCGGATCCACGTGTGGCGGCACCGCAGCGAGAAACTGTATGACACCTGCATCGCCATACCGGTCCGTCGCCTGGCGTTATGGTTTGGGGCGCTATTGGATATGACACCCGCACCCCTCTTGTACGCATCGCCGGTACACTCAACAGCCACCGCTACATATCCGACGTTTTAGAGCCTGTAGTGTTCCCTTACCTGCAGGACCTGCCAACGGCCACGTTTCAACAGGACAACGCGCGCCCGCACGTGGCACGCATCGTGCAACAATTCTTCAAGTCCCACCAGGTGTTACTGCTGCCGTGGCCCGCCTGTTCTCCCGATATGTCGCCTATCGAACACGTCTGATTGCTTATCGGCAACCGAGTGGCCCGGCAAGCACCACCCGTGGCTACGCCTGATGAACTGTGGCAACGTGTTAAAGCAGTCCGGATCGACATACCCCAAGACCATATCCAAAACCTCTTTCGTTCGATGCCGCGGCGTGTAGCTACCGTTATTGCCAGCCATGGGGGCCGCACGAACTATTGATATCTGCGTGTTCCGGAAGTCGCACGGGCCTGTAAGCTCAATCGTTTCATCTTTGTATCTGTCGTTATGTGTCCAGTAAATCTGGCTTTGCTATCTCGTGTCTTTCTTGGCGTTGCATTTTAGTTGACCAGCACAACAATTTCGGAACACCGAGGCATTGATGTTGCCTTGACAAACATAAAAGGAAGTACGGCCATTAAAACAGACTCCTGCCCAGAACCGAACTGAATGTTGCTGGTAAGGGTGGATGGACCGCACGTACTGTGGTTGCATTCGTGTGCCGGATCTCCTCCACACGTGTTCTCGTCGAGTATCAAAATAAAGACTGAAACGGGATTCGTCGGTGAAAAGTACACGTTGTTTCACTGGGTTACATGACATGTACTGTTAGACCCAGGTGCATCTTTGACGACGGTGAGCAGATGTCAATATTATAAGATCTCAGTGGCCTCCTTTCTCTGAATCCGTACTCGTGAAGACAATTTCGTACCAATTGAGTATATACTTTGACACCAGAGGCAGCTCAAAGTGATTTCCGGAGTTGGCTACTGGTGTTACTGGGCTTCTTTTTTTTTTTTTTTCTTTTTTTGATAGGAGGTTTAACGACCACCGTGAGCAACTCAATGGGCTAGAAGCAGTCGCCCGTCCCTAATTTAGGGTCACTGGTTCCAGGGAAAGGAGAGAGCCAGTGCCGTAAGACAAACACAACATCCATGCCTGACCGGGATTCGAACCCGGACCCCTTACGGACGAATGATCAGAGTCCAGCGCCTTAGACCACTGCGCCACCGGGGCGGCTTACTGGGCTTCTCCGAGCACTTACTGTCTGGTAACGATCTTGCCTCCTGGTGGTTTTCCTAGGGCAACAACTTCTGGGTCGATCTACAACATTTTCATGCAGTAGAAATCTTGTGTGTCGCCGCAATTAGCGAAACTCCCAAAACAGCAGACACATCTATCTGCCATACACCTGTCTGTAGCATGCCAACAGCCCTATTTCTGTTGTCAATGCTTAAACGTCGTCTGGACATTATTTCAGGTTTCTCCCGCTCTGAAGGCAACACATACATTCAGCAAACTTGTAGACCAACAGGTGAAACGACCCGTTTTCCACTTCTCGCAGGGTACTTTTATTGTGGCTCGCACGATACGTACTGTGCTGTCATTATGCTAATTTTCGCTTTCCAACCGTAGGTTGAAGAAGCGTATATGATTCAACTTTGCCAGTCCGTCCGCCACGATAACTCGCGTAAAAATTGGTTCGATATTGATGGAATTTTAATATGTGGTAGGGGACCACCTGTGGACAAACCCTATTGAAAATGGGCGAAATAGGGTCAAAGGGCAAGACATAGGAGCGGTATCCATTCCATTGCCCTTATGCGTCATAACTTACGTAAAAATGCTTGAGTTGCGACAAAACTTTAACATGTTGTTTCGGATATACTGTATACTGAACAAGTTTTGTTGAATATTATAGAAATTGGGTCAAAGATCAGGACACAGGAGCGAGATTTATTCCACAGCCATTGTCCTCATAACTTGACTAAAACTGCTTCTATTGCGACAAAACTTTGTTATGTTGTTGCGGAGGTATACTGAACCAAGTCTTTTTAATATAATCTAAATGGGGTAAAAGGGCAGGCCACAGGAGCGAGATTTATTCCACAGCTATTATCCTCATAACTTGACTAAAAATGCTTCTATTGCGACAAAACATCAGTATGTTGTTTCGGAGGTATACTGATCCGGTTCTGTTGAATATCATCTAAATGGGGTCAAAGATCAGAGCACAGGAGCGAGATTTATTCCGCAGCCATTGTCCTCATAACTCGACTAAAAATGCTTCTATTGCGACAAAACGTTAGTATGTTGTTCCGGAGGTATATTGAACCAATTCTTTTTAATATAATCGAAATGGGGTCAAAGGTCAAGGCACAGGAGCGAGATTTTTTCCACAACCATTATCATCATAACTTGACTAAAAATGCTTCGATTTCGACAAAACTTCATCATGTTGTCCTGGAGGTATACTGAACCGGTTCTGTTGAATATAATAGAAGTGGGGTAAAAGCTCAGTGAACAGGAGCGAGATTTTTCCACAGCCATTATCCTCATAACTTGACTAAAAATGCTTCTATTGCAACAGAACTTTAGCATGTTGTTCCAGAGGTATATGGAACCGGTTCTCTTTAATATCAATGAAATGGGGCCAAAGGTCAGGGCACAGGAGCGAGATTTTTTCCACAGCCATTATCCTCATAACTTGAGTAATAATTTGAGTAATGCTTTCTGGTATGTTGGAAAGCGTATCATAATCAATGCATTGCATGATTTTACTAACTTTTTATTTTTATCCTAAAATGACCGTATTTGAAAACCAAAGAGTAAAAGGAGATTCAACGAAATGATACTCCCCGACTGACGGTCAGAATTAAAATATTAATAAGTCATAAGGGTTATTTTGACACCTGCTACCCTCATAATTTCGTTCTATGGCTCCTAAAGAACTACAGATGGAATTGATTGAGCACTCAGAAGATGACATTTTAAAGTCCTTATTTGGTGCTAAGAAAGATCCAAATGAAATATAGACAGATGCAGTAGAATACCCACGCCTTCGGCAACATGCACTGAAAATGCTTTCTTGCTTTTCAATCACTTATTGCTGCGAATCTACATTCTCCTACTTAACTCAAATCAAGGCGCCCTTGAGGTCAAAAATGACGGATACCCATCTGGAGCATCAGCTAAAAGTGCGGACCTCCATGTTGCAACTAAATATTGAAATGCTTCCCAACAAAAAACAGTCACAACAAATCCTCAAAAGGTTAGTTAATTTTAGAATTAACGGGTTTTTTTTTCTCATTTTTTGGGGTTAGTTAGTAAATAGGAAGAATTTTACAAAATTATGTAAGTTTTAAAGTATGTCTAATCGAAGTTTCTTGAATGATGCCTTGTTAGACTACAGCTAACTTAACGCGGCATTCCAACATGAAAACGTTCCCCACCTCTGGTCTAAACATTGACCTCTTACCGTTCGTCCCAGTGGGGGTCAAGTTTTAATCAGTGACGAGGCATGATGGGGATATTGTGCTTGTCTTAGGGCATAGGATTTCTCACCCCCACTCCCTAGGAAACAATGGCTCTATATTTGGGACTGGCTACCGTTTTGTAAACCTTTATAGTAGTTCACGGTGATCGTTAAACCTCGGAAAAGACAAAATGATGTATCGCCAAGATTTTTTTTTTTTTTTTTTTTTTAGGTTTTGAGAAACATAGATATTGCTGAAAACATATTGCAAATAGTATAACGAAGTAAATTTCTCCGTCATTTTTGGTCCACGCCGGCTATCGAACCCGAGTCCCACTTATTCCGGAACAAGTCGCTCTACCAACTGAGCTACACAGACGTTCGTTCTTGCTGCTATCTGCTTTTATGTCGTGTGCGTCCTGCGGGGTAGGTGCGTCACATCTCCCCCCCCCCCCGAAAGAGGGCCGAGGGCATGGCCCACGGGTCAACCGTGACCACGAATGGTTGCAGGCAGCCATCCGCTGTAGATCGTGCACTTGAGAACTCCCAGTCAATCTAGTGTGTGCAATGCAACATCACACACTTTTATTTTTCGAAGCGCTGAAGAAGGGATTCTCTTATTTTTCGTATCTCGCGGTGTGGAAAGAACATCACACCATTGCGAGATCCTGAACGGCCGGGTCATCCGGGAAGTTCGGGTGCCAGTATAACGAAGTAAATTTCTCCCTCATTTTTGGTCCACGCCGGGAATCTAACCCGAGCCCACTTATTCCGGAACAAGTCGCTCTACCAACTGAGCTATGCAGACGTTCGTTATCGTTGCGATCTGCCTTTATGTCGTGTGCGTCCTCCGGGGCAGGTACGTGACAATAGACATGCGTACTTACGGCCCTAGTACAAAACTGTACGTTATGAGGAATCAGAAATTGCAGACGACATATTGTTCATCCTGAAAGCCATCCGACGATATCTTCGTTTGTGTTTTAATCGGGCGTAAATGCATATTATATTTGACCACATTGCAAAAAATATAATATGTCCTCTACCGACAATGATCTTCGTTATTTGAAAAAGAAACTGAACGTGTAAAGGGAGTATAAACAAAAGAGTTTTTTTTGAAGGATTTTTATTAGCATTGATATAGAAAAAATTGAATTCTATGTAATCTGCATTTGCAACCCCTAGAAGTAAAATTGTTGACTGAAAAAATACCAAATGGTATGAATTTCCGTCCTCAGATTATATGCTTTCAAATCCAAAGAACTTTTAAAATAGATATGGTGTCCATAGGCGGACAGATGGATGGCTGTAGTGGTACTCTAAGCACGTACTATCTTATTCAAAAGCTCTGCTGAAGAAATACAGTCAACTCTGGATATGCCGCCCCTGTGGCGCAATGGTTTAAGCGATGGCCTCTGATCATTCGTCCGTAAGGGGTCCGGCTTCGAATCCCGGTGAGGCATGGATGTTGTGTTAGACTTACGGCACTGGCTCTCTCCTTCCCTGGAACCAGTGACTCTAAATTAGGGACGGGAGGCTGCTTATAACCCATTTAGTTGCTCACGGTGGTCGTTAAACCTCCAATAAAGAAAAATAAACAAATTCTGGCTATAGTGAACTCTGTTACGGTGAACATTCGGCTATAGTGAACCTAAATCATTGGTCCCGACCCGCAACATCGGAAATGCACATTAAAATTTTCGTTTATAGTGAACCTTCAACTTCGGTTATAGTGAACCTGAAAAATAAAACTTCAAAGAAGAGAATGTACTTGTAACATGAAGTTGTACCTTATTTCAAAACAAACCTTCCTGTGAAAACTTGAAAGCATGTGTTGAGAGCAATAATATACAATATTTAATAATTACTCCTTAAGTGCATTGAAGGTAGGATTAAAAACCTCCGCAACATCAAGCTGGTATTCTTTTTTTTTTTTTTTTTTTTTGATTGAAGGTTTAACGACCACCGTGAGCAACTCAATATGCTATAAGCAGTCGCCCGTCCCTAACTTAGGGTCACTGGTTCCAGGGAAGGGAGAGAACTAGTGCCGTAAGACAAACACAACCTCCATGCCTCACCGGGATTTGAACCCGGACCCCTTTTGGACGAATGAGGAGGGGCCATCGCTTAGACCACTGCGCCACCGGGGCGGCAGAAGGTGGTATTCCTGCCTGCTAACACCACGTAAGTCTCCCAGTCCATGGAGCAAAGTGTGATTCTCAGCTTTTAGACCTATTACAGAAGGGAAGTAAGGCTTCATTTAATCCAAGCCTTGGAAACAAAGCAGAACACATTAATAAATGTTCTGAATATTGTACGTTTTGGAAACAAAGCAGAACACATTAATAAATGTTCCGAATATTGTACGTTTTGGAAACAAAGCAGAACACATTAATAAATGTTCTGAATATTGTACGTTTTGGAAACAAAGCAGAACACATTAATAAATGTTCAGAATATTGTACGTTTTGGAAACAAAGCAGAACACATTAATAAATGTTCAGAATATTGTACGTTTTGGAAACAAAGCAGAACACATTAATAAATGTTCAGAATATTGTACGTTTTGGAAACAAAGCATGGAGGAGTGTGTCAACTGTCACTATACAGAACTGTTTCTGGAGTCTGGTTTGGCTGCTGGGCGTGTGTCATTCGAAGAAGAGAATGATGCACCTCTTAAGGACCTGCTTCAACATATCGGTGCGAATTCCATTGAAGCTGAAGATTTTATCGATGCTGACTGTGGATTAACAACGAATGAAATCCCGTCGATCGAGGGTGTGAAAGGCGGTTCCAGCACGGAAGAAAACGAAGCTGAAGATGACGAGGACGATAATGAATAACGTGCTTTAACAGTGCAAGAGACGTTGGAGAGTGTCACAACTGTGCTAAAGTTCCTAGAATATATGGAAAATGTAGAATGGAGTATATCAAAAGCACAGACTCTAGAAAAGGACATAGAGAACATATTTATTAAAACTGTTTCCAACAAGCAGCAGCACATAACAGACTATTTTTACGTTAGTTACGGTACCGTAAAATTAATTTTGTTTACTTAATTTAATGAATACACACTACGTATATAAAAATATTATTTTTAGATACATATGTACATATTTTATTTTCTTGCTCACCATTCCACTCAATTCAGATTAAGGGAAGACACTTCGGTTTTAGTCAGCCTCGGACATAGTGAACGAAATACGCGAGTCCCCAGATGTTCACTAAAAGCGGAGTTGACTGTATATCTTAAGAAAAGAAATAAATCGCAAAACTAAAGCGGTTTATATCGCGAAATAATATCCCTAAATCAAACTATCAAGGAAAATTAATACAAGAATTACCTTCGGAGTTTTGGGGGCGTTGGGATTCAAGATATTTGTTACACCGCTCAAGGTAGTAAAATTGCCTACAGCTGCCATATTATGGAAGTTACTTCGAATGATGCCTTCCTCAGGAACCATCTGCTGATAACCTGATCAAATATTTCTCACTTCTGCCCGTCGGTTATTTTGCATTTCACGTAGTCAGGTATGAAGAAACGAGTAATTTAAGTGGTCCTGAAGTCACGTTCATGGAAGTACATCCATAAAACCCGCACAGTTCCTATATTCGGGGTAATACCTGGGAAGAAGCTTCTGTTGAGACCCATTTATAGGCAGTCTGATCAAATACTCTGTGACCTGCTCCACGGATTCTCTGGCTTTCAATCTTGCATTCTAAAGAGAACGTGGGAGATAACAGGTGCAGCACTTCATGCTGCAACCTTATCTCCGCTTTGCTGAGGCAATTTATTATATTTAAATAAAAGTTATTTGCTTCAGAACACGAAAGTACAACGCAGTTCGTTTCTTAACGATCAACATGTTTTCACCCATACTCTGAACTGAAAATCAATCATATTGGATTCACTCAAAATGTTAAGAATTGTCCTTTAACGAGAAATAAAATGCCACAGATTTCATGAGTTACTTGGGCAAGATATTCTCCATTAGTCCAAAGATCTGTCTGTGAACATGATATTCTCTTCGTACCTGCGACCGAGAGGTCAGAGGCGCAGGCTTTTGGCTAATCGTCCGGGTTCGAGTCCTGGATGTGGTATGGATGGTGCGTTTGACCTTTGGCTCTGGTGTTACCCATTCATCAGCATGAGTGTCCGTCGTTAAATCCTTAAATTCTCAGAGGATCCTAACACTATGGGAAAAAATGTCTTCAATTCTATAATCTGAAGTGGAAATATTCCTTCAAACTCCGATTTCTGTCACTATGGGTAATGTAGAGGGTGTCCGAAAAATAACTGTGCATTGAAAGTAACACCATGTCGAACTGATTCCTACACGAGGTGTTGGAAATGGGTCCCACCGACGTCCAAACATGTCTGCACACGCTTCTGCATGTTGATGAAGACCTTTCTCATGGTATGTGGTGTGACTTGTTGGATGTGGGTCTTTATTGTATCTTGTAGCTCTTGACGTGTATGCCAATTACCTGAGTACACCTCCCCTTCAGTGCTCCCCAGAGAAAAAATCCAGGCAGCGTCAGATCCCTTGTCCGGGCAGTCCCCGGGAAATGAGCCGATTTCCGAAGAATTCTCCATAAGCTCTATTGATGCGCAAGCGGTGTGAGCAGTTGCACTGTCTTGCTGGAACCATCCTTTGTTGATTTCCCGTTCCGTGAGTTCGGATATGAATGGTTGGATAATCTGGGCACTGTGCCGTTACGAGTTAATGGTTTCACTGAAGAAAATTGGTCCAGTAATGGGAGTACGGGTCATGGCACATCAAACATCGACCTCCGGGTTGTGGAGAGGGACTTCCTTAAATTCGTGAGGATTTTCAGTACCCCACAGACGAGTATTTTGGCTGTTGGTGTACCCGGACCATGCCTCATCTATAAAGAAAGTCACGTCCAGAATGGCCTCACCTTCTTCAGACAGGAACTCTTGGAACCACTTGCAGTGGTAAATACGAGCCTCGTTGTCTTTTTCTTTTCAGCTGATGCAAGACAGGCACTTTGTACAGGTGGAAACGCAACTTCCTTTTCAGAATATGTTGCGCTGTACTCTTTGGCACATTAGCTTGTGACAGCCGCCTCACAGACATGTGTGGACTCCGCTGTACCCTGTACTGGATATCCTGTACGGTCTCATCTGACGTGGATGGTCTACCAGGTCGAGGGGCATCCAGAACACTGCCAGTTTCCCGAAACTTCGCTATGAACTGACGTACCGAATTCGGCAGGAGAGGTTGTGACGTGCCTGCCCCGGAGGACGCACACGACATAAAGGTAGATAACAGCAAGAACGAACGTCTGCGTAGCTCAGTTGGTAGAGCGACTTGTTCCGGAATAAGCGGACTCGGGTTCGATCCCCGGCGTGGACAAAAATGACGGAGAAATTTACTTTGTTATGATGGCGCCCGAACTTCCCGGATGACCCGGCCGTTCAAGATCTCGCAATGGTGTGATGTTCTTTCCACACCGCGAGATAGGAAAAATAAGAGAATCCCTTCTTCAGTGCTTCGAAAAATAAAAATGTGTGATGTAGCATTCCACACACCAGATTGACTGGGAGTTCTCAAGTGCAGGTTCTTCAGCGGATGGCTGCCTACGACAATTCATGGTCACGGCTGACACTTGGGCCATGCCCACGGCCCTCCTTCGGGGAAGGGGAGATGTGACGCGCCTGCCCCGCAGGAAGCACACGATATAAAGGCAGATAGCAGCAAGAACGAACTTCTGTGACTTGTTCCGGAATGAGCGGACTAGGGTTATATCCCCGGCGTGGAGAAAAATGACGGAGAAATTTACTTCGCTATGAGGTCTCCATCACGAAATTTCCTAACGAACTATTTTTGCACTTCGTCCGTGTACTTGTCGTCATGGCGAAAGACATGTTCCACCAAAAACACTCTCTGTTCAACAGTCAACACCACTATCCTTGTGCCGATACGAGTGATCAATCGACACGTCTGCCTCTCTCGACCAAGAGCTCGGGAGTGACCTTCGCTCGGAATGACAGCTGCGTGACCCTCGGGGTAGTGAGACATGAAGGTTACCAGACGCAGAGCACTTCCACGTGGCGGGACCCTCCTTCCATTCAAAATTTCTTTATTATTACATTACTGCAATTCGTACATTCAGTGCATAATCATTATTTGGACACCCTGTATGTCTCCCACATATTTTCATTTTCCCCATAGAATCTCCTAAACTAGATGTTGCAATCTTTTTCTGTTGTACGTGAGGATCTGCTGATAAGTCTTTGTTTTATAAAGAAAAAATTAAGCTACGTGATTGAAAAACATTATTTACTCTACATATTCCCCCTGAGCTCCTCACATTTATTACTTTGTTGTTCCAACATTTTAAACCCATCGAAAAAATTATTTCGGTTGTGCTGCAAACCACTCGTACACAGCTGCTGCCTCCTTAGGGTTTGAAAAAATTCCTTTGAGGTGTTTCTTCACGTTAGGAAAGAAGTAGTAGTCCAAAGAGGACAAAATCAGGTGAGTTTTTTATTGGAGGTTTAACGACCACCGTGAGCAACTCGATGGGCTATAAGCAGTCGCCTGTCCATAATTTACAGTCACTGGTTCCAGGGAAGGGAGACAGCCTGTGCCGTAAGACAAACACAACTTCCATGCCTCACCGGGATTCGAACTTGGACCCCTTTCGGACGAATGATCAGAGGCCATCGCTTAGACCACTGCGCCACCGGGGCGTCAAATCAGGTGAGTAGGCCGGGTATTTCAGAATTTCAAAGTGAAGGTCAGTGAATTTCTGCTCTATAATGGCCGCTTTGTCAGTAGTACATCACCTTAAAGGAACACGATTCCTTTAAAAAGCTTGCCTCGACTTTTGGAGACAGTTACTGCTTCAGTTTGTCGAGAGGCAAAATGTAGTTCTTTGCTGCGATGGTTGCACACTTTTCCAGGTAATTTACAAACAAAATTCCATCTTTGTCCCAGAAGACAAACGACAACACCTTGCTTGATGTCTTCTTGTCTTGAACTTCTTTGGGCACGGGTAACCACTGTTTCTCCATTCTTTGGATTGTTATTTTGTCTCTGGATCATATGCAGAGGATCATTTTTGAAGACATAAAGTAATCAATATTTGGATCACTTTATGTCTTCATAAGTACCTTTACGAAGAAAGCTGACTAGCATTCAAAGTATAGGCCATCGTGTTGCACAGTCTTTAACCATCTGTCTGTCCGTTCTTCGATTCCGCGGCTGTACCAGTTCTTGTTCGACGAGGAGAACAACTCCTTCATTCCAGCTGCCACCTCCTCCTGGTTGTTTATTACTTGTTCCGGTCCAAGCGGGCCATGGACCGAAACAAGTAGTAATCCGACGGTGCAAGATCCGGACTACATGCTGGGTGTGGCATTTGTTCGATGCCCTCAAGTTCCTGGAGTTTTGCCCGGGTCGCTCGCGAGGTATGAGACCGAGCGTTGTCCTTCTGTAGGTGAGCGCGCTTTTTGTTCACCAGTGCCGGATACTTCTCCAAAATGGGATATATCCGCTCCAGCTGTTCAGAGTAGAGGTTGGCGTTAATGGTCTGACCGTCTGGAAAATATATGTAATGGATTATCCCCCCGAAATTCCACCAGACGCAGAACATCACCTTGTGCTTGAAGCGCCCACGTTTGGAACAGTTTCAAGAAACTGGCACGGGCTCAACCACTACCGTTGTGAGTTAGGATTACGGAAATAGACCCACTTTTCATCGCACGTAATAATTCTCTTGATTTTACTAACTTGTTTTTTTATTATTTCTATCTCATGTCTAAAATTTCGTGAACCAATAAAGTCTGCTCGTTCTCGAGATACCGCCACAGTCTGTGCTATCTGTTCAGTGGATATAAGATATTCTTCGATCATTCAGGATCATGGAGTGAATAGCATCTGCGTATTGTGCCGCTACTGTGAGCAATAACTTTGTACCTAATAAAGATAAAACAAAAAGTTAAAAAACAACTTACTACATTTTTGGAGATCTTTCCAACGATATATCCCACGACCCCTCTTTCCATTTGAAAATTTCGAGTTACGGTCACCCCCTCCTACGGAGCCCCCTCCTACGGAGCCCCCCCGGTTCTATGTCCTGAAAGTGTCCCCCTTGCCATAAAGAGAAATGGTTATCTTGGTTTTCCTCGAAAAACAAACAACAAACATTTAAATGGAGTTTTTCGGGACTTCTGTGCCATAGTGTATACTATATCATCATCATCATTGTCGACCATTAACAATCCACTGCTGAATGAAGGTCTCCCCAAAATTCTTCCACAAATGTCTGTTTTGAGCTTGTCTCTACCATGTCACCCCGGCATGCTTCCGAATTTCATCCATCCATTTCCCATGCGGTCTTCTTCTGGGTCTTTTTCTGCCCTCCGGAATCCAGTCTAAAATTTCAGTTGTCCATCGGTGGTCTTTTCTTCTGGCAGTCCAGCTCATTGCCATTTCAGTGATTTCACTCTGGTCATGATGTCGTCCACTCTTGTCATTTTCCTTATCCACAATTTCCTTGTCTTATCTTTCCTAGTTACACCAAGCATGCATCTCTCCATGCTTCTTTGAGTTGTCGGCAGTCTTGGTATATCTTTTTTAGTTAAGGTCCATGTCTCTGCTCCATACGTAAGCACTGGCAGGATGAATTGATTAAACATTTTTTCTTTTAAGACATAATGGCATACTGATCTTAAAATTTGCACTGTTTCTTTCAAAAGCTGTCTATCCAAGTTTTATACGCCGATTAAGTTCTTCATCAATGTGAATTTCATTTGATATCTGCTGCCCAAGATAAATGTAGGTATCGGTTATCTCAAGCGTTTTTCCATCGTTTCTTGTAAAAGTATCGTACATCACTTTTGTCTTCTGAAAGTTCACTTTAATCCCACTTCATTACTCTCGTTAGCAAGTTCTTGGATCATACTCTGCAGCTCTGAAGGGGTATTTCCAAAAATGACTACGTCATCCAGTGCCGTCTTAACACTTTTGGGAACCCCTGATCTTTTATAGCATTGTCAACCATTATCAATCCATTGCTAGATGATGATCTCCTCAAATTTATTCCCCAACTGATATAGAAACATTCAATATCCAGCAATATCCAGTAACTTTTTAATACCACTTGAATGAAAAATATTATATGACAAAAATTATAGAACTCCATGAAGTCTACCAAATGCACTCACATTTATTTAGTTGCTTAGTAAATTACAAGAAAATGGGTGCTGAAAGATGACGTTTCTTCCCCATTCTGCAAATCATTCAACGAAATTTAAATTAAAACAGAAGATAGAAGTAAACCAACCAGCGCCGTTTCCAGACTATGTGACGCACCGCACAAAAATGGCGATATGCGGCGCCGGTTATTGTTATTTATTTAAACACCTAAGATTGAACATATGTAAGTAGCCCTAGTGGGCAAATCCATATGATAAACATACGTGCACTTCTTGGTTTAGATAGACAACACAAATGACTGTTTAAATAACAAAAGTGATTCGGAAAAAATGCGATGTATGCGTGAAAGGAGAAACAAAAAATACCTTCCTGACATGAACATGAGTTAATTTTAACGTAATTTTACATCTAGCTCATTGAATGACATTTGGACCTTAAATTCTTTTGAAAATGAATCATCTGAGGTCGGGAAATAGTTTGTGTTTTAAAAATCGACAATTCTCCTGTGAGAACATAAACACTTGGATATGCGCTTGTGGAAGTGTACTAATTGTATTATATTCGAAATTCTAGTGATGTATGTTAAAAATGAGATAAAACGAAACACTTGCCTCGTCAGTCAAAAATAAAATCCATGCCCTCACGACATTTTCTTGAGAAATGTTTTTCGGATACATGCTAACACGCCACTTTGTTTTTCGGATACCTCGTACATGCTTATGGATTACACATTTTTACTTCCGCTCAGAATTTTCGTTTGATTGTTTTATCAAATCATTATCATCCCCACTCGGGACTGGAAAGGAGGTCGGCTTTCTTTGTTTCTTATTTTGTCACAAAAGATCCATCCTAACACCTAACTTCACTCCTGTCTCCTCGCTCTGGAAATCAAAGCTACGAGCAAGGTTTGAAAAACAAGGCAGAACAACTTCCAACTTTCTGCATTGGTGTTTCTTCTTTTTCATTACATAATAATAAAAAAACAACCGCTGATGAGATGTGAAAGAGTTGGTTTTTGTAAATCCACAAGACACTTGGGGCGTTGGGGGCCCTGGGCACCGGCCCAGTTGGCCGACCCCTTAAGACGGCCATGCTCGGTACCTGTGTTTTTGAATTGCAAAAAGCGAAAACGAAATTACGAAACAAACAACGTATTTTATAATTAAAAAAGAAAAATGCTGTAATCAGAAAAGAAAAGTTTCTAATTCAGTAGCACTGGATTACACACCCAAGGCAGAAAGAATGAAATGTTCAATTGTAACTTAAAAGCGCTTTTTATATATCATCACCAACCATTCACAATCCACTGCTGGATAAGAGTCTCCTCAATTCTGATTCATTCCCGTTATTTTTAATTCCTTCCTCAAAATCTATTTATCACGAAGATAGCAATGCGCACAAATCGACCAATATCAATCGACATTTCATTTCATACTAACAGGAGTATCTCAGGGTTCAATTTTGGGTCCCTTGCTTTTTAATATTTATATTAATGACATTTTCTGTTATATAACTGATATGGATCTTCTTTTATATGCCGATGCTATAACTATTCTCACAATAAGTAATAATGCTACTAAAATCACACAGAAAATCAATATTCAACTTAACAAAATTTCAGATTGGTTAAAGTCTATTGAATTATTATCAAATATTATTAAAACAAAATCCTTGATTTTCACTAAACAACATTTTAAATAATTATCAAATATCACATTCTTCATAAATAGCAAAAGTATTGAAGAGGTTAGTTATATAATTTACTTGGTTATTACTATCGATAACGAATTTAAATGGAACAAAACATATGAACACCCTGTTTTACAAACTATTTAAAAACGTTGGAGTCATTAGTTCAGTACTAACAAACCTACCCCCAAAAGCTCTTATTCTTTTATATTATACTACGTTCCATACACATCAAGTATGCCATACGTACATGGGGACAGACAAAAAAATATAATTTAAAAAAATATTCAAACTTTGCGAAATAGATATATTAGATTAATTGATCTTAAATTAAGTGCAAGAACACAGTTATCACTATACACCAACACAAAGGCTTACCTGAATAAATATAATATTTTCACAATCAACCAACTTTATTATTTTAGCATTGGAAAAATTAATGTTCAAGAGGATAAAAAAATAATCTACACACTGATATAATAAAAATTATTCCACAGACACACCCACACGACACACGAACTAAATCACATATTCGACAGATTCATCCAAAAATGGAAACCATGAAACAAAGTCTAAACTACAATGGCCCTCATCACTGGAATTCATTACCAACAAAACTAACAATACTAAATAACTTTAACCTTTTTAAAAAGAAATTTAAAAGTTACATAATGAATCACAGTTACTAACCCATTATTAAAGAAAGAAAAAATTACTAATTTCAAAACAAATTACACTTAACCTGCTAGTCCTGTTTTGCTTGCATTTTCATACACAACACTGGCACTGGTGCCCATATTAATACTTTTAGAGGGGGCTAAGAAAAATCCTTTCCTCCTTCAAGGCTCTCAAACATTTTTGTAAATGTACAAGCTACTAAAATACAACAAAAATAAAGAAGTTTGATAATTGCAATCAATCATTAATATCTTATTATTTTTAAAAATGCTTTAAACAAAGGTTTCGTCTATTTTAGTGTTTTAAATTTATCGAAAACTTGGCTATAGCAACGTCTAGGGGTGTCTCTAGTCCCCCTGCCCCCCTTATGGGCGCCCTTGAACATCCTTGACGCTTTAGCTTGTCTGTATTCTGTAAATGTACTTTTTTCTTTTTTATTTAACAGTGCTGTATAGGGAGGTCAGGGGATTTGTCAGGCCGTGTTGGCCTTTTCCCTTTGCTTCCTTGCTGCGCTATGTTTTATAAACTATATTTCATGTACTATATAGCAATTCTCAGCAAAACAAATAAATGAAAAAAATGAAAATGAAACTGTCTCTCATGAAATATTCTCTTCGGTATCACTCCGGCATGCTTTCGAATCTCTTCTCCCCATCTCCCACGTGATCTTATTCTGGGTGTTTTTCTATCCCTCGGTATCCAGTCAAGTATTTTAGTTGCTTCGCGGTCGTTAGTTCTTACGGCAATATGTCCGGCCCATTGCTACTTGAAGGGTTTTACTTTTATCATGATGTCATCAGCTTTCCTCATTTTCTTGATCCATGTGTTCCTTCTTGATGTCTTCCTTGATTACAAGATGCATCTTCCCAGGTTTGTTTGAGTTGTCGGCATCCTCCGTATAATATGTATATAGGTATGTATAACAAGACCATTACGACGACTGCTCTTAACACCATTGCATCGTCGCCAAAGATTGCAACGATGTCGTGCCAGACTGTCAAGGAGACACTCAGAATGGCAGCGGGTGATCTTCAGTGACGAGTCCCGCTTTTGTTTTGGAGGAGACGACCAACGAATCCGAGTGTGAAGGCACCGTGGTCAGCGCCAAGATGAACGGTTGGTTGTCGAGCGTCACACGTCCAGAAGGCCCGGTGTCCTGGCTTGGGGTACAGTTGCCTACGATGCCAGATCACCTTTGGTATTCATTACAGACACTCTGACAGCCCAACGTTACGTTAATGTGGTCCTTCAACCAGTGGCCCTAACTTTTCTGAACGCTCACTCCTGTGCGATTTTCCAACAGCACAATGCTGGTCCGCATACTGCTTCTATCTCGAGAGCTTGTCTTTAAGGCACTGACACTCTGCCATGATCAGCCGCATTGCCAGACCTATCGCCGATTGAAAATGTGTGGGACGCTATTGGACGCGCAATCCACACTCCACCCCTACCGCACAATCTGCAGGAGCTCCTGATTGCGCGGATTCAAGCTGCATGGGACGGCTTATCGCAGGACTCCATTAGGGACGTGTATAATTTCCTGCCAAGACGTCTGGCATGCTGTGTGAGCAAAGATGGTGGCACGACGCTATAGTGAGAGACACTAATTATTGGCATGTAGCTCAATAATTATTTCCCATATCAGTCTCAATGTTTAATCATTTATTGTTCCTGCTAACCTTTACTTTCCTTCCGAATAGCATTGCAATCCGACACGTCCTTCTAGGTGCAACTATTTTTTGATGATGAGTGTACATGTATTTACGTATTTTCGTTAAACCCGGGCAACGCCGGGTAACTCCGCTAGTGATGAATGCAAATCTACACTTTTCGATCAAAAATACACTGCTCCACATTGAAAACGTCCCACCAAGAAAGAGTGAGCCGAAAATCCTCAGAGGAATCGATTATAAAGTGGATAATGCATCATTCAATTTCGAAGGGAGGACATTATCTTAACGGGCTACAAGACAAGATTGCAAGACAGCAGTTTATACCTTGCGTGAGGGCCGTTTTGGGGGCGCGCTGTTCTAAGCGCTGGCTTTTGACTATTCGTCCGAGATAGATCTGGGTTCGAATCCCGGTGAGTCATAACATTTTTCTTGTCTTACAGTACAAGCTCTCTCTCTTTCCTGAAAACAGCGGCCCTAAATTAGGGACGACAGACTACTTATAGTCCATCGAACGCTCACGGTCGTCATTAAACCCCTGAATTAAAAAAAAAAACACCTTGCGTGAGCACCAAATTGCACAATGCACACCGTGCAGTATGGAGCGCCGCAGACGTCTAATGGAGTCCCTGGGTAACACCGGTCACACAACATTTACCTGTTCGCATACTTCCGCGGCATTACAGGGCGGACGAGGAGATGATCGGAAGCGTCGTCCAATATGAAAGGATATGGACACGTTTTAGTCACAGTCGGAAGATGTTTGCTGTGTGTCTGCGGGTTCTCTTGCTAGAAAACTGCATTTGGAATACCCCTCAGAAATAGCAACCACATGAACTGTAAAACGTTATCTACGTATCACTGCGCTGTCAGCAGGTCCGTTATTCGTATCAAAGGTGAAAGGGTATCTTAAGTAATGGCATCCGATATAAGGATGCCTGCGTGGCATGCAGTGTGCTGCTCGCTGATAACAGCTGATGCCCGGTTGACTAAGTCGTCGCTAGACGCTGACTTGATGATCGACCGGCGTCGAGATAGAATCGGGACTCATCGCTAAATATTACATAGTGCCATTTCTGTCACCACGCAGCTGTACTACGACACCACTCTAACCGAGCTCGGAGATTCTCTACAGTCAATGTAATTTGACGAAATGGCTGCCGGGTGTACAGACTTTCCTCAGCAAATCTTCGGCTCACCGTCTGAGTCGCGATGGGAAGGTCCGTGGTCGCCAATGCAGCCTGTTGAATGCCCTATGCAGTACCTCGTCGCTAAACTTTTCCATGGGCCGCGATTCGGCGAATCGACCAACCAGTTTTACGGAATCCTAGGCTCCTGTCTCAAAGGCGTCCAGCTGATGATAGGGTTGGCGACGCTGCCTTACGAGGCTTTTTCGGTCCATGGATTTGCAGTTGAAGCTATTAACACTCCTTTGCTTTGTTTCGTAGGATCTGCAACAGTGGGCATAACATGACCTCGGACACCTGTGTTTGCCCTTTTAACTCTCGTACATCTCACGCGATTGGCTGCATACTCAACTGATTTTCAGGTTCCACCTTCTTGCACACTTCCAATTTGAATTCCTATACACTGACTCCTTTTGGATAGAACAATTTCAGTGACGAGCAGACCTACTTTTCATCCGCAGATGTCTCAAGACAATACAACTAACTCTTCACTCGGATATGATAGAGAAATTTAAAACGTTTTTCATCATACAACGATTTAGATTCAAGAAAAACATTTTTTGTCATATAATTATTTAGATTCGGGAAAGACCAACTTCTTTGTACAAGGATTTAAATAAAATATTAAAATCTTTTGAGCAAAAAAATTCGACTTTCCGTCCACAGCTTAAAAGCCCGTAAAATGGAAATGGTTCTTCTCAGCCTCATAACCTAAGAGATTTACGCTGCGCTAGTGATTAATAAACCTCTTTTGAATTGATTGCTAAAAAATCTGTAGGCCCTGAGCTTATGGAAAAGCTTTCTCATAGTACTCAGAATACGAATTCTGATAAGATAATCACCGCTGTTGTTACATTCGAGACTCAGCTGAATGCGCTCTATAGCGTGAAAATCATTTGCCGGTGGCCTAAATCGAACCGCATCCTTTTGCTCCGGAGCTGAATACGTTCCCAATAACGCTACACCGACGGAGTTTGTCTCTGCAACATTTTCCGTTTCGGCATGTGCATCCCCTCTGAAGTAGGTATATCACAACTCGACTGTATAAAAATTACAATCGTTTCTTCTTTTTTTTTTCAGAGATTTATAGAATCTTATCACTTTTAAATTAATCCTTCTTAAAACCTGGATCCAAACGGATTTCCTGTGAGGAATACTAATTTACTCAAAGCCAGGTTGCACCATTTCAACAAGAAACGTTTCTATTGTCAAAAAGAATGCAAATAAAAATAAAAAAAAATAAAAAGAAGAGAGAGAGAAGGAAAGGAAGCATGTTTTCTTTCAAAGAAATGAAAATTCGTATCTCGACTTAGAACATTCTGACTATTCGGCTTCTTTTCGCAACGCTGAAAATTTCAGTAGACTCCTTAACAGTAAAATACAAATGGTACCCATTTCTACTGTTGTCGGATGTTTCGTTGTTGGTTTATCACTTTGCATAATCGTTTTCCTCTTTTCCCGTTTTTACTGATGATTTGTCACATATCCACGATCACGTCACAGGTTTGCCAGATTCTCATATGAACCGGACGGAACTGATTTACTGAGAAGCAGCGTTATAGTGAGCCAACTCTTGACTACTTGATGCTTCTCGAAGTGGAGTCGTGATGTGTGATTTTCGCTCTTGTTTTTGGGGGTGGGTATGGTGGGGGGGCGTCAGCAACCACCATGAGCAACTCTGTAAGCAATAAGCAGTCGCCCGTCCCTAATTTAGGGACACTGGCTCCAGGGATTGAAGAAGGCCAGGGCCGTAAGCTGTATTCGAATCCAGTCCCCTTTTCGGACGAATAATCAGATGACAGTGCCTAGACCACTGCACAGACTTCGTTCTTTTCCTCATTTACGCTTTCCAACCGTAGGTTGCAGAAGCATATATGCTCTAGCTTTGTCCGTCCGTCCGCACGATAACTCACGTGAAAATGGTTAGATTTCGACGAAATTTTAGTATGTGGTAGGGGACCACCTGGGGACGAACCCTATTGAAAATGGGCGAAGCAGGGTCAAAGGTCAATACATAGCAGCGGGATCCCTTCGATTGCTCTTATGCGTCATAACTTGCGTACAAATTGTTCGATTTCGATGAAATTTCGATATGTGGTAGGGGACCACCTGGGGACGAACCCTATTGAAAATGGGTGATTTAGGGTCAAAGGTCAGGACATAGGAGCTGGATTCATTCCATTGCCTTTATGCGTCATAACTTTCGTAAAAATGGTTCGATTTCGATGCAATTTTATTATGTGGTAGAGAGCCACGGGGGACGAACCCTATTGAAAATGGGCGAAATGGGTTCAAAGGTCAGGACACTGGAGTGGGATCCATTCCATTTCCGTTGTGCATCATAACTTAACCTAAAATGCTTGGATTGCTACAAAACTTTATCATGTTGTTCCAGAGTTATAGTGAACCGGTTCTGTTGAATATCAACGAAATGAGGTCAAAGGTCATTGCACAGAAGCCAGATTTATTCCACAGCCATTATTCTCATAACTTGCGTAAAACTGCTTCTATTGCAACAAAACTTTATCATGTTGTTCCGGAGGTACAGTGAACAGGTTCTGTTGAAAATCATCGAAATGGGGTCAGAGGTCAGGACACAGGATCGAGTTTTTATTCCACAGCCATTATCCTCATAACTTAAGTAATGATTTTTGGTATGTTGGAAAGCGTATCATAATCAATGCATTGTATGATTTTACTGACTTGTTTTTTTATTACTTCGTTCTTTTCATCAGCTTTTTTAACTCATTCGAAGAGAAACCTGAATTTCATGTTCAACAACTTCATTACAATTTTAAAATGGGTTTCAGGGCAATGGATTATTAAATAACCATACCTTTTTTTCGTACATTTTTTATTTAAGGGTTTAATGACCATACGAAGATCTCTAAGGAATATTAGCAGCTGCCCACGTCCCTAATTTAGGGCAACTGGTTGTAAAGAAGGAAAAGAGGCATTGCCGTAGGAAAAACACACCTCTCAGTATCACTCGAGTCTCGAACCCAAGCCCCATGACTAACGATCAGAAGACAGGCCAGTGCCACTCTGAATCCGGCCCACTCGGACAAACGGTCAGAAGACACACCACCAGTACGCCATCGAGTGGGGATTCATTCTCCACACTGACCACCTGCAAAAATGGTCAGTATGGGGAAAACTGTTGAAAAGTTTCCGACAACATCCATTCTAAACTTTATTATGTTACTGTGCTCTATTCTTTACGGTAGATTTTAGAAAGAAGTGGAGTAAAGAATCTGTGTGTGTGTCATTATTATTTTTATTAATAAACCAGATTCTTATAAACATGGGGTGGAAATGCCTATTTCATTTTCTTCCGTACACCAAAAGAAAATGTAAACACACATTCGTCAGAAAACGTATACTAATTTCAATATTTATGTATTAATGATTTATTATACTTAAGAAATTATTAAGTTGCACAATATTGGCGAACAAAATTAAAAAAAAAGCGAAATTTAATTTACTATTTATCCTTTCAGCTGACGTCATTTTTAAGTGAAGCGTATGTAAACATTGTATGGCTACTAAGTTAACTCAGTCTATGCTGAAATTTACGAAAAAAAATGGCATTTGACACAACAGCTATTGTGTTAATAGCTGGTGTGTCAAATGCCACCAGATGACGACATCTCAGTTGCTGAGACCATCAATACGGATTTCTGTAGTCAGATGCTGACTGATAAACCACGCATGACGCTGAGAATTGTTGGCACCGTAGCGTAAATGCGAACGCACTCGACTAGTTATCGAGATATTTGGGATTCGATCCCTGCGGCGTCGGAACACATTCTTCCGTTGCTATGCGTTGTTCGTAAAATAACGTGGACAGAGCGATGGCATCGTCCATTTATATCATCTGGGTTTACAGCTATTTGATTACATGCATGTATCAAATCCAGTGTTGAAAATATCTTCTTAGATGAGAACAATTGAGTGCAATCTTGAATATGTGGGACTGGATGGATACCTGTCTGCAATTGCAAGTGCGTTAAGTCGTCTGAAATCTCCACAAGGTCTCCAGTCACCAGAACTTTTGGGAACCATATGCAGTGTACTGGCCAAACAGCTTTTTGATGGACGACAAATTCCCTGTGTAAGCAGGAATCGGAATTCTTTGTTTGCACTTGCGAGTTTGTTTGGAGCTAGTCGTCTTGATTTCGAGACCACTGGTGTTTTAGTGGCTTCAATGTAATGATATACAGGGTGTCTACAAATTATTAGAGCGGTTTCACGATTTTATTGTAGGTATATTATTTGGCATATGATTACGAAACTTTGGAATTACATATAACAATGCACAAAGTTTTTTTGGGGCATATCACATCATCTGGGTTCACTATACAGGTGCTCGATATGCGCCCCTGGAGTGATTCTGCAAACATCAACTCTGTAATCAAGTTCCTCTCTCACGCGAGTTAGAATGTCTCTATCAATGTGAGCAAAGGCATTGATGATGCGAGCCCGCAGTTCTGGTAGATCGGCTGGTAAAGGCGACACAAACACCGAGTCTTTCACATAACCCCACACGAAAAAATCGCAGGGGGTTAAGTACGGGAAGCGTGGAGACCATAACAGCAGTTGGTGATCATCATTCCCACCACGACCGATCCATTAGCTTTCACAATCTGGCGTTCAAGAATTTACGAACATCGCGATGGAAATGGGGCGGAGCGCCATCCTATAATTAGATGAAGTGCATACCGTCAGTCTCCAACTGCGGCATGAGCCAATTTCCCAAAATGTCCAGATACACGTGTCCGGTAACGGTCTTTTCGCAGAAGAAAAAGGGGCCGTAAACTTTAAATTTTGAGACCGCACAGAAAACATTGATTTTTTTATAATCTCCAATGTGCTTCGCGAAGGCGTGGGGGTTTTCTGTGCCCAGATTCGCACATTGTGCCTATTCACTTTGCCACTAACAAAAAATGTTGCTTCATCACTGAAGACAAGTTTATCAAAAAACGCATCGTCTTCTTCCATAAAACTTTGAAATCGCGAACAAAACTCAAAGCGTCTCACTTTGTCATCGGGTGTCAGGGTTTGTAACAGTTGCAAGTGGTACGGCTTCTGCTTCAATCGTTTGTGTAACATCTTCCAAACGGTCGATCGTAGAATATCCAGTTCTCTACTCGCTGTGCGCGTCAAATTCTGTGGGCCACGCACGATACTTGACCGCACGAGTTCCACGGTTTCTTCGGGCACTGATGGACGACCCGTTGATTTCCCTTTACACAGGCATCCTGTCGCTTTAAACTGTTCATACCATCGCCGAATGGAGTTGGCGCTGGCTGGAGTTTTCCTGCTAGCCAATATGTTGTCACAGATTGACTAGCATGAAATTCGAGGACAGCAAACAACTTCTCGCTGTTTGAAGCCCTTTTATTAGCTATAAGACAAGTACTGCCCTCTCGCGGCCGCTAACGGCGACCAAAGTAAACTTAGAGCAATGCGTGTCTGGTAACATCCAACTCGAGCAGCATATCGCTAATATTACAGCCACAAAAAATCACGAAACTGCCCCAATCATTTGTAGACACCATGTACTTTGTGTGGAGTGGTACGTGGCACACCATTATTGGTAATGAGTTGTAGAAACGCTTTTAGGAAATCATGGAAATGCGAGGTATCAGCAATGGCAGTGATTCCACCTGTGGAATTAGAAATGGCTTGCCCTTTTGATTTCAGACTTGTTATTGTGACGACAAGACGCCGAATTTTTATATCAACTGGGAGACCAAAGTTTTGAAGGAAATCGGCACCGATAATGGGTACAGAAACTGAAGCAAGAAAAATGGACATGAAAATACTCGGCGCAAGTTGAGATCCAGTGACAACAAACGTGGGACGTATTGATTTGTGATCCATTTGCTGATAACAATTTTAGCTTTCCCGGTTGCTTTGGTATGGGTGCAGAAACTGGAATGACTGAAACATCTGCTCCCGTGTCGGTTAAAAATTTTCGTCCTGTTGATTTATCGGCCAAGGAAGGTCTTGAAATTTGGAGGCCTTCGCCACTTGTGGCCAGAAGTGACAGCCTTACTCGTTTCCCGAGAGGTATGAGCAAGGTTGTTTACATTTGGTTGCCTCGATTCCGAAACAGCTGTGGTACCAACAAATCCCCAAGGCGTTTTTGGAAGAGTTCTGATTTCTGCTGTAAGACGGTGAAGGTGAACGGCCACAATTTCTGCGTGTGGTCGATTCGATTAAAATTGGAAAATACAACTGAGAGCTCAGCGACTTGTGAGGTTAGTTGCGCTATTTTATTTTCAAGCATAGAAATTTGATTACGCTGAGCCAGTAGCGTATATTCGAGGCTAGCTAAGCTAGCTGCGAAGCCCAGAGAATGCACAAATAAAAGTAAATTAAATATGCACAAATAAAAGTCAATTATCAACGGTATTAAGATATGTCGATACTTTCGCTGGCAAAAAACACACGTGTGGATTCGCTTCTTTGACTCAGTCGGGAGAGAGAATACCAACGGCGTAACGCAACCAGTTCTTCCAGAGTCTTCGTTGTTCTGATTCGAAGACCTTCCAGACGATCGCCAGCTAGCGTTTCCATGACAACATGAATGAGCAGGTGGAGGGGAATGGGCCACTGCTTTGGGCAGCGGTTAGCTCTGAAAAGAGAAGACTTAGACTACCTCAATCTCTCGCATATTTCCGCCCATAAGAGTACGTGTTTCGCGAGAGTTGTTTCAGTTTGTGCGAAGTGTCAATAAATTAAAATCAGTCATTTTATAACTTAAATTCGTGGCTTTGTTGGATTAGAACTGTTTCGGTAAATATTGTGAAAGCTTTCCTGAACTTCTACTGTCAGAACTTAAAGAACTCTATGTTTCAAATTTCGATACAGCTCGACTAAAAAATGAACTGAAGGTATTTTATTCTCTTGATGAATACAAAAAGAAATAAGACATTACTTGTTGCATAAAGTTGAATAAATTGGACATAGTGTTAAGTGAGTCATACATATTAGCAGACCTAATATTAAACTTTCCACCAAGAACTACAACTGCCGAAAGACGTTTTTCTGCATTAAAAAGAATCAAGATATATCTTAGAGCCACACAAGGACATGTACATTCGACAACTTGGCTGCTTTGTCAATAGAGAAAAAAATTCTTTTTAAATATGAAAAAGTACTCGGAAGAAACATTGTATGAAACTTTAACACTCAAGTTCACACAAAAGGAAAGAAGAATGGAGTTCATGTACAAAGAAGTGTTCAAATCCTAATCCTCATAATTATTTAGTATATTAGCAATAGCATGTACCTAAAATTTAGATAAAAAACGTTACTTCTATTACTTAATTAAAAATTAAACTTCGCAATTAAAAAAAAACAGTACTGGGTGAAGGGGAGGGGAGTGTGATAGTCCAGGTCTCGGACCCAAGATACGCCACTGCTCAGAGCTGATTCAATAATATTCATTGTGGGTGAGATATCGTTATTCTCGTGAATTTTATCAGCTATTAGAACCAACTGCGTAAGATCATCTCCACTGACAGCAAGTATCTGTTTGCGTGCGAGTGGGTAACTTCTGAAACCACAAAGATTTCAACAATGCCTCATCCAAACGATTACTAGCCAAATCTTTCATTTTTCTCAGTAACTGAGATGGTTTTGTATAACCTAATTCAAGTTCTTGCAGCAACATTTTAAGCTTCTTATCTTCGGAATCCTCAAATTGTTAAATCAGACGATTTTTTAAGTTTGATGTATTTATCCGTTGCTGGGGGTTGTAAGACTAAGTTGCTAACTTGTCCCAGAACTTCTCTCTCTACTGAAGAAACTACATGATGAAATTTCGCATCATCAGCTGTAATTCCTGCTGCTACAAATTGTGATTCGATTTGAGCCAACCACAAGGCAGGATTAGTTTTCCAGAACGGAGGACATGTAAGCGCCACTCTCGCTACAGTATTCCTTTCTTCAGTGTTAGGCATGCTGTGTTGGGACTACGCATACAGAGGGCGCAGTGGATGAGGCCAACGCCAGACGTGAGGAAAGTGTGGACATGTGAAAAAGCGTGAGAACTAATGGATGAGAGCTAATGTAAGAACTGATGTAAAGCCGTATGACGCGAAAGACAAAACAACGAAATTTGCGTATTTGTGTGTTTATTTTTATCTAATTCCACATAAAATGATCTGTAATAAATTAGTCATCAAGTACCTTGGATGTGTGCAATCCTCATTGGAATAAGTGAATTTTATTGTGTATCCGACCCTGTGAACAGGAGCAAAAAAGATGTTGGAGTGCTGGAGAGCTCTTGCACGGACTCACGGAAGAGGTAAGAAGTTAAATTTAAATACCTCTAAGTACCTAAATTGAATTTAAACGCGAAAAGTAAGAAAAAGTTTGGCGCCCAACGTGGGGCTCTCTAGCAAATATAAACTGAAGGCAATATTTCAATATTTTCACACTATATTGAATTTGAAGTGTTGAACTGAAATTGCTTAAAATAAGTAATGACGGAGGATTTAGAAAAACTAAAAAAGAAAAGAGCGGTCAACCGCAGATTAACAGCCATCGATATTAATAGACTAAAGGAAGCTCTTGAAGAGGATCCCATTGAAAGGGAAGTTATCGAAAATAATTTAGCTCAGTCATTAATTAAAGAAGAGCTTTTGATTTCTGTTGGTGAAGAGATTGAGCGAGTTATTCCTGTAGAGGAATTTGAAGACGATTATTGTGCTAGTCAGGAATACTACGAAAACGTGCTGTTATGGAAAACGAAGGCGCAGCGCTGTTTAACTTTGATCAGAAACACTGAAGAAAGCGGCGCGAACGAAACTGAGAGTAGACCATCGCGGTCAAATAATGTACCTGGAGCAGCAATAAGATTATCGAAATTTGAGCTTGCAAAATTCTATCGAAATTTGAGCTTGCAAAATTCATTGGTTGGAATTTCGGGGTCAGTTTAATACGACCATACACTCAAATGAGGGTTTAAATAATTTGAACCAGTTTAGTTACTTGAAATCTTATTTGGGCGGAGCAGCTGCTGTTGCAATATCTGGATTACCGAGGCAAATTATGACAAGGCCCTAAAAATTTTGAAGGATAGGTTCGGAAAAAAGGATGTTGTTATAAGTTCACATATCAATAAATTACTGTCTCTACCACCTGTTAAGTGGTTAACAGACACCTTTGGTCTGCGGAAGTTGTATGATAATTGTGAGGTCCAATTAAGAAGCCTCGAATCGCTGGGAGTAATCTCCGACACTTATGGGAGTTTGCTGTGTCCAATGATATTGAAATTGATTCCCATTGAATTAGTGCTAGAATTCAACAAACTTCGGGAAGCTGATTAGATTTGGAATATACAAGAAGTTATGGAATTTATAAGAAAAAATATTGAAAGTCGTGAGCGGTCCCAGGCGATTTGCGGAAACACAGAATTGAAACCAAATCTTTCTCAGAGTCTTAATGCAGTAAACAATACGCCCATCAGATCTGATCACACGCGCGCAAAAGAATTCATAAAGCAAAATAAAACGTTTCCTTCGGCCGCCGAACTGAATGCTGCTGTAGAAAATAACCCAGAGTTCTATGAAAAACGCGTTGAAGACAGATGGACTGCGGTGAACGTTCAAAGGAATAACAAATATTTACAACGAAGTAAATTTCTCCGACATTTCTGTCCACGCCAGATTCGAACCCGGATCCCCTCATTCCGGAATAAGTCACTCTACCAATTGAGCTACGCGGACGTTCTATTCTGATTCCTATCTGCCTTTATGTCGTGTGCGTCCTTCGGGCAGGTACGTCACATCTCCTGGTACGTTACATCATCTCCCCCCTTTTTTTTTTTTTTTTTTTTTCGAAGTGCTGGAGAAAGGATTCTCTTATTTTTCCTATCTCGCGGTGTGGAAATAACATCACACCAATGCGAGATTTTGAACGGTCGGGTCATCCGGATAGTTCGGGCGCCATTATATCGAAGTAAATTTCTCCGTCATTTTTGGTCTACGCCGGGATTCGAACCCGGATCCCCTCATTCCGGAATAAGTCACTCTACCAATTGAGCTACGCGGACGTTTTATTCTGATTCCTATCTGCTTTTATGTCGTGTGCGTCCTTCGGGCAGTTACGTCACATCTATTGGTACGTTACATATTGTGTTAGAAGAAGTTGTATGATTTGCTCGTCGGATCATGATTTAGACAAATGTACTTGAACAATAGAGGAAAAAAGTCGCAATTTATTACTACAAGGAAGATGCTTAAATTGTTTAAAAACACATCACTTGTTGCGCAGAAGCAACATGTGCTGTGTCTCTCGTGGTACCAGTTAGTTAAAGACGACACTATCGCCATCGTATAATTTTAGTGGATGTTAAGAAAAAAAAAGCATATGTAGAAAGGCGAATTAATTTCCTAATGACATACCATGTCTACGAGGATACCAGATTAAGCCATGAAATACTAGATTACAGTCATAAAATACACCCACTCTATTCCCATAAATAACAAGAAATAATTTTTGTGTCTTTTGTTTTTAACATTAACTAAACTGCTTGAAACAAAAGTCCTGGAAAAATATTAAAAAAGCGTTATGTTGAAAAAAAAAAAAAGAAGAATTATACGCGTACAGAGTTTATCAATTATTGGAAGAAAATAAAGCAACGCTATGAGGATATAATGTACTCATCCATGGGTTGAATACACAAGACTGGGGAATTCACTTCTAAAAATAACTAGAAGTAAAATGAAATATCTTTCCTCTTTAAAACAAATGTAGCTTCGGACAGCGGAAAGGAAATATACTACGTTAAAAATATAACATAATGCGATATGAACGGGTAGATATATTAATTCAACAATCGCCTTTCAAGACGACAAGGACAGCTCGAAACTTTGGAAAGCGCCTTTAAGTTGGTATACTCGTTGAAAAAGTGAAGTTCCATTAAGGTAAAAAAAAACAAAAAACAAAAAACAATCGTACGTTGAAAACATAAATTTATGAATTATATGAAACTGATATTCATGAAAAATATCTCGCAGTATTGTAAAATTAAATAGAGAACCATTTGTTACACATTCCGCAGAAAAGAGGGTCAGCTTCAAGCCGGGCTCGTGCGGGCCAAGTGAGCCCAGTTGGTAGAGAGGGTTTTTGCGCTTGTATGTCTCCCACGCAGACCGTCTTTAGTTCGTTTCCTACTAGCTCCAAGCGGACGTTTTTCCGGACCTGTTGAGGAAATTTCCCCAGCGCAGTGCTATAATTCAGAAGTTTCGTAAGGAGAAAAAAAAAGTAGATGTAGTTTTGGGAAACTGCGGTTATGATTTTTTTATGACTAATACTGGGAATTTGGTGGACAAGATTCGGCAAGCCATCAGTTACGTCACGTGATTGCCGGCTGTCACTGCCGGGAAACTAGCGGACCACATTAGGCTAGCAATCATTTATAGCACGTGCTTGCAGGGCCGCTGAAAGGCCACTTATCGCAGCTACTGCCTGTGATGGATAACTGATGGCCCTTTTGTGGCATATAACAACTGATGGGGTGGCACCTGTTGGCCAGCTGCTCGCCCTTCTGTTGGCCGCCCGGACATGTTATTGATGGTTCGGCGGCAGCAACATAGTACTGGGCCATTGCTGGCAGTGCGGGCAAAGCAAGATTGTTTTTTCTATGTATATTTATAGATCAAAGGAAAATTAATATACTACTCATGTAATATAATACTACTCGTTAATATTCTTTTTCATACATATAAATTAAAAAATATATCAATCATTATATATATATATATCATCATCATCATCATTGTCAACCATTATCAATCCACTGCTGGACGAAGGTCTCCCCAAGTTTCCTTTACAACGGTCTGTCTTGTGCCAGTCTCCTCCATGTCACCATTGCATACTTTCGAATTTCATCCACCCATCTCCCATGTGGTCTTTTTCTGGGTCTTTTCCTGTCCCTTGGAATCCAATCTAAAATTTCGGCTGTCCATCGATGATCTGTCCTTCTGGCAGTATGTCCAGCCCATTGCCATTTCAGGGATTTAACTCTGATCATGATCAGAGTTATATATATATATATATATATATATATATATATATATATATATATATATATATATATTAACCCATTTCCAACTAGGTCTTTGTGGAAGTGAGAAAATGCAGAGTTTTTGCTGGTCCTTGATAAAGCCAAGGCTCAGTATTCTCGACACCTTCTACATTCAGTCGTTTTATTTTATTTTTTTATCTTTTCTCCTTTTACTCACACAGGTAGATACATAACCTTTTCTATGTTGTACTTGGTGTGAGTCAAAATTATATATGTATTTTTTTGCTTAGGTATCTTCTTAATACGTAATGATATATATATATCCATGTCACTCCGGCATGCTTTCGAATTTCATCCGTCCATCTCCCATGGGGTCTTCTTCTGGGTCTTTTTCTGTCCCTCGGAATACAGTCTAAAGTTTCAGTTGTATATCGGTGGTCTGTTCTTCTGGCTACATATCCAGCCCATTGTCATTTCAGTGATTTCCCTCTAGTCATGTTGCCGTCCACTCCTGTCATTTTCTTTACCCACAAGTTCCTCTTCTTATCTTTCCTGGTTACACCAATCATGCATTTCTCCATGATTCTATGAGTTGTTTGCGATCTTTGTATGTCTTTTTTACGCTTTCCAAACGAAGGTTGAAGAAGCGTATATGCTCCAGCTTTGTCCGTCTGTCTGTCCGTCCGTCCGTCCGTCCGTCCGTCCGCACGATAACTCACGTGAAAATGGTTCGATTTCGACGAACTTTTGGAATGTGTTAGGGGACCACCTGGGGACGAACCCTATTGAAAATGGGCGAAGCGGTGCCAAAGGTCAGGACATAGGAGCTGGATCTATTCCATTGCCTTTATGCGTCATAACGTGCGTAAAAATGGTTCGATTTCAATGAAATTTTAGTATGTGGTAGGGAACCACCTGGGCACGAGCCCTATTGAAAATTGGCGGAATATGGTCAAAGGTCAGGCAAGGCATAAGAACTGGATATATTCCATTGCCCTTATGCGTCATAACTTACGTAAAAATGGTTCGATTTCGATCAAATTTTAGTATGCGGTACGTAACGACCTGAGGACGAACCCTATTGAAAATGGGCGGAAAGGGTCAAAGATCAGGACATAAAAGCCGGATCCATTCCATTGCCTTTATGCGTCATAACATGCGTAAATGTGGTTCGATTTCGATGAAATTTTAGTTTGTGGTAGGGAACCATCTCGGCACGAACCCTATTGAAATGGTGTCCCGTCAATTCGTCGCCAGCGTCAATTCGTCGACTACGTCAATTCGTCGCCTGCGTCAATTATTCGCGCGTCAATTCGTCGCGCGTCAATTCGTCGACTACGACAATTCGTCGCGTTTACAAATTTTGGTTACATACAAAACGAATGCAGGAAAACCTACGATTTCGAACGTCTTCCTCCCTGATAAAATTTATAAAGTTTGGACACTCAGACAGGATAGGAATATTACGCTTTTCCTTTGGCACTAAAAATATTAGACGGTAGACGGTTTTTGGAACGGCCCGGGGCCCGGTTTGTCAGAGCCCACCACATACAAGATTTTCGTAAAATCTACAGTTTTCAATTCAGAACCACCAAATCTGGTATACTATCTCGCGGTATTAACTTAGACTGTAGACGGTTTTTCGAAGCGGTTGTAGCCCGGGGTCGGAGCCCCCCTACAAAATTGCCGTAAAATCTAGTTTTTAATATAGAACCACCAAATTTGGTATACTATATCATGGTACCCTAACTTAGACGGTTTTCGAAATGGGTCAAGGCCCGGGGGGTAAAAGCCCCCACCCCCATACAAAATTTTCGTAAAATCTATAATTTTCAATTCAGAACCGCCAAATTTGGTGTCATGAAACTCTGACTTAGCGGAAGACGGTTTTTCGAACGGGTCGGGGCCCGGGGGTCACACCCCACACACACACACAAGATTATCGTAAAATCTACAGTTTTCAATTCAGAACCACGAAATGTGGTATACTATATCATGGTACTCTAACTTAGACGGTAGACGGTTTTCGGAACGGGTCGGGGCCCTGGGGTTAGAACCCCCCTACAAAATTTTCCTAAAATCTACATTTCAAAATTGTCTTTATTCTTCAGTAAAAATAGCATTTCTATGTACATGATAGTAGAATTCTGCCAATAAATACAGTGGTATATACATCAACTGGAAAGTTCCAGTGAAACGTAAACCAAAATATTGTTAAAATCATAAAATTACTTCGGCACGAAGGGCGGAGGAGAGGCAGACAATAAAGCACGAGCGATGCAAATGAAAATGTATACTACAGTATTGTAGACAAGAAAAGACATGATTCTATACTATTCACAAATACCAATTAAGCATTACTATCATACTCAAGATTAAATATGCACAAGGTACTAATTCACATAAAAGACCATGGGTGAGAAGGAACTAACAGATGCAACAGTATTTAGAGATATGACAGTAATGATAGAAACAATTAAGCCCAAATACTTATCATATGTACAGAATTATGCATTGACAAGAGAGAAATACGCTAAACAGACCGATAAGGGCAACTTTACAAAAAAACAAACAGAAATCGAACAGTAAGGCAATGCACAAGTATCATATCGTATGTACAGAACAATACAGTGACAAGGAAGAAAGTCGCTAAACATACAAAGAAGGGCAGCTTCTCATGAAACAGAAATGTAACAGTGATGCTACACTCACAATTTACATCATATGTACAGAAGTATTCAGTGACAAGGGAGAATCGCTAAATGTACTCAGAAGGGCATCTTCTTGCATGAAATTATACACACAGTGACAATAAAATTCGAAAATATATTCACCATAATGAAGGGGACATTGCGTGTGCAGAAAACTGTGCAGAAGAAAGAATTATATACAACATAATAAAATACAACATTATCGAAGAGAACATGGGAAACATGGTGAGCTATCTCCAATAGCACATTAAACAGAATAATCACAAATAGCGAACCGTGGGGGTGAAAAGGAGACTCCACCTAGGAGCCTCATACCACCAAAATTAATACATAAATTCAAGAGTTGTGACAGTGTACGTGGGCGACAACAAAAATCCCACTTATAAGTTGAGATGTAGCTGCAAATTGTGGATATGGAACCACCCAGCCTATTGGGCCCAGGTGGATTGAAAAACGTTATCGGTGTTTGTTGAGGCAGCACGAGAGTGCTCCATTCGGAGACGAGTGGTTAACCGTGCTAGGAAGCGTCTCCGAATGATAGCACTTGCCTCCTGAGGAGGTGGAATAAGAGCAGGGAGGCGTTGTTGAAGATGGAAAGCATGTACAGTGAACTTCACAAGAAGAAAAATGTAACGGCACACAAGAGGCAAGTGAGTAGGTGGATGCTTAGTTTGGAGTAGCCAAGCATATGCAAGAAATGGTAACGATCGAGCACAAATTCGATCAGCAAGACGAAATGCTGTGTTTAGAACTGGCAGGAGAACGGGGCAGAATAGGTATTGATGTTGGACGTCGCTGACTTCAGGGCAAAAGGAGCACTGTGGAGAGGTGAGAAGGGTCATGTGAAATAGTACTGATGGGGCGAGGAGACGAAGGTGAAGAAATTGCTAATGGACATTGAGTTCAAGAGGGGAGGAAAGGGGAGAGGTAGAGGCTGTCCAGATGGCGGGGAGAAGAGAAGGAGAAGCAGAATGAATAGAAAGTGGAAGTGCGGGAGGGGAAAGAAGAAGCCAATAAAGAGAAGAGGAGGAGATAGAAGTAACTAGAACCGGGGAGCTACGAATGAGGAGAAAGAACGGTAGAGAAAGAGGGGCGGAGGGGACCGAGAAGAGACCGTCAGGGGAAGCGAGGAGTGGAAAGAGGCTCCAAAGCGCTGTGTGAAGGAGAAGATATTCGTTAGCAAGAGTAATGCTTGGAGATAGAAACAGGGAAGAAAGAGGTATCCAGGTTAGATCAGAAGTTACGAGAGAACGGACAGTTATCACACCAGAGCGGATCCAATGAGGAAAGTAAAAGTAAGGGAGGTGGGGAGGGTGAATAAGAGAAGTGAAGAAGAGAGGTTCATCTAGGAGATCAAGAGTTGAAGAAGGAAATGAACGGAGAAGGGGAAGCGAACGAAAGAGAGAAAGGCCCTATCGCAGGACAGGAGAGAGGTAGGACGGAAGAAGAGAGTATGCATCCATCTTCAGAAACAGTAAGAAGGTGAAAGATGCGTTACGGGAAGAAGCTAGAACATTCAAGGCAGTGGTAAGGGACGGAACAGTTGAAGTGGCAAGGCGAATGAAATGAATAATGCGATGTGTTTTATAAAGGACAGCTGGATTAGGAAGCTGGATGCCACCTAATGAGGCTGGCAAATGAAGCGTGGCAGGTTTGACCCAGTGATGTGAAGATCAGATGACGGAAGTAGAGAGGCGAGTGATGGTCATCATTTGTGACACGGGCACAACCGTCGACATCCAAGAGTATTCGCATAGGGAGATAAGTTGTCGACGAACAACGGCTGCTCGTTGACGGAACGATGTGAAAGGGCGGGCCTTACTCCAGTAGACAGCAGTCCGTTGTATCCGGGGAAGAAGAGCAGTCCAGGTGGCGGATGAAGAAGCCAAGGGCAATCCGACATACGCACCGAGGATCTTCTGTGTAGTGGCTGTCCACTGCGCACCCCAAGGAGCATCGGTGCGGGCAGCCCATGCCCCACACCATAAGCCAGTACTTTTAGTGGCATTCAGCGCAGCTCCAGATATTGCAACATACTGTTGATATACAGAATACAGGCGATCAAATTGAGATTCATCCTGGACGCAAAAGGTCACATCATCAGCATAGGCGGTGAAAATTATCCGATGATGACGAGTACTAGCCACTGTCGGCGGTAGGATATCCAGGAGTGATCTTCGGGCTGCTAACAGGAAATGCTCAAAAGCGAGAGCGAATAGCTGGCCGGAGAGCGGACATCCTTGCCGGATGCCTCGCTTAAACGGAATTAAAGCGGTTAGAAATGTGGCCGCTCGAACATGGAAACTGGCGCCCAGATAAAGGGCCAAGAGAGCGGAAGAAAAGGCAGGAGGAAAGCCAAATTGTAGTCCGACCAGGCACAGTGTATGTCTGGTCGGGAGAAATAACGAAAGAGAGAACAGAATTAAGGTGACGGGATAAGTGTTTTGTATAGAATTTATAGTCAGTGTTTAGGATAGAGATAGGGCGCCAGTTTCCTAGATCCAAGAGGTCACCCTTCTTAGGAAGGAGGATGATGTGTGCCAAAGTAAAGTCGGCCGGTAATGCAGGAGAGGAAAAAGCAGACGAGAAACACGCAGACAGAAAAGGCAGAAGGCACGGAAGAAAAGCACGATAAAAGGACAGAGGAAGGCCGTCAGGTCCAGGAGCGGCATGAGGATTGAGAGTAGCGAACGCCTCACGGAGTTCGCGAAGAGAGAAAGGGGAGAGTAAAGAAGTATATAAAGTAGAGGGGACCTGAGGAAGAGAGGAGAGAAGAGGAGAAGCTAATGAGGATGAAGACTGCGTTACTGCACTGTACTTGGCGGTGAAATACTGTCTGGTGAAAGTGCATAGCTTCGATGGGTTCGAAGTGATGGAACCATCCCGGAGGCGAAGATGACGCAAAGATGTAGCAGAACGATGTTGAGATTCCAAGGCGGTTAAGTAATCGTGAGAATCAGCTGTAGGGGAGAGATGCAAGAAATGCATCCTGCAGGCTGCATCGGACGCGCGAGGAAAAAACAAAGCGTGGAGATCTGCCAGATAGCCTGGGTATTGCGGATCATCAACAGAGAGCATCGACAATAGAGCACGTAGATTCGCAATTTTCATATCGCTCTCATTCCGAGAGGCATGGGAGTAGCGCCGTACAAAAAGGACCAAGTCGTGTTTGACACTGAGCCACAGTTGCATCGCGTCTGACGTAGTATCAAGAAGGGGCTGACCACTAGGGAGGAACTCACGCACAGCAACGCAAAATTGTTGATCATCCAGGAGCGAGTTCGGAAAAGTCCATACTCATTGAGTCCTTGAAGGTGAAGGAGAAACACACACCGACAGACTGACAATACTGTGGTCTGAAGCGGCGGAAGGATGATGGGCAGCAGCTGCGATCGACGGGAGAAGAGCAGTCCAAACATAAAATTTATCCAGCCGTGCTGCCGTAGTGCTGCGATGGATGGAAGAGCGCCAGGTAAAAGAGATTTCCGACGGGTGTAGATGCCGGAACGCATCAACCAATTGAAAATCATCGACTAGCTGAGAAATCTGTAATAAACGTTGCCTGCGGTATTCGCCAACCTTGACGGTGGGATGCATGACAGCTCTGTACGGAGTGTGGAGAGAAGATCAGGTAACAGACGCTCATCACAGGGGACATATATGTTAAAAACCTGATAAGTCACGTTTTCAATGCAAAAGACAACGACCTGGAGGTTGTCCACATATAATGCACGAATCACTGGCGTCAAAATCAGAGGGAGTAGGTGGTGATGGATCCCAAGTGCAAGGCTACCATTCCGTCCAACTCGATAAGCATGGTGAAAATCGTAGCGCCAAGCCCGCCAACGAGAGAACAAAGTGGTAGCAGAGCAGTTGGTCTCTTGGAGCAAGAGAAGATCTGCGTGAAGAGGCGCCAAGTCCTCATACACTAGGGCATTTCTAGGAGAAGCAGAGAACACTCTGCAGCTAAGTGTGACCACCTTGAATCGGTAGATCCTTCCCAGGTCGACACGCACGTGCGCTGGAATCTGTTATTTTCTTCGCTTGCATCTGCACTCTGTCAAAACTAAATTTGAGATCGGGATAGGAAAGCACAAGATTTCGAAACACAGGTGTCACACTAGAAACTTGGGTTAGAACAGTAGGAAGATTAAGCATATGACGTGCAACAAACTGATTAAAGAATCTAGGATGTTTATGAGAGCATAATACTTCATACATTTTATGAAGAGAAAGCGGACCTACCGGTACATCCGCCTTCGCTTCAGCGAGGTATCGGAGAAAAGAATGTAGGGAAAGCACTGGGGTGGAGTCTTAGAACCTGGAATCACAGCAGGATGTCGACTTATTCGTGGCGAAGTACGTCGTTGAGAGGAGGAGCGGGAAGATGAGTCAACAGAACGACCTCTTGCAGCACCGGTGCGAGGAGGGAGCGGAGTCCGCGGAACACTCCAAGACTCCCGTCGAGCGGGCTTGCTGGTAGTTGTAGGATCAGAGTCATTGCAGAAGAGTCACTAGCAGTAGGGCAGTCCATGTCAGTAACTGTACTTGGAGTGTTTTCATCCGACGGAGGATGAAGGTCAGCAGTAAGGTCAGCTGGAGCTGCTAGGAACGTGGGCGGAGCAGTCGGCACCAGATGAGGAAAGTTCACCGTCCACAATTGTGGGACAGGACCCCGTGGAGAAGGGCCCGATGGTAGAGCGGGTTGATGAAGTTCTGGAGACACCTCCTTAGAAGCGGTAGGGGTAAAGAACACAGGGCTGTCACGAGTGACTTTTGGTCCCGAAGACTGAGTTACAGCAGGGTGGCGGAAGCACTCACTTCGTTGATGGCCATACGCCTTACAAGTCTGACAATGAAAGGAAGTTAAAACGTCGATGCGTCGGATCTGGTCTCCGCATTTTACAGTGAAGAGAGTAGGAAAAGTCTTGATATGTTCATCCGAAGAGAATACTACTCGTGCAACTCGTCGGGCACTTTCAATCGAACGATCATCCTTGTCCTTCGGAGCAGCGGAGTGTGTTGTAATGTTACCTACAACACGACCGGATTGCATAAGAAAAGCACAAAGCATAGCATCTGTGACTTCAGGATGTACTGGGTACATCGAGACCGTTACTGGTCTTTGGGCGACAGGCTCAGGAAATAATTGGTGATCACCAACAACCAGCCCAGTCTGTAAGACAGAGGTAGCATCTGCCGTATGAAAGAAATAAACAATGACACTCGGCCCTGTGCGCGACATATAACGTACCGCTGACTGAGAGAACTTTTGTTTCAGAGCAGTAGAGTACATTTTGAGTGGTGTGTCCGGCAGCGCCTCAAAGCACATACCCAACTCAGTAGCCGTGGTGAAAGAAGTACCTGCTGGAAAGTCCACTGGAATTTCGAGCACAACCTCATTACCAGAGCGACGGACATGAGGTTTTAAAGCTGCGGCTTCCGCTCGCATGGAATTAGACTTGGGCTGAAGCCTTTGGGAAGTTCCCGCTGAAGAATAGAAGCGAGGAGCAGTAAAGAGGAGGTTGAAGGCAGAGGAGCACCGCCATCCATTGAAGGCAGAGGAGCACCGTCATCCATAGTGTCCATGACGTCATCTGTCACTATATGAGATGCAGCTGGGGCAAGAGCTGTAATAGTGACGTCAGGGGGGAAACGATACGCCGCCAACGGTTGACGTCGACCCGAAGGGCAACGTGACAACGCCACCGCTGAGCAAAGTGCCGTGATCACCGGAAGTGATGTCAGGGTTGACATCACCACCGGATGACGCCATTTTAATGGCGCCGAGATAACCAGGCTTCTGCCAGCTCGGTAGGAATTGTAAACACGACGATAAGAAACGAAAAAAGGCACTCACCACTTCGGGAGATGTTCAAAACGAATCACCAAACATTTATAGTGGAGGTAAGCACAAACTCAGTAACCCTAGTAGCCTAAATACTTGTTATTCAAACAAAACTCACGGAGCACAATTTTCGTAAAATCTACAGCTTTCAATATAGAACCACCAAATTTGATATATTATCTCATGGTACTCTAACTTAGATGGTTTTTAGAATGGGTCGGGCACGGGGTCGGAGCCCCCCCCCCACCATAAACAAATTTCGTAAAATCTACAGATTTCAATTTAGAACCTCTAAATTTGATATACAATCTCACGAAACTCTAACTTAGACTGTACACGGTTTTTGGAAGCGGTTGGAGCCAGGGGTCAGAGCCCCTTCCCCCATTCAAAATTTTCGTAAAATCTACAGTTTTCAATTTAGAACCACCAAATTTGGTATGCTATCTCATGGTACTCTAACTTAGATGGTAGACGGTTTTTGGAATAGGTCAAGGCCCGGGGGTTAAGAGCCCTCCACGTACAAAATTTTCGTAAAATCTATAGTTTTCAATTTAGAACCACCAAATTTGGTATCATTAAACTCTAACTTAGACGGGAGACGGTTTTTGGAACGGGTCAGGGCCGGGGATGGGGTCAGAGGCCCCCATACAAAATTTTCGTAAAATTTACAGTTTTCAATTTAAAACCTCCAAATTTGGTATACATTCTCATGGTTTTCTAACTTAGACTGCAGACGCTTTTCTGGAAAGGGTCGGATGCCGGGGTTCGGAACCCCCTCCCCCATAATAAATTTCCTGAAATCTACAGTTTTCAATTTAGAACCACCAAATTTGGTATACTATCTCATGGTACCCTAACTTAGACGGTAGACGGATTTCGGAACGGCTCGGGGCCCTGGTGTTAGAGCCCCCCCCCTACACAATTTTCGTAAAATCAAAAGTTTTCAATATAGAACCACCAAATTTGGTATACTATCTCATGGTACTCTAACTTAGACGGTTTTGGGAACGCGTCGGGCACGGGGTCAGAGTCCCCCCGCATAAAAATTTTTCGTAAAATCTACAGTTTTCAATCTAGAACCTCCAGGTTTGTATACTATCTCACGAAACTCTAACTCAGACTGTAGATGGTTTTTGAAAGCGGTTAGAGCCGGGGTGTGGGGTCAGAGCCACACACCCCCATACAAAATTTTCGTAAAATCTACAGTTTCCAATTTAGAACCGCCGCCCCTGTGGCGCAGTGGTCTAAGGCCCTGGCCTCTGATCACTCGTCCGTAAGTGGTCTGGGTTCGAATCCCGGTCAGGCATGGATGTTGTGTTTGACTTACGGCATTGGCTCTCTCCCTTCCCTGGAACCAGTGACTCTAAATTAGGGACGGGCGACTGCTTATAGCCCATTTGAGTTGCTCACGGTGGTCGTTAAACCTCCAATAAAAAAAAAATTAGAACCACCAAATTTGGTATACTATATTATGGTACTCTAACTTAGACGGTAGACGGTTTTTGGAACGAGTCGGGCACGGTCTCAGAGCCCCCCCCCATACGAAAGTTTCGTAAAATCTACAGTTTTCAATTTAGAACCACCAAATTTGGTATACTATCTCACGGTACTCTAACTTAGACGGTATACGGTTTTTGGAATAGATCAAGGCCCGGGGGTAAGAGCCCCCCACATACAAAATTTTCGTAAAATCTACAGTTTTCAATTTAGAACCACCAAATTTGGTATACTGTCTCATGGTTTTCTAACTTAGATGGTAGACGGTTTTTGGAACTGGTAGGGGCTCGGGGGTCAGAGCCTCCACATATAAAATTTTCGTAAAATTCACAGTTTTGAATTCAGAACCACCAAGTTTGGTATCATGTTACTCTAACTTAGACGCTAAACGGTTTTTGGAAGGAGTTGGAGTCCGGGGGTTTAGAGCCTCAAAAAAATTTCGTAAAAGCTACAGTTTTCAATTTAGAACCCCCAAATGTGGTATGCCATCTCATGGTACTCTAACTTAGAGTGTAGACGGTTTTTGGAAGCGGTTGGAGCCAGGGGTCAGAGCCCCCATACCAATTTTTGTAAAAACTACAGTTTCCAATTTAGAACGACCAAATTTGGTACACTACCTCATTGTATTCTAACTTAGACCGCAAACGGAAAGGGTCGGTGCCCGGTGTGAAGAGGGCCCATTCAAAATTTTCGTAAGTATTACATTTTTTACTCTTAAGAACTGTATCCCAATACAGCACACCATTACCCCACCTACTGTCTAAGTTAGAGGCAGTAGATAACAATAAAGTGAAAAAATATCCGATTAATGGTGTATTAAAAACACAAGTTAATAAACGTTAGCTTTCACCACCAACGGGTGCGTTATCAGGCAGAAATACCATGTAATGTAAATTCTTTTTTGTTTCGTATAACTAACATAACTAAACCAAGTTTACTGGAAATTTACGGAAATACCTTTTTCATTCATTAAATTTGACCCGCTGAACATGGTGATTTTACAAATAGTAATATTTACCTGCTAGTAAGAACTAAAGATAATGTTACACTTTTAGTCAGGTACAAAACAATAATTAGAAAGCCCTAGGCCTGAGCCTGTTTAGCAATTTTCAGTACGCCGTGCTAATTTTCATAAGGTTTGCATAGAAGTCCAAGATTTTAGCAATGCGCTTTACTGAGGTTGAAACTATTAAGCAGACCCTATGCCTAGGGCTTTTTGATAGTTTTCAGTCCTCCGATCTGATATTTATATAGTTTTCAGAGAAAATAAAATGAATTCTGTTGAAATGTTACTCGTGCACAAAGCATTAATAGATACGCCCGAGACCTAAAAATATGCATTTTTGGTAATTTTTATAATGCTGTGATCATATGAGGTTTGCATGGCAAATCAATTTAAGAGTGTTACGTTTATTAAAAATTATTTAAAAGGCCTAGGTTTAGCGGCCAATAATTAGTATTTGGTGCCTAAGTGAAAGCGCAACATTATTAACTTGATTTGTTATGTAAACCTTATAAATATGTCCACAGCGATTAAAAGTTACTAAAGAGTCCTTGTAAGTAATATTTTTTGACCGAGTGCAAGTGCAATTTACGATATGTCAACAGGTCAAAATATCTAAAGTAACCATGAAATTTGGATTATTTCTTTTTCTCTTTCTTTTTATTTCAGTTTTGACACTTGTATTAAGTTTTAAAAACATATATTTCTCCTATTGTTTACCTTCATTGTGCTTTTAACAGAATTTCGGTATCAGTGGTCTCTAACTTAACCAACTTCTCCCTTACTTTGCTCCTTTATTTCTTGACGGAATCTTCCAAAAGTGGCATGGATACAAACTTCAGAACAGAGGAATGAAACATCACACGAAACAAATTGGAGTAGAAAGCTTTTTTATCTCTTTTTAGCGCTCCAAAGTAAACTCACTCTCAACGGCAGCGAACGCGAGCCGCCATGTTTAGTTCCCGCTGAACGTAAGTTGCTTTCACCGCACAACCTGTCTAGTGGCGTCTGCTAGGAAGAACGGTGTCACGGAAGGGGGAGTAAAATGACGAAACTTCCTGGCTGCTCGGTCGTGTTAGGTAAGTAGGTTTTTCTCGCGAAAATGTTGTTCCGGAAAGGAAGCAACATCGTGTGACGTATTTCCTAGTCTGATCGCGGCGGTTCCTTTAGTTTTCATGATACTCTTCGTGTCTGTTTAGAGACTATCGTTTTCCCTCACAATGACAAAGCATTAAACAGCAATAAATACATTTGTGCTTTATCGATAAACACATTTGTGTGTACGAGTGTGTATTCATTTACTCATTTTATTTCTGAGTTATCAGCACGTGTCCCCTTAATTAATTGTTAGAATAATAAAAACCACACGTTGAAACCCTAAAGTTGCTTGCTTTTTTTTTATTGAATGACATTACTAAAATTAATACGAGTGGGTCTCAGCAGCACCGATGCCAAATGTGGCAGCGCACTATTGGCGTAAATTATACTTCTATTGTTTTCGTCTACTTAGAAGTAATTTTTAATCTCTCTAAAAAAGGGGGTTCAAGGATTGGGCCCTGTATGCCAGGGCATAAATGAGGCCCTGCCTAAAGCTAAAACTGAACATAAAAAAAAAAAAAAACAGGCTTCATTTCTCAAGGATGACGGGCAAAGTGAAGGGTCCCCTAAATTACTGATGCTGTTGTCGGGACCTTGTAACTCCAAATCTTTCACTGAACAGCACAAATGTCGAATGTGACAATTCACTATTAGCCTAAATTATACTTATATTTGTTCGTTTATTTAGAAGTAATTTTTAACTACTCTGAAAATGGGTGCTCAGAGATTGGGCCCTCTAGGCCCGTGCACAAATTAAGCCCTGTCTAAAGCTAAAACTGAACTTTAAAAAAAAAAAAAAGGCTTCATTTCTCAAGGATGACGGGCAAAGTGAAGGGTCCCCTAAATTACTGATGCTGTGCTCGGGGCCCTGGTAACTCCAAATCTGGCAATGAGCAGCACCAATGTTGAATGTGACAATCCACTATTAGCCTAAATTATACTTATATTTGTTCGTTTACTTAGAAGTAATTTTTAACTTCTCCGAAAACGGGGGCACAGGGATTGGGCCCTGTATGTTCTTTATGATGCTTTTCGTGTGTGTATGTGTCGTTGGCTGTACGGAATACATTCGTCACGTAACGATTTTATTAAAATATGAGTTGTTTTTCCCCTAGACAATGCAATGAAACTTCGCCTTGGGCCCCGCAAAAGTACCATTAGGCCCTAACTAGTAAATTTAAAAAATTTTCACTTTTACTCAGGCTTTAGTTACATGAACAAAGTCCTGGGCCATATCAGCAATGTGTGACCCATGTTAGTAAGATTTACAAGTTAATAATGATGTCACACTTTTTCTCAGGAACAAAACATTAATAATAAAATGTGGGACTTCCCTAACTTTACAAGGTTACTGATACTAATAATGTTTGCATTGCAATGGCTAGTTCATAATATTGCGATTTTATTGATGCACAAGACATTAATTTATGGGCTATAAATTTTATGTTTAGTGCCACGATAAAAGCACAATATTAGTAACTTGACATGTCATGTAAACTTTATGAATTGAATAACGTTCGCCTCCCCGGTGGCGCCGTGGTCTAAGCGTTGGCTTGTGATCATTCGTCCGAGGAGGGTCTGAGTTCGAATCCCGTGAGGCATGGGTGTTGTGTTTGTCTTACGGCACTGGCTCTCTCCCTTCCCTGGAACCAGTGGCCCTAAATTAGGGACAGGCGACTGCTAATAGCCCACTGAGTTGCTCACGGTGGTCGTTAAGCCTCCAATAAAAAAAAATTGCGGTATAAATTCGAAATGGTGACCACGAAATTTTCTCCCAGCCTGCCGATTCTAAAACCGTTTTCCATTAAAAACCGCGGTAACCGTGGAAATTCAAACCGGAAATTTCCCCCACATTGTCAGCCTACTGATTGTAAGACCGTTTTCCATTTAAAACAGCGACAACAGTCGAAGTACTAACCCGGAAATTTCTCCCACCTAATCCAGCTACTTACAAAACAGTTTTTTTACTGTAAAGAGCGACAAATGTTTGAAATGCCGACCCCGAGAATTTCACCCAAATATTTGTGCAGTTCGGTTGCATCTTGTTTTAAACAGCGTGCAAAGGAAATGATGACCCCGGAAATCTCCCCCACGTTCGTTATTTTGTGTTAAATGCAATTTGTGCATGGTCCCTGGCTGAAAAGGGTGGGGGACTTTTTCCGAATGTGGGGGACTCTTCCGTCCATCCTGAATACCACCCCCTAAAAAAATTGACTTTTTTTGTAAGCTTTACGGATATCTCATAGGGGAAGAAAAAAGAGTTAAAAAGGCCTAGGCCTACGGCGTATTAATTAATGTATGGTGCATAAGTGGAAGCGCAATATTATCGACATTTCTTTTTATGTAAATTTTAGGAATATGGGAATGACGGAATGAAAACTTTTGGAAGGACCTAGAGTTAGACCTAATAATATTTTCTGTCTGAGTAATATGGCAATCTTAATCATTTGAAATGTTACGTAAACGTTATGAACATGAGCACGATCTAATAAAAAATACCGATCCCGGAAATTTCCCCCGCATATTTGTGCTACTTGTGTAGCTTCATCTTGTGTAAGACCATTTTTTACTGTAAACTGCGGTGGAAACCGACCCCCCCCCCCCATTTTCACAACTCTCTGTAGACTGCCGTGAAAACGGAATTGCCAACACCGGAACTTCCCCTCACCCTGTCAGCCTGCTAAGTGCTAATTGTAAGATCGTTTTTAATTAAAAAGCGCGGTAACAGTCGAATATTAACCCGGAAATTTCCCTCACCTAATCTAGCTACTTGCAAGACAGTTTTTTACTATAAACTGCCGTAAAAGTAGAAATGCCGACCCCGGAACCCCCCCCCTACCTCCAAAATTTTGTTGTTGAACTGCGTGAAAATAGAAATGGTGACACCGGAAATTTCCCTCACCCTGTCCTACTAATTGTAAACCGATTTATACTATAAACTGCCGTAAAAGTTTGAAATGCCGACCCCTGGAAATATCCCCCACATGTTTGTGCACTTTGTGCGGCTGCGTCTTATTTTAAACAGCGTGAAAATGGAAATGGTGACCCCGGAAAGCTTCCCCACATTCTATATTTTGTGTAAACTTCAATTTGTGCATGGTCTCTGACTGAAAAAGGTGGGGAACTTTTCCAGAGTATCACAGATATGGTCTATCAGGTTTAGGTTCAGAGATCTTGCGGGCCATTCCATCCTGTGAATATCATCACTCTCGAAGTATTCGCAGACTAACTGAGCACTATGGGCTCGGGCGTTATCGTCCATAAAAAGGAACTGGGAGCCAATGATCCCTATACCGGGCAGCAAGAAGGGTACCTCTTGGAAACTTGTGTTCGATTCAACACGATGCCAGCCAAACCACCACCGTAGTGGTCAATTTCCCTAATGTTGGAGGGAGGAAGATTTCGGCTTCCGCACTTTCTTCCAAATATACACACGTCGAGAATCCGTGTTTAGGCTGAACTCGACTCATCACTGAATTCAGCACAGGCCCATTTATCATAGCTACAGGGGTGATGCTGTTGGGCTGTGTTCATACCGACCCCTTCTGCGCGATGTGGCAAGTGGGATTCGGAGACCATTAACCTTTTTGCACGCAGACCGCTCTCCACAGCCTTCTGTAAACTGTTTGTCTCGATATCGCTGTCCCTGTAGCAGAGTGGAACTTCTGTGAGAGTTGCTTGGCTGTCAACTACTCATGGTGGCGAGCAGTTAGACACAAATACCAGTCGTTTTTCTTTTGCGTCTTTTTTTTAAATTGGAGATTTTATTTTTCATTATTTGACACTAAAAACTTACATGTACATCAGGAAGGGGTACACCGTACCCGACGCGGGAAAAATTTAAAAATACAAATTTGTAGGTACAACACGTTGAAATAAACAAGGGTAGATGCACAAGTATGTCGAAATCAGAGCTAAATGACATTAACAGTACAGCCAAGTATCCAGACCTGCCAACAAGAAACAAGGCGGAGGAAAAATTACACGAACTGCAGTCTATAAGCGCAATCTACGGAAAATATACAAAAAGTTCAAAAAATTCTTGCACGCAGAGCTACGATCTTTATCAATATCGTTGAAAAATTCATAATCTTCATCATCGAGATAACAAAGGTCGCGAACGTAGATGAACCCTTATAACGAGGTAAATTTCTCCGTCATTTCTGTCCACGCTAGGATTCGAACCCGGTTCCCCTCATTCCGGAATAAGTCACTATACCAATTGAGCTACGCGGACGTTTTATTCTGATTCCTATCTGCTTCTATGTCGTGTGCGTCCTTCTGGCAGGTACGCCACATCTCCTGGTACGTTACATCATCTCCCCCTTATTTTTTTTTATTTTTTTTTTCGAAGTGCTGGAGAAGGGATTCTCTTATTTTTCCTATCTCGCGGTGTGGAAATAACATCACACCAATGCGAGATTTTGAACGGTCGGGTTATCCGGATAGTTCGGGCGCCATTATAACGAAGTAAATTTCTCCGTCATTTTTATCCGCGCCAGGATTCGAACCCGGATCCCCTCATTCCGGAATAAGTCACTCTACCAATTGAGCTACGCGGACGTTTTGCTCTGATTCCTATCTGCCTCTATGTCGTGTGCGTCCTTCTGGCAGGTACGTCACATCCCCTGGTACGTTACACCCTCCAATATCGTCTTATAACGAAGTTAGCCCAGGTTTCGTTACGGACCTCAGGGTCTTCAAAAGAGTGAGGGCTACCAACAAGATCCTGCCAACACAGACGGAAAACGGCACTAAGGAGAAGGATAAAGTCAGCTGTGGGGAGTTCCGCTGCAAGTGGTGGTAAGGAAAAGAGGATTCGGAGCTTCTGGCAAGCCAGAAACTCCGGGAGCGAGTCCGATAAGAGAAAGAATCCCCACAGCCTCGGGAGTAGCAGATGAAGATCCAAAAGCTGGAAAAAGTGGAGACACTGTAAATGAATACTGGACCGCACTAGCTGAAGGTGAGGGAAATGGTTGAGCGCTGGCTGGCTCAGAACTAGCAAGGGGAGAAAGAGAAACAATATGCACTGACATGGAGAGGCACGACTTCGCTGGAACATTATACCAGGCTAAAGAAATACTGGTTGGAGAAGCAGGAAGCACTGCAACAGACGTATCATTTGGTGAGGGATCTACAGCACTAAGGGGAATCGACGTAGAGAGTTATGAAGCTGAAGTTTGAGTATCTGAAGATCAAGAACCAGTAAGAAGTTGCGAGGGAACAGGAGGTGGAACAGATAAACGGTGAGGACACCTGGAACGACCATGACCAGGGCCTTAACACTGGAAGCATTGCAGAGCTGTAAGGACGTCCATGCGAAATCGCTGACTGCCAATAATGAACTCAAGAAATGAAGGGCAATCTGATGCAGCATCCTCTGATGAAAACACTATGCGTGCTTGTCTGTTGAGGCCCAAAATTCCCTTATCATCCTGGTCAGCACGTGCAGCTGAAAGAGAAATGATGGGGCCAACAACTCGACAGCGCTGTGAAAGTGCACTCCGGAGCAGTACGTCAGAGATCTCGGGAGCTACTGGATACAAAGTAACCAGCACAGGACTCTGCGATAAGGGCACACCAAACAGAGTACGATCACGGACAGGAATGACCGTTGATTTAACACAATCAACATACTCTATCTTAGCAAGGTAAACAACCACAGACCGTGGTTACCGTGCCATTTCAGTAATTGCGCCCATAGGAAGGATGCCTTTTAATGCTCAGAAGTATAACTTAAGGTGAGTGTTAAGAAGCGCCTCAAATACAAAGCCCTAAACGCTGACGCAGCTAAAGATCCTTACCTTGAGAATAGTCCTCAGGAACAATCACACGAATAACATCCTTAGCTCGGGAGAAGGAAAGACGAGAATCCACATCAAAGCCCAGCATTAGACGTAAAGGCGGTACGTCGACATCCAGACGTAGCGGGGGCATAATCACTAAAGGCATTAACCAAAGTTGGTTGCGAAGAAGGCACCGAAGCAATACCAAGCTCATCAGGAATGAGAGTACAGGATGATGAAACAGCACCATCGGATGAAATCAACTCATTAGCAGAAGTATCCATGAGATCCGTCGTAGAATCCGTGCGAGCAATATCTACATGGTGAGGGGAAGGCAGTGAGGAAGGCGCTTTACGCTTAACAGGCAGCGAGCGGATGCCCGCTAGCTGGGCAGCATCTTGCTGATCAGGCGAATCAACCATGCAGCTGATAAGTCTCACAACAAATGTAAACAAACAATATTAAGGATAATTATATCACACTAAAGCACTTTGAAGCACACACAAGAAGCAGTTATGGTGGAAAACCACAAAAAGGAAGCTCCGCTAAACAAGTAAATGTAGTAAGAAGCTTGTAGAAGAAATTAGGGCTCAACACATGCAAAATTCAGCTGCAGCTCTTTACTAACGATCGCGTTAGCACTTTCATTAAATTAAACACTTCACTATAACAAAAATAAAAGCTTACCGGACAACTTTCCGGGATAATTAGATGCACGGAACATTCATGAACACTGCACAATAAAAGCCAGGAACCATTAACAAGAACAACGCACTGGGAAACACAAAACGCCAGAGCACATGGGCACAGGTTTAACGACCACCGTGAGCAACTAAATGGGCTATAAGCAGTCTTCCGTCCCTAATTTAGAGTTACTGGTCCCAGAGAAGGGAGCCAGCCAGTGCCGCAAGACAAACACAACATCCATGCTAACCGGGATTCGAACCCGGGCTCATCTCGAACGAATGATAATAATCCAGCCTTTAGACCGCTGCGCAACACGGACGCGTATTTCCCAAGTGCATGTACGGAATTGCGATTAATGCCATTTCCGCCACACGATTGGTTCAGAGCTACTTTGGAGATTTCGGGGCCTATGTGGAGAGTCACGTGACAGGAACACTGTCTTTTATTGGGGGAAGTTCTGCTAGCTAAGAAATGCATTGTGAGGTTACTTACCATATGTGACAAATGACCATATTGAATTATATCGCGCAAAGTTTTATCGTGGGAAGTTCTGCTTCCTAAGAAATTCCCTGTGAGGTTAATTAACATATGTGACAAATAATCATATTGAATAATACGGTAAAGTAATTTTGTGCACGATATCATAAGGAATATCTACAATTTCTCAGATGAATAGAAGTCGAAATCTATCTTAATATAAAAATTGAGGACGACTTCAATAAATAGCTACCATACTCCGTATCAGCCAATAGATGGCAGCATGTTAACCTAGTACCCATTACGATTTGTGCTGTGTGAAAGTGCGTATATAAGGATATTAAAAAGTACCCTTTTAAAGGTCCTTTCTATTACCCTTGAAAGGACCTTTAACAATGAAAAGTATGTCTCCACACCGAAATATTTATTCTGACGATAAAGTTTTTTTCCTCATGAATGTGAAGAGGTCTAGCTAGAAAAAAAAATCAAATAGTGATTTTGTATTAGCAAAGAACTATAACTAATGATACGAAGTAAGACCTCAAAACAGTGTTCTGTTGAAATAAAACAGCTCAGTTTGAATACATATTCCAGAATGTTGTTTGCCATATATTTTGTCTCATAAAATAGTAAGTGATCTTTCATATACATATTTTTCTAATATTTAGGAAATTCCTCATATTTTTGTCCCTCCAAACTTCATCAAAAAATGCCTTCAATTAAGCATTTCAATCCCCCTTCTCCCCCAAAATAAAAAAAAAACGTTAAACAACTAGTGGGTTCTCCATACAAAACGCATCAGTACTAATCCGGAGCTATAGGAAGAGTGAGCGCTGGCATCTCTCGGCCCTGTGAGAACTATATAGAGTGAAGGTGCTTCAGAAGATAAGTCACAAGTCGATGAAGTCATGTTGATATAAAAACGCAAAAGTTCGTTTACCAATAAAGTACATTCTCTATTTACCTCCTGTCGCATTCCACCTGTACGGGTAAAACAACTGAAGGTAACCATTGTCGCAAAGAAAACACCCGACGAACCATACACCGTGACCCGAACATTAAAGTGGCTTATGGCGAGTGCAGCAAAGCCTACAAGTATCCATCACATGACTCTCCTCATAGGCCCCGCCTACTCGCAATCTCCAAAGTAGCTCTGAACCAATCGCGTGGCGGAAATGGTATTAATTGCAATTCCGTACATTTACTTGTGAAATACGCAACCCGGACGACAATACTCATGGTCTTCTTGACTGGTTGTGGCGCGGGCGCCCTTGTCCCGGTATCTGGTTATTGTTCCGGTTTCTTGGAACTGTCTCCAGAGATTGGAGATCACTTGCCTCGGCACTCAGTTCCTTTATAAGTTAGGTAGGTCTAAAACCTAAACTTTTGTCATACAGCACTGCATATAAACACTCTACGTCAAAAAAGTTGAACCCGTAAGGACGTGTTGGGTTGCAATGCTATTCGGGAAGAAGGTAAATGTTATCAGGAACAATAAAAGATTAGGCATTGAGACCGATATGGGCAATATTTATTGAGCTATACGCCAATAAGTAGTGTCTCTCAGTATGGCATTGGGCCGCCATGTTTGCTGACACAGCGTGTCAGACGTCTCGGCATGGAGTTGCACAGGTTCCCAATGGTATCCTGCGATAAGCCATCCCATGCAGCTTGAATCTTCTCACGTAGTTATTGCCGATTGTGTGGTAGGGGTGGAGTGTATATAGCGCGTCCAATAGCATCCCACACATTTTCAATCGGCGATAGGTCTGGCGATGAGGCTGGCCATGGCAGAGTGTCAGTGCCTTGAAGGCAAGCTCTCGAGACAGCTGTAGTATGCGGACGAGCATTGTCCTGTTGGAAAGTCGCACCGGAGAGAGCGTTCAGGAAATGTAGGGCCACTGGTTGCAGGACATCATTAACGTAACGTTGGGCTGCTGAAGTACCAAAGGTTGTTTGGCATCGGAAACAATTGCACCTCACACCATGACACCAGGACTCCTAGACGTGTAACGCTTGACAACAAACCGCTCATCCTTGCGCTGACCACAGTGCCTTCACACACGGATTCGTTGGTTGTCTCCTCCAAGACCAGAGCGGGACTCGTCACTGAAGATCAGCCGCTGCCAGTCTGAGTGGTTCCATGACAATCCGGCAAGACTCCATTGCAGTCTTTGGCGGCGATGCAACGGTGTTAAAGGCAGACGTCGTAACGGTCTGCGTGCGTGTAATCCTACGTCGTGCAGCATCTGCCGACGGTGCTGGCACTTATCGGACGATGCATGGAGGCCACCACTGCTCGCTGTATATCCGCAATTAGTGGCAGTTGAGTCGCTCCGCGCATGTCGGACAACCCGTTGGTCATCTCCGTGATTTGTCTGGTCTCCCAGACCCTTCCTGTCACTGCTGCGTGCCTTGTTCTGTCCACTGCCGCAAGGGTAATATCCGCACGACCAGTATGGCCCGCAATACAGCGACAAGACCATCCCGCTTCCCTGAGCCCGACGGTAAGGCCCTTCTCGAATTCCTCCGACTGCTGGAATTGGTCCCGAACTTTTCTCCGAGGCATACTTTACGTGCAAAGGATGCAACCAACACAACATCACGAGTCAGAATGGCAAGCACGCACAACGGGACGACCTTATATAGCTGGTCAGGCACAGCGCAACGACCCCTCTTTGCTTGCGTCACATGTGCGGCCGAGCGTGATACTTGAATCATTTGCATGTCTCACGATGTCAAACATACTCACCAAGTTTCATTCCTGTCGGTTGCTTCCTTCTGGGTGCAACTATTTTTTTTATGTAGAGTGTGTAAATAAAATGTCTACCTCATTCTATGTGGTTAAGTATGATTTCAGCAGGTCGCGTTTGGAAATCTCACAATCCACTGAAATTATATTTCATAATAGGGGAGAAGGTTGAGAGGAATTTAAAAAATATTTTGCCCCAGAAAAATTTTAGGTCACCTTACGCGACTGCTTACTATTTAAGAAAATAACGCAGAATGAATAAAACAACCGGACACATTACTGTAGTAGCCATACATTACAAATCGAATATCACTCAGAGGATTCTTCAAACGAACCAGCCCTCATTCTGTTCATAATCTAACAAACTTGTATGTTTTCTTAGGTGTCACTGTGAATAAGAATAACTACATCCGTCGATTTTTCAATTGCATCTGGCAAAGAGTTCAGTTCAATTCGACATTTGCGCAAACACCAGCCCATATAGCACAGTAAGGTTTTCTCGTGGTTGAAATTTGGTTTGGATAGTTGATTATTGGTTCACGGATGGTGTAAAGTGTTTTTTTCAACGTTGATTTATAGTTAACAGGCGTACCTTGAAACTGTAGTGTTGTAAATCATGAAAGAAATACGGGATTACGCCGTATAATACCAATTTTGAAGGTGACAAACCGATTTTTGGCATTCTAGCGAATCCTGTGATGGTTATATTCAAATTGATCGGAAACTTGAAACTTGGCGGCTCTGGGTTGTGTAGTGGTTAGCATACCCGAGCGCTATCTGGGAAACGCGGGTTCGAGTCCTGCTTCAGGACGATGAAAATTTTAAAGTTTTCGGATATTATCTGACTTACCATCTTTGTCACATTTATGCCAAAAATCGGATTGTAGCTTTGGAAAGTGTTTTAAACGTAGGTATACAGTTGACGTGTGTGTGTGTGTTGAAATCGTGAAAATTTTAAAAAGGTTTTTAAACGTTGATAATCATGCTTACCTTTCAGCACCATCTATCAACAAAAACTAAAAACTGATGATAAACGCAACTATTGTTAATAGAAGGTAGTAACTTTTTAAAAATAAAGTACCAAATTTTTAAAAGAACTTAGTTATGTGTTGAAAGACTCGCAAAGTATTTTGGCAGACGTTATATACTGCTAGACATAGAAAGTGCCCCACCCAGAAGGAAGTGTGCTACAAGCATGCAAATCGCAGGGTAGGTTTAGCTATTCGAGATATGCAAATGATGTTAAACTGGAGCCGATGACGTCACACGTTCTTGAAACAAAAGTGCAAGCAGCAACAGGGGTGGTAATGTGTAGTCGCAGGTGGAAGTCCCGCGGACGTCTAAGATTTGTTGTTTGTGCTGGGAAGCTGTTCAGGGAAGGCCAAAAATACCGGTTACACGCCATCGGCAGGTTTATCGCCATTTGGATGCGTTTCAGAGAGAAAAATTGTAGGCTTGTGTGAAGCGGGCTGGTCTACACGTCGTATAGCAGAACATGTGCAACGGCATGCACGAACAGTTGAACGCTGTAGGCACCAGTGGCTACAGGAAGGTTCGTAGTGCGTCGGAGCGACAGTGGTTCAGTCCAACAAACGGCAGCACGCCTGGACAAGCGGATTGTTCAACACGCTCGTGCGTCATCTAAAAGCATTGCAGCCGATATTCGACGTGCTGTGTCATCGGGCCATGGACGTCACTACAACGGCCCAAATTGTAAACCGAAGGCTACATGTGGCAAACCTGCGCAGTAGGCAACCGTTAGGTCAACTGCCATTAACGGCTAGTCATCGCAGCGCTCGTCTGGCTTGGTGTGAAAGTCATGCGTACTAAGTTAATGAAAGGACTACTGTTGTCTTTAGTGATGAATACCGTTTCTGCCTGGGTGCTGACGATCGACTGATCCGTGTGTGGCTACACTCTGGTGAGTAAACGGATCCTGGTTTAGTTCACGACCGCCCCATCGCCCGTCAGGCAGTCATTATAGTATGGAGTGCTATTGCGCGTGACAGCGGGTCACCTCTTGTCCGCTGACATTATACGATTTCTTACAGTCCTATGTACTCTGTCTATGTCATCCTTCTTATATCCAGCCTTTAAACCTTTGCTATAAATATTATCAATTTCTTTATTATTTATCGAGTCGGGTTTGCATACCTTAGGCGCTCTATACGCAGAAAGTTGTTTTCTCTTTTGGGTAGGGCGAATCAGGAGGGACAAGGTTCGGTACTGCGGTCGGTTTATAATAAACCTTAAAATCGATTCTTCGATAAACTCAGATTAGAACTAATAACTACAAAGTCGACTTTATAAAGGAATCGACAGTTAGAATGACGGATGAACAAGTGAGAGTTTTGGAGCATGGGCCAAAATATTGCCCTCCGTCGAAGCCTAAAATCAAACAGTTAATATCTGAGGTAGAAAGTATAATCTCCCAAGTTCCAGCAGAAGATCCGCAGTTTATAAAAAAAAATCGGTTTACAATTAGCAGGACGGGGTGCGGGAAATTTCCGGGGTTGGCATTTCTACTTTCACCGCAGTTTACAGTAAGAAACGGTCTTATAATTAGCAGGATGAGGTGGGGGAATTTCCGGGGATTGACATTTCAATATTCACCAGTGTTTATAGGAAAAAACGGATTTACAAATGAAGTAGCAGATTGACAGTGTGGGGAAATTTCCGGGGTGGTATTTCCATATTCCGCGCAATTTGTATGTGTTTTGCTGGTGTAGGACAAGTGGCCACCAGAGAACTGGCCCCTGAAGTTTTAAGGGGCCGTATAGAAATTGCACTCTGCACTGCTCCGTGGTTACGTCTCCCGAGATTGGTTTTTTTTTTTTTTTGATAGGAGGTTTAACGACCACCGTGAGCAACTCAATGGGCTATAAGCAGTCGCCCGTCCCTAATTTGGGGTCACTGGTTCCAGGGAAGGAAGAGAGCCAGTAGTAGTAGGAGGGGACTTGGGCGGCGGAGGTGACGTCACAGATGGGCGTGGTCAATTCCGGAAGTGACGTCACGGATGCGCTTCCCGTGGTCGTCGTTGACGAAGAAACATTTCTTCCGGTGGCAACGGTGGTCGTCCGCCATTTTTTACTGCATGACGTCACCTTCACGAAGCCATTTTTAATTCTGGGAAATTTCTCCGCCATTTTTATTTTTTTTTGAAATTTCCCAATCTGTTTTTCGGGTGGTGGTAAATTTAATTGTAAGTGAACTCGGGAAATTTTTTTTCAACCATGGATTTATTATCGGAAAAAAGCGACGACCATGTTTGGAACCCATTGGATTCGAACTCGGGCCGTTTGCGTGGAAGTCAAATGCTCTACTAATTCGGCCACCAAATCGTTGGTAGGGTTGGTCGAAAGGATTAAGACATGTGGTTGCGTATGGGGAAAGACTGCCTGAGGGGATTTGCAGTTGGCCGTCTTACGATGAATACAAGAAGGAGATTGACGTCATTTTAGATTCTGTTAGACACATTAAGCTCCAAGTCTGATTATTTTTTTTCAATAACTTGATCATTTTGCAACGAATTTATTCCTTATTTTTCCTCCATAATTGCCCATTTTATATAGATAATTTTTCAACGTAACGATTTTTTTTTAATTTTCTTTGAGGAGATTTCACGCTTTTTAAACGGACGTACCAACATAAAGACGTTTCCCAAAGTTTTGTGCTGCAGACATAATCTTAAAACACGATTGTTTATTAATGTACTTACGTGTTCATGGCATTTTCTGTTACATTTGTTAACAATGTACCTTTTTTCCGCCATAAAAGCCGCAATGTTTTATACATTATTAAAATATTTTTTTTATGTTTTCGTATTTTCTTTTATGATTAATCAGTGAAATGTACCTTTTAATGCATTATCTTAATCTACTTTTTTTCTAAATGCTTGCATACTCGTTAAACTTCTCGATGTACCATCATAATTTTATTTTATTACTTTTCAATCTAACAACTACTTTTATCGAGGCTTTATTTTTTCTGATTTAAACAAGCAAACGTTTCTTCATTATTATTTCTTTTTCCTACGCAAAGAACTTTTCTTACTTGCTTTTAATGTACGACTTTATCTGGTTTTCTATATAGCTGTTTCATGTTTGCGCAAGAAATATACAGATCTATAGCAGATATACATAAAACTCGTTCGTAACAGTATCTTTTTTTTCAGATTTAAACCAACATACGTTTTCTTAACGACTTGATATCTGTTCCACAAGATGTGACAAAACTTCAGATTTTTAATTTTTTCCCTCTGAAACTGTTTTTTCTTACTTGCTTTTAATGTATGGTTTAATCTATTTTTCTATCATACTTTTCTATATGTGTACAAGAAATACACGGATCTATAGTAGTTAAAATTCGATTGAAACAATATTTTCTCCATTCTTACATTTCTTTCTAACAGACGTTTTTTCTTCTCAATTCCCGCTATCTAACTTAATCTATGTTTTGAATATCATTCTATGTCCGCGTATTCGTCCATTATTTTATTTCAAACTTTGCTAACTGCCTCATACTTATATTCTGACTTTATTTTTTTCTCCTCTTAAACTATTTTTTTCTTACTTGCTTTAAATGTGACTTAATTTATTTTTTACATCGCTGTTTCGTGTATGTACGAGAAATATACAGATCTATAGCAGTTAAACATTCGATTGAAACAGTATTTTCTTTATTTTTACATTTCTTTCGGACAAACATTTTTTTTTCACATTTTCCCCATATTTAACTTAATTTTGTGTTTTTGAATATCATTCTATGTTCACGTATTCGTCCATTGTCTTTTTCTAACTTTACACTTCATTCTTACTGTATTTTTCCATTTAATTTCAACCAACGTTTCTTAACGACTTGATATCTGTTCTACAAGATGTGACGAAACTTCAGATTTTTAATTTTTCCCTCTGAAACTGTTTTTTTCTTACTTGCTTTTAATGTATGGTTTAATCTATTTTTCTATCTCGACTTTCTATGTGTGTACAAGAAATACACGGATCTATAGTAGTTAAAATTCAATTGATTTCTTCATTCTTACTGTATTTTTCCATTTCTTTCATTTACAGTAGTTAAAATTCGATTGAAACAATATTTTCTCCATTTTTACTGTATTTTTACATTTCTTTCTAACATATGATTGTTCTTCTCAATTCCCGCTATCTAACTTAATCTATGTTTTGAATATCATTCTATGTTCACGCATTCGTCCATTATTTTATTTCAAACTTTGCAAACTGCCTCATATTTATATTCTGACTTTATTTTTTTCATTTCAACCAACGTTTCTTAACGACTTGAATTTCCGGATGTGACAAAACTTCAGATTTATTTTTTCTCTTCTTAAACTATTTTTTTCTTTCTTGCTTTAAATGTGACTTAATTTATTTTTTACATCGCTGTTTCGTGTATGTACAAGAAATATACAGATCTATAGCAGTTAAAAATTTCGATTGAAACAATATTTTCTTTATTTTTACATTTCTTTCTGACAAACATTTTTTTTTCGCATTTTCCCCTATTTAACTTAATTTTGTGTGTTTGAATATCATTCTATGTTCACGATTCAGACTTTATTTTTTCATTTCATTTCAACCAACGTTTCTTAACGACTTTATATCACAAGATGTAGCAAAACTCCAGATATTCTTTTTTTTGTTTTTTCAAGTAACGTAATATTTTTTCAAAACTCACTTTCAAGTATTCCTAAAAGCTTACATTTATGAGAAATATACAGATCTGTAGTGGTAAAAATTGGACTGCAACAGTATTTTCTTTATTCCAACTTTACTTTTCTATTTCTTTTCAACAGGCGTTTCTTCATTATTATTTCTTCTTCATATGTAAGCAACTTTTCTTTCTTTCTTTTAATGTATAACTTAATAAATTTTTCTATCTTACCTTTACGTGGGTATACGAGAAATATACAGATCTATGACAGTTAAAATTCGATTGTATTAGTATTTTCTTTACTATGACTTTATTTTTTCATTTTCATTTGAGTAAAACGTTTCTTAACAACTTGATATCACAAGATGTACCAAACACTTCAGAATTTTTGTTTCCCTCACTTTCCAACTCACTTTTAAGTATTCCTAAAAACCTGCATGTATGTGAAATATTCATATTTTTCATTCTATCCTAATTTGCTATACTTTTCTTTAACTGACCCAACAGGAAAAGCATTCATTGTCAAGACATTCATTCTAAAGCATTCTTTCTTACGATAAAATTTATATTCTTTGCAATATATTTTCAGTATATTTTTTCTAAATCAACAGAAAAAAACATTCATTCTGGAGACATAGCGACCAAGTCCGTACTTCCACTAAACATCATATTCTTAGCAAACATTTTTTTCCCTACATAGCAATTTTTTAACTCACCAGAAAAGCAGGTATTCTCAACATGTAGCTAAAATATCGAATTTCTCCAAACAAATGTAATAATTTTTTAAAGAAAGACTTAGTTCTTTTCTCTGTGTAACGACTTAATCTATTTTTCGAAAAACTGTTCTGCGTTTACGTATTTTGTTTAACTTTGCTTTACACTGTACTTCGATTTTTTTTTCTTCGTAGTACTTTTTTCCTGTTTCATTCCAACAAACTTGTTTCTTTTCGACTCTATCACTCTCGCATTTTTATACAAACTTTCCTAATATCAGAAATGTAACAAAAACTTCAGATATATTTTTTAACTTTAGAATAAGTCTCACCGACATTTATTATCATGACATAAACTAAAATTTCATACTTTCCCCAAAAATAATTTTCTTAATGAGCTGCTTTTACACTTTTTTTATGTATATCCAAATATTTATTGCTAATTCACCTCGTCAAAGTCAGTATGAACACACCTAACCACATGCTTTTTTTCAATTTATTTCGCTTTACATCGAAATGCGTCAAAACTTTGCGTTTACTTCATTCACGCAACGATCACTTTTAACTTACCAGGCATTACATGTGAAACATCTGTGTTTGAGGTATTCCCCTTCATACGTTAACTTTCGTTTCCCCCTTACATTCATTTCTAAATAGGTTATCTCCATCGCATCTGTTTTTCTGATACAAGATCACACACCATTTATTTAATTACTTCAAGAACATATTAATCTTGAACATAAGGAACAGCCAATTGTATTCTAAGTATGTTTTCTCTTGATTCTTATAAAGGAACAGACAGCAAGAAGTCTCACACACTGAAACAAACATCGCCAATTTGTTGCTTTCATTGAGAGGGCGATTTTTTTTTTAATTTTAGCTTTTTATATAGTCGCAAAAATCACATGGAATAACATGAGAAAATCATTTACCTTAAAGGAACGTTTTCAGACATGTTAGAAATTTTAAAAGAGCAAAATATTTCACTTGAAAAGTTAAGGGGTACGTTTTTAAAAAGTTCATAATTGAGGAGGATTGTGTTTTTTACAACTTCATTTTATATAAGGTTAGTTTCGAGAAAGTTAAATTTCATCTAGTGTTAATCGAACAGAAGAAATATACATCAAGGAAAAGAAAACTGAAATTATACATATGCAAAGAATTTGCTACGGCTGAAGGTCCCCCGAGCGAGTTATTCAACCAATGCTCGATATTACCCATTCAAAGATGGAGGTATCAGGATGACCAAATCCCTCGTTGTTGCCTTCTTGTAGCACAATAGGTGGTGAACTTCACTAAACATGGTTCCATAATATTGGAGAAACACATTAAGGTTTACGGAGCAATTAAGCCCACGCCAGTGACATTCTTCGTTCACATACACTCACATTCAAACAGAAAAAAATATAAATGAATGACAAAAGATAATGAAATTTAAAAGTAGTCCTGAAAAGGACTGGTGTTTAGTCCTAAAAAGGACTTTTTATATTTATTAACAAAAGAACTTTTTTCTCTCATCTGGACTCTAAATTGCTCCAACGTATTCCACATTCTTGAGCTTCTACAAGAATTTTCTTCACATTAATGCTCTCGAAGAAAAAGTGAGTAATGGTGGGACGTATGAGCGATTGAAGGCGCTCACCAAAGTATTTCCCCAAAGTCTTGGGTTCAACAAGAGCAAATGCTTCGTCAAAGCATAGAGTCCATTTGTCTTCTTCTGTTTCGTTAAAGCACCTATGCCCCAGCTGATTGTTTGGCATGAGATTAGGATGCAAATGACATTCTCTGCAGTAATACACTTTTGCAATGTTTTTTCCAACCGCATCGACCAGAGCAAGTTTAAGAGCATTGGTGTCTTGATCAGATATCGTATGTTCGAGTCCGAATTTACTGCATACCAATCTCGCTGCGTCACGAAAAACTGTTCCAAACTGTAATTGTAGAATTCCGTCCCACAGCTTTTCAGAAGCATCACGAAGCGTGTTGAATTGTTCCCAGGTTAGGACACCGAAGCACAATTCAATTGCAAGGCATCATTGGAGCACGTGAACAGTTGTTGAAAGGTGTACCCAGGCCCATCAGATGAAGGTGAACAGTTCATCAACAGTTCTTTATTGATAACTTTGATTTTGTTGAGAGCGTCATATCAATGTGAGCGGTCCATGAACTTCTTGAATGTTCTAGCAGACATTGTCACGCCATATTTGGTAGGAAACAGTTTTTCTCCTTTGGTAGTGTAGCTGCGGATGTGCACTCTCACAGTTCCAGAAAAATCAGTCACTTTAGCAACTTTGTTTCCCACGAGGGACACATGATGAAGAGGCATGCTTTCTAATGAAATACCGTCAGGAGGAGGTTCGGCAAACGGATCAGGACATCCATAGTTTAAAAGCTTCCATCGTGCTTCCATTAAGCGCGGATGATCACTCACTTTTTTCTTGGCATCAGAAACATCTGAAGACGAAGAAGTTCGCTTCATGTTTAACGCAGATCGACGAAGAGTGTAGGTAACACAACGTGCACAGAATTCGAAGGCAGAGAACAGAATGAGGGAGCTGGTCTGTCCTCGGCCAAAACTGATAACAAATTGTTGTTGACGCATGCGCTTTGTTCACTGTGTGATGACGTGATTGTATAGCCACGTGATAAAGAAGCCTCTGTTATCATCTTTCTAAAGGTCAGATTTAATCGAACATCAGGTGCATTTTCGCAACGTGGAAGGTCGTGAAACCATGACTCATTCGTCTTGTTCACGCATGTGTGTTGTTCGCTTCTTGATGACGTGATTGCATAGTCACGTGATAAGAGTGACCCTGTTATCTTTCTAAATGTCAGGTTTAGACGAATATTGGGAGCATTCTTGCAACGTGGCAGTCCATGATACCATGACTCATTCGTGGGGGGTAGCATTTGTAAAAGGGATCCACATTCCAAACCTATGACGACAGGCTGAAAACCATCTCTTTTAAAAACAAAGTCCCTTGTTTGGCCTAGAGAAACTGAGGCAATGCATGAATTTTTTACAATTTCACATTCGTCATCTCTGTGAAAACCAATACAGGGATTTCCATTTTTATACTTATTAATCAAAACAAAATTGAATATTTCTCCACATACATTCTCAACAGCATCCTTGATTTCACGAAGTACTGGTATCTAAGGTTTAGCCAGCACACTCAATCCACTGAATGAGTAATGGAGATGATTATCACAGTAGGCCACATGTTGTCTAGGAATTTTATATGTTTTTCCATAAATCTTAATTTTGCTGAGATCATCACTGATATATTCTACTTCATTTTAGAGGTGGTTAAGATAATCTGTAGCTTCAGAATCAGAAAATAATTTCTCATAGGAAAAATGGAGGCCATCCTTATGATACATCTTAGAAGAATACATTTCTTCACACGAAAGAAAATATAGCAGTAATTGAAAAAAGCAGTATCTTCACACCGAGCAACGAAGCGAGAATCACGCACTCGTTAATCGTACGTCTTATCTCAAGTCTGTTTCATTTTCGCTTCGTTGCTCGGTGTGAAGATACTGCGTTTTTCAATTACTGCTATATTTTCTTTCGTCTGAAGAAATGTATTCTTCTAAGATGTATCATAAGGATGGCCTCCATTTTTCCTATGAGAAATTATTTTCTGATTCTGAAGCTACAGATTATCTTAACCACCTCTAAAATGAAGTAGAATATATCGGTGATGATCTCAGCAAAATTAAGATTTATGGAAAAACATATAAAATTCCTAGACAACATGTGGCCTACTGTGATAATCATCTCCATTACTCATTCAGTGGATTGAGTGTGCTGGCTAAACCTTAGATACCAGTACTTCGTGAAATCAAGGATGCTGTTGAGAATGTATGTGGAGAAATATTCAATTTTGTTTTGATTAATAAGTATAAAAATGGAAATCCCTGTATTGGTTTTCACAGAGATGACGAATGTGAAATTGTAAAAAATTCATGCATTGCCTCAGTTTCTCTAGGCCAAACAAGGGACTTTGTTTTTAAAAGAGATGGTTTTCAGCCTGTCGTCATAGGTTTGAAATGTGGATCCCTTTTACAAATGCTACCCCCAACGAATGAGTCATGGTATCATGGACTGCCACGTTGCAAGAATGCTCCCAATATTCGTCTAAACCTGACATTTAGAAAGATAACAGGGTCACCCTTATCACGTGACTATGCAATTACGTCATCAAGAAGCGAACAACACACATGCGTGAACAAGACGAATGAGTCATGGTTTCATGACCTTCCACGTTGCGAAAATGCACCTGATGTTCGATTAAATCTGACCTTTAGAAAGATGATAACAGAGGCTTCTTTATCACGTGGCTATACAATCACGTCATCACACAATGAACAAAGCGCATGCGTCAACAACAATTTGTTATCAGTTTTGGCCGAGGACAGACCAGCTCCCTCATTCTGTTCTCTGCCTTCGAATTCTGTGCACGTTGTGTTACCTACCTCCTCGTCGATCTGCGTTAAACATGAAGCGAACTTCTTCGTCTTCAGATGTTTCTGATGCCAAGAAAAAGTGAGTGATGATCCGCGCTTAATGGAAGCACGATGGAAGCTTTTAAACTATGGATGTCCTGATCCGTTTGCCGAACCTCCTCCTCACGGTATTTCATTAGAAAGCATGCCTCTTCATCATGTGTCCCTCGGGGGAAACAAAGTTGCTAAAGTGACTGATTTTTCTGGAACTGTGAGAGTGCACATTCGCAGCTACACTACCAAAGGAGAGAAAACTGTTTCCTACCAAATATGGCGTGACAATGTCTGCTAGAACATTCAAGAAGTTCATGGACTCGCATTGTTATGACGCTCTCAACAAAATCAAAGTTATCAATAAAGAACTGTTGATGAACTGTTCACCTTCATCTGATGGGCCTGTGTACAATTTTCAACAACTGTTCACGTGCTCCAATGATGCCTTGCAATTGAATTGTGCTTCGGTGTCCCTAACCTGGGAACAATTCAACACGCTTCGTGATGCTTCTGAAAAGCTGTGGGACGGAATTCTACAATTACAGTTTGGAACAGTTTTTCGTGACGCAGCGAGATTGGTATGCAGTAAATTCGGACTCGAACATACGATATCTGATCAAGACACCCAATGCTCTTAAACTTGCTCTGGTCGATGCGGTTGGAAAACATTGCAAAAGTGTATTACTACTGCAGAGAATGTCATTTGCATCCTAATCTCATGCCAAACAATCAGCTGGGGCATAGGTGCTTTAACGAAACAGGAAGAAGACAAATGGACTCTATGCTTTGACGAAGCATTTGCTCTTGTTGAACCCAAGACTTTGGGGAAATACTTTGGTGAGCGCCTTCAATCGCTCATACGTCCCACCATTACTCACTTTTTCTTCGAGAGCATTAATGTGAAGAAAATTCTTGTAGAAGCTCAAGAATGTGGAATACGTTGGAGCAATTTAGAGTCCAGATGAGAGAAAAAAGTTCTTTTGAGGAATAAAAAAAAAGTCCTTTTCAGGACTACTTTTAAATTTCATTATCTTTTGTCATTCATTTATATTTTTTTCTGTTTGAATGTGAGTGTATGTGAACGAAGAAGGTCACTGGCGTGGGCTTAATTGCTCCGTAAACCTTAATGTGTTTCTCCAATATTATGGAACCATGTTTGGTGAAGTTCACCACCTATTGTGCTACAAGAAGGCAACAACGAGGGATTTGGTCATCCTGATACCTCCATCTTTGAATGGGTAATACGAGCATTGGTTGAATAACTCGCTCGGGGGACCTTCAGCCGTAGCAAATTCTTTGCATATCTATAATTTCAGTTTTCTTTCCTTGATGTATATTTCTTCTGTTCGATTAACACTAGACGAAATTTAACTTTCTCGAAACTAACCTTATATAAAATGAAGTTGTAAAAAACACAATCCTCCTCAATTATGAACTTTTTAAAAACGTACCCCTTAACTTTTCAAGTGAAATATTTTGCTCTTTTAAGATTTCTAACATGTCTGAAAACGTTCCTTTAAGGTAAATGATTTTCTCATGTTATTCCATGTGATTTTTGCGACTATATAAAAAGCTAAAATCAAAAAAATCGCCCTCTCATTGAAAGCAACAAATTGGCGATGTTTGTTTCAGTGTGTGAGACTTCTTGCTGTCTGTTCCTTTATAAGAATCAAGAGAAAACATACTTAGAATACAATTGGCTGTTCTTTATGTTCAAGATTAATATGTTCTTGAAGTAATTAAATAAATGGTGTGTGATCTTGTATCAGAAAAACAGATGCGATGGAGATAACCTATTTAGAAATGAATGTAAGGGGGAAACGAAAGTTAACGTATGAAGGGGAATACCTCAAACACAGATGTTTCACATGTAATGCCTGGTAAGTTAAAAGTGATCGTTGCGTGAATGAAGTAAACGCAAAGTTTTGACGCATTTCGATGTAAAGCGAAATAAATTGAAAAAAAAGCATGTGGTTAGGTGTGTTCATACTGACTTTGACGAGGTGAATTAGCAATAAATATTTGGATATACATGAAAAAAGTGTAAAAGCAACTCATTAAGAAAATTATTTTTGGGGAAAGTATGAAATTTTAGTTTATGTCATGATAATAAATGTCGGTGAGACTTATTCTAAAGTTAAAAAATATATCTGAAGTTTTTGTTACATTTCTGATATTAGGAAAGTTTGTATAGAAATGCGAGAGTGATAGAGTCGAAAAGAAACAAGTTTGCTGGAATGAAACAGGAAAAAAGTACTACGAAGAAAAAAATCGAAGTACAGTGTAAAGCAAAGTTAAACAAAATACGTAAACGCAGAACAGTTTTTCGAAAAATAGATTAAGTCGTTACACAGAGAAAAGAACTAAGTCTTTCTTTAAAAAATTATTACATTTGTTTGGAGAAATTCGATATTTTAGCTACATGTTGAGAATAGCTGCTTTTCTGGTGAGTTAAGAAATTGCTATGTAGGGAAAAAAATGTTTGCTAAGAATATGATGTTTAGTGGAAGTACGGACTTGGTCGCTATGTCTCCAGAATGAATGTTTTTTTCTGTTGATTTAGAAAAATATACTGAAAATATATTGCAAAGAATATAAATTTTATCGTAAGAAAGAATGCTTTAGAATGAATGTCTTGACAATGAATGCTTTTCCTGTTGGGTCAGTTAAAGAAAAGTATAGCAAATTAGGATAGAATGAAAAAATATGAATATTTCACATACATGCAGGTTTTTTAGGAATACTTAAAAGTGAGTTGGAAAGTAAGGGAAACAAAAATTCTGAAGTGTTTGGTACATCTTGTGATATCAAGTTGTTAAGAAACGTTTTACTCAAATGAAATGAAAAATAAAGTCATAGTAAAGAAAATACTAATACAATCGAATTTTAACTGTCATAGATCTGTATATTTCTCGTATACCCACGTAAAGGTAAGATAGAAAAATTTATTAAGTTATACATTAAAAGAAAGAAAGAAAAGTTGCTTACATATGAAGAAGAAATAATAATGAAGAAACGCCTGTTGAAAAGAAATAGAAAAGTAAAGTTGGAATAAAGAAAATACTGTTGCAGTCCAATTTTTACCACTACAGATCTGTATATTTCTCATAAATGTAAGCTTTTAGGAATACTTAAAAGTGAGTTTTGAAAAATATTACGTTACTTGAAAAAACAAAAAAAGAATATCTGAAGTTTTGCTACATCTTGTGATATAAAGTCGTTAAGAAACGTTGGTTGAAATGAAATGAAAAAATAAAGTCTGAATCGTGAACATAGAATGATATTCAAACACACAAAATTAAGTTAAATAGGGGAAAATGCGAAAAAAATGTTTGTCAGAAAGAAATGTAAAAATAAAGAAAATATTGTTTCAATCGAATTTTTAACTGCTATAGATCTGTATATTTCTTGTACATACACGAAACAGCGATGTAAAAAATAAATTAAGTCACATTTAAAGCAAGAAAGAAAAAATAGTTCAAGAGGAGAAAAATAAATCTGAAGTTTTGTCACATCCGGAAATTCAAGTCGTTAAGAAACGTTGGTTGAAATGAAAAAAATAAAGTCAGAATATAAAAATGAGGCAGTTTGCAAAGTTTGAAATAAAATAATGGACGAATGCGTGAACATAGAATGATATTCAAAACATAGATTAAGTTAGATAGCGGGAATTGAGAAGAACAATCATATATTAGAAAGAAATGTAAAAATACAGTAAAAATGGAGAAAATATTGTTTCAATCGAATTTTAACTACTGTAAATGAAAGAAATGGAAAAATACAGTAAGAATGAAGAAATCAATTGAATTTTAACTACTATAGATCCGTGTATTTCTTGTACACACATAGAAAGTCGAGATAGAAAAATAGATTAAACCATACATTAAAAGCAAGTAAGAAAAAACAGTTTCAGAGGGAAAAAATTAAAAATCTGAAGTTTCGTCACATCTTGTAGAACAGATATCAAGTCGTTAAGAAACGTTGGTTGAAATTAAATGGAAAAATACAGTAAGAATGAAGTGTAAAGTTAGAAAAAAAGACAATGGACGAATACGTGAACATAGAATGATATTCAAAAACACAAAATTAAGTTAAATATGGGGAAAATGTGAAAAAAAAAATGTTTGTCCGAAAGAAATGTAAAAATAAAGAAAATACTGTTTCAATCGAATGTTTAACTGCTATAGATCTGTATATTTCTCGTACATACACGAAACAGCGATGTAAAAAATAAATTAAGTCACATTTAAAGCAAGTAAGAAAAAATAGTTTAAGAGGGGAAAAAATAAAGTCAGAATATAAGTATGAGGCAGTTAGCAAAGTTTGAAATAAAATAATGGACGAATACGCGGACATAGAATGATATTCAAAACATAGATTAAGTTAGATAGCGGGAATTGAGAAGAAAAAACGTCTGTTAGAAAGAAATGTAAGAATGGAGAAAATATTGTTTCAATCGAATTTTAACTACTATAGATCCGTGTATTTCTTGTACACATATAGAAAAGTCGAGATAGAAAAATAGATTAAACCATACATTAAAAGCAAGTAAGAAAAAAAAACAGTTTCAGAGGGAAAAAATTAAAAATCTGAAGTTTTGTCACATCTTGTGGAACAGATATCAAGTCGTTAAGAAACGTATGTTGGTTTAAATCTGAAAAAAAGATACTGTTACGAACGAGTTTTATGTATATCTGCTATAGATCTGTATATTTCTTGCGCAAACATGAAACAGCTATATAGAAAACCAGATAAAGTCGTACATTAAAAGCAAGTAAGAAAAGTTCTTTGCGTAGGAAAAAGAAATAATAATGAAGAAACGTTTGCTTGTTTAAATCAGAAAAAATAAAGCCTCGATAAAAGTAGTTGTTAGATTGAAAAGTAATAAAATAAAATTATGATGGTACATCGAGAAGTTTAACGAGTATGCAAGCATTTAGAATAAAAAAGTAGATTAAGATAATGCATTAAAAGGTACATTTCACTGATTAATCATAAAAGAAAATACGAAAACATAAAAAAATATTTTAATTATGTATAAAACATTGCGGCTTTTATGGCGGAAAAAGGTACATTGTTAAGAAATGTAACAGAAAATGCCATGAACACGTAAGTACATTAATAAACAATCGTGTTTTAAGATTATGTCTGCAGCACAAAACTTTGGGAAACGTCTTTATGTTGGTACGTCCGTTTAAAAAGCGTGAAATCTCCTCAAAGAAAATCAAAAAATAAAATCGTTACGTTGAAAAATTATCTATATAAAATGGGAAATTATGGAGGAAAAATAAGGAATAAATTCGTTGCAAAATGATCAAGTTATTGAAAAAATAATCAGACTTGGAGCTTAATGTGTCTAACAGAATCTAAAATGACGTCAACCTCCTTCTTGTATTCATCGTAAGACGGCCAACTGCAAATCCCCTCAGGCAGTCTTTCCCCATACGCAACCACATGTCTTAATCCTTTCGACCAACCCTACCAACGATTTGGTGGCCGAATTAGTAGAGCATTTGACTTCCACGCAAACGGCCCGAGTTCGAATCCAATTGGTTCCAAACATGGTCGTCGCTTTTTTCCGATAATAAATCCATGGTTGAAAAAAATTTCCCGAGTTCACTTACAATTAAATTTGAATTGGGAAATTCCAAAAAAAAAATAAAAATGGCGGAGAAATTTCCCAAAGAATTAAAAATGGCTTCGTGAAGGTGAAGTCATGCAGTAAAAAATGGCGGACGACCACCGTTGCCACCGGAAGAAATGTTTCTTCGTCAACGACGACCACGTGAAGGTGACGTCATGCAGAAAAAATGGCGGACGCCCACCGTTGCCACCGGAAGAAAAGTTTCCCCACGGGAAGCGCATCCGTGACGTCACTTCCGGAATTGACCACGCCCGTCTGTGACATCACTTCCGCCGCCCAAGTCCCCCCCTTCTACTGCCAGTGCCGTATGACAGAGATTGGTTTATACTGTATGACACCATAACATTTCCGCAGTTTCGTATTTTCTTATTTACGATATTTTTCAAGGTCTACAAATTACAGCTAAACAATTTCCTGCGGGTATGTGAAAACCCAGGAAACTTGTCAGGGTGGGGTGGAGGGGGTGAGGGGGTTAATACCCAAACTGTAAAATATGAAGAATTTCGTCCGATTAGAAAATTTCCAGCATTTACAAGCTACAACTCGACACATTATCTGAGCGCATGTGCTGCCTCAAGAAACCCGCTGTCGGGCCATAATCCACCCCCGATATGTTTCCTGAGTTTGCACGTATCCGAAAAAAAATTAAAGTTGTAGTTTGTAAATGCTGAAAATCTCACGGCTGGGCTACAAATTCTTTATATTTTCAGTGTAAAGCCCCCCCCCCCCCCCCCTTACACACACACACAGGTTTGCTGCATTAGCTCATGCCCTCAGATAATGTGTCGAGTTGTAGCTTGTAAATGCTGAAAATCTCCCGATCGGACGAGAAATACTTCATATTTTACACTTTTGGTATGACCCCCCTCCCCATAGGTTTACTGAGTAGGCACATCATGCCCTCATGTGTCGAGTTGTACGTAGCTTGTAAATGCTGAAAACTCCCGATCGGAACATAAATGCTTTATATTTTGCACTTTTGTTACTCCCCCCCCCTCCGACGGGTTTCCTGAGAGATAATTTGCAGACTTGTAGTTTGAAAACCTTGAAATCCTTTGCTGAAATGTAGATCATAAACATTTTTTTAAATAATAAATTACATTAATTATCGCAATTAAGAAAAGACGAAATTACGGAAACTTTATATGACTCAGATAACCAACCTCTGGGGGTCGTGGGCATGAAGCGGTCAAAAACGCAATTTTTATACGGCCCCTTAAAATTTTGTGGCCAGTTTTCCTACACCCAAGTTGTTTGGCTGCATCTTGTTTTAAACAGCGTGGAAATGGAAATGATGACCAGGAAATCTCCCCCACGTTTTATATTTTGTGTCAAATGCAATTTGTGCATGGTCCCTGACTGAAAAACGTGGGCCGCCCCGGTGGCGCAGTGGTCTAAGCGATGGCCCCTAGAAAAATATTACAAACGTGACATGTTATGTAAATATTTAGTGCCTATAAGTAAAAGTGCAGCATTATTAAAAAATCCCACCTTAGGGTCCTTTCTGAACACAACAATTCTCGCTTGGCTTACATAGAACGTTTTCCCGAAATTTGTTTGGAGTTCCCATTTCAATTCAATTCTCAGTATAGGCCATGAAACAGCAATCCTTACTCCCCCCCCCCCCCGTCCCTTGAACTTCTGTGGCTTGTTGCCCGAAGTATGAACCGGCATGAAAATTCAGACAAACAAATGAGCTCCTTCCCGTCGTTAGGCACCTTGGAAAAGAGCCACACATCATTTGGAAACTTCGAAAACTGCCACACATTCAAAGTGTTTCTCGGAGGAACAGCAATTTATGCCCAGCCCCTTAATGAAAAACGTGCGGCAGTTTTCCTGTGTAGCTGTTTTCCTGCACGCCCTCCACACTAGGTAAATAATGAAAGTATGTCCCCCCGACTCCCACCACCCAACATTCCAACAGTATGTCAAATCGACTTATTAGTATGCCCATGATGACAATCAAAACGCCCATCTCGGACTTTTTTTCCGCGTTTATCAACAGTCTCGGACTTTTTTTACCTGGATTCAATTAATACTTACGTCGATGGAGTTTCCAATTCAATTTTCATTTTCAAGTGACAATAGTATTTTGTTGCGCATGTCAGATTTTCACAATAATTCCGTTAGAAAGGTGATGTGGCAAAAAAAAAAAAAAAAAAAAGAAAAAAAGAAACTGTACGGCCCCTGAAGTTTGTGTGGCTACTTGCTGGTTTAATCTGCTGACCGGGTGTTCGTTGTTGTTCCCGTCCTCCGAAAGCACAGAGCCTGCTGTAAATGTTTCTTTTTACAGTAGGCACTCCAGAAGTTAATCCTTAGTCACACATATATGCCACATGTTGGGGCTTAAAACCGCTCTGTAACAAAATGTTTGTCCTCCACCGCCTGTGCGGGAGGAATACAAAAATATGTCATGCCTGTCGGTGTTTCTTCCGACAGAAAACTATTGTGGAACACATTAGATGCTTAGTCTTCAGGGCATGTTAGCAATCCAATTAGTTTCACCGTTCACGCGGTCTACCGCGTGAACGGTGACCTTTTAATGGTTTAGAAAGCTGGATACTTTCCGATTTCATAACAACAAAGTCGTTCTGCAAAAATAATAATAAATGAACTCAGTGGGCTATAAGTAGTCGCCCATTATTAATTTAGGGCCACTGGTTCCAGGGAAGAGAAAGAGCCAGTGCCGTAAGACAAACACAACATCCATGTCTCACGGGATTCGAACCCGGACGAATGATCACAAGCCAACGCTTAGACCACTGCGCCACCGGGAAGGCGAACGTTATTCAATTCATAAAGTTTACATGACACGTCAAGTTACTAATATTGTGCTTTTATCGTGGCACTAAACATAAAATTCATAACCCATAAATTAATATGTGCCTGAATAAAAGCGCAATATTATGAACTACCCATACAATGCAAACATTATTAATATGAGCAACCTTGTAAAATTGGGAAAGTCCCACATTTTATTATTAATGTTTTGTTCCTGAGAAAAAGTGTGACATCATTATTAACTTATAAATCTTACTAACATGGGTCACACATTGCTGATATGGCCCAGGACTTTGTTCATGTAACTAATGCCCGAGTAAAAGTGAAACATTTTAAACTTTACTAGTTAGGGCCTAATGGTACTTTTGCGGGGCCCAAGGCGAAATTTCATTGCATTGTCTAGAGGAAAAAACAACTCATATTTTAATAAAATCGTTACGTGACGAAAGTATTCCGTACAGCCAACGACACATACACACACGAAAAGCATCATAAAGAACATACATGGCCCAATCCCTGTGCCCCCGTTTTCGGAGAAGTTAAAAATTACTTCTAAGTAAACGAACAAATATAAGTATAATTTAGGCTAATAGTGGATTATCACATTCGACACTTGTGCTGTTCAGTGAAAGATTTGGAGTTACCAGGGCCCAGAGCACAGCATCAGTAATTTAGGGGACCCTTCACTTTGCCCGTCATCCTTGAGAAATGAAGCCTTTTTGTTTTTAAAGTTCAGTTTTAGCTTTAGACAGGGCTTAAATTTATGCACGGGCCTAGAGGACCCAATCCCTGAGCCCCCGTTTTCGGAGAAGTTAAAAATTACTTCTAAGTAAACGAACAAATATAAGTATAATTTAGGCTAATAGTGGATTGTCATATTCGACATTTGTGCTGTTCAGTGAAATATTTGGAGTTACCAGGGCCCCCCGAGCACAGCATCAGTAATTTAGGGGACCCTTCACTTTGCCCGTCATCCTTGAGAAATTGAGCCTTTTTTTTTTAAAGTTCAGTTTTAGCTTTAGACAGGGCTTAATTTATGCACGGGCCTAGAGGACCCAATCCCTGAGCCCCCGTTTTTGGAGAAGTTAAAAATTACTTCTAAGTAAACGAACAAATATAAGTATAATTTAGGCTAATAGTGGTTTGTCACATTCGACATTGGTGCTGTTCAGTGAAAGATTTGGAGTTACCAGGGCCCTGAGCACAGCATCAGTAATTTAAGGGACCCTTCACTTTGCCCGTCATCCATGAGAAATAAAGCCTTTTTTTTTATAGTTCAGTTTTAGCTTTAGACAGGGCTTAATTTATGCACGGGCCTAGAGGGCCCAATCCTTGAGCCCCCGTTTTCGGAGAAGTTAAAAATTACTTCTAAGTAAACGAACAAATATAAGTATAATTTAGGCTAACAGTGGATTGTCACTTTCGACATTGGTGCTGTACAGTGAAAGATTTGGAGTTACCAGGGCCCAGAGCAGAGCATCAGTAATTTTGGGGACCCTTCACTTTTCCCGTCATCCTTGAGAAATGAAGCCTTTTTTTTTTTTATGTTCAGCTGTAGCTTTAGGCAGGGCCTCATTTATGCCCTGGCACACAAGGCCCAATCCTTGAACCCCCATTTTTAGAGAGATTAAAAATTACTTCTCAGTAGACGAATACAATAGAAGTATAATTTACGCTAACAGTGCGCTGCCACATTTGGCGTCGGTGCTGCTGAGACCCACTCGTATTTATTTTAGTAATGTCATTCAATAAAAAAAAGTACGCAACTTTAGGGTTTCAACGTGTGGTTTTTATTATTCTAACAATTAATTAAGGGGACACGTGCTGATAACTTAGAAATAAAATGAGTATATGAATACACACTCGTACACACAAATGTGTTTATCGATAAAGCACAAATGTATTTATTGCTGTTTAATGCTTTGCCATTGTGAGGGAAAACGATAGTCTCTAAACAGACACGAAGAGTATCATGAAAACTAACGGAACCAACCGCCGCGATCAGACTAGGAAATACGTCACACGATGTTGCTTCCTTTCCGGAACAACATTTTCGCGAGAAAAACCTACTTACCTAACACGACCGAGCAGCCAGGAAGTTTCGTCATTTTACTCCCCCTTCCGTGACACCGTTCTTCCTAGCAGACGCCACTAGACAGGTTGTGCGGTGAAAGCAACTTACGTTCAGCGGGAAACTTAACATGGCGGCTCGCGTTCGCTGCCGTTGAGAGTGAGTTTACTTTGGAGCGCTAAAAAGAGATAAAAAAGCTTTATATTCCAATTTGTTTTCGTGTGATGTTTCATTCCTCTGTTCTGAAGTTTGTATCCATGCCACTTTTGGAAGATTCCGTCAAGAAATAAAGGAGCAAAGTAACGGAGAAGTTGGTTAAGTTAGAGACCACTGATACCGTGTGGTTACTTGTTTTTATGTTTTGGGCATTTTACTTTGCATGGGTATTTTTGTTATGTTTTTGGTTATTTTATTTTCTGTGGTGGTTGTAATGTCGACAGGATGAAAAGGGAAAACTGTGGACAGTCACGATGCCTACTTGCTTATAATTTTTTTTTTCAATAAAGCACATGATTTTGTATTGATTTATACCACTTACTCATTAAGCGACTACAGGTTTCTTTAAATAAGAACTTTTTCTTAGAGCCTTCAGTTTCCTCTACCTAGCTTTTTCGGCTCCGCAATTTCTTTTCTTGGTTTTAGAATATTTTCCTTATAATTAATCTATTTTCTCATGCAAACTCTTTATGTAAGGTATGTCTATTCTATCAATGTATTTTGCAATTATACGTGAAGCCCTGTTGCTTAAGTAAAAAAAATATTTCCAACTGAAACAACGCAGTTCAGATATTTTCCCGCTGTTAACTCAAAGAATGAAAGCAAAGACAACAAATCTGTGCAATGGTTGAGGCATGAGACAGTACTTACTGGTAACCAGGCAAAGTTTTAAGGAAGAATGAGCTTAGGAATTTCTAACTGCAACAAAAAAGATCATCCGCACTGTATTCCTCCCCATCCCCTAGTGCCGGCCTTTGGACGTCTTGAAAGAGAAGTCTTAAGGACACATCTGTATCGTAATTGCCAGAGAGTTCGCGACAATCTTCTGGTGTCGTAGTAGAAAAAGACACTTCCTACTTTGCCTAAATTGTTTGGATGTAATGCCAACGAACAAATTTTGCTCTGGCATTAGATTTCTGTTGCTTTTGATGGAATACTTTTCCCCTGGGGTTCACCGCTTTCAGTATAGTCTTCAGGACAAACGGCAATACACCCCAACGTAAAACACCAATTTCACGGCAATTAACTACAATTAGCGAAAGAGAAGGGCGGTACAGGAAATAAGTCGAACGAGACAGATCCGAAATTAGAAAGTCGGGGGAAGGTGTTGCATGAAAAACTGTGTTTGGCTTACAGACCACTTGGCACGTACGGACGTAGGTTTTTTTTAATACGTTACGAGGTAAACAAATTGTCTTTTCAGTGTAACAATTTTCTTTCATACGCATGGTGCAGCACAGAAAAAAACTTGAATTTATTTTTGAGAATTAGCATGACGCCTACCGGCCCAGAGCACAGCGGCCCAGTCTGCGCCTGGTGCCGCCTCCGGAACCTGACGCCCGGGTTCTTCGCATCCGTTGATCCCCCGCTTGGAGCGTCCTTGCTGTAAAATACATGTACCTCTGCGACTTTTTAAGAGAAATTTCTTATGATTCTACCCTTTACTAAAATGTGCTGGTATTTTTCACTAATTGAATTATACCTTTTACTAACGTGTATTTGAATTTTTCAAGAATGTAATTCCTCCGAAGATGCAAGAATGTAAAACACAACGCAAAATTAAAAAATAAAAATAAAAAATAGCATGTCAAAAACATTAGATGTCAAAAAGTAATCCAAAATGTGAAACAAATAAAAATTTAAAATGCAATCACAAGTCACAAGCATTACAAAAATGCGAAACGCTATGTAACAAGTACAACACAAAATAAAATAAATGCCAAAACATAAAAAAATGCACACGCTATGGAAAATGTACAAAATAAAATAAATGCCATATTCATAAGGATTTCATGACAAGTCAAGTTTAAAATGAGCTTTTACTTAGGCTTTAAACAATAATTATTAGCCTCTATACCTTTTTAAGTCTTTAATAAGTGCAACATCATTAACCTGACTTGTCATCAAACATTATCAATATGACCATGGCATACAATCACTTAAAAGACTTGTTAATGGATGAATTGAGGAATCACCAAGTTCAGCAGGTGAAAGTTAATGGCTGTTTATAGTTTTGTACTCGAGTAAAAGCGCAACACAATAAACTTGACTTTCTCTAAAAATTTTATGTATATGAGCACGGTTGATTGAAAACTGATAAAAAGGCTTAAGGCCTGTTTATTAATTTTTGTGCCTCAGTCAAAACGCAGTACCTTGGCATGTTATCGAAACCTTATGAATACGTCGGACTAAAAATTCCTAAAAAAGGTTGCGCCTAAGGTCTTGTAACTAAAATTTTGTGACAGAGTAAAACTGCAACATTAATAACTTGACATGTTATGTTAACGTTGTGAATATGAGCAAGGCGGATTAAAGATTTCAAGAACTAGCCTTTGAGATTAATGTGTTGTAGATGAGTAAAAATGTAACATTATCTTTGATTTTCTATATAAACCAAACTACGTGCTGAAATGGCCCAACTGTATATACGTATACTTCAACCATATACCGAAGCGCTGACAAGGTGAAAACAAAAGTGCAATTTTGTACGATACTTTAACATTTTATGGCCAGCCTACATGGAAGTGGACAACTCGCAATCTTTTTTTAGTTGGGGTTTAACGACCACCGTGATCAATTCAGTGGGCTATAAGCAGTCGGACGTTCCTAATTTTGGGCCACTGGTTCCTGGGAAGGGGGACAGAAAGTGCCAGAAGTCAATCACAACGTCCATGACTCACCGGCATTTGAACCAGGATCCTTCTCGACAAGTGGTCAGAAGCCAGCGCTTAGATCACTCCGCCGCCGTAGCGGCACACGTTGAAATGTATTTTTCATACGGTCCCAAACGCTCTTATGGACATACTAGATTGAACTGGACGCAAAGAAATCATTAATATAATTTGTACTAGCAGGGATACCAGTTATTTGCCAGGTACATATTACTATTTGTAGAAACACCGAGTTCAGAGGGTGAAAGTTAGGGAATGAAAAAGGTATTTGTGCAATTTTCCAGTAAACTTATTTCAAATTTTTTGATTGAGTTAATTTAATTTTGCGAAACAAAAAAGAAAGAAAAAAGGAATAGGAATACTTAACCTACTAGGAGACATCTATAAAACTGCCGTACATCTGGCGTGCGCTTCTCTGAATCCCGCGACACAGAAATGCAATGTACCTATGTGATGTCGCATGCGTACGACTTCACATTGGCATTGATCATATTTTTCTTACCGTTTTGAATTTTGAATATCTGGAACTCTCTGTTTACATTACATTATATTTCTTCCTGATAAGCCGCTCGTTGGTAGTGAAAGCTAAACTATATTGATTTGTGTTTTTAATACACCATTAAACGCATATTTTTGCACATTATTGTTATCTACAGTCTCTAACTTAGACCATAGGCTAGTTAGTTGATGGTTTATGGTGCAAGGCCCACAAAGGGCCAAAGAGCGCCTTAGAACGAAAATAGAGCATTGGACTGCTGAATTGTGTTACAGATCTTAAAAGTAAAAAACGGAACTTTTTACGAAAATTTTGTATGGGCCCCCTTGACCGCGGGCCCCGACCCCTTCCAAACACCGTCTATCGTCTAAGTTAGATAACCATGAGATAGTATACCAAATTTGGTGGTTCTAAATTGAAAACTGTTGATTCTACGAAATTTTTATGAGGAGAAGGGGCTCTCACCCTCGGGCTCCAACCCCTTCCAAAAACCGTCTAGCGTCTAAGTTAGAGTTTCATGATACCAAATTTGATGGTTCTGAATTCAAAACTGTAGATTTTACGGAAATTGTGTATGTGGGGGCGGGCTCTAACCCCCGAGCCTTGACCCGTTCCAAAAACCGTCGACCGTCTAAGTTAGAGGACCATGACATAGTATACCAAATTTGGTGGTTCTAAACTGAAAACTGTAGATTTTACGAAAATTTTGTATGTGGGAGGCTTTTACCCCCCGGGCCTTGACCTATTCCAAAAAACCGTCTAGCGTCTAAGTTAGAGTACCATGAGATAGTATACCAGTTCTAGTGTTTCTGAATTGAAAACTGTAGTTTTAAAAAAAATTTCATGTGTGTGTGGGGGGGGGGGGGCTGACCCCTGGACCTTAACCCGTTCCAAAAACCGTCTCCCGTCTAAGTTAAAGTTTAATGATACCAAATTTGGTGGTTCTAAATTGAATACTATAGATTTAACGAAAATTTTGTACCTGGGGGCTCTTACCCCCGGGTCTTGACCCGTTCCAAAAACCGTTGACCGTCTAAGTTAGAGTACCATGACATAGTATACCAAATTTGGTGGTTCTAAACTGAAAACTGTAGATTTTACGAAAATTTTGTATGTGGGGGGACTTTTACCCCCGGGCCTTGACCTATTCCAAAAACCGCCTGACCATCACTCGCCTCTCAACTTCCGTCATCTGGTCTTCACATCACTGGGTTAAACCTGCCACGCTTCATCTGCCAGCCTCTTTGGGTGGCATCCAGCTTCCTGATCCAGCTTTCCTTTATAAGACACATCGCATTATTCATTTCATTCGCCTTGCCACTTCAACTGTTCCGTCCCTTACCACTACCTTGAATGTTCTAGCTTCTTCCCGTGACCCATCTTTCACCTTCCTACTGTTTCTGAAGATGGATGCATACTCTCTTCTCCCGTCCCACCTCCATCCTGTCCTGCGAGAGGGCCTTTCTCTCTTTCGTTTGCTTCCTCTTCTCCGTTCATTTCCTTCTTCAACTCTTGATCTCCTAGATGAACCTCTCTTCTTCTCTTCTCTTATTCACCCTCCTAACCTCCCTTACTTTTACTTTCCTCATTGGATCCGCTCTGGTGTGATAACTGTCCGTTCTCTCGTAACTTCTGATCTAACCTGGAGACCTCTTTCTTCCCTGTTTCTATCTCCAACCATTACTCTTGCTAACGAATATCTTCTTCTTCACACAGCGCTTTGGAGCCTCTTTCCACTCCTCGCTTCACCTGATGGTCTCTTCTCGGTCCCCTCTGCTCCTCTTTCCCTACCGTTCTTTCTCCTCATTCGTAGCTCCCCGGTTCTAGTTACTTCTCTCTCCTCTTCTTCTCTTTATTGGCTTCTTCTTTCTCCTCCCGCACTTCCACTTTCTGTTCATTCTGCTCCTCCTTCTCTTCTCCCCGCCATCTGGACAGCATCTACCTCTGCCCTTTCCTCCCCTCTTGAACTCAATGTCCATTGGCAATTTCTTCACCTTCGTCTCCCCGCCCCATCAGTACTGTTTCGCATGACCCTTCTCACCTCTCCGCAGTGCTCCTTTTGCCCTGAAGTCAGCGACGTCCAACATCAATACCTATTCTGCCCCGTTCTCCTGCCAGTCCTAAACACAGCATTTCGTCTTGCTGATCGAATTTGTGCTCGATCGTTACCATTTCTTGCATATGCTTGGCTACTCCAAACAAAGCATCCACCTACTCTCTTGCCTCCTGTGTGCCGTTACATTTTTCTTCTTGTGAAGTTCACTGTCTATGCTTTCCATCTTCAACAACGCTTCCCTGCTCTTATTCCACCTCCTCAGGAGGCAAGTGCTATCATTCGGAGACGCTTCCTAGCACGGTTAACCACACGCCTCCAAATGGAGCACTCTCGTGCTGCCTTAACAAACACCGATAGCGTTTTCAATCCACTTGGGCCCAATCGGCTGGGTGGTTCCATATAAACAATTTGCAGTTACATCTCAACCTATAAGTGGGATTTTTGTTGTCGCCCACGTTCACTGTAACAAATCATGTTTTTACGTATTAATTTTGGTGCTTCGCTATTTGTGATTTTTCTGTTTTAATGTGCCATTGAAGATAGCTCACCATGTTTCCCATGTTCTCTTCGATAATGTTGGGTTTTATGTTGTTGTATATAATTCTTCCTTCTGCACAGTTTGCTGCCTAAGCAATGTCCCCTTCATTATGTTGAATATTTTTTTAACATATTAGTCACTGTGTGTATAATTTAATGTAACAAGATGCCCTTCTGAGTACATTTAGCGTTATTTCCCCTTGTCACTGAATACTTCTGTACATATGTTGTAAATTTTGAATGTAGCATCACTGTTGCATTTCTGTGAATTAGTACCTAGTGTTTAATCTTTAGTATGGTAGTAATGCTTAATTGGAATTTGTGCATAGTATAGAATCATGTCTTGCCCTGTCTACAATACTGTAGGTAAACATTTTCGTTTGTATCGCTCGTGCTTTATTGTCTGCCTCTCCTTCGCCCTACGTGGCGAAATAATTTTTTTGTTTATGATTTTAACTATATTTTGTTTTACGTTTCACTGGAACTTTCCAGCTGATGTATATACCTCTGTATTTATTGGCAGAATTCCATTGTCATGTACATAGAAATGTTATTTTACTGAAGAATAAAGGCAATTTTGAAATGTAGATTTTAAGAATTTTTTTATGAGGGGGGCCTTGACCCCCCGGGTTCCAACCCCTTCCAAAAACCGTCTAGCGTCTAAGTTAGAATTTTCATGATACCAAATTTGTTGGTTCTGAATTGAAGACTAGATTCTATGAAAATTTTGTGGGGGGGGGGGCTCTAACCCCCTGGGCCTTGACCCGTTCCAAAAACCGTCTACCGTCTTATATTTTTAGTGCCAAAGAAAGAACGTAATATTCCTATCCTGTCTGAGTGTCCAAACCTTATAAATTTGATCAGGGCGAAAGACTTTCGAAATCGTACGATTTCCTGCATTCGTTTTGTATGTAAACAAAATCTGTAAACGCGACGAATTGACGTAGTCGACGAATTTGTCCACGACGAATTGCGCTCGACGAATTGACGCGCGACGAATTGACGCCCGAAGAATCGTCGCAGTCGACGAATTGGCGCACGCTACGAATTGACGTATAATTGAAAATGGGCGAAATGGGGTCAAAGGTCAGGCAGGGAATAAGAGCGGGATTTATTCCATTGCCCTTATGCGTCATAACTTGCGTAAAAATGGTTCGATTTCGATGAAATTTTAGTATATGGTAAGGACCCACATGGGGACGAACCCTATTGAAAATGGGCGAAATGGGGTCAAAGGTCAGGACATAAAAGCGGGATCCATTCCATTGCCTTTATGCATCATAACATGCGTAAATATGGTTCGATTTCGATGAAATTTTAGAATGTGGTAGGGAACCACCTGGGCACGAAACCTATTGAAAATGGACGAAATGGGGTCAAAGGTCAGGACACTGGAGTGGGATCCATTCCATTGCTCTTATGCATCATAACTTACCTAAAATGCTTGGATTGCGACAAAACTTTATCATGTTGTTCCGGAGGTATAGTGAACCGGTTCTGTTGAATATCATCAAAATGGGGCGAAGGTCAGGACACAGGAGAGAGATTTATTCGCCAGCCAATATCCACATAACTTGAATAATAATGTCTGGTATGTTGGAAAGCGTATCATAATCAATGCATTGCATGATTTTACTATCTTGTTTTATTAAAGTCCAGGTACCTGCTCCATACATAACCACTGGCAGGACACATTAATTAAACATTTTTCTTTTACGACATAATGGCATACTGCTCTTAGAAATTTTACTGTTTCTTTTAAAAGCTCCCCATCCAAGTTTTATACGTCAATTAATTTCTCCATCAATGTGACCCTCACTTGATATCTGCTGCCCAAAATAAATGCAGGTATCGTATCAGTCGTCTCAAGTTTTTCTTCATCAGTCGATAAATCTTCGTTTCTTGAAAAAGCATTGTATTAATATATCACTTTTGTCTTCTGAAAGTGCATTTTTAATCCCACTTCTTTACTTTCGTCAACAAGTTCTTGAATTATACTCTGCAGATCTGATGGGATAGTTGTCAAAATGACTACGTCATCAGCAAAGCGAAGGTGAGTTAAATAATTTCCATTAATATTTACCTTTTGTTTTCCCAGTTCAATGATAAAAAGACATTCTGCAATGTGGCATTAAAAGAGTTTGGGTGATATGGTGTCGCCTTGTCTCACTCCTTTTCCAATTTTTTTGTGCTGCATCATCAAATATCTGAACCTTTGCACTTGCATTTTCATTGATGTTATTAATAATGCTAATGTATGCATCTTCGATACCGCAGGATTTCAAAACAATTGTAACTGCCGATAGTTTCACGGCATCGAAGGCCTTTTCATAATCAATGAAAGCTATGAATAATGAGAGTTCATATTATCTTGTCCTTTCAATTAGTTCTCTCGGTAAATGGATATGATCTGCAGTGCCAGAGCTACTCCTCAATCCAGCTTGTTCTCTTGGTTGAGCCATGTATAGTGTTGCCTTCAAGTGATGTGAAAGAACCTTAGTAAAGATTTTATAATCCATTGATAGGAAGCTGATGGGCCTGTAGTTCCTGAGAGTCCTCAACGTCCCCTTTCTTATGTAGCAGGATCATTGTAGCATTGTTTTAATACTCAGGAATCTTCCTTTCATTGGGACATTTGGTAAAAACTTGGGCGAGAGTAGTTTCAAATTTCTCTACTTGCTTCTAGTATAATGTCCATGGTAATTCCATCTTCTGCTGCAGCTCTTCCAAGTTTCGTGTTTTAATTGCATGTGTAACTTCTGCAGGGAGAACTGGTGTGACAACTGTCGTGATGTCTGGAGTAGATGTATTATCCCTTTCATACAGTTTTGAGTAGCAATCTTTCACCCTAGTCAAAATATCGCTTCTATTTCTTGTTACAGTGCCACCTTCTTTTCTCAGAGCCATAATCTGTTTTCTTCTCTTACAGAGATGTCCCTTTGCTCTCTTCAGGCTTTGGTTATTTTCAATTGCTTTTCTCATTATTTCACAATTGAATTTCCTTATGTCTACAGTAATACTTTTCCGGACTGTCTTGTATAGATCTATATACACTGGCGGAAATTGAAAGAAGAACACCGAGAAGGAGACGTTTGATACCAACGAAATTTATACAGCATAATAACGGAATACAGAGGATAACGTGATCAAAATATTATGTCAAAATACAGCTGTATTTGCTGGTAAACTGAAAAATAACATTTCCATGAAACACGGTTAGTACGAGGTTGAACCGCCATGAACTGCGTCACACTGCGCAATTCTGGCATGGAGTCTGTCGTACAGATGTTGGATGTAAGTTTGGGGTATTGAGTTCCAAGCATCCTCAACCTGGACGCGTAAATCGGGGATGGTCGTGGCTGGCCGTAGAGACCGGATAAGTCGTTGTCCCATAAAATCCCACACGTGCTCAGATGGAGACCAACCCGGTGAACGTGCAGGCCATGGAAGTTGCCTCACACCCTGAAGTGCATGTTGCGTTGCACGTGCCGTGTGTGGGCGTGCGTTATCTTGCTGGAAAACACCACGATGGACCGACCTTTCAAATGGCACAACAACGGGCTGAATGATCTTGTTGATGTAGGAGGTGCTGTTTAACGTACCCGGTACAAACACTAGTTGTGTACGGGAGTGATAGCTGATCGCTCCCCACACCAGGAGACAAGGTTTAGGCCCTGTGTGTCGCTTGCGGATGCAAGAAGGGTCGAGACGATCCCCAGTGCGTCTGCAAACACGCATACGGCCATCGGAGGCTCCGAAGCAAAATCTGCTTTCATCGCTGAACACAACAGATCGTCATTGCGTTCTCCAGTGCAGATGTTGGCGACACCACTGCATCCGTTCCTGACGGTGGGCTGGAGTCAGAGCTACACATGCCAGAGGCACACGTGCACGTAGTTAGTCCTGCATCCAGTAGACGGTTGCGGATTGTTCGCACAGTCACCTCAGGTGCAACGGCAGCTCGGATTTGCGTCGCAGTGGATGTTCTCCTTGACAACGCCGCTCTTCTTAAGCGTCGATCGGTCCGCTCATCAGTCCGTCTGTGACTCCCGGTTCCACGTCTTCTGGTGTGGGAATGTTCCTCAGACCATCTACGCCGCCATCGTACCACCACCGATACTTCCCGTCCAATTCGCTCTGCAATACGACGATACGACCACCCGGCCTCGCGGAATCCGACTAGATGACCTCGCTCAAAGTCATGCATGAACTGCTGCATTTCGAATACTTGAAACAGGGCGAAACAATCACTGCACAACGATACATTGATGAGTTGATGAAACTGAAGGTCGCAATCGAACAAAAATGCCCATGAAAAGGTAAAGGACGCTGCCCAGTCATCCTGTTACACGATAATGTCAGACCAAATGTCGGTGCTGCATTGAAATCAAACCCTTGAACAGTTACACTGGGAGGTTTTACCGCACCCGTCTTACTCCCCGGACATTGCACCCTCAGACTTTCATCTGTTTCGCTCTATACAATATGCCCTAGCCCAACAACGGTTTACCACAGTTCCAGAGATGGAAAATTTCGTCACTGCGTTCTTCAGCTCAAAACCAGAGTTCTTCTATCACAGGGGCACTCATTTGTCGCTTAAAAATAGCAAAATGTCATTGATGCTAACGGCTAATATTTCTTTGAATAAATGTGTACTGGTTTCCTGATTGTTCCTGTCTCCTTTCTCCTGAACACGGCGGAAACTTTTGCATACCCCAAATAGATCGCTTTCCTTGTAGAATCTATCTATCAATCTATCAAATGTCGTGGGACTCCGACAGGCATAGTTCTCATGGGGATTTCTAACACTTCTTAAATAATTTTCCTATACTCTTGGCAAAATTAACGTGACTACAATGTTAGTGCCGTGAAACTGATTTAACGACAAGATATCTCTTTTCAGTCTCCGCGCAATATAGGGGTGCCATGTGTCGTGGACCCTTCCCCCGAAGGGCGACTTAAGGCAAGACAAAAAGAAACTTCTGGCGTTGCATCATGATGTCACCTTTCAAACCCCACACTTTCTCAACCTTGCCGACCACCATACAAACGACTTCGGAATGAGCATTTTAAAGAAGTAACCACGAAGAAAAGACCAAACCAGTATATCCCCCTTACCCTCAGGCTAATACAGTTCTCTTCCGTTCGCAGTAAATATCAAAAGTGTATAGTGTATAGCCTCTCTGAAGCAAAACAGAAATGACATTGATGTCGTCAAAATGCGAATATTTGTATTTTTTAGAAACACGACCGAAACTGGGATCTTCGTTTTTTTATGTACGTAAGTATGACATTTAGAATATCTGTATATCCATGCGCTTTTTTAGGTCTCAGTTCAAGCTTGAACAGAAGCTTTTGAACTGGAACTATATTATGCAGTGGAAGTACACACTCTGTAGCTTTAACTGTATAGTCAGGCTAACTTTGCCATGAGTATAATATAATCTATCTATCTATGTATTTAAGGACTACTTCAGGGGAGGGCATTCGAAGCACGTGCGCAAGGCCACAACAGTTGAGCCCCCCCAAATATAGTTATATATTATTTGCTTTGCATCAAATTGATTAGTGTCACTAGACGCTGAGGTGTAAATCGAGCCCAATACTTATGTTAAATTATTCCGCATGGAATTCCTGCAGATTGTGCGGTAGGGGTGGAGTGTGGATTGTGCGTCCAATAGCATCCCAGATATTTTCAATCGGCGATAGGTCTGGCGATGCTGCTGGCGACGCTGCTGGCCATGGCAGAGTGTCAGTGCCTTGAAGGCAAGCTCTCGAGACAGCAGCAGTATGCGGACGAGCGTTATCCAGTTGGAAAATCGCACCGGAGTGAGCGTTCAGAAAACGTAGGGCCACTGGTTGCAGGACCTCATTAACGTAACCTTCGGCTGTCAAAGTGCCTGTAATAAACACCAAAGTGATTTGGCATAGTAGGCATTTGCACTCCACACCATGATGCCAGTCCTTCTGGAGGTGTGGCGCTCGACAACAAATCTTTCATCTTGGCGCTGATCACGCTGCATTTCACACGGATTCGTTGGTTGTCTTCTTCAAGACAAAAACGGGACTCGTCACTGAAGATCACCCGCTGACATTCTGAGTGGCTCCATGACAGTCTGGCACGACACCACTGCAGTCTTTGGATACGGTGCAAAGTTGTTAAAGGCAGTCGTCGTAACGGTTTGCATGCGAGTAGTCCTACGTCGTGCAGCTGTATGACAATGGTGCTCGCACTAATCGGACGATGCGTGGAAGGCACCACTGCTCGCTGAATATCTGCAGTCGTGGCTATTGGGTCACTCAGCGTATGTTGGACAATTCGTCCGGTTCTCTCTCTTCGTGGTTTGTCTAAGTCTCGCGGACCCTTCCTGTTGCTGCTGCGTGCCTTGTTATATCCACTGCCGCCAACAGCGTGCTATGGTGATATCCGCACGACCCTTATGGCGCGCAATACGGCTATAAGAACATCCCGCTTCCTGGAGACCAACGACGCGGCCCCTCATGAACTCCTCCAAATCATCGTATCGCTTCCGAACTTTCTTGGATGCAGACTTCGCTTTTAAAGGGTGCAACCAACATCACAGCACGACCACGACCTTAAAGAGCCGGTAAGGCACAGCGCTACGACCTTTCCTTGCTTGCGTCAATTGCGCAGCGGAGGGTGATACTTGAATCACTTGCATGTCTCACGACGTCAAATCTATCCACCAACTTTTATTCCTGTCGGTTGCTTCCTCCTGGGTTCAACTATTCTTTTTTTTTCACGATGTGTGTATATACAGTACATGGGATGCAAGGTTAGGTGATGAGCAACATATCCTATATAGCCTATCCATGACAAATATCAACCCTACTTTCTCGCGGTGTATCCTGTTCCCACTAAAGGGGCTCTGAGGACCGAAGAATAGCGGTACAAGAATACTACCGGAATTAGAGGAAATGCTATAACACACTCACCAACCCGCTTTGCCAGCGTGGTGAGTTATGGCCAACCCCTTCTTTTTCAAATATGCTTACGCAATTCTAAACTTGGCCCTCAGTCTTCGGCAGCTGGAATGTATATGGCCAAGGCAGCGGCCAGTATAACATGAAGTCAAGGGGGTGCTAAGAATCACGGGATTACCGGACTAGACTGCCATCTGATGCTGACCTTGGCTACGTTCAATGGACAATCCCTATCTTCTGATTCAAGGCTCTTTGAATTAGAGGAGGACTTCGAAAAAATCAACTGCGACATTGTGGGTTAAGCAAAGTAAGAAGAAGAAGAAGAGGAGAACGTCTGATCTAACTGAAAAGTGGACATATCTTCTACTATCGTGAGACAGATACCAATGGTAGAACCAATGGTGTTGGATTTATAATAAACAAGAGATTGAAGTACAATATCCTAGAAGTTGAAAGTTCCTCTGACAGAGCTGCGCGCCTCGTCATCAAACTCTCAAAAAGATACCAGGCTCAGATTATTCAAGCTTATGTACCCACCATAAGTCATCCTGCAGAAGAAATTGAAGAATTTTACGAGGAAATTCGGAACCTAAATAACAAAGGCAAACAGCACTTGAAGATCATTATGGGTGATTTCAATGCAAAAATAGGGCAACAGAATGATACTTCTGTTGGTAAATTCGGTTACGGGATCGGAAATCAACGTCGAAATACCTTCTTAGAGTTTGAAGAATCAGAAAGGTTTTTCATCATGAACTCCTTTTTCAAGGAAAAGCCACACAGAAAATAAATATGGAGACATCCGAATGGAGCGACAAGTGAAATTGATTTTATTATGTGTAACAGAAAATTCGTCATCGAAGACTGCAGCGTGCTAAACAAGTTCAACACGGGTAGTGACTATAGAATGGTGAGTTATAAGATCCACCTCAACACTAAACACGAACGTAGCAAGCTCATAAGACAAACAAAATGTATTGACGTAACCAACCTTAAAAGCATTATAACAGCTTCAAGTTGGAACTGAGGAACAGATTCTCTGGTTTAGAAAGCCTAACATAGGAAGAAGTGGATATTTCTGAAGTTAACAGAAAAGTAACCAAAGCTCTTATGGAAACAGCAATAAAAATAGGTGGTACTAAGAACAAATTACATATGAAGAAAATTTCAGGAAAAACAAAAATGTTGATGCAAAAGAGAAGAGAGATGAGGGCAAATAAAGACGTAACTTCGGAAGTGGAATATACACTGGCGGAAAGTGAAAAAAGAACACCAAGAAGGAATTGGCGGACGATCATGAAATTTACATATGTTAATGGGGTCGAGTTTATGTAGGTGTGATGTTAATTTCGGGACCAACCGGTGAGAGCTTACGCCACAGCACAGCATAATATGCAAATTATCGTCGATGGTATTTAAGGAGTACGGCGAAGTGAATGTAATCAGTCGTCGGCGTACGGACACGTGCGAAGACCCTGAAGAAGCTGCAATGCCTGGACATGGAAGACGTGTACCATTTTCAGTGGGCCATTGAGCGCCGCACTTGGTCTACGGAATGGCATGACATTGTCTTCTCCGACGAATCCCGCTTCTGCCTGCAACACCACGATGGTCAGATCCGCGTGTGGCGGCACCGCGGCGAGAGACTGTATGACGCCTGCATTATGCATCGCTATAACGGTCCGTTGCCTGGCGTTATGGTTTGGGGCGCAATTGGATATGACGGCCGCAACCCTCTGGTACGCATCGCCGGTACACTCAACAGCCACCGCTACATCTCCGACGTTTTGGAGCCTGTAGTCCTCCCTTACTTCTAGGACCGGCCAGCGGCCACGTTTCAACAGACAACGCGCCCGCACGTGGCACGCATCGTGCAACAATTCTTCACGGCCCACCAGGTGTCACTGCTGCCGTGGCCAGCATGTTCTCCCGATATGTCGCCCATCGAACACGTCTGGTCGCTGATCGGCAACCGAGTGGCCCGGCAAGCACCACCCGCGGCTACGCCTGATGAACTGTGGCAACGTGTGGAAGCTGCCTGGACCGGCATGGCCCAAACCCACATCCAAAGTGTCTTTCGTTCGATGCCACGGCGAAACATCCACTGGCGGTTTCTTCACCGCCGCCTTCCTGTTCCTTCTTCTCTCTTTCACATGTCTATTTCTTCTACTTCTCTCTGCTGCTTTTGTGGTGTTGAAGGTGATGTTCCTCATGTCTACTGTCACTGTCCCGTTCTCCTTCCAGTTCTCAATACTGCCTTTCGTCTTGTAGGCACCATTTGCTCCAGAGACATCCCTTTTCAAGCGTACGAGTGGCTATTGCTTACCAAACATCCCCCGGCTATTTTGCCGGATGCCTGTGCCTATCTCTTCGTACTTGTGAAACATGTCGTTTTTCTTTATCATCAATCTCTCCGCTCTCCTGCTACCACACCTAGTATCCTCTCTGCTGGCGCGGCCTTACGGTCGATTTTTAGGAATCGCATCGTGTCTCGACTACGCCTGGAGAACTTCGCTGCTTCCACCCCTCAATCTCAAGCCTCTTTTCGATCTACCTGGGCGCAGGGGACCGGTTGGTTCGAAATCACTGGATCTTCCATTCATCTTTCTTTCTGATTTTTTGTTTTTTTCCAGCTTCGAAGATCTGAATGCATCAGTCGATATTTTGTGTTCTCTCTTCCTGGTGCTTCCTCACAGCGTCTACTAAGTGTTTGTCATGTAACTGCTTATGATTTGTATTGTAGGGGTTTTCTGCAATTTTTGTGTAATTCGTGTGCATGTACCGTGTTGTATTTGTTTCTTCGTTGCACCTGTCCTTAATACGTATTCTTCACTCATGTGTCTGCTTTTGCTGCCTGTACCTTCATTGAGTTGCGCACCGTGTATTTGTTCTCTAGGAGCAATACCAGAGGCATTGCCCTGCGATACTTTGTTCTTTCTGTTTTTTCTTGCTGCATTGTGTTGTATCTTTTCATTTATACCTTATTTCTGTCTTGCATTTTCACATTCTTTGACGTCATGTATTTTTTGCTCGTCCCATGTCGTTGTTTTTTGGACCGATGCAATACTGCACGGCTTGCTGTTTGTATTTTGTGTATCCTTGTGTTTCACTTGGGGAGTTCGCCCAAGTTTCCACTATGTTCTGTAATACTTATCATGTTTTTGTCACATATCGTGTGGTTTCCTGGATTGTGGGAACTTCTGTACCTTTATCGTAGTATATGCTTTTGTTGTGTTTTACATGTTCACTTCTTTTTGTGCACTGCGTTGTACAGCCATGTTCTTGTAAATATATTTACCTGTTGTTTTGTGCTCTGCTTTCACTCTGCACGTCATCACATGCTTTATTAATTAATCATTACTTTTGCTTGTGCATCATCTTCCTCAAGCATATATTGTTCCTTGTTAACGATTTTAACATTTTGTCATCCTTAGTTGACTGTCGTATCACATTCACCTGTAATATTTCATCAGTATCGCTCATTGTTTTGTTGTTTATTTTGCCATATGTGGTACGCCTGTATTCCCTATGTTTTTGCCAATAAAGTATATTTTGAAATAAAGAAACCCTTGTAAAAACCAGATGACGATAGATGGCGGCACAATGGGGTGTACATATTTAAGTTGCCCAAACTTTGTATTTCTTAATTCACAAATTAAGTGCCAAACAAATTAGAAACGGTGAAATAAATAGTCATCATCATCATCATTGTCAACCATTATCAATCCACTGCTGGACGAAGGTCTCCCCAAGTTTCCTCCACAACGGTCTGTCTTGTGCCAGTCTCCTCCATGTCACCCCTGCATACTTTCGAATTTCATCCACCCATCTCCTATGTGGTCTTCTTCTGGGTCTTTTCCTGTCCCTTGGAATCCAATCTAAAATTTCGGCTGTCCATCGATGATCTGTCCTTCTGGCAGTATGTCCAGCCCATTGCCATTTCAGGGATTTAACTCTGATCATGATGTCTTCCACTCTTGTCATTTTCGGATCCACGAGTTCCTCTTCTTATCTCTCCTGGTTACACCAAGCATGCACCTCTCCATGCTGTTTTGAGTTGTCTGCAGCCTTTGTATGTCTCTTTTAGTTAAGGTCCACGTCTCTGCACCATACGTAAGCACTGGAAGGATGCATTGATCAAACACTTTTCTTTTAAGACATAATGGCATATTGCTCTTGAAAATTATGCTGTTTCTTCCAAAAGCTCTCCAGGCAAGTTTTGTACGCCGATTAATTTCTTCATCAATGTGACCCTCACTTGATATCTGCTGTCCAAGATAAACGTACGTGTCTGTTATCTCCAGCTTTTCTCCATCAATCGATAAATCTTCATTTCTTGTAAAAGCATTGAACATCACTTTTGTCTTCTGAAAGTTCATTTTTAATCCCACTTCTTTACTCTTGTCAGCAAGTTCCTGGATCATACTCTGCAGCTCTGATGGGGTAGTTGCAAAAATGACTACGTCATCAGCAAAACGAAGGTGGGTTAGATAATCTCCATTAATCTTTATCCCCTTGTTTTCCCAGCTCAGCGACTGAAAAACACCCTCCAATGTGGCATTAAAGAGCTTCGGAGATATGGTGTCACCTTGTCTCACTCCCTTTCCAATTTTTACGTGTGTTGTATTTTCAAACAGCCTAATCTTTGCACTTGCATTTTCATAGATGTTATTAATAATATTAATGTATGCATCTTCAATACCGCAGGTTTTCAGAGCCATTGTAACTGCTGATGGTTTCACCGAATCAAAGGCTTTTTCATAATCGATAAAAGCCATGCACAATGGAAGTTCATATTCCCTCGCTCTTTCAATTAGTTCTCTCAGCACGTGGATATGATCTATTGTGCTGTAGCCACTCCTGAATCCAGCTTGTTCTCTCGGTTGAGCCATGTCTAGTGCTACCTTCAAGCGGTGTGAAAGAACTTTAGTGAAGATTTTATAAACTACTGATAGGAGGCTGATAGGTCTGTAGTTTCCGAGATCCTCAATGTCACCTTTCTTATGTAGCAGGAATGAATAAATGAATGATGTTGGAGCCAAAAGGAAAATATGCCTTGTGCTGCCATCTTTTGTCATTAAACATGAAAGCTGCTGAAAATGTCAACATTGGAAGCCATAATTATGTAACTAAAAATATTACCTACCTACACGCTTGTACTCAGGCACATATTATTAAAACCATTATGCATTGTTTAGTTTTCGGTCGTTCTCAGTCACAAAACCCTGAATAAATGTGCAAAAAAATTTCATAAGGAATGGAAATAATTCTAAGAACTCCGTAAACGAATCAATTAAAAACAACACCAATAACAAAAAGTAAAAGAACGGCTTCAAACAGTTTGTTAAAAAAGTGAAAATTGAAATGACATTCCGACTGACCTCATTTTATAACAGCCCTATTCTTGGCGCTGAAACAGGCTTGGATTAATTTCCTTCAAAGTTCTCAGACACGGAATGATATTTTAAATGTCAAATGGCCAGTACCGCCCTCTGTGGGTATGACTCAAAGGCCCGCGCTCTCCCTATGAGGAATCACTTGATGCACCGTTCTATCTAATGACTGCTTATTTTTAAATACGTCTGTATTAATATTTTTAAATATGTTTTTTATGAAACACAGGAAACGCTCTTTAATACGGCGGAGATATTTTTGTTGGTTAGCAGTATATTTGGGGAGATATTTTCCCCGAGGTATTTTTATTTACATCTTCTATACATTTGGCAGTGCCCATAAGGAAATGCTAGGGGCGCTGCTGAAAACTGCACAAACTAAATGAAACAAGTTAGTAAAATCATGCAATCCATTGATTATGATACACTTTCCAACATACCAGAAATTATTACTCAAGTTGAGGATAGCCGACCCGGTGGCGCAGTGGTCTAAGGCGTTGGCCTCTGATCATTCGTCCGTAAGGGGTCCGGGTTCGAATCCCGGTCAGGCATGGATGTTGTGTTTGTCTTACGGCACTGGCTCTCTCCCTTCCCTGGAACCAGTGACCCTAAATTAGGGACGGGCGACTGCTTATAGCCCATTTGAGTTGCTCACGGTGGTCGTTAAACCTCCAATCAAAAAAAAAAAAAAAAAAGTTGAGGATAATGGCTGTGGAATAAATCTCGCTCCTGTGTCCTGACCTTTGACCCCATTTCGATGATATTCAACAGAACCGGTTCAGTACACCTCAAGAATAACATACTAAAGTTTTGTCGCAATAGAAGAAGTTTTACGCAAGTTATGAGAATAATGGCTGTGGAATAAATCTTGCTTTTGTGCAATGACCTTTGACCTCATTTCGTTGATATTCAACAGAACCGGTTCACTATACCTCCGGAATAACATGATAACGTTTTGTCGCAATCGAAACATTTTTTGGTAAGTTATGATGCACAAGGGCAATGGAATGGATCCCACTCCAGTGTCCTGACCTTTGACCCCATTTCGCCCATTTTCAATTGGGTTGTCCCTAGTGGCTCCCTACCACATACTAAAATTTCATCGAAATCGAACCATTTGTACGCAAGTTATGACGCATAAGGGCAATGGAACAAATCCCGCTCTTATGTCCTGCCTGACCTTTGACCCCATTTCGCCCAATTTCAATAGAGTTCGTGCCCAGGTGGTTCCCTACCAAATACTAAATTTTCATCGAAATCGAATCATATTTACGCATGGTATGACGCATGAAGGCAATGAAATGGGTCCCCCTTTTCTGTCCTGACCTTTGACCCCATTCCACCCATTTTCAATAGGTTTCGTACCCAGGTGGTTCCTTAATACTTACCAAAATTTCCTCGAAATCGAACCATATTTACGCAAGTTATGACGCATAAGGGCAATTGAATGGATCCCACTCTTATGGCGTGACTTTCGACCCCACTTAACCCATTTTCAATAGGGTTCGTCCCCTGGTGGTCCCCTACCACATTCTAAAATTTCATCGAAATCGAACCATTTTTACGTGAGTTATCGTGCCGACAGACAGACGGAAAAAGCTGGAGCATATACGCTTCTTCAATATACGGTTGGAAAGCGTAAAAAACGGAACCATTGAGAATATTTATGTTAAAATGAAATACGTAAAAAGCACAAAACCATTAGGAACTGTTCGTTTAAAACTCTTTCAGCAGCCCCGGTCGCGCAGCGGTGTAAGGAATGGCTTCTGATCGTCCGCGGTGGTAACAGATTCGTATCCCTGTGCGGTATGGATGTTGGGTTTGTCTTACTGCCCGCTCTCCCTTCCCTGAAATCAGTGGCCTTAAATTTGGGTTGGGCAACTGCTTTTGTCCCACTGAGTTGCTCACAGTAGTCGTTAAACTCCCAACCAAAAAAAAAAAAAAAAAATTCTTATGATTTAGCAAAGTGTTATGACAGGCAACTCATGTGAAAAAGATCTCATAAAAGAATCAATTAGTGTCTGGTAGCAGAAATGCGTAGAAGCTTTGATATGAAGCAAATATTAAGTACATTAAAATAAATAGGATCACTGTTTAGTGAAAAATTTAATGCTCAATGACGGAATTACATACAGGAAAGCCAACGAAGCCTAAGCGCTTAGGCCGCCCACCATGCTGGAGAGTGCCTCAAAAATAATAATGTAATGATTTATATTTATATATCATCATCAACATCATCATTGTCAACTATTATGAATCCACTGCTGGACAAAGGTCTACCCAAGTTTCCGCCACAACGGTCTGTCTTGTGCCAGTCTCCTCCATGTTATTCCTGCATATTTTCGAATTTCATCCACCCATCTCACACGTGGACTTCTTTTGGGTCTTTACCTGTCACTTGGAATCCAGTCTAAAATTTCGGCTGTCCATCGATGGTCTGTCCTTCTGGCAATATGTCCAGCCCATTGCCATTTCAGGGATTTTACTCTGATCATGATGTCTTCCACTCTTGTAATTTTTCTGATCCACGAGTTCCTCTTCTTTTCTCTCCTGGTTACACCAAGCATACATCTCTCCATACTACTTTGAGTTGTCTGTAGTCTTTGTATGTCTCTTTTAGTTATGGTCCACATCTCTGCACCATACGTAAGCACTGGAAAGATGCATTGATCAAACACTTTTCTTTTAAAACATAATGGCATATTGCTCATGAAAATTATACTGTTTCTTCCAAAAGCTCTCCAGGCAAGTTTTATACGCCGATTAATTTCTTCATCAATGTGACCCTCACTTGATATCTGCTGTCCAAAATAAATGTAGGTATTGATTATCTCCAGCTTATCTTCATCAATCGATAAATCTTCAGTTTTTGTTAAAGCATTGTACATCACTTTTGTCTTCTGAAAGTTCATTTTTAATTCCATTTCTTTACTCTTGTCAGCCAGTTCCTGGGTCATACCCCGCAGCTCTGATGGGGTAGTTGCAAAAATGATTACTTTATCAGCTAAATGAAGGTGAGTTAGATAATCTCCATGAATCTTTATCCCTTTGTTTTCCGAGTTCAGTGATTGAAAGACATTTTCCAATGTGGCATTAAAGAGTTTCGGAGATATATTTTCTCACTCCCTTTTCAATTTTTTTATGTGTGTTGTATTTTCAAACAGCCGAATCTTTGCACTTGCATTTTCATAGATGTTATTTATAATATTAATGTATGCATCTTCAATACCGCAGGACTTCAAAGCCATTGTAAATGCTGATGGTTTCACCGAATCAAAGGCCTTTTCATAATTGCTAAAAGCCATGCATAATGGAAGTTCATATTCCCTCGCTCTTTCAATTACACTGCTGGCCACCCAAAATGAAACACCAAGAAGGAACTATCAGATTGGCCTGAAATTCGCAGCATGCTTCGCCCGCGAGAGGACATGCAAACGATTAGCATTGCAGGGCATATGCAAATCATGTGCGCCCGGCACGCCACCGAGAAGCACTATAAGAAGGGTGCACAGAAGGCGGGGTGTAAGTAGTGGAAGTGTGTTGTGCTGCCGGACCTGTGCGTGGGAAGCTTCCTGATGTCACGTCGCAGAATACGGCAGTCATTCCAGCACGTTTCGGAGTTCGACAGAGCACGAATAGTGGCTTATCGCGACAACGGTTTATCGTACCGAGACATCGGCGCCCGTGTGGGACGACATCCAGAGACAGTCAGGCGAGTATGGATTCGGTGGGTGCAGGAGGGACGGACGGACCGACGTGAGTGATCGCCGCAGCCGCGGCACACCCCCGAACGAGAGGACCGGCATGTTGTGCGGCGGGCATTAACGGCTCGCACCACCACATCACGAACGTTAGCGCAGGAATTAGGAGGTCTGCGCAACAAACTGTGTCAGCACGTACCGTTCGACGTCGTCTGAAGGAGCTGGGACTTATCGCACGGCGCCCATTGCTTCGATTACCATTGACGTTACACCACCGGCGAGTGCGGCGGCAGAGGGCTGGTGAACGCCGCACCCGGACTACGGAATGGCACGACATTGTCTTCTACGATGATTCCCGCTTCTGCCTGCAACACCACGATGGTCGGATAACGCGTGTGGCGGCGAGAGACTGTATGACGCCTGCATTATGCATCGCCATACCGTTCCATCGCTTGGCGTTATGGTTTGGAGCGCAATTGGATATGTAACCGCAACTCTCTGGTAGACATCGCCGGTACACTCAACAGTCACCGCTACATCTCCGACGTTTTGGAGCCTGTAGTCCTCCCTTACCTGCAGGACCTGCCAGCGGCCACGTTTCAACAGGACAATGCGCGCCCGCACGTGGCACGCATCGTGCAACAAATCTTCATGGCCCACCACATGTCACTGCTGCCGTGGGCCGCCTGTTCTCCCGATATGTCGCCCATCGAACACGTCTGGTCGCTGCTTGGCTACCGAGTGGCCCGGCAAGCACCACGCGCGGCTACGCGTGATGAACTGTGGCAAAGTGTGGAAGCAGCCTGTACCGACATACCCCAAGGCCACATCCAAAGCCTCTTTCGTTTGATGTAGCGGCCGTTATTGCCAGCCATGGGGGCCACACGAACTATTGACGTCTGCGTGTTCCGCAAGTCGCACGGGTCTCTAAGCTCATATATATATATATTTGGGATGTAAGGTCAGGTGATGCGTAACATCACAGCCTCTCCTTGACAAATGTCAACCCCGCCTTCTCGTGGTGCATCCTGTTCCCACTAAAGGGGCTCTGACGACCGCCCATAGCGGTATAACTATACCATCGGGATTAGAGGAAATTCTATCCCACACTCACCAACCCGCTTGGCCAGCGTGGTGAGTTATGGCCAAACCCCTCCAAAATGATTCCACAACTTAAATCTTGGCCCTCAGTCTCCGGCAGCTGGAATGTACCTGGCCAAGGCAGCGGCCAGTGCGACATGAAGGCAGAGGTTGCTAAGAATCCCCGGAGGACCGGACTAGGCTGCCATCTGATGCTGACCTTGGCTACTTACAATGGACGCTCCCTATCTTCTGATTCAAGGCTTCTTGAATTGGAAGAGGAACTACAAAGGATCAAGTGGGACATCGTGGGGCTACGTGAGGTAAGGAGAAAAGGAGAAGATCTCATCGAACTGAAAAGTGGACATCTCTTCTACTATCGTGGGACAGATACTGGCAGAACTAGTGGTGTTGGATTTATAATAAACAAGAAACTGAAGGATAAAGTGGTAGAAGTTGAAAGTTCCTCTGACAGAGCTGCACGACTTGTTATCCAACTCTCGAAAAGATACCAGGCTCAGATTATTCAAACTTATGCACCCACCACAAGTCATCCTGAAGAAGAAATTGAAGAATTTTATGAGGAAATTTGTCATCTAAATAATAAAGGTAAGCAGCACTTGAAAATAATTATGGGAGATTTCAATGCAAAAATAGGGCAACGGCAACAGAATGAAACTTCAGTAGGTAAATTCGGTCATGGCAACAGAAACCAGCGTGGAAATACTCTCGTTGAGTTTGCAGAGGCAGAAGGGTTTTTCATCTTGAACTCCTTCTTCAAGAAAAAGCCACACAGGAAATGGACATGGAGACATCCAAATGGGACGACAAGTGAAATTGATTTTATTATGTGTAACAAAAAAATTCGTCATAGAAGACTGCAGTGTGCTAAACAAGTTCAACACAGGTAGTGACCATAGATTGGTGAGATGTAAGATGCACCTCAACACTAAACTTGAACGTGGCAAGCTCATAAGACAAACAAAATCTATTGACATAACCAACCTTAAAAAACACCATAATACCTTCAAGTTAGAACTGAAGAACAGGTTCTCTGCTTTAGAAGGCCTAACATCGGAAGAAGTGGACATCTCTGAAGTTAACAGAAAAGTAACCAAAGCTCTTATGGAAACAGCAACAAAATTAGCTGGGTCTAAGAACAAGTTGCATGTAAATAAATTATCAGGAAAAACCAAAATGTTGATGCAAAAAAGAAGAGAGATGAGGACAACTAAAGAAGATGTGACTTCCAAAGTGGAATATATAGAGCTATGCAAGACAGTAAGAAAAAGTATCACTGAAGACGTAAGGAAATTCAACTGTGAACTAGTGAGGAAAGCAATTGAAAACAACCAAAGCCTAAAGATAGCAAAGGGACATCTCAGTAAGGGAAGAAAACAGATTATGGCACTGAGAAAAGCAGATGGTTCTGTAACAAGAAATAGTCGAAATTTGACAAGAGTGAAAGATTTCTACTCCAAATTATATGAAAGGGATGATATATGCACTGCAGACATCATGAAAGATACCAGTACCAGAGTTCCTCCAGTCCTTCCAGCAGAAGTTGCACATGCAATCAAGAACATGAAGCGAGGAAAAGCTCCAGGAGAAGATGGAATTACTGTAGACATCATACAAGAAGCAAGTGGAGAAATCGAAACAGTACTCGCCCAAATTTTCACTCGATGCCTTAATGAAGGAAAGATTCCTGAGGATTGGAACACCGCTACAATGATCCTGCTACATAAGAAAGTTGACATTGAGGATCTCGGAAACTACAGACCTATCAGCCTCCTATCAGTAGTTTATAAAATCTTCACTAAAGTTCTTTCACACCGCTTGAAGGTAACACTGGACATGGCTCAACCGAGAGAACAAGCTGGATTCAGGAGTGGCTACAGCACAATAGATCATATCCACGTGCTGAGAGAACTAATTGAAAGAGCGAGGGAATATGAACTTCCATTGTGCATGGCTTTTATCGATTATGAAAAAGCCTTTGATTCGGTGAAACCATCAGCAGTTACAATGGCTCTGAAAACCTGCGGTATTGAAGATGCATACATTAATATTATTAATAACATCTATGAAAATGCAAGTGCAAAGATTCGGCTGTTTGAAAATACAACACACGTAAAAATTGGAAAGGGAGTGAGACAAGGTGACACCATATCTCCGAAGCTCTTTAATGCCACATTGGAGGGTGTTTTTCAGTCGCTGAGCTGGGAAAATAAGGGGATAAAGATTAATGGAGATTATCTAACCCACCTTCGTTTTGCTGATGACGTAGTCATTTTTGCAACTAGCCCATCAGAGCTGCAGAGTATGATCCAGGAACTTGCTGACAAGAGTAAAGAAGTGGGATTAAAAATGAACTTTCAGAAGACAAAAGTGATGTTCAATGCTTTTACAAGAAATAAAGATTTATCGATTGATGGAGAAAAGCTGGAGATAACAGACACGTACGTTTATCTTGGACAGCAGATATCAAGTGAGGGTCACATTGATGACGAAATTAATCGGCGTACAAAACTTGCCTGGAGAGCTTTTGGAAGAAACAGCATAATTTTCAAGAGCAATATGCCTTTATGTCTTAAAAGAAAAGTGTTTGATCAATGCATCCTTCCAGTGCTTACGTATGCTGCAGAGACGTGGACCTTAACTAAAAGAGACATACAAAGGCTGCAGACAACTCAAAACAGCATGGAGAGGTGCATACTTGGTGTAACCAGGAGAGATAAGAAGAGGAACTCGTGGATCCGAAAAATGACAAGAGTGGAAGACATCATGATCAGAGTTAAATCCCTGAAATGGCAATGGGCTGGACATACTGCCAGAAGGACAGATCATCGATGGACAGCCGAAATTTTAGATTGGATTCCAAGGGACAGGAAAAGACCCAGAAGAAGACCACATGGGAGATGGGTGGATGAAATTCGAAAGTATGCAGGGGTGACATGGAGGAGACTGGCACAAGACAGACCGTTGTGGAGGAAACTTGGGGAGACCTTCGTCCAGCAGTGGATTGATAATGGTTGACAATGATGATGATGATGATGATATATATATTTATATACAGACCTATATTCCTCCTATTAGTGGTTTAAAAAATCTTGATATATATAAAAATATATATATACAGACCTATATTCCTCCTATCAGTGGTTTAAAAATCTTGACTAATGTTCTTTCACACTGCTTGAAGGTGACACCGGCCATGGCTCAACCGAGAGAACAAGCTGGATTTAAGAGTGGCTTCAGCATTTTAGATCATATCCACGTACTGAGAGAACTAATTGAAAGAGCGAGAGAACATGAACTTCCATTGTGCATCGCTTTCATCGATTATGAAAAGGCCTTTGATGCAGTGAAACCATCAGCAGTTTCAATGGCTTTGAAATCCTGCGGTTACATTAATATTATTAATAACATCCATGAAAATGTAAGTGCAAAGATTCGGCTGTTTGAGAATACAGCACACACAAAAATTGGAAAGGGAGTGAGACAAGGTGACCACATATCTCCCAAGCTCTTTATTGCCACATTGGAAAATGTCTTTCAATCACTGAACTGGGAAAACAAAGGGATAAAAATTAATGGAGATTATCTAACTCACCTTCGTTTTGCTGATGACGTAGTCATTTTTGCAACTACCCCATCAGAGCTGCAGAGTATGATCCAGGAACTTGCTGATAAGGGTAAAGAAGTGAGATTAAAAATGAACTTTCAGAAGACAAAATTGATGTACAATGCTTTTACAAGAAATTAAGATTTATCGATTGATGGAAATAGCAGATGCGTGCGTTTATCTTGGACAGCAGATATCAAGTAAGGGTCACATTGATGAAGAAATTAATCGGCGCATTAAACTTGCCTGGAGAGCTTTTGGAAGAAACAGCATAATTTTCAAGAGCAATATGCCATTATGTCTTAAAAGTAAAGTGTTTGATCAATGCACCCTTCCAGTGCTTACGCATGGTGCAGAGACATGGACGTTAACTAAAAGAGACATACAAAGACTGCAGACAACTCAAAGCAGCATGGAGAGGTGCATGCTTGGTGTAACCAGGAGAGATAAGAAGAGGAACTCGTGGATCAGAAAAATGACAAGAGTGGAAGACATCATGATCAGAGTAAAATCCCTGAAATGGCAAAGGGCTGGACATACTGCCAGAAGAACAGACCATCGATGGACCGTCGAATTTTTAGGTTGGATTCCAAGGGACCGGAAAAGACCCAAAAGAAGACCACATGGGAGATGGGTGGATGAAATTCGAAAGTATGCGGGAGTAACATGGAGGAGACTGGCACAAGACAGACCGTTGTGGAAGAGGCTTGAAAGGACCTTCGTCCAGTAGTGAATTGATAATTGTTGAAAATAATGATGATGATGATATATATATATATATATATATACTAGCTATACCCGGCCACGCGTAGCTGTGGCACATTGTGGTTGCATGGATGAGAAATGAGGAACAAAACAAAGCATACGTTTCATAGAAGTTTAATTTTGAAATACTTGTGGGTATACAATATTTTTTGTTTTTCCATTCTCTGCGTAGATATAAAGGCTATCTGGTTTGCCGACACGGGAACACGCAATATACAGTTGTCCATGTGAGAAGCAATCCGCATCTAAATCTAAACCACACAATTCTAAAGGTTGACCTTGAGCTTTATTGTTTGTGATTGCGAACGCCAATCGAATTGGGAATTGCAATCTTTTAAATTGAAATGGTGTATCGGTCGGGATCATGGGAATTCGAGGGATGAGGACATCTTCACCTTCGAAAGGCCCCGTTAAAATCGTTGCTTCCACTACATTTTTCATCAGTTTTTCAACTGCGAGTCGCATGCCGTTGCAGAGTTTTGGCTGATTAATATTCCGCAACATGATAATTGGCACACCTATTTTCAATTTCAATATGTGTGGTGGCATCCCTGGCAGATCAAGTGAGTTCAAAAATTCCGTTGGATAATTAACTACTTCATCTGCTTTCACAACTGTATCTATCGACTTGTATGTAATTTCCTCACTTTGAATGCTGGATTGAATAACATTATTAATTTGATAGACATCTTTATTCTTCGCAGCAAGGATAGCTCGTTCACTGAGCCAATCGTGATTCTTATAATTAATTTGAGTATTAGGAAATACTTTTTCGATCAGTTCTTCTTTCGATGTTACTAAATTACAAAAATTATCAGGAAATGATATTCGTCTTGACGTCTCATCGACTGGCAGTTGTCCGTTCCCAATGTCCAGTAACTGTCATGAGAATACCTCGGCTGATTGATCGTTTTGCAGCTGGACACGCATATTCGTAGTCAACTGCAATGTACGTACGTGTCGCCACAATGTTGAATATTTCAGGCAAGCATTTATTTCGTCCGCTGGTGTCGATCGAGAAATTACAGGCAATGTTTGCCTAAAATCTCCTGCGAGCAATATCAATACATTCCCGAATGGTTGAACGTTTCCACGCAAATCTCGCAACGATCGATCAAGATCTTCAAGCGATTTTTTATGTGCCATCGTGCATTCATCCCAAACAATGAGTTTACATTTTTGTAATACTTTTCCCATACCGGATGCTTTGGAAATATTGCACGTGGGAGTCTCGATGATTCGCATGTTTAATGGCAACTTCAGAGCTGAATGAGCAGTCCTTCCACCTGGTAACAATGTCGCAGCTATTCCAGACGAAGCGAGAGCTAAATCTATGTCATTTTTTGATCGAACCGTTGCCAGAATCAATCTGATAAGGAATGTTTTCCCAATTCCTCCTGGCGCATCCAAGAAGAAGCCCCCCCCCCAACTCCGTCATTTATCATTTGCATTATGCGATCATAAATGCCCTTCTGTTCACACGTTAATTTGGGAATGTTTGATTGGACATATGACTGGAGATCACCGGTGTTGTAACTCTGTTCACGGCGCAAATCCACATCAAATGAAGCAGTCGTAGTTCGGTTGGGTGCTGGCATTCCCAATTGACTAAGAACTTTATTTGCAATAGCTGAGCACTTGTCTTCAATATTTATCAATGTTTCGTTGTAAATGCCTTCTGTAAATTCCATGGTCATATTGGCATTTTCTAGGCGTACTCTATGCAAAATATCCTCAGATATATGCGATCGATATCTTTCCCATAACTCTGTGGGAGAAGCAAGCAGTCAATATAATTGCGAATAGTGCTCGAATTTGGTTTGGATGTGCAGTGTTGCACGCGTCACTAATACATATATCCCACTGTTGGTCGTTTTCTAATAAATTAAGAGCTTGACACGCAGTCGACGGTCAACCTGGCATTTTCAGAGAAAATACAATTGGTAGACTTTATACAGTGCATCCTAATCAAGATGAATGTTTTTCCTTCGCATGCTGTTGGTAAATGTGCCTGGTCCTAGATCTTTCCAGCAATTGAAAATTGTTGACGGCGTCACATATGCCACTTTCAGCAGTGTATCCAAGAGGATGCCAAAATACAGTATCTAGCCGTCTTGATATCACAAACTATTTTTTTCTTTCACAGTATTTCCAAGAAGCATGATGAACTCATTCTGTGCTTTTGGTGATAAATAAGTGGCTATAACTTTCCCAGAAGGAACTGCTTGCTGAACACGAGAGAAATATTAAGATAGGATCATAACTTGAAAGCAGTATCGTTTTTTATGTTCCGACTGGAGTAAAATATTTTTTCTTAGCTTGAAACTACCATTTAAAAGTCTGTTTATCCATCAATGTTTCTTTATCACCGTACCTGCTATTGCAAGGATGATGAGTGTTGTTGAAGGCAGTCAAGAGAGAAAGAAATATTAATCAAGGTTACCTGCTTTTCGGTGTTGATAAACTGGGGGAGTGAAAAACAACAACAGCCCCTGAGGTTAGATGTGGATGGGCTCTACCGATAGGGCAGATCAGAGTGTCTTGTCTGCTTGTCATAGTTCGTATAATATACATTGTACATTTCTTGAATCAGGGATTTACTTTATCCTAATTTGCTTGGGACTAGTATAAAACAAGTTGGGACTAGTGAATTCTCATTCCAATTAGTCTGGGACTGAATTGACAAAAAATAATTTTCGACCGCTGAAATGATTCCAGAATCGGATGAATCCGAGCAACGGTGGTAACCAATACGGGAGCAAATGTACTAAAGTTTCTGTTAAATGTATAAAAAGTTTATTCTCGGTAACATTCTCCAGCTTTTGCGATAAAAAGCAGTGTTCACAGTATACCGAGAGAACACTTTCCAGCCATGCAGGCAGCTAAGTGTTTCATTAATCCAGAATCCATATCGTTTGACGACGACTCTAATTTCTTTCCAAACCATGACAGTGAGCGTCAGACCAAGAGGCCACCCCTGTGGTCCAGTGGGTCCGGGTTCGAGACTCCTGAGTGAGGCACGGACGGTGTGTTTTACTTACGGCACTGACTATCTCACTCTCCAGGAACCAGTGACCCTAAATTAGAGACGGGCGACAGCTTGCAGCCTCCTGAATTGCTCACGGTGATGTCTAAATCCCTCAAGCAAAAACAAACAAACAAACAAGAAAAACTGTCTTGGGAGTGATGAGCTATTTGTACACAAATATCTTTGGTGGGTCTCACAAGTTATTTGGTCGTCTCTTCGACAACATCTTGGAAACTAGCTATCCACCTACAAATAACAGTATATAGTGCTGTGTTTCAATGATATGATGCTCATCTATTAGGAGTACAACTTAATTCTCGGCCCCCTAACCTCAAGCGATCATAGAACTTCGGCAAATGCAAATAGCTGTGTGCGTTAATGGCTGATTGCAGCGCCATCCATCAGCTTTCCAGGCAACCGTAACCGATCACAGCTGTAGCGAGAGAAGGGACGAAAGTTGACAGTGAAAGCAATGTCGTCCGAGAAGCAACATTTGAGGCACTGCCTCCTACTCAGCCGAAAAAAGTGCCGCGGAAGCCCCGCAGATGATCTGTGCTGCTTTGGGTGAGGCCGCTGTGTCCTACAGTACGTGTAAGAAGTGGTTCCAGCGGTTTAAGCAGGGGAATTTTGATCTCCGTGGTGCAGAACGTCCGAGAAAGCCACAAAAAGTTGACGATGAGGAACTGGAAAAACTGTTGGACGCAGATCCCTGTCGCACACATTCAGAGCTCGCCCAGGAACTCGGAGTAACACGGCAAGCCATTTGCAAAGCGCCTGCACAAGCTAGGACGGATTCACATGCAGGGCCGTTGGGTGCCACACCAACTCACAGTTGCGAATTAGTCTAGGCGCTACCATGGTGCTGTGTCCTTGCTCTCCAGATTCAAGAAGAAGGATTTCCTCCAAAAGATTTTGACCTGTGATGAGAAGTGAATCCTCTACGATAATCCTAAGCGGCGCAAATCGTGAGTTTATCCAGGTCAGCTTACCACCAGTACCATCAAACCGAATATACATACCAGGAAGTTGTTGCTGTGCATATGGTGGAATCAGCGCGGCGTCGTACACTGTTAGTTGCTCAAACCTGGTGAAACGGTCAATAATGAGCGTTGCAGTCAGCAACTCATTCATGTGAGTGACGCAATGGAGGCGAAAAGGCCATACACCGGCAAGGGCAGAAGGTCGGTCCTGTTGCTTCAGGATAAATCGCGCCCTCACACCGCGAAAACTACTTTAAACACGATCACCGACCTGGGATGGGAGATTTTGTCCCACGCGACGTATTCTCCAGACTTCGTCCTGTCGGATTATCACCTCTTTCGCTCCCTACAACATCACCTGAGTGGTAGGCACTTCACTTCTGCCGAGGAGGTCCACTCAAGTATTGATGACTTTATCAACCTTAAAAAGCCTTCTTTTTTCCGCAGTGGCATTCGGCAGCTCCTGATCGATGGCTCAAATGTATCCAACACGACGAGGTTTATTTCCCTGTTTAGGTACGTATTCGATTTGCCATAATTTGCTGTCAACGTGTCGTGCTTATGGCCGAGAATTAAGTTGCACGCCTAATACATTATGTGAACGTCTCTTGAGAATGTCTATGCAGTGAGGCAAGATGCTGCTATGATCATCCAGGTCCTTGGATTTGTACGAGGGTCATAACAAAAGTTCTGCACATGTTAATCTTTCATATAGTACGAGAGTCATAACAAAAGTTCTGCACACGTTAATATTTCATATAGTACGAGGGTCATAACAAAAGTTCTGCACACCTTAATCTTTCATATAGTAGGAGAGTCATAACAAAGGTGCTGCAAACATTAATCTTTCGTATAGAACGAGGGTCATAACAAAAGTTCTGCACACGTTAATCTTTCATATAGTACGAGGGTCATAACAAAAGTTCTGCAGACGTTAATCTTTCATATAGTACGAATGTCATAACAAAAGTTCTGCACACGTAAATCTTTCATATAGTACGAGGGTCATAACAAAAGTTCTGCACACGTTAATCTTTCATATAGTACGAGGGTCATAACAAAAGTTCGGCACACGTTAATCTTTCATATACGACGAAGGTTCTGCACACGTTAATTTTTCATACAGTACGAGGGTCATAAAAGTTCTGCCCACGTTAATCTTTCATATAATACGAGGGTCATAACACAAGTTCTGCACACGTTAATCTTTCATATAATTCGAGGGTCATAACAAAAGTTCTACACACGTTAATCTTTCATATAGTACGAGGGTCATAACAAAAGTTCTGCACACGTTAATCTTTCATATAGTACGAGGGCCATAATAAAAGTTCTGCACACGTTAATCTTTCATATAGTACGAAGGTCATGACAAAAGTTTTGCACACGTTAATCTAAAACGGAAGCGGATGATCCAATGGGGGAAATGATTACGTCATGTGCAGGTCAGACTCTCAGCAAAGCAGTGGTGTCAGGACGACGCGCTATCATTTGCTGTGTGGACATGGGAGGGTTTGAAAATGGAAGCGTGCAGCTCCTCAGGTCGAGTCAGAGCGTTAAACCAGCGCTCGTTCATGAAAATAGAAATTCTGCAGGAAAAAAACTCCGACACAGATCCACACTGCCTTGTAAGAAGTTTGTGGGGATCAGTGGCGAAGCGTGATTTCGTAAGAAAGGGAAGCAGTGCACTTAAGGTGGACGTCTAGTGATTTTGGTTCCTATACTTCCAACGGGGGCAAACTTCTGTACACATTTTCTTTACAATTAAAGCGTTCCCAAGGATGGAAATTTGAACATCGATTAAAATAACTTCATGTTATAACTTGGAATACTTAACATTTTCTAAAACATAACCATAATTAAGAAATCCAACACTTGTTTGTCTCCTGACGTGATCAATGTACAGGTTGCGCCCCTTTTTTCTGGTCTCAACACCACCAAAGGAAAAGTTATTGATTTTTAATACAATTATGGTTATGTTTTAGAAAATATTAAGTATTCCAAGTTATAATATGAAGTTATTTTAATCAATGTTCAAATTTTCATCAGTGGTAACGCTTTAATTGTGAAGAAAATGTGTACAGAAGTTTGCCTATTGAAACTATAGGAAGCAAAATCACTTGACGTCCACCTTAATATGCGATAGATAGCTGGCAGAAGTGATATGAATGAAAACTTGTAATAATTAAAATCAGCAAGTCACCCGTAGTTTATAAGCTACGTTGACAATACGGCATGGCAGAAAGCATCGTAAGACCCCCCCCGGAACGCGCGACCTTGCGTGGTACCACCAAAAAGAAATGTCAATGTAGAAGTTCAAATGCAAAGATTTATAAAAAAAATGTTCAGGGAAAATGTTGAAAGGGAAAGAAACTTGCCTACATAAAAAAGCGAAAAAGATTGGGGGGGGGGGGGGGGGGTTGGCTTCAATCAGAGCTGAGACGGGCTGAGTCCAAGCCCTAATCGGGCTCGTGCTGTAGAATATTTACTGCGGCTCGGGTTCGGGCTCTTAGAGAGAGGGAGAGCGAGATAATTTTTTTTATTTATAAATCTGATTTTATCTGACTTATATATAAAAGCCCATATAAATTATCATATAAAATCCCATTTATATAAATGTGATTTTATGATTTTTGTTGAGAATTTTTTTATTTGTAAATGAGATTTTATATGATTATGAAAATGATCCAAAAGACAGAGAAAGTATTTTTTCTAGAATGTAGTCTTCGGAGTTTGGGGAGTTCACGTGGCCGTTTACTGTAGATGCGCCAGAGTTCATTGCTTCCACGGCGCTTACCTTCCTCAGAAGAGTCTCAGAAACAAATAGCTACAGTAATAAAAGTAACGCTTACTTTGCCCCCCAGAAAACCAACCTCAACGTCCTCGTCGTGGTTTGGTGGAAACATATGGATTAGATGCTGTGATTGACAGTAGCTCCTCTCTTTGGAGCGTCCGAAACATGCTGGCTAACTGAGGCTCTGGTCTACCTAAACCAAGATGTGAGGTATCGTGCTGAGGGCTGAATGGTACTGAGGTAGTAAAATATCAGTATTGTTAACGATCCTTTCAGGGCACCAGTCGAAACCCTGTCGTACTTAATCTTCTACCTGGGATAGGAGGATTACCGGGTGGTGACATTTATTTTCCTCCAGTTTCGAGGGAAAGCAGCATCTTCCCAGCCAAGGCCGGGATCTGTTGATCTTGAGTTGAAGCCCAGTTGCTCTGGGAACACCTCTCAGTCTAAGGCGGGGGAAGTTGTTTCGCAAAAGCAAAAAAGGCATCTGGAGGCAGCAGGTAATACCGGGTTGCCAAATAAGTCTGTGGTTGCTAGTAAGGCTGGTAACAGCAAGGAGGGGTTGCAAATTAGCAAGACTGCTAAGCGCAACATCAGAAGGAAGCTAGCAAGGCAGATAAAGGGTCAAACTGGCAAGGAGTCGAGTTCAGTGGGACCCATATCTTTAGATACTTTTCCACCGGTGGTGGACAAGAAAGGCAAGAGGCAGAGATCTGTTCTCTCTACCCCTTCTTCAGATGTGAGGAAGCCGACCAAAAAGAATAGGGACGAGTCTCATCCCAGCACTTATGGTGAGGCTGTCTCCACTGTTAGGAGGGCCATCGTGAAGGAAAACTTCCCGAACGAGTGGCTTGATGACAGGGAGGTTGGGACAATTCAGGAGGAGCTTTTGAGGCGGGTGGATGGTTCTCAAGTAGGAGAGCCTCTACTGCGTATCAAGAGCTTTTCCCTGATCTCTTTAGCTCTTGTTCACCTTTGTGAGAACGAGGGAACACGGCAATGGCTAACATCAGCCTTTGAAAAAATTATAAGGTTTTGAGGGGCACTGGGCTCAAAGTGATGAGGGCCAGCGATCTTCCAAAACCGATCAAGGTTGCCTTTAGGACAAGGGATATTTGGACCAAGGATCCAAACGTCCTCTGCAGGAGGTTGTGTACCTACAACAGCAGTTTGCATGCAAACCACTGGAGGGTGTTGGATCGGGTACAAGATCCTAAGGCCGTCAGGTGGATTTTCCAGGTAGACAGGGAATCGGCTAAAGCAATTGCTGAAGCTAGGTTCACTGCCTACACTGGGGTTGATGTGGGTCAATTTAAAGTACCACATGTTCCTCAGAGCTCTAGCATTTCAAAGAAGGACACAGAAATGGAAGAGCCTCCTTCTGCTGTTGTGAAGCCAGAAACAACTGCATTGTCTTCCCCTGGCCATGGTCTGGAAGCAGGGAACGACTCAGGTCCAGTTGGGTGGGGGGGGAGACTAAGGAGGTGGATGTGATCGGCCTGGCTGATGTCCATGAAGGTGTGGAGCTGGCTTCCAGCACCCATCGTGTGGATTCTGACCCGGCTGATCCTTCTACTACTTAGTCTTCATGCCTATCTCACAATGGAACACTGCATGAAATGTATCCAGGTCAATCTTCACCATAGTCGGTCTGCATCTGCTGCTTTGTGCTGCAGACTGGCTGCGGAGGATGTTGAACTGGCTTTCATTCAAGAGCCATGGATACATAATGGTAAGATGCTGGGCTTACAAGGAGCAGGCTTTACCGTCTTCTATAATACATCAAGTAGGAGACCAAGGACCTGTATACTGGTGAGCAAAAGACATCATGCTATGCCACTTCCTGAGTTTACAAAAGGTGACACAACCGTGATTAAACTTTTTATGTCATCTGATGGTGGCAGAGAAGAGCTGTTTGCCGTCTCTGCATGCTTACCATTTGATGAAACTGAACCACCTCCTTCTCAGGAGGTAAGAGACATTGTCCACTTCTGTGAGTCAGGTGGAAGACGCCTCATCATCTGCTGTGATGCCAATGCTCACCATATCATGTGGGGGAGCAGCGACTGCAACAGATGAGGGGGACAACCTTTGGAATATTTGGTAAGTACTAAACTTTATATTCTTAATCGAGGCAATGAGCCCACTTTTATTGTTTCTAATAGAAATGAAGTCATTGACCTCACCCTCGGAAGTTCTTACATGTTTGACCGCATTATTAAATGGCATGCATCTAGTGAACCTTCATTGTCTGATCATAGATATATTTGCTTTTCAGTTGCCCATGTAAGACAACAGCTGGTGCAAGTCAGAAATCCCAGAAGGACGAATTGGATTCGTTTCAGGGAAGATCTGGCGGCTCATATTGGAGGCATGGAATTTAATATGAGCTCGGTGTTAGATCTCGAGTTAGCCGTTGACCAGTTTCAATGGTCTATTCTTAAATCTTACCACCAAAACTGTCAATCCCAGACTGCTAGCTTACCAAGGCAAGTTTCTTGGTGGAATAAACACCGTAGCAGTCTTAGAGGCAAAACTAGAAGGCTTTTTAACAAAACCAAACGTACTGGTGAGTGGACGGTATATAAGACTACCCTCACACAGTACAACAAATCAATTAGAGAGGCAAAAAGAGCCTCTTGGAGAGATTTTTGTGGAAGTATTTCAGATACTCCCAGTACTGCCAGATTTATGAAAATCATGGCTAAGGACAATGCAAATTGCCTGAACACCATCAAATTGGTTGATGGGAGCTTCACAAAAACTGTTAAAGAAACACTAACAGAAATGCTAGGTGTACACTTTCCAGATTCAAGTATAATTGACCCCACTGGCGTACGCACAGTTGGCCTTGAGCACCGGCGTGCAAAAAGGAGGACTGGAGGGTTGCCAGGGAGGTGGTCAATTGTTCTAGGATTAAGTGGTCCATTAATTCTTTTGAACCATTTAAATCACCTGGCAGTGATGGAATTGTTCCCATCTTGATGCAGCAAGGACTGGAGATAATTACTCCACTCTTGTGCAAAATTTACCGGGCCTGCCTTGCACTTGGTTATATACCAAGTGCTTGGAGACAGAGCTAAGGTAATATTTATTTCCAAGACAGGTAAGTCAAATTACCAAGAGGCAAAGGCCTTTAGACCTATTAGTCTAACATCTTTCTTCCTCAAGGCTCGTGAGAGGATAGTGGATAGGCATATTAGAGAGGTGGTTTTACTCCCTAAACCCCTCTCAAAATTTCAGTTTGCCTATCAACAAGGCAAATCAACAGAAGCAGCTCTCCATGGCATTGTTTGTTGCCTGGAGAAGGCACTGGAATTTAAGGAGGTGGCATTAGCCACTTTCCTTGATATTGAAGGTGCCTTTGACAGGGTCTCTACGGAGACCATTGTGGGAGCTGTGGAAAGACATGGTGTTGATAAAACCTGTTGTCAATGGATTAAGGCCATGCTCACAAGCAGAACGGGCGTGACCTCGCTACTCGGGGAGACTCTGTCGGTCTCCACTTGCCGAGGCTGCCCTCAGGGAGGAGTTTGCTCTCCCCTGTTGTGGTGCCTGAACAGCTAGAGATCCTGGAGGGGTTTGGTTGCGACTGTTTTGGCTATGCAGATGACGTGGCCATAATTGTCAAGGAAAAATTCCCTAAAACAGTCTCGAGCGTAACGCAAAGAGCACTGGGACTTGTTGAGGATTGGTGCAAGAAGGTTAGTCTATCAGCAAACCCTGACAAAACCACCCTTGTGCCTTTCACTAGAAAGAGGAATCTTGGAGACCTTGGGGATATTGCTCTCTTTGGGAAAACAGTTCCTCTCAATACACAGGTTAAGTACCTGGGAGTCATTTTGGACGGAGGCTTAACCTGGAAACAGCACCTAGATTACTGTATTGCCATAGCCAAGAAAGTGTTCTGGTCATGTAGAGGTGCTATTGGCAAATCCTGGGGTCTCAAGCCGAGGATCTTGCACTGGATATATAACATGGTCACCAGACCTATGGTCACTTATGGCTCAACGGTGTGGTGGCGCATAGTTAACCTCTGCACGTTGCAGGCTGAACTTAACAAGTTAGGAAGGCTGGCCTGCATAGGTATATCAGGAGCAATGAAAACTACTCCAACAGCTGCATTGGAGTTGCTTCATGATATTCTGCCATTTTCCTTTCAAGGTAATAAAATATTTGCACTGGTACAATAACATCTCAACCAAAGTAATTGAGAATGTTCTTATTTCTCAGGTAATAAGAATTTCTAGAATTTGCAGTAACAATTTGGATTTCAATAACCACATAGGTATACTATTAAACAGTTTTCCTTATAACAAGATTCCAGCTCTTTTTATTAAAACAGTATTAAGAAAAATCGTTCTGAATAATAGAGTTAGATTAGCAGATTTGTTTTAATTTCTTCACAGTTAACAAAATGATACTGGCCAATGAAAGCCTTCTTGGAAGTTGGTCTGGAGGATGCATGTTAACTAACAACAGGAACCTTTAGTGCTATGGATAGGACAGTCCAATTAAAAATAAAAATAATACAAAAAAATCACAAAAAAGTTTATAATTTGATTTAAAAATTAAATAAAAAAATATGAAAAGTAAACTAGGTATTCTCTCTCTAGAACAGCTAACCTAAAGATGGTAAAACTTACGTCAAAATAAATAGGTTACAAGTATATTTGATAGTAATTTTCGTGTATTCTGAAGAGTTATTCGACTCTTTTAAGGTTTGTAATTTTTCTTGGAGAATTTTTGCGTGTTGCGTCATTTTATGCGGGGCAGCCATGAGACCCTTCCTCCTCCTACTTGGAAGCTGCTGCGCACGTTGGTCGGCCATTTTATGTCATTTAGTGAAAGACAAGCATTGTGAGTTGGCTCTTGCCTTTGTTCGTGCGCAATTTTTCTTTCTTGTTTTTATTGTGTTCGTTAAAAGCGGTAAATATATATTTTTTCTTATTAGGCTTTGGTGCAAATTGTTTTTCTAACCTTTTGAGTTTTTTCTTTCACTTAATATTGGAAAATGTGCGCGTTTTAGTGAACTTTGTTTGAGCAGTATGCTGTTTGCTCGTCCTAATGGTCATCGATATTTTGTCGTAGTTGGTTGGTGCAAAATTTCTCCCTTTATATACACTTAAAGCACTCCTCGAATATTTTGTAAATATTGCAAATATTTGTTACTTTATGTATTTTTTTCCAAAGCATACTTTCAATTATTGGTTCATATGGCTTCCGTTTTTGTGGAAGCTGTATGTACAAAAGTTCCTTTTTATTTACATGTCTCTGTTGTAATTCTTACTCTTTTATTTTTTTATTGTATTTTCGGAAAGCCCGTCTTTTACCCCAAGGGATGATATTATTTTAGTGCTTTTAGCACTTTGTTTCATGTTTGGAACTTCTCTTTGGGGGTATGGTTGCTCAACCACGTGCTGTTAACTGAATTTTTCTATTATTTTGCTCAAGCCTTCTCACACCTTGTGAGTCTTTTTGAAAACGTTTTTCTGTTTTTTGTGACAGATGAGAGTATGGGTTGGGCCAGGAAAGTTAAAGATGTATGCAAAAACTTTATCTAAATTATTTTTCCCGCACCATTGAAGGCGGTTATGTTAATTAATTAAAAATTCCTGTGGGATTTATACTTGCATCCATGACTTTGCAGAAATCCATTTCCAACTAAGTCTTTGAGGAAGTGAGAAAATACAGAGTTTACTGGTCCTCAATAAACCCAAGGCACGGCATTCTTGACACTTTCTGCATTCTGGTTTTGCTATTAATTTATTCTTTACTCATGCCTGTTGAGTATTGAGATTTAATTTGTATTTTTTGTCCTTGTAAAATTATAATTTTTGTTTCAGTCTCTGCTTTGTAGTTTGTAATTTCTAAATATTCATCACTGCTGCGTTGCGCGTCATGATCTTCAGATTGTTTGTTGAAAAATTTGGTTATAAATTTTAGGTTATATATATATATATAACATCATCATTTTCAACAATTATCAATTCACTGCTGGACGAAGGTCCTTCCAAGCCTCTTCCACAACGATCTGTCTTGTGCCAGTCTCCTCCATGTCATTCCTGTATACCTTCGAATTTCATCCACCCATCTCCCATGTGGTCTTCTTCTGGGTCTTTTCCTGCCACTTGGAATCCAATCTAAAATTTCGGCTGTCCATCGATGGTCTGTCCTTCTGGCAGTATGTCCAGATCATTGCCATTTCTGGGATTTAACTCTGATCATGATGTCTTCCACTCTTGTAATTCTTCGGATCCACGAGTTCCTCTTCTTATCTCTCCTGGTTACACCAAGCATGCACCTCTCCATGCTGCTTTGAGTTGTCTGCAGAATTTTTTTTGTCTCTTTTAGTTAAGTTCCATGTCTCTGCACCATACGTAAGCACTGGAAGGATGCATTGATCAAACACTTATATATATATATATATATGTACATATATAAGGATGTAAGGTCAGGTGATGCGTAACATCACAGCCTCATATTGACAAATGTCAACCCCGCCTTCTCGTGGTACATCCTGTTCCCACTAAAGGGGCTCCGACGACCGCCAGTAGCGGTATAACTATACCATCGGGATTCGAGGAAATGCTATCCCACACTCACCAACCCTCTTGGTCAGCGTATTGAGTTATGGCCAAACCCCTCCAAAATGACTCCACAACTTATATCATGGCCTTCAGTCTCCGGCAGCTGGAATGTACGTGGCCAAGGCAGCGGCCAGTGCGACATGAAGGCAGAGGGTGCTAAGAATCCCCGGAGGACCGGACTAGGCTGCCATTTGATGCTGACCTTGGCTACGTATAATGGACGCTCCCTATCTTCTGATTCAAGGCTTCTTGAATTGGAAGAGGAACTACAAAGGATCAAGTGGGACATCGTCGGGCTAAGTGAGGTAAGGAGAAAAGGAGAAGATCTCATTGAACTGAAAAGTGGACATCTCTTCTACTATCGTGGGACTGATACTGGCAGAATCTAGTCGTGTTGGATTTATAATAAACAAGAAACTGAAGGATAAAGTTGTAGAAGTTGTAAGTTCCTATGACAGAGCTTCACGACTCGTTATACAACTCTCGAGAAGATACCAGGCTCAGATTATTGAAACTTATGTACCCACCACAAGTCATCCTGAAGAAGAAATTGAAGAATTTTATGAGGAAATTCGACATCTAAATAATAAAGGCAAGCAGCACTTGAAGATAATTATGGGAGATTCCAATGCAAAAATAGGGCAACAGCAACAGAATGAAACTTCAGTAGGCAAATTCGGTCACGGCAACAGAAACCAGCGTGGAAATACTCTCATTGAGTTTGCAGAGGCAGAAGGGTTTTTCATCTTGAACTCCTTTTTCAAGAAAAAGCCACACAGGAAATGGACATGGAGACATCCAAATGGAACGACAAGTGAAATTGATTTTATTATGGGTAACAAAAAATTCGTCATAGAAGACTGCAGTGTGCTAAACAAGTTCAACACAGGTAGTGACCATAGATTGGTGAGATGTAAGATGCACCTCAACACTAAACTCGAACGTGGCAAGCTCATAAGACAAAAAAAAAATGTATTGACATAACCAACCTTAAAAAACACCATAATGCCTTCAAGTTGGAACTGAAGAACAGATTCTCTGCTTTAGAAGGCCTAACATCGGAAGAAGTGGATATTTCTGAAGTTAACAGAAAAGTAACCAAAGCTCCTATGGAAACTGCAAAAAAATTTGCTGGGACTAAGAACAAGTTGCATGTGAACAAATTATCAGGAAAAACCAAAATGTTGATGCAAAAAAGAAGAGAGATGAGGACAACTAAAGAAGATGTGACTTCCAAAGTGGAATATATGCAGCTATGCAAGACAGTACGAAAAAGTATCACTGAAGACGTAAGGAAATTCAACTGTGAACTAGTAAGGAAAGCAATTCAAAACAACCAAAGCCTAAAGACAGCAAAGGGACATCTCAGTAAGGGAAGAAAACAGATTATGGCACTGAGAAAAGAAGATGGTTCTTTAACAAGAAATAGAGGCGAAATTTTGACAAGAGTGAAAGATTTCTACTCTAAATTACATGAAAGGGATCATACATGTACTCCAGACTTCATGAAAGGTACCAGTACCAGAGTTCTTCCAGTCCTCCCAGCAGAAGTTGCACATGCAATCAAGAACATGAAACGGGGAAAAGCTCCAGGAGAAGATGGAATTACTGTAGACATCATACAAGAAGCAAGTGGAGAAATCGGAACAGTACTCGCCCAAATTTTCACTCGATGCCTTAATGAAGGGAAGATTCCTGAGGATTGGAACAATGCTACAATGATCTTGCTACATAAAAAAGGTGACATTGAGGATCTCAAGAACTACAGACCTGTCAGTGGTTTATAAAATCTTCACTAAAGTTCTTTCACACCGCTTGAAGGTGACACTGGACATGGCTCAACCGAGAGAACAAGCTGGATTCAGGAGTGGCTACAGCACAATAGATCATATCCACGTACTGAGAAAACTAATTGAAAGAGCGAGGGAATATGAAATTCCATTGTGCATGGCTTTTATCGATTATGAAAAAGCCTTGGATTCGGTTAAACCATCAGCAGTTACAATGGCTCTGAAATCCTGCGGTATTGAAGATGCGTACATTAATATTATTAATAACATCTATGAAAATGCAAGTGCAAAGATTCGGCTGTTTGAAAATACAACACACATAAAAATTGGAAAAGGAATGAGACAAGGTGACACCATATCTCCGAAGCTCTTTAATGCCACATTGGAAAATGTCTTTCAATCACTGAACTGGGAAAACAAAGGGATAAAGGTTAATGGAGATTATCTAACCGACCTTCGTTTTGCTGATGACGTAGTCATTTTTGCAAATACCCCATCAGAGCTGCAGAGTATGATCCAGGAACTTGCTGACAAGAGTAAAGAAGTGGGATTGAAATTGAACTTTCAGAAGACAAAACTGATGTTCAACGTTTTTATAAGAAATGAAGATTTAACGATTGATGGAGAAAAGCTGGAGATAACAGACACGTACGTTTATCTTCGACAGTATATATCAAGTGAGGGTCACATTGATGAAGAAATTAATCGGCGTACAAAACTTGCCTGGAGAGCTTTTGGAAGAAACCGCATAATTTTCAAGAGCAATATGCCATTATGTCTTAAAAGAAAAGTGTTTGATCAATGCATCCTTCCAGTGCTTACGTATGGTGCAGAGACGTGGACCTTAACTAAAAGAGACATACAAATGCTGCAGACAACTCAAAACAGCATGGAGAGGTGCATGCTTGGTGTAACCAGGAGAGATAAGAAGAGGAACTCGTGGATTCGAAAAATTACAAGAGTGGAAGACATTATGATCAGAGTTAAATCCCATAAATGGCAATGGGCTGGACATACTGCCAGAAGGACAGACCATCGATGGACAGCCGAAATTTTAGATTGGATTCCAAGGGACAAGAAAAGACCCAGAAGAAGACCACATGGAAGATGGGTGGATGAAATTCGAAAGTATGCAGGAATGACATGGAGGAGACTGGCACAAGACAGACCGTTGTGGAGGAAACTTGGGGAGACCTTCGTCCAGCAGTGGATTGATAATAGTTGACAATGATGATGTTGATGATGATATATAAATATAAATCATTACATTATTATTTTTGAGGCACTCTCCAGCATGGTGGGCGGCCTAAGCGCTTAGGCTTCGTTGGCTTTCCTGTATGTAATTCCGTCATTGAGCATTAAATTTTTCACTAAACAGTGATCCTATTTATTTTAATGTACTTAATATTTGCTTCATATCAAAGCTTCTACGCATTTCTGCTACCAGACACTAATTGATTCTTTTATGAGATCTTTTTCACATGAGTTGCCTGTCATAACACTTTGCTAAATCATAAGAATTTTTTTTTTTTTTTTTTTTGGTTGGGAGTTTAACGACTACTGTGAGCAACTCAGTGGGACAAAAGCAGTTGCCCAACCCAAATTTAAGGCCACTGATTTCAGGGAAGGGAGAGCGGGCAGTAAGACAAACCCAACATCCATACTGCACAGGGATACGAATCTGTTACCACCGCGGACGATCAGAAGCCATTCCTTACACCGCTGCGCGACCGGGGCTGCTGAAAGAGTTTTAAACGAACAGTTCCTAATGGTTTTGTGCTTTTTACGTATTTCATTTTAACATAAATATTCTCAATGGTTCCGTTTTTTACGCTTTCCAACCGTATATTGAAGAAGCGTATATGCTCCAGCTTTTTCCGTCTGTCTGTCGGCACGATAACTCACGTAAAAATGGTTCGATTTCGATGAAATTTTAGAATGTGGTAGGGGACCACCAGGGGACGAACCCTATTGAAAATGGGTGAAGTGGGGTCGAAGGTCACGCCATAAGAGTGGGATCCATTCAATTACCCTCATGTATCATAACTTGCGTAAATATGGTTCGATTTCGAGGTAATTTTGGTAAGTGGTAAGGAACCACCTGGGAACGAAACCTATTGAAAATGGGTGGAATGGGGTCAAAGGTCAGGACATAAAAGCGGGATCCATTTCATTGCCTTTATGCGACAAAACATGCGTAAATATGGTTCGATTCCTATGAAAATTTAGTATTTGGTAGGGAACCACCTGGGCACGAACCCTATTGAAAATGGGCGAAATGGGGTCAAAGGTCAGGCAGGACATAAGAGCGGGATTTGTTCCATTGCCCTTATGCGTCATAACTTGCGTACAAGTGGTTCGATTTCGATGAAATTTTAGAATGTGGTAGAGAGCCACTAGGGACAACCCAATTGAAAATGGGCGAAATGGGGTCAAAGGTCAGGACACTGGAGTGGGATCCATTCCATGTCCTTGTGCATCATAACTTACCAAAAAATGTTTCGATTGCGACAAAACGTTATCATGTTGTTCCGGAGGTATAGTGAACCGGTTCTGTTGAATATCAACGAAATCTGGTCAAAGGTCATTGCCCAAAAGCAAGATTTATTCCACAGCCATTATTCTCATAACTTGCGTAAAACTTCTTCTATTGCGACAAAAATTTTGTATGTTATTCTTGAGGTGTACTGAACCGGTTCTGTTGAATATCATCGAAATGGGGTCAAAGGTCAGGACACAGGAGCGAGATTTATTCCACAGCCATTATCCTCAACTTGAGTAATAATTTCTGGTATGTTGGAAAGTGTATCATAATCAATGCATTGCATGATTTTACTAACTTGTTTCATTTAGTTTGTGCAGTTTTCAGCAGCGCCCCTAGCATTTCTTTATGGGCACTGCCAAATGTATAGAAGATGTAAATAAAAATACCTCGGGGAAAATATCTCCCCAAATATACTGCGAACCAACAAAAATATCTCCGCCGTATTAAAGAGCGTTTCCTGTGTTTCATAAAAAACATATTTAAAAATATTAATACAGACGTATTTAAAAATAAGCAGTCATTAGATAGAACGGTGCATCAAGTGATTCCTCATAGGGAGAGCGCGGGCCTTTGAGTCATACCCACAGAGGGCGGTACTGGCCATTTGACATTTAAAATATCATTCCGTGTCTGAGAACTTTGAACGAAATTAATCCAAGCCTGTTTCAGCGCCAAGAATAGGGCTGTTATAAAATGATGTCCGTCGGAATGTCATTTCAATTTTCACTTTTTTAACAAACCGTTTGAAGCCGTTCTTTTACTTTTTGTTATTGGTGTTGTTGTTAATTGATTCTTTTACGGAGTTCTTAGAATTATTTCCATTCCTTATGAAATTTTTTTGTACATTTATTCAGGGTTTTGTGACTGAGAACGACCGAAAACTAAACAATGCATAATGGTTTTAATAATATGTGCCTGAGTACTAGCGTGTAGGTAGGTAATATTTTTAGTTACATAATTATGCCTTCCAAAGTTGACATTTTCAGCAGCTTTCATGTTTAATGACAAAAGATGGCAGCACAAGGCATATTTTCCTTTTGGCTCCAACATCATTCATTTATTCATTTTTTTCGATATTTGTAAGATTTCGTCTGGATGAAGGTTGTATTTATTGGTCTATACTATTTATTTCACTGTTCCTAATTTGTTCGGCACTTAATTTGTCAATTAAGAAATACAAAGTTTGGGCAACTTAAATATGTACACGCTATTGTGCCGCGATCTATTCTCATCTGGTTTTTACAAGGGTTTCTTTAGATTGCTATTATGTTAAAAGTTTTCTGACTTTGGGACATATCTTCAGGCGTCCCTACTATCTATGCTAATAAAATTACCGTGCCCTTCTGTCGGTCGCCTACAAGTGAAACTACTGAACGCAGAGACTTGAAATTTAGAAGACAAAACAGATGGCCTAATGGGATGATGCAACTCTGAGCAGGGAAGCAGTCGAGGCTACTTTTTAGTTAACCGAATCGGATTGTTTTAAATTTATTTATTCAATCATCACCCGTGGGAATCGATATTTTATAACACATATAATATCAATGGAGTTTTTTCTCTTTCTTCTTCTTCTCTGTCTCTTTATTTTTTATTTATTTATATTTTATGGTGGCTATGGAGAAATCCGTGGATCTATCTATCTATCTATCTCAGTAGCGGCTCGTGGCAGGAAAAACAGGTGAAGAGCTACAAGAGCAATATGAGAAGATATCTGCTGTCTCCAATGAAAATCAGTTAATGAGAACTTACCTATTTTTTTATACGTATATTAGATCTATTCTTCTTCCCTTTAAAGCTGGAAATTTGTCGATTATGTCATCATAAAATGCCTGTTTCTTCGTGACATCAAGAAAATGTCTTTCTGAATACAAATTTTTGCCAAAGAAGCAAGTTTATCTGGAGAAATAGTGTTTCTTGAGTAAGTTTGTATTCTTTTAAGGCAAGAAAAATTTCTTTCCACTGAAACACTTGCAGATGCAATTGTTAAAATCAGTGAAACCAATACAGTATATAAGATTCTGTAAAAATGTCTTTATCTCCATGAAGTACTCGAAGAAGCTCATGAGTCGATATATTCCTTAATTTTTCATCAGCATATACAAGACTCAGTTCATTTTTAAGGCGCTGGTGTTTAGTAAATATTTTTCCGTAAAAATGTTGAAGATTTTCAGAAGCGTGAGAGCAAAAGCATGGATTAAATTGGTCGAATTTGGTTGTGTCAGCAAGACAGGCAAATTGAAGTTCAAGTTTTTCACAGTCTTGAAATCTTATATCCATTTCCATAAGAATGTGGTACAAAATTTCAAAATACAATTGTCTATAATTTTGAAAAATTGTTTCTTGTGTGAGAGCAGGATGTTCCCATTTAGATCTGCTTATTTCTGTGATTTTGCTAGCTTTTCCAAACAGTGTTTTAAATACCTCATCGTTCCTTTTATGGCTCAAAATATCATAAGTTTTTTTTTTTTTAATTTGAGTAACACAGTAGTTTATGTCTAGTGATTTGTTCTGCAAAATTTTGAATAATACACTGCTGGCCACACAAAATGCAACACCAAGAAGGACACGAGATAGCAAAGATAGATTTACTGGACACATAACAACAGATACAAAGATGAAACGATTGAGCTTACAGGCCCGTGCGACTTGCGGAACACGCAGACATCAATAGTTCGTGTGGCCCGCATGGCTGGCAATAACGGCCGCTACACGCCGCGGCACCGAACGAAAGAGACTTTGGATGTGGGTTTGGGCCATGCCGGTCCAGGCAGCTTCCACACGTTGCCACAGTTCATCAGGCGTAGTCGCGGGTGGTGCTTGCCGGGCCACTCGGTTGCCGATCAGCGACCAGACGTGTTCGATGGGCGACATATCGGGGAACATGCGGGCCACGGCAGCAGTGACACCTGGTGTTCCGTGAAGAACTGTTGCACGATGCGTGCCACGTGCGGGCGCGTTGTCTGTTGAAACGTGGCCGCTGGCAGGTCCTACAAGTAAGGGAGGACTACAGGCTCCAAAACGTCGGAGATGTAGCGGTGGCTGTTGAGTGCACCGGCGATGCGTACCAGAGGGGTGCGGGCGTCATATCCAATTGCGCCCCAAACCATTACGCCAGGCAACGGACCGGTATAGCGATGCATAATGCAGGCGTCATACAGTCTCTCGCCGCGGTGCCGCCACACGCGGATCTGACCATCGTGGTGTTGCAGGCAGAAGCGAGATTCGTCGGAGAAGACAATGTCATGCCATTCCGTAGACCACTGCCGCCGCACTTGCCGGTGGTGTAACGTCAATGGTAATCGGATCAATGGGCCCCGTGCGACAAGTCCCCGCTCCTGCAAACGACGTCGAACGGTACGTGCTGACACAGGTTTTTGCGCAACACATCCTAATTCCTGCGCTAACGTTCGTGATGTGGCGGTGCGAGCCGCCAATGCCCGCCGCACAGCATGCTGGTCCTCTCGTTCGGTGGTGTGCCGCGGCTGCGGTAATCGCTCACGTCGGTCCGTCCGTCTCTCCTGCACCCACCGAATCCATACTCGCCTCACTTTGGCTGTATGTCGTCCCCCACGGGCCCCGATGTCTCGGTACGATAAACAGCTGTCGCAATAAGCCACTATTCGTCCTCTGTCGAACTCCGAAACGTGCTGGAATGACTGCCGTATTCTGCGACGAGTCATCAGGAAGCTTCGCACGCACAGGTCCGGCAGCAAAGCACACTTCCACTACATACACCCCGCCTTCTGTGCACCCTTCTTCTTCTTATAGTGCTTCTCGGTGGCGTGCCGGGCGCACATGATTTGCATATGCCTTGCAATGCTAATCGTTTGCATGTCCTCTCGCGGGCGACGCATGCTGCGAATTTCAGGCCAATCCGATGATTCCTTCTTGGTGTTGCATATTGTGTGACTAGCTGTGTAGATCGGTGAAGCCAAATATTTCATTAAATACTATTGCCAAAAATGTAAATTCAAAAGTGCTCATATCATTTAAAAACCCTTGGGCAAGTTGAATTGATTTTTTGTCTGATTGGTCACTATTTGTGAGAAATTTTAATTCTTCCTTCAATTTATCCCAATCGTCAACTATTAAACTTAGTAACTTCGAAGTGGAGGACCATCGAGTTTCTGTTGTGATTGGCATGCATCTTGCGGTTGTTGATGTGAGTGTATTGTTTTTTCACCACACAGCAAAGCGATCGCTTCGCTGAGTGGTGAAAAAACAAAGGAATTACACTGAGGCTTGCAAAAAATATTCGACACTTAGAAATTTTAGAAAAACTCTGCTGTAATACAAGGTTCAAACGATGTACTAAGCAATAACAGAAACAGCTTGAGAAGCTTTATGCTTCATATTTTTTCTGGAGCCCAGTCAAGTGTCCAGACATTACGCTTGCCCCATCGTAACATTGTCCTGTTGACTTGCGTTGATAATCAAACTGTTCCAAATTTTTGTCTAGCATTTTGTATAAAGCTTCTGACGTTCTATCTTCACTCACATCATCGAAACCCAAAAATCGCTCAACCAATACACCTTCCGAATCAACAGATCTTATTATTAAAGAGCACTCGGAAGTCTGGTTATGTCTTCCCATCTACTTGAATAGAAAAGCATTAAACTTCATTGATTTCATTTTTGACGTGATCGTTTATATATTTAGAAATACATCCAATTAATTCGTTTTGAATAACTTTTGAGTCACCTGTGAAAACATTTTTTATCGTTTCATATTGAATTTGAATTTTTAAAGGACTTCTTGATATCAACAGTGAAAGCAATTCCTTGAATTTCTACGATTTATCGAGTCAGTGCTTCGTCATGGTCACGGAATGCTAGTTCTTGTTTACTCAAATACAGTACTGCATCAATCAATGTCTACATGAAAAGTCTATTTAAACAAACACTTTCGTTGAAATGCATTTCAAAAGCCTGGAATTCTCCCTCAGGGCATCGGCAATGGTGTTCTGATTCTTTTCAAAATTATTTAGCATTAATTCGCATTTCAGGTGTTCGCTAGAATCGCCACGTTTGTGAAGTGACCGTTTTATATTTAGGAATTCTGAAAATTGTCTTTATTCCACGCCGAATTTTATTACTAAAAAATAAGCAGGGCCAACAAAAAAAATTTTGTAACGCAGAAGGGCTACAAAGCCATTTATATTCAGTAAACCAACAATTTTTAAAATTTATATTGTAAGATTTACTGCTCTTCTTGATTTCTTTCTTGGCGACAATTGTCAGTGAATCCGTCGGTCGTCATTGAAGTAAAATGTCTCTTTTGTTTTCATCTTTCCACCGATTGAACGGAGTTTGCAATACATTACAGACAATGTCGTTCACAGGATACGTACTGAAAACTAAAACTATCCCTATCACGTAAACTGTACACGAAACTAAAGTAACTAATGAAGTTTTTAAAAAACAATCACAAAACACGAAAAAACAAATCTCTTTCGGAAAGTATGTACCAAAACACCGCAATGGCAATCCGTCCCGTTCCACTGCGTTCTCTTCGGAAGGTCACGACTGCAGGTGCAGAGCCTTGGCGTCTCAACCTAAAACACTTCACTTGCACGGCAGATAGGGGTGAGTGACGTCACAGTTACCATGGCAACTCGGATGAAAACTGCAGACTTCCAAGCATTCTCATTTCAGCTCTTCACTTGAACTGGTTTGCGTATAAGGACTTGTTTTCCGTATTGAACGCGCATTGTGAATTGCTATCTAATCAAAATGTTGGGTATTTTGGCACTCAATAAAGGAAAGAAAAAGAATATATTATACGAAATTATTAAATAAAACCTTATTTCAAATGAAATAGGTGAAGAGGCACTTCCCCTACTTCACCTGAAAAGCCCCCACTGATCCATCTATGTATCTATCAAATGTCGCGGAACTCCAACAGGCATAGTTCTTATAGGGATTTCTAACACTTCCTATTAGGGGCACGAAAAATTTTCCGGCGCCCCTGCTAGCGGGCGCTGTAGGTGCCTAACCCGTTGGCGACCCGTCCTACATGAAGCCAAGCCTGGCTGTCGATAAAGTTAATCTGCAGCACTGTTTATTATTCATGTTTAATTTAGGGAAAAGTGCGAGTGAAGCATACGGTTCAATATGTCAGGCGTATGGCGAAATGGTTGTGGGGGAGCGGACGTGTCGAGAATGGTTCGCCAGGTTTAAGAAAAGTGATCTAAGCTTGGAAGACAAGCCACGTGCAGGAAGACCACAGGAACTCGCAGAGGAGGAGCTGCAATCGCTGTTGAAAGAGGATGCCACACAATCGACCACACAACTGGCGAAACGTTTGAAAGTGGCTCAATCGACGGTGGTACGGCGTCTACAGGCCTCGGGGAAGATCCAGAAGATTGGTAATGGGTTCCGCATATTTAACGGAGCGTAATATTGGTCAACGATTGGGCATCTGCATGTCGTTGCTGAAGAGGTATCAAGTGTAGAATTTCTGGTGGAAAGTTGTCACCGGGGATGAAAAATGGGTCTATTGTGAACACCCCTTAAGCAAACAATCCTGGGTCGACCCAGCTCAGTCATCAACATCCACTGCAAAACAGGATATCCACGAAAAAAGGTGCTGTTGTGTGTGTAGTGCGACATGCATGAAGAGCTGCATTTAGAATACTTGAAACAGGGCGAAACAATCACTGCACAACGATACATTGATGAGTTGATGAAACTGAAGGTCGCAATCGAACAAAAATGCCCATGAAAAGGTAAAGGACGCTGCCCAGTCATCCTGTTACACGATAATGTCAGACCAAATGTCGGTGCTGCATTGAAATCAACCCTTGAACAGTTACACTGGGAGATTTTACCGCACCCGTCTTACTCCCCGGACATTGCACCCTCAGACTTTCATCTGTTTCGCTCTATACAACATGCCCTAGCCCAACAACGGTTTACCACAGTTCCAGAGATGGAAAATTTCGTCACTGCGTTCTTCAGCTGAAAACCAGAGTTCTTCTATCACAGGGGCACTCATTTGTCGCTTAAAAATGGCAAAATGTCATTGATGCTAACGTCTAATATTTCTTTGAATAAATGTGTACTGGTTTCCTGATTGTTCCTGTCTCCTTTCTCCTGAAAACGGCGGAAACTTTTGCATACCCCGAATACATCGCTTTCCTTGTAGAATCTATCTATCAATCTATCAAATGTCGTGGGACTCCGACAGGCATAGTTCTCATAGGGATTTCTAACACTTCTTAAATAATTTTCCTATACTCTTGGCAAAATTAACGTGACTACAATGTTAGTGCCGTGAAACTGATTTACCGACAAGATATCTCTTTTCAGTCTCCGCGCAATAAAGGGGTGCCATGTGTCGTGGACCCTTCCCCCGAAGGGCGACTTAAGGCAAGACAAAAAGAAACTTCTGGCGTTGCATCATGATGTCACCTTTCAAACCCCACACTTTCTCAACCTTGCCGACCCCCATACAAACGACTTCTGAATGAGCATTTTAAAGCAGTAACCACGAAGAAAAGACCAAACCAGTATATCCCCCTTACCCTCAGGTTAACACAGTTCTCTCCCGTTCGCAGTAAATATCAAAAGTGTATAGTGTATAGCCTCTCTGAAGCAAAACAGAAATGACATTGATGTCGTCAAAATGCGAATATTTGTATTTTTTAGAAACACGACCGAAACTGGGATCTTCGTTTTTTTTATGTACGTAAGTATGACATTTAGAATATCTGTATATCCATGCGCTTTTTTAGGTCTCAGTTCAAGCTTGAACAGAAGCTTTTGAACTGGAACTATATTATACAGTGGAAGTACACACTCTGTAGCTTTAAATGTATAGTCAGGCTAGCTTTGCCATGAGTATAATATAATCTATCTATCTATGTATTTAAGGACTACTTCAGGGGAGGGCATTCGAAGCACGTGCGCAAGGCCACAACAGTTGAGCCCCCCTCCCAAATATAGTTATATATTATTTGCTTTGCATCAAATTGATTAGTGTCACTAGACGCTGAGGTGTAAATCGAGCCCAATACTTATGTTAAATTATTCCGCATGGAATTCCTGCAGATTGTGCGGTAGGGGTGGAGTGTGGATTGTGCGTCCAATAGCATCCCAGATATTTTCAATCGGCGATAGGTCTGGTGATGCTGCTGGCGACGCTGCTGGCCATGGCAGAGTGTCAGTGCCTTGAAGGCAAGCTCTCAAGACAGCAGCAGTATGCGGACGAGCGTTATCCAGTTAGAATATCGCACCGGAGTGAGCGTTCAGAAAAGTTAGGGCCACTGGTTGCAGGGCCTCATTAACGTAACCTTGGGCTGTCAATGTGTCTGTAATAAACACCAAAGTGATTTGGCATAGTAGGCATTTGCACTCCACACCATGATGTCAGTCCTTCTGGAGGTGTGGCGCTCGACAACAAATCTTTCATCTTGGCGCTGACCACGCTGCATTTCACACGTATTCGTTGGTTGTCTTCTTCAACACAAAAACGGGACTCGTCACTGAAGATCACCCGCTGACATTCTGAGTGGCTCCAAGACAGTCTGGCACGACACCACTGCAGTCTTTAAATACGGTGCAATGTTGTTAAAGGCAGTCGTCGTAACGGTTTGCGTGCGAGTAGTCCTACGTCGTGCAGCCGTCTGACAATGGTGTTCGCACTAATCGGACGATGCGTGGAAGGCACCACTGCTCGCTGAATATCTGCAGTCGTGGCTATTGGGTCACTCAGCGTATGTTGGACAATACGTCGGTTCTCTCTCTTCGTGGTTCGTCTAAGTCTCCCGGACCCTTCCTGTTGCTGCTGCGTGCCTTGTTATATCCACTTCCGCCAACAGCGTGCTATGGTGATATCCGCACGACCCTTATGGCGCGCAATACGGCTATAAGACCATCCCGCCTCCTGGAGACCAACGGCGCGGCCCCTCTTGAACTCCTCCAATTGATCGAATGGCTTCCGAACTTTCTTCGAAGCAGACTTCGCTTTTAAAGGGTGCAACCAACATCACAGCAGGACCACGATTTTAAATAGCCGATCAGGCACAGCGCTACGACCTCTCCTTGCCAGCGTCAATTGCGCGGCGGAGGGTGATACTTGAATCATTTGCATGTCTCACGATGTCAAATCTATCCACCAACTTCTATTCCTGTCGGTTGCTTCCTCCTGGGTTCAACCATTCTTTTTTTTTTACGATGTGTGTATATACAGTACATGGGATGCAAGGTTAGGTGATGCGCAATATATCCTATATAGCCTCTCCATGACAAATATCAACCACACTTTCTCGTGGTGTATCCTGTTCCCACTAAAGGGGCTCTGAGGACCGAAGAATAGCGGTACAAGAATACTACCGGAATTAGAGGAAATGCTATCCCACACTCACCAACCCGCTTTGCCAGCGTGGTGAGTTATGGCCAACCCCCCACTTTTTCATATATGCTTACGCAATTCCAAACTTGGCCCTCAGTCTCCGGCAGCTGGAATGTATATGGCCAAGGCAGCGGCCAGTATAACATGAAGTCAGGGGTGCTAAGAATCACGGGATTGCCGGACTAGACTGCCCTCTGATGCTGACCTTGGCTACGTTCAATGGACATTCCCTGCCTTCTGATTCAAGGCTCTTTGAATTAGAGGAGGACTTCGAAAAAATCAACCGCGACATAGTGGGTAAGAAGAAGAAGAAGAAGAGGAGAACGTCTGATCTAACTGAAAAGTGGACATATCTTCTACTATCGTGAGACAGATACTGGCAGAACCAATGGTGTTGGATTTATAGTAAACAAGAGATTGAAGGACAATATTCTAAAAAAATGAACGTTCCTCTGACAGAGCTGCGCGCCTCGTTATCAAACTCTCAAAAAGGTACCAGGCTCAGATTATTCAAGCTTATGTACCCACCATAAGTCATCCTGCAGAAGAAATTGAAGAATTTTACGAGGAAATTCGGAATCTAAATAACAAAGGCAAACAGCACTTGAAGATCATTATGGGTGATTTCAATGCAAAAATAGGGCAACAGAGTGATACTTCTGTTGGTAAATTCGGTTACGGTATCGGAAATCAACGTGGAAATACCTTCTTAGAGTTTGAAGAATCAAAAAGGTTTTTCATCATGAACTCCTTTTTCAAGGAAAAGCCACACAGAAAATGAATATGGAGACATCCGAATGGAGCGACAAGTGAAATTGATTTTATTATGTGTAACAGAAAATTCGTCATCGAAGACTGCAGCGTGCTAAACAAGTTCAACACGGATAGTGACTATAGAATGGTAAGATATAAGATGCACCTCAACACTAAACACGAACGTGGCAAGCTCATCAGGCAAACAAAATGTATTGACGTAACCAACCTTAAAAGCATTATAATAGCTTCAAGTTGGAACTGAGGAACAGAATGTCTGGTTTAGAAAGCCTAACGTAGGAAGAAGTGGATATTTCTGAAGTTAACAGAAAAGTAACCAAAGCTCTTATGGAAACAGCAATAAAAATAGGTGGTACTAAGAACAAATTACATATGAAGAAAATTTCAGGAAAAGCAAAAATGTTGATGCAAAAGAGAAGAGAGATGAAGGCAAATAAAGACGTAACTTCGGAAGTGGAATATACACTGGTGGAAAGTGAAAAAAGAACACCAAGAGGGAATTGGCGGACGATCATGAAATTTACATATGTTAATGGCGTCGAGTTTACGTAGGTGTGATGTTAATTTCGGGACCAACCGGTGAGCGCTTACGCCACAGCACGGCATAATATGCAAATTATCGTCGGTGGTATTTAAGGAGTACGACGAAGTGAATGTAATCAGTCGTCGGCGTACGGACAGGTGCGAAGATCCCGAAGAAGCTGCAATGCCTGGACATGGAAGACGTGTACGATTTCAGCAGTTATCGGACTTTGAGCGAGGTCGTCTAGTCGGATTATGAGAGGCCCGGTGTTTGTATCGTCGTATTGCAGAGCGAATTGGACGGAAAGTATCGGTGGTGGTACGATGGCGGCGTAGATAGTCCGAGGAACATTCCCACACGAGAAGACGTGGAACCGGGAGTCACAGACGGACTGATGAGCGGACCGATCAACGCATAAGAAGAGCGGCGTTGTCAAGGAGAACATCCTCTGCGACGCAAATCCGAGCTGCCGTTGCACCTGAGGTGACTGTGCGAACAATCCGCAACCGTCTACTGCATGCAGGACTAACTACGTGCACTTGTGCCTCTGGCATGTGTAGCTCTGACTCCAGCCCACCGTCAGGAACGGCTGCAGTGGTATCGCCAACGTCTACACTGGAGAACGCAATGACGATCTGTCATGTTCAGCGATGAAAGCAGATTGTGCTTGGGAGCCTCCGATGGCCGTATGCGTGCTCGCAAAAGCACAGGGGACCGTCTCGACCCTTCTTGCATCAGCAAGCGACACACAGGGCCTAAACCTGGTCTCCTGGTGTGGGGAGCAATCAGCTACCACTCCCGTACATAACTAGTGTTTGTACCGGGTACGTTAAACAGCACCTCCTACATCAACAACATCATTCAGCCCGTTGTTGTGCTCTTTGTAAGGTCGGTCCATCGTGGTGTTTTCCAGCAAGATAACGCACGCCCACACACGGCACATGCAACGCAACATGCACTTCAGGGTGTGACGCAACTTAAATGACCTACACGTTCACCGGATTTGTCTCCCACTAAGCACGTGTGGAATTTTATGGGACAATGACTTATCCGGTCTCCACGGCCAGCCACGACCATCCCCGATTTACGCGTCCAGGTTGAGGATGCTTGGAACTCAATACCCCAAACTTACATCCAACATCTGTACAACAGACTCCATGCCAGAATTGCACAGTGTGACGCAGTTCATGGCGGTTCAACCTCGTACTAACCATGTTACATGGAAATGTTATTTTTCAGTTTACCAGCAAATACAGCTGTATTTTGCCATAATGTTTTGATCACGTTATCCTCTGTATTCCGTTATTATGCTGTATAAATTTCGTTGGTATCCGAAGTCTCCTTCTTGGCGTTCTTTTTTCACTTTCCGCCAGTGTATATAGATCTATACAAGACAGTCCGGAAAAGTATTACTGTAGACATAAGGAAATTCAATTGTGAAATAATGAGAAAAGCAATTGAAAATAACCAAAGCCTGAAGAGAGCAAAGGGACATCTTTGTAAGAGAAGAAAACAGATTATGGCTCTGAGAAAAGAAGGTGGCACTGTAACAAGAAATAGAAGCGATATTTTGACTAGGGTGAAAGATTTCTACTCAAAACTGTATGAAAGGGATAATACATCTACTCTTGACATCACGACAGCTGTCACACCAGTTCTCCCTGCAGAAGTTACACATGCAATTAAAACACGAAACTTGGAAGAGCTCCAGCATAAGATGGAATTACCATGGACATTATACTAGAAGCAAGCAGAGAAATTGAAACTACTCTCGCCCAAGTTTTTACCAAATGTCCCAATGAAAGGAAGATTCCTGAGGATTAAAACAATGCTACAATGATCCTGCTACATAAAAAAAGGGACGTTGAGGACTCTTAGGAACTACAGGCCCATCAGCTTCCTATCAATGGATTATAAAATCTTTACTAAGGTTCTTTCACATCACTTGAAGGCAACACTATACATGGCTCAACCAAGAGAACAAGCTGGATTGAGGAGTAGCTCTGGCACAGCAGATCATATCCATTTACCGAGAGAACTAATTGAAAGGACAAGATAATATGAACTCTCATTATTCATAGCTTTCATTGATTATGAAAAAGGCCTTCGATGCCGTGAAACCATCGGCAGTTACAATTGTTTTGAAATCCTGCGGTATCGAAGATGCATACATTAGCATTATTAATAACATCTATGAAAATGCAAGTGCAAAGGTTCAGATATTTGATGATGCAGCACAAAAAAAATTGGAAAAATAGTGAGACAAGGCGACACCATATCACCCAAACTCTTTTAATGCCACATTGCAAAATGTCTTTTTATCATTGAACTGGGAAAACAAAAGGTAAATATTAGTGGAAGTTATTTAACTCACCTTCGTTTTGCTGAAGACGTAGTCATTTTGACAACTATCCCATCAGATCTGCAGAGTATAATTCAAGAACTTGTTGACGAAAGTAAAGAAGTGGGATTAAAAATGCACTTTCAGAAGACAAAAGTGATATATTAAAACAATGCTTTTTCAAGAAACGAAGATTTATCGACTGATGAAGAAAAACTTGAGACAACCGATATGATACCTACATTTATTTTGGGCAGCAGATATCAAGTGAGGGTCACATTGATGAAGAAGTTAATTGACGTATAAAACCTGGATGGGGAGCTTTTGAAACAAACTGTAAAATTTCTAAGAGCAGTATGCCATTATGTCGTAAAAGAAAAATGTTTAATTCATGCGTCCTGCCAGTGGTTATGTATGGAGCAGGTACCTGGACCTTAATAAAACAAGTTAGTAAAATCATGCAATGCATTGATTATGATACGCTTTCCAACATACTAGACATTATTACTCAAGTTATGTGGATATTGGCTGGGGAAAAATCTCGCTCCTGTGTCCTGACCTTTGACCCCATTTCGATGATATTCAACAGAACCGGTTCACTATACCTCCGGAACAACATGATAAAGTTTTGTCGCAATCCAAGCTTTTTAGGTAAGTTATGATGCATAAATGCAATGGAATGGATCCCACTCCAGTGTCCTGACCTTTGACCCCATTTCGTCCATTTTCAATAGGTTTTGTGCCCAGGTGGCTCCCTACCACATACTAAAATTTCATCGAAATCGAACCATATTTACGCATGTTATGATGCATAAATGCAATGGAATGGATCCCGCTTTTATGTCCTGACATTTGACCGCATTTCGCCCATTTTCAATACGGTTCGCCCCCATGTGGTTCCTTACCATATACTAAAATTTCATCGAAATCGAACCATTTTTACGCAAGTTATGACGCACAAGGGCAATGGAATAAATCCCGCTCTTGTTCCCTGCCTGACCTTTGATCCCATTTCGCCCATTTTCAGTTATACGTCAATTAGTCGCGTGCGTCAATTCTTTGACCACGACAATTCGTCGAGCGCCAATTCGTCGCGGACAAATTCGTCGACTACGTCAATTCGTCTCGGACCAATTCGTCGCGTTTACAGATTTTGTTTACATACCAAACGAATGCAGGAAAACTTACGATTTCGAACGTCTTTCGCCCTGATCAAATTTATAAGGTTTGGACACTAGACAGGTTAGGAATATTACGCTCTTTCTTTGGCACAAAAAATATTAGACGGTATACAGTTTTTGGAACGGGTCAAGGCCCAGGGTGTCAGAGCCCCCCCCCCCCCTACAAAATTTTCACAGAATCTAATCTTCAATTCAGAACCAACAAATTTGGTATCATGAAAACTCTAACTTAGACGCTAGACGGTTTTTGGAAGGAGTTGGAACCCGGAGGGTCAATGCCCCCCTCATAAAGAAATTCCTAAAATCTACAGTTTTCATTTTAGAACCACCAAATTTGGTGTACTATTTCATGGTACTCTAACTTAGTAACTTAGACGCTAGACAGTTTTTGGAAGATGTTCGAGCCCGGGGGTCAGAGCCCACCCTATTAAAAATGTTCGTAAAATCTACAGTTTTTAATTTAGAACCACCAGATTTGGTATATATATACTATCTCATGGTTCTCTAACTTAGACGGTAGACCGTTTTTGGAATAGGTCAAGGCCCGGGGGTTAACAGCCCCCACGTACAAAATTTTCGTTAAATCCATAGTTTTCAATTTAGAACCACCAAATTTGGTATCATTAAACTCTAACTTAGACGGGAGACGGTTTTTGGAACGGGTTAAGGCCCGGGAGTCAGCCCCCATCCACACACACACATGCAATTTTTTTTAAAACTACAGTTTTCAATTCAGAACCACCAGATCTGGTATACTATCTCATGGTACTCTAAATTAGACGCTAGACGGTTTTTGGAATAGGTTAAGGCCCGGGAGGTAAAAGCCCCCACATACAAAATGTTCGTAAAATCTACAGTTTTCAGTTTAGAACCACCCAATTTGGTATACTATGTCATGGTACTCTAACTTAGACGGTCGACGGTTTTTGAAACGGGTCAAGGTCCGGGGGGTTAGAGCCCCCCCCCTCCTCATAAAAATTTCGTAAAATCTACAGTTTTCAATTTAGAACCACCAAATTTGGTATACTATCTCATGGTTATCTAACTTAGCCGATAGACGGTGTTTGGAAGGGGTCGGGGCCCGGGGTCAAGGGGTCAAGGGGCCCCATACAAAATTGTCGTAAAAAGTTCCGTTTTTTACTTTTAATATCTGCAACACAATTCAGCACTCCGATGCCCTATCTTCGTTCTAAGGCGCTCTTTGGCCCTTTGTGGGCCTTGCACCATAAACCATCAACCAACCAACTAGCCAGCCTATGGTCTAATTTAGAGACTGTAGATAACAATAAAGTGCAAATATATGCGTTCAATGGTGTATTAAAAACACAAATCAATATAGTTTAGCTTTCACTAACAACGAGCGGCTTATCAGGAAGAAATATAATGTAATGTAAATAGAGAGTTCCAGATATTCAAAATTCAAAACGGTAAGAAAAAGATGATCAATGCCAATGTGAAGTCGTACGCATGCGACATCACATAGGTACATTGCATTTCTGTGTCGTGGGATTCAGAGGAGCGCACGCCAGATGTACGGCAGTTTTATAGATGTCTCCTAGAAGGTAAGTAATCCCATTCCTTTATCTTTCTTTTTTGTTTCGCAAAATTAAATTAACTAAATCAAAAGATTTAAAATAAGTTTACTGGAAAATTGCAGAAATATCTTTTTCATTCACTAACTTTCACCCGCTTAACTCGGTGTTTCCACAAATAGTAATATGTACCTGGCAAATAACTGGTATCCCGGCTAGTACAAATTATATTAATGATTTCTTTGCACCCAGTTCAATCTAGTATTTCCATAAGAGCGTTTGAGGCCGTATGAAAAATACATTTCAACGTGTGCCGCTACGGCGGCGGAGTGATCTAGGCGCTAGCTCCTGACCACTCGTCGAGAACGATCCTGGTTCAAATGCCGGTGAGTCATGGACGTTGTGATTGACTTCTGGCACTGGCTGTCCCCCTTCCCAGGAACCAGTGGCCCAAAATTAGGAACGTCCGACTGCTTATAGCCCACTGAATTGGTCACGGTGGTCGTTAAACGCCAACTAAAAAAAGAATGCGACGTGTCCACTTCCATGTAGGCTGGCCATAAAATGTTAAAGGACCGTACAAAATTGTACTTTTGTTTTCACCTTGTCAGCGCTTCGGTATATGGTTGAAGTATACGTATATATAGTTGGGCCATTTCAGCACGTAGTTTGGTTTATATAGAGAATAAAGATAATGTTACATTTTTACTCAGCTACAACACATTAATCCCAAAGACTATTTCTTGAAATCTTTAATCCGCCTTGATCATATTCACAACGTTAACATAACATGTAAAGTTATTAATGTTGCATTTTTACTTTGTCACAAAATTTTAGTTACAAGACCTTAGGCGCAACCTTTTTTTAGGAATTTTTAGTCCGAAGTATTCATAAGGTTTCGATAACATGCCAAGGTTATGGTACTGCGTTTTGACTGAAGCACAAAAATTAATAAACAGGCCTTAAGCCTTTTTATCAGTTTTCAATCAACCGTGCTCATATACATAAAATTTTTAGAGAAAGTCAAGTTTATTGTGTTGCGCTTTTACTCGAGTACAAAACTATAAGCAGCCATTAACTTTCACCTGCTGAACTTGGTGATTCCTCAATTCATCCATTAACAAGTCTTTTAAGTGATTGTATGCCATGGTCATATTGATAATGTTTGATGACAAGTCAGGTTAATGATGTTGCACTTATTAAAGACTTAAAAAGGTATAGAGGCTAATAATTATTGTTTGAAGCCTAAGTAAAAGCTCATTTTTAACTTGACTTGTCATAAAATCCTTATGAATATGGCATTTATTTTATTTTGTACATTTTCCATAGCGTGTGCATTTTTTTATGTGTTGGCATTTATTTTATTTTGTGTTGTACTTGTTACATAGCGTTTCGCATTTTTGTAATGCTTGCGACTTGTGATTGCATTTCGAATTTTTATTTGTTTCACATTTTGGATTACCTTTTGGCATTTAATGTTTTTGACATGCTATTTAGAAAAATTTGATTTTTTTTTAATTTTGCGTTGTGTTTTACATTCTTGCATCTTCGGCTGAATTACATTCTTGAAAAATTCAAATACACGTTAGTAAATGGTATGATTTAGTTAGTGAAAAATACCAGCACATTTTAGTAAAGGGTAGAATTATAAGCAATTTCTCTTAAAAAGTGGCAGAGGTACATGTATTTTACAGCAGGGACGCTCCAAGCGGGGGATCAACGGATGCAAAGAACCCGGGCGTCAGGTTCCGGAGGCGGCAGTAGGCGCGGAGTGGGCCGCTGTGCTCTGGGCCGGTAGGCGTCATGCTAATTCTCAAAAATAAATTCAAATTTTTTTCTCTGCTGCATCATGGTATGAAAGAAAATTGTTATACTGAAAAGACAATTTGTTTACCTCGTAACATATTAAAAAAACCTACGTCCGTACGTGCTAAATGGTCTGTAAACCAAACACAGTTTTTCATGCAACACCTTCCCCCGACTTTCTAAGTTCAGATCTGTCTCGTTCGACTTATTTCCTGTACCGCACTTCTCTTTCGCTAATTATAGTTAATTGCCGTGAAATTGGTGTTTTACGTTGGGGTGTATTGCCGTTTGTCCTGAAGACTATACTGAAAGCGGTGAACCCCAGGGGAAAAGTATTCCATCAAAAGCAACAGAAATCCAATGCCAGAGCAAAACTTTGTTCGTTGGCATTACATCTAAACAATTTAGGCGAAGTAGGAAGTGTCTTTTTCTACTACGACACCAGAAGATTGTCGCGAATTCTCAGGCAATTACGATACAGATGTGTCCTTAAGACTTCTCTTTCAAGACGTCCAAAGGCCGCAACTAGGTGATGGGGAGGAATACAGTGCGGGTGATCTTTTCTGTTGCAGTTAGAAATTCCTAAGCTCATTATTCCTTAAAACGTTTCCTGATTACCAGTAAGTACTATCTCATGCCTCAACCATTGCACAGATTTGTTGTTTTTGCCTTCATTCTTTGAGTTAACAGCGGGAAAATATCTGAACTGCGTTGTTTCAGTTGGAATTTTTTTACTTCAGCAACAGGGCTTCACGTATAATTGCAAAATACATCGATAGAATAAACATACCTTACATAAAGAGTTTGCATGAGAAAATAAATTAATAATAAGGAAAATATTCTAAAACCAAGAAAAGAAAAGCTAGGTAGAGGAAACTGAAGGTTCTAAGAAAAAGTTCATATTTAAAGAAACCTGTAGTCGCTTAATGAGTAAGTGGTATAAATCAATACAAACTCATGTGCTTTATTAAACAAAAAATTATAAGCAAGTAGGCATCGTTACTGTCCACAGTTTCCCCTTTTCATCCTGTCGACATTACAACCACCACAGAAAATAAAATAACCAAAACATAAGAAAAATACCCATGCAAAGTAAAATGCCCAAAACATAAAAACAAGTAGCCACACAAAATGAAATGCCCAAATTATTAAAGAAACTGTAACCACACAAAATAAAATGCCTAAAACATGGTAAGAAATTCTGTTAAAAGTACAATGAAGGTAAACAATAGGAGAAATATATGTTTTTAAAACTTAATATGAGTATCAAAACTGAAATAAAAGGAAAGAAAAAAGAAATATTCCAAATTTCATTGTTACTTTAGATATTTTGACCTGTTGACATTTCGTAAATTGCACTTGCACTCGGTCAAAAAATATTACTTACAAGGACTCTTTAGTAACTTTTAATAACAAATCAAGTTAATAATGTTGCGCTTTTTACTTAGGCACCAAATACTAACTATTGGCCGCTAAACCTAGGCCTTTTAAATACTTTTTAATAAACGTAACACTCTTAAATTGATTTGCCATGCAAACCTCATATGATCACAGCATTATAAAAATTACCAAAAATGCATATTCCTAGGTCTCGGGCGTATCTATTAATGATTTGTGCTCGAGTAACATTTTAACAGAATTCATTTTATTTTCTATGAAAACTATATAAATATTAGATCAGAGGACTGAAAACTATCAAAAAGCCTTAGGCCTAGGGTCTGCTTAATAGTTTCAACCTCAGTAAAACGCATTGCTAAAATCTTGAACTTTTATGCAAACCTTATGAAAATTAGCACGGAGTACTGAAAACTGCTAAACAGGCCAAGGCCTAGGGCTTTCAAATTATTGTTTTGTACCTGACTAAAAGTGTAACATTATCTTTAGTTCTTACTAGCAGGGGTACCCGGTATTTCCCGGGTAAATATTACTATTTGTAAAATCACCAAGTTCAGCGGGTCAAACTTAATGAATGAAAAAGGTATTTCCGTAAATTTCCAGTAAACTTGGTTTAGTTAATTTAGTTATACGAAACAAAAAAGAATTTACATTACATTGTATTTCTGCCTGATAAGGCACCCGTTGGGGGTGAAAGCTAATGTTTATTAATTTGTGTTTTTAATACACCATTAACCGGATATTTTTTCACTTTATTGTTATCTACGGCCTCTAACTTAGACCGTAGGTGAGGTAATGGAGTGCTGTATTAGGATGTAGTTCTTACGAGTAAAAAATGTAATATTTACGAAAATTTTGAATGGGCACACTTCACACCGGGCACCGAACCTTTCCGTCTGCGGTCGAAGTTAGAATACAATGAGGTAGTGTACCAAATTTGGTCGTTCTAAATTGGAAACTGTAGTTTTTACAAAAATTGGTATGGGGGCTCTGACCCACTGGCTCCAACCGCTTCCAAAAACCGTCTCCACTCTAAGTTAGAGCACAATGAGATAGCATACCAAATTTGGTGGTTCTAAATTGAAAACTGTAGATTTTACGAATTTTTTTTTCAGGCTCTGAACCCCCGGGCTCCAACCGCTTCCAAAAACCGTTTAGCGTCTAAGTTAGAGTAACATGATACCAAACTTGGTGGTTCTGAATTCAAAACTGTAGATTTTACGAAAATTTTATATGTGGGGGTGTGACCCCCGAGCCCCTGCCCGTTCCAGAAACCGTCTACCATCTAAGTTAGAATACCATGAGATAGTATACCAAATTTGGTGGTTCTAAATTGAAAACTGTAGATTTTACGAAAATTTTGTATGTGGGGGCTCTTACCCCCCGGGCCTTGACCTATTCCAAAAACCGTCTACCGTCTAAGTTAGAGTACCATGAGATAGCATACCAAATTTGGGGTTCTAAATTGGAAACTGTAGATTTTATGAAAATTTTGTATGGGGTGTGTGGCTCTGACCCCACACCCCGGCTCCAACCGCTTCCAAAAACCATCTACAATCTAAGTTAGAGTTTCGTGAGATAGTATACCAAATTTGGAGGTTCTAGATTGAAAACTGTAGATTTTACGAAAAAATTTTATGGTGGGGACTCTGATTCCGTGCCTGACGCGTTCCAAAAACCGTCTAAATTAGAGTACCATGAGATAGTATACTAAATTTGGTGGTTCTATATTGAAAACTGTGGATTTTACAAAAATTTTGTTTGGGGGGGGGCTATAACCCCCGGGCCGCGAGCCGTTCCGAAATCCGTCTACCGTCTAAGTTAGAGTACCATGAGATAGTATACCAAATTTGGCGGTTCTAAATTGAAAACTGTAGATTTCAGGAAATTTATTAAGGGGGGGGGGGGTTCGGAACCCCGGGCTCCGACCATTTCCAAAAAACCGTCTGCAGTCTAAGTTAGAATACCATGAGATTGTATACCAAATTTGGAGGTTCTAAATTGAAAACTGTATATTTTACGAAAATTTAGTATGGGGGGCCTCTGACCCCCCCGATCCGACCCGTTCCAAAAACCGTCCCCCGTCTAAGTTAGAGTTTAATGATACCAAATTTGGTGGTTCTAAATTGAAAACTACAGATTTTACGAAAATTTTGTACGTGGGTGGCTCTTACCCCCGGGGATTGACCTATTCCAAACCCCCGTCTACCATCTAAGTTAGAGTACCATGAGATAGTATACCAAATTTGGTTGTTCTAAATTGAAAACTGTAGATTTTACGAAAATTTTGAATGGGGGAAGCAGCTCTGACCCCCCTGGCTCCAACCGCTTCCAAAAACCGTCTACAGTCTAAGTCAGAGTTTCGTGAGATAGTATACCAAATTTGGAGGTTCTAAATTAAAATCTGTAGATTTTGCGAAATTTGTTTATGGGAGGGGGCTCCGACCCCGTGCCCGACCCGTTCTAAAAACCGTCTAAGTTAGAGTACCATGAGATAGTATACCAAATTTCGTGATTCTATATTGAAAACTGTAGATTTTACGAAAATAGTGCTCCGTGAGTTTTGTTTGAATAACAAGTATTTAGGCTACTAGGATTACTGAGTTTATGCTTACCTCCCCTATAAAAGTTTGGTGATTCGTTTCGGACATCTCCCGAAGTGGTGAGTGCCTTTTTTCGTTTCTTATCGTCGTGTTCACAATTCCTACAGAGCTGGTAGAAGCCTAGTTATCTCGGCGCCATTAAACATGGCGTCATCCGGTGTTGATGTCAACCCTGACATCACTTCCGGTGATTACGGCACTTTGCCCAGCGGTGGCGTTGTCACGTTGCCCTCCGGGTCGACGTCAACCGTTGGCGGCGTATCGTTTTCCTCCCCCTGACGTCACTATTACAGCTCTTGCCCCAGCTGCATCTCATATAGTGACAGATGACGTCATGGACACTGTGGATGACGGTGCTTCTCTGCCTTCAACCACCACTTCTACTGCTCCTCGCTCCTATTCTTCAGCGGTAACTTCCCAAAGGCTTTAGCCCAAGTCTAATTCCATGCGAGCGGAAGCCGCAGCTTTAAAACCTCATGTCCGTCGCTCTGGTAATGAGGTTGTGCTCGAAATTCCAGTGGACTCTCCAGCAGGTACTTCTTTCACCACGGCTACTGAGTTGGGTGTGTGCTTTGAGGCGCTGCCGGACACACCACTCCAAATGTACTCTACTGCTCTGAAACAAAAGTTGTCTCCGTCAGCGGTACATTGTATGTCGCGCAGAGGGCCGGGTGTTATTGTTTATTTCTTTCATGCAGCAGATGCTACCTCTGTCTTACAGACTAGGCTGGTTGTTGGTGATCACCAATTATTTACTGAGCCTGTCGCCCAAAGACCAGTAACGGTCTCGATGTACCCAGTACATCCTGAAGTCACAGATGCTATGCTTTGTGCTTTTCTTATGCAATCCGGTCGTGTTGTGGGTAACATTACCACACACTCCGCTGCTCCAAAGGACAAGGATGATCGTTCGATTGAAAGTGCCCGACAAGTTGCACGAGTAGTATTCTCTTCGGATGAACATATCAAGACTTTTCCTACTCTCTTCACTGTAAAATGCGGAGACCAGATCCGACGCATCGACGTTTTAAACTCCTTTCATTGACAGACTTGTAAGGCGTATGGCCATCAACGAAGTGAGTGCTTCCGCCGCCCTGCTGTACCTCAGTCTTCGGGACCAAAACTCACTCGTGACAGCCTTGTGTTCTCCACCCCTACCGCTTCTAAAGAGGTGTCTTCAGAACTTCATCAACCCGCTCTACCATCGGGCCCTTCTCCACGGGGTCCTGTCCCACAATTGTTGACGGTGAACTTTCCTCATCTGGTGCCGACTGCTCCGCCCACGTTCCTAGCAGCTAGAGCTGACCTTACTGCTGACCTTCATCCTCCGTCGGATGAAGACACTCCAAGTACAGTTATTGACATTGACTGCCCTACTGCTAGTGACTCTTCTGGCAATGACTCTGATCCTACACCTACCAACAAGCCTGCTCGACGGGAGTCCTGGAGTGCTCCGCAGACTCCGCTCCCTCCTCGCACCGGTGCTGCAAGAGGTCGTTCTGTTGACTCATCTTCCCGCTCCTCCTCTCAACGACGTACTTTGCCACGAATAAGTCGACATCCTGCTGTGATTCCAGGTTCTAAGACTCCACCCCCAGTGCTTTCCCTAGATTCTTTTCTCCGACACCTAGCTGAAGCGAAGGCGGATATACCGGTAGGTCCGCTTTCTCTTCATAAAATATATGAAGTATTATGCTCTCATAAACATCCTAGATTCTTTAATCAGTTTGTTGCACGTTATATGCTTGATCTTCCTACTGTTCTAACCCAAGTTTCTAGTGTGACATCTGTGTTTCGAAATCTTGTGCTTTCCTATCCCGATCTCAAATTTAGTGTTGACAGAATGAAGAAGCAAGCGAAGAAAATAACAGATTCCAGCGCATGTGCGTGTCGACCTGGGAAGGACCTACCGATTCAAGGTGGTCACACTTAACTGCAGAGGGTTCTCTTCTTTTCCTAGAAATGCTCTAGTGTATGAGGACTTGGCGCCTCTACACGCAGATCTTCTCTTGCTCCAAGAGACCAATTGCTCTGCTACCACTTTGTTCTCTCGTTGGCGGGCTTGGCGCTACGATTTTCACCATGCTTATCGAGTTGGACAGAATGGTGGCCTTGCACTTGGGATCCATCACCGCCTACTTCCTCTGATTTCGACGCCAGTGATTCGTGCATTATATGTGGACGACCTCCAGGTCGTTGTCTTTTGCATTGAAAGCGTGACCTCTCATGTTTTTAACATATATGTCCCCCTGTGATGAGCGTCTGTTACCTGATCTCTCCACACTCCGTACAGAGCTGTCATGCATCCCACCGTCTGAATATATTCTCATCGGCGGATATTTCAATTGTACGTTGTTGCCGGCCCTTGACCGCAATTCAACCGTTGGCGAATACCGCAGGCAACGTGTATTACAGATTTCTCAGCTAGTTGATGATTTTCAATTGGTTGATGCGTTCCGGCATCTACACCCGTCGGAAATCTCTTTTATCTGGCGCTCTTCCATCCATGGCAGCACTACGGCAGCACGGCTGGATAAATTTTATGTTTCGACTGCTCTACTCCCGTCGATCGCAGCTGCTGCCCATCATCCTTCCGCCACTTCAGACCACAGTATTGTCAGTCTGTCGGTGTGTGTTTCTCCTTCACCTTCAAGGACTCAACGAGTATGGACTTTTCCGGACTCGCTCCTGGATGATCAACAATTTTGCGTTGCTGTGCGTGAGTTCCTCCGTAGTCGTCAGCCCCTTCTTGATACTACGTCAGACGCGATGCAACTGTGGCTCAGTGTCAAACACGACTTGATCCTTTTTGTACGGCACTACTCCCATGCCTCTCGGAATGAGAGCGATATGAAAATTGCGAATCTACGTGCTCTATTGTCGATGCTCTCTGTTGATGATCCGCAATACCCCGGCTATCTGGCCGATCTCCACGCTTTGTTTCTTCCTCGCGCATCCGATGCAGCCTGCAGGATGCATTTCTTGCATCTCTCCCCTACAGCTGATTCTCACGATTACTTAACCGCCTTGGAATCTCAACATCGTTCTGCTACATCTTTGCGTCATCTTAGCCTCCGGGATGGTTCCATCACTTCGAACCCATCAAAGCTATACACTTTCACCAGACAGTATTTCACCGCCAAGTACAGTGCAGTACCGCAGTCTTCATCCTCATTAGCTTCTCCTCTTCTCTCCTGTCTTCCTCAGGTCCCCTCTACTTTATATACTTCTTTACTCTCCCCTTTCTCTCTTCGCGAACTTCGTGAGGCGTTCGCTACTCTCAATCCTCATGCCGCTCCTGGACCTGACGGCCTTCCTCTGTCCTTTTATCGTGCTTTTCTACCGTGCCTTCTGCCTTTTCTGTCTGCGTGTTTCTCGTCTGCTTTTTCCTCTCCTGCGTTACCGCCCGACTTTACTTTGGCACACATCATCCTCCTTCCTAAGAAGGGTGACCTCTTGGATCTTGGAAACTGGCGCCCTATATCTATCCTAAACACTGACTATAAGTTCTATACAAAACTCTTATCCCGTCGCCTTAATTCTGCTCTCTCTTTCGTTATTTCTCCCGACCAGACATACACTGTGCCTAGTCGGACTATTTCCACTAACGTTTCTCTTCTCCTTCATCTTCACTTTCTCGCTCGCTCTTTTTCTGAACCTCTTGCCTTTCTCAATCTGGAACAAAAGTCCGCTTTTGATAACGTTTCTCACTTTTATTTCTCTGCTGTCCTTTCACAATTTGGCTTTCGTCCTGCCTTTTCTTCCGCTCTCTTGGCCCTTTATCAGGGCACCAGTTTCCATGTTCGAGCGGCCACATTTCTAACCGCTCCAATTCCGTTTAAGCGAGGCATCCGGCAAGGATGTCCGCTCTCCGGCCAGCTATTCGCTCTCGATTTTGAGCCATTCCTGTTAGCAGCCCGAAGATCACTCCTGGATGTCCTACCGCCGACAGTGGCTAGTACTCGTCATCATCGGATAATTTTCACCGCCTATGCTGATGATGTGACCTTTTGCGTCCGGGATGAATCTCAATTTGATCGCCTGTATTATGTATATCAACAGTATGTTGCAATATCTGGAACTGCGCTGAATGCCACTAAAAGTACTGGCTTATGGTGCGGGGCATGGGCTGCCCGCACCGATGCTCCTTGGGGTGCGCAGTGGACAGCCATTACACAGAAGATCCTCGGTGCGTATGTCGGATTGCCCTTGGCTTCTGCATCCGCCACCTGGACTGCTCTTCTTCCCCGGATACAACGTATAACGAAGTAAATTTCTCCATCATTTTTATCCGCGCCAGGATTCGAACCCGGGTCCCCTCATTCCGGAATAAGTTGCTCTACCATTTGAGCTACGCGGACATTTTATTCTGATTCCTATCTGCCTTTATGTCGTGTGCGTCCTTCTGGCAGGTACGTCACATCTCCTGGTACGTTACATCATCGCCCCCTTATTATTATTTTTTTTCGAAGTGCTGCTCTTATTTTTCCTATCTCGCGGTGTGGAAATAACATCACACCATTGCGAGATTGTGAACGGTCGGGTTATCCGGATAGTTCGGGCGCCATTATAACGAAGTAAATTTCTCCGTCATTTTTATCCGCGCCAGGATTCGAACCCGGGTCCCCTCATTCCGGAATAAGTTGCTCTACCATTTGAGCTACGCGGACATTTTATTCTGATTCCTATCTGCCTTTATGTCGTGTGCGTCCTTCTGGCAGGTACGTCACATCTCCTGGTACGTTACATCATCGCCCCCTTATTATTATTTTTTTTTTCGAAGTGCTGCTCTTATTTTTCCTATCTCGCGGTGTGGAAATAACATCACACCATTGCGAGATTGTGAACGGTCGGGTTATCCGGATAGTTCGGGCGCCATTATAACGAAGTAAATTTATCCGTCATTTTTATCCGCGCCAGGATTCGAACCCGGGTCCCCTCATTCCGGAATAAGTTGCTCTACCATTTGAGCTACGCGGACATTTTATTCTGATTCCTATCTGCCTTTATGTCGTGTGCGTCCTTCTGGCAGGTACGTCACATCTCCTAGTACGTTACAAACGGACTGCTGCCTACTGGAGTAAGCCCGCCCTTTCACATCGTTCCGTCAACGAGCAGCCGTTGTTCGTCGAAAACTTATCTCCCTATGCGAATACTCTTGGATGTCGACGGTTGTGCCCGTATCACAAATGATGACCATCACTTGCCTCTCTACTTCCGTCATCTGGTCTTCACATCACTGGGTTAAACCTGCCACGCTTCATTTGCCAGCCTCATTAGGTGGCATGCAGCTTCCTAATCCAGCTGTCCTTTATAAAACACATCGCATTATTCATTTCGTTCGCCTTGCCACTTCAACTGTTCCGTCCCTTACCACTACCTTGAATGTTCTACCTTCTTCCCGTGACCCATCTTTCACCTTCTTACTGTTTCTGAAGATGGATGCATACTCTCTTCTTCCGTCCCACCTCCCTCCTGTCCTGCGAGAGGGCCTTTCTCTCTTTCGTTCGCTTCCTCTTCTCCGTTCATTTCCTTCTTCAACTCTTGATCTCCTAGATGAACCTCTCTTCTTCTCTTCTTTTATTCACCCTCCCCACCTCCCTTACTTTTACTTTCCTCATTGGATACGCTCTGGTGTGATAACTGTTCGTTCTCTCGTAACTTCTGATCTAACCTGGAGACCTCTTTCTTCCCTGTTTCTATCTACAACCATTACTCTTGCTAACGAATATCTTCTCCTTTGCACAGCGCTTTGGAGCCTCTTTCCACTCCTCGCTTCCCCTGACGGTCTCTTCTCGGTCCCCTCCGCACCTCTTTCTCTACCGTTCTTTCTCCTCATTCGTAGGTCTCCGGTTCTAGTAACTTCTATCTCCTCCTCTTCTCTTTATGGGCTTCTTCTTTCCCCTCCCGCTCTTTCACTTTCTGTTCATTCTGCTCCTCCTTCCCTTCTCCCCGCCATCTGGATAGCCTCTACTTCTCTCCTTTCCTCCCCTCTTGAACTCAATGTCCATTGGCAATTTCTTCACCTTCGTCTCCCCGCCCCATCAGTACTATTTCGCATGACTCTTCTCACCTCTCCACAGTGCTCCTTTTGCCCTGAAGTCAGCGACGTCTAACATCAATACCTATTCTGCCCCGTACTCCTGCCAGCCCTAAACACAGCATTTCGTCTTGCTGATCGAATTTGTGCTCGATCGTTACCATTTCTTGCATATGCTTGGCTACTCCAAACTAAGCATCCACCTACTCACTTGCCTCCTGTGTGCCGTTACATTTTTCTTCTTGTGAAGTTCACTGTATATGCTTTCCATCTTCGACAACGCCTCCCTGCTCTTACTCCACCTCCTCAGGAGACAAATGCTATCATTCGGAGACGCTTCCTAGCGCGGTTATCCACTCGTCTCCGAATGGAGCACCCCCGTTCTGCCTCAACAAACACCGATAACGTTTTTCAATCCACCTGGGCCCAATCGGCTGGGTGGTTCCATATCCACAATTTGCAGCCACATCTCAGCTTGTAAGTGGGATTTTGTTGTCACCCACGTTCACTGTCACAACTCTTGATTTTACGTATTAATTTTGGTGGTATGAGGCTCCTAGGTGGAGTCTCCTTTTCACCCACATGGTTCGCTATTTGTGATTATTTTGTTTAATGTGCTATTGGATATAGCTCACCATGCTTCCCATGTTCTCTTCGATAATGTTATATTTTATTATGTTGTATATAATTCTTTCTTCTGCACAGTTTTCTGCACGCGCAATGTCCCCTTCATTATGCTGAATATATTTTCGAATTTTATTGTCCCTGTGTGTATAATTTCCTGCAAGAAGATGCCCTTCTGAGTATATTTAGCGATTCTCCCCCTTGTCACTGAATACTTCTGTACATATGATGTAAATTGTGAGTGTTGCATCACTGTTACATTTCTGTTTCATGAGAAGCTGCCCTTCTGGGTATGTTTAGCGATTTTCTTCCTTGTCACTGTATTGTTCTGTACATATGATATGATACTTATGCATTGCATTACTGTTCGATTTCTGTTTTTTTGTAAAGTTGCCCTTATCGGTCCGTTTAGCGTATTTCTCTCTTGTCAATGCATAATTCTGTACATATGATAAGTATTTGTGCTTAATTGTTTCTACCATTACTGTCATACCTCTAAATACTGTTGCACCTGTTAGTTCCTTCTCACCCATGGTCTTTCATGTGAATTAGTACCTTGTGCATATTTAATCTTGAGTATGATAGTAATGCTTAATTGGTATTTGTGAATAGTATAGAATCATGTCTTTTCTTGTCTGCAATTCTGTAGTATACATTTTCATTTGCATCGCTCGTGCTTTATTGTCTGCCTCTCCTTCGCCCTTCGTGGCGAAATAATTTTATGATTTTAACAATATTTTGTTTTACGTTTCACTGGAACTTTCCAGTTGATGTATATATATACCACTGTATTTATTGGCAGAATTCTACTATCATGTACATAGAAATGCTATTTTTACTGAAGAATAAAGACAATTTTGAAATGTAGCTTTTACGAAAATTTTGTAGGAGAGGGGGTTCTAACCCTCCGGGCCCCGACCCGTTCCGAAAACCGTCTACCGTCTAAGTTAGAGAACCATGATGTAATATACCAAATTTGGTGGTTCTAAATTGAAAACTAGATTTTACGGCAATTTCGCGTAAGGGGGGGGGGGGTCTGATCTCCCGGGCTCCAACCGCTTCCAAAAACCGCCTACAGTCTAAGTTTACAATACCACGAGATAGTATATCAGATTTGGTGGTTCTGAATTGAAAACTGTAGATTTTACGAAAATTTTGTATAGGGGGTGGGGGCTCTGACCAACCGGGCCCTGACTGACCCCTTCCCAAAAACCGTCTACCGTCTAATATATTTAGGGCCAAAGAAAAAGCGTAATATTTCTATCCTGTCTGAGTGTCCAAACTTTATAACTTCGATCAGGGAGGAAGACGTTCGAAATCGTACGTTTTCCTGCATTCGTTTTGTATGTAACCAAAATTTGTAAACGCGACGAATTGACGTAGTCGACGAATTTGTCCGCGACGAATTTGTCCGCGACGAATTGATGCTCGGCGAATTTGTCCGCGACAAATTGATGGTCGACGAATTAACGCAGACGACGAATTGACGCGCGACGAATTGCCGTAGTCGACGAATTGACGCTCGATGAATTGACGTGACACCCAATTTCTGCACACAACAAAGTAGTACTGCAATATAGACAACATTGTACATTCACAAAATATTTAATTGTGACTTCCCATTTTCCACTCCTTGGAGGCTATTGCTGTCGGAGCTCGCACACCATGTGCTGTGTTGTCATGATACTAATTTATGCTGATAACTTATCTCCAGTACTCACAAATTTGCATTTAACCGTGTTTCCCCTTTGAAACCTTAATAATCCCTAACTTTTGTGACCACTGTATATATATTAAGTCACTCTTACAACTTGAGTTTTCTATAATCTTCTTCTTTCTGTTTAACAGTAACAGATGAAGAGCATGGGTCGGGCCAGGAAAGTTATGGATGCAAGCTAAATTGTTAACTAAAGCTTGGTCATACAACTCTGCGGAGGTCATGACATATATATATATTTTTCAAAATTTTTTTGTTGGGCTTATTACTTGCATCTATGACTTTGCAGAAACCCATTTCCAAATAGGTCTTTGTGGAAGTGAGAAAATGCAGAGTTTTTGCTGGTCCTTGATAAAGCCAAGGCTCAGTATTCTCGACACTTTCTACATTCAGTTGTCTTATTTTTTCTCTTTTTACTCACACCGGTCAATACATAACCTTTTCTATGTTGTGAGTCAATTTTTTTTTTTTTGCTTCAGTCTCTTCTTAATAGAATATGAATTCTGAATTTTCATAACTGCTGCGTTGCGCGTTTTGATCTTCAGGTTATTTTGCAGCTTTCGTTTTAAATTCTAAAGTTTTTCTTATGTTTTCGGCTTTGCTCTTTAGTATATATATATATATATATATGTATTCGTATGATTTAGAATACATGAATTGTGTTCGAAGCCTATGAAAAAAACGAAATGAATACATGAAGTGCGTATTTGTTTCGTTAATAACTTTTTGTAACCACCTATGAATTGAAACAGGAAAAGAATTTATGCCATTTAGAAATTTCAGTTAATGTTATGTACAAAAATAAACAGACAGAACAACACAGCACAGTGTCGGAGCCAAACAAACTGAATCGGAAGGCTTTTTTCATAGCTAATTTGCATACAAATTCCTCAAAAAGGTGTTTCGCCATACGTATTTTATGCCTACAATAAAATAAAGTACTTACAATTATTTATAGGCTACGTACAGCAAAGTATTTGGACACTCAAGGAAAAACTTAAGAATTGCAATTCCGAAGTACAAGAATTAAACTAGAGACATTATGCTGAACAAACTTCCTCTAATACTAAGACAACCATGACCAAAAATTAAGTTTAAATTCACAAAATACTAAAAAATCTGATACACTGCACCCTCAATTTTAAAGACCAAATACACAAGTGTTGGAAAAATACAAAGCAACTCACATACCAAAATAAAATAAGGCTCTTCTTGGTAAAAATACAGAAAAAATTATATTAATAGATAAATATAAACTAGAATATAATATGCACAGGCTGCAGGTGAAACACAGATAGCCTTTAGCTACATTTAAAAGACAAATTAAAAACAAGGCTCTGAAAGCACTACTTGATTTATCACTCAGCATTTCACCTCACTTTTCTAATCTATCAGCAAAGTTTCAAACGTGTCTGAAAAACTGTTATTAATGACAATACAATTGACCCCGTTTTATGTTTCAATACTTCGGATGTTAGTGATATCAAAATACCTACCTAATGTTACCACCGTTTTTCGTCATACCAGTTAAATCTAAGCAACTGAATTCCCAAGAAAATTGCAACAACCGCAAGGAAGTCACTAAAATGGACTTGTCGACTCAAAACAATTTACAAAGTCCTATACCTTGTGAACAATAAAAATATATAACGGTTAGAGATTGTGTTGCAGTAATCACTGTGATAGAAATGCTTTCTTTTTTTATAACATTACTCCCTAAAAAAGACAACCCCTTATAATGTTTCGTCAAAAATAAGTGGTAGTAAAATAACTTTTAGGAACAGGAAGTTTTGTGAAGGGGCAATCATGTTATGAAAATGATTTTTATGGCATTCTAAATAAGATAACCCTTTAATATTTCATAAAAAATAAGGGGAAATAAAATAACTTTTAGGAATTCAACAAAATGTTTTCTGAAAAAGCGAAATTCATCATCTACCCCAGCTTCAGTGTTGTGCCCAAGGGGGGACGGGAGAGGTTGGGTGTTAAATCACCCCAAAATTTGGAACCTTTCGATATTTTAAAAACACGATTTTAAAAGGCAATTTTTTGTTAGTATTTGAAATTGTTTTTATATCTCATGACAGCAACTGAGCGTGTTTTCTCCATTAAGTCGAGGAAGGGGCAATAAGCCAAGGACCAGAATGTTAGGCAACTATGACTTATTTCAGATTACTCTAAAGCATGCTGAAAAGCAAGGAGTTTTGATTAAAATACCAAGAATCACATTAAAACAAAACCAACAATGTAACGAAACCCAGAACACTGTTACAGGATTTCAATTTATGTACCATTTTTAGACATGTATATTAGTTTTATTAGTGCTTTGGAAAATAGATTTCTCGCACACAAATCGGTCTTATCAGGATTCCAATCACTTTTCCCAACTTGTTTCTTGCATAGATAAATTGCAAAATATAAGTGGTCAACCATTATGTGGTGATAAGAATACAGGTAATATGAATATTAATAATAATTTTCAGTAATATTTATTTGAATATTTTTGCACAGATGTTGCATAGATTTTAAAAAGGCACTCATAACACATTTAATTGTATAAAAAAAATAGGACCCCCCCCTCCAAAAAAAAATTCTGGGCGTGCCCTGCCCAGCTTCATGTTGGCATAAGCTAACAGGCCTTAATAATAAAATTGCATATAATATTCTCAAAAAAAAAAAAAAAAAGGTACTGCTTCACCTGTTAACTTGCTCTGGGCAGAAATCTCACCAATGAGACTTTTTGCCAACAAATTTTTCATATAAGAATTATTTGTTGCATGAACTGCTGACTGAATGTGAAGAAACCTTGACAATTGTTAGGTTCATTGAAATATAAACTTTTCTTTTACTTTATGCTACAACTTAAAAAAAAAAGTAATTAAGTAATTACATTTCGTTTTTTCGTAAGACCGAAGTAATTTGTCCGGCTCGTCGAAATATTAACTTTTCTTTCACTTCGTACGGAAACTTTAAAAAATAAATCATTAATTTCGTCTAAATATTCGTATTTCATGCCACGACTTAAAGTATTTTAAAATAATTTGCTAATAAAACAACACAGCACATTTCATTTATTTTGTGCGGAAAATTTCAAAGATCCCGTCGGTTAGTATTCTAAGTGAAAACTCAAATAATTTGTCACTTTCATCTAAACATTAGCATTTCATTCACTTTTCGCGACAACTTTCTAAGTAATTCGTGAGCTAAATATTAGCGCATTTTATTCATATTGCAATATCAACTTTCATCGCACAGAAAGTGATTCGCTAAATTTTTTGCAAATTAATCTACATGATGTAAACAAATGAAAAACACCACATTAAACGCGACATATCGTCCGCTCTGAACGAAAGCAAGATCCATCGGAGCTGAACGTCGGACCCCTGCTGTGACGTCACTAAAGCTGCATCAAGGCTAACTAGAAAGACAGGCTCCGGTGCAGAGAAATCACGTGATCACGGTAGTGCTGTCTGTCGCGAGGCTGAGTCAGTGGCTGACGCTATCGTCTGTGTGCTGTCGTTTGACATTGTGGCTGGTGCTGTTTTTCTCTACATTTTGAAGTGTGTGCAATATATAAATCTATTAAACATCCCACACATGTGCTTAAAAGTGCATGTTCACTCATAAGGATTACACAAAATAATTTTGGTAAGTAGAAAAGTGATTTTTTTTTGTCTGTAAATGGTTTAGAGTTGTAGCACATTTAGGCCTAAACGTTACTTCACTGTCTGTGCTTGTCAGTTATTTGATAAGAAACTGTTAGTTACAAAGAATGTAAGGAACTTTTTTTTTTATATCCGTGGATTGGACTCTTGTGGTGTTCTTATTTTATTCTAATTGCAGCTAATAAACTATTTTCATTTACCCTAGCGACGTGCCTCAGTCAGGCAGTCGAACACCACGTTGTTGCATATTGTTTTGAAGTTTTCAAAGTGTAATACGTTTTAGTATTGCTTTGACTCAATGGATTTACGGGATAGTTAGATTTTAATTAAATTCACAATATTTCGAACCAAAGCGATAATTTTTATATCTTGTGCAGTTTGTTTTGTTTTTTTCACGAAATGCTGACTTGTTAGACATAGCAACATACATATAACTGAATAGAGTTCAACGATTGCCTTCAGTTTGAACAAATGTTTTATACCATTAACTGTGGTTATACAATTTTAATATTCGTTTAGCATAGAAAGACTCGATTTAGGATTAATTTTTACTATTTTCCTTAACTTGCAAGACAGTTAACAAGTAGTACTCTAGTGATTTTCCTGCTTTATTATCTACACTTAAAATTTTAGCTTCATTTTTGGCAGAAACACCAGTATCGCCTGTTTGTTACTTTGATTTTCCATTTTGTGTGACAAACATGAAATAAGGCAACAGAATGTGTTCTCACATCAGAGAATTTAAAAACATTTGGTTCTGGTTAGTGAAAAAATAAACCCTAATTTCTTTATAGACTGTATTTAATGTGTACGGAGATGAAGTAATATTTGGCCTCCTGGGGTTCATGTTTCTCCTAAGGCCTTTAACAAGTTAAAACAACATTCCTGAATGCTCTCTTTTTTTTTTTTTTTTTTGTAAACAACAGATTGATAAATTGAAGCTCAAATACAAGAACAGATCATGCCCAGAACTTGTAATGTATTTAGTTGCAAATAAAACTATAGAAGCCAGAATGAAAAGGTCTCTACGTTTCAGTTGCCAAAGAAAGAACCCCTAAGGAGTCAGTGGCTTAGAAAAATTCCCACAGATCTTACAGGTAAGAAAAATCCAGTTGTTTGTATCAAGCATTTTCATGAATCGTGTGTAATTCGTGTCGACAAATAGGTTGTCAATGGAGAGTTAAAAGAATTTGAGCAAAAGGTGCAGCACTGCGGGATGGCCCACAATATTTCCCTAAAGCACCACATTATTTAACTGCTGCACCTAGTACAACTCGAAGGCTTGCAGATGTGGAAGAATCTCACTTTGAAAATGCTATAAAGCAAAGTCTTTTAGATCACAACAAGTATTTGGAGAAAAGAAAAATTAATTGCTCTCAGGATCTGATTACGCATTATCTTGAAAACAAAGACAAATTCAAAAGGGAATGGACAGTTGTAAGTAATGATTTTAAAACTATTTTTTGTTATGTTGATTTTACATGTTCTTTACCTTGTCTTGCAGGATCCATTGTTGTATTTAATGATCTTGAATTTGAAATTTATGCAGGTAAGATTAAGATTAGTAAAAACAGGTTGCCTAAAAGTTTGAAGGTTTTGAATTCTCTAAATGATTTTGATGAATTGGTAGCATTTGTTAAAAAACAGTTACGCAATATGAAGTAAATGTTGTAGATTCAGCTATTGTCGCATTGCAGTCTTCTGATTCACCTCAATTGCAGTTTTTTTGTGAGCAGTTAAAAATTCACCAAATGCCAAAAAACCGAAGAAATTATAGCAATAATACCATGGTTCTAGTATCTTCAATATATGTCCACTCTTCTTCAACGTACTATGTATGCCCTCTACAAAAGTAAATGTTTGTACCTTCCACATCCCCGTAACTTGCAAAAACTAATTAACAGATTTTCCATTTCAGGCAGTACTCTTCAAGGCAGTGTTACATATTTGAAAAGAAAAATTCAACACTTAAAACAACACAAGCTTGTTGTGAACTTGTTATTAGATGAAATATACATTGAACCACAAATGAGTTTCAAAGGTGGATCAATATTTCATAGTAACCAGTTTGATGTCAGCAAAACTGCAAAAACTTCACAAGTCTTTATGATTTCAGCTTTGTTTTCAAAATATAAAGATGTGGTAAGTATTACACCTGTTTACAGTTTAACATCTGAACACTTAAAATTGATGATTTTGAATGTAATTGTTGAAATTGAAAAGGTTGGCTTTCAAGTTCTTTCTTTGATTTCTGATAATAATGCAATTAATAGGAAAGCATTTGAACTTTTAACCCCTAACAAAATTCTGCAGCCAAGTATTATTCACCCTGTTGACAGTTCCAGGTTATTGTTTTTTATATTTGATTCTGTTCATATAATTAAGTGTATTAGGAATAACTGGATAACAAAAAAAGGTGAGAATTGTTGCATCATATTTCCGGATATGATCAATAATGATTTGCTTTTAAAAGCTCAATATAAACATCTAGAATTATTATATGAATTAGAAAAAATTCTCTTGCTAAATATGGTCATCTTTTGTCTGCTAAAGTTTTGTATCCTTCAAGTGTGCAAAAGCAAAATGTGAAATTTGCTCTGCGAATAATAAATGAAAAAAATATTGCCGCTCTAAAGTGCATTGCAACAAGTAAGCATGCCATGTTCCCTGGTTATGAGGCAACTTGTCAGTTTATAGAGATTTTTTCTACATGGTGGAAAATAGCAAATGTGCAGAGTGCATTTGAAGGTAAGCGATTTAATGATAAATATAGGAAACCAATTAGCGAGAATGAAGATTTTCAATTAATATTTTTTAAATCCATGTCTTTGTGGTTAAAAATGGAGGACCACGGTCCCCATTGCCGATGCTTTAACTGCACAAACATTTCAGTCATTAATTACAACTACTGATACTTTTTTAGAACTTGTACCCTATCTTTTTAAAATGTATAAAGTTGATTATCTGTTACTTGGGAAGTTCCAGAATGACGATTTGGAAGGTAATTTTGGAAACTACAGGCAGCTGAGTGGAGCAAATTATTATATAAGCTTTGTGCAGCTTCTTGAAAGTGAGCGGAAACTAAGGTTCAAAAGTATGGTACTTTTAAGTTCCCTCAATGGTAATGTACACTTGAAAACTCTACTTCCTTGTAAAGAAGACTGCACTTACAATGTTGATGTATCTCCCTTTCTTAACGTGTTGGATGAAGATTTCACATTAGAGAGTGTGCCCAATGATATTTTAATAAATTTAACATACATTTGTGGTTTTACAGTTAGAAAACAGTTACAATTAGGTAAATGCATTGAGTGCACATTTTGGTTACAGTCTGATAAAGAAATTGATATTGAAGTTTCCTCAGTACCTTGTGAATTGATTAAAGAATTAGACAGAGGTAAGTTAATTGTTCCTACTGAGTGTGCTTCAGGTGATGCGTAACATCACAGCCTCTCCTTGACAAATGTCAACCCCGCCTTCTCGTGGTGCATCCTGTTCCCACTAAAGGGGCTCTGACGACCGCAAATAGCGGTATAACTATACCATCGGGATCAGAGGAAATGCTATCCCACACTCACCAACCCGCTTGGCCAGCGTGGTGAGTTATGGCCAAACACCTCCAAAATGACTCTACAACTTAAATCTTGGCCCTCAGTCTCCGGCAGCTGGAATGTACCTGGCCAAGGCAGCGGCCAGTGCGACATGAAGGCAGAGGGTGCTAAGAATCCCCGGAGGACCGGACTAGGCTGCCATTTGATGCTGACCTTGGCTACCTACAACGGACGCTCCCTATCTTCTGATTCAAGGCTTCTTGAATTGGAAGAGGAACTACAAAGGATCAAGTGGGACATCGTCGGGCTGAGTGAGGTAAGGAGAAAAGGAGAAGATCTCATTGAACTGAAAAGTGGACATCTCTTCTATTATCGTGGGACAGATACTGGCAGAACTAGTGGTGTTGGATTTATAATAAACAAGAAACTGAAGGATAAAGTGGTAGAAGTTGAAAGTTCCTCGGACAGAGCTGCACGACTCGTTATCCAACTATCGAGAAGATACCAGGCTCAGATTATTCAAACTTATGCACCCACCACAAGTCATCCTGAAGAAGAAATTGAAGAATTTTATGAGGAAATTCGTCATCTAAATAATAAAGGTAAGCAGCACTTGAAGATAATTATGGGAGATTTCAATGCAAAAATAGGGCACCGGCAACAGAATGAAACTTCAGTAGGTAAATTCGGTCACGGCAACAGAAACCAGCGTGGAAATACTCTCGTTGAGTTTGCAGAGGCAGAAGGATTTTTCATCTTGAATTCCTTTTTCAAGAAAAAGCCACACAGGAAATGGACATGGAGACATCCAATTGGGACGACAAGTGAAATTGATTTTATTATGTGTAACAAAAAATTCGTCATCGAAGACTGCAGTGTGCTAAACAAGTTCAACACAGGTAGTGACCATAGATTGGTGAGATGTAAGATGCACCTCAACACTAAACTGGAACGTAGCAAGCTCATAAGACAAACAAAATGTATTGACATAACCAACCTTAAAAAACACCATAATACTTTCAAGTTGGAACTGAAGAACAGATTCTCTGCTTTAGAAGGCCTAACATCGGAAGAAGTGGATATTTCGGAAGTTAACAGAAAAGTAACCAAAGCTCTTATGGAAACAGCAACAAAATTAGCTGGGTCTAAGAACAAGTTGCATGTGAACAAATTATCAGGAAAAACCAAAATGTTGATGCAAAAAAGAAGAGAGATGAGGACAACTAAAGAAGATGTGACTTCCAAAGTGGAATATATAGAGCTATGCAAGACAGCACGAAAGAGTATCACTGAAGACGTAAGGAAATTCAACTGTGAGCTAGTGAGGAAAGCAATTGAAAACAACCAAAGCCTAAAGATAGCAAAGGGACATCTCAGTAAGGGAAGAAAACAGATTATGGCTCTGAGAAAAGAAGATGGTTCTATAACAAGAAATAGAGGCGAAATTTTGACAAGAGTGAAAGATTTCTACTCCAAATTATATGAAAGGGATGATACATGCACTCCAGACTTCATGAAAGATACCAGTACCAGAGTTCCTCCAGTCCTTCCAGCAGAAGTTGCACATGCAATCAAGAACATGAAGCGGGGAAAAGCTCCAGGAGAAGATGGAATTACTATAGACATCATACAAGAAGCAAGTGGAGAAATTGAAACAGTACTCGCCCAAATTTTCACTCGATGCCTTAATGAAGGGAAGATTCCTGAGGATTGGAACAATGCTACAATGATCCTGCTACATAAAAAAGGTGACATTGAGGATCTCAGGAACTACAGACCTATCAGCCTCCTATCAGTGGTTTATAAAATCTTCACTAAAGTTCTTTCACACCGCTTGAAGGTAACAATGGACATGGCTCAACCGAGAGAACAAGCTGGATTCAGGAGTGGCTACAGCACAATAGATCATATCCACGTACTGAGAGAACTAATTGAAAGAGCGAGGGAATATGAACTTCCATTGTGCATGGCTTTTATCGATTATGAAAAAGCCTTTGATTCGGTGAAACCATCAGCAGTTACCACGGCTCTGAAATCCTGCGGTATTGAAGATGCATACATTAATATTATTAATAACATCTATGAAAATGCAAGTGCAAAGATTCGGCTGTTTGAAAATACAACACACATAAAAATTGGAAAGGGAGTGAGACAAGGTGACACCATATCTCCGAAGCTCTTTAATGCTACATTGGAAAATGTCTTTCAATCACTGAACTGGGAAAACAAAGGGATAAAGATTAATGGAGATTATCTAACCCACCTTCGTTTTGCTGATGACGTAGTCATTTTTGCAACTACCCCATCAGAGCTGCAGAGTATGATCCAGGAACTTGCTGACAAGAGTAAAGAAGTGGGATTAAAAATGAATTTTCAGAAGACAAAAGTGATGTTCAATGCTTTTACAAGAAATGAAGATTTATCGATTAATGGAGAAAAACTGGAGATAACAGATACGTATGTTTACCTTGGACAGCAGATATCAAGTGAGGGTCACATTGATGAAGAAATTAATCGGCGTACAAAACTTGCCTGGAGAGCTTTTGGAAGAAACAGCATAATTTTCAAGAGCAATATGCCATTATGTCTTAAAAGAAAAGTGTTTGATCAATGCATCCTTCCAGTGCTTACGTATGGTGCAGAGACGTGGACCTTAACTAAAAGAGACATACAAAGGCTGCAGACAACTCAAAGAAGCACGGAGAGGTGCATGCTTGGTATAACTAGGAGAGATAAGAAGAGGAACTCGTGGATCCGAAAAATGACGAGAGTGGAAGACATCATGATCAGAGTTAAATCCCTGAAATGGCAATGGGCTGGACATACTGCCAGAAGGACAGACCATAGATGGACAGCCGAAATTTTAGATTGGATTCCAAGGGACAGGAAAAGACCCAGAAAAAGACCACATGGGAGATGGGTGGATGAAATTCGTAAATATGCGGGAGTGACATGGAGGAGACTGGCACAAGACAGACCGTTGTGGAGGAAACTTGGGGAGACCTTCGTCCAGCAGTGGATTGATAATGGTTGACAATGATGATGATGATGATATGCTACTGCTGTAGTCTGGCATGTTTTAAAAAAATTGAGTCCTTTGCTGAAAAGTTTTACAGTGTTCAAAATCAACTCTCCCTGTTGTACAAACGGAGTGCTATTAAACTTTCACAGCATGATATTTTTTTATGCCGATTAACAGAACAATGCATCTGTAAAAAACCTTCGTAGTGTATAAGAAGGCATATGTTTGCGTTCGAGCAAAATTATGATTAATAATTTAATTAAAGTTAGGAATGATTTTAGAGATAGTGATAAAGGTACTGCCAGAAAAATTAAAAAATTGAAAAGTTAGTATGTGTTTTTATTGTAAATGAAATTGCAAGTTAGTATTAAAGTGTTAGCTAGTGGTAAAATTGTAATTTTAATGCTGGAGTGTTTGGGAATGCATTGTCAAATGTCTTTGTTTCCAACCTTGATTTTTCACATGGTTAGTGTTTTATAAAATAAAATTGCTGTGTGTGTGTGTGTGGCAAATTTTGATGATGCAGGTTCCTACAACCTGATAAGGAAAAACATAAAGTTGGGGGAAATATTCTGAAGCTGAATACAGTTGCAGCTGGTGATGACCAGCTTCTGCCTTCTTTGAAACTATTTGAAATAGGCATTTGTGGCACATATGTAAAAATTGTGCCCATCTGTCTCTTTTTGATAGTATTGCTTGCTTCATGTCCCAGAAAATTAGAAGACAGCCGCCAGAAGGTAAGTTGATTTTTTTATTATCAAAAACTAATTGAAACGCACAAATTCTGTGAGCAGTGACTGATTAGCATGAATTATGTGTACAACTATGAAGTGAGATGAAATAGTCAATGGGAACATCTTTCATAGACTTGCAAAATGTATTATGGATGTACGCGGGAGCACTCTCCGTTAAAAGTATGTCTCCACCGCTGAAGCTTCAGCGTCTAGCAGTGGCCATCTGGGCTTAATAACCAATATCGCCCGCACAGCTCGCGCTGTTACACGTGTCCTGAGAAACGCTCGTTAGGTACTTTAATCTTTGAGCTCCATATTTTATTGCTTGTTCGTGTTCACCTGTTTGTGTTTTCCAATGTCTCCACCGCTGAATCTTCAGCGTCTAGCAGTGGCCATCTGGGCTTAATAACCAATATCGCCCGCACAGCTCGCGCTGTTACACGTGTCCTGAGAAACGCTCGTTAGGTACTTTAATCTTTGAGCTCCATATTTTATTGCTTGTTCGTGTTCACCTGTTTGTGTTTTCCATTCTATTGCTCACGTTTGTTACTTTGTTCATTAAACAACGAGGTTGTGGTTTGTTGTTCGATCATTGGTTATGGATTATTTTATTCCTTCTTTTGGAGTATAACTGGAAAACGTGTATTCCAAGAAGTTTGGTTAGAGAAACTTTGACATTTCCAACATGGGTGTATCTGGATTGAAAAGCCACATGAAAGGTAAAATACATTTGGAACTTGATAAATGTGCAAATGCTGCTATTTCTACATGTACCACCATTAGTGATTACATGAAAGTGCAATGCCACGTGGAAAAGCTGTCTCCCACCGTAAGCTCATGAACAGAAACTTAAGCTTCAAGCTGAAGCAATACAAATGTGGGAGCTTTTGTGACCCCACACGGAATATCTGAGATCAGAGGTGCTGTGGGCTATGAAACTTATATATAGCAACTATTCATATAACCAGAGTTGTATAAAAATAAAATGTATCTGTGTACACAACCCCTGAAACAGAAAACTTGCTGCAAACCAGCGAAGCCCAAACCATGATAAAAATAGAATTACATAGTTTAAAGAAAAACTAAAATATTAAATAATTACTAGAACATTACAGATTCCGATGAGGCCAAAATAAGTACATTACAATTGAATGTGCTGCAATATGTGTGAAATGGACCTTTATGGTAAAACATTAAAATATTTTACTATAAACCTCATAAAAACAAGAGACTAATTAAAGTAAGTTTTTATACCCAGAAAAACACTTCCATTAATGAACCTTCAAAAATTATAAATATCATTTTCACCAGCTTAATTCAAAACTAGTAGACTTACAAAATACATAAGAAAAAGATTTTAATAAGTGGCAACTTTAAGAAGAACCTGGCAATAAAATTGGAACTGTTTTTGTGTAAACAAAACTTTTGATACAGGGCTTATACATTGTGACCAGGTCTCAAAGAAATCCAGAGGCCAGAAATGTCTGTATAAACAAAAGAATTGAAAGTTTTTCAAGTTAAAATCAAATTAAGTATATTAATCTCAGTAAATTCTTGAATAAGTGTTTTAAATGCTGTAAATAACATTTTCATTGTTTTTAATCTACTAGCAAACACTATCGGCAAAATCCGCTAACGATTTGGAAACTATCAGCGTAGAGCATGCGCTCTTACATCTACATTTTGCTACTCTGCATATAACTCGTGCAAACAAAAAGACAAACTTTTTTTGCCATATTTCCTGACAGCCGTATAGCAAAAGACATATGGTGAAAATAAAAATGCACATCTTTGTTGTTATGCTATTTCACCATATTTTCTGTTTTTGTTAACAGAATATGTAAATCATGATGAATTTGTTCTGTTATTTGACAAGAGTTTAAATAGGAAAACTCAATGCAAACAAATGGATATTCTTGTTCTTTCATAGTTTATGATAAAGTTATTACTAGGTACTATGGATCAAAATTTTTAAAGTGTGCACCAGCTGACATCGGTTTGAAAAACTTTAATTTTTGTGTTGAAAAGCTAAAGCTTGAGAAAACTAATCCAGGTGTCTATGGATGGTCCAGCTGTCAACTCGAAGTTCTACAACATGCTGCAAAATCAGCTACGTGAGGATTCAATGGATACATTGACATTCGAAGTTGCGGACTACATATTGTCAATGGTGCATATCAAGACAGTGTAAAGGTTTTTGAATAGAATTTAAACGAGTTATTTTCTTCACTCTATTGGCGTTTCAAGGATTCGCCAGCCATGAGGGAACACTATAGCAAGCCTTATGGAAAATACTGACTGCTCAGAAGAAAATACAGGGAATTCATAGCTCATTACTAAGTCAAAAAGTTTTAGGAACAGGAAAAAAGAAAACAAAATTGGATGAAATGGTTCAGTTAATAAAGAAAGCTTAATAAATCTTAAAGTGTTTACTAAAAGTTATTAATCATAATTGATGTTTTTTTGTTTTGTTTTTTTGGTTTATGATATTACTAAGTAAAATAAGAATGCAACAATAATAAACTCACTGTGCAGAGAAAAAATAAGTGGGTGGTGGAGAATCAATCTGAGCTGTTTTACAGTTATTGAGGTAACTTTTTCTTTCTATATTAATTATTACAATAAACGCATATATTTATATTACGTATGGTAAAAATTAAAAAAAAATCAAACCTTTAAAATGATGTATATTAGTCATAAAAAGTGCTTAAACAATCATGATTCTCATTATTTTCCAGCATACCTATGGCGAACTTCTAGATCGAAATGGGAAACTTTTATTTTCAACTTTAGTGTCGGAAGGCGAAATTTTTAGCGTATATATTTTTAAGGGAAAATCGTTTATAAATTGTGTACTTGTGTGTGTAGTGCGTGCTATAGCTGTATTTACGCACCGAAAAAAAAATCAAATTTGTTTTCACCGAAAAAAATACGGGATTATTAATTCAGTGAAGTGAAAGTTTGTCAAGATAGGAAGTATTAAATAATTCACTTCAGTAAAAAACTGGACTGATTAATTTTAATTCTGGTCTTTTTAAACGTTTAATTTATTCTCTTATAGTTCGTTTTTGAACATCAAAAACGCAGCTTCAAATCTCCTTGCTCGTTGACTCAAAAACCAACGCCGAGGCTGACGACAACAGCACTACCGTGGTCACGTGACCCCCGTAGCTCGTCTCGGCACCGGAGCCTGTCTTTATAGTTAGCCTTGAGCTGCATCGAGGCTGACGAGAAAGACTGGCTTCGGTTCGAAAAGGCATCGGCGAGATCACGTGACCAACTTGGTGCTGTTGCCTCTGCTTGGGCTACCGAGAGCAAAAGGTGACCGAGTAGAGAGCTATTTTTTCCAACACGCAGCGAATAAAAGGTGGCACATCTAATCTTTGCATATTAATTTCAAACTATTAGAGAATAAAACGTTTAAAAGGAACATTATTAAAATGTGAGTTCTACTGAACTTAATCGTTTAACACTACTGAATTAATTTATTTTCGTTTTCCGTGTAGTGCGGATTTTCGCGCTTAGTCGTTCCTTTAGCAAAGTCGCATCAAGAGACATATTCGAAAGTTTTGTTGCTCGTTTTAATGAAGTTAACTATATTTTCTTCGTTGTCCGTGTAGTTCATTTTTTTCTTTTTGCCTTCAATGATTTTCTAGCAACACTGAAAAGCAAATTCGTTTAATAAATAGCGTACAGAATATTAATAGCAAACGGAAAACGTCAAGCAAAATCATATTGAGGTCGAAGAAAAAGTGTTCCCTCATATACATATCTCTGGCTAAAACGCTCCTTACTAAATTAAAAAAAGTTATATTGTTTTCTTGTTCTGAAAAAAATAATTTTTTGGATATTATTGCATGTATTTTGTGTAATGGGGTTATTTCAAAGACAATGCTTCTGTACACTAAAAGTACATAATTTGGAAATAATTCCTTCTTAAAAAAATGCTTAGGATCCCTTTTAATACAAATCATCTGTCTGTGCATTAGAGTTTATTTTACTTATTTCTACTTGGGGGAAGAAAAAAAATGAATCCTTATCTGTATATATTTCAACACTTTAAAATTATGTGATAACACATTCTGGCACAAGCTATTTTCTTGGTAATTGAAAAAAAAGTTGAATGAAGGACACTGTCACAACAAATGTTCTCATTGTTTTGTGAAAAATTAATGCAAGAACTTTTTTTCACAAAATTATTCATTTTTGTCACTATTAAATTTTCCTTTCAGTTGTATTTCTAAATTTACAATTACTATAATTGAACACTGTTAGGTAAGCCAAAAATAAAAAAAAAACTATTTCCATACTATAATTTAATTCAAACGATAGCTCAGTAAACAGAATTCTTGCTCACCATTCACAGAAATTTAATTGCATTATGAGCCAATAAGCAATCTGAAATTGCAGATTTAGTGCTACTGACTAACTCTTTCATACCAGAAAATTTGAAAAATTCATCGCCGTGGAGCAGGAAGCGAACCTGCATTTCCCGATTTCCATTCGAGCATGCTACCGTTGCACCATCCAGGATGAGGAAGTCCCAAACATCCGAGTGATTTAATCTGAATAATCTCAGATTTTCGCCAGTCAAAGCAAGCCCTGCTGCATCGTAGCTCAGCTATTTAGAGTCAGGTCGATGCTTAGCAAATTCCCAGTTATTCAGGTAAACATTGTGAAAGAAATATTTCTTCTTATCATACGTGGGAAATATATCTCTATAAGCAATCTGAAATCACTGATTTACCATAATAAAATCTGAAATTACATATTTACTATAATGAAATCATATATTTTTTCGTCTATGGAATGGAAACATGTCACCTCTCCAACAAGGAAGACGTGAAAAGTCCAGCTGTCTCTGTCTGCTGGAGAGGTCATGACGACTGTGAATGTTGTTTACACAGAATTTCTGTCAAAAGAGACGACCATCAATAGTGACTCATATTGCCAAACACTATTAAATTTGTGAAATTCAATTAAGGACAGATGCCGGGGTAAGTTGAGCGAAGGTGTCACTCTGCTGCCCAACAATGCTACACAGCACGGAAAACAAGGTACATTTCGCCAGCCCCCCCACCCCGGCAAATTGAACATTCTGATTGAACAGTGCCATTCGTTTGTGCTACGTTTGTGCTGGTTTGTGCCGCAAACCATGTCGTTTGTGCTAGCATAGTTTTTAAGATATTCAAAATATAAATTGGGGGGGGTCAGCCCCCACGCCGGCAAATTCAAAATTCAACAACGCCATTCGTTTGTGCTACGTTTGTGCTGATTTGTGCCGCAAACCGTGTCGTTTGTGCTAGCATAGTTTTTGAGATATTAAAAATATAAATTGGGGGTGTGGGGAAATGGTCAGCCCCCCACCCCGGCAAATTAAAAATTCAACAATGTCATTCGTTTGTGCTACGTTTGTGCTGGTTTGTGCAGCAAACCGTGTCGTTTGTGCTAGCATAGTTTTTGAGATATTCAAAATATAAATTGGGGGAAGGGGTGCTGGGGAAATGGTCAGCCCCCCACCCCGGGAAATTCAAAATTCAACAATGCCATTCGTTTGTGCTACGTTTGTGCTGGTTTGTGCAAGCTTAGTTTTTGAGATATTCAAAATATAAATTAGGGGGGATGATCAGCCCCCCACGCCGGCAAATTCAAAATTCAACAGTGCCATTTGTTTGTTTTACGTTTGTGCTGGTTTGTGCCGCAAACATTGTCGTTTGTGCTAGCTTAGTTTTTGAGATATTCAAAATATAAATTGGGGGGCTGGGGGAATGGGCAGCCCCCACGCTAACGAATTCAAAATTCAACAGTGCAATTCGTTTGTGCCACAAACCGTGTCGTTTGTGTTAGCTTAGTGGTTTGAGATATTCAAAATATAAATTGGTGGAGCTGGGGAAATGGTCAGCCCCCCACGCCGGCAAATTCAAAATTCAACATTGCCATTCGTTTGCGCTTCGTTTATGCTGGTTGGTGTCGCAAACCGTGTCGTTTGTGCTAGCTTATTTTTCGAGATATTAAGTATCCAAATTTCGGGGTGGACCATTTGCCCAGCCCCCCACCCCTGCACACTCAAAATTCAACAGTGCCAGTCGCTTGTGCCAGGTTTGTGCTAGCTTAGCTTTGGAGATACTTAAAATTTAATTTTGTAGGGATGGGGAAATGCTCAGCCCACTCCCGCAAATTCAAAATTCAACAGTGTCATTCGTTTGTGCTACGTTTGTGCCACAAACCGTGACGTTTATGCTACCTTAGTTTTCGAGATATTAAACACCCAAATTTGTGGGTGAACCATTTGCCTAGCCCCCCCCCCCCCCAGAAATTCAAAATTCAACAGTGCCGTTCGTTTGTGCTACGTTTGCGCTGTTTTGTGCCGCAAACCGTGTCGTTTGTGCTAGCATAGTTTTTTGAGATATTCAAAATATAATTTTGGGAAGTTGGGAAAACGCTCAGTCCCCCACCCCGCAAATTTAAAATCAACAGTGCCATTCGTTTTTGCTACGTTTGTGTTGTTTTGTGAGGCAAACCGTGTCGTTTGTGATGGCTTAGTTTTTGAGATATTCAAAATATGATTTGAAGGGCTAGGGATTATTTTGCGAATTGGGTAAAATGGAACACACAATTGTATAGATGTTCATGGAGATTATTTTGAAAAGTTGTAAGTATGTTTTCGTAAATATTTAAATGTACAGATACTTCTTTAAGCAGCTTAACTTTCGTCCTGCCCCTGGAAAAACCTTCAACTACTGCTGAATGGCCGTTTTAAATCTTTTAATTTCGGTTAGCTCAGAAATGTTAATTTAATCCTTTTTTAGTAGTGTGAAAAGTATTGCATCACCTGCAAAGGCAGTGAATTTTTAAGTTTGACTTTTTTTAACTATCTAATTTTTATTGCAATTTCATCATTTATATGTCATTAGGTGGAAAATTTAGCGGAGATTTCCAAAAAATGTTTTTGCTTTTTTTGTAGCTACTTCTGTTTTTAAGATACATTTCAAAAAACATGACCGAGTCGAAATTATTTAAAAAATTGAATCGTTTATCCAATACTTAGGTATACAGCAAAAAATTGTTTTTGTAATTCATAAGGAAGGAAATGACATTTAAACACAGAAATACATATAATGCAGCAAAATGATAAAGTGTACCTAATATTTTGTTGTCCAAACTTTAGCTTTAATCACAGGTTTGCATCTTGATTGCATACTGTGAACGAGGTTTTGTAAAAGATTGGGTTGAACAATACGATTCCATATTTGAATTACATATTCAATGAATTTTGGTTGTTGACTTCTTTTTTGATAGTTCATACGGCACTTTGAACCAAACATTTTCGATCGGGTTTAAGTCCGGTTAGTGTGGTGGCCAATCAAGATGCTGAGCATTTTTTTCCGGAAACCAGTTTTTCACTAGTTTTGCACGATGACAGGGTACATTGTCCTCTTGAAAAATAAAATTACTATCATAAAGTCTTCTAGGTGATGACAGCATCTTCTGTTCTAATATCCAGATGTATTTCTGGGCATTTGGTGTACCATCGACAATATGGAGGTTCGCATCGCAATGTTCTCACATGCAGCTCCAAACCATGACCTTCACCGGATGCTTAACACTGGCCTCACTAAGCAACTTGGATGGAATTCTTCCTGCTTGAATCTCCTTACACAGGCACTACTCGGATTCTCATTAAGGCAAAATTCTGATTCATCATTGAAAAGGACATTTTTATATGGCTTAGTTGTTCATGATACATGCTATTTTGCACACTGAAGTCTATGTTGTCTTTGATTTGCAGTTAACAGTGGTTTAAGCCTGCCTTCACAGCCATGTAAGCGGTAATGAAGCAGACTCCACCTACCAGTAGATGTACTAACAGTAACATCAGTCCCTTCATACCATCTTTTTTTCTTTTGATTGGAGGTTTAACGACCACCGTGAGCAACTCAATGGGCTATAAGCAGTCACCCGTCCCTAATTTAGGGTCACTGGTTCCAGGGAAGGGAGAGATCCAGTGCCGTAAGACAAACACGACATCCATTCCTGACGGGATTCAAACCCGGACCCCTTTCGGACGAATGATCAGAAGCCATCGCTTAGACCACTGCGCCACCGACGGCTGTACATCATTTTAAAAATAATTTCGTAAGGAATTCAAAACGTTTTACAGATCTAACATATCTGCATTGTTGTACATGAAGTGGATGAGAAGACAGAAAGAAATTGTGATGCTAACATAAACTTCTTTTTTTTTCTGGTTAAGTACAAACTGTTTAAGTTACGAGAAATAAAAAAATAGAACTCGTTAAACCTGTTCATTTAGTCAATGAACGTCAAATATGTTTCAAGACATACTTCTCTGTATGTACACATACATAATGTATCCATAATTTTATGCATAATTATTATAAGTCAATTGTTTGTATGTACACATACATAAAATTATCTAATAATTATTGGGGTTGCCTTTGTTTTTAATTGCTAAGACACATCTCCTGGGCATACTACTCAAAAGGTGTTCAAGTTCATCCTTTGATGTTAGATGATACCAACATGAAATCATAGCTTCAAGTAACTTTACTTAATTTGTAGGATTTCTCGCACTCACCTGTTTCAGTTTCATCCAAAGTATTCGATCGGATTAAGATTCGGCTATTGTGTAGGACATTGCAACCTCCCGACAGTTTTAGAAACCAGCCACCTGTCCACTACTCGTGTCCGATGGCAGGGCACGTTGTCGTCCTGAAAGATGATATCACTATTTGGAAACGTGTTAACAGATGAAGGAAGCATTGTCCCTCTCCAGTACTTGTATATAATGGGCAGCATTCATGTTACCTTCAATGTTACGCAGTCTACCCACTCCATGAGCTGAGATGCAACCCCACATCATAACGGCAGTAGGATGCTTTACTGTTTGAATGTAGGTACAGTAGCGTTCGGATCATGTTGTCAGCGTCATACGTACAAATGTCCTCCTTTTGTTATGAATCAAATTTTTTCATCACTCCAGATGATCTAATGCCATTAATCCACAGTGCTTCATTTATGACCTCGTGCTCACTGTAGAATCATGATCTGTTTATTATTAAAGAAAGGCTTGTTCGCAGAAATATCTCGAAGACTAAGCTACCACAAACGACACGTTTTGTGGCACAAACCAGCACAAACGAATGGCTGTGTTGAATTTTGAACTTGTGGGATGAGGGGGGGCGGCATTGGCCCAACCCGCCAAATTTATGTTATATTCAAAACAGGCTGGGGAAATGGTCCACACCGAAATTTGGGTATTTAATAACTCGGAAGCTAAGCTAGCACAAACGACAGGGTTTCCGGCACAAACCAGCAAAAACGAATGGCTATGCTAAATTTTGAATTTGCGAGTGGGGTGCGGGGAGGGCGGGGCTGAGGAAATGGTTGACAACAAAATTTAGGTACTTAATATCTCGAAAACTAAGCTAGCACAAACGACACGGTTTGTGGCACAAACCAGCACAAACGTAAGACAAACGAATGGCACTGTTGAATTTTGAATTTGCCGGCGTGTGGGGCTGACCATTTCCCCAGCCCCCCTCCCCCCAATTTATATTTTGAATATCTCAAAAACTAAGCCAGCACAAATGACACGGTTTGCGGCACAAACCAGCACAAACGTAGCACAAACGAATGGCATTGTTGAATTTTGAATTTGCCGGGGTGGGGAGCTGACCATTTCCCCAGCCCCCCCCCCCCCCCCCCCAATTTATATTTTGAATATCTCAAAAACTATACTAGCACAAACGACATGGTTTGCGGCACAAACCAGCACAAACGTAGCACAAACGAATGACATTGTTGAATTTTGAATTTGCCGGGGTGGGGGCTGACCATTTTCCCAGCCCCCCTCCCCAATTTATATTTTGAATATCTCAAAAACTATGCTAGCACAAACAACACGATTTGCGGCACAAACGTAGCACAAACGAATGGCACTGTTGCATTTTGAATTTGCCGGGAGGGGGGGGGGCTGGCGAGATGTTCCTCGGAAAACAAAGGTAATTGCTGCAGTCATTCAAGTCGGAGGTGTGGCAACATCCACCTTACAGTCCCAACTTATCCCCATGCGGCTACCATTTGTTCAGTAAAATGAAGCAGGACCTTAGTGAACAATGATTCCTAACCGATGAGGATGTGAAAAGTGCGGTCCTTAACTAGTTGCACCAAACTGGACTTTTTCTGTATAGGTATGGGAAAGTTAATCGCACATTCCGATAAATGTTTACAGTCCTTAGGCGACTATGTCGAAAAATGAATTAATGTTGTACCTTTAAACCAACATACATCCCCTAAGTATATCTTTGTTTTTTATTCAACATTGTAACTAACTTTTTGATCCACCCTCATATTATTAAAGCACATTGCTGAAATTCAGAAATTAAATTTTTAGTTTGTTTTAAAAATTAGCATAAATACTACATTTGGAAAAAGTATCAACTTACCTATTGACTATCAATTTGTCTTGTATCTTCAAGCGGAACGAAGTAAAAAATACTATTAAAAATAAACAAATGGGTCCATTTTTTTACATAAATGTACCTCAAATGTCTGTTTCAAATAGTTTGAAAGAAGGAAGTCATCACAAGCTGCAACAGTATTCAGCTTCAGATTGTTTACCCTAACTTTCCTTATGTGATAGCATCTGCAACAAAGTTATAGATACACACAACAAAATAAATAAAGAATTCTTGCTAACCAATGGCAGAAATTAAAACATCTGTTTTAAATAGTTTGAATCATCACAAGTTACATCAAAATTATCTCAGCTTTAGATCCTCAAGTATGTGTTACCATCTGAATATTTTATGTATGAGTTGTGTCCATTATTTTCTTTACCTAAAATCTGCTTTTGTAATGTTCATGCCTAACTGTGATCTACTTTTTTATAAAACATATTTGATATCACTTTTTGGATTAGACAACATTTCAACAGTATAAATAATTATTTCCCACACATTTCTAAAGGAATTAAGCAGAACTGGTTAGTAGTTTTTCATAACACTAGGGAATTTATACATTTTACTAACATTCTTTACTAGAAGCCAAATTTGCTCATTATGGTAAAATTAAATTTTTACTTTCAATATACCTACTATGAATGTCAAGCTAAGCACTAGTACTGAGACGGGCCGAGCACGAACCGGGAGCTGGCTGCGTAATACTTACTGGAGTTCGGGCGTGGAGAGAGGGGGCGAATTTTCTTCCTTTTTCTTTTAATATGATTTTATATGATTTAGCACACAAGGCTTTTTTTACACTTTCTAGTTGTTAAAGAGAATTCTTCATCAACTAGGTCTAAATGAGGAGTAGGAATTCTGCAGGGCTATTCCGGGCTTGGATAACAAAATACCATAGGCCATGAATTACAGGATTTCTGCCAAGGATAAGTTTTAAGAAGTATAGATAGTAGATAGCAAGCTGACGGAATCTTGCTCCCTACCTCAAAGGGACAGCTCCTTGCTAATTCTATTGAGCAACATACGACGTAGTCTGTTGTGCCTCCAGATGTTTCCTAATCCCCCCCCAAATCATTGCAGGAAGAAATGAATGGTTAAAGAAACTATAGAAATAGATAGACATCCCTTCCCCACTCCGCAGTTGAGAAAGACATAGGTTAATTGCATGGGTAAGAGAGAGTGTAAGTCTGGAAGCCTTTTTTAATGCCTATACAGGTTAATCATAGTTTTCGGGCTCGTTCGGGCTGACATACTTCAGGTTCGGGCTCTTAAAATTGAGCCCGAACTCAGCTATGACGCACACACAGTAACACTTCAGTTAGCTTCTCACACGTGTTTTTATCAAAAATTTTATGGCAATGAAATCATAGTGGCAAGTATGAAAAATAAGAGAAATTTCCTGGAATTTTTTAGTACAGTATTGAAACGTAAACAAAAATGCTACAATATTACTGCTAACATTTATTAATCTGGAAATAAGTGACATGGAACTCGTACGGATATGGTGTCGTTGAGGGACTAGCCAGACCCCATGACGCGAAGGAGTACAGCATTATCTTCCACGGAAAGAAAATAGTCCATAGATTTTCAAATGAATTTGGACTGATGAAATCAAAATTGCTATTAAATGAGGACCTCTGTTCCATTTTGCTGTGAAATCGCTTGGCAAATTAAGATGCATATCTTGGGATAGGAGAATATAAAAAAGGTATTCACGATCACATTGTGTAAGACGGGCAGCCACTGCACAAACAGTATTAGTTCCAATTTGAAAAAAAAAAAGAAAAAAAGACACCACCAAAAAGTAAATACAAATCTTCAGTACATAATGCCGCCACCACTCAGCATCACTATGTGAATAATATGTGATGAAGCAAAAAAAAAGATCGGAAATATGTTACGAGACGCTAACTGAAGTATTACTTCCTGGTATACAAGTTTCAAATAAAATGAAACCAAATATGACGGATTTTCACTTTCCAGTTTCAAAGATAACTTTTCAGAAATGTTATCTTGATTTACTACAGAAGAAAAATACATTTCAACGCTTTAACCAACCTGGCTATACACTTTACATGCATATAAAATATTTGATAAGTTTGAACTCTTTTTCCTATCTCAGGACTTTCTCTGTGCACACTATGCACTAAGGAGAGGCACACAAAACTAAGCGTTCAGACTTTCAACTTCTTAATTTTTCTTTCACGTGATTTAAAATCATTTCGGTTATCATGTTTGGCTTTCACTAAGTTGATCTAGAGTATTTTGCAGCTGAGGAGAGTTATGTTTTCCTATTTAGTTTTTCAAGTTGCTCATACAGTTTTCATAGCTACTCGAATACTTCATTCAACAGAAAATGAACAAAGAAATCTAAAATCAGAACTTTGTTTAAATGTATGCAGTAGATTTTGTATAAGACAAAGTTTGTCTTATACAAAATCTGCTGCATACATTACTTTGGTATGGCAAAAGTTGTAACAGTTGAGAAAGACATTTGACTTCTATAATTTGAGTTGCAGCCACTAACACTGCAACACCGTTGCATGTCAATTCCTATGAAAATAATTATACCTTTTAATACAAGTGAAGAACTGGATATGAAATTTTTAATCGAAAGTAGTTCCCTATGTTTTGTACAGTTAGAATAAAATTGATCATGCAGTTTTTCAACATAATCTGTCCACACTGTTCAGACAGCTTTAGTAAATTCAATCAGACAAATGCTATATCACAGTTGCATTAAGTTACGAAATTAAAAAAATGTCCTCTTTAATTCAGAGGCACGTTACAATGCAACAGTTCAAGCATTAATTTTGTAAAGAAAGGGCTAACGATTGTTGGAGATGCAAATGTTATACAAATTACGAAGGCTAATTTCCTGAAAAGTTGCCCCGATTTCTGGTAATATTCAAGCTCTATGTGAATCGGCATTGGCAAAATATATTAATTATTCTATTTGAAATAAGAATTCAACACCACAGAATATCTCACTTCCTAATACTTCACTATTCACGAGACATGAATAGATTTCAACACGTGTGAAACTAAAATCTACTCATTAAACCTATAATTATCACTAAAACTAAATAAAACGTTTACTAAGAATTAACCTCATCTTAGAAATAAAAAAATACCTACCTCAAAAAGCTATACGTGTATCCAAATGACAATGAACGGAACAATCACTCACTCATTAAAAATAACTGTGAACCAACGATGCAATGCAATGGCTGTTCAACCGATTGACTTGGCGATAGCACTAAGTTGTGCACGTGACTATTTCGCACCGTAGCCTGTTGGTTGGTTGGTTGGTTCATTGATTTTAATGGCGCAAGGGCCATGGTTGGCCAAAGAGTGCCAAACAAAAGACATCAAAACAGTTAGTAGCCTGTCTTTTACGTCAGCCTCGAGCTGCATTCAGGCTCGATCAAGTATAACGATGGCTCCGACTAGCCTTTCCCTCTGTAAAGCCCTGAAATTGACGACGCAGCTCGCGTCCGTACACCCATCGGGATGCGTGTGCCTCGAGGGATAAGGTGTACGGCTGCCTCGGGAGGCGCTCCTGTCAGCTGTACTTCAGAGCTGAGACGGGCTGAGCCTGAGCCCGAAGCAGGGCCCGAAAATGTGATTTTATATGATTTTGGAAAGGAGACATTTTATAGTTGGTAAAAGGAATTCTTCGGCAACTGGTTCTCGTTGGGGAGCGAGCATTCGAGATGGATATTTATTCCGGGCTTGGGTAGAAAGTGTGTTTCTGAAAAAAAGAAGAAGCTTTTTTCAAGAACTATAGATATTGGATAGTTGATAGGGGGTAAATTATGGTCGGTATGCTATCTCCAAGCAGTAGCTCCCTGCTAATTCTATTTAACAACGTACATATTGCAGCGCATTATGGCGCGATAATATTAGCATTATTTGAGCAACATACAACTGCAGCACCGCCCGATCTTTTTGGATACCCAGCCGCCCGAAACACTTCAAGTGGAAACGAACAGTCAAAGAAAATCGTACAGTTACACTGTAAAAATAGACAGAGGTCTCTTCCACACTTCCCATTTAAGAAATACATTGGTTAATTGCACGAGGAGGAGAGAGTGCAAGTGTGGAAAAAGGACATGTTTTTATTAATGGTTGAATAGGTTAGCCAGTTTTCGGGCCCGGGCTCTATCTTGCAATATAAAATTCGGGCTCGGGTGTGTTCGGGCTGATATACCACGGGCTCGAGTTCCGAAAATTGAGCCCGAACTCAGCTCTACTGTACGGGACTTCCAACGACATCCGGTGTTACGCCATTTAAAGATTTTCTACCAAGTCAAAGATAGCGCCTGTTTACATTTTCTGAAGTGCATCTGGAGAATTATCTTCTGGATTTCTTCAATGATTTTTGGAATTTATCTAAAAACAATATAATTTCTTTTGACGTTTGTTCCACTTTAGTGGCGCCGTGGAAAGAGGTTTGCCTGTTTTAATTGTCGAATCCCTGCCTCAACCAATATACTTTCTTTTAGCACGTCTTTTGTAAAAAAAGATCGTGCTTATGTTACCGGTTTGTCCGTCCGTCCGTCCGTCTGCACCCACGCTATCTCTGCAACTATTAGTCCGATTTGAAAAATTCTTTTTGCATTGGGAAGCTTGAAATATGCGAATGATGATCCTTTATTTCGTTTCTTTTTACGATGTACAATTTCGCCACTAGAGGGCGTAAATGCAGATGATGTCGAATTCAAAAATACATTTTATTCCACATAAGTAGTATAAGACCGCGCTTGATAACCCTTTTCGGTGGCAACACTTCCGGTCACGTGACGGGTGGGCGGATCGTGCGCGACGTCACTTCCGGTCTCCTCTCGGCGCGAGGGAGAAATACGATGGCAGCGCCCTCTGGTGGTGGTTCGCGAAAATTTGCAGCCCCATCTGTCGGCACTTTTTGAAATTAATTTTCCAAAGGGGTAGTAACCTTTTTTCGATGGCAACACTTCTGGTCACGTGATGGGTGGGCGTGGCGTGTGACCTCAGTTCCGTTCGGTGCGAGGGAGCAAGGCGATGGCATCGCCCTCTGTCGGATTGGGGGGGGGGGCGGAGTGGTGGAGAAAACTTTCTATTTCTTTTCGCTTATTGGCAACGGAGGTCTGTTGACGTCATCATCTTAGAAAATATTCTTGTCGAAAAAACCGTACAGGGCGTGTTTGTGCTTGAATTCCGAAAGTTATGTGCTTTCACAGCGTGTTGAGAGAGTCACTCCTGTGTGTGTTGTCGACTGTGTCGGTTGTGTGGTTGTGTCCGTAAGTTTTTTGACTCCAGGATGAAGCGCAGTAACGATGGCATTTGTGAACAAGTGGATTATCATGAAAGGCCCTTTACTTCTCGGACTAAAACTTCGAAAGGATTCACATTGGATAATATACCAAGTCATCATTTTCATCTTGGTGGCGATGCGTTTGCTGTTGTCAGCGATTTTAAGGATCGTGTAAAAGTTCACCTTCGGATGTATAAGTGCGTCGACTTGCATTTTTACCCGACCAGTCACGGGCTAGTGATGATGCCATTTTTATGGGAGGAATTCCTCGAGGCTATGATGTTCACGGGTCCGTTTGACACCGCCCTAACCCAATGTATAGCAAGGAAACTGTTTCTGACAATGCATAAGGAAAACGACAGGAATTATCTGCATATTCAAAGCATTGGTGTGAACAATGGATTCTTATCAGCATATCGTAACCGGATATCTCTGACTGAAGACCAATGGGAAAAACTTAATGAATGCAGTGATGATATTAGGGCAAGCATTCACCAAACAATGTTTGGATCGTCCTTTAAGAAGCTCGTTCTCGACGAGGCTGAAAAAACTGGACATAGCAGTGTTGACTCCATAGATGGTGAATTTGCGTTAAAAAAGACATTTTGCCACGTGATAAAAAAGAACATTACTTCAGCCATCGATGGACTGATCGACTGTCTTATGTGCAAAATTGAAGATCGCTATGGATTAGGACATGCCTGTGAATTTTCAACTCGAAAAGGTAAAGTGCATGCATTGTTCAAAAAGGCCGTAGCCAATTTGGATCTAAAATTGATCGCCCATGAATTTGTGAACGACTCATTTTTCATGTCGGAAAACACTTATTTGATTTTTTTAATCACTTGAATATTTGCGATGTATTAGAAAGTGCTAAAAATCTGTACATTTTGGAAGACCCTATGCATCAATAAAATCCCATGTAAGTACCCTTTTGTGTCATTTCTGTTGTCTGTGTTTTAGTGTAAGCATGAGTTTTACTGTTTCTGTTGATAGTATTCAAATCAGTTGTTGTAATGGAGAATCACGATCTCTTGAAAAGACTTATCTGGATCCAGCTCACCCCGGAAGTTTCGGTGGAGTAAATGCTTTGTACCATGCTGTAAACGGAAAAATAAAGAAAAAGGAAATCGAGGAATGGCTGAGGGGGAGAAAACTTACACCCTTCATAAACCTGCGAGGAGACATTTTCAGAGAAATCGAGTCATTGTGATGGGAATCGATGAACAGTGGCAGGCTGATTTAGTTGACTTGACCAGTCTGAAACAACATAATAACGGATATAAATATTTATTAACATGCATTGACGTGTTTTCAAAATTTGCATGGTGTGTTCCTATGATACAAAAAACTGGGTCATCCATGATCAAAGTGTTTCAGAAAATATTTAAAGAACGCAAACCGTTAAACCTACAAACTGACCAAGGTTCTGAATTTAAAAATCGAGAATTCCAGAATTTCCTGAAACAAAACAACGTCCATTTCTTTACTACCAGAAATGAGACAAAAGCGAGTGTAATAGAAAGGTTTAATCGAACTCTAAAAACAAAAATGTGGAAGTACTTTACTAGTCGAAACACATACACATATATTAACATCTTGCAGAAATTGATACATAGTTACAATGCAACGCATCATCGAAGTATTAAGATGGAACCAGTAAATGTCAGTCGAGAAAACCAAGAGGTTGTGTGGAATAACTTATATGGCGATATATCTGAATCTCATCCAGTTTATAAATTCTATATAGGTGATACTGTGAGGTTATCTAAAACCAAATTACAATTCGAAAAGGGGTACGAAACGAATTGGTCAGAGGAGTTATTTAATGTTTCCCAACGCTTCGCTAGATCACCTCCAGTGTATAAAGTTAAAGATTTACTAGGAGAAGACATTGGTGGTACCTTCTATGCCGAAGAACTGCAAAAAGTAAAAAAATGACCACTACCCAATCGAAATGGTTCTGAAGAAACGTAAACGGAAAGACAAATATGAATATTTTGTTAAATTTAAAGGCTACCCTGATAAGTTTAATTCATGGATACCATCGAACGATTTAGTGAACATATAAAAGTTTAAGTACTTACCTGAGACGTTCAGTATGAAAAATGAGTTTCTATCTGACGTTACCGAGCGATAGCTCTCTCGGCTACTTTTTGGACAACAAAATATCTCATTTCATAACGCATCTTCCTTCCTCAATCGAACTGAATGGAGACTGGGAAGTGGGACTCGTCGAACTGATCTACCCCCATTCGTGGTATAATATCACGAAAAATTCCAATCATTTCGAATACGATTTAGGAACGGGTCAGTTTAAGACGGGAAGAATATCTCCAGGCCATTACGAGTCTGTAGCGGACATTGTTAAATCCATGAGCAATCACTTTGCCAATAAAATCTTTTTGAATTATAATAAAGCGACTCAAAAGGTCAAGTCAACTCTTCTTAAAGGTACTCGCTTGGTTTTGCCCCCAGGGATTGCAGAAATCTTAGGATACCAACCCATGCAACTTTCGGCTGTGAATGGAGCTCTCTCTGTAAATGGTGAATTTATCGCAGATCTAAACGGTCGGTTTTCTCTGTTGTATGTGTACAGCGATATTGTGGAACCGCAACCGGTGGGGGACATGGTTGCTCCTCTCCTTCGCATCGTTAAAGTGAGTGGTGTGGATGGAGAGATGGTCAGCGCTTTGTTCGATCGACCTCATTATTTGCCTCTTGCAAGAAAAAATTTCCAAACCATCGAAATTGTTATAAGGAATCACACAGGTCAATTAGTGCCATTTGAACGGGGGAGAGCAATCGTGAAACTTCATTTTCGTCTCAAACATCTGTAATCATGTATGAACCCTACCACTGCTGTACGAAATCCTTTGAGGATTATTACATCAGCCAAACTGGAAAAGGATTATTCTATTATCAAGGAGTACCACTGCAAAAAGGTTATGGACTTGGAGGACTCTTTCGTTCGTTATTTAGAACGGCGGTACCATTATTCAAACAAGGTGCTAAAACGCTCGGAAAACAAGTCTTACGAACGGGGATGGATCTCGTCACGGATGTTATTCAAGGAAAAGATGTGAAGATAGCAGCCAAACAACGAGCTAAAGAAGCAGGACAACTACTCACCGACAAAGTCGCTACCAAAGTAAAGAAAATGATGGGTGGAAGTGTTAAAAGGAAGAGAAAGACGATGAAATATATCATTTCTTCAAAGAAAGCCAAGAGAGTAACACGTGACATTTTTGATCCGTAAAACCATGGCTCTGATTCACAGTCATTCTTCCGTATGCCTAAAGTCGGAACTGGATTTATTTGCTTTACCGCCCACACAAACAAGCATAGAAAAAGGACAATGGATTGAATACCACCCCTTAGCCAATATTCGAGATGGAGGCCCTTTGGAATTTAATATTTCGGGGAGTGGAGAAGAATACATGGACTTATCTTCCAGTCAACTTTACGTGAAAGTCAAAATCGTGAAATCCGACAATTCCGTTCTGCCCGACAAAGAGCCCGTGGGTCCCATTAACTGCTTCCTTCATTCTCTGTTTTCGCAAGTCGACATCAGTTTAAACGAAAGAGTGATTTCGTCGTCAAGCAACACGTATCCATACAGAGCTTATATTGAAACTCTGTTGAATTATGGAGAAAAAGCAAAGAAAACATATTTAGCATGTGAAGGTTTTTACAAGGATACATCCGGACATCTACATGAAATTAACCCCACGAATGCTACAACGAACAAGGGATTGTATCAACGCTACGAACTCGTAAAGGATAGCAAGACGTTGGACATGATTGGAACCTTGCATTGTGATTTATTTTTCAAAATAGACTGTTGCTAAATTTAGTGGATGTGAAAATCAAACTGATTCGTAGCAAACCGGATTTCTGTCTCGTTTCCTCCTTCGGGACACCCAATTACAGAGTTCTCATCGAACATGCATCAATTTTTGTGAGAAAAGTCAAAGTCAACCCAGGAGTTGCCATAGGTCATGCAAAAGCTTTAGAAAAATCTCCTGCCAAATATCCCATTGATCGTGTTTTATGCAAAGTGTATTCCATTTCTCAAGGAAGTATGTCCTTCGTGCAAGACAACGTATTCCTTGGACAAATGCCAAAGAGATTGGTCATTGGGTGTGTGGACAACGATGCCTTTAATGGTACATATAAGTCAAACCCCTTCGAATTCAAACATTATGACGTCAACTTTATCGCCGTGTACGTTGACGGTCAACCCGTTCCCCATAAACCACTAGAGCCCAACTTCGAAACGGAAAATACAGTTCGTTCTTACCATAGCCTATTTCAAGGAACCGAGAAATTGGGGCAAGACATAGGAATTTTCATCGGCCGTGAAGAATTTTCCAAGGGTTATACGCTGTATGCTTTTGATCTTAGTCCCGATTTATGTGATGGTGGACATATGAACTTGGTCCAGCAAGAAAATTTGAGAGTGGAAATCAAATTTAGAAAAGCTTTGTCAAAAACAATTTCTGTGTTGATCTACGCAGAGTTCCAGAATATTATCGAAATTTCCAAGTCCAGAAGCATTCTTTGTGATTTTGCTAATTAAAAGGAATGAACAGTGTGCAAATAACTAGGATTCTAACGCAAGATCCTGTGGCGCATCGTTCATTTCTCGGTGTGTTTGCATGCAACCGACTTCCTAAGAGAATTTCCAAGTTCCCAGCCTGCCTCATTGTGAACACGGATCAGTATGGGAGTCCCGGGAAACACTGGCTGGCCATGTTTATGCCAAACCCAATAACTGTAGAATTTTTCGATTCCTATGGACATCCCCAGAATATTTTGAAGGACCTATTCTCCGATTTGTTTCCAAGTTTACCTACGTGAATTTTAATGACATGTCTCTCCAAAGTTCGTTTACGGCCGTGTGTGGCCAATTTTGTATTTTTTACTTATATTCTAGATGTCGCGGAAAAAGCTTATATTCCATTGTAAAACTATTTAATTATAAAAGTGAAACAAACGATGTACGTGTTTTTCGCTTCGTTAAAAAAAAATTTGGAATTGTATCAAAATTTAGAATGTGAATAATAAAAATTGATTTATCACTATTTTATGTGTCATGTCTTTAAATTGGGCTGACTCTTGTTATTTCATTCAGTTGTCAATATGGAAGTGCCTAAGCTGCATCATCCTTTCACAGCTCTAATAGCGGGTCCTACGGGTTGTGGTAAAACTCACTTTGTGAAACGTTTACTTCAACATCAGGTGGAAATCATCTACCCATCACCGCAACATGTGGTTTGGTTCTACGGCGTTCATCAACCATTATATGATGAAATACCTGATGTTACTTTTGTCGACGGTATTCCTACAAATTTCAAGGATTATTTGGAAGGAAACACGCTTTTCATTATAGATGATTTGATGGTAGAATGTGGGAATGATAAAAGACTAACCCATTTATTTACAAGGGGTAGTCATCATTATAATGTATCCGTTGTTTTTATTACCCAAAATATTTTCCATAAAGGCAAAGAAATGAGAGAAATTTCCCTTAATGCTCATTATTTGTTTTTGTTTAAGTCACGTAGAGATGTGAATCAGATCACTCATTTGGGGAGACAGTTGTACCCTAACAAAGTGAAATTTTTTCACGAGGTGTATCTGGATGCTACGAAATTTCCGTTCAGCTACTTAATGATAGACATCAAACCAAACACACCGGAAGAAATGCGCTTGCGCACCAATATACTCCCAGGAGAAACTCAATATGTTTACCAACCACGGCATTAGCTCCCCATTTACCATGAAAACGGTCGTCGTCGACGTAGAAGGATTTCTCCTTCAGAACAGAAAATTCATAGTGAAAGATCTCGTTGCATGTTATTTGCAGACGGGGGGAGGGGGGGGGATGTTTGCCCTTTGCCACCGTTCCCCTTCTGCGAACTGCATCCAAGAAGAGAAAAAGCTCAGTGCCTTTGGACGGCCCGAAATATACACCACATTCCATGGGATAGCAGAAACGAAGAGTAGAATGTCCTTTTAAAGATATTCCACTCCTTCTGTACTGAAACTGATATTTTCGAGGCCAAAAGACTAAATAAATGCAAGTACGTGGAAAAGTTAACAGGTACCATCTTTAAGGACTTTGATGCTCTGTGTTGTCCTAATGTGGAATACCTCCCTGATGTCCAAGTGCAGTGCCTAGTTCATCATCGAACTGATAAAAACCATTGTGCTCCCCAAAAAGCAGTCACATACGCGGAGTGGTTAAAAACTTAAGTGTGTTATAAAGTTCGTTATTCTTCGCCATGACATTATCGGAGCAACACATTCAGCAGCTGCGTCTGATGAAGATTTGTCCTAAAAAACACTTGAAAGATTTTTTAAGGAAACTGCCAAACAGTGGAATCAAAGTCATATGTGAATGTGTTTTGAACACTTTAAAAGGCAATGTTCCCCTTTCACCTCCGCAGAAGGGAAAATTGCGTGGACATAAACACACACTACGGAAGTTAGCTGATAAAAAAGTCCCCTTGTTCAAGAAAAGAAGAATTTTGGTTCAGAAAGGTGGATTCTTAGGTGTGTTGATACCTGCGGCTCTGAGTGTTTTAACAACTCTGTTAAACAAATAAGATGGAATACGCCAGGAAAATGGTGCTCGTCCCAGAGGAGAGAGTTTCAAGACATGTACCTACGGAAGAAGTTTTATCTGACCTCGATAAAGAAATGAAGAAAATCTTACTGAGTAAAGAACCTGTTGATGTTAAAATTAAATTATATAACCAAGTGCTTAATAAAAGAATTCAAGTGCCCCTCTTAAATCCGCCTATGTCAAACTTTTCAACGAAAGATCATTTAGCTGAAGAACTCTTAGATGTATCGGCTGATATAAGGGAACCCCTGAAAAAGTTAAAACTGATGTTTCAACAGCAAAAAATAGTGATGTTGAAGATATGGTGTTGCAGACTGTACCTAAAAATTTAAGAAGATATGCACATAATGTTTTAGACGTTTTCAAAAAGAATTCAAAAATTATTTCATGGACACCTAATGGAGAATTTGTGTATAAAGACAAAGTTCTTCCTGACTCGAATATTGTTGATCTGGTTGACAATTTACTGAGAAATAAAAAATTCAAAGACCCATTCCGGCAGCTCTTGAATTTAGGCATGCTATAAAAGAAGTTAACTTACCTTTAAAATATGTAAAAAATAAACAATTTCTTATCAAAAGCGAAAAATATCAAGTTGGTAAATCTCTGTCAAAACCAAAAGAATGTAATCATTGGATTTCTTATTAAACATCCATTGCTTTTTTGGAAATTTGTGTTTGTTTCAGTAATTCTATATAAACAAAATACCCAAGCATTTCAAAGAAAACTGATTTTATTAAATCTTATAAATTATTCCCAACAGGGGAAAATTATAAAAAATAGTCAATTATCATTTGAAGACATCGATCACATTTAGAAAAACATTGTTCATTCAAAGTCATCTACTTCTCTGAGTTCATAAATTATCTGAGATAGTATTGAATTCAAGTTGATTGAGCGTATGAAATTGCTTTCTACGGATGTACATTTGCCAGAAAATTTACTTATCATATCATACATTTCTATGCCTAATATTGCACAGTTCACATAGAAATCATTCGCCACTATATCGTACATATCCTTTCCTTCATCACGAGCACTTTCTGTTAAATTCTGGACTAATTGTGTTTTCAGGATATTGTACAATAAATTATTCAAGCCACTGTGATCACAGGGGGTAACACATTCTTTGATTTCCTCCCCAGTTACTTCGTTAAACATAGCTCTTAGCGGAAATGATTTTAAAAAATTGAATATGACGCATTTTGTAGCTTTGTGCTTGATCCGATACAGAAATTTCCACTGCTGATAGTTGAGTTTCACATACCCCTGGCTAGATTTTCCACTTTTCGCTGTGGGGTGTTTTTTTTGTAGTTGTACATTTCGAATAGCGGGAAATACAGTGATCACTAGCTCCCCGCCAAAATACAGCACACGGATTTGTGGGCTATCTGAATGAAAATATTCCTCTATTATATCGAGCATTCTGTACATACGTATCCATTCTTCCTGTAATAAAGAAATTCCCCCTTCTGCTGGACGCCACTCTTCACCGTGCACAGTAAAACGACGATATATATTAACTTGAACTTCGTCATGAATCGTTTCAATACTGATGAAAATACCACCGCCCAAGTACCAGCAGCTTTTGGGCTATAAAAAAAAAAAAAATCATAAAATTTAAAAAACTCATTAGAATTTTTGTAAAGAACATGCTTTTTTTTATTGCAATTATTTTTAGCATTACACCGCCATACAATATACTTAAAGTATACGACAACAACATTTATTATACCACATTTTTTTTGAAGCATACAAAAATTAGATAGTTGGGGTTGAACTCCACGAAGGGGTTATCATTGATGATGGTAAGACCCACAATCGGTCATTTAGATCCGCCAAAATAGTAGACGGCAGAGAGTCAGAATCCCTTCCAGCTTCGGAACCCTGGTTTTCTACCTCAGAGCCCGAAACGATGTCGATAATCTCGGGGTCGGAGTCCGATTCCATTATTTCCGACTCCGAAATTAAATCCACTGTCCCAGGTTCGGAAGATGTCAGATTTATCGTCTCTGGCTGCGAAATGAAATCCATTACATCGGGTTCACAGGTTAGATCAATGCATATGTGGATAGATTGAAATGATCCATCATCTAGTTCAGCCGGATTTACATAGTTTGGGGAGGTAATTGGCAACGCCATTACCCATTTTAGAACATATATTCTTCGATTTTCTAGAAATATATCCCTAAGAACCTTGGGGGAGAAATAAAACAAGGACGATGCTTAAAAACAAAATTCTGGTACTTTAGAAATACTAGAAGTACAGTTTTTATTTAATACTGCAGGAAACTCAGTAAACAAATGTGAATGAACCAAATGCTTAAAAACAAAAAACCGTACAAATACACAGAAACACAGGTAGGCACAGAAACTTTATTACTTCTCATACCCATATGGGAAAGACACATATGAATCATCACTTAATAATCTTTTTTCAAATACCATTTTAAATCCTTTTTCGGAAGGTATATTTGTTAAAGTTCCTAAAAACTTGTTTCTGACAATATTAAATGGTTTTGGAATTTAATTTCCGTGCCATCTTTGTTCATAATCATGCTTTTTAATAAGCCAACAGTGAACTTTTTCTTGTTGGGCCAGTTCAAGGTTATTCCCTTGCAACGCTGAATAGTTTCACCGTTTGAAAGTCTCAGGTTGTATACTTTGGGCCCCGTTGAAACAAATTCTTCTATAGAAATTCCTTCCGAGTATTTGCTGGAGATTTCGTCCACTAACTCACCAAGGTAATTTCCACATGGAGGATGATATTTGTCATCAGGCTTTGATATATAGATGACAGAGTCCGTGTCCATATATAATACACGTGTCTGCAGAGCTTCTAATATAGTGTACAATTTAAGGCGAGCAGTTGATGTGACAAAGGATGCTATTACGATATTGCCTTTCTTATTATCAGGAAGAAACGTTTTAATATGTTTAAAAACTACCATCATGTTTTCTTCACTGACTTCACATATGTCAGTGACTTCCTTTGTTTTGTCGTTTAATATTTCAAGATAATGCATTATATTATCGACAATTACATTCTGTGGTTTATCGGGATTTTGCGCGAACTTACCCCACAATGAATTTAAAGCAAGTTTCGCCGTGAGCCTCCTAACTGAATTAGCCGAAACTTCATGGGGAGCAATTCTTACACCTTCTGCAGTGAAAAAATCATCACAGAACTTTCTTTTTTCTTCGTCAGAAGAAATTTTTTGGGGATATCCTGAATATTTTTGCTTTGCTGCTAAAAAAGTGTCTATATATTCAGAAAATATTCCTTTATGGGATCCTTTTACATATTGGGAGGACTCATCATAGTGCCAGACATCATGGAATGCAATGATTTTGTATCCCATGGCCACAGCCTTGTAAAACTCGTTACTGGGCCAAGATCCTGTGATGAAACGTTCTTTGTCAACATGGCAACACACATCACGATTAAGATCTTTAGCACAATGAGGACATAGAGTGAAAATCAGCCTTCCTTGAATTTTTAATGGAAGGACAGGGAAAAACAATTTCTTTGGTGGCAGTACAGTTGCTTTTATGATGCCGAAATAGGCTTCGGGGTCGTGACAGAAATTTTCTGTGATTCTTCGGGGATGACCTATAGGAAATCTGCCGTACTTGCAGACATATGGGTAGAGACTGCAGAAATCCACATATTTTATAGTTTTCCCTCCATCGGCGTTAGCGTAAAGGGTAATGGTTTCTGTTCTTCCTCCATATAAAAACTCTCGGGGTTCTATACAGATCCTCTCAGGCAATGAGCTTAATATGGATGATACCAAGATATCACCTTTAACCATACGATCGAATTCATGCTCCCATATGATTTTCAGCTGAAAACTAGGCATAGTAGCTAACAGATAGCTCTGTTTATCAATGTCTCGGAACCTCACTTGCCTCATCGGGACTTTAAAAAATGGGTGTACAGTGGGGATAGCACGTCGGGATAGCACGTAGAACATCCATGGAAAAAACATCCGTTAAACTCATAAATAGTACTGGTATCATGACAAATACCATCTAATTTGTATGATCCAATTTTATGTTCTCCAGATGCTGAAGATGCCGACTGTATATTCTCTCCGGTGGTTTCTTCGATGTACTTCAACCATGCCCTACATTTCCTACTAGATACGTCACATGAGGAGTATCCAAGGGCAGGAACAACGCCTATCGTTTTCGATTTTAAGAAATTGGATCTAAAGACACGGAGACAAGCGCCTGCAATGGTGAGGTCTTCCTCAAAGGGGTCTATACCGGTGAGGTTCAAAAATTCCGTACGAAACGTTTCGGCTCCTATGCGGAGAATTCTTACATCATCTGTGCAATAGCTTTTCATCTCCTGATACAAATTATATTCTTTTATTTTTGCTTTTTCATCATACCATGAGTTAAATTCTTTGATCTCTTTTGTTGTGAGGTTTTCAGGTACAAAAACTCTTTTGATGGAATGGGGCCGATGTAATCGAGATTTTCCGCAGTTGCAAAGTTATAAGGGAAAAATCCTTTTTTCGCATTTTCAATGCCAAATGTTGAAGGAAACTGCCTCAGAGAACAAGGGATGAAGGACAGAGTGTCAATGAATCTAATTTTTAAAGCCGAAAGAAAAATACCCATCACCTTCCCACCCTGAAAGACTATCTCTGGCTTCAAACTCTTTTTGTAAAGAGCGTTAAGGATGGGCATACCATCGAATCCCTTCAGATTATGTGCTAAAACTGTCATGTGTCGAAAGCGGGGTCTGATGTACTTCTGACGCCAACGGACACCGTTGTTATACACTTCTGTACCTAGCAGCCAATCAACGAAAGCGTCAACATTTTGAAAGGTGACAAATTTCCAATTGCCTTCTTCGAGAAAAGTAGCTATCAGTAATACTGGGGTCAAAATACCATTGGGGCCCTCCACTGTTTCAATATCAAAATACATGTAAGAAATACCACCCTTTTTCTCTTTCTTGGGGCCCTCGACAAACAGGTCAGTATTTAGCTGGCATACGTGGTAACCTCTAGATGGATTAAAATGTGATAAACACTTTATACATCTATGATGTGTATTACAAGTACTGTTTGCTTTATGTGTATCTAAGCATATTTGACCCCGAAAATAATTCGAACAATCTGGACATATGATGTAGTCACCTGACTGGGGGCATTTTTTTCCTTTACACGAAAGGCACATGTTTGTGCATACATGAATATTAGAATTATAAATAAATTTTAGACAATCAGGACACTGAGATTTGGCACTAAAATACCCAACAGGATTAGAAATTACGTCAAAATGCTCGTTGTTTAGAAGAAGGAATAACTTAATTTCAGCATCTGGACCCTTAAAAACAATGGAAAAGTCATCTTCAACAGAATACACAATAATTTGATATTTTGAGGAGAGGTACTCCTGGAACTTATGAAGTTCGGGGATCCCACAACTTCCTTCAGGTACTCCCGCGGTAGTGTGTAGCAGCCGTGCAAGGTTAAGTTGGCGAACTTTCGCAGGATTTTGCAGGGCTTTGAACTCCGATTCAGAAATTTCCCCATAATTTTTCTGCGCAAGTCCACGGGCCACAACAAGCGATCGGGCTAAACATAGGTTATCGTGATTTGAAATGGTTATAAGAGATTTTTTTGTTTTATTATATAACTTCAAATCAGCAATTTTTCGTTTTCTTGGGCCCTCTGTTCTTGCTCCTCCAACTCTGTTTATATTCACAAATACTAAATCAAATTCGAGTTCTCCATCGGTCAAAATTTCAGTGTTTGATTGAATGACTTTTTCTAGAGCCTGAAAAAATCGTTCCACCGTTAACTGGCTAACCTCGATGAGTGGTAAGTTCACGGGATTATCAAGGTATCTCGACCGCATGACTAGTCGAACATGAGAATATGGAGAACTTCGTGTAAACTCTTCAAAGGCCGCGGTGAGTACTTGTCGGAGATAAGGCATAAAATCTTCAGGATCTTCTATGTGTTCGGTATCTATTCTGAGAGTGTAAGTAGTGAACTGTGTACGGTATCTCCTGCTAAGTCGGGTCAATCTGCGAAGAATACGATAACCCGCATGACCACGGTCCGTTACAGGTGGATTAATTGCTTCATCCTCGATAGGCGTCGGAACAATCACGGGCCCTCCCCTCGAGGGTCCTGGTTCTCCAGCCGGCTGAAGATTCAAATGATGGGGTGCTAATGGAACTTCGTTGTAACCATTAGTGCTTCCTCCCCAGCTGCCATCTTGTTATGTTCATTATTGAAATCCAGGGCGTGTGGGGAAAGGTCGTCCCATGCGGCGGTAAATTCTTCTGTCGCTGGTGCTACGGCATCGTGTTCCGCGAATGCATCCAAATCGCCCCAGGAGTCATCATTCTAGAAAAATTTTGAACAATTCCTGAGTTATTTTTAAAAAATAAAAAAAAACGGATGGCTGACTCAGCATATTTCTGGAGTTTCCTTTGTCGTTTAACGAAAAAACGTTTGTAGCAAAAAACGCTCATACAACCCCATATGATAGATTTATGTAGAGTATTTTAGGAAGGAACTGTCTGACCCCCCAGGTCTTAAACAACCCTTAGAAGTAGGAAGCAAGAAGATTAGGGATAGAGTTCCCGACAGGAAAGCCACACGAAGAGAGAAAGAAAGCCGTCGTTATTTATAGCCGTGGACAACCCCGTATGGAAAAGTGCTACGCGGTTAATAACCCCACCCCCCATGGAAAAATGTTTTAACCTTTAGAGATCATTCCACCAGCGTAACTCGAAGGTAAACTTGAAAAATATACCGAGTATTGCCATCGAATGTAACATTACAAATAATGAAACTCCTTTCAAAAAACATTTTCAAAAACAGAAACGTGACATAGTTATGGTAATTATGATGTCAATGACTTCAAAAAAAACAGATTTTGATCTATACCATTTGTTAAATTTTGCTCTATACCATTTGTTAAATTTTGCTCTATACCATTTGTTAAATTTTCTACTACATCAAACCACTTAGAATTACAAACTTAAATTTTGAGGACGAAAACTTTAGAATCCCCATAGACAATGACAATACGTGCCACGTGTTAACACGAAGTTAATTTCAGCTAAAGACATGTATACACTTCAAACTAAGATCACTTTTTATAAATCACAAGAATAAAGTACTATATGTGTCCCTGAAAATACATGGGAATCCCCGTAGAAAATTGCAATACGTGCCGCGTGTTTTACGCGAAGTTAATTTCAGCTAAAGACATGTATACACTTCAAACTAAGATTTTTTTTTATAAATCACAAGAATAAAGTACTATATGTGTCCCTGAAAATACATGGGAATCCCCGTAGAAAATTGCAATACGTGCCACGTGTTTACGCGAAGTTAATTTCAGCTAAACACAATGATAAAGACATGACTAGACATTTTCGTAATTGACTTTTAGAAACATTAATCTGCTAACATGGTGCCCTCACACTAAGAAAACAGCACGTGCTAAAAATGAACAAACAATAAAAATACGTGCCACGTGTTAACGTGAAGGAAATTTTCAGCTAACACAATGATAAAGACATGTTAAAGCTTCAAGCTAAGATCACTTTTTTATAAATCACATGAATAAAGTACTATATGTGTCCCTGAAAATACATGGGAATCCTCATAGAAAATGGCAAAACGTGCCACGTGTTTTACGCGAAGTTAATTTCAGCTAAAGACATGTATACACTTCAAACTAAGATCACTTTTTATAAATCACAAGAATAAAGTACTATATGTGTCCCTGAAAATACATGGGAATCCCCTCAGACAATGAAAATACGCGCCACGTGTTAACGTGAAGTAAATTTTCAGCTAACACAATGATAAAGACATGACTAGACATTTTCGTAATTGACTTTTAGGAACATTAATCTGCTACCATGGCACCCTCACACTAAGAAAACAGCACGTGCTAAAAATGAACAAACAATAAAAATACGTGCCACGTGTTCACGCAAAGTTAATTTCAGCTAACACATCCCTGAAAATACACAGGAATCCCCGCAGACAATGAAAATACGTACCACGTGTTTACGCGAAGTTAATTTCAGCTAACACATCCCTGAAAATACACGGAATCCCCGCAGACAATGAAAATACGCGCCACGTGTTAACGTGAAGGAAATTTTCAGCTAACACATCCCTGAAAATACACGGGAATCCCCGCAGACAATGAAAATACGTGCCACGTGTTAACGTGAAGGAAATTTTCAGCTAACACAATGATAAAGACATGACTAGACATTTTCGTAACTGACTTTTATGAACATTAATCTGCTACCATGGCACCCTCACATTAAGAAAACAGCACGTGCTAAAAATGAACAAACACTTCAAAAAAAAAAAAAAAAGAAAAAAAGAATGAAATGAAGTTACACATACCTCCTTATCATCAGTGGTAGAAGAACTTGAGGCCTCCATGCTGTCCAAATGTCGTATATCACCCAAATGTAGACCACACGTCTTTTTGTCGCTTCCAGATCTGCTTCTCACAATACAGAAGGTTTTAATACTTTATCTTACAGTTCAACACCTCAACCCTGCACGAGCTGCTATACACTCCGAAAGCAAAAAACGTCTCCCCTTTTATACCCGAAAACAGACACGTGACCGGAAGTGTTGCCATCGAAAAAAGGTTACTACCCCTTTGGAAAATTAATTTCAAAAAGTGCCGACAGATGGGGCTGCAAATTTTCGCGAACCACCACCAGAGGGCGCTGCCATCGTATTTCTCCCTCGCGCCGAGAGGAGACCGGAAGTGACGTCGCGCACGATCCGCCCACCCGTCACGTGACCGGAAGTGTTGCCACCGAAAAGGGTTACTACCCCTTTGGAAAATTTATTTCAAAAAGTGCCGACAGATGGGGCTGCAAATTTTCGCGAACCACCACCAGAGGGCGCTGCCATCGTATTTCTCCCTCGCGCCGAGAGGAGACCGGAAGTGACGTCGCGCACGATCCGCCCACCCGTCACGTGACCGGAAGTGTTGCCACCGAAAAGGGTTATCAAGCGCGGTCTTATACTACTCACATATTTGTTTCTAAACATCCGATTGAAAAAATTCTTTTATTTTTCGATTTCAATTATGTCGAAGAGTATTTTAGATATAGTTACTTATTTAAATTACGCATAGATTTTCCGCTAGGGAGCATAAAAGTAAATTACATTTTTCCCGATAACTCTTCCTCTAAAACTCCGATTTGAAAAAATTTTGCTTCAGCGGATGCACCTCGTGATGGAAAATCTTTTGCATATAATTTCAAATTTTTGGTAAAGAATACTTTAGCCACCAGGGGACGTAAGTGTTAATTTTTGCTTTTGATGTATTTGCCATAAAATCAGAGCTTCTAAAATATCGATTGATAAAAAAATTTCGTTAACTGAGGCCACTCACATCGTAAACCTTTTTGGAATATTTTCTTCTTAAAGTATTGCACAGTTTCTCCGCCAGGGAGCGTAGACGTATATTTTATTTTTGTCAATATCTCTACTTCTAGGAGTCCGATTTGAAAAATTCCTTCTTTGTTAGATAGTGTTTTCAGTGTGACACGGTCTTCATATAATTTCAAAATTTTCAAGTAATTCACAGACTTTTCGCTAGGGGTTTAGAGGTAAATTGCGTTTCCGCCTATATCTCTGCTTCTAAACCTCCGATTTGAAAAATTCTTTATGCACTGGATACAGCTCTTGATGGAAAATCGTTTGCACATAATTTCTAATTTAAAAAAAAAATGGTTTGGCCGCCAGGTGGCGAAAACCTTAATTTCCGCTTCTGATGTATTTGCAGCAAAATATGAGCTTTTAAATTCTCGATTGAAAAAAACGTCGTTTGTAGACCGATGGTACTCATGTGGACAAACGTTTTAGAAACATTTTCTTCTTAAAATAATGCATGGTTTCTCCCCAGGGGGCGTAGATGTATATCTTGTTTGTGTCAATATCTCTACTTGTAAGAGTCCGATTTGAAAAATCTCTTCTTTGTCGGATAGTGTTTCCAGTGTGACATGTTTTTAATATAACTTCAAAATTTTCAAGTAACTCATAGACTTTCCGCTAGGGGCGTAAATGTAAATTGCTTTCCCCCTACATCTCTGCTTCTAAATCTTCTATTTGAAAAATTATTTCTGAACCGGATACAGCTCCCGATGAGAAATCCTTTGCGAATAATTTTTAATTTTTGTAAGAAATGGTTTGGCCACCAGGTGGCGTAAGTCTTAATTTCCGTTTCTGATGTATTCGCAGCAAAATATGAGCTTCCAAAATCTCGATTGAAAAAAAAAGTCGTTTGTTGACCGATACTACTGATGTCGACAAACGTTTTAGGAACATTTTCTTATTGAAATAATGAATGGTTTCTACGCCAGGGGCGTAGATGTATATCCTATTTTTGTTAATATCTGTACTTCTAGGCGATCGATTTGAAAATTTCCTTCTTTGTTGGATAGTGTTTCCAATGCGAAATGTTTTTCCTATAAATTCAAAATTTTCAAGTAAATCATAGACTTTCCGCTAGGGGACACAAAGGTAAATTGCGTTTTCTGCGTTATTTCTGCTTCTAAAACTCCGATTTGAAAAATTCTTCCTGTATTGCATACAAGACCTGATGGAAAATATTTTTCACATAATTTCTAATGTTTGGTACAGAATGGTTTGGCCACCAGGGGGCATAGGTGTTAATTTCTGCCTCTGATGTATTTGTAGCAAAATCTGGGCTCAAAACTCGACTAACTTTTTTTCCTTGGACCGATACCGCTCATATGAAAAATCCTTTTGAGAGTACTCTCTTCCTAAAATAATGCATGGTTTTCCCACCAGAGGACGTAAAGTCACATCTTATTTGTTGTCGATATCTCTGTTTCTAAGAGTCAGATTTGAAAATTATTTCTGTGATGGAGAGGGTTTCGGGTGCGAAATGTATCTCATATAAATTCATGTTTTTCTTAATACCCAAGTCTGCAACCAGAGGGCGTAAGCTCACGATTCCGTTTACAGCAATATCTGAGGGATTAAAAACCCGATTGAAAAACGTCTTTCTTCTGCCAGATACTATTGCTTTCCATACCGGCTCCATTCACTTTGAATAGCTTTGATAAATTTAATTTGCGTCAGAACGGATTTAAAAGACGTGCTTATTACCCCCAAAAATTCGGTGTCATCTTTCTTGTTATTGTTGTAATGTTCATGAAACATACTTCTACATTTGGAACACATCCGTTTCACTTTGATGAAACATTGTTTCGTGTATATTTGTGACACTCCACATCAAGGTAAGATTCTGATGATGAACGAACGTTCACGTAAAAAGTTGTTATAAAAAAAAATAGTAAATAAATGATTTAAAAAATTACTCTACATATTTTACTTTTCCCCGTCATTATGGACGGGTTTTCACCTAGAATATTTATGTTCTAACAGAAGTCTCGCGCAGGTTGATCGAGTTCTGCGTGTGTGACGTGATCTGCTGCTGTTTTCTGTTGTTGTAAAATGTTCCAGAATATGTGGAAGTCGAGATGTCAGCTGCAGCCACAGAGAAATTCAAATATGGCAGGTATTAAGGCAGTTTACGGAACTGTAAAAATGTCAGTATGTCATAGCGTGGTGGTAGACAGTGTTTATTAAGAATTTCTGTCCTAAGTCTAAAGCTTTTCGTTTAAGTTCATGTATAACCAGATTTCGTTACTATTGAAAATATTACCTTCTTATCAACGTATAAATGTTCGAGTATAAATAACTCACGAAAAATAAAACAAATAGAGAAGTATTGTTATCACGTCTTTTGTAAAAAAAGATCGTGCGTATGTTATCGTTTAGCCCGTCCGTTCGTCCGTCTGTCAGTCCGCCTGTGGAAACCATGTCACTGCAACTATTAGCCCGATTTGAAAAATTCTTTGTGCATTGGGAAGCCTGAAATATGCGAATGATGACCCGATATTTCGTTTTTTTCTACGGTGTATAATTACGCCACTAGAGGGCGTAAATGCAGATGATATCGAATTCAAAATACATTTTATTCCACATATAATAAAATGTATTTTGAATTCAATAAACATCCGATTGAAAAAATCCTTTTACCTTTCGATTCTACTTATGTAGAAGAGTATTTTAGTTATATTCATTTTTAAACTTACGTATATATTTTCCGCTAGGGGCGTAAAAGTAAATTGTGTTTCCCCGATATCTCTACTTCTAAAACTCCGATTGGAAAACTTTTTTCTTCAGCCGATACAGCTCCTGATGTGAAATCTTTTGCATATAATTTCTAATTTTTGGTAAGGAATGGTTTGGCCACCAGGTGTCGTAAGTTTTTATTTCTGCATCTGATGTATTTGCCACAAAATATGAGCTTCTATAATCTCGACTGAAAAAATTCTTTCGTGGATCGATGCCACTCACGTCGATACACCTCTTTGGAATATTTGCTTCTTAAAATATTGCATGCTGGTTTCTCCGCCAGGGGCGTAAAGGCATATCTTATTTTTGTTAGTCAATATCTCTGCTTCTAATCGCCCAATTTGAAAAATTCCTTCTTTTTTTGGATAGAGTTTCCGGTGCGACATGTTTTTCATACAATATCAAAATTTTCAAGTGATTCATAGATTTTGCGCTAGGGGAGACGTTAAGATAAATTGCGTGTTCCCTGATATTTCGGCATCCAAAACTCCGATTTGAAAAATTCTTCCTGTGTCGCATACAGCTCCGGATGAGAAACATTTTTCATGTAATTTCTAATATCTGGTAAAGAATGGCTTGGCCACCAGGGGGCATAAGTGTTAATTTCTCCTTCTGATGTATCTGCAGCAAAATCTGAGCTCATAGAAACTCGACGGAAAACATTCTTTCCTGAACCGATTCCGCTCACATCAAAAAACCTTTTGAGAGTACTTTCTTCTTAAAATAATACAGGTTTTTCCCGCCAGGGGCCGTAGATGCATATCTTATATTTTTTAATATCTTTGCTTCCAAGAGTCCGATTTGAAAAATGACTTCTTTGTTGGAGGGCGTTTCAGCTGCGAAATGTTTCTCATATAATTTCAAATTTTTCTTAACGCACAAGTCTGCAACCAGAGGGCGTAGGCTCACGATTCCGTTTACAGCAATATCTGCGGGATTAAAAACCCGATTAAAAAAGTTCTTTCTTTGGACAGATTCTACTATTTTCCATACCGGTTCCATTAACTTTGAATAGCTTTGATGAATTTATTTAATTGCGTCAGAACGGATTCAAAAGACGTGCTCATTACACGTGAAAATTAGGTGTCATCTTTCTTAATTCTGAAGGCTGTCGGTTATGAAGACTCATGTGCCGTGGTAGTGCACCGGTTTTTTTTTTTTTTTGGAATGTACAGCAATTTTAATATTGTAAGTATTGTATTCATTGTTAATATTCAAAGTATATCAACAATTTTCTTCACGAAGAAGTTGATTTTCGAGGTTTTCGCCTTTGCTTCATTCGAATTTGAGTAGTCTGTTCGTGATTGGCTAAGGTGGTTGTTAAGTATTGTGAAAATTCGTTGGCTATAATAAGAGATATGATTTGTGAATTCTGATACAGTTGGCAGATTGAAAATTTCCCTGTAGACGCTTCGATATTTCGTTTTATCAATGAGAAGGTTTATCTTGTATTCTGCTGCACAAGAGGTGTGATAAAAAGTATCCAGTCTGGTGGTATAAGTTCGGAATCTCGCCACACAGCAGGAAGTGGTTTGGCACAGGTTTGACCTTGGAGCCTGCTATGCATGTGCTGTCAGTCATGTCTCCCTTGCTCGTCCTTCTTTTTTTTTTTTTTTTTTTTTTTTTTTTTTTTACAGTAGCGCTTTGTTCCTATGTGTGTGTGAAGCATTTGTGATATCGAAAACAATTGATCAATGAATTCGCATCAGATTTTATAAAAAAAACTTTGCGAAATTTGCAAAGGCACATAGTTAAAGTTACAAAAAGTCTATGGTGAGGATTGTATGAGTCGTGTACAAATTTATAAGTCGTATATATGTTTTAAAGATGGTCGTGAGATAGTTGAAGGGTTTGGGAGGCAACCAGCAAAAGTGAAAACAGTGTCGAACGCACAGCTGTGTTGGAAATCGCTGGATCCCTATTCCTGAGTTATCTGAAGACTTTATTAATTTTGGTTCAATTCAGTTGATTCTTACGGACGATTTGGGTGTGAGACGCGTCTCAGTGAAATTTGTGCACAAATTACTCTCAATTGAGCAAACACAAGTTCCTTTGTTTCAGCTGCTAGTAACTTGCTTGAGTGCGTCGGAAACGGCGAAAACTTTTTAGAAATTATCATAATTGGTGATGAATCGTGGGTATAAGGGTATGACCCGAAACTAAAGCCTAGTCTTCACAGTGGAAGACCCCAAACTCTCCCAGACACAAAAAAGCACGAAAAAGCCGCAAAAACGTCAAGACGATGCTGACTGGTTTTTTTTTTTTCAATAATGAGGGAACTGTGCATAATGAATACCCTTCATCTGGTCAGCCAATCAACAAAGAGTACTACTGTAAAGTTTAGCGGCGTTTGAAGGACTCAGTTCATCGCTAAAAAGCCGGCATTGTATGAGAGTAGCGACTGGCAACTCCAACATGACAACGAGCCTGCCCATGCATCGCAACTTGCGCTACAGTTTCTTCCTACGCACCGCATTGCACAGATCCGACAGCCACCCTATTTGCCAGAGTTCGCTCCCTGTGACTTTTTCTGTTCCACGAAATCGAAAAAGACTTGAAACGAAAAAGATTTCAAGATACAGAAGAGATACAACAGAATGCGGCGTAGCAGCTGTTCACTATTTCAGAAGATGCCTTAAAAAATGATTCGAGCAGTGAAAACAGCGCTGAACATAATATGTGGCTTCATAAAGGAACCGCTTCGAAGGCGATTAAGCTTAAAATCTGTAACTATTGTAGTTTTTTTTTAATAAACCCAGTCTGGATACTTTTTTGATCACGCCTTGTAAGTTTCAAATCTGTAAGACTTGTACTTGTTTTTTAATAAATCCAGTATGGATACTTTTTGATCACACCTTGTAAGTTTCAAATCTGTAAGTCCTGTACTTGTTTTTTAATAAATCCAGTCTGGATACTTTTTGATCACACCTTGTAAGATTCAGATGTGTAAGTCTTGTAATTGTGTTTTAATAAATCCAGTCTGGATACTTTTTGATCACACCTTGTAAGATTCAGATGTGTAAGTCTTGTAATTGTTTTTTAATAAATCCAGTCTGGATACTTTTTTATCACACCTTGTAAGATTCAGATCTGTAAGTCGTGTACTTGTTTTTTGATAAATCCAGTCTGGATACTGATCACACCTTGTAAGATTAAGATCTGTAAGTCACGTACTTGTTTTTTGATAAATCCAGTATGGATACTTTTTGATCACGCCTTGTAAGTTTCAAATCTGTAAGACTTGTATTTGTTTTTAAATAAATCCAGTCTGGGTACTTTTTGATCACACCTTGTAAGATTCAGATGTGTAAGTCTTGTAATTGTTTTTTAATAAATCCAATCTGGATATTTTTTTATCACACTTTGTAAGATTCAGATCTGTACGTCTCGTACTTGTTTTTTGATAAATCCAGTATGGGTGCTTTTTTATCACACCTGTAAGATTCAGATTTCTAAGTCTTGTACTTGTTTTTTTAATAAATCCAGTATGGTTACTTTTTTGGTCACGCCTTGTAAGTTTTAAATCTGTAAGACTTGTACTTGCTTTTTAATAAATCCAGTCTGGATACTTTTTGACCACACCTTGTAAGTTTGAAATCTGTAAGTCCTGTACTTGTTTTAAATAAATCCAGTCTGGATACTTTTCGATCACACCTTGTACAAACTGTGTACAAAGATTTCAAAAATCTTCTTTTATTGTAGCTTGTTGTTTTAATATTAACCTTTCAAAGGTCGCCCCAGTGGCATACTGGTCTAAGCGCTGGCTAATGATATTTCGTTCGTGAAAGGTCCGGGTTCGAATCCCGGTAATGCATGGATGTTGTGTTTGTCTTACGGCACTGTCTCCCTCTTCCCTGAAGCCAGTGACCCTAAATTACGGACGGACGACTGCTTATAGCCCATTGAGTTGCTCACGGGGGTCGTTAAACCTTCAATCAATAAAAAAAGTCTTTCAAAGCGCTATTGAGATAATTTTGAGGATGAGTTTTGATGGAGAGGTGCCAATTTAAATATTAAGAGTAGCGGAAAACTTATAAAAAAAGTTAATAACAAAATCAGAGAAAGGAAATGTTAGTGGATGAAGTTTTCTTGGCACTCATGGTTTGCCGGGCGCATCGGAAATAAGAAGTTCCATTAGATGGCGCCGCGTTTGGCACTATGTTTACAACTCAGTAGTCAGTCGGTACGTATCTTAATACCTGTGTTCGTATGTGTAAAGCTGTCATGAAAATTTGGGACTTGCCTTCCTTAGAGCAAGAAGCTGTGAATTTTTTTTTCAAGAAAAGAGTTTCATTCCGTTAAAAGTGATGTGTAAGAAAAATCATGAACTTCACTGTGGCTCCGCACCACATCATCGATAGTTTTGACGTGGTGTCACTTTATCCGTCAGTACCTGTCGACGAGGCAGTGGACACTTTGAAGCGAGCACTTGCTGATTCTTCAATGTTCTCACGGGACTCACTACTGGGTATATCCTATGCGATAGAAGTGGTGACGGAATCAATTTTTTTCTGTTTTAATAACCTAATTTACAAGCAGTCCAAAGGGGTTGTCATGGGCTGCTTGTAAATTAGGTTATTAAAACAGAAAAAAAGGGGTTGTCATCTGCTGTACTAGCTGAGGCCATCCTCAGACCGCTGGAATCAACAATTCTTAAGGGAGCTAAGCTCGCTCCTATTATATGGCTCAGATACGCCGACGATGTATTTTTTAGCTGGCAGCATGGAGTTGATGAACTGAACGCTTTTTTCGCTTTCATTAATTCCCTCCACCGGAACATATGATTCACCATGGAGTGTGAGGACAACGGCAGTCTCCCGTTTTTGGAAGTCGTAGTCAAGAAATCTCGTTCTGGATCACTCCAAACCAAAGTTTATTACAAGCCAACATATGTCCCGAATGTAATCCTACCCACCTCTATGGGACCCGTTACGCACAAATTAGCCATTTTCAGACATAGGGCTAAACCTGCCTTTATTCTCTCCTTGTACACTGCATCCAGACTTGGAGAAGTTGACAACCTAAGAAATCTGGCCTCTTCCTCCGGCTACAGTGTGCAAGTGATCGAGGACATTATCAAGAATGCCTACGCTGTTTTCTCCAACCCGGGTAGCTGCCATACCAAGTCTTCTCTGCAATACATTGGGGCTTGCCCTTATGTACCCGGGCTGACCTACTTCTTGCAGAACACCTTAAAGAAACTCGGGCTTAGCTTTGGGATACGCTCACCGAGATCGATATCACGCCACCTGCTATCCTCCCGGAACACCCATACCTCTCTGACTGATGCGGGAGTGTACTCCATACCATTGGAATACATGGATGGTACCACCAAGCATTACATCGGAATGACAAAACGCTCTTTCGCTCTTCGACTAATCGAACAGAAGCGGGACGTCTAGCACGGAAGATTGACAACCGCCTTATCCAGGAAGTGGTTACCCATTTCGCCATCCCGAAATGGGACCAGATAAAGCGAATTGCTCCTTATACTACCGCTAGGGGCACTGCCATCAGGGAAACCATGGAGATTTTGAGTAACCCTGTGGTTTGTAATGCTGACGTCTCACTTCAGCTTCCCCAAATATGGCGCACTTTTCTTCACGCTTAGCACGCTTCTGTTGACATCTCTCGTTGCCGCATGCACCCGACGCAACATATCACGTTCTCAAATTCTGTTCATGTTTAATTTTAAATTTTCTATTGTTTATTCCTCTTGTCTTGCCTAACCACGAACAAGTCTGAATAAGGCACCCGTAGGTGTTGAAAGCTTACGCTTTATTAATAATATTTATGCGTCATTAAACGGATATTTTATTTCCTTTTCATACTGATTCTTTGACGTAATCTACCCGAACTTTCGTTTTATGCATGAAATGAAACTGCATTACTCTGACGGAATTCGTTGACGATGTAATTTAGCATCCTGCCGTTCCAAAAGAGGCGTTCGTATTGGTACATGGTTTGAGGGATCTCGTTTGCCCTTTCTAACAATGGTGAGATTTATCTATTCATTGTGCGAGGAATTAACTTCTCTGGAGTGGTGTGAAAAACAGCTAGAAATGACTGGGGAAACTGTAGTGGACTGGAACAATTATTTGAGGAAGTTTGCGTTGTTACGTTGGAGAAACGTGAGAAGAAAAAATAGGTGGTGCTAATATGACTGTGGAAGTCGATGAAAGTCTGTTTAGCAAACGTAAAAACAACGCTGGTCGTGTTCTTCCCCAACAGTGGATATTCGGAGGAATATGCCGAGAGACTAACGACTGCTTTCTTACTGAAGTTGCTAACCGTTCAATGCCCGTACTCCTAAAAGCCATTAAGAACAACATTATCGAAGAATCAATTATCTATTCTGATTCTTGGAAATCCTATTGTACTACTGAATTAGAACAAGTTGGATTGCAACACTTTAAGTTTAATCACAAATACCGTTTTATTGATCCAGAAAGCGGAGTTAATTCTCAAAAAATTGAGCGAATGTGGGGAAGCGCAAAATGGCGTAATAAAAGACCTCGAGGAATAGCACGCCACCACTTGGAGTCGTATCTTGCCAAATTTCTTTGGAGGCAACAGGCAAAAGAGCCTTTCAAAGATATTTTGAAAGACATAAAGGATTTTTGGGCCTGTTTGTAGAGGAATATTTGAAAATACGGTATTAATTAAATTTTGTAAATTTCCTAATAGCCATTGAAATCTTTAATTTTGTATTTCGTAGAAAGGAAATGTATAAATTGTAAGTTTATATGTAATAAAACTTATGGAACCTTTAAAAACTAAAATTTGAAGTAACAAATTTTATGATATAGCATGCAGTAAACGTTACATTTTACAGCATAGATAATGTGGCGCCATCTAGGAAAAGAAAAATTAAACTTCTTATTTCTGATGCTCCCGGCTAACCGATAAGTACCGTTTTTTCTTTCTTTTTTTAGTACTTACGCATTAGCGCGCCAGTACAAATGTCACAATCGTCGATAAATGACAGCACGTGCGTGGAGATTAAAGTAAAGTAGTGCTCTAACTGACAATCAAACATTGGCCATAGCCTACGAGGATCGTAGGGTACACGAGCGTGATCCCCGTGGGCTACGCACTGGCTAATAACAATTATTTCTTTATTACAATAATAATAAAACAACAGATGGCAGCACATGAATAAAGAACATAACGTCTCGTAATGTCACGTTATAATCATTAGTGTCAACGTTATACTGCTTTCAGTCGGTTATTTATTCAACGTTATACTGCTTTCAGTCGGTTATTTATTCAACGTTATACTGCTTTCAGTCGGTTATTTATTGTTAAGGCTGTCTTTGAATGAGTGTTAGGCTTCATCTTCTGCGATTAATGGCGCAAAATATCACTCCTTGGGCGTGGCTTTTACGTCTTGAGGGATTGTCCCAGAAGTTGGCGCCAGCGAATAACTGAAGACTTTACCATATTCAGAACAGCAGCGGTCTCTTGTTGTCTCCACAATGAAAAGACAAAATACGCGCTGTTACGTTTTAGCCAATGGCATTGTTTCGGGGTGGAGCTTAGTAGGTAGGCGTAGTTTCTGTCTCAAATTCAAGTGTTTTCTGGTAACGTACACATTTTCTCTTCAAAAAATGAACGTAAAGTAGAATTTAAGATGATCTGTAGAAGACAAGATTCCAATCTCACTTCAGTGCCCATTCTTTGATTTCTATTTGGCCTAGATAATGAAAATAATGAGACAGAAACTAGAGATTTCGTTTCTTCCACACAGAAACACTGCCAACCTAACTTCTGACGTCATCTAGCACCAAATTGGAATGCTTTCGAGTCAGATAAATTGAATTTAAAAAAATTCTAACAATTTTTTCGGGAAAATAACTGCGACGCGTATTAGATATGAATCGTTTTTATTTGTGCTCAAAATTTCAAATTCTACAAAGTAGTAGTTTTCGAGAAAATGTGTACAAAAGAATTTGCATTACAGATATAGGACAGAATTTCTGTTACACTCATTCAAAGACAGCCTTAAACAATATGAAAATTTGGGAATTACCTGCAAATGAAAGTTCATTTCTTCAAGATAAAGGAATTCTTCCGATGAAAAGGATATTTAAATTGGGACATAATATGAAGCTGTATTTTGGAGGGGAGAGAATTCAGTGGCGGTGCAACATTAAAACATGCAGATGTAAAGTAGGCTTACACGCAGGAAATTGGTTTGGGTATAGTCGGATTCCTTTTGTAACTGGTGTTCTGTTTATTTATAGTTTGAGTGAGGAATTTAGTTCTCTTAAATGGTGTAAACGCCAGCTGAATACGGCAAGTCACACAGCTGTTGATTCTAATAACTATTTGTGAGAAGCTTGTGTAGCTGTTCTGGAAGGTCAATCGAACAAAAAAATCGGCGGCCCAGGATTAATAGTGGAAGTGGACGAAATCTGATTTTCGAAGAGAAAGTCTAATACAGGTCGTATTTTATCCAAACAGTGGTTATTCAGAAGAATTTGTCATTCTACTAATGACTGTTTTTCAGTGAAAGTGCCAGAGAGAAGTGCAGAAACCCTAATGAAAGAAATAAAATACCATGTTGCAAACCATTCTACAATATATTCCGATTCACGGAAATCATAAAAGACTGAGGAGCTAGAAGAGGAAGGATTTCACCATTCTAAAGTCAATCTTAGGTATCATTTTATTGACCCAGAACTGGAGCCGACACTCAAACGATAGAAAATTGTGGGCTCAACTAAATGGAGAAACAAACATCATCGCGAAACTTCTAGACAGCATATCGATTCGTATTAGTTGAGTTTATGTGAAGACATCATTCACTTATCTCAGACCCTTTTGAATATATTTTAAATTTTATTAAAACTTATTGGCCACCAAAAATGAATGTATAGATTTTTTGCATCGTTGGAAAGACGATGAACATTCAGTCAGTATTTACTTAAACATTTTGCTTTACATTGCTATTATTTATTATAAAGAAATATTTGTTTTTATTATTATAATTTTAATAAAGATATTATTTTTATTGATATTATTGTTAAGATATTATTATTATTGTGTTTCAACGTCATGTAGATCACTATTTTAATTTTTCCCTATTCATGTACTGGCGTCTCGCAAATTCATAAGTATCCTTTTTGTTACTAATTGGTGGATTGAATTTTTATCAAACAAAGCTTTTCATTACTATATGAAATGTAGAGTTATTAGACATATTGGATGTGATTTAATTTTAAAAAAAATACCCGGGTTGAGATCATTTCATCGATAAAATTATGAAAAATCTTTGACTAGGATGATAGTGGACTCATGTCGTAATGCAGCTGAAATTAAGATATTTCCTTTTACTGCATCTCTGTTGAACATGCAAACCACCCACCTTCATTCGTGCCGAATTTTACGGGTTTTTTTTTTATCAATAATCAAAGCGTGTCTGATAGCACCAGAGCTGGGCACAGATAAATGTCAGTTTAAATGTAATCTACTAGAAAGGTTGGTATTTTTTCTTCATACACAAACAACGCTCTCCGCTAGTAAACACCGAAAATAATCTCAAATTTTCTAACACTCTCTTTCGTGAATTAAGCTCTCACAGTCCTGGCACATCGCTCTACTCCAGTGCAACTCTCCACGACCACACTGGAGTAGAACTTTCTGAATAGTCATAAACCTAAGTCAAGAACAACCCACTTTGCTGCGCAGAAACTTTGACATCAACAACTATAATAACTTTCGGTATAGTCATAAACCTAAAGTCAAGAAGAAATGCGTTCAACTACGTAAAGTTTCAAAAAGTGTAAATAGCCCAAGGTTTTTGCTTTTGTTTTATCTCAGTAAATGACAGAATGTTCTCATACTGTCAAGAAATGCTGTTCACAATGAACTGGAATGGAAAAATTTTGTACAGAGGCACGTGATATTTTATTTTATTTTTTATTCCAATTTTTATCTGGTGGTATTGATTTTTTCACAGCTTATTTTGCCTTCGACATTTGCAATTTTCCTTTTACCTTTCTGTAGGAAAGGAATAAAAGTTGCATATAATTATAAACTCACAGAATCAGTTAAATACACTTCTTTGGCTAAATCTTAAAAATCATTAAATGGTACAAAATAAGAAATGTTGAACAGGCTTATTTTTGCAGTTTCATCTTCATGAGCACTTTTTTATTTTGCAGCTGTTATGAGACATAAGCTGAGGTGGTTATACAAATCACATTAGTTTTTCTCTCGTAGTCATAGAGTATCCAAGTCAATATGGCTTGCCCCTAAAGTGAAAAATGGTAAAAAAGTATATTGAACCATACTTGAAAGCTTACTTACCAATGACATTACAGTTTTATCTACAGAAATCCTAAATCAGCAAATGCATATCGTCAAATGGAGAGGACGTGATCGTACTTATACAGTAATTCAACGTAATGAACATAATAGAATCAGGTACAGCTTGTGTACCGTGAGCAGAGGTGACTTCAGATCTTTTGGGGCCCTAGGCTCGAAGATTCAGGGCCCCCTCCCCTTCTTATCGCCTCAGAAATTTTTATCCGTCAGTTAAATATCAATTGACAGTAGAAAGCGGTCACTTTAAGGAATGATTTGTTTTTCTCCATGAAAACTAAAACGAAACTGACAATCCAATTAGGTGTTTTTGGGGCCCTCAAGTTCTGGGGTCCTATGCGCGCCTAGTGCGCATAGTCAAAAATCCGCCACTGACCGTGAGTGCGTAGTAAGCGAGCTAAAGATGAACGTGGATACATTTTACGAAACAGTGGTGTGCTGTTGCAGCGCCCCTAAAACTGAAAACCTAACAATTAATTCATTACGTCAGCGTAACTGGACCATATGTTTGTTTCCAATGCTCGTTAGCCAAAGAGAATGTGAATTTTCTGGTGTAGTCTGGAGAGACAGGACAGTAGATGTTCAAATGTAGTTGGTATTTGTAGTATTTTGGGTAGCAGAACTGACAAGGTTTTATGATATAGCACAACTATAGGGGCGCTGAATTATGTAACTTTAAAAAAAATATACTTTCATAGCTGACCCAGTTAGTTTTGTGAAGCGAAATACCATAAGCAACGACTATATGTAAACATCTGCTGTCCCATCACTTCAGATTCTGCCTACATTGGTTGATAAAGGAACACTGAAAACGAAAGTGTGTTCCACCTATGCTGACGTCATAAATAAGTTGTCGGGCTTTCAGTCACAGGGGGTGGGGTGGGGGCGTTGGCTGTTGTAACTTCTACCTAGAGAAAAGACCCAACAGAACTTACGTACTTGGTCCTGTTAGGTAACTGGAAATCAAAGTATCGTAAGATTATGAGCATTCTTGATAAACGGAATGTCTGACGAATGTACGTAGAAATGAGATAATCATGACATTTTGTAGACAAACACCAGAGGTCGTAATCTTATGTGCGCTTCAATGATTGTGCTGGATGATGTCATGGGTCGTAAAGTAGTAAACTAATTGTTGGAATTATAGTCTCTCAGTGGAAAAAAAAAAAACGCAGATCGTCAGAGAAGATTTGCAGCCACTCCAGATGGACTGCGACATCACTGCGTAGCCGGTGCAGCTGTTGTTCACCCATCAGGAGAAGCGTCGTGTACCTTGAAACAACACATCCGGGTCTCTCTCCCTCACTCTCTTTGACGTGAACGCGGTTGGAAAGATAACTCTCTCTTTGTTTCTTTGTAAATGCTTGCGCGCTGCCGTGTGTTACGATGATGTCTGTGTGTGTTGTTAATTAATAGAACTAACTGCTCCTGAATAAAGAAAGCAACTTTAATAAATGTAATGTTCCTGATCATTAGACTCAGTTACGCTACAATATTTTTAGGATATGTATTTCCCATCATAAAGTAAGTGTTTTCTCTAACAGCGACGCAATTATGCGGCAAGACATCACTGTGTCTCTATTTCTTTTTAGCACGTCTTTTGTAAAAAAAAATCGTGCTTATGTTATCGGTTTGTCCGTCCGTCCGTCTGTAGACACGATATCTCTGCAACTAATTGTCCGATTTAAAAAATTCTTTTTGCGTTAGAAAGCTTGAAATGTGCGAATGATGACCCATTATTTTGTATTAACACCAGTTTCAAATCTCAGGGTGCTTGAGACAGCGTTTCGAGTTATGTGCGGATTTTATGTATGTCTTGATATTTTAAAGCCATTGAGAAGTGTAATGTATAATCGGATTTGTGAAATCTGCGGTTTTAATTGTAACAGTAGTTACACTGCACCAATTTCGGAAGTAATAATGTCCGTTTTAAAGCCCAGATTGATTAACAATGGGCTTTAAATCACATGCCTATTTTGCAACATATTGAACCAAAGTATTAGAAAACTCTGGGAAAATGTTTGAAGTTTCTTCAATAAAAAGATTTCAGCTCCTCCTCAAATACTGTACAACGATTTTCTTATTTCTTCTGTATAACACTCACTTAAAAAATAAATCTTAAGTATGGCCTTGGCAGTACAAAAACACAGAAGTAGCGCTGGGAAAATTCCATACAGGTAGCTGTTTCTTAGCTGAATATATGGTTTGTGTACGAAAGGTACGAGCCAATGCGCCGTGAGATCGGGATATTTGAACGGCGCGTGGGAGCCATTAAAAAGAAACGAATCCTCCTGTCTCCTGTAGAAAATCACTGTCATGTGCCGTACTACTTCCGCGCAGACGAGGCAGACAACCGGGCGATTTTAGCTTTCGTTCTGTAAGTGAATGCGATTGATTGAAAGTCTTTTCCGTCTCCGGCGTGTGTATGTGTACGTGTGCAAATATAACTATCTGATCTTACATCGGTATGTGTGTATGTTCATAATAGCGTTAAAGGTTCTCAGCTGAAGAACCAACCCTGGAAAAATTCTGTCATTTTTATCTTTTTGAAGAAAAGGGGGCCTTATTTGTATCCTTACCCATGCACTGCCTACGTAATATAATTGTGGCTATATATATATATATATATATATATATATATATATATATGTATTTGTCCTCATCTCCCTTCTCTTTTGCATTAGCATTTTTGTTTTTCCTGATATTTTCTTCATACGCAACTTGTTCTTAGTACCACCCATTATTGTTCCTGTTTACATAAGAGCCTTGGTTAGTTTCCTGTTAATTTCAAAGATGTCCACTTATTCCAATGATAGACTTTCTAAAGTAAAATATACAGAGTTATGCAAGACAATTCGGAAAAATGCCACGGAAGACATAAGAAAATTCAATTGCGAACTAGTGAGAAAAGCACTTGAAAATAATCAAAGCCTGAAGAAAGCAAAGGGACATCTCAGTAACGGAAGAAAACAGATTATGGCACTGAGAAAAGAAGATGGTTCTGTAACAAGAAATAGAGGTGAAATTTTGACAAGAGTGAAATATTTCTACACAAAATTATATGAAAGAGATGATACACCTGTTTCAGTTATTAAGAAAGGTACCAGTACCAAAGTTCCTCCTGCCCTTCCGGCAGAAGTTGCACATGCAATTAAGAACATAATACGGGGAAGAGCTCCAGGAGAAGTTGGAATTACCGTAGACATTGCACAGGAAGCAAGCGAAGAAATAGGAACTACACTCGCCCAATTTTTCACTAGATGTCTCAATGAAGGAAAGATTCCTGAGGATCGGTACAATGCTACAATGATCCTGCTACAAAAGGTGATATTGAGGATCTCAGGAACTATAGAATGATCAGCCTCCTTTCAGTGGTTTATAAAATCTTCACTAAGGTTCTTTCACATCGCTTGAAGGAAACACTGGACACGGCTCAACCAAGAGAGTAAGCAGGATTCAAGAGTACCCACATCACCATAGATCATATTCATGTACCGAGAGAACTAACTGAAAGAACGAGGGAATGCAAACTGTCATTATGCACGGATTTTATTGATTATGAAAATGCCTTTGATTCCGTGAAACCATCAGCATTTCCCTCGTAACAATGGCGTTGAAATCCTGCGGTATTACATTAGCATTATTAATAACATCTATGAAAATGCAAGTGCAAAGGTTCGGCTATTTGAGTATACAGCACCAATAAAAATTGGAAAGGGAGTGAGACAAGGTGACACCATTACTCCCAAACACTTCAAAGCCACATTGCAAAATGTTTTTCAATCGTTGAACTGCGAAAACAAGAGGATAAAGATTAATGGAGATTGTTTAACTCACCATTGCTTTGTTGATGACGTAGCCATTTTTTCAACTACCCCTTCAGAGCTGCAGAATATGATCCAGGAACTCGCTGACAAGAGTAAAGAAGTTGAATTAAAAAAGAACTTTCAGAAGACAGAAGTGATGTACAATGCTTTTACAAGAAAGGAAGATTTACCAATTCATGGGGAAAAGCTGGAGATAACCGATACCTACATTTACCTTGGACAGCAGATATCAAGCGAGGATCACATCGATGAGGAATTTAATCGGCGTATAAAGCTTGGGTGGAGAGCTTTTGGAAGAAACAGTACAATTTTCAAGAACAATATGCCGTTATGTCTTAAAAGAAAAGTGTTTAATCAATGCATCCTTCAAGTTTTTACGTACGGAGCAGAGACATGGACTTTAACTAAAAAAAGTATACAAAAGCTGCATAAAACTGAAAGTAGCATGGACAGATGCATACTTGGTGTAACCAGGAAAGATAAGAAAAGGAACCCGTGGGTAAGGAAAATGACAAGAGTGGAAGACATCACGATGAGAGTAAAATCCTTGAAATGGCAATGGCCTGGACATGTTGCAAGAAGAACGGACCACAGATGGACAAATGAAATTTTAGACTGGATTCCAAAAGACAGAAAAAGACGCAGAAGAAGACCACACGGGAAATGGATGAATTAATTCGAAAGCATGCCGGGGTAACATGGAAGAAAGTGGTTCAAGACAGACAGTTGTGAAATAAACTTGGGGAGGCCTTCCATAATGAAGACACACACACACACACACACACACACACACACACACACACACACACACACACACACACACACACACACATATATACACTGCTGGCCACCCAAAATGCAACACCAAGAAGGAAGCATCCGATTGGCCTGAAATTCGCAGCATGCGTCGTCCGCGAGAGGACATGCAAACGATTAGCATTGCAGGACATATACAAATCATGTGCATCCGGCACGCCACCGAGAAGCACTATAAGAAGAGTGCACAGAAGGAGGGGTGTAAGTAGTGGAAGTGTGTTGTGCTGCCGGACCTGTGCGCGGGAAGCTTCCTGATGCCTCGTCGCAGAATACGGCAGTCATTCCAGCACGTTTCGGAGTTCGACAGAGGACGAATAGTGGCTTATCGCGACAGCGGTTTATCGTACTGAGACATCGTCGTCCGTGTGGGACGACATCCAGCCACAGTGAGGCGAGTATGGATTCGATGGGTGCGGGAGAGACGGACAGACCGACGTGAGCGATTGCCGCAGCCGCGGCACACCACCGAACGAGAGGAACGGCATGTTGTGCGGCGTGCATTGACGACTCGCACCGCCACATCACGAACGTTAGCGCAGGAATTAGGGTGTGTTGCGCAACAACTTGTGTCAGCACGTACCGTTCGACATCGTCTGCAGGAGCGGGGACTTGATACACCGTGCCCATTACTCCGATTACCCCTGACGTTACACCACCGGCGAGTGAGGCGGCAGTGGGCCATTGAACGCCACACCTGGGCTACGGAATGGCACAACATTGTCTTCTCCGACGATTCCCGCTTCTGCCTGCAACACCACGATGGTCGGATCCGCGGGTGACTGCACCGCGGTGAGAGATTGTATGACGCCTGCATCATGCATCGCCATACCGGTCCGTCGCCTAGCGTTATGGTTTGGGGCGCAATTGGAGATGACACCCGCACCCCTCTGGTACGCATCGCCGGTACACTCAACAGCCACCGCTACATCTCCGACGTTTTGGAGCCTATAGTCCTCCCTTATCTACAGAACTTGCCAGCGCGCATCGTGCAACAATTCTTCACGGCCTACCAGGTGTCGCTACTGCCGTGGCCTGCCTGTTCTCCCGATATGTCGCCTATTGAACACGTCTGGTCTCTGATCGGCAACCGAGTGGCCCGGCAAGTACCACCCACGGCTACGCCTGATGAACTGTGGCAACGTGTGGAAGCAGCCTGGACCGACATACCCCAAGCCCACATCCAAAGCTTCTTTAGTTCGATGCCGCGGCGTGTAGCGGCCGTTATTGCCAGCCATGGGGGCCCACACGAACTATTGATGTCTGCTTGTTCCGCAAGTCGCACGGGCCTGTAAGCTCAATCGTTTCATCTTTGTATCTGTTGTTATGTGTCCAGTAAATCTGGCTTTGCTATCTCGAGTCCTTCTTGGTGTTGCATTTTGGGTGGCCAGCAGTGTATATGTTATCATCATCATCATCATCATCATCAACAACCATTATCAGTCCACTGCTGGATGAAGGTCTTCTCAAATTCTTCCACAATTGTCTGTCTTGAGCCTGATGTTATTCCAGCATACTTTCGAATTTCATCCATCCACCTCCCATGGGTTCTTCTTCTGGGACTTTTCCTGTCCCTCGGAATCCAGTCTAAAATTTCGGTTGTCCATCGGTGGTCCGTTCTTCTCGCAACATGTCCAGCCAATTGCCACTTCAGTGATTTCACTCAGTCACGATGTTGTTCACTCCTGTCATTTTCCTTATCCACAAGTTCCTCTTCTTATCTTTCCTGGTAACACCAAGCATGCATCTCTCCGTGCTGCTTTCAGTCGTTTGCATTCTTTGTATGTCCTTTTCAGTTAAGGTCCACGTCTCTGCTCCATACGTAAGCACTGGCAGGATGCATTGATTAAACACTTTTCGTTTGAGACATAATGGAATACTACTCTTAAAAATTGTACTGTTTCTTCCAAAAGCTTTCCATCCAAGTTTTATACGTCGATTAATTTCTTCATCAATGTAACCCTCACTTCATATCTGCTGCCAAAGATAAATGTAGGAATCGGTTGTCTTAAGCTTTTCTCCATCAATCGATAATTCTTCGTTTCTTGTAAAAGCATTGTACATCACTTTTGTCTTCTGAAAGTTCATTTTTAATCCCACTTCTTTACTCTTGTCAGCAAGTCCTTGGATATATATATATATATATATATGTATGTGTGTGTGTGTGTGTGTGTGTGTGTGTGTGTGTGTGTGCGCGCGCGCGCGTGTTTGTGTTTGTGTGAAGGAATATTAACATATGAGCAATCTACCCTCATAAACAAACAAATAGTATGGCCAAAAACCTTCAGATAAAAAAAAAATTCTATAGTTCAGGTAGGGAAGACAGAATGCATCAAAATTTACCACACAAAATTTCAAATTGGATATCTATTATTGCTTTTTTGAGATTTTTGCATTCTCATGAAACCTGAACTGAACTTGTGTGCTCAGGGCCTCTGGATGTCTTTCCCTAAAGAGTGATCCAAGGGTTCTGAGTAAATGTTTTTATAAATGTTTTCTTAACATTGTTTCGTCATTTTGTTATTCATTTTAGTTTTTTTTTTTTTATCTGAAGGGTTTTGGCCCTACTATTTGTATGTTTATAAGGGTAGATTGCTTGTATGTTAATATTCTTTTACATACACTAACTGCATCTAATACTTGCACAATTGCGCAGTTTTGTTGTTATTTATATTATATTACATGAGTGAAAATTTAACTTTCGTATGCTATATATACACTGAGTGGCCACTTTATTATGAGCACCTCTTCAGTACTTCGTTGGGCCACCTTTTGCTTTTAATACTGCGTCGATTCTTCGTGGCATGGACTCCACGAGATGTTGATAGGTGGTTTGTGCAATCTGAGACCATGCTTGATGAATAGCACTTTCCAGGAGTGTGAGATTGCAGGGTTGTGGATCCAGCTGTCTGATGGCTCGTTCAACTTCATCTCACAAATTCTCAATGGGGTTGAGATCTGGAGATTGTGGGGGCCACCTAAGCAAAGTAAACTCACCGGCATGTTCCTGAAACCAGTCCTGTACAATACGAGCACTATGGCAGGACGCATTATCTTGTTGAAAGTGGCCATCGCCATTGGGATAAACCATCCACATGACAGGATGCACTTGGTCCGCAACGATGTTTAGATATGATGTGCCAGTCGGACGTTGATCAGCACGAATTAATGGGCCCAAAGCATGCAAGGAAAACATTCCCCAAACCATAACTTTGCCTCCACCAGCTTGAAGGTTTGTAGCAATGCATTTGAGGTCCATGCTTTCGTGCTGTTTCCGCCAAGTTCTCACTCCGCCATCGGCATGGTGCAACTGAAAACGTGATTCATCGGACCACATAATTTGTTTCCAATTATCGACTGTCCAAACCGTGTGCTCCTGTGCGAACTGGAGACGTTTTCTCTTGTTAACTGCAGACAGCAAAGGTGTTCGAACAAGCCTTCGGCTGCCATATCCCATCCGATGCAGTGTATGGCGAACAGTGCGTGCAGAGATCATTTGAGGGGATCCTTGATTAAGACGGTCTGTAATTTGCTGGTGTCACGTCAATTCGTCGCGTGCGTCAATTCGTCGACTACGTCAATTCGTCGCCTGCGTCAATTCGTCGCATGCGTCAATTCGTCGCGCGTCAATTCGTCCCGGACAAATTCGTCGACTACGTCAATTCGTCGCGTTTACAGATTTTGGTTACATACAAAACGAATGCAGGAAAACGTACGATTTCGAACGTCTTGCTCCCTGATCAAATTTATAAAGTTTGGACACGCAGACAGGATAGGAATATTACGTTTTTCTTTGGCACTAAAAATATTAGACGGTAAACGGTTTTTGGAACGGGTCAGGGGCCCGGTTGGTCAGATCCCAACATACACAAAATATTCGTAAGATCTACAGTTTTCAATTCAGAACCACCAAATCAGGTATCCTATCTCATAGTACTCTAACTTAGACGGTTGTCAGTTTTTGGAACGGGTCAAGGCCCGGGGAGTCAGAGCCCCCCCCCGTACATACAAAATTTTCGTAAAATCTAGTTTTCATTTCAGAACCATCAAATTTGGTATCATGAAACTCTAACTTAGACGCTAGACGGTTTTTGGTAGTTGTTGGTGCACGGTCAGAGCCCCACACATACAAAATTTTCTTAAAAACTACATTTCAAAATTGCTTTTATTCTTCAGTAAAATAACATTTCTATGTAGTTTTCAATTCAGAACCACCTAATCTGGTATACTATCTCATGGTACTGTAACTTAGACGCCAGACGGTTTTGGGAAGGGGTTGGAGCCCGGGGGGTCAGACCTCCCCCGAATAAAAACTTTTTCGTAAAATCTTCAGTTTTCAATTTAGAACCACCAAATTTGGTATACTATCTCATGGTACTCTAACTTAGACGCTAGACGGTTTTCGGAAAGGGTTGGAGCCCGCGGGGTCGCCCCCCCCTCATAAAAATTTCGTAAAATCTACAGTTTTTATCTTAGAACCACCAAATTTGGTATACTATCTTATGGTACTCTAACTTAGTCGGCAGACCGTTTTTCGAACGGGTCAAAGCCCGAGGGGTCAGAGCTCCCCACATACAAAATTTTCTTAAAAACTACAGTTTTCAATTCAGAACCACCTAATCTGGTATACTATCTCATGGTACTCTAACTTAGACGCTAGACGGTTTTTGGAAGGGTTTGGAGCCCGGGGGTCGGACCCCCGAATAAAAACTTTTTCGTAAAATCTACAGTTTTCAATTTAGAACCACCAAATTTGGTATACTATCTCATGGTACTCTAACTTAGACGCTAGACGGTTTTTGGAAGGGTTGGAGCCCGGGGGTCAGACCCCCCGAATAAACACTTTTTCGTAAAATCTACAGTTTTCAATTTAGAACCACCAAATTTGGTATACTATCTCATGGTACTCTAACTTAGACGCTAGACGGTTTTTGGAAGGGGTTGGAGCCCGCGGGGTCGCCCCCCCCTCATAAAAATTTCGTAAAATCTACAGTTTTTATCTTAGAACCACCAAATTTGGTATACTATCTTATGGTACTCTAACTTAGTCGGCAGACCGTTTTTGGAACGGGTCAAGGCCCGGAAGGTCAGAGCTCCCCACATACAAAATTTTCTTAAAAACTACAGTTTTCAATTCAGAACCACCTAATCTGGTATACTATCTGATGGTACTCTAACTTAGACGCTAGACGGTTTTTGGAAGGGTTTGGAGCCCGGGGGTCGGACCCCCGAATAAAAACTTTTTCGTAAAATCTACAGTTTTCAATTTAGAACCACCAAATTTGGTATACTATCTCATGGTACTCTAACTTAGACGCTAGACGGTTTTTGGAAGGGGTTGGAGCCCGGGGGTCAGACCCCCCGAATAAACACTTTTTCGTAAAATCTACAGTTTTCAATTTAGAACCACCAAATTTGGTATACTATCTCATGGTACTCTAACTTAGACGCTAGACGGTTTTTGGAAGGGGTTGGAGCCCGGGGGTCAGACCCCCGAATAAACACTTTTTCGTAAAATCTACAGTTTTCAATTTAGAACCACCAAATTTGGTATACTATCTCATGGTACTCTAACTTAGACAGTAGACCGTTTTTGGAAGGAGTTGGAGCCCGGGGGTAAAGGCCCCCCCCATAAAAATGCCGCGTAAAATCTACAGTTTTCAATTTAGAACCACCAAATTTGGCATACTCTCTCATGGTACTCTAACTTAGACGGTAGACGGTTTTTGGAACGGGTCGGGCACGGGGTCAGAGTCCCTCCGCCCATAAATATTTTTCGTAAAAACTAAATAGAGCTACCAAATTTGGTATACTATATAATGGTGTTGTAAATTAAACGGTAGACGGTTTTCAGAACGGGTCGGGGCAAGGGTGGTTACCCTTCCCCCTTACGCACAAACTTTCGTAAGATCTATAGTTTTCAATTTAGAACCACCAAATTTTGTATATTATCTCATGGTACTCTAACTTAGACGGTAGAAGGTTTTTGGAACGGATCAAGGCCCGGGAGGTAAACCCCCCTATACAAAATTTTCTTAAAGTCTTTATTTTTCAATTCAGAACCACCAAATTTTGTGTCATGAAACTCTAACTTAGCGGGAGACGGTAAGTGAAAGCGCAACATTATTAACTTGATTTGTTATGCAAACCTTATAAATACGACCACAGCGATTAAAAGTTACTAAAGAGTCCTTGTAAGTAATATATTTTGACCGAGTGCAAGTACAATTTACGAAATGTCAACAGGTCAAAATATCTAAAGTAACAATGAAATTTGGAATATTTCTTTTTCTTTCTTTTTATTTCAGTTTTGACACTTGTATAAAGTTTTAAAAACATATATTTCTCCTGTCGTATACCTTCATTGTGCTTTAAACAGAATTTCTTACCATGTTTTGGGTATTTTGTTTCGTGTGGTTGCAGTTTTTTTAATGTTTTGGGCATTTCATTTTGTGTGGTTACTTCTTTTTATGCCGCCCCGGTGGCGCAGAGGTTCTAAGGCGTTGGCCTCTGATCATTCGTCCGAAAGGGGTCCGGGTTCGAATCCCGGTGAGGCATGGATGTTGTGTTTGTCTTACGGCACTGGCTCTCTCCCTTCCCTGGAACCAGTGACCCTAAATTAGGGACGGGCGACTGCTTATAGCCCATTGAGTTGCTCACAGTGGTCGTTAAACCTCCAATCAAAAAAAAAAAAAAAAAAAAAAAAAACTTCTTTTTATGTTTTGGGCATTTTACTTTGTATGGGTGTTTTTGTTATGTTTTTGTTATTTTCTTTTCTGTGGTGGTTGTAATGTCGACAGGATGAAAAGGGAAACTGTGGACAGTCACGATGCCTACTTGCTTCTATTTTTTTTTCAAATACAGCACATGATTTTGTATTGAGTTATACCACTTACTCATTAAGCGACTACAGGTTTCTTTAAATATGAACGTTTTCTTAGAGCCTTTTGTTTCCTCTACCTAGCTTTTTCGATTCCGCAATTTCTTTTTTTGGTTTTAGAATATTTTCCTTATTATTAATCTATTTTCTCATGCAAACTCTTTATGTAAGGTATGTTTATTCTATCGAAGTATTTTGCAATTATACGTGAAGCCCTGTTGCTGAAGTAAAAAAAATATATCCAACTGAAACAACGCAGTTCAGATATTTTCCCGCTGTTAACTCAAAGAATGAAAACAAAAAAAACAAATCTGTGCAAGGGTTGAGGCATGAGACAGTACTTACTGGTAACCAGGCAAAGTTTTAAGGAAGAATGAGCTTAAGAATTTCTAACTGCAACAAAAAAGAGCATCCGCACTGTATCCCTCCCCAACCCCTAATGCCGGCCTTTGGACGTCTTGAAAGAGAAGTCATCTGTATCGTAATTGCCTGAGCATTCGCGACAATCTTCTGGTGTCGTAGTAGAAAAACACACTTCCTACTTCGCCTAAATTACTTGGATGTAATGCCAACGAACAAAGTTTTGCTCTCGCATTGGATTTCTGTTGCTTTTGATGGAATACTTTCCCCTGGGTTTCACCGCTTTCACTATAGTCTTCAGGACAGACGGCAACACACCCCAACGTAAAACACCAATTTCACGGCAATTAGTTGCAATTAGCGAAAGAGAGGGGCGGTACAGGAAATAAGTCGAACGAGACAGATCTGAACTTAGAAAGTCGGGGGAAGGTGTTGCATGAAAAACTGTGTTTGGCTTACAGATCATTTGGCACGTAGGGACGTAGGTTTCGTTTAATATGTTACGGGGTAAACAAATTGTCTTTTCAGTATAACAATTTTCTTTCATACGCATGGTGCAACACAAAAAATTTTAATTTATTTTTGAGAATTAGCATGACGCCTACCGGCCCAGAGTACAGCTGCCCAGTCCGCGCCTGCTGCCGCCTCCGGAACCTGGCTCCCGGGTTCTTCGCATCTGTTGATCCCCCGCCTGGAGCGTCCCAGCTGTGAAATACATATACCTCTGCGTTTTGGAAAAACAAAAGATAAGATGCCGATCCTTAAAATTAACAACTTCTTTTGACCGCAGGTACGAAAATCTTGAACTTCGCTTAAACCCTAACTGGAGGAACAAGCTTCACGTGATTGTCTGTATTCTGAGTGTTTTATTGAATGGTTGCTCATTAGTTCATAGTTGACTGGAGAACAGAGAACGTGCTTGTTGAAACCTTTGTTGTGCGTTGTCAAGTGATAATAGTGGAAATATATCATTCTAAATATTTTGGAAAGAGAAAGTGCATTGTTTTCCGAAGGCACTATGCAGATGAAGAATGCAACATAAATAGTTAACTCACAAAAGAAAATGATTTGCTGAAATGGAAAGGGTATTTATTTTGCCATAACAGAGTGCGAGGTGATTTACGGTATTGTCACTGTATTGAAAGAAATTATGGAAATTGTACTGGCTTTGCTAGTACTATTCTTATTGGAGATGAACACAGGATGCGCAATGAGAAACCACATAATCATGCTCCAAGATCGGAGAAAAGTGATGTTGCTGTTGCAAGAGCGCAAATAAAAGAACGAGCGAGAAATACGGACGAAGCCCCTGCACAAATTATTCAAACCGTGACAACGTCAATGGCTACAGTAAATGCAGCTTACATGCCTAATATGGATGCACTAAGGCAAGTTGTAAAAAGAGAAGACATGCCAAGACATGCCTGCGGAGCCTACGACTTCAGAACGGATCGATGCTCCAATAAATTTACAGGAGAAGATGGTGCAAAATTTCTTGGCAGAGATAGCGCATTTGGACATCAAAGAATTATTTTATTTTTATGAGAGAATAATTTACGAAAGCTTAAAGAAGCACCCCTCTGGATTATGGATGGGACATTTGAAACTTGTCCAACCCTTTTTAGGCAATTATGTTCCATTCATGCTATGGTTGAAACGAATCCAGAGATGCACAGACTTGTCCCACTAGTTTATGGGTTACTTTCCAGCAAGTATAAATAATATAATACTATTATAAAGTATTTTTGTAGGATTTACAAGACTATGCATCAGACTATGATATTCAGCTTGCACCACAATATACGCATACTAATAGATTTTGAAATAGCTACCGTTATAATGCTGCTGAAAAGGAATTTGGAAGCAGCACACACAAATGTTGTTGGTTTCATCTCGGAAAAAGATGTGCTGAGGAATATCCATTCTCTGGCGTAGCCTTGGAATATAAGGAAAACAGTGAGTTTGCTCTCAAAGTCAGACATTTGCAAGCACTCGCATTTTTTTCATCTGATGAAATTCCAGCTGCTTTTGAAGAAGTGAAATCAATTTTACTAGAATATGCAGATTCTGTAGTTCAGTGGTTTGAGGAAAATTATGTTCTTGGAAAATTTCGTGTAAGCAGAAGAATAAATCCAAGCAGAAGCCCTCCGCTGTTCCCGATAACAATTTGGTCAGTTAGTGAAAACAATTTATTTGGCTTTCCCAGAACACAAAACGAACTTGAAAGATTAGACAGACGCTGGAATAAAATTCTGGGAGAGAAAAAACTGTGACTGGAAATAATCAGTGAAATTGCGAAAGAGCAGAGAACAACTATGGCTAAAATCGAAAGAGTGATAGCACAGATTCCAACAAATCCACCCAGAAGAGAAACGCTGGCAAGATAAAAAGGAATTCGAACTTCTTTGGTGCACAGAGACAATGTTAACATGCTGGACATTTTAAGAGGAATTTCATATAATTCTACCCTTTACTAAAATGTGCTGGTATTTCTCACTAATTGATTTATACCTTTTACTAACTTGTATTTGAATTTTTCATGAATGTAATTCCGCCGAAGATGCAAGAATGTAAAACACAACGCAAAATTAAAAAAGACAAAATTTTCAAAATAGCATGTCGAAAACATAAAATGTCAAAAAGTAATCCAAAATGTGAAACATATAAAAATTCAAAATGCAATCCAAAATGTGAAACAAATGAAAATTCAAAATGCAATCACAAGTCACAAGCTTTACAAAAATGCGAAACGCTATGTAACAAGTACAACGCAAAATAAAACAAATGCCAAAAAAAAAAAATGCATACGCTTTGTAAAATGTACAAAATAAAATAAATGCCATATTCACAAGGATTTCATGACGAGTCAAGTTAAAAATGAGCTTTTACTTAGACTTCAAATAATAATTACTAGCCTTTACACCTTTTTAAGTCTCTAATAAGTGCAACATCATTAACCAGACTTGTCATCAAACATTATCAATATGACCATAGCATACAATCACTTAAAAGACTTGTTAATGGATGAATTGAGGAATCACCGAGTTCAGCGGGTGAAAGTTAATGGCTGTTTATAGTTTTGTACTCGAGTAAATGCGCAACACAGTAAACTTGACTTTCTCTGAAAATTTTATGTATATGAGCACGGTTGATTGAAAACTGATAAAAAGGCTTAAGGCCTGTTTATTAATTTTTGTGCCTCAGTCAAAACGCAGTACCATAACCTTGGCATGTTATCGAAACCTTATGAATACGTCGGACTAAAATTTCCTAAAAAATGTTTACGCCTAAGGTCTTGTAACTAAAGTTTTGTGACAGGGTAAAACTGCAACATTAATAACTTGACATATTATGTTAACGTTTTGAATATGAGCACGGCGGATTAAAGATTTCAACAAATAGCCTTTGGGATTAATGTGTTGTAGCTGAGTAAAAATGTAAGATTATCTTGATTTTCTATATAAACCAAACTACGTGCTGAAATGGCCCAACTATATATACGTATACTTCAACCATATACCGAAGCGCTGACAAGGTGAAAACAAAAGTGCAATTTTGTACGGTCCCCTAACATTTTATGGCCAGCCTACATGGAAGTGGACACCTTGATATTAAAAACATACTTTTTGCACGGTCCACAACAAATAGCAATGGACACGTCCCAATCTTTTCTTGGGGGAGGGGAAGGGGGTAACGACCACCGTGATCAATTCAGTGGGCTACAAGCAGTCGGACATTCCCAATTTTGGGCCACTGGTTCCTGGGAAGGGGGACAGCCAGTGCCAGAAATCAAGCACAACGTCCATGATTCACCGGGATTTGAACCAGGATCCTTCTCGACAAGTGGCCAGAAGCCAGCGCCTAGATCACTCCGCCGCCGTAGCGGCACACGTTGAAATGTATTTTTCATACCGCCCCAAACGCTCTTATGGACATACTAGATTGAACTGGACGCAAATAAATCATTAATATAATTTGTACTAGCAGGGATACCAGTTATTTGCCAGGTACATATTACTATTTGTGGAAACACCAAGTTCAGCGGTTGAAAGTTAATGAATGAAAAAGATATTCCTGCAATTTTCCAGTAAACTTATTTTAAATATTTTGATTTAGTTAATTTAATTTTGCGAAACAAAAAAGAAAGAAGAAGGAATGGGAATACTTACCTTCTAGGAGACATCTATAGAACTGCCGTACATCTGGCGTGTGCTTCTGTGAATCCCACGACACAGAAATGCAATGTACCTATGTGATGTCGCATGCATACGACTTCACATTGGCATTGATAATCTTTTTCTTACCGTTTTGAATTTTGAATATCTGGAACTCTCTGTTTACATTACATTATATTTCTTTCTGATAAGCCGTTCGTTGGTAGTGAAAGCTAAACTATACAGATTTGTGTTTTTAATACACCATTAAACGCATATTTTTGCACTTTATTGTTATCTTCAGTCCCTAACTTAGACCGTAGGTTGGTTAGTTGGTTAGTTGGTTGGTTGGTTGATGGTTTATGGTGCAAGGCCCTCAAAGGGCCAAAGAGCGCCTTAGAACGTAAATAGGGTATTCTTAAGAGTAAAAAACGGAACTTTTTACGAAAATTTTGCATGGAGCTACCTTGACCCGGGCCCCTACCCCATCCCAAAACCGTCTACCGTCTAAGTTAGATAACCATAAGTAGTATACCAAATCTGGTTGTCCTAAATTGAAAACTGTAGATTTTACGAAATTTTTATGAGGAGGGGAGGGGCTCTCACCCCGGGGTTCCAGCCCCTTCCAAAAACCGTCTAGCGTCTAAGTTAGAGTTTCATGATACCAAATTTGATGGTTCTGAAATGAAAACTAGATTTTACGAAAATTTTGTATGTGGGGGGGGGGAGCTCTGACTCCCGGGCCTTAACCCGTTCCAAAAACCGACAACCGTCTAAGTTAGAGTACCATGAGGTAGTATACCAAATTTGGTGGTTCTAAACTGAAAACTGTAAATTTTACGAAAAAGTGTTTATTCGGGGGGGTCTGACCCCGGACTCCAACCCCTTCCAAAAACCGTCTAGCGTCTAAGTTAGAGTACCATGAGATAGTATACCAAATTTGGTGTTTCTAAATTGAAAACTGTAGATTTTGCGAATTTTTATATGAGGGGGCCTGTACCCCCGGGCTGCAACCCCTTCAAAAAATCGTGTAGCGTCTAAGTTAGATTACCACGAGATAGTATACCAGATTAGGTGGTTCTGAATTGAAAACTGTAGTTTTTAAGAAAATTTTGTATGTGGGGGCTCTGACCCCCGTGCCTTGACCCGTTCCAAAAACGGTCTGCCGTCTAAGTTAGAGTACCATAAGATAGTATACCAAATTTGGTGGTTCTAAGATGAGAACTGTAGATTTTACGAAATTTTTATGAGGGGGGCTCCGACCCCGCGGGCTCCAACCCCTTCCAAAAACCGCCTAGCGTCTAAGTTAGAGTACCATGAGATAATATACCAAATTTGGTGGTTCTAAATTGAAAACTGTAGATTTTACGAAAAAGTGTTTATTCGGGGGGTCTGACCCCCCGGGATCCAACATCTTCCAAAAACCGTCTAGCGTCTAAGTTAGAGTACCATGATATAGTATACCAAATTTGGTGGTTCTAAATTGAAAACTGTAAATTTTACGAAAAAGTGTTTATTCGGGGGGGTCTGACCCCCGGGCTCCAACCCCTTCCCAAAACCGTGTAGCGTCTAAGTTAGAGTATCATGAGATAGTGTACCAAATTTGGTGGTTCTAAATTGAAAACTGTAGATTTTGCGAATTTTTATATGAGGGGGGGGCTTACCCCCGGGCTGCAACCCCTTCAAAAAATCGTCTAGCGTCTAAGTTAGATTACCATGAGATAGTATACCAGATTAGGTAGTTCTGAATTGGAAACTGTAGTTTTTAAGAAAATTTTGTATGTCGGGGGCTCTGACCCCCGGGCCTTGACCCGTTCCAAAATTGGTCTGCCGTCTAAGTTAGAGTACAATAAGATAGTATACCAAATTTGGTGGTTCTAAGATGAAAACTGTAGATTTTACGAAATTTTTTATGAGGGGGAGCTCCGACCCCGCGGGCTCCAACCCCTTCCAAAAACCGTCTAGCGTCTAAGTTAGAGTACCATGAGATAGTATACCAGATTAAGTGGTTCTGAATTGAAAACTGTAGTTTTTAAGAAAATTTTGTATGTGGGGGGCTCTCACCCCCGGGCCTCGACCCGTTCCAAAAACGGTCTGCCGTCTAAGTTAGAGTACCATAAGATAGTATACCAAATTTGGTGGTTCTAAGATGAAAACTGTCGATTTTACGAATTTTTTTATGAGGGGGGGGGTCCGACCCCGCGGGCTCCAACCCCTTCCAAAAACCGTCTAGCGTCTAAGTTAGAGTTTCATGATACCAAATTTGATGGTTCTGAAATGAAAACTAGATTTTACGAAAATTTTGTATGTACGGGGGAGGGGGGGGCTCTGACTCCCGGGCCTTGACCCGTTCCAAAAACCGACAACCGTCTAAGTTAGAGTACTATGAGATTGTGATGTGATGTGTGTTTTTTGAGCTCTGTCTTTTACGTGCTTTCGAGTAGTTAATCGAGTGGTGTACTTTTTCTTTTCGAGTGCATCTTCCAGTTGAAGATCTGTGCTTTCGTTTCGTTTGTCTCACGAGGTGGTGAGTGAATTACTTTATTCTTTATCGTTAGTTATATTTTTCGAACGAGTTGGTCTTGTTCTTCGGTAAGCCTCGCCGTTGACATGGCGGCATTAGATAAGGGTGAAGCTCACGCCCTTATCTTGGAAGAGAAGCCATCTTCCTCCTCTTCTTCCAACCCAGCTGCTGACACAGCTTCGTTGGTCGCAGAGATCTCTAACTGCCTTACTGACGTCATGAGTTCCTCCGCTTTGCCTGCGCCTACGGCCTGCCTTCACACTGAGAGTACTGCCGTTACAGGTCTACTCTCTGTCCCTGTCGCGGATGCTATGGACGTGTCGGGTGCCGTCGCTTCTACGGCCACCACTTCATCTCAACTACCAGATTCCCCTATAACAGCTGGAGTTTCGCCCTCTACATCTAGTAAAAGTACTGTTCCTCCATCATATGCGACTGCCATGTCTAGTGGCTCTACGTCACTCCTATCGTCTGATACTCTCCTTCCCGATTCGTATCTTCATGTCGTGGGATCCACAGCAACGATAGATATTCCCGAAGACTTACCAGCCGGCCGTCAACTACAATCAACGATGGAACTCGGCGTATGTTTTGATGCGCTGCCGGATACAAAGCTTCAGCTCTATAGCCGAGCTCTTAAATCCATTTTACCGGCGGATGCAATAGATTATGTTGCCCGAAAACCACGATCAGTGCTGGTTTACTTCAAGAAAAAGGAACATGCAGACCTTGTCTTGACAGCAGGACTGACCATTAATGATGTACATCTACTACCACAACCAGTCGCGCACCGCCCCGTGCCGGTGACTTTCTACCCTGTCCCGCCAGAGGTTTCTGATACAATTCTTTGCACGTTACTCAGTAAGTTCGGCCGAGTAGTCGGTCCCATAACAACCCTCTCGGTGGCACCCAGAGACCCCGAAGACAAAGCCATTCGTGGCTTCCGTCGCACCGCTCGTGTGCTCTTTCCGTCCAATACTAATCTTCAGGCCTGTCCAACTGTCCTTCACGTGCGCTGTGGGCAACAGCGACGTCGTATCGAGATCATCACTTCTCAGCATTGCACCCTTTGTCAAAGTGAGAGTCATGTGCGAGCCAATTGCACTCGTGCTGTTTCCATAACCGTGCCAAGTGCTGTGGAACCTTCTGTCCCTCCTGTTACTGCTGTGTCAACGTCTCCACACGAGTGGAAGGTTGCAGGACCCAGATCTTCCCGACGTCGGCCTGCAGACGTTGGTCGACAAACGTCTTTGGCAGACTCACTTTCAGTTACAGATCGGAATTTTCCCACGCTTCCTACGGCACCCCCGCAGCGTATACTTTCTGCTCCTACAGATTTACCTGCTGATATGTCGTCGGTGTTTACCGTTGGCGCTGCAGATCCAGCAGCCGAAACCCTTTCCAGCACAGAAACTTCTATACCAGCTGGTTCCTCCACGATTTTTGGCAAACGCAGTGTCTCCTCACGGAAGAAGTTGAAGAAGTCTAAAACGTCCTCATCCCCGCACTTGTTCACTAGGCGGTCTAATCGCCCGGTTACTCGCGCAATCTTCTCTCGACGTGGCATTTCGTCTTCTCAAGTACAAGCCTGGACTGAACCAGAGACGGAGGATGTTTCTCCCTCGTTAGAGGACTTCACTAATCTCCTTCAAGAGAATGCTTTCCCCGCTGAGCCGCTGCCTTACGTAGATCTTCTTGAATATTTAGTGAGTCCCACCAGCACGGCCACTGCCCGTGCTTTTTTACTAAAGTATGAAGCTGCCCTACCTCGGGTTCTCAGTCAACTTGATTCTCTTATGCACACTCTTCGGCGGAACGCCGATGACATTCCGTGGTGTCTGGGTTTTATCCAGCGCCTACATGTTCTCGCTACTGCAAGTCAACACATCTTACATCCGCCGACGGACCTAAAAGTTCAAGGTCACGTCACTTAATTGTCGCGGTTTTGCGACACCACTTGCGAACGCCTTAGCCTATGAGGACCTTTCCCCACTGAGTGCGGACGTGCTACTTTTACAAGAGACGAACTGTCATCCTACCACTTTGTTTACCCGCTGGCGATCATGGAATTTTGCTTTCCACCACGCATTCAGCTGTTCATCATATGGTGGTATTGCCGTCGGGGTACGCTCGTCTTTTCGCTCTACGATGACTCTCTTCTCTGTAAAAAATCTCTGTCGTGATCTCTTACAACAAGTCACGTTCAGTATTCAAACGGAGAGGTTTCATATCTTTAACATCTACGTGCCAAACACCTCCACTTATGTGTCGGAGCTTTTTCTGTGCTTTCGCGGTGCTCTCTCTGGTATACCTGCCACCGACCGAGTTCTCGTTGGTGGCGACTTTAATTGTACTCTACACCCTCAACTTGATCGTTCCCCGCCTTCACGCGAACATCGTGCAGACCTTGTACAGCAGCTACAGTCCCTCGTTTTTGATTTCTCACTGATAGATGTCCATCGACACTTATATCCGACTACACCCTCCCATACCAGGCGTGCAGCTGGTGCAATAAACCCGGCCACGGCCAGACTTGACAGATTTTATACCACGCCCATACTTCTTCCAGCGATCTCTGCATCCTGTTGCCAGCCCACTGCGTCGTCCGACCATTGTGCCATCACTCTCACAGTGTTCCACACTCATGCACAGCACAGGACAACCCGGCCGTGGACATTTGATGCCGCTCTTTTGGATGACGCCGGTTTTTGCTCTTCAGTCCGCCATTTCCTCTCCGAATGGCGCACGCAACTGCAGTCTGCGCCGTGTGCCCTGACTTTTTGGCTGGAGGTAAAACATCGCCTCTTGCTTCATGTGCGAAATCAGGCTTTTATGATCACGACGCTACAGAGGATGCGTTTGGATCACATCCGTACGATGCTTTCCCTTATAAATATGGCTGACCCTCTTTTTGCTGTGTATAAGGCTGAACTGAATTCTCTCCTAGTCCCACTCGCGCAACAGGTCATTCGGCGGCTGAGATTACAGCATCTCGCGCCCGATGCCTGCACTTATGAGTTTCTTTCCAATCTTGAATCTAAGCGTCATGCCTCTGCTTCAATTCGCCATCTCCGCCTCTCTACTGGCGAGGTATCCTCTGACCCAGTTACTCTTTGCTCTGTTGCCCGCAGCTATTTTACAACGAAGTTTTGTGAGACTCCTCCTCCTTCCAGCACTGCCTTATCTGGTCTACACTCTGCTTTACCTCAAGTCCCCTCTTCTTTTTCTGATTCTCTCCTCCGGCCTCCCACGCTAACAGAGATTTCCGAGACGTTTTCTTCTCTAAACTCCAAGGCTGCACCTGGCCCAGATGGACTTCCTTTCTGTTTCTACAAAGCTTTCCTCCCAGCCCTCCTCCCTTTTCTGCTTAGTGCTTTCTCCGCTGCTTTCCACCTATCCACCCTTCCGAGGAGTTTCACAATTGCCCATATAGTTCTCTTCCCAAAGAAGGGTGATCTCCTAGACTTGGGGAACTGGCGTCCCATCTCACTTCTGAATCTTGATTACAAGCTTTATTCTAAACTACTCTCGCGCCGTATTAATCCAATCCTCCCCCACATCCTGTCCTCTAACCAGACCTACACTGTCCCAGGGCGCTCCATCTCGCATAACATTCAACTTCTCAGTGACCTAATCCATCTCGCTCGATCTCGCTCTGAACCTCTTGCTCTGCTGTCTCTCGATCAACAATCCGCCTTTGATAATATTTCTCACGCTTACCTCTCGTCTACACTTTATAGTTTTGGGTTTCCACCTCTTTTTGTTTCTGTTCTCCTCTCCCTCTATCAGGACGCCACTTTCCACGTCAGGTTGCCCACCCTTCTCACAGCGCCAATTCCTTTCCGTCGCGGCGTCCGGCAAGGCTGCCCCTTGTCCGGACAGCTCTTTGCTCTTGCGATCGAACCTTTTCTCCGCTCCGTTCACAGATCCTTCTATGCTTCTCTGCCTCCAGTGGTCGCCAGCACTCGCCATCATATTGTCACCTATGTTGCCTATGCTGATGACGTGACTTTTTGTGTTCGACAAGATGCACAATTCTGCAAACTTCGCCACCTCTACGCTCGGTATGCCTCTTGTTCTAGTGCCACGCTAAACGAGTCAAAAAGCACTGGCTTGTGGTGTGGGTCGTGGGCTAGTCGAACCGACTCTCCATGGGGAGCCGAATGGTCCACATCCTCACAGCGTTTTCTAGGAGTGCACCTGGGCAAACCTCCTACAGCCTCGACGATAACGTGGAATGCACTGCACCCCCGCCTGCTGCGTACGGCTGCTAACTGGAGACAAGCACAGTTCTGCACTTCTCTGTACCAGCGTGCCCAGATCACTCGAACATATTTGTTATCCATGTGCACGTTCTCTTGGCTTGCGTCCAAACAACCTGTCTATCGTCTTCTTGCAATCACCCAGTGCCAAACCAATATCGTGTGGGCTGGTCATCATTGGGTTAACGCTTCACTTCTTAGCTTGTCTCCTCAGAATGGCGGTATTGGACTGCTTGACGTGCGGTTATACTATCAGGCATTCCGAGTGTCTGCATTTCTTCGCCTTCTTGCTTCACCTGTTCTGCCTGCGGAGACAACCCGGGACGTCACTGTCTCCCCGCGTAATCCCCACCTTACTTTTCTTTCCTATCTTTTAATGGATCACTGCCCCCTCCTTTCCAACTTACCTCCTGTCTATCGGGAGGCTATCACCTTGCTTCGCTCTTTCCCCCTGTCTCGCTCTCCACCAGCTACAACCTCCGAACTACTCTCAGAACCTCTATTTTTCTCCTCCGTCATTCATCCTCCGCACCTCCCCTGTTTTGCTTTCCCCACCTGGCTCCGCGCCGGAGTAGTCACAGTCCGAGACCTTGTCACCCCTGATTTTCTCTGGCGCTCCTTCTCCGACTTTCCTCCTGCTATTCGTGCTCTACCACATGCTCTTCAGGTTCACACCTCCTTACTCTCATCCCTTATTTCTCTCTTTCCCGATCTTGCTTCCCCCGCCGGTCTCGTTCCCGTTCTATCCGCGTCTCTCCCCCTCCCCTTTTTCTTGTCGGCTCACGGCATAGATCTTCCGATTTTCTCCTTCTCCACATCCGCTCTTTACAGATTTCTCTCTCTCTCCCGCTCTTCTACGCCTACACCTATCCCTGATATCCCGTCTTCCGCTCTCTCTGCTGTGTGGTCTGCCACCCTCTCTCCTCTATCTACACCCCCAGAGATCAACACCCACTGGTTCTTCTTACATAACCGTCTTCCCGTACCCTCAATCTTGCACCGGATGACCCTTCTTTCCTCCCCACTTTGCCCTTTCTGCGCCGGGGAGACAGATGTGAGTCATGTCTATCAATATTGCACTATACTGCTACCAATGCTGAATCTTGCCTTTTCGATTGCGCAAAGATCCTGTACAACTGATCTTTCCTTCAGTGCTTACCGAACGCTGTTGCTCAACCTTGTGCCTCCAATCAGACTCCCTGTAGTCTGCACCTACATTTTTGTGCTAGTGAAACACGTTATATACGTCTATCATCAACAGTGTCGTGCTCGGGAGGTGCCTCCTACGGTACCTCACGCAAGTGCCGCGTTGCTCAGTTTTTTTCGGGAATGTCTCCTTTCTCGATTACGCCTTGAGTACCACACCGCCGTTGCTCGACAAAGTGAACCCAGCTTCTTCTCTACATGGTCCCCAGCGGCCCCATGGTTCGCTGGGACACCGACTTCATTGCATCTTACAGTTGGTGCTTGTATGACTATTTAACAGTTAACTCAGTGACTCTTTATCCGAACCTTCGTCACACCTGCTCATCAAGGTATGTGTTATCTCCACGAGATTCCTGAACATCTATTTCCATCTGAATGTCATGCAACTATAATGTCTCTTTGTTTCTACAGTCATCTGTACATATCCCATTTCTATGTTACAATTATCGGTCATTCTACTTTTGCTCGTCTCATGTACATGTACTTATCTTGTTTTCATAACGGTGCCGTTGCGTCTTCAAGTGAACCCAGCTTCTTCTCTCCATGGTCCCCAGAGGCCTTGGGGTTGTTGGGACTCCGCCTTCGCTGCACAGTACAGTTAGTGCTCATAAGACTATATTATAACATTTTACTCTGTGCTGCTCTACCTGAACTCTTGCCATATCTGCTCAACCTAGTGTGTACGATCTACTCAAGATTTGTTTACATCTAAATGTCATGTATATATTGTAAATAGGTATCTACTGTCATCTGTAAATAGTGCATTCATGTGTCACTGTTTTTTTTTTTTTTTTTTGAGACGTTTTTCTCTTGCTCGTCTCATGTACATTCCTTGAATAAATACTTTGTGAACACCATGAGATAATATACCAAATTTGGTAGTTCTAAATTGAAAACTATATCTTACGGCAATTCTGTAGGGGGGCTCTACCCCCCCCCCCGCTCTCCAACCGCTTCCCAAAACCGTCTACAGTCTAAGTTAGAATACCACGAGATAGTATACCAGATTTGGTGGTTCTGAATTGAAAACTGCAGATTTTGCGAAAATTTTGTATATGGGGGGCTCTGACCAACCGGGCCCTGCCCCTTTCCAAAAACCGTTTACCGTCTAATATTTTTAGTGCCAAAGAAAAACGTAATATTCCTATCCTGTCTGCGTGTCCAAACTTTATAAATTTGATCAGGGAGCAAGACGTTCGAAATCGTACGTTTTCCTGCATTCGATTTGTATGTAACTAAAATCTGTAAACGCGACGAATTGACGTAGTCGACGAATTTGTCCGCGACGAATTGACGCAGTCGACGAATTGACGCAGTCGACGAATTGACGCGCGACGAATTGACGTAGGCGACGAATTGACGCGCGACGAATCGTCACAGTCGACGAATTGACGCAGTCGACGAATTGACGCACGCGACGAATTGACGTAGAACCTAATTTGCTGCACTGTTGCCCTTCTGTTGTCTGTTACCAGTCTGGACACTCTCCGTTCCGCCCGAGCAGTCACTAGTCGATGACGACCACACGTTGCACGTAGAGACCCAGTTTTTGGCTGACAGTCCAGTCTTTAAACACTTTAACAACAGCTGCTCTGGAACATTTCACGAATGCGGCGGTTTTAGTGATACTCGCTCCATGGCTCTGAGTTCCTACAATCATCCCACGTTCAAAGTCCGTCAAATCGCATTTTTTATCCATTTCGTCACCCAAAAATCTCTTCTAGTACTGTCGCAAGCACTGAGCTTTCCCTTTTTACGCTTTCTAACCGTAGGTTGAAGAAGCGTATATGCTCCAGCTTTGTCCGTCCGTCTGTCCGCACGATAACTGGCGTAAATATAGTTCGATTTCAATAAAAGTTTATTATGTGGTAGGAGACCACCTAGGAACGAACCCTATTGAAAATGGGCCAAATGGGGTCAAAGGTCACGACGTAAAATCGGGATCATTCCATTACCCTTATGTGTCATAACTTGCGTAAATATGGTTCGATTTCAATGAAAGTTCATTATGTGGTAGGAGACCGCCTGGGGACGAACCCTATTCAAAATGGGTGAAGTGGGGTCAAAGGTCAGGACATAAAATCGGGATGCATTCCATTGCCCTTATGCTTCGTAACGTGCGTAAAAATGGTTCGATTTCGATGAAATTTCAGTATGTAGTAGGGGACCACCTGGGGACGAACCCTATTGAAAATGAACGAAATATGGTCAAAGGTCAGGACTTAGGATTGCGATCCATTCCATTGTCCTTATCCCATATTATTATGGTGGACTACAAGTAATTTTGCTTCCTGTACTTCCAATAGAAAAACTATTGTACACATTTCTTTCACAATTAATGTGTTCCCAAGGATGAGAATTTGAACATCGATTAAAATAACTTCATATTTTAACTTGGAAAACTTAATATTTTCTAAAACATAACCATAATTATATTAAAAATCAATAACTTTTCCTTTGGTGGTGTTGAAACCAGAGAAAAGATGGCGCGACCTGTACTTTGATGACGTCAGTGGACAAAAAATGTTGGATTGTATAATTACGGTTATGGTTTAGAAAATATTAAGTATTGCAAGTTATCAAATGAAGATATTTTAATCGATGTTCAAATTTTCATCCTTGGGAACGCATTAATTGTGATGAAAATGTGTACAAGAGTTTTTCCATTGGAAGTATACGAAGCAAAGTTACTTGACGTCCACCTTAAAGTAGCAATTCTTGTATGTATGTATGTATGTACATTTTATTGTGAAAATGGCTCTAAGAATTTTGATGAAAGTCGTTAACCTACCGTTTTCTGGTACTAGAAATCGATTTAGCTTGATCTCGACTTTAGAAGAATTCGTTTAGTGGGTTAAATAACCACCCCGAATTATAACGTTTTTAGTGATGGCGTTGTTCCATTAATGTTACCAATGCTTAGAAATCTTATGACGTTCCACTCGCGTTTGAGAATGTTGGTGCACGATCACGTTATCTGTCTCTTTACGTCACGCGTTGTGTGTGGATCCAATTAAAGATTTATGACGTCACACTTGCTGCGGGCAGATGGTCGCGATTCCCATCTGCCTCATTACGTCACGCGTTGTGTGCGTATGTCCGTCAGCACGATAACTCGCGTAACAACCGTTGGATTTCGATGAAATTTTAGTATCTGGTAGGGGATCACCTTGGAAGGAACCCCATTTAAAGTAAACGAAATGGGGTCAAAGGTCAGTACATAGGAGAGGGATACATTCCACTGCTTTTATGCGCCATAACTAACGTAAAAAAGGTTCGATTTCGATGAAATTTTAGTATGTGGTAGGGGACCACCTAGCGACAAACCTTATTGAAAATGGGAGAAACGGGGTCAAAGGTTAGGACACAGGAGCGGGATCTATTCCATAGCCCTTATGCATCATAACTTACGTAAAAATGCTGCGATTGCGACAAAACTTTATCATGTTATTTCGGAGGTATACCAAGCCGGTACTGTTGAATATCATCGAAATGGGATCAAAGGTCAGGGCACAGGACCGAGATTTATTCCACAGACATTATTCTCATAACTTGAGTGATAACTTGAGTAATGATTTCTGTAATGTTGGAAATCGTATGATAATCAATGCATTGCATGAGTTTACTAAATTGTTATACTAGCCTCGCCCTCTGACGACAACAGCGTGCAGCCATAGCTCATTTGCTTAAAATTGCCAGGCGGTCATAATAAAGTGGCCACTCAGTGTATACGCACACGTACCCGGCTGTCAACATGGTGCAACAGGAAACAAAATTCATCGAACCAGATGACCTTTTTCCAGTCATTGAAGTTCCAATTTTGATGCTCGTGTGCCAATTATACTAAAAACGAGTAACAGGAATAATCAAGCGTTTGTAATACAACAGAGCTCGTGATAAAAAGTGCTCGTACCAAACAGTACTAGATCTAACCAGTGCTACCTAGTAACATCCCTGACACCGGAGATAGACACATGAAGAGAGTTGGTAAATGCATCTAATAGCCATCAAATCTGTTCTGCTGGTAAATAGAGTGACATGTTATTTACTTCCTCATAGAACGAAATTATCACAAAACCTCTTCGCCACATCCACTGAAAATTCCTCTTCCACATTTACTGCTAATGAACGAAATCTGGACAGTCTCTATTACCTGCTTCTTTCTGTACAAGGACCACTCAACGAAGTTTTTAGGAAATGATTTACATGCACGTAACCTACCAAAAGCGTCGTTTGCCACTGACAGCCCGCTACCACCAGAAATGTTTGCCCTGCTGTCGAGAGAGCAGAATGTGGCCAAAGAAATGGTGCCAAGTTGTCTTCTCTTACAGATTCCGCTTCTGTTTGGATACAGATGATGACTGCAAAAGGGTAATGCGTTACAAAGGGAGTAAGAGGAAAATATGATCTAGCGTACATGCAAGTACATCACAGTGCCCGTACCATCGAAGTTTTGATGTAGAGTATCAGCAGTTACCACAACCGATCGCCTTTCGTGTTTATTAGACATCGTACGGGAATAATATTTGGAAAATCTGTTGCCTACTGTGACATTTCCTAATGCGATTTTACAAGATAATCGCGTCCTCATGTAACTCTGGTGACTCTACAATTTCTGCGTGATTTTAACACTCTACCTAAGCCAGCCATGTCCCCATATTTTCCCCATATTGAAGACATGTGAAGATTCGAGGGCGTCCAGATGCTTTACAAATGCTTGACTTCCTACGTGTCCAAAAGAGGATGATGGAACTACAAGATATATTTGAAATTCGCATGAAAACCTTCTCATAATTCAAGAGAAAATATCAAAAGTCTAAATTTGAGGCTTATCGTGAATTCACTGGGCAACCAACCCTTCTTGCGATAGTCCTTGTCTGCAAGCATCGATGTCGCTGTTTCAACGCCATGCTTTGTACATCGCCAGCAGTGGAGTACATACACGGAAGGGGACTAAAAATTGTACCATAACTTGACGTGTTATTGTTATATTGACGACGAAAATTACCGTACTCTGTAACTGCCAATTTTGAACCATATCCATTAAATGCATGACGGTGCTGCAATGTTTCGGTCTATAACTGCATATGGAACTGAAAAAAATATCTAATTCTTTCATCGTTAAGTTTTGTATTCTATTCTAAGATTCAGTTTTGAGAAAGCAATTCAGCAAAATACATTACCTCTGAAGCACTGGCGGGCACTTTGAAGTCATAGGTATAGTGATGTTTTCCTTCCATCAGAGGGCACGATAGTCCACTACGTGTGCAAGCGCCTTCATTAAATGAAGTACATTTATTTCCTTTAGTGACGCAAACCTTTCCCTTGGTTCTGACGTTTTTCACTTCCTCCGCTAAAAACATAAACGTTTCAATCAGAGATTCTATAAATATACAGTTTTCAACAACTGAAACAGTGTTTGACATATGTGGTTATGACAGAGGAAACAAAAATAAGAACTAAATTTCTTTTAGTTTCATTTACAGAATCAACATTTCAAATACTTTCATTTTAAAAGTTTAATCACTTCCATGAGCATCCAAGGCTATTGAGCGTTACCTTCCTATCTCAGAACAGCTGCGGCGTGGGAAATCCTTTCCCGGACCTAGACTGGACAATAAGCAAGACACCTGAACTTTGGAACCAGAAGCGCAGCCATGGTATTTCTTAGAGGGCAGCTAGCTGGCAGATACGACGCAGGAGCAATCTCAGTTTCAAAATAGAAAACATAATAATAGTAATGCATTACTATTATTACCATATAAAATAATTAAGGTGGACGTCTAGGGATTTTGTTTCCTATATCTCCAGGGGCAAACTTCGGTACACATTTTCTTCATAATTAATGCGTTTCCAAGGATGAAAATTTGAACATCGATTAAAATAACTTCATATTATAACTTGGAATACTTAATATTTTCTAAAATATAACCATATTTATATTAAAAATCAATAACTTTTCCTTTGGTGGTGTCGAGACCAGAGAAAAGATGGCGCTACCTGTACATAGATGACGTCAATAGACAAAAACTGTTGGATTGCTTAATTATGGTTATGTTTTAGAAAATATTAAGTATTCCAAGTTATACTATGAAGTTATTTTTTTCGTTGTTCAAATTTTCATCCTTGGGAACGCATTAATCGTGAAGAAAATGTGTACAGAAGTTTACCCATTGGAAGTATAGGAAGCTAAATCACTAGAGCTCCACCTTAAGGGAAAAGCTGTGTCTAAAACTGGAAGCGAAAAATATATCTTGAAGATCTTGAAATTTTTTTATTTCATTTTAGATATAGAGGGTGTTTCAAAATGATTTGAAAGATTTCACATTGTAATATATATCAGGTCATCCCAGAAGTAATGTCGTTTTGCGCAAGCCCAGTAGTACTGATTTCCCTGGTGCCCAGACTATGACGTCGACCACGGTGAGTATAAGAGGGATCATGCGAGCAGACCTTCAAGTCACTTGAGACAGCAAACGGGAGTTCTAGGTGCAGTCGTTGTGCACTTAAACCACATAGGAAATGGCAATGTCAGAAGACCACACTAGGCACATTATGCTGTATGAGTTCAACCATCGACATTCAGCGACGGTAGCAACACGAAACATCAATGCCGTATATGAGCTGGGTACTCTGGAGGTCAGGACATGTCAACGCTGGTTCCAGAAATTTCGAAGGGGGTACACCAGCCTCAAGGATATGCAGCTACCCGGACGGCCTGTTGCGCTGGATAACGACACACTGAAAGCTGCTGTTGAGGGAAATCCGCAGGCAACAGTCGAAGAATTGGCCACACTTATTCATTCAACCCATTCCATTGTTCACCGGGGCATCTTCAGGACCACGGTTATGTGTCGAAACTGGATAAGTGGGTACCCCATGATTTCACTCCACAACAGCTGCAACAGCGTGTGGACTTTTGCACTTCTTTGCTCTCCCGTAAAAAAAGGGAGCCGTTTTTGCACAGAATTGTCATTGACGATGAAAAATGGATTGTTTATCACAACATTAAGCACAAACGGCAGTGGCTATCCAAAGAGAATGCCCAACAAAACCATTAAAGGAGAAGTCTACTGTCTGCAGCTGCAGCGTCTACGCACTGCTTTGCAGGATAAACGTCCAGCACTCGTGGATCGTAAAGGCGTGCTGCTGCAGAAGGAAAACGCAAAACCACAAACACGAAAATGACCAGTGCCACGTTGTAGGACTTCGGATGGGAAAAATTTCACATCCAGCTATTTCCCTGACATCGCCGCATCCGACTACCACCTCTTTCGCATCATGCAAAACTTTTTTGCTGGGACTACCCTTTATAACGAAGTAAATTTCTCCGTCATTTTTGGTCTACGCCGGGAATCGAACCCGAGTCCGCTTATTCCGGAACAAGTTGCTCTACCAACTGAGTTACACAGACGTTTGTTCTGACTACTATCTGCCTTTATGTCGTGTGCGTCCTGCTGGCAAGCACGTCACATGCCCCCCCCCCAAGAGGGCCGGGGCATGGTCCACGGGTCAGCCGTGACCATGAATCGTAGCAGGCAGCCATCCACTGTAGAACGTGCACTTGAGAACTCCCAGGAAATCTGGTGTGTGGAATGCATCGTCACACACATTTATTTTTCGAAGCGCTGGAGAAGGGATTCTCTGATTTTTCCTATCTCGCGGTGTGGAAATAACATCGCACCATTGCGAGATTTTGAACGGTCGGATCATCCGGATAGTACGGGCGCCATTATAACGAAGTAAATTACTCCGTCATTTTTGGTCTACGCCGGGAATCGAACCCGAGTCCGCTTATTCCGGAACAAGTCGCTCTACCAACTGAGCTACGCAGACGTTTGTTCTGACTGCTATCTGCCTTTATGTCGTGTGCTTCCTGCCAGCAGGCACGTCACACCTTCGAAATGTGGAGGAGATACGGCGCACCCTTTCTGCCTTTTCTGCATCAAAACCCATGGAATTCTACAAGTCTGGGATTCAAAACCTTGCTAATCGATGGAAGAAGGCTGTAACTACCGGGCGCAATTACTTTATGGATTAAAACATCTGTTCCAGGTACGTTTTTCTCTCTTTTCTTCACACGTTGAAAAAACGACATTATTTTTGGGATTACGTGAACCATAAATTTCATAAATTGTCAAAACAAGATATAATTTCACACATACATTTTATGTAATGGAACTCTCCAAGTTTTATAGTCAGTGGGTAACACGAAGCTGGTTGTCACAGATGCTCAGTGTGAGCTCCTTTCGTTACTGTGGAAACGTCAATACGGTGATCTAAGTCCGTCCAGGTACATTCAACAACTTGGTGAGGATTTTCAGTCCCCCAAATGCGAACAATTTGCTTGTTCACTTTCCCACTAACAAAAAAGTAGCCACATCACTGAACCGCAATTTCTCTAAAAAACCACCATCACTGCTCAACTCTTGAAATGACTCACAAAACTGGAAGCAGGTGGTGTGGTCCGCCGGTCTTAAGTGCTGCATCAACTGTACTCGATAAGGGTGCATTTTCAGACTCTTACGCAATACGAGCCACGCAATTGTCTTGAAAATTACAAGCTCCGGGCTCGCTCTCGCGCTGGACTTTCGATGACTACTCTGAAAACATTCCCTAATTCTCTCCACGTCGGCCTCAGAAGGTCTGCCAGACGATATGCCCTTACAAAGGCAGCCTGTTTGCTGGAATTAATCATACCACCTTCGAATAGAGTTCTTTGCTGGTGGTTCTTTATGAAATCGTGTACGAAACTGACGTTGCACACTCAACACTGACATACTAGCATGAAATTGTAAGACGCAATATGTTTTCTCCTCACCACTGGCAGCCATTTCTACAACTAGTCCGCCTGCCAGCTGGCGGTAGAACTATGAACTACTGGACCTGTTTATAAATAAACTTTAGGATGTGTTCCAATGTATTTCACCGGATATTCCATCTCTGGTAATGTTGTATTCCAGATGCAACGTGTTGTTATCATTCAATTCATTTTGAAACACCCTGTACTTAACCATGTAACATTACATTCATTTTTATCCCCTTACTTTTCACTCTCTATTTTGTACATTTATCTTAAAAATCACGAAGGGCGCTTACAATAAAGTATTTTCCTCCATTTGAGTTTTATCTTTTTTATTATTCAGGAAGATGCACGGCAAATTGAAATAATATAAAACTGCAAGAGAATGTTACTTTTCGAAAACGACGAGGGAATCAAAAGAGGTTCACAGTAACTTTACGCTGCACCAGTGTGTGCTCCCTTCCATCTGCGTCAAAAATTCCATTTGCATCGAATATCTTTTGCTGTAAGAAATGTTTTGTGCACTATTTGTAATTTTTCGCAGCGCACATTTTAGCTGTTAGCGAACGTAAGTAGTTATTTCCATTTGCGAATATTTTACCTATCGTAGAAATTCTGTTTATTTTCATTAATTTCTTGTAACCGGTCCCATTTAAGGTGAAGAACCCTGCTCGCAATGCGCATTTTAAATTACCGCAGTTTTTATTTTTCAAGGGAGCGTGAATGCATTCTCTTTTCGGCTGATTTTTTTGTTTTACAAAAAACTGCTTTGAAATATTTCTTTTTTTTAAAGCAGATCCGAAAGACTTCGAAAAGGATTCAAAAGACGTAGTCATTACATCCCAGAATTCGGTGCTATCTTTCTTGTTTAGAAATCGAATCGTGTTTTCCCGAAATTATCCATCTGCAGTTGATAATTCATACGGGGCCTTCGGATTTTTTTTGGAAATCCAGCTCAGGACACGATCCGAGGTAACTTTCTAAGAAAATATCTTCTTTTAGGATAAAATGAAGAGCCAGCAGTATCTCTCAGTTATTACGTTTCAGTTACGTCACCACATTTACGACATAACTTTTGTTCAATGCTAGACTGATTTCCTACTACGTAGCAATCACTTTTGGATGCCACATATTTTAAAGAATTCAGTCACCTGTTATTCCAGATCGACCAAATAGGGTGTTATGTAATACAACAAAGGCGTATAGAAAAGCATTATAGAGCTACTCCACATTTGTACTACCACATATCACATTTAGTTTCCATATTTTCTATTGCCCCTTTTTAGATGCTATTTTAGCATCGTTAGTCACCGAGCCGCCTGCAGCAAGGTAAAATCCTTCCAACATTTGAATCTACCAAAGGTTATAAACTTTGAATCTTCGTCACCGATTTTCTTTATTTTTGAATTGATCATAATTTACAGAATTATTTTTTTACTGTTTCATGCTGCACAACCTTTCAGTCAGCGTGAATATCCTCAAAAACAGTGTGGAAATAAGAGAATTAAGGACTAGAACATTTGCATTCAGTAGTTAGAGAACAGATACATGAATGCTCTCAACAACTGCTGCATTCGTAGGTTGACATCCTGGAAAAGGGTTTCCTTTATTCTGTGCATTCGGTATTTCTGTTTTTAACCGTTCCTTTTTCTTTTTTTCCTTTCTCTTTTTTATTGTTGTTGTTTAACTCTTGCGAACAGCGGTTAAATATACAGGGTGTCTACAAATGATTGGAGCGGTTTCGGGATTTCTTTTTGTGGCTGGTAATATTAGCGGTATGCTGCTCGAGTTGGATGTTACCAGACACGCATTACTCAAATTTTACTTTGGTCGCTGCTAGTGGCAGCGAGAGGGCGGAACTTGTCTTATAGTCAGTAAGGTGTCTTCAAATAGCGAGAAAGCGTTTGTTGTGCTGTCCTCGAATTTCATGCTAGTCATTCTGTGACAACAGTGCAACAACACTTTTGAACGAAATTTAGGAAAACTCAACTCAGTGCCAACTCCGTCGATCGTATGAACAGTTTAAAGCGACATTATGCCTGTGTAAAGGGAAATCAACGGGTCGTCCATCAGTGGATGAAGAAACCGTGGAACTCGTGCGGTCAAGTTTCGTGCGTAGCCCACAGAAGTCGACGCGCACAGCGAATAGAGAACTGGATATTCCACGATCGACCGTTTGGAAGATCTTACGCTAACGATTGAAGCAGAAGCCGTACCACTTGCAATTGCTACAAGCCCTGGCGCCCGATGACAAAGTGAGTCGCTTTGAGTTTTGTTCGCGATTTCAAAGTTTTATGGAAGAAGACGATGCGTTTTCTGATAAACTTGTCTTCAGTGATGAATCTACCAGAACTGCGGGCTCGCATAATCCCCAGTGCCTTTTCTCATAATGATGGAGACTCCCGTGTGGGATGAACTTGATTATAGAGTTGATGTTTGAAGAATCACTCAAGGGGTGCATATCGAGCACCTGTAATATGCCTCAAAAAACTTTGTGCATTGTTATATGTAATTGTAAAGTTTCGTGATCATATGTCAAATAATATACCTACAATGAAATCGTGAAACCGCTCCAATCATTTGTAGACACCCTGTACATTAGGCTGCAAAATAAAAGAAATATATAAGACACCTTCGAGTATTGAGGAGCCACACTATATGATCAAAAGTATCCGTACACGTGCCTATCTACAAATTCCTTGTAATGGTACAGGGTGTCCGAGAATTATTGGACACATTAAAAAATTATGTACAAAAAAACTATGAGCATTGTCTGTTTTTCGATGTCAGGTATTACTAACACGGTTTCTATAGTTTTGTTTTTGCAGAATTGTTATTCCCAGAATCCGATAGATGGCGCTAGGTATGGCCTGATGAGGAATGTTGAATCAGTAGTCATGTCATCCGTACAGCAGAAGGCGATGTGTGTGTGTGTGTGTGTGTGTGTGTGTGTGTGTGTGTGTTATGGCTTGCGGAATTAAAGTCTGTCATTAAAGTTAAAAGACGGCACCGTTTAGAGTACAGTTGTAATCGTCCGTCAACAAATTCAGTTAAGCGGTGGATGAAACGGTTTAAAGGAACTGGCAATGTGAAATATCGTGGAGGAGCCGGTAATCCTAGCGTCAGCGGTGAGACGGTTGACCAAGTTAATGAAAATTTCCGACGAAGCCCCAAGAAATCCGTTCGTAAAGCAAGCAGAGAACTGTGCATTCCGAAATCGACAGTTCACGATATCTTGCACAAGAAATTAAAGTTTCATGCTTATAAAATTCAAATAGTGCAAAAGTTGCATGTAAATGATTACACTCTGCGATACGATTTCGCTGTGGATATGCTAAATCGAGTGGAAAACGACAAAAACTTTCTCAGTACTGTAATTTTTAGTGATGAATCCACATTTCATGTATCAGGTATTGTGAATCGTCACAACTGTAGGATATGGGGCAGTGAACCGCCTCATGCTGCTATTGAACTGGAACGTGATTCTCCAAAAGTTGATGCATGGTGCGCCGTATCAAAAAGAGAAGTGATTGGCCTTTTCTTCTTCTGCGAGAAAAACATAAATAGTGAAATTTACTTGAATATACTAAATAATTTCGCTATATCCCAGATCAAAAGATATGACAACGTCGTTTTCCAACAAGACGGCGTGCCTCCGCATTGGTCAACGTGTGTACGTAAGTGCCTAAATGAGCATTTCCCCAACAGATGGATTGGGGGGGTCCCATTCCGTGGCCTCCTCGCTCTCCAGATCTAACTCCATTGGATTATTTCATGTGGGGTTATGTGAAGGATTGTGTCTATCACACGCCTTGTACTGATTTGAAGGAACTGAAGCAGCGTATCACAGCTGCTATTAATTCCACAGCTCCTCAGACGCTTGCCAATACATGGCATGAAATCGAGTATAGCTTGGACGTACTACGAGCAACCAAGGGATCTCACATCGAAATTTATTAACTTGCGTAGTTACATTGTAAGTTAGTACAGTCAGTTTCTTTCTATATGTTTAATGTTTTGTTCTGTATAATTTTGTAATGTGTCCAATAATTCTCGGATACCCTGTATAATTCTTACACAATTTTCTGCTATCACAGCCCCCACTCTATACTGGAACGGTTTTCCACTAGATTTTTATACGATTCTGAGCCTTCCATTCCGCCACGAGAGCATTAGTCAGGTCGGTCAGTGATGTTACACTGTTCGTTCTGGTTTACAATCGTCGTTCCAATTTATACCATCGGTGTTCTATGGGGTTGATATTGAGTCTACCTGTACCGACCAGTGAAGTTCCTCCACAGCCATCTCAACGAACCATTGCTTCAAGAGTTTCACTTTGCGGACGGGGGCATTGTACTTCTTGTAAAAGAAAGGGTATTCACTGAACAGTTGCCATAATGTTGGGAGTACAGAATTATCTAGAATGTCATTACAGGCCGCAGCGGAAAGATTAGAACCTTTCTCAAACCATGCAAAACAGCCCTAGAGTATAATGCTTCCCCCACCGAATTTCACAATTATCACAAGCCATTCAGGCAGGTAGCTTTCATCCGGCAACCCCCACACTCAGACTCGTCAGTCGGATTGCTAGTTGGTGAAGCGTGATTCATCATTCCAGAAAGTGCGTTTCCACTACTCCAGAGTCCATTGGCATCGAGCTATACACCCTTCTAACATCAGCAAGATCAGCGCCAACCGACGCTTGGCGTTGATCTTGCTAATGTTAGACACGCATGTGGCTGCCCTGCAAAGGTTTCTTTGGCAGGGCAGCCACATGCATGTCGACAAACCGTTATAGCGCAGGGGCATTTTTGTACTTGGTGTGAGTGTTGCAAAAATCGCGCAATCCGCTTTAGCATTCAGCTGTCCCACTCGCTGAATTTACGTGACCTACCAGGTCGCGTTTGCGCAGTTGTTGCTACTAGGCGTTTCCACTTCATAATAACGTCCCTTATAATTGATCATGGCTTGCGGAGCAGAGCAGAAATTTCTGGAACTGACTTATTGCTAAGTTGATATGCTATGAACGTGCCAAGTTGAAAGTCACTGAGCTCTGTCGTACTACCCATTCTACTGCTTATACCTTTCTATGATATTTGACAGGCCATAAACGTCTTTTTGTACCTGTATGGGACGTATTATACAGGGTGTATCATAAATGATAGTCAGAACTTTATGGGATGATAGAACACGGCACAAGGAACCATATCTGTAATACAAGGCGTGGTTGGAAGCCGCGTGGTTAGCCGGTATAGGGGGCTTGCCGGCGCGTTTTGCACACACCGTCATTCGCAAGTTGTACGGCCACCGAGATGCAGCGGTGTCTCACTGCTGAGAAGTCCGATATTCATTTCATGTACGGAGCCGCAAACGCAAAGCCGTCGAAGCTCAACGACTGTGCCCGATCGCTGAACCTTTCAGCGCTTGCACAGACAACTGTGTGAGATGGGGTCGTTCCTCGCCCACAGACAGGACGCAGGCTGTTCACGGACGGTGAGAATGCCGAATAGGATAGAGGTGATTCTAGAAGATGTGGAAAATCGGCCGAAAGGCAGCACTCGAGTGATGGCATGTATCCACGGAGTGAGTCATATGACGGTATGGCGTGTAATTCACGAGGGACATCTCCACCCTTACCATCTGCATGGTATCCAGGCCTTACAAGAACCAGATTTTCCTCACCGAGTGGCATTTGCACGCTGGTACCTGCAACAGTGCACAGTGCAGCCAGAGTTTGCAGCATCTGTACTGTTTACCGACGAAGAAACGTTCACCCGTGACGGCATGTGTGTGCCACCGTCAATCCGCATGCCACACGGGTGCGGTGCACCCAGCAGCGTTTCTTCGTTAATGTGTGGGAGGATGATCCACGACTACGTCATTGGCCCGTATGTCCTACCAGATTGCCTCAACGGAACAAGCTACCTTATTTTCCTGCAGCAGGTCCAGCCTTGGTTACTGGAGGTTGTGCCAATACATCCCCGTACGAAAATGTGGTTCCAGCACGAAGGAGCGCCAGCCCAGTACACCAGAGAAGTGCGGAATTACCTGAATACTCAATTTCCGAACCGATGGATTGTACGCGGTAGTTCCATCGCTTGGCTCACTCGATCACCCGATCTCTCCTGCCTGGACTACTTTTTTCTGGGGACATCTGAAAAGCTTCGTGTACGAGACGCCCGTTGACTCTCCTGAGGAACTTGTCGTTTGCATTAGCGCAGCTGCTGTCGAAGTACGTAACATGCCGGGAATCCTCCAAACTGTACGCCAATCGCTTCGTCGCCGCTGTGAGGCATGTCTTACGGTAGGTGGACTTTCCTTTGAACTATTATAAAATATACGTAAATCCATTTTTGTAGATGATCCGTTCATAAAGATTATTCCTTTGCCATGTTCTTCGTCCTTCAACCTATTTGCGCGTTAACATTGCACATTCGACCACGCCTTGTATTACAAATATTGTTCCTTGTGCCCTGTTCTATCACACCTTAAAGTTGTGACCATCATTTCTTATACACCCTGTTTATGGACAAATCCTCTACACAAAAATGGCTTCAGGATGCTTTTGATCATATAGTTTATTTCGAAATCAAAATAGAATGTGAAACTGGACAATAAATATGCAACTGGGTATCTAGAGTCATCAGTGGACTTAACTGAACAACCACAGCAATCTCAGTGGAATAAATCGCGTACTAGTGACACACGGGGACTTAACTGAATTTTTAGCGCCATCTGTGTACCTAACCAGACAACCACAATCCTTTGTGGAGTTAAACTGACCATCAGAGCGACGTGTGGACTTTCCCAGACAAAGAGAGTTCTTGTAAACTTCAACTTTAAAAAAATCAGCAGGCACTCAATTTATTATTAACCATATTGGCGTTTTGAAGTAATTGACAGTAATAAAGTCAGAAACTTTTGAACAGGCCACGGCATGATGAATTCTGTATCACAAACACTGGACTTAAATGACGTCGGTATGTCCACAACGACACTTACATGATTTAACAAATTGAAGGGCATGATTTTCGTTAAACTGGGTTAAAACTAAATTACAAAGGCAAGTTTTACATTTCCATGACATCAAAATATTTTTTTTGCCTGACATCAGATACAGATGCCTGTTAGCAACGCATATACACTACGACGATAAAATTATATGAACTTACTTGTACTAAAATCGATACTGATTTTTGTACTCTCTCCTCTGAACAATTCACAAGTCCGACGTTTTGAACAATTTGAAATGTCAACTGTTTCCGGAATTCCAGAATTTTCAGAATCTCCAGAATCGGAATCTAAACGGTAAAGATAAATTAAAATAATTTCATAATTTCTCTTAGTATTTAAAAAATGCGATAACGATTTTCGGAGTAAGGAAAGTAATACACTGAAGCAGCAAATTATTAGGAAGATGCAATAGCATTCAGACACGTGCCATTCTCACTTACGTACACAAGTATTACGTTGAGGTCGCTTTGGAATACACTGGCGGAAAGTGAAAAAAGAACACCAAGAAGGAGACGTCTGATACCAACGAAATTTATACAGCATAATAACGGAATACAGAGGATAACGTGATGAAAACATTATGGCAAAATACAGCTGTATTTGCTGGTAAACTGAAAAATAACATTTCCATGTAACATGGTTAGTACGAGGTTGAACCGCCATAAACTACTTCACACTGTGCAATTCTGGCATGGAGTCTGTCGTACAGATGTTGGATGTAAGTTTGGGGTATTTAGTTCCAAGCATCCTCAATCTGGACGCGTAAATCGGGGATGGTCGTGGCTGGCCGTGGAGACCGGATAAGTCGTTGTCCCATAAAGTCCCACACGTGCTCAATGGGGGACAAATCCGGTGAACGAGCAGGCCATGGAAGTTGTCTCACACCCTGGAGTGCATGTTGCGTTGCGCGTGCCGTGTGAGCGTGCGTTATCTTGCTGGAAAAGACCACGATGGACCGACCTTACAAATGGTTCAACAACGAGCTGAATGATGTAGTTGATGTAGGAGGTGCTGTTTAACGTACCCGGTACAGACACTAGTTGTGTACGGGAGTGATAGCTGATCGCTTCCCACACCAGGAGACCAGGTGTAGGCCCTGTGTGTCGCTGGCGGATGCAAGAAGGGTGGAGACGCTTCCCTGTGCGTCTGCGAACACACATACGGCCATCGGAGGCTCCCAAGCAGAATCTGCTTTCATCGCTCAACACGACAGATCGCCATTGCGTTCTCCAGTGCAGACGTTGGCGACACCACTGCAGCCGTTCCTGACGGTGGGCTGGAGTCAGAGGTACACATGCCAGAGGCACACGTGCACGTAGTCCTGCATCCAGTAGACGGTTGCGGATTGTTCGCACAGTCACCTCAGGTGCAATGGCAGCTCGGATTTGCGTTGCAGTGGATGTTCTGCTTGACAACGCCGCTCTTCTTATGCGTCGATTGGTCCGCTCATCAGTCCGTCTGTGACTCCCGATTCCACGTCTTCTCGTGTGGGAATGTTCCTCGGACCATCTACGCCACCATCGTACCACCACCGATACTTCCCGTCCAATTCGCTCCACAATACGACGTTACGACCACCCGGCCTCGCGGAGTCCGATAACTGCTGAAATCGTACACGTCTTCCATGTCCAGGCATTGCAGCTTCTTCAGGGTCTTTGCACGTGTGCGTACGCCGACGATTGATTATTTACATTCACTTCGCCGTACTCCTTAAATACCACCGACAATAATTTGCATATTATGCCGTTCTGTGGCGTAAGCGCTCACCGGTTGGTCCCGACATGAACATCACACCTACGTAAACTCGACCCCATTAACATATGTAAATTTCATGATCGTCCGCCAATTCCTTCTTGGTGTTCTTTTTTCACTTTCCGCCAGTGTATATGATAGTAAGAAGTCAGAAAGTGTTGAACAGGCAAAGGCATGATGAATTCTGTATCACGAACACTGACATCGATATGTCCACGACGATACTTACAGGACCAAACATATTAAGTATACAAACATGACCAACATGTAAGTATCTTATTGCGAAAAATTCAGACATGTACGAAACGTAGATAAAGGCAATACGGGTAAGATCCGAGACTACGTTGTTAGACGTAAGCATCACAGAAACGGAAAACTTTCTTTACTAAGCAAGGAAAACCTTCATCAAGGACGGAAAACTTTCTTTACTATGCAAAGACAACTACATCAAACGATTTTTGACGTATATTTACGTCTAATGCCTCATTGAGCGGGGTGTCATGTTAGCAGTGGAAGCGTTACCAAATGCTGTAATGCAGGTTCGCGCTCAGAACGCCGCAACCGTTCGATTGATTCACATCGGATCAAATGCGATTAACAGCTAAAGGACTTCGGAACCTAAAAATGCTTTATTTGTTGAAATCCGTTAATTAGATTAAGATCTACGACTTTGAAAATTTGAACATCAATTTTCACGTTGTGTCAGTATTAAAAGGTGAATATCTCGAAAACTCTTTATCGTACGATAAAAACTAAAACATCTGCGGATAGAGCTTTCAAAACTGTGTAAGAAGAGACTACGTTTATTTCTCAATTTTTTTAAATTTTCAGAAAAAAAAATGCTCAGAAAAACTGTTGCGGAACTAGTAAGAAACCACAGAAAACGTAAAGCAGAGGAAGAGCGAATGCCAGAGAGTTCGAAAAAAATTGCTTTGATCCCATCTGAAAAGAAGAAATTGTGCAGACAGCCGAAGATTGAGCCCGCGCAAGAGGAAGCGGAGCGTACTCAACCATCCACCTCCACTGCTACGGATCCCCGAACTGTCTGCAAGCGGAGCAAAATAAAAGGAAAACAACTACTCAACACGACAAAAGAAGACTTTTCGTGTCAGCGAAAAGATAGTGGAGAACTCAGTAAGTGTTGCATGTGCAGGTATGCATGGTGAGTCAACTACTCAGTTTCGAAAATAATTCTTTATTAACGATTTTGGATATCAATGAAGGAAGAAATTTCAATAAGTAGGAACTGTATTACTCAAAATAGTATAACTATACTAGAAGATGCATTATCCAAATTCCTAACTAATTATCTACCGGAGTCGGACTTTATAATAACTTCCACTCTAGATTTTATCACGAAAATCAAGCAGCTCACTGTTCAGCAACGCGACACTGTCGGCAGTTTCGACGAAGTTTCTCTTTACCCATGGATCCCCGTACCAGAAGCTATCAAAACATTGAAAGAGGCTATATCTAATTCATCAGTTTATTCTCAGGAGTCTTGCCTCAGCATTTTCAAATTAATGGACTTGGTCTCAAATTCCAGCTACTTCAGTTTCCGAGGGCAAATTTATAAACAAGTAAATGGCGCTCCGATGGAATCTTCGATTTCAGCCGTCCTTGCGGGAGCAATACTTCGCCCCATTGAGCAACATATATTCATCAACATCACCCCAAGGCCGACCACCTGGCTACGATATGCAGACGACGTATTTTTCATATGACCACACGGAAAGAATACTCTCCTGTTTTTCCTCGATAAAATAAATTATATACACCCTACAATGAATTTCACCATGAAGCTTGAATACAATGGTACCTTACCTTATCTCGACGTCTCAGTGAGCAAATCGCATGACAACCGCCTTCATACGGAAGTCTATTATAAACCCACCGCCGTTCCCAACCTGATGCTCCGCAATTCATTCTGCCCTGATGATTACAAGACCGTCTTCTTCCGTTCTCGAATTAGAAGAGCCTTCGCTGTCTCATCCGATGTCCGTTCTAGACAATCTGCACTAAAAAAACATCGTCGAATTGGCCACTGAGGCAGGATTTACGTCGAACCAGATGCATGACTTTATCGAGAAAGCCAGAATGAGCCGTGCTAATATTTCTATGCCGCAACTTTGCTCCCTGTGCTCTATTCCCTACATACCAAATGTTTCCTATCAACTCAAAAACGCGCTCAGGAGGATGAACTTCGGTGTCGGCATAAGGATTCCGGCATCTTTATATACGATGCTTAAGAGAAATATTGACAAGCCCCCTCTTCTTAATGAGGCAGGTGTTTATGCCATACCACTAAAATATCCGGACGGCTCCAGGCGATACTACATCGGAATGATCAAACTTTCATTTGAAATTAGAATCAGCGAACATAAAAGGGATACAAGAGACGGAAAAATAATCACTGCCCTATCAAGAGAAGTCAAGTTTAAGCCCGCCGATTTTATATGGAGTTATGTAAAGAAATTAGCTTCATACTCCACACCCAAATTTACTGCCATTCGCGAAATCTTGGAAATCTTGACTAGCTGCAAGGCTTGCAATGATAGCGTCTCTCTGGAGTTGCCACTTACTGTATTTAGAATCAATTCTTCAAATAATGCTGCGATTTCTACCATAGTATCGCGTGCCCAGCCAAGGTAACCTCGTTTCTTCGAAATATCATGTTTTCTCCTATTCATTTATTGTCTAGTCAAGTCATCGCGTTCAAATTGTTGAAACGTTCTATTATCCAGTTTGCAGTTAGCGGTCTACCTTCCTTGAGAAAGCCATCTGGTTGATGTGCGAAAGCTTGGAAAGTTTTATTTGAATTCTACGCCAAGTAATTTTGGATTTTTAGTATAGTTATACTATTTTGAAGGAAGAAATATTCTTCATAATACATGGAAAATCGACAGAATATTCAAAGCAAACAGAATTTGCTTTGAATGTTCTGATTTCGGATAAGTTTGCGATCGTTTATGGTTTCAAGACGATTTAAAATGTATTCAAGATAGTTTGTTAGAAACATTCAAGCAGAGTTTCAAAATGAAGATGTGGCAAATTTCAAAGTGTGTTGTGTGTAGAACTTGTCCAGAATAATTGAGAAATAAGAAAGTGCCAAAACTTTCAAATCAAATGGATTCGTGTATCCACCATATCCACATCATTTACCTCCATTGGATTCTATTACTGAGCGTCTGATATCACCGAGATTACCTTTCATGCAAATTCGCCGTTTAAGGCATCAGCAAGGTAGTTATGCTATAATTGGTCAAGTAGTGTACGTGTATGTTGATGTTAATAATGCTGTTCAAACACTTCCACGCCGACTAGGCAACGATTATGCTTTTAATGTTAGTATTAAGAAGCATATAATTCACAATAGAAGTTACTTAAGTGGATTCGTAAAGAAAAGTGTTGTAAAAGCGGGGCTACACTATTTAATCGACACACCGTTGTATAAGCCCTTTTTCTTCTCTAACCCAAAAGCAATTCTACGTAAACTCCTGCGGTTGGGTGTACATACAACCCCATTTTTTTGTTTGAAAGTTTAAGGAGACCATCATGAGTAACTCAATAGGCTATAAGCAGTCATTCGTTCCTGATTTAGGGCCACTGGTTGCAAGTAATGGAGAGAGCTAATCCTGTAAGACAAAGACAACATCCATGTTTCGCTGGGATTCGAGCCTGGACCCGTCTCGGACGAATGGCCAAACCACTGCGCCACCGGGGCTGCTATCGAGGGTGGACAATGGATGGTGCACAAACAACAAAAACAAGCATTTTGCAGCTGTATACCCGTTTGGGACGTATATTGGTAAGTCCTCTACTCAAAAACGGTTTCCAGATACTTTTGGTCATGCAGGTTATTTCGAAATCAAAATAGAGTGTGAAACTGAACATCAATGCGGCAACTGGGTATTTAGAGTCATCGATGGACTTAAGAAGACAACCAAGGCAAACAAGTGGAGTATTTTTATTTTTAGGTTGAAGATTTGACGACCACCGTGAGCAATTCAATGGCTTCTAAGCAGTCGCCCGTCCAAAACTTACGGTCTCTGGTTCCTGGAAAGGAAGAGAGCCAGTGCTGTGAGACAAGCGCAACATCCGTGCCTCACCGGGATTCGAACCTGGACTCTTCCCTTACGAATGGTCAGCAACTTGTGCCACGGCGGCGGAATCAGTGGAGTAAATGGGTCATTCGTGACAAACGTCGACTTAATTAAATTTCTAGCGCCATCTGTGAACATAACCAGACAACTACAATCATTTATGGAGTTAAACTGACAAACAGAGCAGTCTGCGAACTTTCCCAGGCGAAGAATGTTGTTTGTGAACTTCAGTTTTAAAAATGTGGGAACTCAACTTCATGTGGGCAAAGCGACTGCTTATAGCTCATCCAGTTGCTCACGGTGGTCGTTAAACCGCCAAATAAACAAAAAATTAGTGGTTAAGTGCAAAATACAAAAACTATTGATCGTCAAAGGCGGAGATGATACGCGAAGTGTGGGAAAAGCAGAAGTACAGTGCATTACATTGGCTCAGCCCACTATATATACTGTATATAGGGAATGGCTGGTGTTAGAACGTAAATGGAAACTTTGTTGCAGAGTAAAAAGGTTTGTGAACAAAGAGTGAATTTTAGGGTCTATACTATACGACTGAAAAGAATCCAGAGATACACCGCCACTCTCCAGAGATACACCGCCACTCTCCAGAGATACACCGCCACTCCTCCAGTGACAGGGTGGTCTGAGGAAATGGCTTTTGACCATTCGTCCGGGATAGGATCGGGTTCGAGTCCCGGATGTGGCATGGATAGTGTGACTGTGTGGTGGTATTAGCTCTGTCCCTTAACTGGAACCAGTGGCCCTAAATTTGGGCCACCGGTTCCCGTTAAGAGAAAAATCCTTAAAATAGCTCTTAAAGGTGTTCATAGTGGTTTTTAAACGCCGAAGCAAAGACGAAGAATACCCCAGGATATAGCGTTCGTAAAAGTGAAACCGGCGTGCTGAAACACCCTAGCAAAAAACACAAATGTTGGAAAACTGCTGGCCACCAGCTGGCAGTGATGGGTCACTGCTGGCTAAAATCTGCCGCTAACGGCCCGGTAGCGGTTTGTTGGTGGCAGCGCCATCAGTTGGCAGCCATTGATGGCCCTGCAGCATCGCCGTGAATTGCGGGCCTCCAAGCAAGTACCACTAGTGGCCCGTAGCTGGCAACCGATACAACCCCAACACTAGGTGGAAGCAACAGAACTGCGCATGCGCAGAAGCAACACGTGCTGTGTCTCTCGTGGTACCAATTAGTTGAAGACGGCGCTATCGCCACTGTGTTATTTTAGTGGATGTTAAGAAAAAAGAAGACATATGTAGAGAGGCGAATTTATTTTCTATAATGAAATGCCACGTCGACGAAGATATCAGATTAAGCCATGAAATACACCCACTCCATTCCCCATAAATAACAATAAATACTTTCTATGTAATCTTTCGTTTTAACATACACTAAACCGCTTGAAACAAAAGTCCTGGAAAAACATTAAAAAAACGTTATGTTGGAAAAAAAAAAAGGAGAATTATACGCGTACAAAATTCATCAGTTATTTGAAAAATAAATAAACAACGCTATGTGGATATAATGTACTCATCCATGGGTTGAATACATAAGACTGGAGGAATTCACTTCTAAAAATAACGAGAAGTAAAATGAATTATCTTTCCTCTTTAAAACAAATGTAGCCTCGGACAGCGGAAAGGAAACATACAACATTAAAAATGTAACAGAATGTGACATGAACGGGTAAATATATGAATTCAGCAATCGCCTTTCAAGACAACAAGGAGAGCGCGAAACTTTGGAAAGCGCCTTTAAGTTGGTACATTCGTTGAAGATGAGTGAAGTTCCCTTATGGTAAAAAAAAATAATCGTTACGTTAAAAAAATAAATTTATGATTATATAAACCTGACATTTATAAAAAATACCTCGCAATATTGTAAAATAAAAAAAATAACCATTCGTTACACATTCCGCAGGAAGAGACTCAACTTTAAGCAGACGCTTGTGCTTGGCAACCCACATTGCCCACATAGAATGGTCACTAATCTGAAACAGTTTGAAGAAAAGATTAAACCAGTGCCTCACCCAGTAATTGGTGAGTGCAAAGATAAAGTGGAGCAATATAAAGCTATTGCACTCTTTAACCTAGCCATTAGAAAAATTATGGAAGAGTGTCAAACAGCTGCTAAAGAAAAAAAAATCCATACCATTTACCTAAGGGAACTATGGATATCATTAAAAAAAACAACCGAAATAAATGGCAAAAGAACAAGAAATAAAACCTTCTATGACCTATATTGCTCTTTTAATAGGCAAATTAAAAGAGAAATCAGGAAATTTGAAAACGGTAGCTGGGGTGAAATATTAGAGGAAACTCATACTAACTACTCTGAGAACTCGGATAAAAAAACAAAAAGACGCTCTGGAACCTCTTACATCGAAATTGCAAAACAAAAATGTCAAATTAACACAGCCGCTATTAAAAGAGGACGGGACTATGGCTAGAATTGACGCGGAGAAAGCAGAGATTTTTGCAAACTCGCTAGAAAAACAGCTTAAAATGAATGATATCCCTGACAGTGAAGAAACCCACAAAATGCACAAGGCTAAGGATATTTACTTTAAATACGCTGAGGATACTGAAAATTCCAGAGTGATTACACAAAGTACACACCTCTATGAGGAATTTACTAGTATTAAAAAAAATGTGGTGACAACCCCAACCAAGTACAATCAGAAAGTTGATAAAAACGGAATAATTAAGAAACCTAAAAAGCAAAAGCCAAAGTCGACTAAGGTTGCGACGTCTCTTAGGTTCGCCAACCCTGCTGAGTCAGCAGAAGTCGGACAGCACCTGCCTAACAAAAATAAAAAGAACGGCCCTTTTAAGGGCCGAAAGAAATTTGTATCACCAGACTTTGAAATTCCACTTCCTACTAGCTACAGAGAAGTTGGGTTTCATATAAGCAAACTTAGAAATAAAAAGGCACCTGGTAAAGATGGAATTAATAACAAAATTATTAAAAAACTACCGTCTGAGTATGTACAAACCCTTACTAAAATATACAATAAAGCAATAGAGCTAAAATACTTCCCTGATGAATGGAAGTCTTCAGAGGTAATCTTACTTCCAAGCCTGGCAGAAACGTAGCTATACCAGAAAATCACAGACCTATCTCGTTGCTCCCAACTATGGGAAAAATGTTTGAAAAATAATTCTTATAAGAATGCAACAATTCTGTAAAGAATACCCAATCATACCATTTATTCAAGGAGGTTTTCGTGATAAACACTGCACAGTATCCCAGCTCTCTGGAGTAATAGAAAGACGTTCTGAAGGGATAACAAAAAAAAAAAAAAAAAAAAAAGAGCACACAGCTGCTATCTTTTTGGATGTAGCTAAAGCCTTTGATAAATGCCCATATGATGCAATTATTTACAAACTTATAGCACATGACTTTTTCCCTTGGATTATTAATATGATTAAGTCATATCTTGACAACAGAACTTTCTGTGTTAAAATCAATGGGAAAAATCCACACACACACAAAAAAAATTGAAGCTGGTGTTCCACAAGGCTTGTACTCTATATTTACACCAGACATTCCCAACTTAAATAACATAAATCTGACTACAGCGTTATACGCTGACGACACTGCACTTGCCTATACGTCAAAAGAATAAAAATCAGGCAGCTTTTATGCTGCAGCACTATGCGAGAAAACTGAAAAATAAAAATTAACACTGATAAAACTCAGGCAATTATGTTCTCTCATAGAACCTTAAACTTTAATCCAGACTTTGAAATTAAACTGCATGGGGAAAAAATACCATTTGCGAAAGATGTTAAATACCTAGGTCAAATTGTGGATCACAACCTAAATTGGAGTTATGGCCAAACACCTCCAAAATGACTCTACAACTTAAATCTTGGCCCTCAGTCTCCGGCAGCTGGAATGTACCTGGCCAAGGCAGCGGCCAGTGCGACATGAAGGCAGAGGGTGCTAAAAATCCCCGGAGGACCGGACTAGGCTGCCATTTGATGCTGACCTTGGCTACCTACAACGGACGCTCCCTATCTTCTGATTCAAGGCTTCTTGAATTGGAAGAGGAACTACAAAGGATCAAGTGGGACATCGTCGGGCTGAGTGAGGTAAGGAGAAAAGGAGAAGATCTCATTGAACTGAAAAGTGGACATCTCTTCTATTATCGTGGGACAGATACTGGCAGAACTAGTGGTGTTGGATTTATAATAAACAAGAAACTGAAGGATAAAGTGGTAGAAGTTGAAAGTTCCTCTGACAGAGCTGCACGACTCGTTATCCAACTATCGAGAAGATACCAGGCTCAGATTATTCAAACTTATGCACCCACCACAAGTCATCCTGAAGAAGAAATTGAAGAATTTTATGAGGAAATTCGTCATCTAAATAATAAAGGTAAGCAGCACTTGAAGATAATTATGGGAGATTTCAATGCAAAAATAGGGCACCGGCAACAGAATGAAACTTCAGTAGGTAAATTCGGTCACGGCAACAGAAACCAGCGTGGAAATACTCTCGTTGAGTTTGCAGAGGCAGAAGGATTTTTCATCTTGAATTCCTTTTTCAAGAAAAAGCCACACAGGAAATGGACATGGAGACATCCAATTGGGACGACAAGTGAAATTGATTTTATTATGTGTAACAAAAAATTCGTCATAGAAGACTGCAGTGTGCTAAACAAGTTCAACACAGGTAGTGACCATAGATTGGTGAGATGTAAGATACACCTCAACACTAAACTGGAACGTGGCAAGCTCATAAGACAAACAAAGTGTATTGACATAACCAACCTTAAAAAACACCATAATACTTTCAAGTTGGAACTGAAGAACAGATTCTCTGCTTTAGAAGGCCTAACATCGGAAGAAGTGGATATTTCTGAAGTTAACAGAAAAGTAACCAAAGCTCTTATGGAAACAGCAACAAAATTAGCTGGGTCTAAGAACAAGTTGCATGTAAACAAATTATCAGGAAAAACCAAAATGTTGATGCAAAAAAGAAGAGAGATGAGGACAACTAAAGAAGATGTGACTTCCAAAGTGGAATATATAGAGCTATGCAAGACAGCACGAAAAAGTATCACTGAAGACGTAAGGAAATTCAACTGTGAGCTAGTGAGGAAAGCAATTGAAAACAACCAAAGCCTAAAGATAGCAAAGGGACATCTCAGTAAGGGAAGAAAACAGATTATGGCTCTGAGAAAAGAAGATGGTTCTATAACAAGAAATAGAGGCAGAAATTTTGACAAGAGTGAAAGATTTCTACTCCAAACTATATGAAAGGGATGATACATGTACTCCAGACATCATGAAAGGTACCAGAGTTCTTCCAGTCCTCCCAGCAGAAGTTGCTCATGCAATCAAGAACATGAAGCGGGGGAAAGCTCCAGGAGAAGATGGAATTACTATAGACATCATACAAGAAGCAAGTGGAGAAATTGAAACCGTACTCGCCCAAATTTTCACTCGATGCCTTAATGAAGGGAAGATTCCTGAGGATTGGAACAATGCTACAATGATCCTGCTACATAAAAAAGGTGACATTGAGGATCTCAGGAACTACAGACCTATCAGCCTCCTATCAGTGGCTTATAAAATCTTCACTAAAGTTCTTTCACACCGCTTGAAGGTAACACTGGACATGGCTCAACCGAGAGAACAAGCTGGATTCAGGAGTGGCTACAGCACAATAGATCATATCCACGTACTGAGAGAACTAATTGAAAGAGCGAGGGAATATGAACTTCCATTGTGCATGGCTTTTATCGATTATGAAAAAGCCTTTGATTCGGTGAAACCATCAGCAGTTACCACGGCTCTGAAATCCTGCGGTATTGAAGATGCATACATTAATATTATTAATAACATCTATGAAAATGCAAGTGCAAAGATTCGGCTGTTTGAAAATACAACACACATAAAAATTGGAAAGGGAGTTAGACAAGGTGACACCATATCTCCGAAGCTCTTTAATGCCACATTGGAAAATGTCTTTCAAGCACTGAACTGGGAAAACAAAGGGATAAAGATTAATGGAGATTATCTAACCCACCTTCGTTTTGCTGATGACGTAGTCATTTTTGCAACTACCCCATCAGAGCTGCAGAGTATGATCCAGGAACTTGCTGACAAGAGTAAAGAAGTGGGATTAAAAATGAACTTTCAGAAGACAAAAGTGATGTTCAATGCTTTTACAAGAAATGAAGATTTATCGATTGATGGAGAAAAACTGGAGATAACAGATACGTATGTTTATCTTGGACAGCAGATATCAAGTGAGGGTCACATTGATGAAGAAATTAATCGGCGTACAAAACTTGCCTGGAGAGCTTTTGGAAGAAACAGCATAATTTTCAAGAGCAATATGCCATTATGTCTTAAAAGAAAAGTGTTTGATCAATGCATCCTTCCAGTGCTTACGTATGGTGCAGAGACGTGGACCTTAACTAAAAGAGACATACAAAGGCTGCAGACAACTCAAAGAAGCATGGAGAGGTGCATGCTTGGTATAACCAGGAGAGATAAGAAGAGGAACTCGTGGATCCGAAAAATGACAAGAGTGGAAGACATCATGATCAGAGTTAAATCCCTGAAATGGCAATGGGCTGGACATACTGCCAGAAGGACAGACCATAGATGGACAGCCGAAATTTTAGATTGGATTCCAAGGGACAGGAAAAGACCCAGAAAAAGACCACATGGGAGATGGGTGGATGAAATTCGTAAATATGCGGGAGTGACATGGAGGAGACTGGCACAAGACAGACCGTTGTGGAGGAAACTTGGGGAGACCTTCGTCCAGCAGTGGATTGATAATGGTTGACAATGATGATGATGATGATGATATCAAAGAAACCCTGTCTAAGGCATTAAAACTCAGAGGGTGTCTCCAACCCCTAATAAAAAAATGAAAAGCTAAGCAAAAAAATAAAAAATAAAAATAAAGCATTGTTTTGGAAAACCTGCTTCAGCTCGGTAATTATTTGCGGATGTGCAATTTGGGGTAACTGTAATAAGCAAAAAAAAATCACATCACGTCATTTCAAAATGGAACCCTTCGGATGATGGCAGGGCTTGATGGAACCACCTCAAACAATGCTATCAGAAGTATGGTGAGTATCAACTCAATTCATTGCACTATGTATGAACTTGCAAGAAGATACTATGAAAAAGCGAAGGACCATCCCAACCCACTTGTCAAGGAAGCACTTAACCATACTGTTAGTGAATCGGACAGATTTAAAAGTCCGAAATCAATTCTTGACAAAATTCCAGAAAAAACCCCAATAAACGGTTACCCTTGTAGAAAAATAAATAATTGGGATTCATCTTTTTGATCTGCATAATATCTTTTCTTAAAGGACGCCGGGATTTAAAAAAATGATTGGCCCTAGCCAATGAAGAAGAAATGTTCATAAATGAGATTTCTTGGCCGTTTATTTTTGTAGAACAGCAACTCTGTATTTTACTCCTCCATGGTTTGTCTGTTACTATTTAGTGCGAAGATATTTGGTGTGAAGAATAAAGCATTTTCTGTTTTGATGTTCGCATTTAAATTTGGTGTTAGCATTCAAATTTGGTGTGAAGAATACTGCATTTCCTGTTTTGGTGTTCGCGTTCAAAATTGGTGTTCGCGTACAAATTTAGTGTGAAGAATGCTGGAGTCTGACAGAAAGCTTAGCAACATTCAAAGAAAAAACTTAGTCTGCTAATATTTAATGTGAAGAAATTTGGTGTGAAGAATACTGCATTTTCTGTTTTGATGTTGTTCTCAAATTTGGTGTGAAGAATACTGCTCTCTAATTATGATTGAAAACAACTTTATATTTGATTTGTTGTGGGTGACGGGCGTATGACCAAATGCCTAGCAATCAAACTAACCTAAACAAAGTCGACCAGTATCCCAATGACTGAAAGCTATGCAATAATAAATAAATAAATAAATACAGCAAATAAAGAAATTTTTTATTTTCTTTTAGAACTAAAGTCGACATTTACTTGAATGAATGGAAGTTGACTGGTGTGTGCTCACTGAATGTTCTGTTTTTGTTTGCTTTTCTTGTGTGTACTTCTTTTCTTTTTTCTTAGGTTCCCCTTCTCCGTGGTCTTCTCTGCGTTTGTGGCGGCGAGACATTGGCGCTATTTACAGGTTTCTTGGATCGGACGACTGCTGTGGATGCTCAGGTAAGTAGGTAAGTCAGCTTATAACTTCAACATTCGACGGGAAACCGTTTACTCCTAAAACTCGAATTTTTACGCACTTTTCTTTGTATCACTTTCCAATCAGGGCACACTGCTCTCGCATCTAAAAAAATTTCTATCACTTCAACTGCAAATAAACGCAGCGCGCTGTTGGTTCAGGTCTCTAAACCTAGTTTAGGGTATATCGTCGTCACCGTTGTCGGAAAATCAGCGACGTTGGTAGATCGCCCGCTTTCCAAGAAAACTGGTCTTGGTTCGTTTCCACCCAGATCCAAACGGGCGTTTTTCAGGACCTGTTGAGAAAATTCACCTAACGCTGTGCTAAAATGCAGAAGTTTCGTAAGGCGAAAAAGAAAGTAATTGTAGCTTTGGGAAACTGCGGTTATCATTTTTTTATGGCTAGTACTGGGAAATTGGCGTACAAGATTCGGCAAGCCATCAGTTACATCACGTGATTACCGGCTGCCACTGCCGGGAAACTAGCGGGCAACATTAGGCTTGCCATCATTTACGGCACGTGCTTGCAGGGCCGCTGAAGGGCCACTTGTGGCAGCTACTGCCTGTGATGGATAACTAATGTCCCTGTTCTGACATATGGCAACTGATTGGGATGCCACTGTTGGCCCGCTGCTCGCCCGAACTGTTGGTCCATGTGGTGGCCGCGCGGGCATTTTATTGACGGTTGGGCGGGGGCAACATAGTGCTGGATCACCACTGACAGTGCCGGCAGCCAGCAGTAGCCCAGCGTTGGCCCAGATTGCAAAATAGACCGACTGTCTCATAGACTGTCGATCGACGCTTGTCCAAAACTAGGGACAGACGACTGAGGAAGGGTTTAACGTGTGCCTTTCATGTTAGCCGTTTAACCAAAAAAAAAAAAGAAAAATCAACAACTAGATATTCTCCTCATATCTCTTCTTTTGCTATCTAATTCATCCAGCATATCAATACAGTTTCTTCTTATAATTAGTATAAAACAATTTGCCACTGATCAACTCTGCAGAGAACTTCTACACGTAATTAGCGATATGAAAACGATGGATTTAAGCTGACTTCGAATTCAACAGCTGAATATTGATTTTCGAAGAGATTGTGAAACTAAGTGATTATTTCCTTTACGAGCAAAGTGAAGTTCTGTGGTCAGAGTTAAAACACAACCATGGGCTTTGGGCCAATGTAACTGCAACTGTTAAACTCTTAAAACCTATTTAGTTATAGACAAGAAAAATATTTAAAAAATGTAGATTTGAAACACAGGTTATTTACCATAAGTGACGTGGAAGCCATATCTTTATGGCTGGATTTCTTATTTGAGTTAGCAAATGTTCACATGCGTAGCCGAGATTGTATGTAAAGATAGACCGATTTCAGAAAAAGAGCTTGAAATTTCACTTACTAGTAAACAGAAAAACAGCTTGAAGTTTCACTTAATAATGAGCAGAAAAAGTGCTTGAAGTTTCACTTAATAATAACCAAAAAAAGAGCTTGAAATTTCCCTTAATAGTAAGCAGAAAAAGAGCTTGAAATTTCACTTAATAGTCTGCAGAAAAAGAGCTTGAAGTTTCACTTAATAGTGAGCAGAAAAAGAGCTTGAAGTTTCACTTAATAGTGAGCAGAAAAAGAGCTTGAAGTTTCACTTAATAGTAAGCAGAAAAAGATCTTGAAGTTTCACTTAATAGTAAGCAGGTCACTCCTCACTGTGTTATAATCCCTTCCTCGTTAAGACACAGCTTGGTTGATTAGCGAATTACCATAACAGGGAAGATCATATGAGCAAGAAAGGTTTTCAGTAGCAAGAGTAACCCCTCGGTAGTTACATCAATTGCTCTGTCGGTGCATAGCTCAGTGATTTGTACATGTATTTGATTATTTACTCTTTGTTACAATTTAATCGAACATAATATTGGTATCCAAAATTAGCGTAACAAATGCAAATTCGAGAATGCACAAGTGTTCTGAGTGGGTGCGGCATTTGAAGTTTGAGTTGGACTGTTAGTTGAAGAAAGGTTCCACAGCATATCTTAAAATTATCTTGGCTGTAGAGAGTTACAGATTGAGAGACGGACTGACAAAATGGTGCTGTAAACACTTACTTTTTTTTTACAAAGGACATGCTAAAAATGACAAAACCAAACGTAAAATTTTACGCAGAAGGAGAGGAAGAAGCTTTTCAATCTAGAGAACACAACTTACCACATTTCTGGAATGCTACGGGATCGGCTAAGACGGCTGAGGCCAGGAAAACTGCCACTGCCAACTTCAGGATCATCTGGTGATGCATCTTCACTTTCTTCAGATCAAATGAGCTTCCGACTTGTCGTGGATTCTGCTTGAGCGTCACTTATATTCCTAGACGTCCAAGGTTTTGTTTGAACAGCACCAGCTGCAGTGTTACAAATTCGTGTTGTAAAGATACGAAAACCCGCTTTGTGTTTGATCACCGCACCAAGGATCTCATGCAGGGTGATTTGGTAAGAGATAATTTACCACGCGGAGAGAGTTATGTTTGAAAAGCAACGTGCTCTCCCCCGATCTGCAAATTAAATATAAATCAGGGCAGAGGAATCATAGATATGATCTATTCAATCTTAACCAGCGAAATCACACAAATGCTCTACTGCGTACTTACTCATTCCTCCGTGAGAAGGATTTTTGCTCCTTCACATATACACTGGGGGATTAAAATCACATTTCAAGCATAAAAGTGGATGTAGTAATATAGGTGCTTAATAGATTTTAACGAAATTCAGGTGAGATGTACGCGAGACCGTCAAAAAGTTTACGTACTAAAATGAAACGCGTAGGAATAAATGATCATGAATAGAGGCGTGACTAGGCTGGGACAGGCAGGGGTGGCTGCCTCTGACGAAGCTCAAGAGAGGGCGCAAGAATTACTATTTACAGTTTGTTTTAAATTGGAATTGAAACTTTTGCACCAGTTTCTGCTACAATTCTATCGAGCCATGCTATGTCATTTGTCCATTTACAGAATTTTGCCTCATAATATGCTTCACCAATTTCGGTAGTTTTGTCAAATTGAAATTCGCATCTGTTACTAAAAATGTTCAGGAGATGCCAGTTGTTCATATTTAGAACAAGAAAGATGGCACCCAAGTTTCGGTTGTAAAACTCACGTGTTTCGATTCCTTTCCGACAAGTAAAAAAAACATTTAAAGTTATTCATAATCGATGGAACCAATTGCAAAAAATACAAAAAAAAAAACAAGTTAGTAAAATCATGCAATGCATTGATTATGATACGCTTTCCAACATACTAGAAATAATTACTCAAGGTATGAGGATAATGGCTGTAGAATAAATCTCGCTCCTGTGACCCGACCTTTGACCCCATTTCGATTATATTCAACAGAACCGGTAAAGTATACTTCCGGAACAACATGAAAAGTTTTGTCTCAACTGCAGCATTTTTACGTAAGTTATAACGCGTAAGGGCAATGAAATGAATCCCGATCCTATGTCCTGACCTTTGACCGCACTTCACCCATTATCAATAGGGGTTGTCCCCAGGTGGTCTCGTACCACATACTAAAATTTCAGTGAAATCGAACCATATTTACACAAGTTATGACGCATGAGGGCAATGGAATGCATCCCTTGCCTATGTCCTGACCTTTGACCCCATTTGTCCCATTTTCAATAGGGTTTGTCCCCAGGTAATCCCCTATCATATACTAAAAGTTCATCGAAATCGAACCATTTTTACGCGAATTATCGTGCGGGCAGACGGACGGACGGACAAAGCTGGAGCATATACGCTTCTGCAACCTACGGTTGGAAAGCGTAAACAAAGAAACCCGCCTTTCTACAATGCCTAAAACATCTAGAAATACAAGCAGATCCTTTTCCCACTAGCTGTTGACAAGTATGCTACAAAAATTAACAAATTTGCTCAAAACATTTCTCTTAGATGAAGGAACATATCAGAGACAAAGCGATTTTTATATCGAACAGAAAAACAGATATGGAGGAAAACATTATTTAACATTACACACCCCCCTCCTAGCAAAGGAATTCTGAATAATGGAAAAGCAGAGAATATGTGAAAGGTATTCTTCACAGCAAAAGCTATGTTAGGGAAAAATAATTATTCAATATATGTGTTGTAAGCAGAGACAGCGAGAAAAACGTTTTGGCATTTCTGCCTCCAAGCGGGTAAACTTGAACTATTTTAAAAACATAACATTCCCCATCTTTACTGTAACGAGCAGCATGCAGTGAAAAAGAAATTTTTCAAATGAATTTTTAGATGCAGAGATACAGCATCAAAGAAAAAAATACACACTACCTCAACATGGCGCCAGAACTGTGAACTACAAAACTCCAGGAGTAAAGGCAAAATGTTCCACAGAGTAAATAGTATACAGCGTTCAAAGAATTTTTTTGAATCGGACTTTTGAAAGCACAGATATCAACAAAAACCGATAAGACATTTGCGTCCCTAGCGGGAAAAGAGTTCATTATTTTTGGCAGTAAATGTACAAAAAGTGCTTCGGCAGTTAGCAGTATCTGGCCGAAAAAGGATTTCTTCAGTCGGGGATACGCGTAGACGTTGCTGTTAATATGCAGCAAACAGAAACGTGAATTTACACCCTCTTAATAGCAGACTTGTATGTTAAGAGAAATTTCGGATTACATGTAAAACATTTCATACCCACAGGCTCTCCGAAAAAAATTTTATTTAAATCGTGCTTTTACAGCTGAGATATCGACAAAAATAAAATATACACCTACTCACCCTTGTGGAAAAAATATGCATTATTTTCAGCGCAAGACATTCTTAAAAAGCTTGTCGTGGTGAGTGGTATCTGAACGCGAGATAACTTTTTAAGTAGCGTTTTCAGAAGCACAGATATTGCTGCAAATATATCAGACAGAAAAATATACACTTATGCCCCAAGTGGTCAATAGATTCCCTACAAAAGTTCGAAATTATATGCCAAACATTTCACACCAGGATCTCTATCGGACGCAAAAATAATTTTTCAAACAGGACTTTTAGAAGCAGAGATATCGGGGAGATAGCAATTTAACTTTACGCCCTCTAGCAGGAAAACTATGCATTACTGAACAAAGAAACTGTACCCAAGGTAGTTTTCGTTATAAATGGTATCGAATGAAAGAAAGAATGTTTTCAACCGGATGTTCAGAAGCAGTTATATCGAATAAAATGTATTTTGAAGTCGATAGCGTCTGAGTATACGCCCTCTGTTGGCGAAGTTAAGCATCAGAGTAAAACCGGAAAGCAAGGATCTCACATCTGAAACTTCCCAATGCCAAAATAATTTTTCATATCTAGCTAATAGTTGTAGAGATATGGTGTCCACAGGAAGACGTACGGACGGACAAAGTGATAACATATGCATGATCCTTTTTTACAAAAGACTTGCTAGTGAAGGCGAGATTATTCGTACGTTTCAAGAGAAAAATATCGTTCACATTGCTAAAGATTCTACTGTGGCTATTTGATCATTACTGCGACTGCGAGACACGATTTGCAGCTGCATTCGATCCATTGATGTGGTACCAATAAGCCGAAGCGGATGGGAAAATGCGTACAAACGGTTACAGTTCATTTGCGCCTCACCAATGTAGAGATAACATCGCCTCAGAAATTCTCATATCAAATTTGAAGTCATTCCGAGCTCTACCTGTAGCGCTCTAGGAAATGTGAACTTTAAGTATCGGCACCTGTGGTGTATACTTAAAGAGATGTAGGGAATCGCAGATGGCCAATCTTTTTTCTTAAATCAATGTTTTGTGAAATTTTCTGTGACACAATTGTTTTCCTTCATTTCAACATCCACTCAGCTCTGGAATGGTGAAATTTGAGGCTGATATCTCAATGCGAAACAAACGGATATCTCTCGAAGTTCAAAGAATTCTACCAGAGAGTAGACGGGAATCTCAGCTCAGCGAAGATTCCCTGGCGCTGCTGAAGATGCCAAGGTTTAACCTTGGAAACGAGAAACGAGGTTACTGAGCATGCTCGACTCCGAACAAGCCACGGGAAAGCGAAGCCTTAAGACCATCTCTACATGGGAAGATGGACTAATGCGGACAGAGTGTGTTTAAAAGTTCGCGAATTAAAAGCCACACGACCCAATTTTACCACCCTTATATTTTTTAGCACGTCTTTTGTAAAAAAAGATCGTGCTTATGTTATCGGTTTGTCCGTAAATCCGTCCGTCTGTACCCCCGATATCTCTGCAACTATTAGTGCGATTTGAAAAAATCTTTTTGCATTGGGAAACTTGAAATATGCGAATGATGATCTATCATTTCGGGGTTTTTTTACGATGTACAATTTCGCCGCTAGAAAGCGTAAATGAAGATGATGTCAAATTCAAAAATACGTTTTATTTCACATATTTGCTCCTAAACATCCGATTGAAAAAATTCTTTTATCTTTCGATTCCATTTATGTCGAAGAGTATTTTAGATATAGTTACTTTTTCAAATTACCCATAGATTTTCCGCTAGGGGGCGTAAAAGTAAATTCAATTTTTCCCGATAACTGTTCTTCTAAAACTCCGATTTGAATTTTTTTCTTCAACGGATACATTTCCTGATGGAAAATCTTTTGCATATAATTTCTAATTTTTCGTAAAGAATACTTTGGCCACCAGGGAGCGTAAGTGTTAATTTTTGCTTCTGAAGTATTTGCCATAAAATTTCAGCTTCTAAAATATCGATTGAAAAAATTCTTACGTGGACTAATGCCACTCACATCGATAAACCTTTTCGGAATATTTTCTTTCTAAAAACTTTCACAGTTCTCCGCCAGGGGGCATAGATGTATATCTTATTTTTGTCAATATCTCTACTTTTCGGAGTCCGATTTGAAACATTCCTTCTTTGTTGGATAGTGTTTTCCGTATGACACGTGGTTCACATAATTTCAAAATTTTCAAGTAATTCATAGACTTTCTGCTAAGGAGGGTAGTGGTAAATTGCGTTTAACCCTATATCTCTGCTTCTAAATCTCCGATTTGAAAAATTCTTTCGGCACCTGATACAGCTCCTGGTGGAAAATCGTTTGCACATAATTTCTAATTTTTGTAAAAAAAAAAATGGTTTGGCCACCAGGGTGCGTAAATCTTAATTTCCGCTTCTGATGTATTTGCAGCAAAATATGAGCTTTTAAATTCTCGATTGAAAAAAACGTCGTTTGCAGACCGATACTACTCATGTCGACAAACCTTTTAGAAACATTTTCTTCTTAAAATAGTGCATGGTTTCTACGCCAGGAGCGTAAATGTATATCTTATTTTTGTCCATATCTCTACTTCTAAGAGTCCGATTTGAAAAATTCCTTCTTTGTTGGATAGTGTTTCCGTTGCGAAATGTTTTTCCTACACATTCAAAATTTTCAAGTCAATCATAGATTTTCCGTTAGGGGGCACAAAGATAAATTGCATTTTCTGCGTTATTTCTGCTCCTAAAACTCCGATTTGAAAAATTCTTCCTGTATCGCATACAAGACCTGATGGAAAATATTTTTCATATAATTTTTAATGTTTGGTAAAGAATGGGTTGGCCACCAGGGGCATAAGTGTTAATTTCTGTTTCTGATGTATTTGTAGCAAAATGTAGGCTCCTGAAAACTCGACTAAATTTTTTTTCTTGGACCGATACCGCTCATATAGATAAGCCTTTTGGGAATACTTTCTTCCTAAAATAGTGCATGGTTTACCCACCATGGGACGTAAAGTCACATCTTATTTTTGTCGATATCTCTGTTTCTAAGTGTTCGATTTGAAAAGTTCTTTCTGTATTGAAAGCGTTTCCGGTGCGAAATGTTTCTCATATAAATTCATGTTTTTCTTAACGCACAAGTCTGCAACCAGAGGGCATAAGCTCACGATTTCTTTTACAGCACTGTCTGAGGGATTAAAAACCCGATTGTAAAACTTCTTTCTTCCGTCAGATACTATTGTTTTCCATACCGGTTCCATTGACTTTGGATAGCTTTGATAAATTTAATTTGGGTCAGATCGGATTCAAAAGACGTGCTTATTACACCCGAATATTAGGTGTCATCTTTCTTGTTGTTTTTTTCATAGTGCCACTTAAGTTGAAATTTTGATAAGTTGAGCGTGTATATTTAAAATTAAGCGTGATGGAATCGTACAAAAATATAATTGATTTGGAGGGATGTCCTTTCGGAAGAAAACATTACGGGGCAAAAACTGATTATAAATACCAAATTCTGAGCTAAGTCTTACTGCAATATACAAAGTTAAAAATCGTGAATACACTAGGCATTTTTCCGATTCCGTTAATTCTAAATCTACGTGGTGAGCAAGATTTTCAAATGTAAATAAATTTTGCTGGCCGTGTCAGCTCTTTAGCTCTGAAAAAACTGTGTGAAAAAAATACTAGGGCTAAGAAAGATTAAGCTCTTCTCAGAATAGAAATGGCCTTACTGGAACAGCTCAGAAATGATCCTATGTTCAATTTCCATAACGCTGCAATAGAACATTTTTTTTTTTTGCCCATACGAGACCTCTAGAATTCATGTTTGAGTGAAATTTATGTCGTTATGCAATTAGTTCTTATGTAAATTACTATGTAAATTAGTAGCTTTATATATGTTATGATGTAACATTGTTTAAAACGCTCTTAACTCTGCAACTGCAATGTAAATTTTATTTTTGTGGTAAAACGAATTTTTTAATGTATGTTTGTATCTGCATTCCTTCGATTTATAACTACGTAAGTATAGATTACCCACTTCTCGGAATCAGCATGTGCCACTGATCGGCACCAGGTCTTTTACTTACTTTTGGCAGCAGAAATGCGTTGTTGCGGTGATCAATAAGGAGCAAGGTTGTCCCTGACCCTCAAGAATTTTGCACGACTGTCATGCACTCTGGTATCAAGATGAAAAGATGGCGCACAACACATTTTTTCATCTTTTCATTAAAAGAAGCCTCCTAGAACTTCGCGCAGGTCGAAGTTATAGGAAGCTTCTGGAGGCTGAATAGCAGCAGTGCGTCTCCCCAGATTTCCCGTCATACTCAATAGAACGAGAATCAGAAGATTCGGCTGGCCATTCTATCCAATGGATATTCACTCTCTGGTGTTAACACTGGGCAACAGCCAAAATGTATCGGATGCAAAAGAAGTCATTTTAATTAATTTGGGCATGCTGATCACGAATTAGCTCCAATTTTTAAGATACTTGGGATAAGGTGGGGTTGGGTGTGGGGGAGTTCAGTGGGAATGGATGATCTGCACCGAAAGGCCGATATGTCGAATGCGTGATTCCCCATTAGATGGGTAATCTTGAGCGTTATTGGAGGACGCAATCTGTAACAGTCATTGCAACCACCTTTCCTTTTTTTCATCATTTATGTTGAGGATTCTGTGAGTGCAGACGTGTCGTTCAAGATGCCTCATGAATGTGTGAACAGTGCGGATAATTTGTGTTATATTTATTGACAAAATACTTTGTTATTACGAAGGCGACCCATTTCACCGATGGTAAAGAAAGCTAACAGACTTTATTTTGGTTGTGAGATCGGGGATAAGGACCTGTATCGGGCCCCACACATATGTTGTCAATCTTGTGCAACGAACCTGCGCTACTGGTTGAATCGAAAAGGATGATTGATGCATTCTGCAGTTCCAGTGGTGTGGAGGGAACAGACTAACACGCACCATCTTAATGATTTTTACTTTTGTATGACTCCTCTAATTGGACATGGTATATTTCTACGAAAAAAAAGCGGCCTTTGACCTTTTAGAATATTCCCTCTGTTATGTGACCAGTGCCTCACCAGGAAGGACTTCCCCTGTTCCAGACTCACCATATTTCTATATTCTGAATGATGAAGAAGACAGTAAGGCGATTAAACATCCGTCACATGTGAAAGCATCTACATCAAGAGATCTTGGTTTCGTGCCTATTGAAGCGTCTGCACAGCCACATAAAATTACCCAGAGTGAATTGAATGTTATAGTGAAAAATCTGGAATTGCCAAAAAAAAAAAAAAAAAAACAAGCAGAGCTTTTGTGATCCAGACTATAGCAATAGAATATTCTAGAAGAGAACGCGCATGTATCTGTATTTCGTGCAGGGCATAAAGATCTGCTTCTATTTTGATAACCTCATTGCTAGCGCTGATATAGTGGGTCTGATGGCAGCCTTACGAATCGACTACAAAAACGACGATTGTAGGCTGTTCATCGATTCGTCCAAGTTGAGCTTAGAAATCAATGCTACTCCATGATGGTAACGTTTTACCATCTGCTTCACTCGGGTATGCACAGTAACGGTCATAATGTCGACGGCCAAAATGTCGAAAGTCAAAATGTCGACACCACAATGTCGACAGGGTCATAAAGTCGACAGTCAAAATATTGACAGTTCAAAATTCTCATAATGTCGACAATCAAAATGTAGAACCGCTCATAATGTCGACACGGTCCTAATGTTGACAGTCATAATGTCGAAAGTCAAAATGTCAACAGGGTCCAGAAAATGTCCGCATGGTACTCTAACTTAGTCCGCAGACGGTTTTGGGAAGGGGTCGGGGCCCGGGGTCAAGTAATGGGGTCCCATACAAAATTTTCGTAAAATCTACATTTCCAATTTTCAATTTAGAACCACTAAATCTGGTATACTATGTAATGGTACTCTAACTTAGACGGTAGGCATTTTGGGAACGAGTCGGGACCCGGGGTCAAGTGGCCCCCACACAAAATTTTCGTAAAATCTTCAGTTTTCAATTTAGAACCACCAGATTTGGTATACTATCTCATGGTACTCTAACTTAGTCCGTAGACGGTTCTTGGAAGGGTTCAGGGCCTGGGGTCAAGCCCCTCCCCCACAACATTTTCGTAAAATTTACTGTTTCCAATTTTCAATTTAGAACCACCAAATCTGGTATACTATGTCATGATACTCTAACTTACACGGTTTTTGGAACAGGTCGGGGCCTAGGGTCAAGGGGTCCGTATACAAAATTTCCGTAAAATCTACAGTTTTCAATTTAGAACCACCAAATTTGGTATAGTATCTCATGGTACTCCAACTTAGTCCGTAGACGGTTTTTGGAAGGGGTTGGGCCCAGGGTTAAAAGGTTCCCATACAAAATTTTCGTAAAATCCAAAGTTCTCAATTTAGAACTACCAAATCTGTTATAGTATCTTATGCTACTCTAACTTAGACGGTTGTCGGTTCTTAGAACGGGTCGTAAGCCCAGGGTAAAGGGGGCTCATATAAAATTTTTGGTAAAATCTAGTTTTCAATTTAGAACCACCAATATTGGTACACTATCTCATGGTACTCGAACTCAGATAGGAGATAGTTTTTGGAATGGGTCGGGGCCCATAAAATATAAAGTTTTTCGTATAGTATCTCCTGGTACTCTAACTTAGTCCGTAAATAGTTTTTGGAACGGGACGGGACCAGGGGTCAAGGGTCCCCGATGCAAAATGTTCGTAAAATCTACTGTTTTTAATTTAGAACCACCAAATCGGGTATACTATGTCATGGTACTCTAACTTCGACGATGTTTGAAAAGAGTCGGGGCCGGGGTCAAATGCCTCCACGTAAAAATTTCGTAAACCCTTCAGTTTTCAATTTAGAACCACCAAATTTGGTATATTATCTCATGGTACTCTAACTTAGTCTGTAGACGTGTTTTGGAAGGCGTCGGGGCCCGCGGTCAAGGGGCCACATATAAAATTTTCGTAAAATCTACAGTTTTCAATTTTGAACCACCAGATCGGGTATATTATGTCATGGTACTCTAACTTAGTCTGAAGACGGATTTTGGAAGTGATCGGGGCCCGGGTTCAAAGGGGCCCCGTACAAAATTTTCGTAAAATCTGTAAGTTTTTGGTATAGTATCTTCTGGTGCTCTAACTTAGTCCGTAGACGGTTTTTGGAAGGGGTCGGGGCCCGGGGTCAAAGGGCCCCATTTAAAATTTTCGTAAAACCTACAGTGTTCAATTTAGAACCACCAAATCGGGTATACTATGTCATGGTACTCTAACTTAGTCCGTAGAGGGTTTTTTGGAACGGCTCGCTGCCCGGGTTCAAAGGGACCCAATACAAAATTTTCTTAAAATCTACAGTTTTCAATTTAGAACCACCAAATTTGGTATACTACCTCATGGTACTCTAACTCAGTCCGTAGACGATTTTGGGTAGGTCCCGGGGCCTGGGTCAAGGTACTCTAACTTAGACAGTAGACGGTTTTTGGAATGGGTCGGGGTCCGTGGTCAAGGGTCCCCCCATACAAAATTTTTGTAAAATCTACAGTTTTCAATTTAGAACCACCAAATTTGGTATACTATCTCGTGGTACTCTAACTTAGTGCGTAGACGGGTTTTGGAAGGGGTCGGGGCCCGGGCCCGGGCTCAAGGTCCCCGGTGCAAAATTTTCGCAAAATCTACAGTTTCCAATTTTCAATTTAGAGCCACCAAATCTGGTATATTATGTCATGTCACTCTGACTTAGCGGTAAACAGTTTTTGGAACGGGTCGGGGTCCGTGGTCAAGGGACCCCCACACAAAATTTTTGTAAAATCTACAGTTTTCAGTTTTGAACCATCAAATTTGATATACCATCTAATGATACTCTAACTTAGTCCGTAAATGGGTTTTCGAAAGGTTCAGGGCCAGGGGTCAAGGGGTTCCGTAACAAAATTTTCTTAAAATCCAAAATTTTCAATTTAGAACCACCAAATTTTGTACAGTATCTCATGGTACTCTAATTTAGACGGTTGACGGTTCTTGGAACGGGGCGTAGCTCGGCGTCAAGGGGGCCCTAATACAAAATTTTGTAATATCTACAGTTTTCGATTTAGAATCACGAATAATAGTATACTATCTTATAATACTCTAACTTAGATGGTAGACAGTTTTTGGAAGGATTCGGTTCCTCAGATCAACGGGCCTCTACACAAAAATTTCGTAAAATCTTATGTTTTCAATTTAGAACCACCAAATTTGATACAGTATCTCATCATACTCTAACTTAGTCATTAGACGGTTTTTTGGAACGGGTCGGGGCCCGGGGTCAAGGGGTCCCCACACAAAATTTTCTTAAACTCTTCAGTTTTTAATTTAGAACCACAAAATTTGGTATACTATCTCATGGTACTCTAATTTAGATGATAGTCGGTTTTTGGAACTGGTCGGGATTGGTGGTCAAGGGGATTTTTGTCAAATCTACAGTTTTCAATTTAGAACCACCAAGTTTGGTATACTATCTAATGGTACTCTAACTTAGTCCGTAGATGGGTCTTGGAAGAGGTCGGGGCCCGAGGTCAAGGGCCCCCCTTACAAAATTTTCGTAAAATCCAAAGTTTTCAATTTAGAACCACCAAATTTGGTATAGTATATCATGGTACTCTAACTTAGACGGTTGACAGTTCTTGGAACGGATCGTAGTCTGGGGTCAAGGGGGGCGCCATGCAAAATTTTCGTAAAATCTACAGTTTTCAGTGTAGAACCACCAATATGGGTATCCGATCTCAATGTACTCTAACTTAGATGGTAGACGGTTTTTGGAAGGTGTCGGGGCCCGGAATCAAGAGGCACCCACACAAAATTTTCGTAAAATCTTCAGTTTTCAATTTACAACCACGAAATTTGGTATACTGTCTCATGGAACTCTAACTAAGACGGTAAACGGTTTTTGGAACGGGTCGGGGATCATGGTCAAGGGAGCTCCATACATAAATTTTGTAAAATCGAAAATTTTTAAATTTAAAACCACAAATTTAGTATGCTATCTCATGGTACTCTAACTTAGTCCGTAGACGGGTTTTGGAAGGGATCGGGGCCAGGGTTCAAAGGGGTACCATACAAAATTTTCGTAAAATCCAAAGTTTTTAGTATAGTATCATCTGGCACTCTAACTTAGTCCGTAGACGGTTTTTGGAACGGATCGGGGCGAAGGGTCAAAGGGCCCCATACAAAATTTTCTTAAAATCTACAGTTTTCAATTTTCAATTTAGAATTAACAAATTTGGTGTATTATGTCATGGTACTCTAACTTAGGCGGTTTTTGGAACGGGTCGGGGCCCGGGGTTAAAGGGTTTCTATACAAAATTGTCGTAATATCTGCAGTTTTCAATTTAAAACCACCAAATTCTGTATACTATCTCATGGTTTTCTAACTTAGTCCGTAGACGGTTTTTGGAAGGGGTCGGGGTCCGGGGCCAAGGGCCCTTCGTACAAAATTTTCGTAAAGTCTACAGTTTCCAATTCTTAATTTAGAACCACCAAATCTGGTATATTTTGTCATGGTACTCTAACTTAGACGGTAGTCGGTTTTTGGAACGGGTCGGTGTCCGTGGTCAAGGGTTCCCCCATACAAAATTTTTGTAAATTCTACAGTTTTCAATTTAGAACCACCAAATTTGGTATACTATCTAAGGGTATCGCTCATTTCACCTAAAGTTCATTTCCCCAAAGTTCACTTCACCGAAAATCACTTCACTGAAAAGTTCATTTCGCAGAAAGGTCATTTCACCGAAAGGTTCACTTCACCAAAGGTTCATTTCATCGAAAAGTTCACTTCACCGAAGGGTCATTTCATCGAAAAGTTCATTTTGCCGAAAGGTCGTTTCAACTAAAGGTTCATTTCACCGAAAGGTCGTTTCACCGAAAGATCACTTCACCGAAACGTAACATCCCCATTGCAGTCTGTTCTCTATGCGCTGCTAGGTACTTCTTAGATGTTTAATCGGGAAATTCACAATGTCCCGAATTTATCACTTACAGGATCATTAATTGTTATCAGTCCGTGATTCCGGCAAAGGAGAGAGGAAAAGAAAATATAAAAATATAAAAATATAAAAAACAGTTGGAGGGAGACTGTCAAACAGGAAAACTGCCACACATTTTTCAGCAACTTAGAAAACTGCCACACATCGCAAAACCGCCACACAGGAAAACTGCCACACCATATTCATTAAGGGGCCTGGCACAAATTGCTATTCTTCCGAGGAACACTTTGAATGTCTGGCAGTTTTCTGGTGTGGCAGTTTTCCAAGTTTCCGAATTATGTGTGGCAGTTTCCCGGGGTGCCTAACGATGGGCAGGAGCTCGTTTGTTTGTCTGAATTTTCATGTCGGTTCATACTTAGTGCAACTGGCCACAGAAGTTCAAGGGGTGGGGGTATAAAGATTGCGCCGTTTTTTGGCCTATATTGAGAATTGTATTGGGAACTCCAAACAAATTTCGAGAAAACGTTCTATGTAAGCCAAGCAAAAATTGTAGTATTCAGGAAAGACCAATAAGGTAGGAATATTTTAGTAACGCTGCACTTTTACTTAGGCACTAAATATTTACATTACATGTCAAATTTGTAGTATTTTTCTTTTACCTAATTAATTCATAGGCCCTACACCTTGGCCTTTTTAACAGCTCTTAATTTGTCGAATTTATATTCATAACGCTTACGTATCAAATCAAGTCAATAGCATTGCTCTTTTACTTAGGCACTAAATAGTCATAAAAGGCCACAGGCATAGGGCCTTTTTAACAGGTTTTGTTCTACCAGCGTCATATTCACAATGTTTACACATTAAATCAAGTTAATAATATTGCGCTTTTATTTAGGTACGAAATATTTATTCACAGGCTCCAGGCCTAGGTTTAGGCCCTTTTACCAGTTTTTATTCTACCAATGCCATATTCACAACGTTTAACAGAAAATCAAGTTAATAATATTGGGCGTTTACTTAGGCACGAAATATTAATTCATAGGCCCTTGGCCTATGCCTTTTTAATAGTTTTTACTTTATTACTGCCATATTCACAACGTTTACACAACAAATAAATGTAATAATATTGCGCTTTTACTTAGGGAGGAAATATTAATTCATAGGCCCTAGGCCTAGGCTTTTACCAGTTTTTATTCTACCAATGTCACATTCACAACGTTTACACATCGAATCACGTTAATAATATTGGGCGTTTACTTAGGCACGAAATATTAATTCAAAGGCACAGGCCGTTTCAGCAGTTTTTATTCTGGCTGTGTCGTATTCATAACTTTTACATATCGACACAAGTTAATATGTTGCGCTTATTAAAATTTCCTAAAAAGGCCAGGCCCATGGCTTTATAATTAATGTTTGGTGCCTAATTAAAAGTGCGACACTATATATAGACTTGTTATGCACACCTTATAAATATGAACACAGCGGACAAAAAAAATTTTAAGAACAATACAGGCCTACTTGATGTTTGGTGTTTGAGTAAAAGCTCAACATTAACTTGATTTTTTACATCAATTTTCAGAATTCGAGCACGGCCTATTAAAAAGTGTTGAAATGGCCTGGACCTATAAATTTACGTTTCACGTTTGTGTAAAAGTACAGTACGATAATCTTGACTTATGATACGTACATACTCTATATGAGCATTGGATATTAAAAAATAATAAAAGGGCCTAGGCGTATGACCATGTAAACACTTGAAGGCTAATGTGTTGAAACCTTTCTACTAGCTTTACATGTTTGCACTCATCAGTTATGTAGATTGTAACTTAAAATCTTCCAAAAAGGCCCACAACCTAGGTGCTTTATAAATACCTGAAGACTGATCGATTAAGTCCATTTTATTTGCCTTTGTAACTTAGTATTTAATCTGAATGCCATATGTGAGAATGTACATATGAATATTATCCTCAAAATCTGCAGTCTTAATCTTAAATGTAAAGATATAATTGTAGACCAACCTAATTTTTAAAAGTAACTTTCCAATCATGCTGATTATATGTGATTATTAAACATTTGTAGCTTTGGGAAACTGCGGTTATCCTTGAATTTTTTCTTTTTATGGCTACTATTGGAAAATTGGCGGACAAGATTCTGCAAGCCAACAGTTACGTCCCGTGGTTGCCGTCTGCCACTATCGGCAAACTAGCGAATCACATTAGGCTATCCATAATTTCTGGCACGTGCTTGCAGGGCCGCTGAAGGGCCACTTGTGGCAGCTACTGCCTGTGATGGACAACTGATGGCCCTGTTGTGGCATATGACAACTGATGGGGTGCCAACTGTTGGCCAGCTGTTGGCTTGAACTGCTGGCCCTTCTGTTGGCCGCCCGGACATTTTATTGACGGTTCGGCAGCGGCAACATGATGCTGGGCCAGCAAGACTGTTTTGGCTGGGAGGTGTAAGCAACGGGGCTGCGCATGCGCAGAAGCAACATATGCTGTGCCTCTCGTGTTACCAGTTAGCTGAACACGACGCGACGTTATCGCCATCGTGCTATTTTAGTGGATGCTAAGAAAAAAAAGCCATATGTAGATAGGCGAATTAATTTTCTAATAAAATGCCACATCGACGAAGACATCAGATTAAGCCATGAAATACTAGATTACAGTTATGAAATAGACCCACTCCATTCCCATGAATAACAAGAAGTAATTTCTGTGTAATCCTTCGTTTTAACATACACTAAATCGCTTGAAACAACAGTCCTGGAAAAACATTAAAAAAACGCCTGTTGGAAAAAAAGAAAAAAAAATTATACACGTACAAAATTTATCATTTATTTGAAAAAAAAAAAAAAAGCAGAGCTATGTCGATATAATGTACTCATCCATGGGTTGAATACACAACACTGGAGGAATTCGCTTCTAAAAATAACGAGAAGAGAAATAAAATATATTTCCTCTTTAAAACAAATGTAGCAACAGAATGTGACATGAACGGGTAAATATATTAATTCAACAATCGCCCTTCAAGACGACAAGGACAGCATAAAACTTTGGAAAGCGCCTTTAAGTTGGCATACTCCTTGAAAATGAGTGAAGTTCCCTTAAGATAAACGAAAAACTATCGTTACGTTGAAAACATAAATTTACGAATTATATGAAACTGAGATTTATGAAAAATACTCGCAGTATTGTAAAATTAAAGAGAGAACCATTCGATTATACATTCCGCAGGAAAGAGACTCAGTTTCAAACTAATTCTGTAGCGTGGCAAATCAGTCCAGTTGGTATAGCGCGCTTCCCCCGCAGGCAGTCTTTGATTCGTTTCCAATCAGATCCGGTCCATTGAGAAAATTTCCCCAGCGCAGTGCTGTATTGCAGGAGTTTCGTAAAGGAGGAAAAAAGTTGTAGCTTTAGGAAACTGCGGTTAGCGGTTATCCTTGACTTCTTTCTTTTTTAGCAGGTCTTTTGTAATAAAAGATCGTGCTTCTGTTATCGGTTTGTCCGTCCGTACCCACGGTATCTCTGCAACTATTAGTCCGATTTGAAAAATTCTTTTTGCATTCGGAAGCTTGAAATATGCGAATGATGATCCTTTATTTCGTTTTTTTTTTACGATGCCCAATTTTACCGATAGGGGGCGTAAATGCAGATGATGTCGAATTCAAAATTACGTTTTAATCCACATATTTGCTTCTAAACATCCGATTGAAAAAATTCTTTTATCTTTCGATTCCATTTATGTCGAAGAGTGTTTTAGATATAGTTTCATTTTCAAATCACGCATAGATTTTCCGTTAGGCGGCGTAACAGTAAATTAAAAAAAAATTCGATAGCTCTTCTCCTAAAACTCCGATTTGAAAAATCTTTTTTTCAGCGGATACATCTCATAATGGAAAATCTTTTGCATATAACTTCGAATTTTTGGTAAAGAATACTTTGGCCACCAGGGAGCGTAAGTGTTAATATTTGCTTCTTAAGTATTTGCCATAAAATTTGAGCTTCTAAAATATCGATTGAAAAAATTCTTACGTGGACTGATGCCACTCACATCGATAAACCTTTTCGGAATATTTTCTTCCTAAAATATCTCACAGTTTCTCCGCCAGGGGGCGTAGATGTATATCTTATTTTTGTCAATATCTCTACTTCTAGGAGTCCGATTTAAAAATTCCTTCTTTGTTGGATAGTGTTTTGCGTGTGACATGTTTTTCATATAATTTCAAAAATTTCAAGTAATTCATAGACTTTCTGCTAGGGGGCGTAGAGGTATATTGCGTTTCGCCCTATATCTCTGTTTCTAAATCTCCGATTTGAAAAATTCTTTCTGCACCGGATACAGCTCCTGATGGAAAATCGTTTGCACATAATTTCTAATTTTTGTAAAAAAATGGTTTGGCCACCAGGGGGCGTAAACCTTAATTTTCGCTTCTGATGTATTTGCAGCAAAATATGAGCTTCTAAATTCTCGATTGAGAAAAAGTCTTTTGTTGACCAATGCTACTCATGTCGATAAACCTTTTAGGAACACTTTCTTCTTGAAATAATGCAAGGCTTCTACGCCAGGGGGCGTAGATGCATAACTTATTTTTGTCAATATCTCTACTTTTAAATGTCCAATTTGAAAAATTCCTTCGTTGTTGGATAGTGTTTCCGATGCAAAATGTTTTTCTTATAAATTCAAAAATTTCACGTAAATCATTTAAGACTTTCCGATAGGGCGCATAAAGGTAAATTGCGTTTTCTGCTCCTAAAACTCCGATTTGAAAAATTCTTCCTGTATCGCATACAAGACCTGATGGAAAATATTTTTCACATAATTTCTAATGTTTTGTAAAGAATGATTTGGCCACCAGGGGTCATAAGTGTTAATTTCTGCTTCTGATGTATTTGTAGCAAAATCTTTGTGCCTGAAAACTCGACTAAATTTTTGTTTCTGGGACGGATACCGCTCATATGGATAAACCTTTTGAGAATACTTTCTTCCTAAAATAATGCATGGTTTTCCCACCAGAGGACGTAAAGTCACATCTTATTTTTGTCGATAACTCTGTTTCTAAGAATTCGTAAGCTCAAGATTCCGTTTACACCAATATCTGAGGGATTAAAGACCCGATTGAAAAACTTCTTTCTTCCGTCAGATACTATTGTTTTCCATACCGGTTCCATTGCCTTTGAATAGCTTTGATAAATTTAATTTGTGTCAGAACGGATTCAAAAGACGTGCTTATTACACCAGAAAATTCGGTGTCATCTTTCTTGTTTTTTCTTAGCTACTACTGGAAAATTGGCAGACAAGATTCGGCAAACCATCTGTTACGTCACATGATTGCCGGTTGCCACTGCCGGGAAACTAGCGCACCACATTAGGCTAGCCATCATTTATGGTACGTGCTTGCAGGGCCGGTGAAAGGCCACTTGTTGCAGCTACTGGCTGTGATGGATAACTGATGGCCCTGTTGTGGCATATGACAACTGATGGGGGTGCCAACTGTTGGCCAGCTGCTGGCCTGAACTGCTGACCATTCTGTTGGCCGCCCGGACATTTTATTGACGGTTCGGCAGCGGCAACATAGTGCTGTGCCAGCAAGATCGTTTTTGCTGGGTATGGTAAGACTGATTCTTATTCAGTCAAGAAAGATGACACCGAATTTTCGGGTGTAATAAGCACGTCTTTTGAATCCGTTCTGAGGCAAATTAAATTTATCAAAGCTATTCAAAGTTAATGGAACCGGTATGGAAAACAATAGTATCTGACTGAAGAAAGAAGTTTTTCAATCGGGTCTTTAATCCCTCAGATATTGGTGTAAAGGGAATCGTGAGCTCACGAACTCTTAGAAACAGAGTTTTGGACAAAAATAAGATGTGACTTTACGTCCCTTGGTGGGAAAACCATGCATTATTTTAGGAAGAAAGTATTCACAAAAGGTTTATCCATATGAGCGGTATCGGTCCAAGAAAAGAAAAAATTAGTCAAGTTTTTAGGAGCCCAGATTTTGCTACAAATACATCAGAAGTAGAAATTAACACTTATGACCCCTGGTAGCCAAACCATTCTTTACCAAACATTGGAAATTATGTGAAAAATATTTTCCGTTAGGTCTTGTATGCGATACAAGAAGAATTTTTCCAATCGGAGTTTTAGGAGCAGAAAACGCAATTTACCATTGTGCGCACTAGCGGAAAGTCTATGATTTACTTGAAAATTTTGAATTTATAGGAAAAACATTTTGCATCGGAAACACTATCCAACAAAGAACGAATTTTTCAAATCGGACTTTTAGAAGTAGAGATATTGAAAAAAATAAGATATACATCTACGCCCCTGGCGTAGAAACCACGCATTATTTCAAGACGAAAATGTTCCTAAAATGTTTGTCGACATGAGTAGTATCGGTCCACAAAGGACTTTTTTTCTATCGAGATTTTAGAAGCTCACATTTTGCTGCAAATACATCAGAAGCGGAAATTAACACTTACGCCCACTGGTGGCCAAACAATTTTTTGCAAAAATTTTGAATTACGAGCAAACGATTTCCCATCAGGAGTTGTATCCCGTGCAGAAAGAATTTTTCAGATCGGATATTTAGAAGCAGAGATATAGGGGGAAACGCAATTCACCTTTACGCCCCTAGCGGAAAGTCTATGATTTACGTGAAAATTTTGAAATTATAATAAAAACATGCAACACGGAAAACACTATCCAACAAAGAAGGAATTTTTCCAATCAGACTCCTTGAAGTCGAGATATTGACAAAAATTAGACATACAACTACGCCCCTGGCGTATAAACCGTGCAATATTATAAGAAGAAAATGTTTCTAAAAGGTTTGTCGGCATGAGTAGTATCGGTCTACAAACGACGTTATTTTCAATCGAGAATTTAGAAGCTTATATTTTGCTGCAAATACATCAGAAGCGGAAATTAAGATATACGCCCCCTGGTGGCCAAACCATTTGTTTTTTATTTGAAATTATGTGCAAACGATTTCCCATCGGGAGCTGTATCCGGTGCAGAAAGAATTTTTCAGATCGGAGATTTAGAAGCAGAGATATAGGGGGAAACGCAATTTACCTTTACGCCCCTAGCGGAAAGTCTATGAATTACTTGAAAATTTTGAAATGATATGAAAAACATGTCACGCGGAAAACACTATTCAACAAAGAAGGAATTTTTCAAATCGGACTCCTAGAAGTCGAGACATTGACAAAAATAAGATATACATCTACGCCCCCTGGCGGAGAAACTGTGAGATATTTTAGGAAGAAAATATTCCGTAAAGGTTTGTCGATGTGAGTGGCATCAGTCCACGAAAGAAGTTTTTCAATTGATATTTTAGAAGCTCAGATTTTATGGCAAATACATCAGAAGCGAAAATTAACACTTACGCCCCCTTGTGGCCAAAGTATTCTTTAGGAAAAATTCAAAATTATATGCAAAAGATTGTGCATCAGGAGATGTATCTGCTGAAAAAATAAATGTTCAAATCGGAATTTTAGAAGAAGAGTTATCGGAAAAAATGCAATTTACTTTTACGCCCCCTAGCGAAAAATCTATGTGTAATTTGAAAAAGAAACTATATCCAAAATACTCTTCGATATGAATGGAATCGAAAGATAAAAGATTTTTTTCAATCGGTTGTTTAGAAGCAAATATGTGGAATAAAATGTCCCAGCAAAAACACAAGTGCTGGAAAACTGCTGGCCCCCAGCTGGCAGTGATGGGTCACTGCTTGCTGAAATTTGCCGCTCACGGCCCGGTAGCGGTCCGTTGGTGGCAGCGCCATCAGTTGGCAGCCATTGATGGCCCTGCAGCATCGCCGTGAATTGCGGGCCTCCAAGCAAGTGCCACTAGTGGCCCGTTGCTGGCAACCAATGCAACCCCAACAGCAGGTGGAAGCAACGGGACTTCGCATGCGCAGAAGCAACACTTGTTGTGTCTCTCATGGTACCAGTTAGTTGAAGACGACGCTATCGCCATCGTGCTATTTTAGTGGATGTTAAGAAAAAAATCCATATGTGGAGAGGCGAATTAATTTCCTAATGAAATTTTACGTCGACGAAGATATCAGATTAAGCCATGAAATACACCCACTCCATTCCCACGAATAACAGTTCATGGAATGGAGTGGATGAATAACAAGAAAAAATTTGAAACCGCTCGAAACAAATATGCTGGAAAACTATTAAAACTAACGTTTGTTGGAAAAAAAGAATTATACGCGTACAAAATTTATTAATTATTTGAAAGAAAAAAAAAACGCGACGCCATGTGGTGTACTCATCCATGGGTTGAATACACAAGACTGGGAGGAATTCGCTTCTAAAACTAACGAGAAGTAAAATAAAATCTTTTACTCTTTAAAACAAATGTAGCTTCCGACAACGGAAAGGAAAGACACAACGTTAAAAATGTAACAGAATGTGACATGAACCCGGGTAAATATATATTTATTCAACAATCTCTTTTCAAGACGGCAAGGACAGTACAAAATTTTGGAAAGCGATTCTAAGTATGTACACGCCTTGAAAATGAGTGAAGTTCCCTTAAGGTAGAAAAAAACAACTATCGTTACGTTGAAAAAATAAATTTATGAATTATATGAAACTGACTTTTATGAAAAATAACTTGCAATATTGTAAAATGAAAAAGGGAAGCATTCGGTTACACATTATGTACCAAATAGGCAGTTCAAGCAGGTGCGCGCGCGTGTGGCAAATTAGTCCGGTCGGTAGAGAGCTCAGCTACCACGCGGACGGTCCAAGTTCAAATCTACTCAGATGCAAGTGGGCGATTTTCCTGTCTGTTGAGAAAATTTCCCAGCGCAGTGTGTTGTTTCACAAGCTTCGTAAGGGCAAAAAAAATTGTAGCTTTGGGAAACTGCGGTTATCCTTACTTTTTTTTTTTATTATTATGGCTACTACTGGGAAACTGGCGGACAAGATTCGGCAAGCCACCAGTTACGTCACGTGGTTGCCGGCTGCCACTAACGGCACACTAGCGGACCACATTAGGCTAGCCATCATTTCTGGCACGTGCTTGCAGGACCACTGAATGGCCACTTGTGGCAGCTACTGCCTCTGATAGACCACTGATGGCCCTGTTGGGGCATATGACAACTGATGGGGTGCCAACTGTTGGCCAGCTGTTGGTTTGAACTTCTGGCCCTTCTGTTGGCCGCCCGGACATTTCATTGACGGTTCGGCAGCGGCAACATAGTGCTGGGCCATTGCTGGCAGTGCTGGTTGCCAGCAATGGCCCAGCAAGACAGTTTTTGCTGGGGTATTTTTGAATTCGACATCATCTGCGTTTACGACCTCTAGCGGCAAAATTGCACATCGTAATAAAAAAAACGAAATGAAGGATCCTCATTCGCATATTTCAAGCTTTCGAATGCAAAAAAATGTTCAAATCGGACTAATAGTTGCAGAGATACCGTGGGTACAGACGGACGGACGGACAAACCGATAACATAAGCATGACCTTTTTTTTACAAAAGACGTGCTAAAAAAGGTTTGCCGGTAAACCGCCACACAGGAAAACTGCCACACGTCTTTCAGCAACTTGGAAAAGTGCCACATGTTGGAAAACTGCCACGCAGGAAAACTGCCACATGTTTTTCAACAAGTTCCCGGGCACAAATTGCTTTTCCTCCGAGGAACATTTTGAATGTATGACAGTTTTCTAATTTTCCGAATTATGTGTGGCAGTTTTCCAAGGTGAAGCAATTCTTTTGTTTGTCTGAATTTTCAGAACGGTTCATATGAGTTTAGGGCAACTGGCCACAAAAGTTTAAGGAGGGGGGGAAGTGTGGGGGGCGTTTTATGTAACCCAGGTGAGATTTGTACTTCAATTTGAGGAAATAAATTCGTGACTTAGTACATTTTTAAAACCGCAGTATTCGACGAAACAAAAGGAACTACTACTTCATGACCCATGCTGTATTCAGAATAGGACGCTATGGGGAAATTCTCAAATAACGCTGCACTTTTACTTAGGCGCTAAATATTTACATAACATGTCAAGTTATTAATATTTCTCTGACTCAATTAATTCATACGCCCTACACCTAGGCCTTTCTAACAGTTTCTAATTTCCAGATTTCATATTCATAACGTTTACATATCAAACCAGGTTGATAATAGTGCGTTTTTACTTAGCCACTGAAAATTAATCCATGGGCCATGGGCAGAAGTCTTTTTAACAGTTTTTATTCCGCCGACTTCATATTCATAACGTTTACGTATGAAGTCAAGTTAATAATATTGAGCTTTTACTTAGGCACTAAATATTGATTCATAGACCCTAGGGCTAGGCCATTTTTACTTGTTTTTATTTTACCGATACCCTGTTTATTACCTATACTTTATGAATATGTAGTCAGCGGATTAAAAGCTGTTAAAAAGGCAAGGTGTAGGGCTTATGATTTAATTATGTACAACAGAATATTAATAACTTGACATGTTATGTAAATATTTAGCGTCTCACGACAAAAGAGCACCCGCACGACAAAAGGGCGCACGACAAAAAAGCGAACGTCAAGAGGGCGAACGAAATCTTATTTCGTTCGCGCTCTTGACGAGGGCGAACGAAATCTTATTTCGTTAGCGCACGACAGCAAGGCGAACGTCAAAAGGGCGCAAGACAAAAAAGCGATGCAACAAAGGCTATGAATATTTTTTCTGATAGGGATAACATGATGGTGTTCCTAAAAATTTGATCGCACCACTCTGTGTACATGGACCATGTTTAAAAATTTCAATGTGTGTGTGTTGTTCTTCTCTTCTCCCCCCCCCCCTTTTTTTTTTGTTCGGCGTGGGGAGGAGACTCATTCATGATTTTGTAACACTACTCCTGCTTCCGCAGCATTGTAAAACTTATGACCTTCCACATAGGCTGCACCATTTGGCGTTTCAGACAGTCCCACAAAGTCCCCTCAGAGCAATTAATACCTCTTTTTGTTGAAGACAATGCCTCGTGTCTACAAGCTCTTACTTACATATCCGGTAAATCTAATTTAGTAACCATTGCTGTTGTCAATGGCCTCTGCCTCTTTTGGTACCGTGGTTTATTCACTTACCCACACGCATGAAGTGTAAGTCTGCGGCCACAGGCGAAGGCAAACGAAGAAGATATTAAGACCAGATGTTGAAAAAGTATAGTCTGCTGAAAAGTACAGGTTTTCCTGAGTGGGAAGCTACCTATGTGTTATTTCCGGTGCGAGTTATATACTTTTTCACTTGTCTTTTGATATTTCACTAAACAGGAAGGATTTTTTGCGTATCTAGCTTTTCTGTAAAGATGGAACGACTTTGCTACGTTGTACCTTCTGTGCGAGGACATGGCAAACTGGCACTGAACGGTTTTCACATGTTAAGGATCGGATTTTGTCAGATACTTACAATTGGAAGTGTGATAAATCTAAAGAGTACCAGTGTAAAGGCAGAGCTATAACCAAGGTAACGGATGGTGTACACTGTGGGCAAAAAGAGAGTCAGCACAACCGTACTGCTGAAGAATCTAGGTAAAAAAGTCCGAGGAAAAAAAGTCCAGGAAAAAAAGTCCAGGTAAAAAAAGTCCGAGGAAAAAAGTCCGAGACTGTTGATAAACGCGGAAAAAAGTCCAGGAAAAAAAGTCCGAGGGAAAACAGGCCAGGAAAAAAGTCCGAGATGGGCGTTTTGATTGTCATCATGGGCATACCAATAAGTCGATTGGACATACTGTTTAATTGTTGGGGGTGTGGGTGGGGGGGGCATACTTTCATTATTTACTTAGTGTTGTGGGGTTGCCGGAAAACCGCCACACAGGAAAACTGCCACACGTTTTTCATTAAGGGGCCGGTCACTAAGTGCTATTCCTACGAGGAACACTTTAAATGTGCGGCAGTTTTCCAAGATTCCTATGCTTATGTTGTGTCAGTTTTCCAAGGCGCCTAACGACGGGAAGGAGCTCCTTTGTTTGTCTGAATTTTCACGCCGGCTCATACCAGTTTAGAATGACTGACCACAAAAGTTCAACAGGAGGGAGGGAGGTATAAAGATCGACGTACATAAAACTATAGTGTTCGACGAAACAACAGAATTACACATGAATGACTCATACTGTGTTCAGAAAAGAACGATAAGGTGGGATTTTTTAATAACGCTGCACTTGTGCTTAGGCACTAAATATTTACATAACACGTCAAGTTTATAATACTTTTCTTTTATTTAATTATTTCATAAGGCAATTAATTCTATACCTTGGCCTTTCTAACAGCTTTTAATCCGCCGACTTCATATTCATAACGCTTACGTATAAAATAAAATCACTAGCATTGCGCTTTTGCTTAGGCACTAAATATTAATGTATAGGCCCTAGGCCTAGGCCTCTTTAACAGTTTTTATTCTACCAATGTAGTATTGACAGCGTTTACACGTCAAATCAAGTTAATAATAATGCGCCTTTACTTAGGCACGAAATATTAATTCAATGGCCTAGGCCGAGGTCCTTTTACTGGAGTTCTATTTAACCAATGTCATATTCACAACGTTTACACAGCAAATCAAGTTAATAATACTGGGTATTTACTCAGGCACGAAATATTAATTCATAAGACCTAGGCCTAGGCATTTTTTACAGTTTTTACTCTACCAATTTCATATTCACAACGTTTACACATCAAATAAAGTTAATAGAATTGTGCTTTTACTTCAGCACGAAATATTAATTCAAGGGCCTTTGGCCTAGCCGTTTTTAACAGTTTTATTCTATCGGTGTCATATTCGCAATGTTTACATATCAAGTCAAGTTAATAATACTGGCCTAACTACGAAGGATAAGAAGAGGAACTCTTGGATCAGGAAAATAACCAAAGTTGAAGACATCATGATGAAAGTGAAATCCCTGAAATGGCAATAGGCCGGACATATTGCTAGAAAAATGGGCCACCGATGGACTAATGATGTATTGGACAAGGCACCAAGGAACACAAAAAGACCCAGAAAAAGACCACGTGGGAGATGGGTAGATGAAATTCGAAAGCATGCCGGAATGTCAGGAAGAAGATTAGCTCAGACAGACAGTTCACTGTAAACCGCCAGACAGGAAAACTGCCACAGCGGAAGATTGCCACATGCTTTTCATCAAGAGGCCAGCCACAAATTGCCGTTCTTTAGAGGAGCACTCTGAATGTGTGGCAGTTTTCCAAGTTTCAGAATTATGTGTGTCAATTTTCCAAGGTGTCTGAACGACGGGAAGGAGCTATTTTTTTTGTCTGGATTTTCGTGTCGGTTCATAGTTTCATACGAGTTTAGGGCAACTGGCCACAAAAGTTCAAGGGTGTGTGCGGGGAAGGGGGATATAAATATTACCGTTTCTTGGCCTATATTTAGAATTGAATTGGGAACTCCAAACAAATTTCGAGAAAACGTTCTATGTAAGCCAAGCGAGAATTACAGCATAATCCATGCTATGTTCAGAAAAGGACCCTAATGTGGGATTTTTTTAATAACGCTGCACTGTTACTTAGGCACTAAATATTTACATAACATGTCAAGTTGGTAATATATTTCTTTTACTTAATTAATTCACAGGCCCTACACCTTCGCCTTTTTAACAGCTTTTAATCTGCCGACTTCATATTCATAATGTTTACGTATCAAAACAAGTCAATAGCATTGCGCTTTTACTTAGGCACGAAATATTAAAATCATAGGCCCTGGGGCGGGGCCTTTTTAACAGTTTTTATACTATCAATTCCATATTCACAACGTTTACACATCAAATCAAGTTAATAATATTGCGCTTTTACTTAGGCACAAAATATTAATTCACAGGCCCTAAGCCTTTTACCAGTTTTTATTCTATCAATGTCATATTTACAGCGTTTACAGAGCAAATCTTGCTAATAATATTGGGCGTTTACTTAAGCACGAAATATTAATTTATAGGCCTTTTTATTTGTTTTTACTCCACCGATGTCATATTCACAACGGTAACACATCAAATAAAGTTAATAATATTGTGTTTTTACTTAAGCACAAAATATTAATTTATAAGGCCGTGCTTGGCCTTTTTAACGGTTTTTAATCCGTCGACTCCATATTCATAACGTTTATTTATCAACTCAAGTTAATAGCATTGCGCTTTTACTTAGGCCTAAGTATTAATTCATAGGCCTTAGGCCTAAGCCTTTTTAATACTTTTTATTCTACCGATGTCATATTCATAAAGTTTGCGTGCCAAGTCAGGTTAATAGTATTGCGCTATTACTTTGCCACTAAATATCAATTCACAGGGTCTGGACCTCGGACTTTTAAACACTTTTTATTCTACCGATGTCATATTCATAAAGTTTACATACCATGCCACGTTAAGAGTATTGTGCTTTTACTTAGGCACTAAATATCAATTCATAGGTCATAAGCCCAAGCCTTTTTAGTAGTTTTTATTCTACGGATGCCATATTCATAACGTTTACATACACTGACGGAAAAAAATCCCAATACCAAGAAGGAGTTGTGTTAGATAAACGACAGTTGGTAGGCGGTGAGAGTACATCTCTAAGATGACGTCTATGCAAATTTCGCGCTCGGCGCATACGTGTGGCGCTAATAGTGCCCCTCGAAACATGCGAAGCAGGTTTGCTGTAAATACGCGCTGTAACGTTCGTGAGCGTTAGTTATCGTTGAGATTCGACGTAGGGTGTTGATGTTAGTCAAGAATGCCTTTAAGAAGACGAAGAAGCCATTATCAACAGCTCACGGAGTTTGAACGAGGTCGTGTAATAGGGCTACGAGAAGGTGGGTTTTCTTTCCGCAATATTGCAGAACGACTTGGCAGGAATGTAGCCACTGTGCATGATTGTTGGCATCGGTGGTCAAGGGAAGGTACTGCCTCAAGAAGACCGGGTTCCGGCAGGCCACGGGGCACTACTGAGAGGGAAGACCGCCGTGTACGGCGTATGGCCGTGGCGCATCGTACTGCTTCTGCGGCAGCAATTCGAGCTGCAGTTGCCACCAAAGTGACACAACGAACTGTTACAAATCAGTTACTTGAAGGAAAGCTACGAACCAGAAGCCCTGTAGCGTGCATTCCACTAACTCCAAACCACTGCCGTTTGCGACGTCAGTGGTGTCAAGCTAGAGCTCATTGGAGGATGGAGTGGAGATCTGTTGTGTTTTCTGATAAAAGCCGGTTCTGCCTGGGTGCCAGTGATGGCCGTGTGTTGGTTAGAAGGAGGCCAGGTGAGCGCCTGCAACCAACCTGTTTGCGGCCGAAACACACTGGACCTACACCTAGAGTTATGGTCTGGGGAGCAATTTCCTATGACAGCAGGAGCACTCTCGTGGTTATCCCACGCACCCTGACGGCACAGATGTACGTCGGTCTAGTGATTCAACCTGTTGTGCTGCCATTCATGAACAGCATTCCAGGGGGTGTTTTCCAACAGGATAACGCTCGCCCGCATACCGCTGTTGTAACCCAACGTGCTCTACAGAGTGTCGACATGTTGCCGTGGCCTGCTACATCACCAGATCTTTCTCCAATCGAGCACGTATGGGACATCATTGGACGACAACTCCAGCGTCACCCCCTACCAGCATTATGCGTCCCTGTATTGACCAGACCAAGTGCAACAGGCATGGAACTCCATCCCACAAACTGACATCCAGCACCTGTACGACACAATGCATGAACGTTTGCGTGCTTGCATTCAACATTCTGGCGGTTACACTGGTTATTAATGTGCCAGCATTTCACATTTAAAATAGCTCTTCTCGCGCTTACATTAAGCTGTGATCTTGAAACCTTCATCGATTAAATATGTTACCTATACAAATGTATTGCCGCCATTTCATTCCTCTACAAAAAAAATTTTCGTGGTGTTGGGATTTTTTTCCGTCAGTGTATTACTCAGTCTCAGTTCTAAGGTATTCCTACAAATTTACTCTTACGCCAAACGTTGGTAAAACACTGCATCGAGAAATTCATGATTTGCCTTTCCCATGATATTAATTGGCTAGAGAAATATCCAATCTAATTTCTGAAAGCTAAGACGGCATAGCAAGGCCGGAGTAACAAATTGAAACATTTTTCGACATGCATATACGTGTCAAAATGCTAATAAAGATAAGTGCATTTCGACATGCATATACATGTCAAAATGCTAATAAGATAAGTGCATTTCGACATGCATATACATGTCAAAATGCTAATAAAGATAAGTGCATTTCGACATGCATATACATGTCAAAATGCTAATAAAGATAAGTGCATTTCGACATGCATATACATGTCAAAATGCTAATAAAGATAAGTGTATATGCATTTGGGATGTAAGGTCAGGTGATGCGTAACATCACAGCCTCGCCTTGACAAATGTCAACCCCGCCTTCTCGTGGTGCATCTTGTTCCCACTAAAGGGGCTCTGACGACGGCCAATAGCGGTATAACTATACCATCGGGATTAGAGGAAATGCTATCCCACACTCACCAACCCGCTTGGCCAACGTGGTGAGTTATGGCCAAACCCCTCCAAAATGACTCCACAACTTAAATCTTGGCCCTCAGTCTCCGGCAGCTGGAATGTACCTGGCCAAGGCAGCGGCCAGTGCGACATGAAAGCCGATGGTGCTAAGAATCACCGGAGGACCGAACTAGGCTGCTATCTGATGCTGACCTTGGCTACGTATAATGGACGCTCTCTGTCTTCTGATTCAAGGCTTCTTGAATTGGAAGAGGAACAACAAAGGATCAAGTGGGACATTGTCGGGCTAAATGAGGTAAGGAGAAAAGGAAAAGATCTCATTGAACTGAAACGTGGACATCTCTTCTACTATCGTGGGACAGATACTGGCAGAACTAGTGGTGTTGGATTTATAATAAACAAGAAACTGAAGGATAAAGTTGTAGAAGTTGAAAGTTCCTCTGACAGAGCTGCACGACTCGTTATCCAACTCTCGAGAAGATACCAGGCTCAGATTATTCAAACTTATGCACCCACCCCAAGTCATCCTGAAAGAAAAATTGAAGAATTTTATGAGGAAATTCGTCATCTAAATAATAAAGGTAAGCAGCACTTGAAGATAATTATGGGAGATTTCAATGCAAAAATAGGGCAACGGCAACAGAATGAAACTTCAGTAGGTAAATTCGGTCACGGCAACAGAAACCAGCGTGGAAATACTCTCGTTGAGTTTGCACAGGCAGAAGGGTTTTTCATCTTGAACTCCTTTTTCAAAAAAAAGCCACACAGGAAATGGACATGGAGACATCCAAATGGGACGACAAGTGAAATTGATTTTATTATGTGTAACAAAAAATTCGCCACAGAAGACTGCAGTGTGCTAAACAAGTTCAACACAGGTAGTGACCATAGATTGGTGAGATGTAAGATGCACCTCAACAATAAACTCGAACGTGGCAAGCTCATAAGACAAACAAAATGTATTGACATAACCAACCTTAAAAAGCACCATAATACCTTCAAATTGGAACTGAAGAACAGATTCCCTGCTTTAGAAGGCCAAACATCGGAAGAAGTGGATATTTCTGAAGTTAACAGAAACGTAACCAAAGCTCTTATGGAAACAGCAACAAAATTAGCTGGGTCTAAGAACAAGTTGCATGTGAACAAATTATCAGGAAAAATCAAAATGTTGATGCAAAAAAGAAGAGAGATGAGAACAACTAAAGAAGATGTGACTTCCAAAGTGGAATATATAGAGCTAAGAAAGACAGTACGAAAAAGTATCACTGAAGACGTAAGGAAATTCAACTGTGAACTAGTGAGGAAAGCAATTGAAAACAACCAAAGCCTAAAGATAGCAAAGGTAGATCTCAGTAAAGGAAGAGAACAGATTATGGCACTGAGAAAAGAAGATAGTTCTGTAACAAGAAATAGAGGCGAAATTTTGACAAGAGTGAAAGATTTCTACTCCAAATTATATGAAAGCGATGATACATGTACTCCAGACATCACGAAAGATACCAGTACCAGAGTTCTTCCAGTCCTCCCAGCAGAAGTTGCACATGCAATCAAGAACATGAAGCGGGGAAAGCTCCAGGAGAAGATTGAATTACTGTAGACATCATACAAGAAGCAAGTGGAGAAATCGAAACAGTACTCGCCCAAATTTTCACTCGATTCCTTAATGAAGGGAAGATTCCTGAGGATTGGAACAATGCTACAATGATCCTGCTACATAAAAAAGGTGACATTGAGGATCTCAGGAACTACAGACCTATCAGCCTCCTATCAGTGGTTTATAAAATCTTTACTAAAGTTATTTCACACCGTTTGAAGGTAACACTGGACATGGCTCAACCGAGAGAACAAGCTGGATTCAGGAATGGCTACAGCACAATAGATCATATCCACGTACTGAGAGAACTAATTGAAAGAGCGAGGGAATATGAACTTCCATTGTGCATGGGTTTTATGGATTATGAAAAAGCCTTTGATTCGGTGAAACCATCAGCAATTACAATGGCTCTGAAATCCTGCGGTATTGAAGATGCATACATTAATATTATTAATAACATCTATGAAAATGCAAGTGCAAAGATTCGGCTGTTTGAAAATACAACACACATAAAAATTTGAAATGGAGTGAGACCAGGTGACACCATATATCCCAAGCTCTTTAATGCCACATTGGAAAATGTCTTTCTATCACTGAACTGGGTAAACAAAGGGATACAGATTAATGGAGATTATCTAACCCACCTTCATTTTGCTGATGACGTAGTCATTTTTGCAACTACCCCATCAGAGCTGCAGAGTATAATCCAGGAACTTGCTGACAAGAGTAAAGAAGTAGGATTAAAAATGAACTTTCATAAGACAAAAGTGATGTTCAATGCTTTTACAAGAAATGAAGATTTGTCGATTGATGGAGAAAAGCTGGAGATAACAGACACGTACTTTTATCTTGGACAGCAGATATCAAGTGAGGGTCACATTGATGAAGAAATTAATCGGCGTACAAAACTTGCCTGGAGTGTTTTTGGAAGAAACAGTATACTTTTCAAGAGCAATATGCCACTATGTCTTAAAAGAAAAGTGTTTGAGCAATGCATCCTTCCAATGCTTACGTATGGTGCAGAGACGTGGATCTTAACTAAAAGAGACATACAAAGGCTGCAGACAACTCAAAGCAGCATGGAGAGGTGCATGCTTTGCGTAACCAGGAGAGGTAAAAAGAGGAACTCGTGGATCCGAAAAATGACAAGAGCAGAAGACATCATGATCAGAGTTAAATCCCTGAAATGGCAATGGGCTGGACATACTGCCAGAAGGACAGACCATCGATGGACAGCTGAAATTTTAGATTGGATTCCAAGGGACAGGAAAAGACCCAGAAGACCACATGAGAGATGGATGGATGAAATTCGAAAGTATACGGGAGTGACATGGAGGAGACTGGCACAAGACAGACCGTTGTGGAGGAAACTTGGGGAGACCTTCGTCCAGCAGTGGATTGATAATGGTTGACAAATGATGATGATGATGATGATGATATGCATTTACATGTAGTAGAGAAGCACACCTATAAAGCGCGTCAGAGTTTCCATTTTCCGTAACTTTGTGGAGGAAGAGGTTTCTTACGAGCCAGTTACTGATCGGCTGATCAAACAAATTAGTCCTGTTCTCTGACATTCTGCACTTCAGTTTGGAGATGTATTTCATCACTATTAAGAAGCCAGCACATGACCTGGATTTGTATTTCATTATCTACAAGCCAGCACGTGGCAGGAATGCCAGGTGTTGCATTTTATGTTGCAAACGTCGTTCTTTAGCCAGTGCGGGTCAGTGCCATTTGATCTGCGTGGGAGTGTATTTTCTGCGTGTACCATTCGTTCTGTTGGTCACACTTAAGGCTTTACGCACTAGAACAAACATCCACCACAGTTTTAGAAATGAAAAACATACCTATCTACAATGGAAATTCAGTTATAAGGTTTTCACTTTCATTCGTAATTCTGGGTTAAACCCGATATTTTACTGTAGTTCCTAATGCTTTTTTTTTTTTAATTCGGTTATACGTAATTCATTTATACGCTTTTTGCAATAAAAATACATGGCTCTTTGCAGTGGCGTAGCTTGGGTCCGAGACCTGGGCTATCTCATCAATCCCCCTCCTCCCCCCAGTACTGTTGTTTTTAAATTGCGAAGTTTACTTTTTAATGGTTAAGTAATAGGAGTAACTTTTTTTTCTAAATTTCAGGTACACGCTATTGCTAACATGATACCAAATGATTATGAGGATTAGGATTTGAACACTTATTTGTACATGAACTCCATTCTTCTTTCCCTTTGTGTGAACTTGAGTGTTACGTTTTCACAAAAATGTTTCTTCCGAGTCCTTTTTCATATTTTAAAATAATGTTTTTCTCTATTGACAAACCAGCCAAGTTGCTGGAATGTAGTACATGTCCTTGTGTGGTTCTAAGATGTAACTTGATTCTTTTTAATACAGAAAAACTTCTTTCGGCAGTTGCAGTTGTTGATGGAAAGTTTAATATTAGGGGTGCTAATTTCTACACCTCACTTAACACTATGTCCAATTTCTTCGACTTTATGTAACAAGTAATGTCTCTTACTGATTTGTTTTTGTATTCATCAAAAGAATACACCTTCAGTTAATTTTTTAGTCAAGCTGTATCAAAATTTGAAGCATAAAGTACTTTATGTTCTGACTATAAATGTTCAGGAAAGTTTTCACAAAATTTATCAAAACATTTCGAATCCAACAAAGCCACGAATTTAAGGTACAACATCACTGATTTTAATTCACATTGACACTTCACACAAACTGAAATAACTCTCGCGAAACACGTCCTGTTGCAGGCGAAAGCATGCCAGTGACTAAGCTAGTTGAAGTCTTCTCTTTTCTGAGCGAACCGTTGCGCAAAGCAATGGTCCATTCCCCTCCATACGCTCATTCATGTTGTCATGGAAACGCTAGCAGACGATCGTATGGAAATTCTTCGATTCAGAACAGCGAAGACTGGATGACCTGCTTGCATTATGCCGTTGGTCATTGCTCACCAGACTGATTTTCTTAATCGAAAGAAGCAAATTCACTCGTGTGTTTTTTTCGCACCGAAAGCATCGACATATCTTAATGCCGTTGATAATTGACTTTTATTTGTGTATATTTAATTGACTTTTATTTGTGCATTCTCTGGGCTTCGCAGCTAGCTTCGAATATACGCCACTGGCTCTTTGATTCTTTTATTCCTAATCCAGTATACAACTCTGAGAGAATTGAGGGAACGGCGTTGTGTTCCTTTGTGTACAGCCAAAGTTGAACCTTGATTCCATCAGAGAAGGGAATGCTGTTTATTTCCTGGTTGGATGAAAAACTGGTTTCGTATTTCATGACTCGCGGGCGAATATAGAATTTTTTTCTGGGGCGGGCGGAGCCGACGGAACATGGAAATTTCTGAAATCTGTCAATACAAATAGAAAGTTAATGAAAACTAGAAGAAAACATTGAAACGTTTTTTTTTTCAAATGCAAGTTGGTGCATGTTTATTAAATTAACGCATTTTTTCTAAAGTAAGTCGCATTTTAACTAAAAACATAAAAAAAAAAAAATGAAACACTATTGGGGGAGGGCCAAGGCATTCTTGCCACACCCCCTCCTCTAAATACGCCCCTGAGTAACGAAACACTGGGACGTGTAACTTTGTGGCTCCACCGTTTCGTAGGACATAGAATTGAGATTATAATTGTATCATAAATATTCAACATTGTGGTTTCAAATGGATAAATGGATGCACTCAGAATCCGCAGAAAAAACAGATGTTAATTCAGGAGTTCCATAGTGAAGCACTCGTCTCAGATTCTTAGTTGCGTAGATTTCACTTCATCTAGAATCAGGAGTTTTATAGACAGATAGAATCGTCAAATGAGACTTTTGATTTTCCCAGGCTTTATGAATTTTGCAATGCGATAAAATATATTAAAATTTGTAACGCTTTTTTTTCCTTTTCCGCCAATTCAACGGTAAATAAATCATTATTGAGGAACATTTTATACTCCTCTTAAAGCATAAAATTCACAATAGTATTATTCACATTTTGAAATTTCGTTTATAGTCTTCTTACATTTATACATTTTTTACGGCCATCCCCTAGAAAAACGTACAACCGAGGTTGAACTGTACATCGTGAAATTGAAATTAATTGCAAAGAAGTGTAAAATGGAAATTATCGGCCAACTTGTGAACAACTTGCCACTGCGGTAAAATCCAGGGTCATGGGAAGAGAAAAAGTTTTGGTGGACAGCGTGCAACTCATGAAAGTTGGAGAAGTCGTGTCCACGCAAATGATTGTCGAGTGAAAGAAATCAGTGATAGTCTGAAGAACAGATATCTGGTGAATCAGCTGGATGGCATAAAAGCTCCCACTCAGGTTTTTTTGATAATTTTTCTGGTCAATGAAGCGGAGTGGGCACGAGCGTTATCTTGAAGGAGCAGAACTCCCTTTCTGTTGGCCAGGCCTGCGTCTTTCTCTTTCAGGTTCTCATGCACACGTTTCAGTTGTTCACAGTACACTGCATCGGTGATAGTTTGGCAGCGTTCCAAGAGTTCATAATGAACAACACCACGTGCTGTCCACCATACACACATCATAACTTTACATGGATGCAGTGAAAGCTTCGATGTGTGAGGAATTGAATCACTGGTGAACAACCAATGTCTGAAATGTTTTGGGATGCTGTCTGGACCCACATCTCATCACATGTGAGTATCCTGTCCAAAACCGGTTCCTTGTCATAGCGAGACAACAATTCAAGACAAGCTGAGACATGTTGCTGTTTGTTCACTGCAGACAATTCGTGGAGGACCAACTTAGACAATTTCTGTGCCTTACCTATGGCATGCAGGTGTCTTCTGAAGGTTTCATAACTAACACCAAATGCCTGGGATAATTCCTGGCATGTTTGGCTACTATCCTTCTCAATAGCAACTTTCAGAGCTTCTGTATCAAGACTACTCAGGGACTTGTCTTGAAGAGATTCATCTCTGTCTCTGAACTTTCAAAACCAATTCCGAGTTGTACGTTCCTTCACAGCATCTGCTCCGAATGCTAATCAAATGCGACGAGTTGTTTCTGCAGCAGATGAATCGAATTTAAATTCGTATAACAAACGCCTGCGAATAGTCTTCACTGATACCACCATTGAAAGCGCACGTTTACCACTACGAAACTGCTTACTCATCTGATTCATATGCGCAGGGTATCTTGGTACCTTAGCTGACGATATAACGCGGGGGAAACGCCATCTCTCTGCAAATTCAATCATTACAAGTTGTTTCTTTTGCTCCCCCAAAAAACGGCAAATGATTTTGTGGCTACCTGATATCTTTTCCTTCTTGTCTTCCGAGTTCAATGCGAAAGACATTCTTCAATGTGGCATTGTAAAGGTTGGGAGATATGGTGGCACTTTGTCTCACTCCTTTTCCAATATTTGTACGTACTGTGTCGTCAAACAGTAGAACCTTTGTATTTGCATTTTCATAGATCTTATAAATACGGCCATACTAAAAAAATGATCATCTGAAAGGAGTCTCGAGATACGTCTTCGATTTTTACAAGATTTGTTAATCAGGCAATATCGCATTTCGGAGTCATACGTGCATGCGTACCGCTTTTAGGCAAATCAGATCGCGCAACGTCACAGACTTGAAACCGTCCGTTTTTCTGTTATAAGCACCGGGCTGCTCGGTTGGCATGGCAGTGCTTGGTCAGCAGAGGACAACGTTGCCCCATCGACGTGTGAGACAATCGTACAGTCGCATTAGCAAGTTCAATAGAGTAGAGGTCTATTATCGGCATAAGAAACTGCAATGCCACCGGGAGATTGCCGGTTGGGTGGGGCGGAGTGTGTCCGTTGTGGCAAAAGTATGCATGGACTGGTACAAAAAAGAGCATAAGACACGAAGAGATGGTTCTGGATGTCGTACACAGACAACCGTCATCTTATAAGGATGTCTTTGAGTGACCGTTCTTCATCATCAAAGGCATTAATACAGCAGTGGCGAACTGTTACGCATTCTCCCATGTCAGCTGTAACAGTACGTCGCCGGTTATTACAGTTCGGACTTCAGGCTCGTCGGCCCCTCTTCAGGCTACCTTTTACACCGCAGCAACGGTCTGACAGGCTGCAATGATGCATCTAACAAAGGGAGTAGCTGGCGAATGTCACAATATCGTGCCACAAACGCGCTTTTGTTCAGGCGAAAATGATGACCTCGTCTGCGTCCGCCGACGACAGGGGGAAAGCGTCAAGAAGAATGTTTTAACAGCAGACATATCGCACTAACACGAGGCATTATGGCCTGGTGTGCTATCGGGTACGAAAGCAGATCACCCTTAGTGAGAGTCCGTAACACCATAAAAAGTGTCTGTTACGTCACTGATATTCTAAAGCCGATTGCCCTTCCGTACCTGCTGGGAGTCCACTGAGCTATATTTCAGCAGGACAATGCACACCGCATGTTGCAGCGACAACACGTGCCTACTTCAGGAATAACAACGTTTCACTTCTGCCGTGACCTGCAGCCGAATTTATCACCCGTAGAAAATTTTGGGGATGCACTCAAACGCTAGGCGCAGCGGTACGACAGTCCACCAGCAACTCTTGATGAACTTTTGTCGCGGGTCAATACAGCCTGGATGGCTATTTCACAGGACACCATTCACACATTATTTTATTCGATGCCTCAGCTGTACGATCGTCCGCCGGCAACTCTTGACCAACTTTGGACGTGGGTCAATGCAGCCTGGTTGCCTATTCCGCAGGACACCATTCACGCATTATTTGATTCGATGACTCACGCGTACAGCAGGTGATACAAATCAGAGGTGGCCACACCGATTATTAGCTACACTGACGCACCTGGTACATACGACACTGAGGTGGCAATAATTTGTTCTGCATTGCCTAATGAAAATATCTTGTAAAAATCAAAGTAGTAGCTGGACTTCTTTCAGGTGTTCTGGTTTTTATGAACACGAGTGTATCATTATAAACTTAGCTCGGGATTAACTTGAATCCCAGTGCTGCACTGCGTGGTTAAAAGTAACTAAGTTGTGACGAAGCGTAACTTCGTCGTTCTTCTGTTTCACACCTGAATTTTACAAACTGTAATGTACTAACAAGGAATAGTCTGTAATTTTACTCCCTGTGAAGAATATAATTTACAAAGTACTTCCATAGAAATGTTTTAATTTAAGGTAAACTAGTGCGACTGAAGAACAATAATAATTACCTGAGCATGTGTACCTTCAGTATTGCACGGCTGAAATTTAGGAATGCCTGTACTTTCCCTGAAACATACATTTTAAACCATTCATGCGTTGCTTCTTTCACTTCCTAATACAGGTGAAACGTTTTGACAAGACGATTACGTAACTGCCTCAAAGATACACTCACTGTCATAAAAATCCTCGCACCAAGAAGGAGGCGTCGGGTTGAAATGAGATTTTAGTAGTGAGATGGTATACACCAAGGACATAAGTAGATGCAAATGACGGAGAATGCGCCAAGGATGCATCCTTCTAGGAGAAGGATGGGGGGCGTGGTCTGGTGCAGAAGGATAGGGGGCGTGGCTTGCGACAGAAGGAGCGGCTTGTGACAGGAGGATGAGAGGGCATGGCAGATGGCGCTAGTGTGTTGGGTCGATGCTGATGTGCTGTCCCCTAGCGGTGCTTTTTGGAACTTTCGATGGATCTTTGACGGATGGCAATGACCGAGTGGGGGTAGACATAGGGGGATGTCAACTCGATGTGCTGCCCCTTAGTGGTGCTTTTTGGAAATTTCGATGCATCTTTGAGGGATGGAAACGACCGAGTGAGGGAAAGGGGATGCGTACGCGATGTGCTGCCTCCTAGCGGTGCTTTTTGGAACTTTACGTTTTTCTCGGGAGATTTATTGGACTTTGACAAATTTTTAGGAAGTCTTTCCAATATGTTTTGTTTCCACAAATTTGTTTTATTAAAATTATATTTTTAGAACTTCCGTGAAAGTGTTATGAATTTTTATAGACGTTGCATTATTTTTTTTCGCTCGAGTTCATAAAAAATGCTCTGATGGTCCCAGCGAGATTCGAACTCGCATTTCTTCGTTCAGAAAGCTGACGTTCTTCCCACGAGACCATTGGGAAAAGATGCTTGAAAGAGGAAGATGTTTGTTCATGGAGTCAGAATGTTTTAGGGGTACTTTTTTCGGAATTTCATTTAAAAGTGCAGTGTGAGGGGAGTGGACGTTATTTGAATTGTGAGCGAGTTGGTGTGAACATGAATTTTTCTGTTACGGTGAAACATCTCTCGTTGAATTGTTATAATGGAGGATGTAATGAAACAGACGTATTTTACAGCCGTAAAAGAAGGACGTTTCGGTGGGGTGAATGCTTTATTCCGTGTTGTCAAGAAAGAAGGTGTCAAGAAAAAAGACGTGGAAAAATGGCTGAAGATGGAGAAAACGTACACCCTCCACAAACTGACGAGACGTCATTTTCCGAGAAACAGAGTGTTGGTGAATAAAATAGATCAACAGTTTCAAGCAGACCTGGTTTACCTTCCCAGTTTGAGTCGACATAATGATGGATTTCGTTACTTGTTGACGTGTATTGATATATTTTCCAAATATGCGTATGTGATTCCCTTAAAACAAAAGTCGGGGTCCCATATCGTTCAAGCGTTTTCCAAGATTTTTGAACAGAGAAAACCATTAAAACTGCAAACTGATTAAGGAACTGAATTTAAAATAAGAACAAAGAATTTCAAAAGTTTTTAAAACATCACGAGGTGCATTTCTTTACGCCGAACAACGAGACGAAAGCAAGTGTTGTGGAAAGATTCAATCGCACGTTGAAAACTAGAATGTGGCGATTCTTTACAAGTCAAAACACCTTCAGATTCGTCAACGTTTTCGACGATTTAGTCCACAGTTACAATCAAGCCATGTAACAGAGCATGTGCGGCAAAAATTTCTTAGGAATGAAAATGTCTCCGTGACATCCAAGATGGCGGACACCGTAATATAATCCAAGATGGACGAAACGTGACATCAACAAAAATTATGACGGAAAAAATAATGTCAGTCAAGGCGTTAACATCATATCTCCCACTCGAGAGTGATGCGCGGTGGGTGAGGATCAGCACTGGGAATATGATGATGTCTTACTAAAGCTAAAAGCGACTTTTTCAACTATTATTAAGTTCATTTAAGCTTTACGAAATAATAAAAGAGAATAATTCTATATTGCCTGAGAAGGAACTGTGACATCCAAATGATTCTACCTAAATCCACCAAAATTCTACCAAGAGTGCTTTTGCTGAAAGCCTAAAACAAAGTTCAAAAAATCAAAGAAACAAGTAATACGTTGTAAAATTTGTGAAACCTATATCTCATTAAAGAACGGTAAATCAAATAACACCGGGAATATTTTTGCAGGAATATGCCAAAATAAACACTCTGATAGCCTTATTTTAACCACATTGCATGCGCGTCAAAGTAAGGAAGAATGGTCTAAGCGATGGCTTATGATCATTCGTCCAAAAGGGATCCGGGTTCGAATCCCGGTGAGGCATGGATGTCGTTTTTGTTTTACGGCACTGGCTCTCTCCCTTCGCTGGAACCAGTGATCCTAAATTAGGGACGGGCGACTCCTTATAGCCCATTGGGCTGCTCACGGTGGTCGTAAAACCTCCAACAACAACAACAACAACAAAAGAAAAAAAGGCGCTTGCGTTTAGTCCCCTTGTGACGTGCATGCGCAGCAGAACGCACATGAGATAAAGGCAGAGAGAAGCGAGAGCATAGTCCGCGTAGCTAAGTTGGGAGAGCGACTTATTCCGGAATGAGGGGACCCGGGTTCGATATCCGGCGTGGACAAAAATGACTGAGAAATTTTCTTCGTTATATCCTTTACAGCAATTTATGATTGATACGTTACACCAGCCGCAATTATCCCATAATTTTTATATTTGGAATACTATTTAAAGCGGCGTTTTCTACCTAACCCTTTCGCAGATCATCTGATCAAATATCTTTTACTTCTGCATCTCGGATATTCTGATCTTCAGGCCAGGCCGTCATATATGAAAACTCGAGTGAAGATAATTATGTTTGCACTAAGTCTTTTTTAGGATACCTTGTCGATAAAACTAGGCACAGTTTTTTGATTCGGGTTATTACTTAGAGCGTGGCTTTCGACATAACTCTTTTACGCATCATCTAATCAAACATGTTTCGCTTTTTGCTCCTCGAAAATTCTGACCTTCCGCTATCAAAGTGTAAATAATTACGCTCAATCTGAATCATCTTCAGAGCATTATTTCCATAAAACTCGACACAGTTTTTATATTCGGGATATTTGATTAGAACGGGGCTTTCAAGATGACCCACTTGCAGATCTGATCAAATATAATTTTCTTCGGATTTTATGACATTCAATGAAGCGAGTGGGTAGTATAACGTGTCGCCGTTCAAATCAATAAGGAATGCACAGTATTGAAGAAAAAATACCTCTTACCTTACATTCAATTTTTGAACGACGGTTCTTGGGTGCCGTGTGTTGAGGTCGATATACAATCTGTTGACAATAGCACATTAATCTACATTCCGCCGACGCTATCACAATGATTCACTGGAGAGGCAGGAATAAACATCAAACCTACATTTAATTACATGACACAGATGGCCGACCGCACACATACTAAAAATGACAAGTAACATAAAAACGCCGGCGGTATTTTTTTCTGTTTAGTTCCATCGTGTTGAAAACACAGGATTTTTTCTCCTCTCGCTTCCCACGGAGTGACAGCGCCCTCTATAAGGATCGTCTTGACAGCTGCTCGGATTTTATTTATTTTTCTCTTCGTGAGCTGTTGCACGTCCGACATCCTCCCACCTTTGAGCTTCGGGATAAAGTCACAAAACTCAAACACATAAAACGTTATAAGTTAATTCGCCGCACTGGCTTTAAGATCCGTCCATAACGCGATCGCACGTCTCCACACCCGTCGCTTCTTCTTGCTTTTCTGACACATTCTTTAATAACTTGCCGTATCGCCTTTCTACACTTTATTATCCAATAACGTTCACGCAGAGTCGAGATTAGGACCTGCAGACCAGCATGGCCTAGTTCAACATGTTTTTCCCAAAATTAATTTTTTCACTATGTGATGTTTAGAAGGCAGTACTACTGGATGACGAAATGTCTCCGAGTCCTTTCTCATGGTGATTCTCGTATTGACTCGAAGCAGCCCCTCTACGTCGATAAAGGTTTTCAGAGCAGTTTCTCTATTTTCGCCAAAACTCTGTCTTTGGACTTCTTTCAACATTACCATTTCGGCCTTTTCGACTTGCTCTACACTTAACTCACCGAAATATCTTTCAGTTCGTTTGGCCTTTGCATTCCTGTAAAAACGAAAAATCCACGCCATGACTCTGATTATTCTGTTATACGAGGAGAACTTCGTAGAATATTAAAAAACCTTTTCAATTTCTGTGTTAGTTGCAGACACAATAGTTTTTCGCCTTTCTGAATTCACAACCTCCAAATTTAGAAGCGCTTCTGAGGCTGGCCATTCATCACAGGTAATCATAGCCACTCCGGGCCTTCCCACCAACGATAATTTTTCAGCTCTTTCACTGTACATCCTCTCGAAGGGAGATCCGCAGGATTCATAGACCCGGCAATGTGCCTCCAGTCTTCTGGGTCTGTTAGCCGCCAAATTTCTTGAACACGATTGTAAACGAAGGTTGCCCAATTTTCATTTCTTTTTATCCAGTATAACACATTCACAGAATTAGATCAATAGTACGTAGGCACGTTCTCCAGCCCCAGGTCTGATTTCGTTGTTTCTGCTAACCTAGCTCCAATAGTGCTGGCCAAGAGTTCCATCCTGGGTATGGAAGGTAATTTCAAAGGGGCGACTCCACAACGTGCTTGTATTAGCTGACACGTCGTGGACCGATCATTTTGACATCGGACAAAAATACAAGTTGCAAATGCTATCTTGCTTGCATCACAGAACACATGTAGAGATACCTCCGAATTGGCAGAAGCATCCTTTAGTATACATCGTGGAATCAGCACACCACTCAAGCCTTCCAATTGCGTCTTCCAACGTTCAAATTTTCTAGATATAGTCGGAGGTAGCTTAGAGTCCCAAGTGATCCCGTTCTTCCAACATTCTTGCAGCAAAACCTTTGGCCCAAGTGTGACAGGGCACGTGAATCCAATGGGGGTCGAATACTCGATGGACGACTGAGAGGATCTCTCGTTTTGTCAGTGGGAACTTTTCATCGCTAGAGAACCCCTTCATGTCAATAGACAGCTCATCTGCACTCAGTGTCCAACTTAATCCCAGCACAGGGACCTTCCTTGCATCTCCATCTTCATCCTCCACTTCTGACGACGCAGGAAATGCTCCCACCCTCGCAAATCGAACTTGGCTGCACTGAGGATACTTCGTGACTCAAAAATGAACTTTTCAAGCTTCTCTCGGCTATTCACACTAGAAACACAATTATCAACATAAAACGACCTCAGGAGCTTTTTCGCCGTTTCCTGCAGATGATCCGGCGCGTTCTTCAGGTGAAATTCCATTGTTGCTCCCAGCAGTAAAGGGCTCGAAGAAATTCCGAAAAAAACTCTTCGGTGCTGGAAGGTTTTAAGATTTTCTTCCTTACCGTTCTCCCACCACAGGAACCTCAAAAATGGTCTATCATGCTCCTGAAGTCCAATCTGTAAGAAAGTTTTCTTTATGTCGGCAGTTACTCCAATTTTTCCCATCCGAAATCTGTTTATAATCGAAGGTATAAGTTCTACAACATTCGGTCCCTTTTCCAGACAATCGTTAATGGAGGGAGAATTCTTCCCTCTCGCCGATCCATCAAAGACAGGTCTCACTTTGGTCGTTGAGTTTTCCTTGAAAACAGGATGATGAGGTAAAAAATGCCCAGTTTTTACATTCTCCTCAGGAGATTTAAGTTCTTCTAATTCCCTCCTTCAGCCACTCCCGGAAAACATCATAAGCATCTAACTTCTCAGTCCGTTCTAAGGATTTAACACAGCCCTTCAATCTTTTAACTGCTATCTCCCTGGAGTCCGACAGAGGAGGGTGATCATGAATCCATGGCAAACAAACCATATATCTCCCTTCCTCGTCTCTTGAAACATTACGAATAAAATGATCTTTCGCAGCGTCTTCGAGCTCCTTTCTCGCGATCTTTTCACCTGGATTGAGAATCCCCAAAGTATCAAGTCTCCACAAATCAGAAAGGTTTAATTCGCCAACGTGGAGAGAAATAAGGACATTAGATTTACTGGCTTCTTTTTCTTGTTTTTCCCATAAACATCCATACCAGACGTGTGTTTACTGCCACCAATCCATTGGAAAGGTGCTCAATTTCACCTGTAAATAACTTCTCTGCGAAGTCAGCTCCTATCAGAAAATGAATTTCCTTCGGATCTTTTTCATACAGACAGTCATGTTCATTTATGGAAATATCGCTAATGAAAACTCCACGATTTGTCAGTTCTTTTATGCATTAAGAGTCGTCTAACTTCGGAATGAAAGCACAGATTAATTTTTGATCCATCACCTCTAATTCGCAAATATAATCGCCGTCAATATTGCTTAATTGAATCGAATATCTTTTGTGCTTTTCACTTTCTTCTATTCCTCTAAAAAGTCCATGAACGCCATTTTCTTCACCTTTGCAATTCAACTTTAGTGTTTTAGTGACAAATTCACTTACATATGATCTCGAGCTACCTGTATCAATAATCCCTCGTACATAACGACTGATATCATTCTCCTTAATACAAACAATTAAAGTCTGTAAATACACCTCCTTGGAACAGGAATTGTTAGTCAAAGCACTGGTTTCCAGAGCTCTATCATTTTCTTTATTATTTTCTGGTTTATTATTTTTCTCTTCGTGTTTATGAAAACACATAATGGATAGATGTCTATTACCACAGTGTGAGTAGGTAATTTTTACCTTACAAGAACGTGAAACGTGTCCTATTTTAAGACATCTAAAACAGCATCCCCTTTTTAAGAGAATAGGTTTTCTTTCCTCCAGGGACAGATTTCGAGTTTCTTCGCACTCTCAGAGTTTGCGTGCGGCTTATCACAAAAAACACAAACGAGTTTTTCATTCCTTTCAGTTCAGTGCTAAATAGCTCAACTGCTGTCGGTGTATTTCCCTTTTCTCTCGAGTAACGTGAGAGCTTCCTGCCACAGTCACCTGACCGAGGAGTAAAGGTGGCTGGAAAACTGTTGTGCCAGTCTCTGGTGACCGAAACACTAGCAGAAATACGCTCCCTGGAGGCCAATTCCTTCCTCAAATATTCAATCAAATCTTTGATGTCATAACTGGCATTGATACTTTGTTTGTTGAATTCTAAGATCAGATCAGGGGGAGCACTTTCAACAGCATCGGACACATAAGATTTCCATACGTGTCTGACAAAACTCCCGGAGACTCTAAACTTCTTATTTACGTTTGAACAATATCAAACAACTTTCGAAATGTTTCGATATCACTGGAATTCTTGAGAGGGGAAAGATCAAGCAAGTTATTCATATGTGCATTTATTAACAAATCTTTTCTCTCAAATCGCTCTTCTAACATGTTTACAGCAATGTCGTAATTTTCCGGCGTGATAGCAAATTCTTGTACAGCGTTTATAGCCGTTCCTCCTAAGTGAGCTTTAAGATAATTAAATTTATCTACTTTGTTCAAAGAATCGTTCGTATGAATTGCCGATTCAAAAGAATTCCAAAATGTAAGCCATTGACTCACATCCCCGTAAAACTTGGAAATAGATAGCTTCGGCAATTTTATAGTCACAGAGTCCCTCACTCGTTCTTCAATTTTCGATTCGTGTAGCTCGGGGCTCTGACCAAGAGACACGCCGTTATTCACAACATTTTGTCGTAATATATGAACTCGTTTGGACGCTCTATATCTCAATGTAGTTATTTTCTCACGATATTCTTCATCACTTTCTAACTCAGACTGCAAGTCCCCTGGGTCTAAAACATTTTCCAGCTCGGAATCAATTAATTTTAGTTCTGTTGATTTTTCATTAAGATGTTCTAAAAGTTCTTCAAGATTATCTATATCCACATCAGTTAGTTTAAGTTCCGCTTCCAATCTCTAAATAATTTTGGTAACGGAAGTTCTCATCACGCCGCGTTTCTGTCTCAATCTAGCTCTGATTTCTTCGGCCATCTTTTCGTTCGAAACAATATATCAGAATGTCAATAAACGGAAAAATTCTCTCGGTTACGAATTATGTGCTATATATTAAAAATACCTCAACTCAAAATCCCGGCAGGGATGCCATATATAACTTGTCGCCGATCAAATCAATCAGGAATGCACATTATGGAAGAAAAAAGACTTCTTACCTGCCATTCAATTTTTGACCGACGTTTCTTGGGTGCCGTGTGTTGAGGTCGTTATACAATCTGTTGACAATAGCACATTAATCCACATTCCGCCGAAGCTATCACAATGATTCACTCGAGAGGCAGAAATAAACATCAACCCTACATTTAATTACATGACACAGATGGCCGACCGCACACATACTTAAAAAGACAAGTAACATAAAACACCGGCGTTTTTTTCATCGTGAGTGCCATCGTGTTCAAAACACACGAGTTCTCCTTTCCGAGTTCAAATCACACGATTTTTTCTCTCCTCTCGCTTCCCACGGAGCGACAGCGCCCTCTATCAGAAACAGTTTTCACAGCTGCTCGGATTTTATTTATTTTTTCTCTTCGGGAGCTGTTACTCTTCCGACAGCAATGCTCAGAGGAAAGACGGCAATTCCGTCGGAATAAATATTCCAGAATATGGTCTGCCAAGCACATTTACATTGCGAGGCTACCATAAACTCTGAGACTAGTTGTCTGCAATACGAAGACCAACTGTCTCAGTGGATGTGGCAACATTTTCATGTGAGGTTTCTTCAATCGCCTCATCGTAAGACAATCCTTTGGCGAAGCAATGCGTCAGAATCATCACTCTATCAATAGGAATGTGAGCCAAAAAAAACACGTACCAGGTGTACCGGAAGAGTACTCATCATTCCCTGATGCGTGCTTCTTCCGATACCTGAATTCAGTGTTTCTTTCAGTTTCAGTCATACATTCGCGGGGGGGGCTCCCGGAAACTACCCCCCCGGAGACATTTTAGGTTACCGAGTAAAATGTTAATAAATTCAGGCTATGATGAAAAAGAAATTTTTATTTCTTTTTTATGCTACAAATATTTCTCCACTTATATTATTTTAATATTTGTTCTAGTATTATAGTTTATTTTGCTAAAAAGTGTTATTACGACGCATGCTGTTCTTCAAAATATAATAAGTAAACTAATCATACCTAATTGTCTGGGAATCGTGATTCAGGATCAAGAGTCTGTTAAATGTATTTTATTAGATAAAAATTTCAAGCCCCCCCCCCCCCATCCGAACCTTTTCTCGTTTAGCTGAAAAAAGTTTGTTTTTCTTGAAATGTTTAAGGAAGTGTTTCGAAATCTTTTGATTATACTCGCCAGACTTGTTAGTAACGTCTGCAACCCTTGAGAAAGCATCCCGGTTGGAGAGCGAAAGCTCGGGAGATACACTTTTCCCTTGTATTCCTTCTTTAAGTATACTTTCACACCAATAAACAGAGTTTGTATAGATTTGTTTACTGTACTATTTAGGTGTGAATCTCGTTCAACAAGTAACAGTCTTAGTTTCGAATTCGAAAACATGTTGTGAAAAATGTCAGTACACAACTGTAATTTTAGAAGGATTCCAATTTCTCCTGATGGTAATTGTTTATTTCGTTCAATTTCTTTTTGTCTTATGAACACTTAGGGGAATCATCATCAAATCCATTTGCAAGTTGTTGACAGAATTATAAATAATTGGGATTTATTTTCCCATTTTATTATTGGAGATCCATCTTATAGACAGTCGATTCGTATTTCTGACGATTTAAACGTTTAATGTTACTTGATGGAGAATATGCGGGGCACCCTGAATTAACTTGCGTTTCTCAGTTGCACCCCAAATCTATATACGTACATCGAATACACGATTTTGATAATCCCACTATATATGGTCCTGGCAATAAATTATGGCATTTATTGTTTTCTGGAACCCAAAATGGCGGCCATTTCGATGTACTGTTATTTAACGATGTTAAGGAAAGTGCAAACCTTTTAATAAGTCGCGGTCGTTCTAAGCGATTGCGTCACAAAAAATCTCTTACAGGACTTCAAGGAAAGGAACAGAAAAAAAATGAGCTCAGAAAAAGACATTTCAGATGGAAAACAGAAAACCATTTAAGATGTAATACAGATGTGCTGTATCGAGAAATTGTGGTTGCGTTGAACCTTGCAGGATTGGTTCTATGTCACTGAAATGTTGTAATTGTTCAGCGTTGTACTTTAAATGTGAAAAAATATCTACTGGTTACTTCAGTCTTTGCTGTTCCAATGGAAACACAATTTTCTCGGAAAACAAAATGCCAAATTTTATAAAAAAATTATATGAAGACAACTGTACAAAGTCAAAAAACTTCGGGGAACATATCCGATCATATAATAATGCTCTTTCCTTCGTCTCCTTCTGTGCAAATATTAAACTTCCCCTTGGATAAGGTCCGTACTGCTTCAAAATTTTGCCGACACTTACCACAATATTAGCTCTATATATTCGGTGTCTAAGGAAAAATCTGCTTATGGACAACTGTATATATTAGATTTTACGGAAGCTAATAATATTACCAACAGTTTATTGCTAAGCACCGCATTGCAAAGTTCCGACAGCCACCCTACTCAACAGACCTCGCTCCCTGCTACTTTTTCTTTCCCCCAAAATCAAATACCACTTGAAAGGTAAAAGATTTCAGGAAACTGAGGAGATACAACGAAATGCGTCAAAGCAGATGTTTGCTATTAAAGAAGATGACTTCAAAAAATGATTCGAGCAGTGAAAACAACACTGGACTCAGTGTAAGGGTTCGTAAGGGGACTACTTCGAAGGTGATTAAGTTTCAAATCTGTAAGTTGTGTTTTTTTTTTATAAATTCCGTTTTCAGTTCTTATACTTTTTGAACACATATAAAGCTGTACACAAAGATTTTAAAAGTCTTCGTTTAGTGTAGTTTGTTTTTTTAATACACAGTGCTGAAAAAAATGTTAAGGTCGTGTAAAGAAATACGAAATTGCAGACAACAGAGGACTAAGTTAATCGGGCGAACCGTTCAAATAGAGCTAAAACATGTTTCAAACCCTTCTATTACGTGTACAAATGAGCTTTAAATCATTTTTTGTGTGACGTATACCGCTAATTTACATATCGGACATTCCCCCGCGCAGTCATGTGACCGTAAATGGTCCAGAGTATAAAATGTGACACAGAAGTTTGCCCAACAGACAAACGCACGTGCACATCGGTAGATGAAAGGCGTCAAGCGATACTGCATTTATTCGACATTGCATTCGTGAAGAATTGCATCAAGATATAAGTGCTGCAAAAGCATGTTCATCGATCTGTTCTGCTCTGGGGGAGAATATTGTATCGAAAAGCACGTGTGAGTTTTGGTTTAGACGGTTTGAAGCAGGTGATTTTGATGTTAGCGATCCAGAATGTAGCGGCGCCCCGAAGAAGGTTGCACATGAGGAACTGCAAGCATTGCTGGATGAAGATTCATCTCAAACGCAAAAAGAACTAGCTGAACAACTGGGGGTAACTCAACAAACCATTTCTATTCTTTTACGTGCAATGGGAAAGATTCAGAAGGAAGGACCATGGGTGCCACATGACCTGACCCACAGGAACAAGGATGAGCGTGTCATGAAGTGTTTGAATCTGTTGAATAAACAGCACTGAAAGTCTTTCCTGTGGAAAACGCTGAGGGTGATGAAAAGTGGATATGGTACGACAATCCCAAACGCAAAAAACACTGAGTAGACCCCAGTGAAGCCACGACTTCCACACCGAAACTCAATATTCACTCCAAGAAAGTTCTGCTGAACTTTCTTGGAGTGAATATTGAGTTTCAGCAGAACTTTCTTTCTTGGAAAACAGAAAACCATGGGTGTGTTCTATTATGGACTATTGGAACAGGGTCAAACTGTTAATGCTGATCGCTACAAGTAGAAATTGCTGCGATTGAGCACGGAAATCTGCTGGAAACGTCCACTCGCAGGCAAAGATTGCGTCCCGTGAAATTACGGAATGGCAACGCTAGGCCGCATGTTGCGAAATCGGTCAAGGAAACGTTATTGACGCTTGGCTGGGAAGTTTTGGAGAACCCGGCGTATAGTCCTGAGATAGCCACTTTAGACTATCATTTGTTCCAATCGTTACAACAAGCTTTGTCTGCTGTACGGTTCCGGACATGTGACGAAGTGCAAAAATGGGTTGACGACTTCATCGCATCCCACGACGAAGTGCAAAAATGGGTTGACGACTTCATCGCATCCCACGACGAAGTGCAAAAATGGGTTGACGACTTCATCGCATCACACGACGAAGTGCAAAAATGGGTTGACGACTTCATCGCATCCCACGACGAAGTATTCTTCATGGCTGGAATCCGTCAGCTGTCCGACCCATGGCGGAAGGTGATAGATAATGACGGCGCATATTTTGATTCGTAAAGGTATTGTTGTTTTCTCTCAAACTACATGTTGCGTCGTCTTAAAAACGCTTTAAAACTTATTTGTACACCTAATAAAATAATAATGCAAAAAAAAAAAAAAAAAGAAGAAAACCGAATTAACTACATTTGCAGCTGGAAAAAATGATAAGGTCAGGAACGTTTCCCGAAGAGTATGGAAATTAGGTTGTTTCACGCATGTGAAGGAACAGGCGCCTTGATAAGAAGAGCACTTGAAAACGTCAGTGTTGGCTTTGAGAAGGGTATTGCTATGGCGAAGGGCAAAAAGTTGTCGGATTTTGAACGCGGTAAAATACAAGGATTGCAATGCAAGTGAATGGGAAGAGTGGTGCGGAAATCGCAAAGGCATAGGCCGATCCAAGACAGTAGTGAACAATATTTTGCGAAATCCATCTTCTTATGAATTAAAGAAATCTACAGGCAGGCCAAAATTAATTTCAAATCGCAAGAAACGTAGAGTTTGTAAACTTGCATGTGCTAACAAAAAGTAGTCTGGTGAAATTGTTCTTGAACTGAACTTGTCCTTCAGTGGCAGAACTGTACGAAATGTGTTAGCCGGCAATTCGAACATCCAATACATTAAGCTAAAGCCAAAACCCTGCCTTAATGCTAAACATACATGTGCTCGAGTACAGTTTGCAAAAAGGCATATTACTTTCGGTGATAAATGGAAAGCCGTGTTCTTTTCCGATGAAAAGAAATTTAATTTGGACGGTCCTGGCGGTTTCGCTAAATATTGTCATGATCTGTGGAAAGAAAACTCCTATTTTTTAAGCGCAAATTTGGTGGAGGCTCGGTCATGGTTTGGGGGGCATTTTCTGCAACTGAAAAATCCTCACTTGTTATTATATACACAAAAATTAATTCCCACAAGTACCAAGATATGCTGGCGGATAATTTGCGACCTGTTGCTACCCTAATGACATCGAGAGATTGGGTTTTTCAGCAGGACAATGCCAGCATCCACAACTCTCGGTCTACGAAAGAGTATTTTGAAGCCAATGACGTTCGTGTTTTGGACTGGCGTTTACAGAGCCCCGATCTCAACCCGATGAAACAACTTTGGGACTTAAGACATTTCCAAAGAAAAGCGGACCTTATTGCAGTCATACAGGCAGCAGGGGCAAACGAAACTTGCAAACTCTATGACTGATAGATTGATTGCAGTCATTGAAAAAAAAAAGGCAAACTGTTAGACTTTTAAGTGCTAAATTGTTTAAACATGTATGCCGACCATATATATTTTTTCCAAAATGAAAATGGTCTAATAATTACAATTTTATACGTACTTCATTGTTAATTATGCAACATTCGCATAAATATATTGTCTATACTCCGATTATACATTGCTTTGATACTGTGTTAAATTGGAGGAGCTCTAGAATTGTACTAACGTAATAAACAATTTTGTGTGAGACCTTATTTTTTTTCCAGGGCTGTAAATCATTCACGGCCCTATTGAGATAATTTAGGGGTGGGTTTTGATGGAAAGGTGTCAATGTAAATAAATAAGAATAGAAGAAAACTTGAAAAAGTTAATTAAAAAATCAGAAAGAGAAAATATTAATGGGTGATGTTTCTCTTTTATTTTTGCTAATCAGTGTATTGAATTTTTGTGAAAGAAACTTTTGACTGCTTTTTGGAACGTAGAGTTATTAGACACTTATTGTAACTATTCCTATCTTTCTCACTTTTATCGCTACCGCTGCCCTTGTTTTCATCCCTTATTCTAACATTGAGCAGTTGGATGTAATTTATTATTTAAACCCGGATTGAGGTCTTTTCATGGCTAAAATTATGAAATATCTTTGACTAGGATGATAGTGGGCTCATATCTTTCAGAGGGTAAGTCGAAAATTTTGCAATATTTGAATAAACGTATACGCTCCGGCAAGTATGTCACGTGTTTGTACTAGTTCAAGTGGCTCACTGTAGTCAGTCGAAAGAGATATAAAGTGGTAGTCGTTGCTGTGAACAGTATTGCATGTCGTCGTTCTGTCTGTGGTTGAGACACCTAAAAGATGAACAGCCACAACCGGCTAATTAGTGAAATTTTGCTTTACGAGTTTGAACTCGGCAATAATGCAACTCAAGCCACACGAAACATTTGTCATGCGGAAGGGGAAGGTTCCATGGACCACAATACCGCAACCAGATGGTTCGATAAATTCCGCTCAGGTGACAGAAACCTCGACGATCAACCAAGGTCAGGAGACCCTAACCGTGGATTCGGAGACTGTGCGCTAGGCCGTAGAGGCAAATCCGACAACCAGAACTCGGAGATTATCAGGCGAGCTGGGCACATCACAGTCCACCGTAGCTCGTCACCTTCAGGACTTCGGCAAGTTGGACAGGAGCTGCCGCATTGTCCCTCACGAACTGACGCTACTTAAGCAAACCGCCAAGTGGAAGAGTGCACGAAATTCCTAGAAGACCCACCCGATGTACGTTTCACCAAGAGAATTGTTACGTGCGATGAAAAGTGGGTCTATTTCCGCAATCCTAACACACAATGGCCGTGGTTGAGCCCGGGCCAGTTTCCTGAACCTGTTACTAAACATGAGCGCTTCGATCACAAGGTGGTACTCTGCGTCTGGTGGAATATGGAGAGGATAATCCATTACGAATTTGTTCCAGACGGTCGAACTATCAAAGCTAACCTTTACTTTGAGCAGCTGAAGTGGATGCATGCTGTTTTGAAGGAGAAGTACCCGGCACTGGTGAACAGAAAACGCGATCTCCTACAGCAGGACGACGCTCAGCCTTATACCAGGAAATTGAGGACATCGAACTGATGACACACCCAGCGTATAGTCCAGACCTTACTCCGTGAGATTATTATTTGTTGCGGTCCATGGCCCACTTCCTTCGCGGGTGGCGCTTCAACAACCAGGAAGAGGTGGCAGCTGGGGTGAAGGAGTTCTTCGCTTCGAAGGACAAGAACTGGTACCGCCGCAGAATCGAAGAAGTGGCAGACAGATGAAGACAGTACAAAGACAGTGCAACACGATGGCCTATACTTTGAAAGCTAGTCAGCTTTCGTCGTAAAGGTACGTATGAAGACATAAAGTGATCCAAAAATTGCAAAACTTTCGACTCACCCTCTGTAGAATCGAAGAACTGGCAGACAGATGGCTAAAGACGGTGCAACACGATGGCCTATACTTTGAATGCTAGTCAGCTTTCGTCGTAAAGGTACGTATGGAGACATAAAGTGATCCAAAAATTGCAAAACTTTCGACTCACCCTCTGTAGAATCGAAGAACTGGCAGACAGATGGCTAAAGACGGTGCAACACGATAGCCTATACTTTGAATGCTAGTCAGCTTTCGTCGTAAAGGTACGTATGGAGACATAAAGTGATCCAAAAATTGCAAAAATTTCGACTCACCCTCTGTAGAATCGAAGAAGTGGCAGACAGATGGCTAAAGACAGTGCAACACGATGGCCTATACTTTGAAAGCTAGTCAGCTTTCGTCGTAAAGGTACGTATGGAGACATGAAGTGATACAAATATTGCAAAACTTTCGACTCACCCTCTGTAAAATCGAAGAACTGGCAGACAGATGGCTAAAGACGGTGCAACACGATGGCCTATACTTTGAATGCTAGTCAGCTTTCGTCGTAAAGGTACGTATGGAGACATGAAGTGATCCAAATATTGCAAAACTTTCGACTCACCCTCTGTAGAATCGAAGAACTGGCAGACAGATGGCTAAAGACGGTGCAACACGATGGCCCATACTTTGAATGCTAGTCGGCTTTCGTCGTAAAGGTACGTATGGAGACATAAAGTGATCCAAAAATTGCAAAACTTTCGACTCACCCTCTGTAGAATCGAAGAACTGGCAGACAGATGGCTAAAGACGGTGCAACACGATGGCCTGTACTTTGAATGCTAGTCAGCTTTCGTCGTAAAGGAACGTATGAAGACATTAAGTGATCCAAATATTGCAAAACTTTCGACTCACCCTCTGCAATGCAGAGTTGAAATTATCAGACATTTTTATTTACTGCCTCTCTGTTGAACACACCACCTAACCCATTCATTCGTGCCGAATTTTTTTTTCAATATTCAAAAGGTGTCTGATAGTACCAGATTTGAGCACAGATAAAATCAGTGTAAATGTAATCTATTGGGAATTTTTCGTTTTTTTTTTCATACACACCGCTGTCCATCAGTTGCGACAGACACCGAAGATAATTTCAAATTTTGTAATACTCTCATTTAGGAATTAAGCTGTTTGTTATTTTGATGTTTTGTTACAATTGCTATTGCTTTTGAAACATTGTGTGCTGGTTCGTTTAAGTTTTAGTTGAAGTGCTGTCACAGTCGCAGCACATCACTCTACTCCACTGTGGTCGTGGATAGTTACCTATTTTACTTCGGAGAAACTTTGACATCAACAACTATTAATAACTTCGGTATAGTCATAAAGCTAAAGTCAAGAAAAACGCATCTAAGTGCGTAAAGATTCAAAAAAGATTAAATAGCCCACGGATAACAAGGTGAAACTCTTTTTGTTTTACTTGAGTAAATGATAGAATTTTCTCATACTGTCAAAAAATGATATTCACAATAAACTGAAAGAAGTTTTTGTACAGAAACACATGATATTTCATTTTATGCTTTATTCCAATTTTTAACTCGTAGTATTGACATTTTCACAGTTGACTTTGTCTTCGACATCTACAATTTTTTCTTGTGCAATTTTTCTTTTGTTTTTGCGTGCGAAAGAGGTGCATAGAATTATAAACTCACAGAATCATTTAAATACACTTCGTTGGCTAAATCTTAAAAAACATTGAATGATACAAAATAAGAAATGTGGATTTTATAGTTTCATCTGTGATGAAATCGTTTCATCCTTTATATTCATGAGCACTTCTTATTCTGCAAGTATTATACGACCTCAACTGGAAAGTATACACACACCACATCGTTTAGGCTTGAGTTGTCATCGATTCTCCAAGTCACCTGGGCTTTGCCCTAAAGTGAAAACCGTAAAACGTATTAAGAACCGCACTTGAAGGCTTAGTTATTAATGACATTAAAATTTTATCTAGAGAACCATACTTAAAAACTTACTTATCAGTGATATTACAATTTTACAAACAGGAAATCTTCAAATGCATATCGTCAAATGAAGAAGTGATCACACCTATACATTGTACAATAATTCAACGTAATGAACATAACAGAATCAGATATAGAGAAAATGATCGTACCTAAACAATAATTCAACGTAATGATCATAACAGAATCAAATCTAAAGGAAATAATCGTACCTATACCATAATTCAACGTAATGATAATAACAGAATCAAATGTAGAGGGTAAAATCGTGCCTATACAATAATTCAACGAAATGAACCTAACAGAATCAAATGTAGAGGAAATAATCGTACCTATAAAATGACTCCACAACTTAAATCTTGGCCCTCAGTCTCCGGCAGTTGGAATGTACCTGGCCAAGGCAGCGGCCAGTGCGACATGAAGGCAGAGGGTGCTAAGAATCCCCGGAGGACCGGACTAGGCTGCCATCTAATGCTGACCTTGGCCACGTATAATGGACACTCCCTATCTCTTGATTCAAGGCTTCTTGAATTGGAAGAGGAACTACAAAGGATCAAGTGGGACATCGTCGGGCTAAGTGAGGTAAGGAGAAAAGGAGAAGATCTATTGAACTGAAAAGTGGACATCTCTTCTACTATCGTGGGACAGATACTGGCAGAACTAGTGGTGTTGGATTTATAATAAACAGGAAACTGAAGGATAAAGTTGTAGAAGTTGAAAGTTTCTCTGACAGAGCTGCACGACTCGTTATCAAACTCTTGAGAAGATACAAGGCTCAGATTATTCAAACTTATTCACCGACCACAAGTCATCCTGAAGAAGAAATTGAAGAATTTTATGAGGAAATTCGTCATCTAAATAATAATGGTAAGCAGCACTTGAAGATAATTATGGGAGATTTCAATGCAAAAATAGGTCAACAGCAACAGAATGAAACTTCAGTAGGTAAATTCGGTCATGGCAACAGAAACCAGCGTGGAAATACTCTCGTTGAGTTTGCAGAGGCAGAAGGGTTTTTCATCTTGAACTCCTTTTTCAAGAAAAAGCCACACAGGAAATGGACATGGAGACATCCAAATGGGATGACAAGTGAAATTGATTTTATTATGTGTAACAAAAAATTCGTCATAGAAGACTGCAGTGTGCTAAACAAGTTCAACACAGATAGTGACCATAGATTGGTGCGATGTAAGATGCACCTCAACACTAAACTCGAACGTGGCAAGCTCATAAGACAAACAAAATGTATTGACATAACCAGCCTTAAAAAACACCATGATACCTTCAAGTTGGAACTGAAGAACAGATTCTCTGCTTTAGAAGGCCTAACATCGGAAGAAGTGGATATTTCTGAAGTTAACAGAAAAGTAACCAAAGCTCTTATGAAAACAGCAACAAAATTAGCTGGGTCTAAGAACAAGTTGCATGTGAACAAATTATCAGGAAAAACCAAAATATTGATGCAAAAAAGAAGAGAGATGAGAACAACTAAAAAAGATGTGACTTCCAAGAGCTATGCAAGACAGTGAGAAAAAGTATCACTGAAGACGTAAGGAAATTCAACTGTGAACTAGTGAGGAAAGCAATTGAAAACAACCAAAGCCTAAAGATAGCAAAGGGACATCTCAGTAAGGGAAGAAAACAGATTATGGCACTGAGAAAAGAATATGGTTCTGTAACAAGAAATAGAGACGACATTTTGACAAGAGTGAAAGATTTCTACTCCAAATTATATGAAAGGGTGAAAATGATGATACATGTACTCCAGACATCGTGAAATGTACCTGTACCAGAGTTCTTCCAGTCCTCCCAGCAGAAGTTGCACATGCAATCAAGAACAAGATACGGGGAAAAGTTCCAGGAGAAGATGAAATTACCGTAGACATCATACAGAAAGCAAGTGGAGAAATCGAAACAGTACTCGCCCAAATTTTCACTCGATGCCTTAATGAAGGGTAGATTCCTGAGGATTGGAACAAAGCTACAATGATCCTGCTACATAAAAAAGGTGACATTGAGGATCTCAAGAACTACAGACCTATCAGCCTCCTATTAGTGGTTTATAAATTCTTCCCTAAAGTTCTTTCACACCGCTTGAAAGTAACACTGGACATGGCTCAACCGAGAGAACAAGCTGGATTCAGGAGTGGCTACAGCACAATAGATCATATCCACGTACTGAGAGAACTAATTGAAAGAGCGAGGGAATATGAACTTCCATTGTGCATGGCTTTTATCGATTATGAAAAAGCCTTTGATTCGGTGAAACCATCAGCAGTTACAATGACTCTGAAATCCTGCGGTATTGAAGATGCATACATTAATATTATTAATAACATCTATGAAAATGCAAGTGCAAAGATTCGGCTGTTTGAAAATACAACACACATAAAAATTGGAAAGGGAGTGAGACAAGGTGACACCATAACTCCAAAGCTCTTTAATGCCATATTGGAAAATGTCTTTCAATCACTGAACTGGGAAAACAAAGGGATAAAGATTAATGGAATTTATCTAACCCACCTTCGTTTTGCTGAAAACGTAGTCATTTTTGCAACTACCCCATCAGAACTGCAGAGTATGATCCACGAACTTGCTGACAAGAGTAAAGAAGTGGGATTAAAAATGAACTTTCAGAAGACAAAAGTGATGTTCAATGCTTTTACAAGAAATGAAGATTTATCGATTGATGGGGAAAAGCTGGAGATAACAGACACGTACGTTTATCTTGGACAGCAGATGTCAAGTGAGGGTCACATTGATGAAGAAATTAATCGGCGTACAAAACGTGCCTGGAGAGCTTTTGGAAGAAACAGCATAATTTTCAAGAGCAATATGCCATTATGTCTTAAAAGAAAAGTGTTTGATCAATGCATCTTTCCAGTGCTTATGCATGGTGCAGAGACATGGACCTTAACTAAAAGAGACATACAAAGGCTGCAGCCAACTCAAAGCAGCATGGATAGGTGCATGCTTTTTGTAACCAGGAGAGATAAGAAGAGGAACTCGTGGATCCGAAAAATGACAAGAGTGGAAGACATCATGATCAGAGTTAAATCCCTGAAGTGGCAATGGGCTGGACATACTGCCAGAAGGACAGACCATCGGTGGACAACCGAAATTTTAGATTGGATTCCAAGGGACAGGAATAGACCCAGAAGAAGACCCCATGGGAGATGGGTGGATGAAATTCGAAAGTATGCGAGAGTGACATGAAGGTAACTGGCACAAGACAGACCGTTGTGGAGGAAACTTGGGGAGACCTTCGTCCAGCAGTGGATTGATAATGGTTGACAATGATGATGATGATGATACAATAATTTAACGTAATGAACACAACAGAATCAAATATAGAGGAAATGATCGTACCTATATAATAATTCAACGTAATGAACATAACAGAATCAGGTACAGCTTGTGTAACTTGAGTGTGCAGTAAGCGCGCTAACGATGCATGTGGTTACATTTTACGGAACACTAGCCTGCTGTTGCAACGCCCCGTAAAACTGAAAGCCTAGCAACTCATTCTTTACGTCATCATAATTTGACCGCATGTTTGTTTGTAAGAGAATATAAAGTTCCTCGTGTAGTTTGGACTAGCAAAACAGTAGATGCTGAAATGTAGTCGGTATTTGTAGTATTTTGTGTAGCAAAACCGACAGGGTTTGTGATATAGCACAACTATAGGAAGCTCTGAGTTATGTAACCTTTCAAGAAAAATGTTTTTATTACTAACCCAGTTAGTTTTGTGAATCGAAGTACAGTAAACAAGGACTACATGTAAACATCTACTGTTCTATCTCTTTAGACTCTGCCTACTTTAGTCAACAGACGTTCACGGGAAACGAAAGAATGAAAGTGTGCTCCTGCCGCCCCAGTGGCGTAGTGGTCTAAGCGATGGCCTCTAATCATTCGTCCAAAAGGGGTCCGGGTTCGAATTCCGGTGAGGCATGGATGTTGTGTTTGTCTTACGGCACTGGCTCTCTCCCTTCCCTGGAACCAGTGACCCTAAATTAGGGACGGGCTACTGCTTATAGCCCATTGAGTTGCTCACGGTGGTCGTTAAACCACCAATCAAAAAAAAGTGTGCTCCATTTGTGATGACGTCATAAACCAGTTGTTGAGCTTTCAGTTACTGGGGGCGATTGTTGTTGCCACTTCGATCTCGAGGAAATACCCAACATGATTTATGTACTTTGTCCTGTTGGGTAACTGCAAATCAAGTGTCTTCAGACTACGAGCATTCTTGATGAGCGGAAGGTCTAACGAATGCAAATAACTTAGAAACGAGATAATCATGACATTTTGTAGACATACACCAGAGATCGTAATCGTATACGTGCTTTAATGATCCTGTTGGATGATGGCATGGATTGTAAGGTAATAAACTACGCAACATAGAAAATGGCTGAACATAAATGACTGCACGAAATGTGATACAAATTTCCACGCGTGTAGACAAGTAGGTGGTAAAGTAGTGATTTGGTTCCCGAGGGATTGCATGTATGCAACGGACGAGCAGAGAGCAGAAAATAGAGTCATTAGGTCGTATGACAGCCATGCTGGTTTATACATTCGGCAACACGGCTTGACATCAAATGAAAAATTCCCTGGACAGGCTTGAAATCGTCTGCCAATAAAGTTTCACTCGTTCTGCAACAGGGAGAAGTCTGGGGATCTCGCTGTCCAGAGCATGGCCCTGTAGGCACTGTCTGCTGATCTTAGCAGTATGCGGGAGGGCATTATCTTTTTCAAGCTGAGCATCAGTGATGCCAACCGAGGTATGAAAACAAAACAAGATGCAGCATTTCATTGATGTATCATCATGCTATCATTGTACCTGCTATGCGTACGAGAAGTGAACAGTTGGTGAAACTGATAGCGCACCAAATGTCACGCCAGGCTCTTGAGCAGTGCGATGTTCATGGATGACAGTAAGATTATCACGGTAACGTCTTCTCCATACACTCAGTTAGTGATCGTCAGCACTGAGACAAAAGCGGAACTTGTCGCTCAGTACCACATGGATCCATTCATCCGGCCACTCACACGTCTGGTACGGTGCCAGAGCAATCTTTTGCGACGATATGTCGCGGTGGGTGAACGTTGTCGCAATAGCTAGCGAGAGAGCAAACCTGCCCTAACCAAACCGCGATTCATAGTTCGTGTAGATAAGGGGATGTCCACAGCTACCCGTTCATCTCGTCGAATATCGTGCTTTGTGAATTGTGGAACTTCATAGAAGATCCTCGACTTGGGATGTGAATATAATTTATGCAACTGAAAACATCTTAGGGAATCCTCCAAAACAAAACTTGCAGTCAGATTTTTCAGGCTCTGAGCGTACTTATAATGATGTCAAAAGCCCTCTATTTACAAAGATGTTCAGAGGTGCACTCCGTAATTGAAATTTTTATAAGAGACTGGCTGATGGTCCCTTAGTCATCTAGAAAGGATTTTTGTGTTCCTTGTTGCCTGTTCCAACCAATGAACAAGAAAACACATTTTGTTACAGGATTCAAGGATTGAAAGCATGGTAATGAATTAATTAAACAACATAAGCAGTCACCTGATCACAGAAGTAACATGCTTACGTTCATAACTAGACAAAAAAACATGAATGTTCATACACTGCTAACTACACCGTATGAAGAAGAGGTTAGGTACTAGCGAGATATTCTATCAACAATCGTGTGTGTTGTCAAATTTCTTTCAGTTTGGGGTTCACCTTTTCAGAGGAATGATGACTGGATAGGATCTGTCTCCAACGGTCTGTATCTTGGATGCCTGGAGTTGATAAATGAATATGACACCTACCTTGCGCAGCATTTTACAAAATATGGAAACAAAGACACGTCTTGTACTTATCTGCTCAAACTTGTGATGAGTTTATTCATATTACGTGTAATTGTGTACTGCAAAAAATTCTCATAGAAGTCAAACATGCTAGGTAACACTCCCTCATTGTTACTTGGCTCTTAACAGTTATCACACTGATCAGTTAGCTTTAGTTCTGCGTTATATCTTCCTAGTTCAGGTGGTTCCAAAAGAACGTCTGTTTAAGCTTCTCCGTGGAAATTCAGATTCATCCAGCTCCTTAGAAGAGACTGTGATGAGACCTTAGAAAGACTCTTTCAGAATTGGACATAGACGTTATAAGATTTGTCGGGAACAAAGCTATGACAATTAGTCTAATCAGTCTATGAGTCTAACTGAGGACTACAAGCTACGTGAAATTAAGGTGGACGTCAAGTAATTTTGCTTCCTATACTTCCAACGGAAAAACTTCTGTACACATTTTCTTCACAATTAATGCGTTCCCAAGGATGAAAATTTGAACATCAATTAAAATAGCTTCATATTATAACTTGGAATACTTAATATTTTCTAAAACATAACCATAATGATATTAAAAATCAATAACGTTTCCTTTGGTGGTGTTGAGACCAGAAAAAAGACAGCGCGACCTGTACTTTGATGACGCCAGTAGACAGACAAATGTTGGATTGCATAATTATGGTTATGTTTTAGAAAATATTAAGCATTCCAAGATATAAAATGAAGCTATTTTAATCGATGTTCAAATTTTTATCCTTGGGAACGCATTAATTGTGAAGAAATTGTGCACAGAAGTTTTTCCAATGGAAGTATAGGAAGCAAAACTATTTGACGTCTACCTTAAAAACCACAATTCGCTAGCTGGGCTGCCCACTCACTGAATTTTGTAGGATCTGCTACTGCTGAATGCTGTACTGGGACTGTAGTATTTTTTAGATTTTTTTTCAGGAGCTCTATAACTTTTCTCAGCAGCAACCCACAGGTGGTATATTTTAAAACGGTATCTTGAAAAAAACAATACCTCTGTAATAAAATCTTCATCTGAAACTCGTTGGTCTGCCAAAGCAGATGGTACAAATGCTCTAGTTTGAGGCTTTGAGAAAACTCAAAACCTTTACAGCATTAAACTGAAGATTCTGCCATGAAAGAAGCAACTCGGTTGGAAGATCAAAATTGTGAGCTCAAGTTTCATGATTTTGTAACTGCTTTCTTTTCTGTCTTCTGAGATGATATTTTAGAGAGGGTCAGCAAGTGCAGCCACAATTTACAAAAGCAAACTTTTAATCTTGTAGCAGCCACCAAGCAACTTCAAACATTGGAGGGGGTTTTGAGTAAAAAAGGAATGAATTCAAAAGCATGAAAAATCTGCTTTGATTATTTGCCGATATGAAACACCAAAGTACACAGAGAACTGGAAACGTAATGTGTTTGCGGATGAAGGGCAAGGCACTGAAGACTAGATGAAAGAACAAAATTCAGAATTGGTGTATTTCCCAAAATCATTGATTCATTGACAGCTAACTTGGCAAGGAGGCAAGCCTATGAGGTATTGACAAATCGCTTTCAAGGGTTGTCTCTTCTAGTATCAACTAAGGCGGCAAACCAAGACATTATTAAAGCTGCACTAAAATTAGAAGGATTCTTGAATTGGAAGAGGAACTACAAAGGATCAAGTGGGACATCGTCGGGCTAAGTGAGGTAAGGAGAAAAGGAGAAGATCTCATTAAACTGAAAAGTGGACATCTCTTCTACTCTCGTGAGACGGATACTGGCAGAACTAGTGGTGTTGGATTTATAATAAACAAGAAACTGAAGGATAAAGTGGTAGAAGTTGAAAGTTCCTCTGACAGAGCTGCACGACTCGTTATCCAACTCTCGAGAAGATACCAGGCTCAGATTATTCAAACTTATGCACCCACCACAAGTCATCCTGAAGAAGAAATTGAAGAATTTTATGAGGAAATTCGACATCTGAATAATAAAGGTAAGCAGCACTTGAAGATAATTATGGGAGATTTCAATGCAAAAATAGGTCAACAGCAACAGAATGAAACTTCAGTAGGTAAATTCGGTCACGGCAACAGAAACCAGCGTGGAAATACTCTCGTTGAGTTTGCAGAGGCAGAAGGGTTTTTCATCTTGAACTCCTTTTTCAAGAAAAAGCCACACAGGAAATGGACATGGAGACATCCAAATTAGATGACAAGTGAAATTGATTTTATTATGTGTAACAAAAAATTCGTCATAGAAGACTGCAGTGTGCTAAACAAGTTGAGCACAGGTAGTGACCATAGATTGGTGAGATGTAAGATGCACCTCAACACTAAACTCGAACGTGGCAAGCTCATAAGACAAACAAAAAGTATTGACATAACCAACCTTAAAAAACACCATAATACCTTCAAGTTGGAACTGAAGAACAGATTCTCTGCTTTAGAAGACCTAACATCGGAAGAAGTGTATATTTCTGAAGTAAACAGAAAAGTAACCAAAGCTCCTATGAAAACAGCAACAAAATTAGCTGGGTCTAAGAACAAGTTGCATGTGAACAAATTATCAGGAAATACAAAAATGTTGATGCAAAAAGGAAGAGAGATGAGGACAACTAATGATGTGACTTCCAAAGTGCAATATATAGAGCTATGCAAAACAGTCCGAAAAAGTATCACTGAAGACGTAAGGAAATTTAACTGTGAACTAGTGAGGAAAGCAATTAAAAACAACCAAAGCCTAAAGATAGCAAAGGGACATCTCAGTAAGGGAAGAAAACAGATTATGGCACTGAGAAAAGAATATGGTTCTGTAACAAGAAATAGAGGCAAAATTTTGACAAGAGTGAGAGATTTCTACTCCACATTATATGAAAGGGATGATACATGTACTCCAGACATCGTGAAAGGTACCAGTAACAGAGTTCTTCCAGTCCTCCCAGCAAAAGTTGCACATGCAATCAAGAACATGAAGCGGGGAAAAGCTACAGGAGAAGATGGAATTACTGTAGACATCATACAAGAAGCAAGTGGAGAAATTGAAACAGTATTCGCCGAAATTTTCACTCGATGCCTTAATGAAGGGAAGATACCTGAGGATTGGAACAACGCTACAATAATCCTGCTACATAAAAAGGGTGACATTGAGGATCTCAGGAACTAGAGACCTATCAGCCTCCTATCAGTGGTTTATAAAATCTTCACTAAAGTTCTTTCACACCGCTTGAAGGTGACACTGGACATGGCTCAACCGAGAGTACAAGCTGGATTCAGGAATGACTACAGCACAATAGATTATAACCACGTACTGAGATAACTAATTGAAAGAGCGAGGGAATATGAACTTCCATTGTGCATAGCTTTTATGGATTATGAAAAAGGCTTTGATTCGGTGAAACCATCAGCAGTTACAATGGCTCTGAAATCTTGCGGTATTGAAGATGCATACATTAATATTATTAAAAACATCTATGAAAATGCAAGTGCAAAGATTCGGTTGTTTGAAAATACAACACACATAAAAATTGGAAAGGGAGTGAGACAAGGTGACAATATATCTCCGAAGCTCTTTAATACCATATTAGAAAATGTCTTTCAATCACTGAACTGGGAAAACATTGGGATAAAGATTAATGGAGATTATCTAACGCACCTTCGTTTCGCTGATGACGTAGTAATTTTTGCAACTACCCCATCAGAGCTGCAGAGTATGATCCAGGAACTTGCTGACAAGAGTAAAGAAGTGGGATTAAAAATGAACTTTCCGAAGACAAAAGTGATGTTCAATGCTTTTACAAGACATAAAGATTTATCGATTGATGGAGAAAAACTGGAGATAACAGACACGTACGTTTATCTCGGACAGCAGATATGAAGTGAGGGTCACATTGATGAAGAAATAAATCCGCGTACAAAACTTGCCTGGAGAGCTTTTGGAAGAAACAGCATAATTTTCAAGAGCAATATGCCATTATGTCTTAAAAGAAAAGTGTTTGATCAATGCATCCTTCCAGTGCTTACGTATGGTGCAGAGACGTGGACCTTAACTGAAAGAGACATACAAAGACTGCAGACAACTCAAAGAGCATGCAGAGGTGCATGCTTGGTATAACCAGGAAAGATAAGAAGAGGAACTCGTGGATCCGAAAAATGACAAGAGTGGAAGACATCATGATCAGAGTTAAATCCCTGAAATGGCAATGGGCTGGACATACTGCCAGAAGGACAGACCATCGATGGACAGCCGAAATTTTAGATTGGATTCCAAGGGACAGGAAAAGACCCAGAAGAAAACTACATGGGAGATGGGTGGATGAAATTCGAAAGTATGCGGGAGTGACATAGAGGAGACTGGCACATGACAGACCGTTGTGGAGGAAACTTGGGGAGACCTTCGTCCAACAGTGGATTGATAATGGTTGACAATGATTATGATGATGATATCATTTCAGTTCCCATGCCTTTTTTTATGCCTCTAAGTTATTATGCGTTTGTATATATATATATATAAACCAATAAGCCATTACATTATGACCCCGCCCCCCCCCTGTCTACAGAAATGAGCACGCCTGGAGAGCGAACGGCGGCGCAGGTGAAGTTTACAGAGCAGTAAATTTATACAACCAGAGGCCCGGTTATCGGTCAATCGAATGTTTGGACTCAGAATGGGAAAATCTGCAGATTTATCGGAGTTTGATAAAGGACAAATTGTGACAATATTTTATTGGAGTTTGATAAAGGACGATCTCGGAAACAACGAGGCTTGTGAATTGTTCACGTGCCTCTGTAGTGAGTACGTATCAAAACTGGTGCACAGGTGGCCAAAGGAAGAACCTTCGTCCAGCCGCGTGTCGTCCTCCGCAGCTCATTAATCCCAGAGGGGAGCGGAAACTGTGGCGCATTGTTCACAGCGATCGCAGGGCCACAGTGCGACAAATCACTCGCATCTACAACAGTGGTGACCAGGGCAATGTATCACAGCACACAGTTCATCGCATCCTTCCGCGCATGGGCCTGCGTAGCCGAAGACCCAGCCGGGTCCCCATGCTCACTACACGTCATCGCCAACAACGCATGACATGGGCCAAAGATAATCGAAATCGGACCGTGGATGATTGAAAAAAAGTGTCCTGGTCTGACGAATCATGATTCCTGGTGCATCATGTAGACGGCCAAACGTGGATAGGTCGTTTGCTGACGCAAGCTATGGCATCTGTATGCACTGTTAGGCAAAAACTAGCTGGAGACAGAGTTGTTATGCTGAGGGAGATGTTTTATTGGGACACTTTAGGCCCCATTACCCCAATAGCACAATCCCCGACAGCTGTCAGGTATCTGAACGTCGTTGCGGACCAAGTTCACCCATTCATGGCAATTGTATTTCCTACTGGTGATGGCCATTACCAATAAGATAATGCGCTATGCCACACTACCAGAATCGGCGAGGAATGGTTCGAGGAACATGCCGTAGGTTTTTCGGTTAATGTCGTGGCCTCCAAATTCATGTGACATGAATCAAATCGAACATTTGTTATTTGACTTGGAAAAGCAGATTCGCGCTAAATCACCACCAACTTGAAATGTACGGGAAGTGGAGGACCTGCTGTTGACATTATGGTACCAGATACCCCAGGATACCTATCGCCGCCTCATCGAATCGATGCCTCGCCGAGTGGCCGCTGTTTTGCGGGATAAAAGGGGTTCTACATCTTATTAGGTAGGTGGTCATAATATAACGGGTGATCGGTGTACATACAGGATATATATACACTATCTACCAACAAGTAATTGGACACCCCTGCAATCGACGATATCTGCTGTCCTGATACACGTCACGGCCGCCGCCGTTAAATATCGTGTGGGAAACAACAACGCAACCAGTCGCATGCAAGATGCCACGCAGTTCGGAGCTCTCTGATTTCGAGAAAGGTGTAATCGTCGGGTATCACAGAAATTGCCGATCCATACGTGACATATCCATCGAGTTGAAGTACCCAAAATCGACAGTGGCCTACGTGATTGGCAAATGGAAGATGAGAGGTGACTGTCGGAATGTGCCCCAACCCGGCTGACCCACAAAACTTGAAGTTAGAGACCGACGGGTGCTGGCCAGAGAAATTCGGAAAAACCACACCAAATCGATGGGCCACATCCGCGAGGAGTTTCAACAGGCATCCGGGAGTGTTCTTTTGATGAATACCATCCGTAAGGAAGCCCATCTGCTCGGTTATCATGGACGTGCTGCCGCCCACAAGCCTTTAATCACCAAGTCCAATAGCGCTGCTCGGCTAACGAGGTGCAAAAACGTCGACAGTGGACCGCTGAACAGTGGAAACAGGTTCTCTGGAGCGACGAATCAAGGTTCACCCTCTACCGTTCGGATGGCTGGGTCTGGGTTTGGCGTCTGCCTGGAGAACGACTCCTGCCGGAATGTATTGTGCCAACTGTGAAGTTCGGCGGCGGTGTAATAATGTTATGGGGGTGTTTCTCCTGGTATGGCACGGGACCCTTGGTCGCAATTCCTGGTAGACTCAACGCCGAGACCTACTGCACCATTTTGGATGACCATGCGCTTCCTACGTTGTGGCAGTTTTACGGGGTGGACCCATGTTACTTTCAGAATGGCAATGCCACCTGTCATGTTGCGAGGTCCACCATGGCTTTGTATGGTGACAATGGGGTTAATCGAATGGACTGGCCTGCGCAGAGGCCGAACCTTAACCCTATCGAACACCTCTGGGACGAGTTGGAGCGTCGACATGAGGGGTGCCCCCAACGTCCGAAATCGGTGAAGGAACTGACCTGTCTTCTCCAAGTCGAGTGGAAGAAAATACCGCTAGCCGTCGTACAACGCCTAGTTGAGAGTATGCCCCGGAGGGTTGCAGCTGTAATCGCCGCTCGTGGAGGCTACACCAACAATTGAAGGTGAATAAACTTCGTTTTCCTTTGCTATCACAGGTGTCCAATTACTTGTTGGTAGATAGTGTATATATATATGTATGGTCAATAAAACGATGTGTAAGTGTAGTTTTAAGAGAGTGAGGGCATCGTGTTACAAGCTAAGAGCTGAAGATAAGGTTCTGATCGCAGATTGTAAGCGTAGATTTACGTACAGACAGATTGCTAATAATAGTTGAAAGTTAAGACCAGATATACACTGAAGAGCAATTGAATTAGAGACAGCTGTCGTTATGCAAATGTGGCGCTGTGGGCGGCCCTGTAAACGGAAACAACATGACGTATGCAGCGATCCGACAATATAAGGAGTGATGCGACGGGAATCAGTATGAGTCGGACGCAGTATGGGTAACACGAAGGATCTAAGCGCATTTGATCGTGAACAAATAATCGGGGTTTGACGAATGGGTCACTTCATCACGGAAGTCGTGCAAGCACTGGGATTTTCACGAGCCACTGTGTCACGGGTGCACCGTGAGTACATCAAATCCGGTAAAGCCATCCCTGCAAGGGCCAACTGCCGTGGACAACAGCGTGTGGATGAGCGTGTTCATCGTCGGCTAGCTCGCATTGTAACAGCGGATAGACGGGCCACAGAGCAAGAAAGCACTCGGCAATTTGACGCTGGTGAACAAAAACGTGTAAGCAGCCACACCGTCCAGAACCATCTCCTCGCTATGAGGTACAGAAGCCATCGTCCCACGAGGGTACCGCTGCTGACCACACATCACAGTGTGCAAAGATTAGCATGGGCGCGGGAACATCGCCAATGGACCCTAGACATGTGGAAAAATGTTGCCTGGACTGATGAGTCGAGATTCACGTTGGTACATGCGATGGCAGGATACGAGTACGGCGCAAACCACATGAAGCGATGGATCCTTCTTTCCAGCAGGGTACTCTTCAAGCTGGTGGGGGTAGCATTTTCATCTGGAGACTCTTTACGTGGACTGAAATGGAACCCCTGGTACGCGTGACATCGTCCCTCACAAGTCAAAGTTATCGGGATAACCTGGACGACCATTTGCTCCCGTTTGTGTGGCTTTAACATCCCACTGGGGACCTCATCCTGCAACAAGACAATGCACCGTGCCATCGCTCCCGAATTGTATCCGAATGGTTGGATGAACACTCCGCCGACGTGACCTCGCTTCCTTGGCCAGCTAAGTCACCTGACATTAATCTCATCGAGCACATCTGGGATGTCATCGAGAGAGATGTTCGAGGCTCTGACCCCCCTCCATCAAATCTTCGTGAAATGTGGGAGCTTCTTCAGGGGCCGTGGATCCGTATGGCTTCCCAACGCTTCCGGTGTCTTGTCGAGTCCATGCCGAGACAAATCGCCGCCGTCATCAGGGCGAAAGGTGGTGCGACACGTTACTAATTCAATTGCTCTTCAGTATACACCGAAGAAATAAAACATTACGACCAACGAGCCTTTATGCAAACCGAACCCACTGCAGGTAAAGGACGGAGAGTGTGGAAATCCTAAAGCGGTGTAAATAAAGTCTGTTACTGAGTTCTGTTAATCAATGTTATTCTTGTTCTTCAGGTGGCAACGACAGCGGATTTAAGTTAGTTTGATATGTGCCAAATTGCAATTTTCAAAGGACTGGATCAGATCATTTCCGAAACGGCAAGGCTGGCGAGCGGGGGATCTCGCGGTCAGCCGTTTTTAGTACCTTCCAAACGGGTGGTCCGAGGAGGGTAAATTAATGAACCGCCAGCAAGTTGAGCGAGGGCAATCCCATATGTTACGAGCCAGAAAAAGCAGGGATACTATTGTGCAATTTTTCGTTAATGTGAATGCTGGTGACGAGAGTAATGCGTCACAAAACACAATGCATAGAACCCTGTTGAAAATGGGTATGTGTAGCAGCAGGCTGACTCGAGTGCTTAGGGTAACATCGGTTCCCTGCCGAGAGCCCCTGCAATGGGCACACAAGCATTAAATCTGGAGTTTGAATATTTGGAAGAAGGTCGTCTAGTCGATGAATTTCTTTTCTGTTCCATCATGTGGACTAACAGGTACGTGTGCGTCATTTAACTGGGGATTGGCACCAGGATGCACCGTGGGACAAAAACAAGCCGGCGGAAGAAGTATTGGGTTAATGCGAATGAAATGTCCTGCGCGAACGAGCAGTGGAGACAGGCCCCCACCACAGCGGAATGGAACCCCCACAGGTGTTGCGTGTATTACGTCACAGATTTACTATAAACAGCTAAGACATATGTGAAAAAAAAGGTTAAGGCGTGGTTTGTTTGGACGTAACGTGGCTTGCAAAGGAAACATGTAGACGCCGGATTTGAGAGTCATCTTCCTGTATAAATTTAAACTGGGCTATTTTGCAGGAATTGCCACTGGAAACGTTAACAAAGCGTTTGGGGAAAATACAGCCAACGAACGAATCATTCGGTGATGGTTTGTGAAGTTTCGAAGCTGAGATACCGACCTGTTGCTGTTTCTGACGATGTTCTGTTACGTGTGGTTGAAGCGTACCTCATACAAACTGTCGTGAGATAACGGCAGAGGTAGGTGTCCAGCACATGACAGTTGTTCGGCGTCTGGCTGCGTTGGGTAAGGTAAAAAAGCTGGGCATGTGGTTTCCGCATGAATTGACAACTGCGAACAAGACTAGGCGTTTGGAAGTCTGCACGTCGCTGCTTGTCAGGAATAAACAGGAACCTCTACTGCCTCGAATCGTCCCCTGCGACGAGAAGTGTGTCCTGTATGATAATCGGAAGCGATCTGCACAATGGTTAAGGAAGGCACAGCCTGCTGGACGGCATCCTAAGCCACCCTTACCCACCAAGTAGATGATGCTCCTTGTCTGGTGGTCCACAGCTGGGATAATTCATCGGAGTTTCTTTGAAAGGAGCCAAACCATCACTGCAGAACGTTATTGTGCCGAATTATACCAGATGCAACGGAAATTGCTGCAGAAACAACCGGCTTTGGTAAACAGTCATGGTGTTCTTCTGAGCCAGAACACTGCCCGCCCTCATGGCCCAAAACGAACGATGCTGACACTAAATGCCTTGAGCTATGAAGTACAACCTCATCCTGCGTATTCGCCAGACTTGTCTCCGACAGAATATCGTCTGTTTCGTCGTCTGGATCACTTCCTTTCCGGGAAACAGTTCACGACAGACAACGAGGTTCAACGTGCGGTTGATGACTTCTTCGGGGCCCAGCCACAAAACTTTTTCTGTTCCGGGATCACGACCTTGCCCAGCAGATGGCAACTATGAGCAGATGGCAACCGGGTGGCCTAGGTAAGTTGTCCTACTTTTCCGTTCTCGCCGTCCACGTATGCTGCTCCTTTGCCGGACAATTCATTCGCACCAACACAATACTTTGGGCAATGTCTTTTGGATATAAAGTAAAAATATGAACTTTTACCTTCAGCTTTCGATTTCGTCAACTCTTTGATGTGTTATCAGTAGGGCTAAGATTAATATGTAATTAAATATTTTTACATATTTGACGTTTTTTCCTGTTATTTTACATATTTGACGTTTTTTCCTGTTATTTTACATATTTACTGTTTTACAACATATATTACATATTTTTACATTATTTAAATATATTTTTACACAAATTGATAGTTTTCACACGAAACTTCCTAATAATCCTTGCTGTAGCAACCTGTGAGTCGACAGGTGACAAGTTTGGCAATACATCAAAGCTGACAGATGGCAGCACCATATGTGCAATAGGCTGCTTCCGAGGCCGTCCTGATGTATTAAAGCTGGCATGAAAACCTCCTCGTAAGTCAAAAGAAAATATCAAAGGTCTAGATTTGAGGCTCACCGTCAATGTCCCGCGCAACCAACTTCTCTTATGATGGGGCTTGTCTGCAAGCATCGATGTTGCTGTCGCAACGCCATGATTTGTACATCGCCAACAGTGGGAAACCTACCACACTCCACGCACTGCAGGGGACCAAAAATAACACTATAACATTCAGATCAGGAAGTGTTATTGTTATTGCAGACGCACATCACCACACTTTGTAACTTTGCCAAATTTGAAGCATCTCCATCAAATGCATGAAGGTACTTAAGTTTTTTTGTTTTTTTCTATGACTGCATATGGAACTGAAAAGAATTTGTCGTTCTCCCATTGTTAGATTTTGTCTCTTGTTCAAAGATTCAGTTTGATAAAACAATTAAGTAAAAAATATTACCCTTTTAAAACCGGGTGGCAGCATGAAGTCAAAGAAATAGTTATAATCGCCTTTCCGTAGAGGGCACGATATTCCGTTACCATTGCAACCGTCTTTACCATATGACTGACATGCACTTTCATCTATGAGGCAAACAAGTCCACTGGTGCTGACGTTTGGCACTTCCCACTCTAAAAACAGAAACGTTGCGATTAGAAATTCTAGTAATATACAGTTTGCAACAGCTAAAGCAGTGTTTGACACACAGAAACAAGAACAACTAAGATTTCTTTTTAGTGTCTTTTTTTAAGGGCATAGATTTTCAGATGTGAACGCCGCTGTAAAGCGTGCGAACACAACTGAAAAAAGCTACATTAGCAGAGCGGCAACAGAGATGGGACGAAGGGTATACTGGCAGAAGAACATGCCGTATTTTCCATCGAGTCTCGGTCAGGCGCATTGAAAGTAATGGGTTCTTCAACCAGGTAGTAACCGGCCATGGTGTCTCGCCGAAGTGCTTCCGCAGATTCGCGGTACAGGAACGAGTGTGCAGCTGTGGTGCCCAGACTGCAGATGGCGCACACATGATTCTGGAATGTGCTTCTCTGTCAGGTAGTAGAACAACTTTGGTGCCAGAATTGGCGAAGTCGAGGGACCTCTCGATCGTGCTCGCGTACCCAAGAGCGCGACAGGGGGTCATCGAGTTAGTCAAACACCTCATAGAGCAGCAGACGGTCTACCTAATTGAGAGGTGACCGCAGAAGATAGAAGAAAGAAGATAGAAGAGGGATGAAGACGGAGAAGAGGAACTGATGGCTCGAGCCCAGAGTCATCACCGCAGAACTGGCCCTAGTCCTGCGGCAGTGTAAGTATGAGTGTAAATAGTTTCAATGTTATTTCAGTGTGAGAGGACTCATTGAACAAAGGATTTATTTCCCTCGTAAAGATGAGTTCCTCAGTGTACAAATGTGCATGTACCTATTTTTTGTTTGAATAAAGGGCAGACGCCCCAAACAGTTCGCGCTAGCGATCGATTCTGCCAGACAGGGATAGAGATATTTTCTAGCCCCTGCCCAAATGACACGCACACACGGGTCATGACGGAGAGGTGAGAAGTGCTGGCCCACGGGGCAGCAGCAAGCTGCGTTTCCACGGACCGATCCTGTCCGGGTGGAGGACTGTTGGATCCTGGCAGGATTACTCGCAACGCCGTAACTTTTAAGTTCGAGCGAGTTTGTTTAACCCTGTGGAGTCCGCAATTGGACGGTACAGGTTAATGGTCAGCAGATAGTCTTTAGTGTATTTTACCGAATCAACATTTCAAATACGTACTTTCATTTTATAAGTTAAATCATTTCCATGAGCATCCAAGGTCATTGAGCGTTACTTTCCTAGCTCTGGACCGCTGCTTCTAGATGTCTTGTGAAATTCGTTCTCGGACCTAGACCGGACGATAAGCAAAACACCTGAACCACGGCACAAGGCGCGCAGCCAGGATGCTTCCTAGGGAGTGGTTAGCCGGCAGGTACGACACGCGATTTCAATCTCAAATTAGAGAACGTAATACACGGTCGAGTCACATTATTGTGACGGCCAGCTAATATCCAGAGTAACTGCCGTGCTCAGAGCGGACAGCAGCCCGGCGTGTTGGGAGTGACTCAGTAAGTTGCTGGAAGGTGCTCACAGGTATGTGAAGCTATGCTGACTGCAGTGCATTTGACAGCGTGTTGGGAGTGACTCAGTAAGTTGCTGGAAGGTGCTCACAGGTATGTGAAGCTATGCTGACTGCAGTGCATTTGACAGCTGCTGAAGGGTGCAAGGTGTAGGACCCATAGAGCGAACAACACGATCGAGGTGGTCCCACAGATACTCAATTGTGTTTAAATCTGGGGAATTAGGGGGCCAGGGAAGTACTTTGAAGTCTTCATCGTGCTCTTCCAACTACTCGCGGACATTTTTATCTGTGTGACACGTCACATTGTCGTGCTGGAAGATCCCATTCGCCCTAGAGAAGACAATCAGCATCTATGGGTGTACATGGTCTGCAAGGATAGATTCATAACGAATTTGGTTCATAGTGCCTTCACAGGTATGGATAGACCCAGAGACTGCCACGAAAACATTTCCCAGACTATAACGCTTCCCCCACCAGCTTGTGTATTTCCAGCAGTGGTTGAAAAGTGTTTGTTCTCCTGTGTTTCTCGCCTCATATGCCAACGTCCATCCGTTCGATGAAGCAGAAAACGTGACTCATCTGAGAAAGCAATCCTTTACCAATCAGCGGAGGTTCAATTTCGATACTGCCGTGCAAATGTAAGCCTTTTCTGCCAATGCACCTTCGTTAGCACAGATGTAGTGATCATTCGTATGCATTTAAGCCCCATAAGCAGCAGGGTTTGCTGAACTGTCGTTTTAGATACACTTCCGGTAGCCTCCTGGTTCATTCGGCCAGTAAGTTGATTCACTGCAGCTTGTCGATCGGCTCTCACGCTCCTTCGAAGCCGACGTTCACTTCTTACATCAATTACACATGGTGCTCTGCAGTTTTCACGTCCCTTATTCGCAATGGTGCCATTTCTCCAATCACGATGCATTTATACCCCAGCAGCACGCGAACAGTTCACAAACTGCGTTGTTTCAGAAATACTGCCACCCTGAGCCTGAAAGACAATAATCACCCCTTTTTGCAATTTGTAAATCGCTCCTTTTGTCCATGACAGCAATGAGTGTTATGTTTTCAGAATGCCTACAGCACACCTTATGTACCCTCCAAGCCAGCTCACGACACGTGCTTTCTTTCATTGACTACGCACTGTTGACGTCAAAAGTACACTGGTGTGCAAAAATTAAGGACGAAGAGGAGAAATTAGCATAACAGCGGAACGAGCAGGCAGAACAGACCGAAAGACCACTCGGGAGATAGACTAGCGTCCAGTACGGTAGGGCATGCGCATATATGCAGCATGACTTAGGGGGGAGTGTCGGAAGGGTATAAAGCACACGGGCGGTGTACGCTCAGCAATTCGGTGAAAGCTATTGTACGGTGTACATCGGTTTGAACGACGTCGAGTTGCTGCCACCGTATGATATGGCCAACAGGCAATCCAGTAGACGACATCTGGATGACTTTACCCGAGGTCGGTGCTGACTCGGGCAACACCACGATGGTCGGATCCGCGTGTGGCCGCGGAGCCGCCACACGAAGATCCGACCATCGTGGTGTTGCAGTCAGAAGCGGGATTCGTCAGAGAAGACATTGTCGTGCCATTCCGTAGGTCAGGAACGGCGTTCAACGGCCCACTGCCACCTCACTCGTCGGTGGTGTAACGTCAATGGTAATCGGAGTAATGGGCGCCATGCGACAAGTCCCCGCTCATGCAGACGACGTCGAACGGTACGTGCTGACACAGGTTGTTGCGAAACACACCCTAATTCCTGCGGTAATGTTCGTGATGTGGCGGTGCGAGCCGTCAATGCCCGCCGCACAACATGCCGGTCCTCTCGTCCGGTGGTGTCCGCGGCTGCGGTAATCGCTCACGTCGGTCCGTCCGTCCCTCCTGCATCCACCGAGTCCATACTCGCATCACTGTGGCTGGATGTCATCCCACACGGGCGCCGACGTCTCGGTACGATAGACCGCTGTCGCTATTCGTCCTCTGTCGAACTCCGAAACGTACTGGAATGAGTGCCGTATTCTGCGACGAAGCATCAGGAAGCTTCCCACGCATGGGTCCAGGAGCACAACACACTTCCAGTACTTACACCTCGCCTTCTGTGCACCCTTCTTATAGTGCTTCTCGGTGGCGTGCCGGACGCAGATGATTTGCATGTGCCCTGCAACACTAATCGTTTGCATGTCCTCTCGCGGGCGACGCATGCTGCGAATTTCAGGCCAATCGGATGCTTCCTTCTTGGTGTTGAATTTTGGGTGGCCAGCAGTGTATTTTAAATACGGTCATTTAAACATAAAAATAAAAATTATAAAAGACGAACAAAAACTTATTAATAAAAATGATTTGCTCTTCAAAATTTGGATCAACTCAAAAGGCTGCATGTTCCCAACTCGTGATCTAGAGCCATCAATGGACCTAACTCGATAACCACAACAATCAATAGAGTAAATGCCCTAATATTGACACACGTGGACTTAACTGAATTTATAGCGTTATCTGTGTACTTAACTATAGAACCACAACCATTTGTGGACTTGAACTTACCACGAGAGCGATCTGTTTTATGATATCCCAGACAAAGAGGGTTGTTTGCGAACTTCAGATTTAAAAAACATCAACTTCATTTTCCAGATACCGATGCATTGTATTTCTATTCTGTTTTTCTTTCTGGAAGTTTTGAATCATACACACTCAATATGTTGTAAACCACATTGGCGTTTCGAGGTAATTGAGAATGACAAAATCAGAAAGTATTGAACAGGCAAAAAGACATGATGAATTCTGTATCACGAACATTGGATTAAACTGACGTCAGCATGTCCACGACGATATTTGCTGTATATGACCAAACAATTCGAAGGGTATATTTTTTCGTTAAAACACGTTAAAATTGCATTACAAAAGCAATTCTTGTATTTCCGTAGAATCAAAAAACGTTTTGTGTTTGACACCAAGTACATATTCCTGTTAACACACTTACTTGCTGTGAAATCGATTGTAATTCTTATAGGCTGTCCTCTTCTCAGTCTGCACACTTCACCAGCTCTACAACCTGTAATTCCAACAGTTTTAGGAATTCCAGACACGGAACCTAAGTGGTAAAGATAAATTATAATTACTTCATAATTTTAGTCAGTAATTAGAAAATGCGATAACATTTTTTTTAGGTAATTAAAGTAATACACTGAAACAGCAAATTACAGTCATCGTCAAAAAATAGTTGCACCCAGAAGGACGTGTCGGATTGCAATCTATTCAGGAAAAAGGTAAAGATTACCAGGAACAATAAACGGTTAAAAATTGAGACTGATATGGGCAATATTTATTGAGCTACGCGCCAATGCGTAGAATATCTCAATATGGCGTCTGGCCGTCATGTTTGCTCTCATAGCATGCCAGATGTCTCGGCATGGAGTTGTACAGGTTCCTAATGGTTTCCTGCGATAAAGAATCCCATGCAGCTTGAATCTTCTAACGCAGTTCCTGCAGATTGTGCGGTAAGGGTGGAGTTTGAATAGCGCGTCCAATAGCTTCCCACACATTTTCAGTCGGCGATAGTCTGGCGATGCGGCTGGCCATGGCGGAGTGTCAGAGCCTTGAAGGCAAGCTCTGGAGACAGCAGCAGTATGCGGGCGGGCGCTGCCCTGTTGGAAAATTGCATCGGAGTGAACATTCAGAACAGGTAGGGCCACTGGTTGCAGGGCCTCATTAACGTAACGTTGCGGTGTCAAATTGCCTGTAATGAACACCCAAAGTGATCTGGCATGATAGGCAATTGCACCCCACACCATGACACCAGGTCTTCTGGATGTGTGACGCGGGACAACAAACCGTTCGTCCTGGAATTGACGACGGTGCCTTCACACACGGATTCGGCGATCGTCTCTTCCAAGACAAAAGCTGGACTCGTCACTGAAGATTCCCCACTGCCATTCTGAATGGCTCATTGACAGTCTAGCACAACACCGTTGAAGTCTTTGGCGACGATGCAATGGTGTTAAGGGCAGTCGTCGTAACAGTCTGTCTGCATGTGTGTAGTACTACGTCGTGCAGCCGTCTGCCGATGGTGTTGGCACTAATCGGACGATGCATAGAGGGCACCACTGCGGTGAATATCCACAATCGTGGCTGTTCGGTTACTCCGCGCATGTCGTACAACCCGTTGGTCCCCTCTCTCCGTGGTTCATCAAGATTTCTCAGACCCTTCCTTTCGCTGCTGCGTATCTTGTTCTATCCACTGCCACCAACAGCGTGCTATGGTGATGGTGATATCCGCGCGACCGGTATGGAGCGCAATAATGTTTTTTTTTTGGTAGGGGGGAGGCCCTTAAAAAGATATCTTTTTACGGTTTTTACGCTTTCCAACCGTAGTTTGAAGAAGCGTATATGTTGCAGCCTTGTCCGTCCGTCCGCCTGCCCGTCTGTCGGCACGATAACTCGCGTAAAAATGGTTCGATTTCGATGAAATTTTAGCATGTGGTAGGGGACCACTTGGGGTCGAACCCTATTGAAAATGGATGAAATGGGGTCAAAGGTCACGGCATAGGAGCGGGATCCATTCCATTGCCCTTATGCGTCATAACTTGCGTAAATATGGTTCGATGTCGATGAAATTTTATTATATTGTAGGGAACCACATGGGAATGAACCCTATTGAAAATGGGTGAAGTGGGGTCAAAGTTCAGGACATAGGAGTGGGATGCATTCCATTGCCTTTATGCGTCATAACGTGCTTAAAAATGTTTCGATTTCGATCAAATTTTATTTACGCTTTCCAACCGTTGGTTGAAGAAGCGTATATGCTCCAGCTTTGTCCGTTCATCCGTCTGTGTGTCAACACGATAACTCGTGTAAAAATGGTTCGATTTCGGTGAAATTTTAGTATGTGGTAGGGGATCACCTGGGGACGAACTCTATTGAAAATGGACGAAATGGGATCAAAGGTCACGGCATAGGAGCGAGACCCATTCCATTGCCCTTATGCGTCATAACTTGCGTAAATATGGTTCGATGTCGATGAAATTTTAGCATATTGTAAGGAACCACCTGGGAATGACCCCTATTAAAAATGGGTGAAGTGGGGTCAAAGGTCACGGCATAGGAGCAAGACCCATTCCATTGCCTTTATGCGTCATAACTTGCGTAAATATGGTTTGATGTCGATGAAATTTTAGCATATTGTAAGGAACCACCTGGGAATGACCCCTATTAAAAATGGGTGATGTGGGGTCAAAGGTGACGGCATAGGAGCAAGACCCATTCCATTGCCTTTATGCGTCATAACTTGCGTAAATATGGTTCGATGTCGATGAAATGTTAGTATATTGTAGGGAACCACCTGGGAATGAACCCTATTGAAAATGGATGAAGTGGGGTCAAAGGTCACGACATAGGAGCGGGATGCATTCCATTACCTTTATGCGTCATAACGTGCATAAAAATGGTTCGATTTCGATGAATTTTTATTATGTTGTAGGGGAGCACCTGGGGACGATCTTATGAAGTCACAATCTCGCGCTTGATATGTTGGCGCGTGGTCACGCTATTTGTCTCATTACGTCACGCGTTGTGTGTGGATCCTATTAAAGTTTTATGACGTCACACTCTTGCGAGCAGATGGACGCGATTCCCATCTGCCTCATTACGTCACCCTTTGTGTGCGTATGTTCGTTCGCACGATAACTCGCGTAAAAATCGTTCGATTTCGATGAACTTTTAGTATGTGGAAGGGGATCACCTGGGAAGGAACCCTATTGAAAGTAAACAAAATGGGGTCAAAAGTTAGCACATAAGAGCGGGATCCATTCCACTGCTCTTATGCGTCATAACTAATGTAAAAATTCTTCGATTTGGATGAAATGTCAGTATGTTATAGGGGCCTGCCTATTAAATGGGCGAAATGGGGTCAACGAATCCTATTGAAAATGGGCGAAATAGGGTCAAAGGTTAGGACACAGGAGCGGAATCTATTCCATAGCCCTTATACATCATAACTTACGTAAAAATGCCTCCATTCCGACAAACCTTCATCATGTTATTTCGGAGGTATACTGAACTGGTTCTGTAGAATATCATCGAAATGGGATCAAAATTCAGGGCATAAGACAGAGATTTATTCCACAGCCATTATCCTCATAACTTGAGTGATAACTTAAGTAATGATTTCTGGTATATTGGAAAGCGTATCCTAATCAATGCATTGCATGATTTTACTAACTTGTTTCTTTTTTTTTTTTTTTTGTTGTTGTTGATTCCAATCCCCCATTTTCGAATAGGTTATTGCTTTTCGCAGTACAAATACTGAGGTTTGCAGATTCATTGCAACTGTGATGTGCTAGCGGGCTTATGGGTTCCAGGGATTCCGCCTGGCAGGTAGGGACCAGAGCTGAGACGGACTGAGCCCGAAAGCCCGAAGCAGAGTCCGGGCCCGAATCGGGCTCCTGCGGGCCCGGTCTCTTAGAGAGAGGGAGAGCGAGAGAAAGTTTTTATATATAAATGTGATTTTATATGATTTAGCAAATGAGACACTTTGCAGTTGGTAAGGGAAATTCTTTGACAACTGGTTCTGGTTGGGGAGCGGGCATTCGAGATGGCTATTAATTCCGGGCTTGCGTAGAAAATGCCATAGGCCGCGGATTAGTGTGTTTCTGGAGAGAAGAAAAGCTTTTTCAAGAACTATAGATGTTGGATAGTTGATAGTATGCCGACGATAATTTACCCCTTATCTCCATGCAGTAACTAACTCCCTGCTAATTCTATTTAGCAACGTATAGTGCAGCGCATTACGGCGCAATAATATTAGCATGATTTGAGCAACATACAATTACAGCACCGCTTGATCATTTTGAAAGCTCGACCGCCCGAAGTTCTTCAGGTGGAAACGAACGTTCAAAGAAAATCGTACATCATGAAAGAAATACGGGATTACACCATATAATACAAATTAAGAAGATGACAATCCGATTTTGGGTGTAAATGCGACAAGGATGGTAAGTCAGATAATATCTGAAAATTTGAAAATTTCATCGCCCTGGAGCGGGACTCGATTCCGAGTCTCCCAGATAGCGCCCGTTACAATGGTTATATTCAAATTAATCGAAAACTTGAGACTTGTTCGTTCTGGGTGGTGTAATGGTTTGCATACCCGGGCGCTATCTGGGAGACGCAGGTTCCATTCCCGCTCCAGGACGATGAAATTTTCAAGTTTTCGGATATTCTCTGACTTACCGTCCTTGTCACATTTACACCAAAAATCGGTTTGTGATCTTCGGAAATCGTACAGTTACACTGTAAAAATAGATAGAGGTCTTTTCCCCATTTAAGAAATACATTGGTTAATTGCAGGAGGAGGAGATAGTGGGAGTGTGGAAAAGGAGATGTTTTTTATTAGTGGTTGAACAGGTTAGCCACTTTTCGTGTTCGTTCAGCCCAGTCTCTATCTTGCAATTTAAAATCCCGTCTCGGGTGAGCTCGGGCTCCGAAAATTGAGCCCGAACTCAGCTCTAGTAGGGACGTCGCTATATAGACTTCGAAATCAGGACGAGTGACGGGTGGGCGAACATTATTTTTAGTGGAACAAGCTTGATAGCAACTTTATTTACAAAAACACTGAAATAGATAATTTATTTTCCGTTTTATACAAGCTGCAAAGGTATTCGCATCCCCCTCCCCTCCAGATACATACTCATTAATTTGGAAACTGTGGTGAAGTTTCTGTACTTTTTGGAATACAAAACAATCAAAAGTTCGGAGTCACTTTTTTGCTAATGTTCCGTCCATCCACTTTTAATAAAATTAGTAAAAGCTAAAGAGTTACATACTCGCATAATAAACATGACACTCTGCCACCAGCACCAGTAACACGCCCTGATTAAAAGAAAATTTCATGCCTAACAGAAAGGTTTTAAAGCAAATGTTTTCGTGGATTAGGGTTGAGGGGAAGTGTTCAAGTTGGTATGATGAACTTTCCACATTTTACGTCACCAGTTCAAATTATTGCGATTCCAACACGCAGACAATACCTTTCTCTTCCTGTACTCTTTTTCTTCGATCCAGCAACCTTGTCTTGCAGTCATCTCTTACAAAGCAATCGCCAGCTACGACCTGCTCATTCTTTACCCTAGGACAGGCTTAAGACTCCGCTTTCCGTGTTGGAATATCCTGTTTATTAGCACAAACAAACAGCAGAGCTCAGTGAATTTCTATTCAACCCCCTCTCCCCTCTTCATTCGCCCTTGATCACACTAACTCGAAAAAAAAAGGCTTAAATTTAGGATTTGGAGGAGTGGGAAACAACTGAATTTTCATTGTCCTGCGGATGTTGATAACCTTTCTACGGAGAAGGAAAAACGCACTTTCCAGGGCAAAATACGTGGGGTTACACGACAAAAAACACGGACTGTTATTATTCTTTAGCAAATTAGAGATAAGCTTATTTTAAAGTTAAAAACATAAAAATATGGCACATCTTGAACTAGGTGGGTGGCAGTTTGGGCAAGAAAAAATTTTAGGCCCACCCTCGCACCGCCTTGGCGACGGCCTTATGGTTTTCGGTTCGTTTCGTTTTGTCCTTTACCGTAGGCTGCATAAATCCAGCATTTGAGGAAAATACTAGATGAGATTGCAAACATTTATTGAATTCTGGGAAACAATTCCATTTACAGCAGTATTTACATTTTGACATTCATGCGGTTGACCACCCGCCGAACATAAGAAAAAAAAATGCTTTTCTTCCTTCTCATAGCAACTTCGAATGTCCTCCTCGTCTCTCTCTCTCTCTCTCTCCCCGCGAGCCCCTCAGCGTTCGAGGGTCGCATTGTTGACACCACGTAACTAATGCCACTTTAGTTCCTCCTCCAAGCATGTAAAAAGGCCTACATAATACCACCATGTATTTATCAAACAACGACTATCTTACCAGTTCGAGCAACATGGCGTATCTTAGGAGAAGTTTCACAAAATGTCCAACAGTGGGTTTGTAAGAATAAATTATCCGTTCTCATACAATCATACAAGATATTTTACAATGCCGTTACTTGAACAGACACACACACACACACACACACACACACACACACACACACAAAATAATACTCATCATTATAAGGCAAATTCGAATAATGCATCAATTGAATATTTAAATCATATTTAAATATTTATAGAGGCCTCTCATTCGTAGAGTTCCTTACAGTAACTACCTCAATATTTTCCGCATTCACGAAATAGCAAATTCAATTGTATCACATTGTGGCCCTTACTTTTATGTATTTAACGAGTTTAAGACATCTTGGCACCCGGACAACGGTATGAGGAAAGAACGCACACGGAAAATATTCCCATAGAAAAAACGCCCACGGAAAATACGCCCACGGAAAAAATGCCCACTTCTCGAAAACAGGAAAATATGCCTACAGAAAAAGTGAGGTCTTTCTTAATTTCATGAAAAAATACCTTAATTTCAATTAAGCAATAGAGAAATTTAATCGGAATACTTCCTCCGCTCAACCATATAACGTTATCTAGCATTATAAGGCCATTTTAGTTTGTTTTCAAAATGGCGGAAGACGTCCATTGTTCAAATGAACATGTGTGTGTGGTGTATGCTTGGGTTTTTCAAGAAGAGTAAGTACACTTAAGGCAAAGTATCTCGAGCATTCTTTTCACGCGGGATTAGAGAGTGGCGCAAAACAGGGAAATCAACTTTAACGAAGTCTCTGGACTGTATGAGGCTCGACACAGACGGTAAAATAAATTGAACTCACAAACAAGGCATCGCATAGGCTAAGACCTGGTGTCAGGGTGCACCAGAGGGGTGTAGAAGATTTAGCCTCTGGGAAACTGGCCACACAAATTTTAAGAGGTCGTATAAAAATTACGTTTTTGACCGCTTCGTGGCCACGTACCCAGAGGTTGGTTATCTGAGTCACCTAAAGTACCCGTAATTTCGTCTTTCTTTAATTGCGATATTTCTACAACTCAACAAAAGAATTTCAGGGTTTATAAATTACAGCTCAAAAGATTCTCTGCAGGCATGTGTAAACTGAGGAAACCAGTCAGAGGGGGGGGGGTGGTTAATACCGAAAATATAAAATATGAAGAATGTCTGGCCCGATCCGGATGTTTTCACCGTTTACAAACTACCACTCTACAAATTCTTTGTATGTTATATTTTCGGTATAAAGCCCCCGTCCCCCGACAGGTTTCCTGCGTTTGCACGTGCTCTCAGAGAATTTGTTGAGGTGTAGCTCCAAAACACTGAAAATCTGCTCTCGGCTGGGCTACAAATTCGTCATATTTAATATTTCTGGCATTAACACCCCCACTCCCCCTTCCACAGAAGGTTTCCTGCGGTAGCAGATGCCCCCAAAGAATTTGTTGACATGTATTTTATAAACCCTGAAATTTTTTTGTTCAGTTGCAGATTATAAACATTTTTTTATAAAAAATTACATCAAATATCGCAATTAAGAAAATACGAAATTACGGAAACTTTATGTGACTTAGATAACCAACCACTGAGGGCGTGGACACGAAACGGTCAAAAACGCAATTTTTATATGGGCACTTAAACGTTTGTTGCCAATTCTCCTGATCCACTTCTCAGGGTGGCCAGTTCTCCTGTGGCCATTTCTCCTACACCCATTTTCATAAGTGAAGTGGCCAAGAAACCGTAATATTTATACGACCCCTAACGCTTTTTTGACGAGTTGTCCGAACTCCGTTTATAACAGACATAAAAACTTATCCGTCGACAGTTGACATATTTTTTCAGTGGGCATTTTTTCCTGTTTTTGAAAAGTGGGCATTTTTTCCGTGGGCGTTTTTTCTGTGTGGGTGTTTTCCCCGTGGGCATTCTTTCCGTGGACTTTTTCCCGTGGGCATTCTTTCATGCATTCCGGACAACTGGGCACATTCCCTTTTAGAGCCATGAAATTGCGCTGCGTAAAAAAATGTAGGGTTCCTGTATTTATTCCTACTTGAGCAAGTGGTGTGCACAAATTTTGTCACCCATATCTCATTAATATTAAGATATTAAGAAAGATTTGCGATTTACTGTAAGAAAGACGGGGCGGACGTTTCTGCAGCGAGCATCTGGGCACCCGGACAATTGGGCAGAAATGTTTAAATGGCCGTATAACAAGTGCCGTTTCTTGGCCCAATAGTAAGAATTTGATCGAGAAAATTTTCACAGCAAGGCAATTGACAATTATACTTGAATTTGTGCAAACGAAAGTACATTCATGAACGCAAAAAAAAAAAAAAAAAAAAAATACATGGCACGTTTCAAAGAAACAAAGCAATTACACCTGAGCTCATATACTATGTTGGGAAAAGGACAAGGCGGGATTTTTTAATAACGCTGCACTTTTACTTAGGCACTAAATTTTTACATAACATTTCAAGTTATTAATACTTCTCTTTACTTAAGCACTAAATATTGATTACTATGCCTCATCCGTACGCCATTTTGAGTTTTTCTTCAATCGATGTCCAAACGTTTACGTATCAACTCAAGGTAATCATATCGTGCTTTTCCTGAGGCACGAAATAAATTAATAATTCCTAGGCCTAGGCATTTTCAACAGCTTTTATTCTAACCATGTCGAATTCATAACGTTTTCTTATCAAGTCAAGGTAATACACTGCCGGACAATTGCTAAGGACGGATGACAATAGCAACGATAGCAACCATACAATGGAAGGTAGAAAAATGTGGAAATTAGCATAAGTGCGGGATACAGTAAGACGTGTTGTGCGTATGTAAATTTTGGATTGCCGAACTTGTTCGTGACGTCATAGCGCTGATAAGAGATATAAAGGATTTGACGCGTATTGACCGTTGTTGTTCAAACGCAAAGTTGAAAGGGAAAAAATCAATTGACGAACTTGCAATTTTTAGTATGTCTTCCCGACATCACCTAGATGATTTTACGCGTAGCCGTATTATTGGCAAGATTGAAGAAGGGCTAAAAATAACAGATGTTGCCATGGAGTTCGACGTCAGCCACAGTGTAGTTTCAAGGCTTTGGAAATCATTTCAAACAAAAGGAGAGTGTAGCAAACGTCACGGGGAGGTCATATTCGCAGTACGACACCTGCAGAAGATTGGTACATATTGCTATCAACAAGAAGACTCCGGCGCAGCACAGCTAGTGAGGTAGCAAATCAGTTTATGGCTGCTACTGGCAAGCGGATTTCCCGAAAAACTGTCGCCAGACGTTTGCATGAAGGAGGACTATACGCCCGCCATCCTGTTGTGTGCATCACATTGTCCAGACGTCACCGTACCGCCCGTTTGCAATGGTGCCATCAACATCGCAATTGGACTGATAACGACTGGTCTGCTGTCCTCTTCTCAGATGAGAGTAGATACAGTCTATCGTCTGATTGTCGACGACAACTGATCTGGCGTGATAGTGGTACTGCATATTGTCCAGCAAACATACAGGAAAGGGACCGATATCCGACATGTAGTGTCATGGTATGGGCTGGCATCATGATCAATGGCCGTACGTCCCTCTATGTGCTTCCAACTGGGACTATGACTGGCCAACGATACATTAATGATGTTCTCCTACCTCATGTTCGCATGTTCCGTGGTGCTGTCGGTGATAGATTCATTTTCATGGACGACAACGCAACATGTCATCGAACAGTCGCTGTCCAGGAGTGTTTTGAGAGCGAGGATATTCAACGCCTCGTATGGCCAGCACGTTCTCCAGATCTGAATCCCATTGAAAATGTGTGGGATGCTTTGGGGAGGAGTCTTGCTTGTCGCCAATGCCCTCCAATAAACAAGGACACCCTCATCCGTGCACTGACAGAGGAATGGGATAAATTACCCCAACAGCTGCTTGATAATGTTGTGCAAAGCATGACACGACGTGTGGAATCTTGCATCACCCTCCATGGTGGCCATATCCCGTATTGACATCTTACGCCGGAACGCCTGCGGACGGTAATTGCATTTTTTTCCGTTAACGTATTCTGCACAAAATGGCCTGTTTGTCCCTTGAACACGTTCCAAAGCCTTCTGGATTTCAGAGCACAATAAATTGTCTTTCTTGTAATGTCCTGGCATTCTGACATTATTTTATTTCACTTGGCATCCAACCACACTTACTTTTTTATGCGCTATATAGCCGCTTATGATCCGTCCTTAGCAATTGTCCAGCAGTGTAATTAATACAGACATTTGACGTGGACCGTAAACTTTAAACAAAAGTCATAGCTCTTTCCACGTTTATAAGTGAGTCACAGAAAAAATTCTCATTCGCCGCCACCGGGAATCGAACCCAGGGTCTTCCAGTTGCGCGCCGAACATGCTTCCACTGTACCACAGCGGCCTCGAATTCCTTTAGATTAACATACACTAACTGCCAAGCCACTTGGCAGGTTGCCTCTTGGAGCCGCGCACAATTCTGGGGATTCATTAAAGATGGTAAGCAGCAACTAAACAAATAACTAGAAGGCGAACGAATTATTAATACAGACATTTGACGTGGACCAGGAACACCAAACAGAAGTCATCGTTCTTTCCGCGTTTATAAGTGAGTCACGGAAAAATTCTCATTGGCTGCCAATGAGAATTTTTCCGTGACTTCCTTATAAATGTGGAAAGAGCGATGGCTTCTGTTTGATGACAAGGTATTAATATTGCGCTCCTCCCCCCCCTAATTCAATTATAATTGTCATTTGTCTTACTGACAACCCTTTATATTAAAGAAATAAGAAGAACAATATCGAAGATGGTTTCGGGCTACATATGGAAGCTATAATTCAGTGACTTTAAGAACGTTACTAGAAATTAAAAAAAAAAAGCAATTTTCATATATGAGCGCGTCAAAAAGTTTAAAAAGTCATTAATTTGTCAATTACTCCACTTTGCATTAAAAAACAATCACTAAAACATACATCAGGGGGAAAACTATTAATACAGATTTTTTAGAGGAATCCATATTATTTAAAGCTATTAATACAGACTAACAGTTTATATTGCTAAATAATCCTTAACACTCTTATATTGCTAAACGATGCTTCAATATTGAACAGCACTATTACATGTGCGTATTGATTTACTGCAATGACTTAGAATTAACTGAAGTGCCTACATATGTTCTGTTTCTTGATACTAGATTTCTTCCAAAGCTCTTTCTTAAAGGTACCGACGAAACAAACCTAAATTCTGTTTTGTATTCACAATATACACCGATGAGACATTACATTGTGATCACCCCCAGCCTAGAGAAATGAGCGCTACTAGAGACCGAACGGAGGCGCAGATAAAGTTCGCAGAGTAGTATACACTATATTGAGAAAAATCACCGGACACCTGATCAAGTTCGCAGAGTAGTATACACTATATTGAGAAAAGTCACCGGACACCTAGAACAGAACCACAACATAGCATTTATTGATATACATTAGAGCGGTGTCGGTCCACCTTTGGCCTTAATGCATACACTGACCCTTCGAGACATGCTTTCAACAAGGTTTTCGAGCACAGCGATAGGTATACGCTTCCATTTAGTACATAATGCTGCCGCTAACTCTCGCTTAGTAGTAGGCTTTGGTTCCAAACTTTTTGTGCAGGCCTCTAATTCATCCCTAGGCCTTAATGCATACACTGACCCTTCGAGACATGCTTTCAACAAGGTTTTCGAGCACAGCGATAGGTATACGCTTCCATTTAGTACATAATGCTGCCGCTAACTCTCGCTTAGTAGTAGGCTTTGGTTCCAAACTTTTTGTGCATTCCTCTAATTCATCCCTAAGTGCTCTATGGGATTCAAATCAGGGCGCTGTGCTGGCCAGTTCACACACGATACGAATTAACGTCGAACCACACCGTAACAGTCCTTGCTTTATGGCTCGGTGCATAATTCTGCTGGTACCAACAAGGCTCGGTTCCATAGTATTGCCACAGAATTGGTAGGGCATAATTGTCCAGATTATCAAGGTAGACGTGCTGGTTAACAGGTTTGTCCACGATAATCAATGGCCGGGACCATACCACGAAAATCATCCCCACATGAGTACACTGCGGCTCCAAACTTGACCGTAGGAATAGTACACTGTGGTAAATAGCGTTCTCCCGGCTGCTGCCATACCCACACACTGCCATCAGACTGATGGATCGTCTACCTGGATTCATCAGTCCATACGAACCGTTTTCATTAATCTACGGTCCACGATATATGCTTTTTACACCATGCTAAACGTCGAGTAGCATTCCGAGTGGAGATGAAAGGCTTATGAGCAGTCGCACGACCACCGTAACCCATGGAATGAAGTTCTCTGCGAATGGTACGTGTACATACCAAGGTTCCAGCATTTTACTCACCTGTACACTGAGGTCTTGTAGAGTTTTCCGTCGATTGGCTGTAATGACTCTCCTGAGGCTTCGACGTCCTCTATCACGGATTTTCTTTAATCTGCCGGTACGTTTTGCTGCTTCAGGAAAGTCAGTATCTTCCACTCGCAGCTATCTCAACCTCGCAGTATGATATGATCACGGTCAGCTGCAGGCTTGTTTTTACACCGTTTGCAGCTGTACCGAGCATCTTATCAACGCACCGGATCCGTTCATTTGCTTTTGAAGGGGTGTCCGGTAACTTTTGTCAGTATAGTGTATATACAACTCGAGGACCAGATTTCGGAAAGTAGAGTGTTAGAAGTCGGAATGGGAAAAGCTGCCGATTTGTCGCAGTTTGATAAAGGACAAATTGTGATGGCACGTCACCTCGGAACTACGGTCTCGGAAACAACGTGGCTTGTTCACGTGCCGCTGTAATGAGTACGTATCAAAAGTGGTGCACAGATGGCCAAACGATGAACTGTTGTCCAGCCGTGTGTCGTCCGCAGCTCATTGATGCTAGAAAGAAACTGAGACTGTCTCGCGTTGAAGAAGCTCAGACTGTCGCGCGTAGCCACAGTGCGACAAATCACCCGAAGCTACGACAGTGGTGATCAGGGAAATGTGCCATAGCACAGAATTCATGACAGCCTTATGCGCATGGGCCTGCGTAGTCTAAGACCCAGCCAGGTCCCCATGCTCACTGCACGTCATCGCCAACATCGCATGAAATGAGCCCAAGATCATCGAGATCGGACCGTGGATGATTGAAAGAAAGTGGCCTGGTCTGACGAATCAAGAATCCTGGTGCATCAGGTAGACGGCCGATTGCGGGTGCTCCAATTACCAACGGAGGCTATGGCACTTGGATGCACTGTTAGGCGGAAACAGGCCGGCGGGGGAGGTGTTATGCTGTGACCAATGCTTTCTTGGGACATTTTAGGCCGCATTATCCTAATAGCACACTCGATGTTTAGATACCTACAGCTATCCCTGACAGCTGTTACACATTTGAATATCGTTCCGGAACAAGTTCATCCATTCATGGCAACTGTGTTCCCTGCTGGTGATGGCCATTACCAACAGGATCCTGCGCAATGCCACAATGCCAGAATCGTCAAAGAGTTGGGCGGGGAACATGCTGGTGATTTTCTGTTAATGCCCTAGCCTGAACCCAATCAAATATTTGTGGTTCGACTTGGAAAAGCGGGTTCGCGTTAAATCACCACCACCCCAAAACATACGGGAACTGGATCACCTGCTGTTGATATTATGGCACTAGATATCTCAGGATACCTAACGCCACCTCATCGAAACGATGGCTCGCCTAGTGGCTCCGGTTTTTCGTTTTAAAGAGGGTCTTGCAGCTTATTAGGTAGTGGTCATAATGCAATGGCTGATCGGTGTATATCTTCTTTCTTAGAGGTGCGATAAAGATGTACTACAGCGAAATTCACTACGAAATATTTCTCGACTACAAAGTGCAAATACGTCGACGTTAGGATTTAAAGAACTATAATATTATGATGTAAGGTCAGGTGATGCGTAACATCACAGCCTCTCCTTGACAAATGTCAACCCCGCCTTCTCGTGGTGCATCCTGTTCCCACTAAAGGGGCTCTGACGACCGCCAATAGCGGTATAACTATACCATCGGGATCAGAGGAAATGCTATCCCACACTCACCAACCCGCTTGGCCAGCGTGGTGAAAAATGGCCAAACACCTCCAAAATGATTCTACAACTTAAATCTTGGCCCTCAGTCTCCGGCAGCTGGAATGTACCTGGCCAAGGCAGCGGCCAGTGCGACATGAAGGCATAGGGTGCTAAGAATCCCCGGAGGACCGGACTAGGCTGCCATTTGATGCTGACCTTGGCTACGTATAATGGACGCTCTCTATCTTCTGATTCAAGGCTTCTTGAATTGGAAGAGGAACTACAAAGGATCCAGTGGGACATCGTCGGGCTAAGTGAGGTAAGGAGAAAAGGAGAAGATCTCATTGAACTGAAAAGTGGACATCTCTTCTATTATCGTGGGACAAATACTGGCAGAACTAGTGGTGTTGGATTTATAATAAACAAGAAACTGAAGGATAAAGTGGTAGAAGTTCAAAGTTCCTCTGACAGAGCTGCACGACTCGTTATCCAACTCTCGAGAAGATACCAGGCTCAGATTATTCAAACTTATGCACCCACCACAAGTCATCCTGAAGAAGAAATTGAAGAATTTTATGAGGAAATTCGTCATCTAAATAATAAAGGTAAGAAGCACTTGAAGATAATTATGGGAGATTTCAATGCAAAAATAGGGCACCGGCAACAGAATGAAACTTCAGTAGGTAAATTCGGTCACGGCAACAGAAACCAGCGTGGAAATACTCTCGTTGAGTTTGCAGAGGCAGAAGGATTTTTCATCTTGAACTCCTTTTTCAAGAAAAAGCCACACAGGAAATGGACATGGAGACATCCAATTGGGACGACAAGTGAAATTGATTTTATTATGTGTAACAAAAAATTCGTCATCGAAGACTGCAGTGTGCTGAACAAGTTCAACACAGGTAGTAACCATAGATTGGTGAGATGTAAGATGCACCTCAACACTGAACTGGAACGTGGCAAGCTCATAAGACAAACAAAATGTATTGACATAACCAACCTTAAAAAACACCATAATACTTTCAAGTTGGAACTGAAGAACAGATTCTCTGCTTTAGAAGGCCTAACATCGGAAGAAGTGTATATTTCTGAAGTAAACAGAAAAGTAACCAAAGCTCTTATGGAAACAGTAACAAAATTTGCTGGGTCTAAGAACAAGTTGCATGTGAACAAATTATCAGGAAAAACCAAAATGTTGATGCAAAAAAGAAGAGAGATGAGGACAACTAAAGAAGATGTGACTTCTAAAGTGGAATATATAGAGCTATGCAAGACAGCACGAAAAAGTATCACTGAAGACGTAAGGAAATTCAACTGTGAGCTAGTGAGGAAAGCAATTGAAAACAACCAAAGCCTAAAGATAGCAAAGGGACATCTCAGTAAGGGAAGAAAACAGATTATGGCTCTGAGAAAAGAAGATGGTTCTATAACAAGAAATAGAGGCGAAATTTTGACGAGAGTGAAAGATTTCTACTCCAAATTATATGAAAGAAATGATACATGTACTCCAGACATCATGAAAGATACCAGAGTTCTTCCAGTCCTCCCAGCAGAAGTTGCTCATGCAATCAAGAACATGAAGCGGGGTAAAGCTCCAGGAGAAGATGGAATTACTGTAGACATCATACAAGAAGCAAGTGGAGAAATTGAAACAGTACTCGCCCAAATTTTCACTCGATGCCTTAATGAAGGGAAGATTTTAAAAATGCTACAATGATTCCTGAGGATTGGAACAATGCTACAATGATCCTGCTACATAAAAAAGGTGACATTGAGGATCTCAGGAACTACAGACCTATCAGCCTCCTATCAGTGGTTTATAAAATCTTTACTAAAGTTTTTTCACACCGCTTGAAGGTAACACTGGACATGGCTGAACCGAGAGAACAAGCTGGATTCAGGAGTGGCTACAGCACAATAGATCATATCCACGCACTGAGAGAACTAATTGAAAGAGCGAGGGAATATGAACTTCCATTGTGCATGGCTTTTATCGATTATGAAAAAGCCTTTGATTCGGTGAAACCATCAGCAGTTATAACGGCTCTGAAATCCTGAGGTATTGAAGATGCATACATTAATATTATTAATGACATCTATGAAAATGCAAGTGCAAAGATTCGGCTGTTTGAAAATACAACACACATAAAAATTGGAAAGGGAGTGAGACAAGGTGACACCATATCTCCGAAGCTCTTTAATGCCACATTGGAAAATGTCTTTCAATCACTGAACTGGGAGAACAAAGGGATAAAGATTAATGGAGATTATCTAACCCACCTTCGTTTTGCTGATGACGTAGTCATTTTTGCAACTACCCCATCAGAGCGGCAGAGTATGATCCAGGAACTTGCTGACAAGAGTAAAGAAGTGGGATTAAAAATGAAATTTCAGAAGACAAAAGTGATGTTCAATGCTTTTACAAGAAATGAAGATTTATCGATTGATGGAGGAAAACTGGAGATAACAGATACGTATGTTTATCTTGGACAGCAGATATCAAGTGAGGGTCACATTGGTGAAGAAATTAATCGGCGTACAAAACTTGCCTGGAGAGCTTTTGGAAGAAACAGCATAATTTTCAAGAGCAATATGCCATTATGTCTTAAAAGAAAAGTGTTTGATCAATGCATCCTTCCAGTGCTTACGTATGGAGCAGAGACGTGGACCTTAACTAAAAGAGACATACAAAGGCTGCAGACAACTCAAAAAAGCATGGAGAGGTGCATGCTTGGTGTAACCAGGAGAGATAAGAAGAGGAACTCGTGGATCCGAAGAATTACAAGAGTGGAAGACATCATGATCAGAGTTAAATCCCAGAAATGGCAATGGGCTGCACATACTGCCAGAAGGACAGACCATAGATGGACAGCCGAAATTTTAGATTGGATTCCAAGGGACAGGAAAAGACCCAGAAAAAGACCACATAGGAGATGGTTGGATGAAATTCGAAAATATGCGGGAGTGACATGGAGGAGACTGGCACAAGACAGACCGTTGTGGAGGAAACTTGAGGAGACCTTCGTCCAGCAGTGGATTGATAATGGTTGACAATGATGATGATGATGAATATTAGCTGGCCCTGGAACATTCATCAGAGAAGTTGGTATCTGTCAATCCCGAGCCTCGGATGAATTATGCACTTGATGAGGTTACAAGTCGCCCCAAATTAGGGACGGATGACATAGGGAGGGAATAATTTCCACCCTTCATAGTAGTCGTTAAACCAGAAAAAAGTATTGAGTATTTTTCTACATGTCTTCTTTGCTATCTAATTCATCCCGCATATCAGTCCGATTTCTTGAAATGCAAAAAAAAAAAAAATATTAAAATAAAACGATTTGCCACTTATTAGCTTTACAAAGAATGTCTACACCTAATAGCAATATGGAAACAACGGATTTAAAGCGGACTTCGAATTCGACAGCAGAACATTAATTTTCAAAGGTATTGTGAAACTAAGAGATTATTCCTTTACGGAAAAAGTGAAGATCTGTGGCCAAAACTTAAGTACAACTATGGGCTCTAAGCCAGTGTAAAAGTTATTGGTAAATTCTTAAAACCCATTATGGTATAGACATGGAAAATATAATAAAGCAGACTTGCGGCACACGTTATTTACTGTAAGTGACATGGAAGGCTTATCTTTATGGCTGCATTTCTTATTTTTAATTAGCCAACTTTTACATGCATAGCTGGGATTGTATGTGCAGATACACCAATTTCAAAAAAGGAGCTTAAAGTTTCACTTAATAGTGCAACAATCCCTCCCACTTTAAGACACAGAAGTCGATTTAGTGGAGGTGCGAATTACCACGGTAGGAAAGATCATATGGGAGAAACAGATTTTCAATAGTAAGAGTAACTCTTCGGTAGTTACATAGCTTGTTCGAATGGTGCGTAGTTCAGTGATTTGTACTTGTATTTGATTATTTATTTGTTACAATTTAATGGAACATAATACTGGTATTTTTTATTGGATGGGCTATAAGCAGCCGCCCGTCCCTAATTTACGGCCACTGGTTCCAGGGAAGGAAGAGACCTAGTACCGCAAGACAAACAGAACATCCATGCCTCACCGGGATTCGAACCCGGACCCATCTCGGACGAATGGATAGAAGCCATCGCTTAGACCACTGCGCCACAGGTGCGGCCCAAACAATATTGTCTGGCTCCTATAGATACAGTATATGCAAACGGAGACCTGACATCATCGGCTGATCTGGCAGACACGCGACCTTGATAAATGTTGTTCTGAGCGCGATGTGGCAATTGAAGCTTGAGTTGGACTGTTTGTAGAACAATCTCGTCATGGCTTAGAAGACTCATGCCGGTGGAGAGCCAGAGATGGACGGACAAAGTGATACTCTAGTCACGTACTTTTTTTTACAAAAGACGTGCCAACCAAAATGAAAATTTTACCCAGAGGGAGAGAAAAACTTTTCAATCTAGAGAGCATTACTTACCGCAGTCATAGAACTTTATGGGATCAGCTAAGGCGGCTGAGACCAGAAGAACTGCCACTGCCAACTTCAGGATCATCTGGAGATACATCTTCAACTTCTTCAGATCAAATGATCTTCCGATTTGTCGTGAATTCTGTCTGAGCGTCGCTTATATTCCTAGGCGTCGAAGGATGTGTTTAAAAAACACCAGCTGCAGTATTGCGAATTCGTGTTGCAAAGATATGGAAACCCGCTTTGTGTTTGATCTCCGCACCAAGGATCTCACACAGGGTGATTTTCTAAGAGATAATTTACCATCAAAAGAGAACTTTTATGCATTCTCGCCCGATCTGCAAATTAAATATGTAACATAGCGCAGGAATCAGAGATATGAATTATTCAATTTTAACCAGCGAGATAACACAAATGCTCTACTACATACACTTAAATCCTCCGTGAGAAGGATTTTTGCTCCTTCACATATGCACAGGTGGATTAAAGTTAAGTTTCAAGCATAAATGTTGATGTAGCAACATAGCCACTTGATAGATTTTAACAAAATTCAGGTTAGAGATACACGAGACCATCAAAAGTGTATGTGCTAAAATGCAATGCGTAGGAATAAACGATTATGAATAGATACGTAACTAGAGTGGGACAGCTGGGGCGGCTGCCCCGAAAGAAACTCTACACAGGAAGCAATAATTACTGCTTACAATCTGTTTGGAGTTGAAATTGAAAATTTTGCACCAAATTTCTGCTACAATTTTATCAAACCATGCTGTGTCTTTAGTCCATTTATAGAATTTGCTCATAATATGTTCCGGTAGTTTTGTCAAATTGAAATTCGCATCACTTACTCAAAATGTTGAGGAGATGCTAGTTGTTCATATTTAAAACAAGAAAGATGAAATCGATTTTTTTGTTGTAATGAGCACGTCTATCAAATTCTTCTTGACACGTGAAAAATATTTCAAAGTTATTCGTAGTCGATGGTACCCATTACAAAAATACAAAAAAAAAAAACCAACTGCATTTCCACAATCTATATAAAAAAACTATTGTGTTGGTGTGAATGAAATGTCCGGCGTGAAAGAGCAGAGAAGACAGCCCCCCCACCCCAGCAGAATGGAACCACCCACAGGTGTTGCGGGTATTACGTCACAGAGTTACTATAAATAGCTAGCACGTGTGTGAAGAACAAGGTTGAGCAGCGGATGGCTTAGTGGTTAGCGAGAGTCAGACTCTCAATGCTAGGTCCTCGGGTTCGATCCTGGGCTGATCTTTCAGAGGTGGTGTGATTTACTAACAATCGCTGAATGTCCGCCGTGCATCGGACGAGCACGTTAAGTGACGACCCCCAGGCTGGACCCACTGGTTAAATGGGTATCCCTTTATGCTCCCCCCCCCTGAAATTCTCTCACTCCTCTATGTGCAACGTCGTGTACGGTGGTGCCATCTACTGTAGTCTAATCTCACTACAAACTGTTCTGTCAAAGTCGCTAGACTTGCTCTCATTTCTTCCGTTTCTGTGTCCTGCCCAAAAGGCGAACTCGCTGTAGGTGGCTGGGACCTAAACTCTACTTACTGTGGACGGAGGTCCTACAAGAAAATGACAAAAAACCTAGTGAAGAACAAGGTTCAGACGTGGTTTGTTTGGATGTAACGTGGCTTGCGAAGGAAACATGCAGACGCCGGATTTGAGAGTAATATTCCTTTTTGCATTTAAACTGGGCCGTTCTGCAGGAATTGCTACTCGAAACGTTAACAAAGCGTTTGGGGAGAATACAGATAACGAACGAATCGTTCGGCGATGGTTTGTGAAGTTTCGAAGCGGAGATACGGACATGCAAAACGAAGCACGTGGTCAACAACCTGTTGCTGTTTCTGACGACATTCTGTTTTGTGTGGTTGAAGCAGACCCCCGACCGGAAAACGAGTCCTGAGATAGCGGTAAAGGTAGGTGTCGACCAGACGACAGTCGTTCGGCATCTGTCTGCGCTGCGTAAGGTCAAAAAGCTGGACATGTGGCTGCCACATGAGTTGAAAACTGCCAACAAGACTAGGCGTTTGAAAGTCTGCACGTTGCTGCTTTCCAGGAATAAACATGAACCTCTGCTGCATCGAATCGTCACCAGCGACGAGAAGTGGGACCTTTATGGTCATCAGAAGCGATCTGCACAATGACTAAGCAAGGCACAGCCTGTTGGACGGCATCCTGAGCCACCCCTACACACCAAAAGGATGATGCTCCTTGTCTGGTGGTCCACAGCCGGGATAATTCATCGGAGTTTCTTGGCAAGAGGCAAAACCATCACGGCAGAACGTTATTTTGCTGAAATGCACCAGATGCACCGGGAATTGCTGCAGAAACAACCGACTTTGGTCAACAGACATGATGTTGTTCTTCTGCTCCAGGACAACTCTCGCTCTCATGTCGCACAACGAACGATGCTGACACTAAGTACCTTGGGCTATGAAGCACTACCTAATTCTGCCTATTACCCAGACTTGTCTCCGACAGACTATCATCTGTTTCGTAGCCTGGATCACTTCCTGTTCGGGAAACAGTTCGCGACAGACATCGAGGTTCAACATGCACTTGATGACTTTTTCGGGTCTCAACCACAAGAACTTTTTCGTTCCGGGATCATGGCCTTGCCGGACAGATGGCAACTGTGAGTCTATGCCAAGGGGGATTATTTTGCCTTTGTTGTCCTACTTGTCCGTCCTCGAAGTGCGGTCTTTTGCCGGACATTTCATTCGCCCCAACCCAATAGGAATAGGAACATTTTTTTCCCCACTAGGGGTTGGCAAGTGTAATACAAAATTAACAAATTTGCTCAAAAAATTAATCTTAGATGAAGGAACATGACAGAGACAAAGCAATGTTTGTATCAAACAGAAGTACAGATACAGAGGAAAACATGATTTAACTTTACACTCCCAGGAAGAAGAATTTTGAACATTGAAAAAGCAGACAATATGCGAAAAGTATTCTTCACAGCAAACGCTATATTACAGATAAATAATTATTCAAATACGTGTCTTACAAGTAGAGATAGCGAGAAAAAGGTTGTAGCATTTGTACCACATAGCAGGTAAACTATGAACTATTTTAAAAAGATAACATTCCCCATCTTTACTGTAACGAGCAGCACGCAGCAAAAAAAAAAATATTTTTTTAAATGAATTTTTGATGCAGAGATACAGCATCAAAGAAAAATACACACTACCCCACCTAGCACCAGAACTGTGAACTACGAAACCCCAAGAGTAGAGGCAAAGTGTTCCACAAAGTAAATAGTATACAGCGTTCAATTTTGTTTTTTAATTGAACTTTTAAAAGCACAGATGTTAACAAAAAACTGATAAGACATTTGCGTCCCTAGTGGGGAAAAAAGTGCACCATTCTTGGCAGTAAATGTACACAAAATGCTTTGGCAGTTAGTAGTTTCCCAATGGAGATTTTACAGGCGCAGATGTTGCTACTACTGCGCTGCAAACGAAAGCGTGAGTTTACGCCCTCTTAGTGGCAGACTTGTGCATTAAGAAAAATTTCAAATTATGTGTAAAATATTTCGTACCGACACGCTCTCCTACAAAAAAAAAAAAAAAAAAAATAATTGAAATCAGACTGTTAGAACTGAGATATCGACAAAAATAAGATATAGATCTACTCACCCTGGCGGAAAGGTATGCATTATTTTCAGCACAAGGCATGCCCAAAAAGCTTGTCGTGGTTAGTAGTATCTAAACGTGAAAAACATTTTTAAGTCGAGCTTTCAGAAGAACAGATATTACTGCAAATATATCAAACACACTCAGAGAAGCATGGAGAGGTGCATGCTTGGTATAACCAGTAGAGATAAGAAGAGAAACTCGTTAATCAGAAAAATGTCAAGAGTGGAAAACATCATGATCAGAGTAAAATTCCGGAAATGGCAATGTGCTGGACATATTGCCAGAAGGACAGGCCATTTATGGACAGTTGAAATTTTAGATTGGATTCCAAGGGACAAGAAAAGACCCAAAAGAAGACCACATGGGAGATGGGTGGATGAAATTCGAAAGTATGCGGGAGTAACATGGAGGAGACTGGCACAATACAGACCGTTGTGGAAGAGGCTTGGAGAGGCCTTCGTCCAGCAGTGGATTGATAATGGTTGACGATGATGATGATATCACACACAGAAGTATACACTTACGTCTCTAGTCGCCAAGTGATTACCTCGAAATTATATGCGGAACATTTCTCACCAGGATCTCTATCGGATGCAAAAATAATTTTCCAAACAGGACTTTTAGAAGCAGAGATATTGGGGAGACAGAAATTTTACTTTACGCCACCTAAGGGAAAAACTATGCATTACTTGAAAAAGAAACTGTACCCAAAGTAGTTTTCGTTATAAATGGTACTGAATGAAAGAAATAATGTTTTCAGCCATATGTTCAGAAGCAATTGTATTGATCAAAATGTATTTTGAAGTCGATAGCGTCTGAATTTACGCCCTGTGTGGGCGAAGTTATGCATCAGAGAAAAACCGGAAAGCAAGGATCATAGTTCTCACATTTCAGGCTTTCCAATGTCAAAAGAATTTTTCAGATCGAGTTAATAGTTGGACAGATAACGTGTCCACAGACAGACGGGCGGACAGACAAAGTGATAACATAAGAACGATCTTTTTTACGCTTTTTTTTTACGTAGGTTCAAAAAGCGTATATTCTGCAGCTTTGTCCGTCTGTCAGCACGATAACTCGCGTAAAAAAAAAATGGTTCGATTTCGATGAAATTTTAGTATGTGGTAGGGGACCACCTGGGGACGAACCACATTGAAAATGGGACGAATGGGGTCAAAGATCACGACACAGGAGCGGGATCAATTCCACAGACCTTATGCATCATAACTTGCGTAAATATGGTTCGATTTCGATGAAATTTTAGTATGTCATAGAGGACCACCTGGAGACGAACCCTATTAAAAATGGGTGAAGTGGGGCCAAAGGTCAGGACATAGGAGCGGGAAGCATTCCATTGATCATATATTCGTCATAACTTGCGTAAATATGGTTCGATTTCTTTGAAATCTTAGCATGACGTAGGGAACCACCTGGGAACAAACCGTATTGAAAATGGGTGAAGTGGGGTCAAAGGTCCGGACATAGAAGCGAGATGCATTCCATTGCACTTATGCGTCATAACTTGTGCAAAAATGGTTCGATTTCAATGAAATTTTAGTATGTGGTAGAGAACCACCTGGGGACGAACCACATTGAAAATAGACGAAATGGGGTCAAAGGTCAGAACATAAGATTGGGATCCATTTCATCGCCCTTGTGCGTTATAACTTACGTAAAAATGCTTCGATTGGAGACAAAACTTTATCATGTTGTTTCGGAAGTATACTTTACCGGTTATGTTGAATATAATCGAAATGGGGTCAAAGGTCGGGTCACAGGAGCGAGAGTTATTCTACATCCATTATCCTCATACCTTGAGTAATTATTTCTAGTATGTTGAAAAGCGTATCATAATCAATGCATTGCTTGATTTTACTAACTTGTTTTACAAAAGACTTGCTAGTGAAGGCGGGTTATTAATACGTTGCAAGAGAAAAATATCGTTCACATTGCTGAAGATTCTACTGCGGCTATTTGATCATTACTGCGACTGCGAGACACAATTTCCAGCTGCATTCGATCCGTTGATGTGGTACTAATAGGCCGAAGCGGAATGGAAAAGCCGTAAAAATGGGCAAAGTTCATTTGCGCCTTATCAATGGAGAGATTACATCGTCTCACAAGTCCTCTTATCAAATTTGAAGTCATTCCGAGCAACAGTTCTACCTGTAGCGCCCTAGGAAATGTAAAATTTAAGTATCGGTACCAGGTCTTTTACTTTTGGTAGCAGAAATGCGTTGTTCCGGGGATCAATAAGGAGTAAAGTCGTCCCTGACCGCCAACACTGGTGTCAATATGAAAAGATATCGGACAGTAACAGGTATTACTGTTCCTTTCGCGCAGTTTGAAGTTATAGGAAGCTTCTGGAGGCTGAATAGCTGCCTTGCATCTCCCCAGAGTTTCTCAGTCATGCTCAATAGAACGAAGATCAGAAGACCTGGGTGACCACTCTCTCCTATGGATATTCACTCTCTAGAGTTAACACTGGACAGCAGCAAAAATGTATCTGATGCAAAAGTAGCTATTTTTAACTAATTTGGGTAAGCTGATCACGAATTAGCTCCAGTTTTCAAGATACGGGGGAGGGGGTTCAATGGGAATGGAGGGTCTGCTCCGAAAGACCGATATGTCGAACGCGTGCTTCCTCACGAGACGGATAACCTCGAGCGTGGATTGGATGACGCAATCTGTGAGTCATTTTAACCACATTTCCTTCTTTTCATCATTTGCGCTGACAATTGTGTGAATGCATACGTGTCGTTCAAGATGCCTCGTGAATGCGTGAACAGTGCGGATAATTTGTGTTATACAAGGAGTGGTTCGAGGAACATGCTGGTGACTTTCTGTTAGTGCCCTGGCCTTCAAATTTACCTGACATGAACACAATGTATTTATGGAACAATTACTTTGCTATCACAAAGGTGACCCATTAGACCGATGAAAACGAAAGCTTACAGCCTTTATTTTTGTTGTAGGATCAGTAATCAAAACTGGTATTTGGCTCCACATATATGCTGTCAATCCTGTGCAACGAACCTGCACTGCTAGTTGAACCCGAAAAGCATGATCGATGCATTCTGCAGTTCCAATGGTGTGGAGGGAACCGACTAACAAGCGCCATCTTAATTATTTTTGCTTTTGCGTGACTGCTTTGATTGGACATGGTATTTCTAAGAAGAAAAAGCGGCCTTTGACCTATCACAATAGTCCCTGTATTATGGACCCAGTGTTGCACGGGATAGGGCTTCCTCTGTTCCGGACTCAATAGATTTTTATATTCTGGATGATGAAAAAGAAAGTAAGGCCAGTAAACACCCGTCACATGCGAAATCTTATAGTAAGAGATCTTGATTTCGTGCGTATTGAAGCGTCTGCACAGCTGCATAAAATTAAGAGATCTTGATTTCGTGCCTATTAAAGCGTCTGCAGAGCTGCATAAAATTACCCAGACTGAATTGAATGCTCTAGTAATAGATTTGGAATTACCAAAAAGTTAAGCAGGGCTGTTGGGGTCCAGCCTGTAGCAATGGAATCTCCTAGAAGAGAATGCGCATGTGTCTGTGTGTTGTGCTCGGCAAAAAGATCTTCCATTTTTCAAGATGAAAGATAACCTCCTTGCTTGCATTGATATAGTGAGTCTGATGGCAGCACTGCAAATCGTCTAGAAAGCCGACGATTCCAGGCTGTTTGCTGATTCGTCCAAGCTGAGCTTAAAAACTGTGCTGCTCCCTGATAGTAACATTTTACCATCTGTTCCATTCGGGTATTCAGACCACATGAAAGAAACGTTCAACGTGAAACTACTGTTATACGGAATGAACTATGACAGCTGGCAGATTTGTGGTGACCTAAAAGTCAATGCCGTCTTGATGGGGCTACAGCAGGGTTGCACAAAGTTTTGCTGTTTCCTCTGTCTCTGGAAGAACTGTTCTAGGGCTTCCCACAACAAAAAAGAGGACTGGACCTAGGACAATCATTTCAATCGGGAGAAAATGTACTTAAAGAACTGCTTGTAGAATCCAGCAAGCTCTCTTGTTCCTTCCTCTCTGCATCAAACTTGGACTAACGAAGAATTTCATAAAAGCCATGAATCGAAATGGGGCAAGATTTTTGTACTTTCGTTATAAATTTCTGAGATTTAGCAAGGCCAAAATTAATGATGGTGTATTTGTCAGTCCATATATACATCAGCTCTTCCGAGATGAACGTTTTGATGATATCATCGCAGGTGATGAAAAGTTACCTGGGAATACTTTCCAGCATAAGGCCACAAACTGTATGGTAAACAATGTTGCTGGCAATTACCAGGAACTTATAGGAACCCTCTTTCAGCGCTACAAGAGACTAAGGTGCAACATGTCATTGAAATTACACTTTTTACACTCTCATCTCAATTTCTTCCCGTCTAACTGCGTTGCTGTCAGTGACGAGCACTGGGAACCATTTCATGACATTATTAGTCTTAAAAAATGTTCCAAGGGAAATGGAATGTAGCAATGCTAGCAGACTGTTGTTGGACCCTTGTGAGAGATGTTCCAGAAACTCATTACAAGGGGAAGGCAACGGGGTGATGCTGTGAATCATTTCCTCTGTAAGGATTATCATAGAGTATGAATTTGCAAATGTGTAAAACTTGGTTCACAGATGTTTAAAAAATTAGAGCTAATCTGGTGTTTCAATGGCCATTTTGATATTCCAGTAAAGGCAACTTGGTTTATTTTGAAACACACGCAAAAAAGTTAAAATTTGTTTTCCAGTGTAATTGTAAGCAAGCAGATCCCTATGAGGACGAACATTATCATCCACAAGAACAAACCCGAGGCATATAACACCCATGCCATTACTCAAGAATCAAGGAAAATTGCCATTAACCTTTTCACCCGGAGTGGTACAGATATGTATCAGAAAGAGTGCAAATTACCTGAAACCTGGAGAACGCTTCACAGACAAGTAAATATTGGGCCACGGTGGGGTTTTGTGTTACCGCTTGACGAAAGGTTAACACGTGGAAGACTGGAGGGATACTTTCGCTGAGACTGGGTAATGCAGACGGCTAAATGGAAGTGACGACAACAAAATACCATCTAAGCACATTCACATCGTGCTTAGACGGTATTTTGTAGTCGTTGATGTTGTTCGCACGAATTCGTCATTGCATTTCTTCATATGGAAGTGTTTTAGGCAAGATTATATGTTAGCCAAAAATGCTACTCATTCATGAAATCAACACTGTAGTTCCGTCTGTGTAAGAAAAAACAGGAAATATTGGTGTAGCACCTCCTGCGCTGTTCTCGCAATGAAGACTACAGACGCACCTCATTCGGACACCTTCGATTAGTGGTTCGTGCAACTTACGTTGTATATTGTACAGCGCTAACGCGGTAGACTCGGGGAATCCCGGAATTTGACTTCCAGCCATGTTGGGTGGCAGTGTGACGCGACAGTGTCACGGGTGGCAGTGTGTCATGACAACAAACACGCACGCGATCCAGATCAGCGCGTCGGAGGCTGTGTGTGTGTGACGACGGATGAGTGAAATGCTTTGAGTGTTTTCCAGCAAACAGTTGCATTCGGTACAGTATAGAATAGTGTGATACAAGGTTCGGCAGTATTCAAGTGGGTAAATATTATTTTTGGTTTGCTTATAAGTTTGTGATTTTTTGGAGTGGTACATATATGTACCAGCTGGATTTCTTACCGGTACACATGTATACCAGAACATTCGTTGCTGAATATATGATGAGTTGAGCGCTAAAAGGTAAATAACGATGTCCAGGCAGAAGGAGGTGCAGTGCAGTGCTGAACATATGTCTGATGTGTCTTCTAGATCGTCTGACGATGACGATGATGAATATGAACTCACTGATGATGAGACACTCTCTAGTGAACCTCTCTAGTGATTCTGTCCAAGAAGAAAGTATAACTAAGCAGAATACTGTCAAGCATCTTCTTCATTGAATGACTCCATATGACACATTTCAGCCTGCTAAAACCATCCATACGGAAAGAACCTGTGAATTGCTCGTAGACATCACTAAGCAATCAAGTCTAATGCAAATATTCCATAAAGTTTTCCCTCATTCTTTACATCTGCAAATAGTCAACTGCACTAATCAGCGGCTTCAGCAACTAAACACATCTCAAAAGAATGCTGAAAAACTAACTGACAAGGGCGAAATCCAAAACATTTTAGGATGTATGTTCATAATGTCGTACAATCATCTACCTGGTCTAAAACACTTTTAGAGTCGAAAAGAATCACTGGAAAATCGAACTATTGAAAATGCTATTTCTCGTGATAGATTTATTATTGGTACTTCTAAACTTCACTTTGCTCCCCAAAAAAGCCTTCACATGCTGCAAAAACCTATAACGTTGATGACTTGATTTCCTGTTTGGAGTACACCTTCAGTAAATGTCGAGAAGACAGTAAATTTCAAAGTTTAGATGATTCAATGACTAAGTTCAAGGGTCGTTCTTCATTAAAACAATACATGCCACTAAAACCAACTAAGCGGGGTATAAAATTATGTATTTGTTGTGACGTTGATTCTGGGTACACATACGACCTAAATGTCTACGCTGGTAAAGGTTCACCAGTTGCAGAGTAATCACTAATTCTTGGAGAACGAGTTTTGAAATCTCTTGCAGCGACAATAAAAGCCCCCGATGTAGTTCTGTGTTTTGATCGCTTTTTTACTAGCGTACATTTATTGGAAACTATTCCATTTGCTGCAGTTGGAACGTATATGGTGAACCGCGGAAATGTATCTACCATTCCAGGTAAGCTGAAACGGAGAGAGTCTATATTCCGATGTATCAGGTCATCCCAGAAGTGATATCGTTTTGCGCAAGCTCAACACTAGTGAGGCCCCTGGTGTCCAGACTATGAAGTCGACTACAGTGAGTGTAAGAGGGATCACGCGAACAGACCTTCAAGTGACCTGAGACCGCAAACGGGAGTTCTAGGTGCAGCCGGTGTGTACTTAAACCGCATAGGAAATGGCAGTGTCAGAAGACCACATTAGGCCCATTATGTTGTTTGAGTTCCACCATCGACATTCAGCGACGTTAGCAACACGAAACATCAATGCCGTATATGGGCCAGGTACCCTGGAGGTCAGAAAATGTCAACGCTGGTTCTAGAAATTTCGAAGGGGGACACCAACCTCAAGGGTATGCAGCGACCCGGACGGCCTGTTGAGCTGGGTAAAGACGTGCTGAAAGCTGCTGTTGAGGGAAATCCGCAGGCAACACTCGAGGAATTGGCCACACTTGTTCATTCATCTCATTCCACTGTTCACCGGCATCTGCAGGACTTCGGTTATGTGTCGAAACTGGATAAGTGGGTACCCCATGATCTCACTCCACAACAGCTGCTACAGCGTGTGGACATTTGCACTTCTTTACTCTCCCGTGAAGAAAGGGAGCCGTTTTTGCACAGAATTGTCACGGGCGATGAAAAATGGATTGCTTATCACAACATTAAGCGTAAACGGCAGTAGCTTCCCAAAGGGAATGTGCCTGCAGCAGAGGCGAAACCAGGACGTTTACCACAAAGCGTTTTGATGTCTGTGTGGTGGGATATGCAAGGTACAATCAATTACGAGCTGCTGCCACCCAACAAAACCATTACAAGGGAACTATACTGTCAGCAGCTGCAGCGTCTACGCACTGCTCTGCATGATATGTCCAGCACTCATGAATCGTAAAGGCGTGCGGCTGCACAGGACATCGAAAAACCACGCACTGCAAAAATGACCTGTGCCACGTTGCATTACTTCGGATGAAAAAACTTCCGTATCCAGCACATTCCCCTGATATCGCCCCATCCGACTACCACCTCTTTCGCAGCCTGCAAACCCATCTTGCTGTGACTACACTTCGAAATGTGGAGAAGGTACGGCGAACCCCTTCTGCCTTTTTTAGCATCGAAACCCATCGAATTCTACAAGTCTGGGATTCAAAACCTTGTAGATCGATAGGAGAAGGTTGTAACTACCGGGGGCACTTATTATACGGATTAAACCATCTGTTCCAGGTATATTTTTCTTTCTTTTCTTCACACGTTGAAAAAACGACAGTATTTTGGGGATTACCTGATACCACAAACGGACTGTTGTGTGTAAAGTGGCAGGATACCAAGGAGGTCTGGGTAATGAGTAATTGCCGCAAACCTGATTTGACCAAAATTACCAAGAAAAGTAGAACAAGTGAGCAACAGTCAATCGACTGTCCACAAGTCATTGCCTTTTTTATCAACGGAAAATGGGTGGAGTTGATCGGGCTGATCAGTTTCTAGGTCGGTACAATCAGGACAGAAACTTCACCAAGTGGTGGAAAAAGGTATTTTATACGTGCATCAGTATGTGTGCAGCCAACGCATGGATTACGTTCAATGACATGAAGCGTGATAGTGCGAAAGTTCTCCTCCTCATATTACTGGTAGATCTTGCTGAAGAACTGATTGCCGACGGAAAGAAAAAACACTAATTTACCATTACCAAGACGAGGCCCTCTTTCGAAGAAAATAAAACTTTTTGGAGCAGCATAACATCTCCCGTAGAAGGTCCTACAAGAAGACGATGTGCTCGTTGTGCAAAAGTAAAGCATCAAAAAAGAACAAAAAACAATTTTCCAACAATGTAGTCTACCTTTGTGCAAAGACTGTTTCATGATGTGTCATACGAAATAGCATATTTTTGCACAAATATGTCGTTCTACTAAACATCGTTTGTAGCTAATGTTGTCATTTCTTACCTGTTTCCTATTGGTACACCTCAAATTCCACACTTAAAAATTAATGTCGTCCATTTCGCTCAGAATCGTCACAGTTACTTTCAAAGAGCTCACGTTTGCTTGTTCTGCATGTGGTCTCCACTGTACATGTGTGTCAATGTAATGGAAACCACTTGCCATTTTTATTCCGGGAAGAAAAGGTTAAACATCAGACTCTGTACGGAAAGGGGCACTCTTACCAATTCTATGTTTCAGTTATCCCAACCTGTTGCATATTTTGTGACAGGGAGACAAGAAATCACTGTGACAGGAATAACATCACATAATTAAACATTTACATGAAATACGGGATTACACCAGTATACAATACAAATTTGAATTCTGATTCCGCCTATTAGTGGAAATTATGACAAGAGTGGTAAGTCAAATAATATCCGTAAACTTGAAAATTTCATCGTTCTGGAGAGGAAATCGAACCCGCGTCTCCCGGTTTGCGCCCGAGTATGCTAGCCAGTAAACCACCCAGAACGACCAAATCTCAAGTTTCCGAGTAATTTGAATTTAACGCATCACAGGAATCGCCAATCGAAGCAACGGTATTCATATTTAGCGAATCTGGATGAATAGAATTCATTATGAATGAAATGAAACTAAATTAAATATGAATGCCGTTGCTTCGACTGGTAATTCCTGTGATGTGTTAAATTCAATTTACTCGGAAACTTGAGACTTCGTCGTTCTGGGTGATGTAGTGGTTAGCATTCTCGGACGCAAATTGGGAGACGTGGTTTCGGTTCCCGCTCCAGGATGATGAAAAATGTTCAAGCTTTCGGATATTATTTGACTTACCAGCCTTGTCGTAATTTACACCAACAAACGGAATCACAACTTCCAATTTGTATGGCAAACATGGCCAGTTTATCGAATAATATAATTTATGCAATACTCCGCACCACAGTGAGTCCACTGCAAAGAATTTGCCGTGCATTCACGTGCCAAGGTACAAAATGCACATTTCCTTAGTCTACCAAGCCTCTACTCCACGTCTGTATTGGATTCGAACCTGGACCCCAACTCGGACGAATGGTCACAAGCCAGCGCTTTGACCACTGCGCCACCGGGACGGCTATCTTTGCTTTTCCCTCCCCCATTTCCGAACAACTTATGTAGCGTATCAACTCGTCCGCATATCGCCTTTGCTCTTCGTTCCCTACAAGAAAATCGTCCGCACCAACAAATTCATACGAACTCGCTGTGCCTGGGCGTGGGTGATCCGAAGTCAAGCACAGCTTCAAGCACTATAAGATTAGTCTATGTGATGACTTTTTTCAGCTGGATAAGATGTTCAGTAAAGAACGAATATAAATATAGTTAAAAGTAAATCCATAAAGCGTATGTTCTGATATTGCTGTCGAATATGCACAGTGCTATCTCAAACATATGGAGTGGCAGACGGCAATCGAGCATTATACCTTTTGACGCATTACCGAGATGGCGCACATGTCAACACATTAATTAGCAGTAGTAAGCCTTTGCCTGACACAGCATTCGGCTCCGGCGCAAAAGGATATGGGCTGTAGTACCACCACCGGAAAATTTAGGTTTCAGAGTCTCTTCCTACCAGAAGACCTCCTTGTCCATAGCTGTCTCGTTCCTGTATATTGAGGAATGGTTGTGCTCTCTGCGTTATCTCCAGAATCGCACATGTCTGGGATACGTAGCCGATATAATGAAGAGTACATGCGTTCAATGCTGCTCTTTGGATGTGAAGCTGCCTGTACTAAGTTCCTCAATCTCTTCTTTAGGAGAGAATGAGGAGGTGACAAACAATCTGAAGCAGGTTCGCGCTAAATCCAAAAATGTACAGGAACTGGAGGGCCTGCTGTTGACATTATGGTACCAGATACCCCAGGATACCTATCGCCACCTCATCGATCGATGCCTCGCCGAGTGGCTGATATTTTGTGGTATAAAGGGGGTCTTACAGCTGATTAGGTATGTGATCATACTATGTATAATGTCTCATCGGTGTATGCCTACCATTGAAAAGCCTTTGATAAGCTGAGAAGAACATAACAGCCTCGAGACGATCATCAAAGAGAAAGAGAAGAGGAATGCCACATTTGCTTAGTGGAGATGTCCATTACTTGGGCCATACGGGTGAGAAGAGCGTGCCCCATGTCTGTAAAAACAGTTGAACACCGAAAACTTATTACAAAAAAATTGAACATGAAAAGTTGAACACTGAAAACGTATTACAAAAACGTTGAACATGAAAAAGTTGGACACTGAAAACTTATTACATCTACGTTCACCCAAAACCATATTTCCACACAGTAGACAAAACATTAGAAATACGGGTGATCAGCAGTTGACATGGTCATCACCCGAGCACAGTGGAGCAGATCCAAACTGAACGCTGGTGATAATGGGCTGGCTTCCTAACTAACATGGGTAAACATGGAGATCTGAGCGACTTTGATCGTGGACACATTGTCGGCTCAAGACAGATGGACCATTATATCGCCAAACTGGAAAGAACCCTAGGGTTTCCGAAGTCAACGGTATCAAGGATGTACCTCGAGTATACCATCGGCGGACGTACCAGCACTGAGAGACCAACCGCTTGGCAACGACGGCTCAAATCACATCCGGGTTAAAAGCCAGAGTCCCAAGAGGCGTCAGCAAGCGGACGGTACGGGTACGCTGTATACCCTGGGCTACGGACACGCTGTATACCCTGGGCTACGGACACGCTGTATACCTTGGGCTACGGACACGCTGTATACCCTGGGTTACGGACACGCTGTATACCCTGGGCTACGGGCACGCTGTATACCCTGGGCTACGGACACGCTGTATACCCTGGGCTACGGACACGCTGTATACCCTGGGCTACGGACACGCTGTATACCCTGGGCTAAAGGCACGGTGTATACCCTGGGCTACGGGAGCCCGCGCTCTACTGGAGTGCTACCATTGGCTGCTCGTCATCGGGCATTAAGCCAGAAAATCAGTATAATCTTTCTTTTTACGATACTTAGACTGAATAGTTTTCTGGATGCGTGACAGATAACAGCTTTTCGGTAGATCATTTGTTTCGTTCTTTAGTATCTGTGGACCCCATTGCTTGCTCATAAACATGGAGGTTTCTCGTGATACCAGTCTCATGTGGCCTGTCATTGCACAATTGAAGCGGAATGTAAGGCTCCTCTGCGATCAAGTGTGTTATTTCTGAAACACGATGCATAAAATCCGAGACTTAAGGTGGACGTCAAGTAATTTTGCTTCCTATACTTCCAATGGAAAAACCTTTGTACACATTTCCTTTACAATTAGTGTGTTTCCAAGGATGAAAATTTGAACATAGATTAAAATAACTTCATATTATAACTTGGAATACTTAATATTTTCTAAAACATAACCAAAATTATATTAAAAATCAATAACATTTTCTTTGGTGGTGTTGAAACCAGAAAAAAAATGGCGCGACCTGTACTTTGATGACTTCAGTAGACAAACAAATGTTGGATTGCGTAATTATGGTTATGTTTTAGAAAACATTAAGTATTGCAAGTTATAAAATGAAGCTATTTTAATCGATGTTCAAATTTTCATCTTTGGGATTACTGACATCCACCTTAAAAGAATGCTTTAACTATCTTAGTACCATCTTTCAGTTGATGTGCGTGAGATGAACACCAGAGACGATCAGGTGCAGTAAATTATCGCAGTCAAGACGGTAACGTCTATATATGGGTTAGTGGGACTTTCGATGGTTACATTTGGATCAAAGCTGCAATCGAGTCGTGTTCACACGAGTGCACAGGGGTCATAGGCTTCTAGATAATAACCAGGTTTCGTTTCAGATGAAACATCATTTCCCAATAAAATGTGGTAGTAGTGTGTTCCACATCAAATGCTATAATAGTTGCCCTGTGGTCTAAGCTCTGGTTCCTGATCCATCGTCCGAGATGAGTCCGGGTTTGAATCCCGGTGAGACATGGATTCTGAGTTTGCCCTATGGCAATGGCTCTCTCCCTTTCCTGGAACCAGTGGCCTTAAAATAGGGACGGGAAACTGCATCCCATTGAGTTGCTTACGGTCGTTGTTAAACCCGAAGCTAAACAAAATGCAATAGGCTATGTGTAGAGGTTACAAGAAGGCCACATAATGCAGGCAAGATTCCCTTCATAAGACGTCAGGAAATGACTCGTGGCATAATGAGATGTTCTACTACCGAACCACAGCTTACTAGCCGCAAATGAATTTTCTTTTATTTGGTGGTTTAAAGACCACCGTGAGCAATTCGGTGGGCTTTAAGCAGTCGCCCATTCATAATTTTGGGAAACTGGTTCCAGGAAAGGGTGAGAACCACAGCCAAAAGACAAACACAATTTTGATGCCCCACAGGTATTTGAACACAGACCATTCACGGACGAATGGTCAGAAGCCAGCGCTTAGACCTCTGCGCCCTCGGGGCGGCAATGCATTTTTTGGAGAAGACGATCTGTGTGTGTGTGTGTGTGTGTGTGTGTGTGTGTGTGTTACCTGATAAGAGATAATATTTAACATTCATCTAATGAAGTTAGCGGCAGTGCAAACACTATTTCGCATTGCAGTAATATTATTAATGGCCATAGAAACGATTAATAGAAGTACGGACGTTGGAAGTCATAATTGTTATGAAACGGAAGAACGGAAGTAATTGTTGTTATGAGAAGTATGGACTTTTTTTCATTATACCCATCTACACCAGTGAATGAGGACAAAACGAACTTGATGATCTGGATTCAAGAATCAAACCAGTTTTCCAGGACAGCGTTAAAAAGCATTGAAATTGCTTTAAATGTGGTTACTAACAATAATTACTTCCGTTTTAATGAGACTGTCTACAAGCAAAATCAAAGAAGCACCAATGGTATCACCCTTGTCAGGTGTCCCAGTCGAAGCTATACTGAGACCTATGGAAGAAAAGATTAATGAATTTGTTCAAAAACCTACTATTTGGTTACGATATGTGGATGACATTTATTTTATATGGTCACATGGAAAGAGGAGTCTGAATGAGTTTTTTACAAAGATAAGCGCATTTATTAATAATATAAAATTTAAAATAATAATATAAAATTTGAAATGAAGTTAGAAGGAGGAGGGTCTTTACCATTTTTAGATGTGATGATCAATCGGGCAGATAACGGAAAAGTGAGTACAACGCTGTATTATAAGCCTACAGCAGAAAATAATCATGTAAGCCCAAAGTCCCATGCACCAGAAATAAAATGGCTGGATTTCGATCACATACATGCAGAGCTTACGTTGTTTGCTCAGACATAAGAGAAATGAAATATCTCGGATAACCAGACAAGGCCTTGATGCTGGATACAGCTTCAAAAAGATGATGGGCATAGTAAAAAATATAGAACACAAAACAGGAGAGAATGTAACAGGTAAATACAAGAGCAACATGGTAAGATACCTTACATCCCAAGTCTCTCTTATTATTTCGAAAACCTACTGCGTAGTAAAGGATATGACGTGGGAATACAAACTACAAAATGAATTAGTAAAACGTTATCAGATTATAAATAATCTGATGAGACGAACAAAGCAGGAGTATATGCCATCCCACTACGATACGATAATGGAACAAAGAAGGTGACTGACGAAAATGTCTCTTAAAGCTAGAGTTAAGGAATATAGTAGAAATGTAAATGATGCAATACCTTCCACAACACTTGCTAGAGAGGTACTATATGTTAATACAGCTATACCTGAATGGCCTGGTGCTAAATGTATGGCTAGGTATACTACACATAGAGAATCTTCAATACGTGAGTCAATGGAGATAATGGGAAGAGAAGACGCATGTAATGAAAATGTTTCATACGATATCCCCCAAATATGGAGATGTTTCATATGAAATTATACGAGGTAGAGCAGGATAGTGTGTGAATACTGTTTAACACGTCACGCAAGTTATATTATGATGGCATGTGAAAAAACACGTGAAAAAATGTTTTTATCGTTTGCTTGTTTGTTTAATTCTATGCATTCTGTTTTTAACGTACCTTGAGAAAGCTGTCTGTTGACAAGCGAAAGCTTGGTAAGTAATGTTATGTTGTAATTACACCTATAGATATAAAGGCGGAATAAAATTTCATAATTTCATAATCATAGAAATGATATTTAGCGTCGCATTTAAAGAAGTTCAGTGCCGTGCTTATACGACATTCAACATTACATTTAATTACGTTAAATTGCATTTAATGAATCTAACAGCCGTACAGAAAGTACGTAAATTTAAAAAATAAAATGCTTTCAGTGACGTTATCGGCAGCACAGATGAAACTTAGCACTACATTTAGTATAGGTAGTGTCTGTATGAATGGCATTTAGCTTTGCTTTTGACGAAACGATGGAGCGGTGTTTTGTCGAAATGTTTTTATTTGCGTTTTACAACTGTAGGTAGAAGAAGCGTACATGATCCTCCAGCTTTGTCCGTCTGTCTGTCCGCACAATAACTCGCGTAAACGTGGTTCGATTTCGATGAAATTTTAGTATGTGGTAGAGGACCACCTGGCGAAGAACCCTATTGAAAATGGGCGAAATGGGGTCAAAGGTCAGGACATAGGAGCGGGATTCATTCCATTGCCCTTATGCTTCATAACTTGCGTAAAAATGGTTCAATTTCGATGAAATGTCAGTATGTGGTAGGAAACGTACTGGGGACTAACCCTATTGAAAATGGGATCAAAGGTCAGGACATAGGGGCGTGATTCATTCCATTGCCCTTATGCGTCATAACTTACGTAAAAATGCTTCGATTGTGACAAAATTTTAACATGTTGTTCCGGATATACTGTACATTGAACAGGTTTTGTTGAATATTATCGAAATAGGGTCAAAGTTCAGGGCACAGGAGCGAGATTTATTCCACAGCCATTGTCCTCATAACTTGACTAAAACTCCTTCAATTGCGACAAATCTTTATTATGTTGTTCCGGAGGTATACTGAATTAATTCTTATTAATATAATCGAAATAGGGTAAAAGGGCAGGGCACAGGAGCGAGATTTATTCTACAGCCATTATCCTCATAACTTGAGTAATAACTTCAGTAATGATTTCTGGTATGTTGGAAAGCGTATCATAATCAATTGCATTGCATGACTTCACTAACTTGTTTCTATTAGAAAGTTTATCGGTGAAGCTAAGCACACCTTCTGGTAGACTGAATTGGGTAGCTAATGAGTAGACAGCGGGATTCGAATGCTCCAGGTCCAAAAATAAGTACCGTTCTCAAAGACTTTCTGCAAAACCTTGATTTCAGTCGACAGTTAGATATTTCTTTGTTAATTTTACACCTATATGCGTATATACACTGGTCAAGGATATTGCATGAAATGAAAGGTGGATCGCATTGAAATAACATCAGTGAGGCTACGCAACACAAACGATAAAGAGTGCATTTACAAAAACAATTTATTGTGCAAATTTTTCATGGAACAAAATTCGGAGAATGTCCATACCTCTGGATTTCAGTACCCGTTAACGCCCCCTCTGTGTCTGAGAACGTCTTGACAACTAAGAAGCATACTGCAATGACATCACTGATGAGTGTCTGGAGCAGCTCGGCCCAAATAACAGAGAACACGTACGAAGGTCTGCCAGTGAACTGGGATATGGAACGTTGTTATATAGACGTCGCTGTACAGCGTCTTAAATGTTCTCAACAGAATTAAGGTCAGGTGACCTCGGAGGCAGCTACAATGATTCAATCCCATGGTTTGTCAGCTCGTAAAGCACGTTCCAGGCACGGTGACTTGTTGCATTGTCATTAGAAAACGGAATGCACGTCAAATAGTAGCATGAAACAGTGACACAATGGGCACAATTATCTACACTGCTGGCCACCCAAAATGCAACACCAAGAAGGAAGCATCCTATTGGCCTGAAATTCGCAGCATGCGTCGGCCGCGAGAAACATGCAAACGATTAGCATTGCAGGGCATACGCAAATCATGAGCGCCCGGCACGCCACCGAGAAGCACTATAAGAAGGAGAAGGTGGGGTGTAAGTTGTGGAAGTGTGTTGTGCTGCCGGACTTGTCTGTAGGAAGCTTCCTGATGCCTCGTCGCAGAATACGGCAATCATTCCAGCACGTTTCGGAGTTCGACAGAGGACGAATAGTGGCTTTTCGCGACAGCGGTGTATCGAACCGAGACATCGGCGCTCGTGTGGGACGACATCCGGTCACAGTGAGGCGAGTATGGATTCAGTGAATGCAGGATGGACGGACGGACCGACGTAAGCGATTGCAGCAGCCACGGCACACCACCGAACGAGTGGACCGGCATGTTGTGCGGCGGGCTTTGACTGCCCGCACCGCCACATCACGAACGTCAGTGCAGGAATTAGGGTGTGTTGCGCAACAGCCTGTGTCAGCACGTACCGTTCGATGTCGTCTGCAGGAGCGGGTACTTGTCGCACGGCTCCCATTGCTCCGATTACCATTGACGTTACACCACCGGCGAATGCGGCGGCAGTAAGCCGTTGAACGCCGCAACTGGACTACGGAATGACACGACATTGTCTTCTCCAAGAAATCCCGCTTCTGCTTGCAACACCACGATGGTCGGATCCACGTGTGGCGGCACCGCAGCGAGAAACTGTATGACGCCTGCATCGCCATACCGGTCCGTCGCCTGGCGTTATGGTTTGGGGCGCAATTGGATATGACACCCGCACCCCTCTTGTACGCATCGCCGGTACACTCAACAGCCACCGCTACATATCCGACGTTTTAGAGCCTGTAGTGTTCCTTTACCTGCAGGACCTGCCAACGGCCACGTTTCAACAGGACAACGCGCGCCCATACGTGGCACGCATCATGCAACAATTCTTAAAGTCCCACCAGGTGTCACTGCTGCCGTGGCCCGCCTGTTCTCCCGATATGTTGCCTATCGAACACGTCTGATTGCTGATCGGCAACCGAGTGGCCCGGCAAGCACCACCCGTGGCTACGCCTGATGAACTGTGGCAACGTGTGGAAGCAGTCCGGATCGACATACCCCAAGACCATATCCAAAACCTCTTTCGTTTGATGCCGCGGCGTGTAGCGGCCGTTATTGCCAGCCATGGGGGCCGCACGAACTATTGATATCTGCGTGTTCCGGAAGTCGCACGGGCCTGTAAGCTCAATCGTTTCATCTTTGTATCTGTTGTTATGTGTCCAGTAAATCTGGCTTTGCTATCTCGTGTCTTTCTTGGCGTTGCATTTTAGTTGACCATCAGAGCAATTTCGGAACACCGAGGCATTGATGTTGCCTTGACAAACATAAAAGGAAGTACGGCCATTAAAACAGACTCCTGCCCAGAACCGAACTGAATGTTGCTGGTAAGGGTGGACTTGGACAGTACATACTCGTGGTTGCATTCGTGTGCCGGATCTCCTCCACAAGTGTTCTCGTCGAGTATCAAAATAAAGACTGAAACGGGATTCGTCGGTGAAAAGGTACATGTTGTTCCACTGGGTTACATGACATGTACTGTTGGACCCAGGTGCATCTTTGACGACGGTGAGCAGATGTCAATGTTATAAGATCTCAGTGGCCTCCTTTCTCTGAATCCGTACTCGTGAAGACAATATACCTTGTACCAATTGATTATATACTTTGACACCAGAGGCAAGCTCAAAAGTGATTTCCGGAGTTGGCTACATTGGTGTTACTGGGCTTCTCCGAGCACTTACTGTCTGGGTAACGATCTTGCCTCCTGGTGGTTTTCCTAGGGCAACAACTTCTGGGTCGATCTACAACATTTTTCATGCAGTAGAAATCTTGGTGTGTCGCCGCAATTAGCGAAACTCCTAAAGCAGCAGACACATCTATCTGCCATACACCTGTTCGTAGCATGCCAACAGCCCTATTTCTGTTGTCAATGCTTAAAATGTCGTCTGGTCATTATTTCAAGTTTCTCCCGTTCTGAAGGCACATGGGAAAGAAGAACATTCAGCAAACTTGTAGACCAACAGGTGAAACGACCCGTTTTCCACTTCTCGCAGGGTACTTTTATTGTGGCTCGCACGATACGTACTGTAGCTGTCATTATGTTAATTTTTCGCTTTACAACCGTAGGTTGAAGAAGCGTATATGATTCCAGCTTTGTCAGTCCGTCCGCACGATAACCTCGCGTAAAAATTGGTTCGATATCGATGGAATTTTAATATGTGGTAGGGAAACCACATATTAAAATTCCATCGAAAATGGGCGAATAATGGGGTCAAAGTGTGCATATGACATAGGAGCGGTATCCATTCCATTGCCCTAATCGCGTCAGTAACTTACGTAAAAATGCTTGAGTTGCGACAAAACTTTAACATGTTGTTTCGGATATACTGTATACTGAACAAGTTTTGTTGAATATTATAGAAATTGGGTCAAAGATCAGGACACAGGAGCGAGATTTATTCCACAGCCATTGTCCTCATAACTTGACTAAAACTGCTTTCTTACTAGTGCGACAAAACTTTGTTATGTTGTTGGGTGGAGGTATACTTGAACCAAGTCTTTTTAATATAATCTAATGTGGTAAAAGGGCAGGAAAAAGGAGCGAGATTTAGTCTTCCAGGAGCCATTATCCTCATAACTTGACTAAAAATGCTTCTATTGCGACAAAACATCAGTATGTTGTTTCGGAGGTATACTGACCCGGTTCTGTTGAATATCATCTAAATTGGGTCAAAGATCAGAGCACAGGAGCGAGATTTATTCCACAGCCATTGTTCTCATAACTTGACTAAAAATGCTTCTATTGCGACAAAAAACTTTAGTATGTTGTTCCGGAGGTATATTGAACCAATTCTTTTAATATAATCGGGAAATGTGGGTCATAAGGTCTGGGCACAGGAGCGAGGTTTATTCCACAGCCATTATCCTCATAACTTGAGTAAGCTAATTTGAGTAATGCTTTCTGGTATGTTGGAAAGCGTATCATAATCAATGCATTGCATGATTTTACTTCAACTTTTTATTTTTATCCTCAAAATGACCGTATTTGAAAACCAGAGAGTAAAAGGAGATTCCAACGAAATGATACCCCCCTGACTGACGGTCAGAATTAAAATATTAATATAAGGGTTATTTTGACACCTGGCTACGCTCATAATTTCGTTCTATGGTTCCTAAAGAACTACAGATGGAATTGATTGAGCTCTCAGAAGATGACATTTTAAAGTCCTTATTTGGTGCTAAGAAAGATCCAAATGAAATATAGACAAATGCAGTAGAATACCCACGCCTTCGGCAACATGTGCACGAAAAATGCTTCCTTGCTTTTCAATCACTTATTGCTGCGAATTTACATTCTCCTACTTAACCTCAAATCAAGACGCCCTTGAGGTCAAAAATGACGGATACCCATCTGGAGCATCAGCTAAAAGTGCGGACCTGCATGTTGCAACTAAATATTGAAACAATGCTTCCCTAACAAAACGCCAGTCACAACAAATCTCAAAAGGTTAGGTTAATTTTAGAATTAACGGGGTTTTTTTTCTCATTTTTTTGGGGTTAGTTAGTAAATAGGAAGAATTTTACAAAAATTATGTGTAAGTTTTAAAGTATGTCTAATCTGAAGTTTCTTTAAATGATGCCTTGTTAGACTACAGCCATCTAACGCGGCATTCCAACATGTAGCAACGTTCCTCACCTCTGGTCTTAAACATTGACCTCTTGGACCGTTCGGGTCCCAGTGGGGGTCAAGTTTTAATCAGTGACGAGGCATGATGGGGATATTGTGCTTGTCTTAGGGCATAGGATTTCTCACCCCCTAATTCTCCCTAGGAAACAATGGCTCTTAATTCTGGGACAGGCTACCGTTTTGCCGTTTTGTAATCCTTTATAGTTGCATCAGTAGATCGTTAAACCCTCGGAAAAGACAAAATGATGTATCACCGTAGATTTCAAGATTTTTTTTTTTTTTTTTTTAGGTTTTGAGAAACATAGATATTGCTGAAAACATATTGCAAATAGTATAACAACAAAACAAATTTCTCCGTCATTTTTGCAAACTTTTCAAACGCCGGGAATCGAACCCCGAGTTCACTTATTCCGGAACAAGTCATTCTACCAACTGAGCTACGCAGACGTTCGTAATCGCTGCTATCTGCCTTTATGTCGTGTGCGTCATGTGGGGTCAAGTTTTAATCAGTGACGAGGCATGATGGGGATACGAAGCTTGTCTTACGGCATAGGCTTTCTGCACTTCACTCCCTAGGAAACAATGGTTTTAATTTGGGACAGGCTACCGTTTTGTAATCCTTTTATAGTTGTTCATGGTGCAGACTGCGTTAAACCTTTGGAAAAGTGACAAAATGATGTATCACCAAGATCTCAAGATTTTTTTTTTTTTTTTTTTTAGATTTTGAGAAACATAGATATTGCTGAAAACATATTTAAAATAGTATAACCAAAAAGCAATTTCCTCCGTCATTTTTGGTCCACGCCTGGAATCGAACTCCTGAGTTCACTTATTCCGGAACAAGTCATTCTACCAACTGAGCTACGCAGACGTTCGTAATCGCTGCTATTCTGCCTGCAGGCCGTGCGTCATGTGGGGTCAAGTTTTAATCAGTGACGAGGCATGTATGGGGATATTGTGCTTGTCTTACGGCATAGGCTTTCTCACCCCCACTCCCTAGGAAACAATGGCTCTTAATTTGTATTAAAGGCTACCGTTTTGTAATCCTTATAGTTGGTTCATGGGTGACCGTTAAACCTCGGAAAAAGACAAAATGATGTATCACCAAGATTTCAAGATTTTTTTTTTTTTTTTTTTAGGTTTTGAGAAAACATAGATATTGCTGAAAACATATTTTGCAAATAGTATAACAAAGTAAATTTCTCCGTCATTTTTGGTCCACGCCGGGAATCGAACCCGGGAGTTCACTATATTCCGGAACAAGTCATTCTACCAACTGAGCTACGCAGACGTTCGTAATCGCTGCTATCTGCCTTTATGTCGTGTGCGTCATGTGGGTCAAGTTTTTAATCAGTGACGAGGCATGATGGGGATATTGTGCTTGTCTTACGGCATAGGCTTTCTCACCCCCACTCCCTAGGAAACAATGGCTCTTAATTTGGGACAGGCTACCGTTTTGTAATCCTTTATAGTTGTTCATGGTGATCGTTAAACCTCGAAAAGACAAAATGATGTATCACCAAGATCTCAAGATTTTTTTTTTTTTTAGATTTTGAGAAACATAGATATTGCTGAAAACATATTGCAAATAGTATAACAAAGTAAATTTCTCCGTCATTTTTGGTCCACGCCTGGAATCGAACCCGAGTTCACTTATTCCGGAACAAGTCATTCTACCAACTGAGCTACGCAGACGTTCGTAATCGCTGCTATCTGCCTTTATGTCGTGTGCGTCATGTGGGGTCAAGTTTTAATCAGTGACGAGGCATGATGGGGATATTGTGCTTGTCTTACGGCATAGGCTTTCACCCCACTCCCTAGGAAACAATGGCTCTTAATTTGGGACAGGCTACCGTTTTGTAATCCTTTATAGTTGTTCATGGTGATCGTTAAACCTCGGAAAAGACAAAATGATGTATCACCAAGATTTCAAGATTTTTTTTTTTTTTTAGGTTTTGAGAAACATAGATATTGCTGAAAACATATTGCAAATAGTATAACAAAGTAAATTTCTCCGTCATTTTTGGTCCACGCCGGGAATCGAACCCGAGTTCACTTATTCCGGAACAAGTCATTCTACCAACTGAGCTACGCAGACGTTCGTAATCGCTGCTATCTGCCTTTATGTCGTGTGCGTCATGTGGGGTCAAGTTTTAATCAGTGACGAGGCATGATGGGGATATTGTGCTTGTCTTACGGCATAGGCTTTCTCACCCCCACTCCCTAGGAAACAATGGCTCTTAATTTGGGACAGGCTACCGTTTTGTAATCCTTTATAGTTGTTCATGGTGATCGTTAAACCTCGGAAAAGACAAAATGATGTATCACCAAGATCTCAAGATTTTTTTTTTTTTTTTTTAGGTTTTGAGAAACATAGATATTGCTGAAAACATATTGCAAATAGTATAACAAAGTAAATTTCTCCGTCATTTTTGGTCCACGCCGGGAATCGAACCCGAGTTCACTTATTCCGGAACAAGTCATTCTACCAACTGAGCTACGCAGACGTTCGTAATCGCTGCTATCTGCCTTTATGTCGTGTGCGTCATGTGGGGTCAAGTTTTAATCAGTGACGAGGCATGATGGGGATATTGTGCTTGTCTTACGGCATAGGCTTTCTCAGCCCCACTCCCTAGGAAACAATGGCTCTTAATTTGGGACAGGCTACCGTTTTGTAATCCTTTATAGTTGTTCATGGTGATCGTTAAACCTCGGAAAAGACAAAATGATGTATCACCAAGATTTCAAGATTTTTTTTTTTTTTTAGGTTTTGAGAAACATAGATATTGCTGAAAACATATTGCAAATAGTATAACAAAGTAAATTTCTCCGTCATTTTTGGTCCACGCCGGGAATCGAACCCGAGTTCACTTATTCCGGAACAAGTCATTCTACCAACTGAGCTACGCAGACGTTCGTTATCGCTGCTATCTGCCTTTATGTCGTGTGCGTCATGTGGGGTCAAGTTTTAATCAGTGACGAGGCATGATGGGGATATTGTGCTTGTCTTACGGCATAGGCTTTCTCACATCCACTCCCTAGGAAACAATGGCTCTTAATTTGGGACAGGCTACCGTTTTGTAATCCTTTATAGTTGTTCATGGTGATCGTTAAACCTCGGAAAAGATAAAATGATGTATCACCAAGACTTTTTTTTAGGTTTTGACAAACATAGATATTCCTGAAAACATATTGCAAATAGTATAACGAAGTAAATTTCTCCGTCATTTCTGGTCCACGCCGGGTATCGAACCCGAGTCCCACTTATTCCGGAACAAGTAGCTCTACCAACTGAGCTACGCAGACGTTCGTTCTTGCTGCTATCTGCCTTTATGTCGTGTGCGTCCTGCGGGGTAGGTGCGTCACATCTCCCCCACCACCGAAAGAGGGCCGAGGGCATGGACCACGGGTCAACCGTGACCACGAATGGTTGCAGGCAGCCATCCGCTGTAGATCGTGCACTTGAGAACTCCCAGTCAATCTAGTGTGTGCAATGCAACATCACACACTTTTATTTTTCGAAGCGCTGAAGAAGGGATTCTCTTATTTTTCGTATCTCGCGGTGAGGAAAGAACATCACACCATTGCGAGATCCTGAACGGCCGGGTCATCCGGGAAGTTCGGGCGCCAGTATAACGAAGTAAATTTCTCCGTCATTTTTGGTCCACGCCGGGAATCGAACCCGAGTCCACTTATTCCGGAACAAGTCGCGCTACTAACTGAGCTACGCAGACGTTCGTTATCGCTGCGATCTGCCTTTATGTCGTGTGCGTCCTGCGGGGCAGGTACGTCAAAATAGACATGCGTACTTACGGCCCTAGTACAAAACTGTACGTTATGAGGAATTAGAAATTGCAGACGACATATTGTTCATCCTGAAAGCCATCCGACGATATCTTCGTTTGTGTTTTAATCGGGCGTAAATGCATATTATGTTTGACCACATTGCAAAAAATATAATACATGTATGTCCTCTACCGACAATGATCTTCGTTATTTGAAAAAGAAACTGAACGTGTAAAGGGAGCATAAACAAAAGAGTTTTTTTTTAAGGATTTTTATCAGCATTGATATAGAAAAAAATTGAATTCTATGTAATCTGCATTTGCAACCCCTGGAAGTAAAATTGTTGACTGGAAAAATACCAAATGATATGAATTTCCGTCCTCAGAGTATATGCTTTCAAATCCAAAAGAACTTTTTTAAATAGATATGGTGTCCATAGGCGGACAGATGGATGGCTGTAGTGGTACTCTAAGCACGTACTATCTTATTCGAAAGCTCTGCTGAAGAAATACAGTCAACTCTGGATATGCCGCCCCGGTGGCGCAATGGTTTAAGCGATGGCCTCTGATCATTCGTCCGTAAGGGGTCCGGGTCCGAATCCCGGTGAGGCATGGATGTTGTGTTAGACTTACGGCACTGGCTCTCTCCTTCCCTGGAACCAGTTACTCTAAATTAGGGACGGGAGACTGCTTATAACCCATTTAGTTGCTCACCGTGGTCGTTAAACCTCCAATAAAGAAAAATAAAAAATCTGGCTATAGTGAACTCTGTTACGGTGAACATTCGGCTATAGTGAACCTAAATCATTGGTCCCGACCCGCAACATCGGAAATGCACATTAAAATTTTCGTTTATAGTGAACCTTCAACTTCGGTTATAGTGAACCTGAAAACTAAAACTTCAAAGAAGAGAAAGTACTTGTAGCATGAAGTTGTACCTTACTTCAAAACAAACCTTCCTGTGAAAACTTGAAAGCATGTGTTGAGAGCAATAATATACAATATTTAACAATTACTCCTTAAGGGCATTGAAGGTAAGATTAAAAACCTCCGCAACATCAAGCTGGTATGCTTTTTTTTTTTTTTTTTTGATTGAAGGTTTAACGACCATCGTGAGCAACTCAATTTGCTGTAAGCAGTCGCCCGTCCCTAATTTAAGGTCACTGGTTCCAGGGAAGGGAGAGAACTAGTGCCGTAAAACAAACACAACATACGTGCTTCACCGGGATTCGAACCCAGACCCCTTTTGGACGAATGATCAGAGGCCATCGCTTAGACCACTGCGCCACCGGGCGGCAGATCGTAGTATTCCTGCCTGCTAACACCACGTAAGTCTACCAGTCCATGGAGCAAAGTGTGATTCGCAGCTTTTAGACCTATTACAGAAGGGAAGTAAGCCTTCATTTAATCCAAGCCTAGGAAACAAAGCAGAACACATTAATAAATGTTCTGAATATTGTACGTTTTGGAAACAAAGCAGAACACATTAATAAATGTTTCGAATATTGTACGTTTTGGAAACAAAGCAGAACACATTAATAAATGTTCCGAATATTGTACGTTTTGGAAACAAAGCAGAACACATTAATAAATGTTCCGAATATTGTACGTTTTGGAAACAAAGCAGAACACATTAATAAACGTTCCGAATATTGTACGTTTTGGAAACAAAGCAGAACACATTAATAAACGTTCCGAATATTGTACGTTTTGGAAACAAAGCAGAACACATTAATAAATGTTCCGAATATTGTACGTTTTGGAAACAAAGCAGAACACATTAATAAACGTTCCGAATATTGTACGTTTTGGAAACAAAGCAGAACACATTAATAAACGTTCCGAATATTGTACGTTTTGGAAACAAAGCAGAACACATTAATAAACGTTCCGAATATTGTACGTTTTGGAAACAAAGCAGAACACATTAATAAACGTTCCGAATATTGTACGTTTTGGAAACAAAGCAGAACACATTAATAAATGTTCCGAATATTGTACGTTTTGGAAACAAAGCAGAACACATTAATAAATGTTCCGAATATTGTACGTTTTGGAAACAAAGCAGAACACATTAATAAACGTTCCGAATATTGTACGTTTTGGAAACAAAGCAGAACACATTAATAAACGTTCCGAATATTGTACGTTTTGGAAACAAAGCAGAACACATTAATAAACGTTCCGAATATTGTACGTTTTGGAAACAAAGCAGAACACATTAATAAACGTTCCGAATATTGTACGTTTTGGAAACAAAGCAGAACACATTAATAAATGTTCCGAATATTGTACGTTTTGGAAACAAAGCAGAACACATTAATAAATGTTCCGAATATTGTACGTTTTGGAAACAAAGCAGAACACATTAATAAATGTTCCGAATATTGTACGTTTTGGAAACAAAGCAGAACACATTAATAAATGTTCCGAATATTGTACGTTTTGGAAACAAAGCAGAACACATTAATAAATGTTCCGAATATTGTACGTTTTGGAAACAAAGCAGAACACATTAATAAATGTTCCGAATATTGTACGTTTTGGAAACAAAGCAGAACACATTAATAAACGTTCCGAATATTGTACGTTTTGGAAACAAAGCAGAACACATTAATAAATGTTCCGAATATTGTACGTTTTGGAAACAAAGCAGAACACATTAATAAATGTTCCGAATATTGTACGTTTTGGAAACAAAGCAGAACACATTAATAAATGTTCCGAATATTGTACGTTTTGGAAACAAAGCAGAACACATTAATAAATGTTCAGAATATTGTACGTTTTGGAAACAAAGCAGAACACATTAATAAATGTTTCGAATATTGTACGTTTTGGAAACAAAGCAGAACACATTAATAAATGTTCCGAATATTGTACGTTTTGGAAACAAAGCAGAACACATTAATAAATGTTCCGAATATTGTACGTTTTGGAAACAAAGCAGAACACATTAATAAATGTTCCGAATATTGTACGTTTTGGAAACAAAGCAGAACACATTAATAAATGTTCCGAATATTGTACGTTTTAGAAATAAAGCAGAACACATTAATAAATGTTCCGAATATTGTACGTTTTGGAAACAAAGCATGGAGGAGTGTGTCAAGTGTCACTATACAGAACTGTTTCTGGAGTCTGGTTTTGCTGCTGGGCGTGTGTCATTCGAAGAAGAGGATGATGCACCTCTTAAGAACCTGCTTCAACATATCGGTGCGAATTCCACTGAAGCTGAAGATTTATCGATGCTGACTGTGAAATAACAACGAATGAAATCCCGTAGATGGAGGCTGTAAAAGGCGGTTCCAGCACGGAAGAAAACGAAGCTGAAGATGACGAGGACGATAATAAATAACGTGTTTTAACAGTGCAAGAGACGTTGGAGAGTGTCACAACTGTGCTAAAGTTCCTAGAATATGTAGAAAATGTAGAATGGAGTGTATCCAAAGCACAGACTCTAGAAAAGGACATAGAGAAAATATTTATTAAAACTGTTTGCGACAAGCAGCAGCACATAACAGACTATTTTTATGTTAGTTAAGGTAATGTAAAATTAGTTTTTTTTTACTTAATTTAATGAATATACACTACGTATATAAAAATATTATTTTTAGATACATATGTACATATTTTACTTTCTTGCTCTCCATTCCACTCAATTCAGATTAATGGAAGACACTTCGGTTTTAGTGAACCTCGGACATAGTGAACGAAATACGCGAGTCCCCAGATGTTCACTAAAAGCGGAGTTGACTGTATATCTTAAAAAAGAAATAAATCGCTAAGTTAAAGCGGTTAATATCGTGAAATAATATCCCTAAATCAAACTATCAGGGAAAATTAATACAGGAATTACCTTCGGAGATTTGGGGTCGTTGGGATTCAAGACATTTGTTGCCCCGCTAAAGGTAGTAAAATTGCCTACAGCTGCTATATTATGGAAGTCACTTCGAATGATGCCTTCATCGGGAACCATTTGCTGATAACCTGATCAAATATTACTCAATTCTGCCCTTCGGTTGCTTTGAATTTCACGTAGTGAGGTATGAAGGAACGAGTAATTTAAGTGGTCCTGCTTAAGTACACCCATAAAACCCGCACAGCTCCTACATTCGGGGTAATATACCTGGGAAGAAGCTTCTGTTGAGACCGATTTACAGGCAGTCTGATCAAATACTCTTTGACGTGCTCCTCGGATTATCTGGCTTTCAATCAATCATACGAAGTATGTGAATTCTAATGAGAACGTGGGCGATAACAGGTGCAGTACTTCATGCTGCAACCTTATCTCCGCTTTGCTGAGGCTTATTAGATTCAAATGAAAGTTATTTGCTTCAGAACAGGAAAGTACAACGTAGTTCGTTTCTTAACGATCAACATGTTTTCACCTACACTCTGAACTGGAAACCAATCATGTTGGATTCACTCAAAATGTTAAGAATTGTCCTTTGACGAAAAATAAAAATGCCACAGATTTCATGAGTTACTTGGGCAAGATATTCTCCATTACTCCAAAGACCTGTCTGTGAACATGATATTCTCTTCGTACCTGCGACCGAGTGGTCAGAGACGCAGGCTTTTGGCTAATCGTCCGGGTTCGAGTCCTGGATGTGGTATCGATGGTGCGTTTGACCTTTATCTCTGGTTTTACCCATTCATCAGCATGAGTGTCCGTCGTTAAATCCTTAAATTCTCAGAGGATCCTAACACTATGGTAAAAAAAATGTCTTCAATTCTATAATCTGAAGTGGAAATATTCCTTCAAACTCCGATTTCTGTCACTATGGGTAATGTAGAGGGTGTCCGAAAAATAACTGTGCATTGAAAGTAACACCATGTCGAACTGATTCCTACACGAGGTGTTGGAAATGGGTCCCACCGACGTCCAAACATGTCTGCACACGCTTCTGCATGTTGATGAAGACCTTTCTCATGGTATGTGGTGTGACTTGTTGGATGTGGGTCTTTATTGTATCCTGTAGCTCTCGAAGTGTATGCCAATTACCTGAGTAGACCTCTCCTTCAGTGCTCCCCAGAGAAAAAATCCAGGCAGCGTCAGATCCCTTGTCCGGGCAGTCCCCGGGAAATGAGCCGATTTCCGAAGAATTCTCCATAAGCTGTATTGATGCGCAAGCGGTGTGAGCAGTTGCACTGTCTTGCTGGAACCATCCTTTGTTGATTTCCCGTTCCGTGAGTTCGGATATGAATGGTTGGATAATCTGGGCACTGTACCGTTACGAGTTAATGGTTTCACTGAAGAAAATTGGCCCAGTAATGGGAGTACGGGTCATGGCACATCAAACATCGACCTCCGGGCTGTGGAGAGGGAGTTCCTTAAATTCGTGGGGATTTTCAGTACCCCACAGACGAGTGTTTTGGCTGTTGATGTACCCGGACCATGCGTCATCTGTAAATAAAGTCACGTCCAGAATGGCCTCACCTTCTTCAGACAGGAACTCTTGGAACCTCCTGCAGTGGCAAATACGAGCCTCGTAGTCTTTTTCTTTTCAACTGATGCAAGACAGGCACTTTGTACAGGTGGAAACGCAACTTCCTTTTCAGAATATCGTGCGCTGCACTCTTTGGCACATTAGCTTGTGACAGCCGCCTCGCAGACTTGTGTGGACTCCGCTGTACCCTGTACAGGATATCCTGTACGGTCTCGTCTGACGTGGATGGTCTATCAGGTCGAGGGGCATCCAGAACACTGCCAGTTTCCCGAAACTTCGCTATGAACTGACGTACCGAATTCGGCAGGAGAGGTTGTGACGTGCCTGCCCCGGAGGACGCACACGACATAAAGGCAGATAACAGCAAGAACGAACGTCTGCGTAGCTCAGTTGGTAGAGCGACTTGTTCCGGAATAAACGGACTCGGGTTCGATCCCCGGCGTGGACAAAAATGACGGAGAAATTTACTTCGCTATAAGGTCTCCATCACGAAATTTCCTAACGAACTATTTTTGCAATTCGTCCGTGTACTTGTGGTCATGGCGAAAGACATGTTCCACCAAAAACACTCTCTGTTCAACCGTCAACACCACTGTTCTTGTGCCGATACTAGTGATCAATCGACACGTCTGCCTCTCTCAACCAAGAGCTCGGGAATGGCCTTCGCTCGGAATGACAGCTGCGTGACCCTCGGGGTAGGCAGACATGAAGGTTACCAGACACAGAGCACTTCCACGTGGCGGGACCCTCCTTCCATTCAAAATTTCTTTATTATTACATTACTGCAATTCGTACATTCAGTGCATAATCATTATTTGGACACCCTGTACGTCTCCCACATATTTTCATTTTCCCCATAGAATCTCCTAAAGTAGATGTTGCAATCTTTTTCTGTTGTACTTGAGGATCTGCTGATAAGTCTTTGGTTTATAAAGAAAAAATTAAGCTACGGGATTGAAAAACATTATTTACTCTACATATTCCCCCTGAGCTCCGCACATTTATTACTTTGTTGTTCCGACATTTTAAGCCCATCGAAAAAATTATTTCGGTTGTGCTGCAAACCACTCGTACACATCTGTTGTTGCCTCCTCAGTGCTTGAAAAAAAATTCCCTTGAGGTGTTTCTTCACGTTAGGAAAGAAGTAGTAGTCCAAAGAGGACAAAATCAGGTGAGTTTTTTTTTTATTGGAGGTTTAACGACCACCGTGAGCAACTCGATGCGCTATAAGCAGTCGCCTGCCCATAATTTACAGTCACTGGTTCCAGGGAAGGGAGAGAGCTTGTGCCGTAAGACAAACACAACTTCCATGCCTCACCGGGATTCGAACCCGGTCCCCTTTCGGACGAATGATCAGAGGCCATCGCTTAGACCACTGCGCCACCGGTTCGTCAAATCAGGTGAGTAGGCCGGGTATTTCAGAATTTCAAAGTGAAGATCAGTCAATTTCTGCTCTATAATGGCCGCTTTGTCAGTAGTACATCGTCTTAAAGGAACACGATTCCTTTAGAAAGCTTGCCTCGACTTTTGGAGACAGTTACTGCTTCAGTTTGTCGAGAGGCAAAATGTAGTTCTTTGCTGCGATGGTTGCACCCTTTCCCAGGTAATTTACAAGCAAAATTCCATCTTTGTCCCAGAAGACAGACGACAACACCTTGCTTGATGTCTTCTTGTCTTGAACTTCTTTGGGCACGGGTAACCACTGTTTCCCCATTCTTTGGATTGCTATTTTGTCTCTGGATCATATACAGAGGATCACTTTTGAAGACATAAAGTAATCAATATTTGGATCACTTTATGTCTTCATAAGTACCTTTACGAAGAAAGCTGACTAGCATTCAAAGTATAGGCCATCGTGCTGCACAGTCTTTAACCATCTGTCTGTCCTTTCTTCGATTCCGCGGCTGTACCAGTTCTTGTTCGACGATGCGAACAACTCCTTCATTCCAGCTGCCACCTCCTCCTGGTTGCTTATTACTTGTTCCGGTCCAAGTGGGCCATGGACCGAAACAAGTAATAATCCAACGGTGCAAGATCCGGACTATATGCTGGGTGTGGCATTTGTTCAATGCCCTTAAGTTCCTGGAGTTTTGCCCGGGTCGCTCGCGAGGTATAAGACCGAGCGTTGTCCTGCTGTAGGTGAGCGCGCTTTTTGTTCACCAGTGCCGGATACTTCTCCAAAATGGGATATATCCGCTCCAGCTGTTCAGAGTAGAGGTTGGCGTTGATGGTCTGGCCGTCTGGAAAAAATATGTAATGGATTATCCCCCGAAATTCCACCAGACGCAGAGCATCACCTTGTGCTTGAAGCGCCCACGTTTGGAACAGGTTAAAGAAGCTGGCCCGGGCTCAACCACTACCGTTGTGAGTTAGGATTACGGAAATAGACCCACTTTTCATCGCACGTAATAATTCTCTTGATTAAACCTACATCGCGTGTTTTTTTCTAAGAGTTTCGTGCACACTTCCTCTCGGCGGTTTGCTTCAGCTGGCGTCAGTTCGTGAGGGATAATGCGGCAGCTCCTTCAAATTTTGCCGAGGTACTGAAGGTGACAAACTACGGTGGTCTGTGTTATGCCCAGCTCGCCTTATAATCTCCCAGTGCTGGCTGTCGGATTTGCTTCTACGGCCTGGGGCGAATTCACGGTTCGAGGCCTACCTGACCTTCGCTGATCTTCGAGGTTTCTGCCACCTGAGCGAAATTTCTTGAACCATCTGGTTGCAGTGCTGTGGTCCACGGAACCTTCTCCTTTCACATGACAGAGGTTTTGTGTTGCTTGAGTAGCGTAATGGCCGAGTTCAAACTCGTAAAGCAAAAGTTCCCTTATTAGCCGGTTGTGGCTATTCATCTTTTAAGCGTTCCAACCACTGCAAGAAAGACGACATGCAATGCTGTTCACAGCAACGACTACCACTTTATATCCCTTTCGACTGACTTCAGTGCGCGACTTGAACTAGTTTAAACACGAGACATACCCGCCGCAGCACATGCGTTTATGCAAATATTGCGAAGTTTTCGACTCACCCTATGTACTGTATATGAGTCTATGTTTCATCCATAGATATGAGACATTTCAAAAATCAGGCAGGATCCCGCCGAAACCGGTCCAAATTGCTTGTGAAGCAAACACTCGATCACACGTCTGGTCAGCATTGAGATATTTGAGAACCCATTTGGTTAAAAGCTATCTGATGTCTAAAATTTCGTGACCAATAAAGTCTGCTCGTTCTCGCGATACCGCCACAGTCTGTGCTATCTGTTCAGTGGATATAAGATATTCTTCGATCATTCAGGATCATGGAGTGAATAGCATCTACGTATTGTGCCGCTACTGTGAGCAATAACTTTGTACCTAATAAAGATAAAACAAAAGTTAAAAACCAACTTACTACATTTTTGGAGATCTTTCCAACGATATATCCCACGACCCCTCTCTCTATTTGAAAATTTCGAGTTATCGTCACCCCCCGTCCTACGGAGCCCCCCCCCGGTTCTATGTCCTAAAAGTGTCCCCCTTGCCATAAAGAGAAATGGTTATCTTGGGTTTTCTCGAAAAACAAACAACAAACATTTAAATGGAGTTTTTCGGGACTTCTGTGCCATAGTGTATACTATATCATCATCATCATTGTCGACCATTAACAATCCACTGCTGAATGAAGGTCTCCCCAAGTTTTTTTCACAAATGTCTGTTTTGATCTTGTCTCTACCATGTCACTCCGGCATGCTTCGAAATTTCATCCATCCATTTCCCATGCGGTCTTCTTCTGGGTCTTTTTCTGTCCCCCGGAATCCAGTCTAAAATTTCAGTTGTCCATCGGTGGTCTTTTCTTCTGGCAGTCCAGCCCATTGCCATTTCAGTGATTTCACTCTGGTCATGATGTCGTCCACTCTTGTCATTTTACTTATCCACAATTTCCTTGTCTTATCTTTCCTGGTTACACCAAGCATGCATCTCTCCATGCCTCTTTCAGTTGTCGGCAGTCTTGGTATATTTTTTAGTTAAGGTCCATGTCTCTGCTCCATACGTAAGCACTGGCAGGATGAACTGATTGAACATTTGTTCTTTTAAAACATAATGGCATACTGATCTTAAAATTTGTCCTGTTTCTTTCAAAAGCTGTCCATCCAAGTTTTACACGCCGATTAAGTTCTTCATCAATGTGAATTTCACTTGATATCTGCTGCCCAAGATAAATGTAGGTATCGGTTATCTCAAGCGTTTTTCCATCGTTTCTTGTAAAAGTATCGTACATCACTTTTGTCTTCTGAAAGTTCACTTTAATCCCACTTCTTTACACTCGTTAGCAAGTTCTTGGATTGTACTCTGCAGCTCTGAAGGGGTATTTCCAAAAATGACTACGTCATCCAGTGCCGTCTTAACACTTTTGGGAACCCCTGATCTTTTATAGCATTGTCAACCATTATCAATCCATTGCTAGATGAAGATCTCCCCAAATTTATTCCCCAACTGATATAGAAACATTCAATATCCAGCAATATCCAGTAATTTTTTAATACCACTTGAATGAAAAATATTATATGACAAAAATTATAGAACTCCATGAAGTCTACCAAATGCACTCACATTTATTTAGTTGCTTAGTAAATTACAAGAAAATGGGTGCTGAAAGATGATGTTTCTTCCCCATTCTGCAAATCATTCAACGAAAATTAAATTAAAACAGAAGAAAGAAGTAAACCAACCAGCGCCGTTTCCAGACTATGTGACGCACCGCACAAAAATGGCGATATGCGGCGCCGGTTATTGTTATTTATTTAAACACCTAAGATTGAACATATGTAAGTAGCCCTAGTGGGCAAACCCATATGATAAACATACGTGCACTTCTTGGTTTAGATAGACAACACAAATGACTGTTTAAATGACAAAAGTGATTCGGAAAAAATGCGATGTATGCGTGAAAGGAGAAACAAAAAATGCCTTCCTGACATGAACATGAGTTAATTTTAACGTAATTTTACATCTAGCTCATTGAATGACATTTGGACCTTAAATTCTTTTGAAAATGAATCATCTGAGGTCGGGAAATAGTTTGTGTTTTAAAAATTGACAATTCTCTTGTGAGAACATAAACATTTGGATATGCGCTTGTGGAAGTATACTAGTTGTATTATATTCGAAATTATAGTGATGTATGTTAAAAATGAGATAAAACGAAACACTTGCCTCGTCAGTCAAAAATAAAATCCATGCCCTCACGACATTTTCTTGAGAAATGTTTTTCGGATACATGCTAACACGCCACTTTGTTTTTCGGATACCTCGTACATGCTTATGGATTACACATTTTTACTTCCGCTCAGAATTTTCGTTTGATTGTTTTATCAAATCATTATCATCCCCACTCGGGACTGGAAAGGAGGTCGGCTTTCTTTGTTTCTTATTTTGTCACAAAAGATCCATCCTAACACCTAACTTCACTCCTGTCTCCTCGCTCTGGAAATCAAAGCTACGAGCAAGGTTTGAAAAACAAGGCAGAACAACTTCCAACTTTCTGCATTGGTGTTTCTTCTTTTTCATTAAATAATAATAAAAAAACTGCTGATGAGATGTGAAAGAGTTGGTTTTTGTAAATCCATAAGACACTTGGGGCGTTGGGGGCCCTGGGCACCGGCCCAGTTGGCCGACCCCTTAAGACGGCCATGCTCGGTACCTGTGTTTTTGAATTGCGAAAAGCGAAAACGAAATTGCGAAACAAACAACGTATCTTATAATTAAAAAAGAAAAATGCTGTAATCAGAAAAGAAAAGTTTCTAATTCAGTAGCACTGGATTACACACCCAAGGCAGAAAGAATGAAATGTACAATTATAACTTAAAAGCGCTTTTTATATATCGTCACCAACCATTCTCAATCCACTGCTGGATAAGAGTCTCCTCAATTCTGATTCATTCTCTTTATTTTTCATTCCTTACTCAAAATCTATTTATCACGAAGATAGCAATGCACACAAATCGACCAATATCAATCGACATTTCATTTCATACTAACAGGAGTATCTCAGGGTTCAATTTTAGGTCCCTTGCTTTTTAATATTTATATTAATGACATTGTCTGTTATATAACTGATATGGATCTTCTTTTATATGCCGATGCTATAACTATTCTCACAATAAGTAATAATGCTACTAAAATCACACAGAAAATCAATATTCAACTTAACAAAATTTCAGATTGGTTAAAGTCTATTGAATTATTATCAAATATTATTAAAACAAAATCCTTGATTTTCACTAAACAACATTTAACATAATTATCAAATATCACATTCTTCATAAATAGCAAAAGTATTGAAGAGGTTAGTTATATAATTTACTTGGTTATTACTATCGATAACGACCTTAAATGGAACAAAACATATGAACACCCTGTTTTACAAACTATTTAAAAACGTTGGAGTCATTAGTTCAGTACTAGCAAACCTTCCCCCCAAAACACTTATTCTTTTATATTATACTACTTTCCAGACACATCAACTATGCCATACTTACATGGGGACAGGGTGTCACGTCAATTCGTCGCGTGCGTCAATTCGTCGACCACGACGATTCGTCGCGCGTCAATTCGTCGCGGACAAATTCGTCGACTACGTCAATTCGTCGCGTTTACAGATTTTGGTTACATACAAAACGAATGCAGGAAAACGTACGATTTCGAACGTCTTGCTCCCTGATCAAATTTATAAAGTTTGGACACGCAGACAGGATAGGAATATCACGTTTTTCTTTGGCACTAAAAATATTAGAAGGTAAACGGTTTTTGGAACGGGGCAGGGCCCGGTTGGTCAGAGCCCCCCATATACAAAATTTTCGTAAAATCTACAGTTTTCAATTCAGAACCACCAAACCTGGTATACTATCTCGTGGTATTCTAACTTAGACTGTAGACGGTTTTAGAAAGCGGTTGGAGGGGGGGTTAGAGCACCCCCCCTAAAGAATCGCCGTGAAATATAGTTTTCAATTTAGAACTACCAAATTTGGTATATTATCTCATGGTACTCTAACTTAGACGGTAGTCGGTTTTTGGAACGGGTCAGGGGCCCGGTTGGTCAGAGCCCCCCATACACAAAATATTCGTAAGATCTACAGTTTTCAATTCAGAACCACCAAATCAGGTATCCTATCTCATGGTACTCTAACTTAGACGCTAGATGGTTTTTGAAAGGGGTTGGAGCCCGCGGGGTCGGACCCCCCCCTCATAAAAAAATTCGTGAAATCTACAGTTTTCATCTTAGAACCACCAAATATGGTACACTATCTTATTATACTCTAACTTAGTCAACAGACCGTTTTTGGAACGGGTCAAGGCCCGGGGGTCAGAGCCCCCCACATACAAAATTTTCTTAAAAACTACAGTTTTCAATTCAGAACCACCTAATCTGGTATACTATCTCATGGTACTCTAACTTAGACAGTAGACCGTTTTTGGAACGGATCAAGGCCCGGGGGTCAGAGCCCCCACATACAAAATTTTCTTAAAAACTACAGTTTTCAATTCAGAACCACCAAATCTGTTATACTATCGCATGGTACTCTAACTTAGGCGCTAGACGATTTTTTGAACAAGTTGCAGCCCTGGGGGTAAGCCCCCCTTCCTCATATAAAAATTCGCAAAATCTACAGTTTTCAATTTAGAACCACCAAATTTGGTATACTATCTTATGGTACTCTAACTTAGACAGTAGACCGTTTTTGGAACGAGTAAAGGCCCGGGGGTCAGAGCCCCCCACATACAAAATTCTCTTAAAAACTACATTTCAAAATTGCCTTTATTCTTCAGTAAAATAACATTTCTATGTACATGACAATGGAATTCTGCCAATAAATACAGCGGTATATACATCAGCTGGAAAGTTCCAGTGAAACGTAAAACAAAATATTGTTAAAATCATAAAAAAAAAAATTATTTCGCCACGTAGGGCGAAGAAGAGGCAGACAATAAAGCACGAGCGATACAAACGAAAATGTTTACCTACAGTATTGTAGACAGGGCAAGACATGATTCTATACTATGCACAAATTCCAATTAAGCATTACTACCATACTAAAGATTAAACATTAGGTACTAATTCACAGAAATGCAACAGTGATGCTACATTCAAAATTTACAACATATGTACAGAAGTATTCAGTGACAAGGGGAAATAACGCTAAATGTACTCAGAAGGGCATCTTGTTACATTATATTATACACTCAGTGACTAATATTTTAAAAAAATATTCAACATAATGAAGGGGACATTGCGTGGGCAGTAAACTGTTCAGAAGGAATAATTATATACAACAACATAAAACCCAACATCATCGAAGAGAACATGGGAAACATGGTGAGCTATCTTCAATGGCACATTAAAACAGAAAAATCACAAATAGCGAAGCACCAAAATTAATACGTAAAAACATGATTTGTTACAGTGAACGTGGGCGACAACAAAAATCCCACTTATAGGTTGAGATGTAACTGCAAATTGTGGATATGGAACCACCCAGCCGATTGGGCTCAAGTGGATTGAAAAACGCTATCGGTGTTTGTTGAGGCAGCACGAGAGTGCTCCATTTGGAGGCGAGTGGTTAACCGTGCTAGGAAGCGTCTCCGAATGATAGCACTTGCCTCCTGAGGAGTTGGAATAAGAGCGGGGAAGCGTTGTTGAAGATGGAAAGCATAGACAGTGAACTTCACAAGAAGAAAAATGTAACGGCACACAGGAGGCAAGTGAGTAGGTGGATGCTTAGTTTGGAGTAGCCAAGCATATGCAAGAAACGGTAACGAGCGAGCACAAATTCGATCAGCAAGACGAAATGCTGTGTTTAGGACTGGCAGGAGAACGGGGCAGAATAGGTATTGATGTTGGACGTCGCTGACTTCAGGGCAAAAGGAGCACTGCGGAGAGGTGAGAAGGGTCATGCGAAACAGTACTGATGGGGCGGGGAGACGAAGGTGAAGAAATTGCCAATGGACATTGAGTTCAAGAGGGGAGGAAAGGGCAGAGGTAGATGCTGTCCAGATGGCTGGGAGAAGAGAAGGAGGAGCAGAATGAACAGAAAGTGGAAGTGCGGGAGGGGAAAGAAGAAGCCAATAAAGAGAAGAGGAGGAGAGAGAAGTAACTAGAACCGGGGAGCTACGAATGAGGAGAAAGAACGGTAGGGAAAGAGGAGCAGAGGGGACCGAGAAGAGACCATCAGGTGAAGCGAGGAGTGGAAAGAGGCTCCAAAGCGCTGTGCGAAGAAGAAGATATTCGTTAGCAAGAGTAATGGTTGGAGATAGAAACAATGAAGAAAGAGGTCTCCAGGTTAGATCAGAAGTTACGAGAGAACGGACAGTTATCACACCAGAGCGGATCCAATGAGGAAAGTAAAAGTAAGGGAGGTTAGGAGGGTGAATAAGAGAAGAGAAGAAGAGAGGTTCATCTAGGAGATCAAGAGTTGAAGAAGGAAATGAACGGAGAAGAGGAAGCGAACGAAAGAGAGAAAGGCCCTCTCGCAGGACAGGAGGGAGGTGGGACGGGAGAAGAGAGTATGCATCCATCTTCAGAAACAGTAGGAAGGTGAAGGATGGGTCACGGAAAGAAGCTAGAACATTCAAGGTAGTGGTAAGGGACGGAACAGTTGAAGTGGCAAGGCGAATGAAATGAATAATACGATGTGTTTTATAAAGGAAAGCTGGATCAGGAAGCTGGATGCCACCCAAAGAGGCTGGCAGATGAAGCGTGGCAGGTTTAACCCAGTGATGTGAAGACCAGATGACGGAAGTTGAGAGGCGAGTGATGGTCATCATTTGTGACACGGGCACAACCGTCGACATCCAAGAGTATTCGCATAGAGAGATAAGTTGTCGACGAACAACGGCTGCTCGTTGACGGAACGATGTGAAAGGGCGGGCCTTACTCCAGTAGGCAGCAGTCCGTTGTATCCGGGGAAGAAGAGCAGTCCAGGTGGCAGATGCAGAAGCCAAGGGCAATCCGACATACGCACCGAGGATCTTCTGTGTAGTGGCTGTCCACTGCGCACCCCAAGGAGCATCGGTGCGGGCAGCCCATGCCCCGCACCATAAGCCAGTACTTTTAGTGGCATTCAGCGCTGCTCCAGATAATGCAACATACTGTTGATATACAGAATACAGGCGAGCAAATTGAGATTCATCCCGGACGCAAAAGGTCACATCATCAGCATAGGCGGTGAAAATTATTCGATGATGACGAGTACTAGCCACTGTCGGCGGTAGGACATCCAGGAGTGATCTTCGGGCTGCTAACAGGAAAGGCTCAAAAGCGAGAGCGAATAGCTGGCCGGAGAGCGGACATCCTTGCCGGATGCCTCGCTTAAACGGTATTGGAGCGGTTAGAAATGTGGCCGCTCGAACATGGAAACTGGCGCCCTGATAAAGGGCCAAGAGTGCGGAAGAAAAGGTAGGAGGAAAGCCAAATTGTGAAAGGACAGCAGAGAGATAAAAATGAGAAACGTTATCAAAAGCGGACTTTTGATCCAGATTGAGAAAGGCAAGAGGTTCAGAAAAAGAGCGAGCGAGGAAGTGAAGATGAAGGAGAAGAGAAACGTTAGTGGAAATAGTCCGACCAGGCACAGTGTATGTCTGGTCAGGAGAAATAACGAAAGAGAGAACAGAATTAAGGCGACGGGATAAGAGTTTTGTATAGAACTTATAGTCAGTGTTTAGGATGGAGATAGGGCGCCAGTTTCCAAGATCCAAGAGGTCACCCTTCTTAGGAAGGAGGATGGTGTGTGCCAAAGTAAAGTCGGGCGGTAACGCAGGAGAGGAAAAAGCAGACGAGAAACACGCAGACAGAAAAGGCAGAAGGCACGGTAGAAAAGCACGATAAAAGGACAGAGGAAGGCCGTCAGGTCCAGGAGCGGCATGAGGATTGAGAGTAGCGAACGCCTCGCGGAGTTCGCGAAGAGAGAAAGGAGAGAGTAAAGAAGTAGATAAAGTAGAGGGGACCTGAGGAAGAGAGGAGAGAAGAGGAGAAGCTAATGAGGATGAAGACTGCGTTACCGCACTGTACTTGGCGATGAAATACTGTCTGGTGAAAGTGCATAGCTTCGATGGGTTCGAAGTGATGGAACCATCCTGGAGGCGAAGATGACGCAAAGATGTAGCAGAACGATGTTGAGATTCCAAGGCGGTTAAGTAATCGTGAGAATCAGCTGTAGGGGAGAGATGCAAGAAATGCATCCTGCAGGCTGCATCGGATGCGCGAGGAAGAAGCAAAGCGTGGAGATCTGCCAGATAGCCGGGGTATTGCGGATCATCAAGAGAGAGCATCGACAATAGAGCACGTAGATTCGCAATTTTCATATCGCTCTCATTCCGAGAGGCATGGGAGTAGCGCCGTACAAAAAGGACCAAGTCATGTTTGACACTGAGCCACAGTTGCATCGCGTCGGACGTAGTATCAAGAAGGGGCTGACGTCTTCGGAGGAACTCACGCACAGCAACACAAAATTGTTGATCATCCAGGAGCGAGTCCGGAAAAGTCCATACTCGTTTTGTCCTTGAAGGTGAAGGCGAAACACACACCGACAGACTGACAATACTGTGGTCTGAAGCGGCGGAAGGATGATGGGCAGCAGCTGCGATCGACGGGAGAAGAGCAGTCGAAACATAAAATTTATCCAACCGTGCTGCCGTAGTGCTGCCATGGATGGAAGAGCGCCAGGTAAAAGAGATTTCCGACGGGTGTAGATGCCGGAACGCATCAACCAATTGAAAATCATCAACTAGCTGGGAAATCTGTAATACACGTTGTCTGCGGTATTCTCCAACGGTTGAATTGCGGTCAAGGGCCGGCAACAACGTACAATTGAAATCTCCGCCGATGAGAATATATTCAGACGGTGGGATGCATGACAGCTCTGTACGGAGTGTGGAGAGAAGATCAGGTAACAGACGTTCATCACAGGGGACATATATGTTAAAAACATGATAGGTCACGTTTTCAATGCAAAAGACAGCGACTTGGAGGTTGTCCACATGTAAGGCACGAATCACTGGCGTCGAAATCAGAGGGAGTAGGCGGTGATGGATCCCAAGTGCAAGGCCACCATTCCGTCCAACTCGATAAGCATGGTGAAAATCGTAGGGCCAAGCCCGCCAACGAGAGAACAAAGTGGTAGCAGAGCAATTGGTCTCTTGGAGCAAGAGAAGATCTGCGTGTAGAGGCGCCAAGTCCTCATACACTAGAGCATTTCTAGGAGAAGCAGAGAACCCTCTGCAGTTAAGTGTGACCACCTTGAATCGGTAGGTCCTTCCCAGGTCGACACGCACGTGCGCTGGAATCTGTTATTTTCTTCGCTTGCTTCTTCATTCTGTCAACACTAAATTTGAGATCGGGATAGGAAAGCACAAGATTTCGATACACAGATATCACACTAGAAACTTGGGTTAGAACAGTAGGAAGATCAAGCAAATGACGTGCAACAAACTGATTAAAGAATCTAGGATGTTTATGAGAGCATAATACTTCATATATTTTATGAAGAGAAAGCGGACCTACCGGTATATCCGCCTTCGCTTCAGCTAGGTATCGGAGAAAAGAATCTAGGGAAAGCACTGGGAGTGGAGTCTTAGAACCTGGAATCACAGCAGGGTGTCGACTTGTTCGTGGCGAAGTACGACGTTGAGAGGAGGAGCGGGAAGATGAGTCAACAGAACGACCTCTTGCAGCACCGATGCGAGGAGGGAGCGGAGTCTGCGGAGCACTCCAGGACTCCCGTCGAGCAGGCTTGCTGGTAGTTGTAGGGTCAGAGTGATTGCCAGAAGTGTCACTAGCAGTAGGGCAGTCCATGTCAGTAACTGTACTTGGAGTGTCTTCATCCGATGGAAGATGAAGGTCAGCAGTCAGGTCAGCTGGAGCTGCAAGGAACGTGGGCGGAGCTGTCGGTACCAGATGAGGAAAGTCCTCTGTCAACAATTGTGGGGCAGGACCCCGTGGAGGAAGGCCCGATGGCAAAGCAGGTTGATGAAGTTCTGAAGACACCTCCTTAGAAACGGTAGGGGTGGACGACACAGGGCTGTCACGAGTGACTTTTGGTCCCGAAGACTGAGGTACAGCAGGGCGGCGGAAGCACTCACTACGTTGATGGCCATACGCCTTACAAGTCTGACAATGAAAGGAGGTTAAAACGTCGATGCGTCGGATTTGATCTCCGCATTTTACAGTGAAGAGAGTAGGAAAAGACTTGATATGTTCATCCGAAGAGAATACTACTCGCGCAACTCGTCGGGCACTTTCAATCGAACGATCATCCTCGTCCTTTGGAGCAGCGGAGTGTGTGGTAATGTTACCCACAACACGACCGGATTGCATAAGAAAAGCACAAAGCATAGCATCTGTGACTTCAGGATGTACTGGGTACATCGAGACCGTTACTGGTCTCTGGGCGACAGGCTCAGGAAATAATTGGTGATCACCAACAACCAGCCCAGTCTGTAAGACAGAGGTAGCATCTGCCGCATGAAAAAAATAAACAATGACACTCGGCCCTCTGCGCGACATATGACGTATCGCTGACGGAGAGAACTTTTGTTTTAGAGCAGTTGAGTACATTTTGAGTGGTGTGTCTGGCAGCGCCTCAAAGCACACACCCAACTCAGTAGCCGTGGTGAAAGAGGTACCTGCTGGAGAATCCACTGGAATTTCGAGCACAACCTCATTACCAGAGCGACGGACATGAGGTTTTAAAGCTGCGGCTTCCGCTCGCATGGAATTAGACTTGGGCTGAAGCCTTTGGGAAGTTACCGCTGAAGAATAGGAACGAGGAGCAGTAGAAGTGGAGGTTGAAGGCAGAGGAGCACCGCCATCCATTGAAGGCAGAGGAGCATCGCCATCCATTGAAGGCAGAGGAGCACCGTCATCCATAGTGTCCATGACGTCAACTGTCACTATATGAGAAGCAGCTGGGGCAAGAGCTGTAATAGTGACGTCAGGGGAGGAAAACGATACGCCGCCAACGGTTGACGTCAACCCGGAGGGCAACGTGACAACGCCACCGCTGGGCAAAGTGCCGTGATCACCGGAAGTGATGTCAGGGTTGACAACACCACCGGATGACGCCATTTTAATGGCGCCGAGATAACTAGGCTTCTACCAGCTCGGTAGGAATTTTAAACACGACGATAAGAAACGAAAAAAGGCACTCACCACTTCGGGAGATGTCCGAAACGAATCACCAAACCTTTATAGTGGAGGTAAGCACAAACCTAGTTATCCTAGTAGCCTAAATACTTGAAATACAAACAAAACTCACGGAGCACAATCTACAGTTTTCAATTCAGAACCACCAAATCTGGTATACTATCTCATGGTACTCTAACTTAGACACTAGACGGGTTTTGGAAGGGATTGGAGCCCGGGGGTCAGACCCCCCCCCCCGAATAAAAACTTTTTCGTAAAATCTACAGTTTTCAATTTAGAACCACCAAATTTGGTATACTATCTCATGGTACTCTAACTTAGACAGTAGACCGTTTTTGGAAGGGGTTGGAGCCCGGCGGTAAGGCCCGTCCCCCATAAAAATGCCGTGTAAAATCTACAGTTTTCAATTTAGAAACACCGAATTTGGCATACTCTCTCATGGTACTCTAACTTAGACGGTTTTTGGAATGGGTCGGGCACGGGGTCAGAGTCCCCCCGCCCATTAATTTTTTTCATAAAAACTGAAGTTTTCAATTTAGAGCTACCAAATTCGGTATACTATATAATGGTGTTCTGAATTAAACGGTAGACGGTTTTTAGAGCGGGTCGGGCAAGGGTGGTTACCCCCCCCCCCCCCCACACACACACAAACTTTCGTAAAATCTATAGTTTTCAATTTAGAAGCACCAAATTTTGTATACTATCTCATGGTACTCTAACTTAGACGGTAGAAGGTTTTTGGAACGGATCAAGGCCCAGGGTAAGACCCCCCCCCCACATACAAAATTTTCTTAAAATCTTTATTTTTCAATTCAGAACCACCAAATTTTGTGTCATGAAACTCTAACTTAGCGGGAGACGGTTTTGGGAACGGGTCAGGGCTCGGGGGTCGGAGCAACCCTACTCCCCCGGTCCAAATTTTAAATTTTCGTAAAATCTGCAGTTTTCAATTTAGAACCACCAAATTTTGTGTCATGAAACTCTAACTTAGCGGGAGACGGTTTTTGAAACGGGTCAGGGCTCGGGGGTCGGAGCAACCCTACTCCCCCCCGGTCCAAATTTTAAATTTTCTTAAAATCTGCAGTTTTCAATTTAGAACCACCAAATTTGGAATACTATCTCATGGTATTCTAACTTAGACGGTAGATGGTTTTTTGGAAAGGGTCGGAGCCCGGGGTTCAGAGACCCCCCCCCATAAAGAATTTCTTGAAATCTACAGTTTTCAATCTAGAACTACCAAATTTGGTATACCATATCATGGTACTCTAACTTAGACCGTAGGCGATTTTCATGACGGGTCGGGGCCCGGGGGTTAGATCCTTCTCCCCATACAAAATTTTCGTAAAATCTACAATTTTCAATTTGGAACAACCAAATTTAGTATACTATCTCATGGTACTCTAACTTAGATGGTAGACGGTTTGGGGAACGGATCAGGCACGGGGTCAGAGCCCTACCCATAAAAAAATTTCGTAAAATCTACAGTTTTCAATTTAAAACCACCGAATTTGGTATACTATGTCATGGTACTCTAACTGAGAATGCAGGCGATTTTTGGAAACGGTTGGAGACAGGGGTTCAGAGCCCCCCCCCCCCCCCATGCCAATTTTTGTAAAACCTACAGTTTCGAATTTAGAACGACCAAATTTAGTACACTACCTCATTGTATTGTAACTTAGACCGCAGACGGAAAGGGTCGGTGCCCGGTGTGAAGGGGGCCCATTCACAATTTTCGTAAAAATTACAATATTTACTCTTAAGAACTGCATCCCAATACAGCACTCCATTACCCCACCTACGGTCTAGGTTTAAGGCCGTAGAAAACAATAAAGTGAAAAAATATCCGGTGCATGGTGTATTAAAAACACAAATTAATAAACGTTAGCTTTCACCACCAACGGTTGCCTTATCAGGCAGAAATACAATGTAATGTAAATAATGTAAACTCTTTTTTGCTTCGTATAATTAAATTAACTAAATCAAAAGATTTAAAATAAGTTTCCTGGAAATTTACGGAAATAGCTTTTTCATTCATTAACTTTCACCCGCTGAACTTGGTGAGTTTAGAAATAGTAATATTTACCTGGGAAATACCGGGTACCCCTGCTAGTAAGAACTAAAGGTAATGTTACACTTTTAGTCAGGTACAAAACAATAATTAGAAAACCCTAGTACTGGGCCTGTTTAGCAATTTTCAGTGTGCCGTACTAATTTTCATAATGTTTTCATAGAAGTCCAAGATTTCAGCAATGCGCTTTTCTGAGGTTGGAACTATTAAGCAGACCCTAGGCCTAGAGATTTTTGATAGTTTTCAGTCCTCCGAGCTGATATTTATGTAGTTTTCATTGAAAATAAAATGAATTCTGTTTAAATGTTACTCGAGCACAAAGCATTTATAGATACGTCCGAGACCTAGGCATATGCATTTATAGTAATTTTTATAATGCTGTGATTATATAAGGTTTGCATGACAAATCAATTTAAGAGTGTTACGCTAATCAAAAATTATTTAAAAGGCCTAGGCCTAGCGGCCAATAATTAGCATTTGGTGCCTAAGTGAAAGCGCAACATTATTAACTTGATTTGTCATGCAAACCTTATAAACACGACCACAGCGATTAAAAGTTACTAAAGAGTCCTTGTAAGTAATATTTTTGACCGAGTGCAAGTACAATTTACGAAATGTCAACAGGTCAAAATATCTAAAGTAACAATGAAATTTGGAATATTTCTTTTTCTTTCTTTTTATTTCAGTTTTGACACTTGTATTGAGTTTTAAAAACATATATTTCTCCTATCGTATACCTTCATTGTGCTTTCAACAGAATTTCTTACCATGTTTTGGGTATTTTGTTTCGTGTGGTTGCAGTTTTTTTTAATGTTTTGGGCATTTCATTTTGTGTGGTTACTTCTTTTTATGTTTTGGGCATTTTACTTTGTATGGGTGATTTTGTTATGGTTTTGTTATTTTCTTTTCTGTGGTGGTTGTAATGTCGACAGGATGAAAAAGAGAAACTGTGGACAGTCACGATGCCTACTTGCTTATAATTTTTTTTTTCAAATACAGCACATGATTTTGTATTGAGTTATACCACTTACTCATTAAGCGACTACAGGTTTTTTTTAATATGAACTTTTTCTTAGAGCCTTTTGTTTCCTCTACCTAGCTTTTACGGCTCCGCAATTTCTTTTTTTGGTTTTAGAATATTTTCCTTATTATTAATCTATTTTCTCATGCAAACTCTTTTATGTAAGGTATGTTTATTCTATCGAAGTATTTTGCAATTATACGTAAAGCCCTGTTGCTGAAGTAAAAAAAAATATTTCCAACTGAAACAACGCAGTTCAGATATTTTCCCGCTGTTAACTCAAAGAATGAAAACAAAAAAAAACAAATCTGTGCAATGCTTGAGGCATGAGACAGTACTTACTGGTAACCAGACAAAGTTTTAAGGAAGAATGAGCTTAAGAATTTCTAACTGCAACAAAAAAGAACATCCGCACTGTATCCCTCACCATCCCCTAGTGCCGGCCTTTGGACGTCTTGAAAGAGAAGTCTTAAGGACACATCTGTACCGTAATTGCCTGAGCATTCGCGACAATCTTCTGGTGTCGTAGTAGAAAAACACACTTCCTACTTCGCCTAAATTGCTTGGATGTAATGCCAACGAACAAAGTTCTGCTCTCGCATTGGATTTCTGTTGCTTTTGATGAAATACTTTTCCCCTGGGGTTCACCGCTTTCACTATAGTCTTCAGGACAGACGGCAACACACCCCAACGTAAAACACCAATTTCACCGCAATTAGTTGCAATTAGCGAAAGAGAGGGGCGGTACAGGAAATAAGTCGAACGAGACAGATCTGAACTTAGAAAGTCGGGGGAAGGTGTTGCATGAAAAACTGTGTTTGGCTTACAGATCATTTGGCACGTAGGGACGTAGATTTCGTTTAATATGTTACGGGGTAAACAAATTGTCTTTTCAGTATAGCAATTTTCTTTCATACGCATGGTGCAACACAAAAAATTTTAATTTATTTTTGAGAATTAGCATGACGCCTACCGGCCCAGAGTACAGCTGCCCAGTCCGCGCCTGCTGCCGCCTCCGGAACCTGGCTCCCGGGTTCTTCGCATCTGTTGATCCCCCGCCTGGAGCGTCCCAGCTGTAAAATACATGTACCTCTGCGTTTTGGAAAAACAAAAGATAAGATGCCGATCCTTAAAATTAACCACTTCTTGTGACCGCAGGTACGAAAATCTTGAACTTCGCTTAAACCCTAACTGGAGGAACAAGCTTCACGTGATTGTCTGTATTCTGAGTGTTTTATTGAATGATTGCTCATTAGTTCGTAGTTGACTGGAGAACAGAGAACGTGCTTGTTGAAACCTTTGTTGTGCGTTGTCAAGTGATAATAGTGGAAATATATCATTCTAAATATTTTGGAAAGAGAAAGTGCATTGTTTTCCGAAGGCACTATGCAGATGAAGAATGCAACATAAATAGTTAACTCACAAAAAGAAAATGATTTGCTGAAATGGAAAGGGTATTTATTTTGCCATAACAGAGTGCGAGGTGATTTACGGTATTGTCACTGTATTGAAAGAAATTATGGAAATTGTACTGGCTTTGCTAGTACTATTCTTATTGGAGATGAACACAGGATGCGCAATGAGAAACCACATAATCATGCTCCAAGACCGGAGAAAAGTGATGTTGCTGTTGCAAGAGCGCAAATAAAAGAACGAGCGAGAAATACGGACGAAGCCCCTGCACAAATTATTCAAACCGTGACAACGTCAATGGCTACAGTAAATGCAGCTTACATGCCTAATATGGATGCACTAAGGCAAATTGTAAAAAAGAGAAGACATGCCAAGACATGCCTGCGGAGCCTACGACTTCAGAACGGATCGATGCCCCAATAAATTTAGAAGATGGTGCAAAATTTCTTGGCAGAGATAGCGCATTTGGACATCAAAGAATTATTTTATTTTTAACAGAGAATAGTTTACGAAAGCTTAAAGAAGCACCCCTCTGGATTATGGATGGGACATTTGAAACTTGTCCAACCCTTTTTAGGCAATTATATTCCATTCACGCTATGGTTGAAACGAATCCAGAGATGCACAGACTTGTCCCACTAGTTTATGGGTTACTTTCCAGCAAGTATAAATAATATAATACTATTATACAGTATTTTTGTAGGATTTACAAGACTATGCATCAGACTATGATATTCAGCTTGCACCACAATATACGCATAATAACAGATTTCGAAATAGCTACCGTTATAATGCTGCTAAAAAGGAATTTGGAAGCAGCACACACAAATGTTGTTGGTTTCATCTCGGAAAAAAATGTGCTGAGGAATATCCATCCTCTGGCATAGCCTTGAAATATAGGGAAAACAGTGAGTTTGCTCTCAAAGTCAGACATTTGCAAGCACTCGCATTTTTTTCATCTGATGAAATTCCAGCTGCTTTTGAAGAAGTGAAATCAATTTTACTAGAATATGCAAATTCTGTAGTTCAGTGGTTTGAGGAAAATTATGTTCTTGGAAAATTTCGTGGAAGCAGAAGAAACAATCCGAACAGAAGCCCTCCGCTGTTCCCGCCAACAATTTGGTCAGTAAATGAAAACAATTTATTTGGCTTTCCCAGAACACAAAATGAACTTGAAAGATTAGACAGACGCTGGAATACAATTCTGGGAGAGAAAAAACTGTGACTGTACGAAATAATCAGTGAAATTGCGAAAGAGCAGAGAACAACTATGGCTAAAATCGAAAGAGTGATAGCACAGATTCCAACAAATCCACCCAGAAGAGAAACGCTGGCAAGATAAAAAGGAATTTGAACTTCCTTGGTGCACAGAGACAATGTTAACATGCTGGACTTTTTAAGAGGAATTTCATATAATACTACCCTTTACTAAAATGTGCGGGTATTTCTCACTAATTAAATTATACCTTTTACTAACTTGTATTTGAATTTTTCAAGAATGTAATTCCGCCGAAGATGCAAGAATGTAAAACACAACGCAAAATTAAAAATGACAAAATTTTCAAAATAGCATGTCGAAAACATAAAATATCAAAAAGTAATCCAAAATGTGAAACAAATAAAATTTCAAAATGCAATCACAAGTCACAAGCATTACAAAAATGCGAAACGCTATGTAAGAAGTGCAACAGAAAATAAAACAAATGCCAAAAAAAAAATGCATACGCTTTGTAAAATGTACAAAATAAAATAAATGCCATATTCATAAGGATTTCATGACGAGACAAGTTAAAAATGAGCTTTTACTTAGACTTCAAATAATAATTACTAGCCTCTACACCTTTTTAAGTCTTTAATAAGTGCAACATCATTAACCTGACTTGTCATCAAACATTATCAATATGACCATAGCATACAACCACTTAAAAGACTTGTTAATGGATGAATTGAGGAATCACCAAGTTCAGCGGGTGAAAGTTAATGGCTGTTTATAGTTTTGTACTCGAGTAAATGCGCAACACAGTAAACTTGACTTTCTCTGAAAATTTTATGTATATGAGCACGGTTGATTGAAAACTGATAAAAAGGCTTAAGGCCTGTTTATTAATTTTTGTGCCTCAGTCAAAACGCAGTACCATAACCTTGGCATGTTATCGAAACCTTATGAATACGTCGGACTAAAAATTCCTAAAAAAAGTTTACGCCTAAGGTCTTGTAACTAAAGTTTTGTGACAGGGTAAAACTGCAACATTAATAACTTGACATGTTATGTTAACGTTGTGAATATGAGCACGGCGGATTAAAGATTTCAACAAATAGAATTTGGGATTAATGTGTTGTAGCTGAGTAAAAATGTAACATTATCTTGATTTTCTATATAAACCAAACTACGTGCTGAAACGGCCCAACTATATATACGTATACTTCAACCATATACCGAAGCGCTGACAAGGTGGAAATAAAAGTGCAATTTTGTACGGTCCCCTAACATTTTATGGCCAGCCTACATGGAAGTGGACACGTTGATATCAAAAACATACTTTTTGTACGGTCCACAACAAATAGCAATGGACACGACGCAATCTTTTTTTCGGGGGGGGGTGGGGGGTTTAACGACCACCGTGATCAATTCAGTCGGCTATAAGCAGTCGGACGTTCCCAATTTTGGGCCACTGGTTCCTGGGAAGGGGGACAGCCAGTGCCAGAAGTCAAACACAACGTCCATGATTCACTGGGATTTGAATCAGGATCCTTCTCGACAAGTGGTCAGAAGCCAGCGCCTAGATCACTCCGCCGCCGTAGCGGCACACGTTGAAATGTATTTTTCATACGGCCCCAAACGCTCTTATGGACATACTAGATTGAACTGGACGCAAATAAATCATTAATATAATTTGTACTAGCAGGGATACCAGTTATTTGCCAGGTACATATTACTATTTGTGGAATCACCAAGTTCAGCGGGTGAAAGTTAATGAATGAAAAAGATATTCCTGCAATTTTCCAGTAAACTTATTTTAAATTTTTTGATTTAGTTAATTTAATTTTGCGAAACAAAAAAGAAAGAAAAAGGAATGGGAATACCTACCTTCTAGGAGACATCTATAGAACTGTCGTACATCTGGCGTGCGCTTCTCTGAATCCCGCGACACAGAAATGCAATGTACCTATGTGATGTCGCATGCGTACGACTTCACATTGGCATTGATCATCTTTTTCTTACCGTTTTGAATTTTGAATATCTGTAACTCTCTATTTACATTACATTATATTTCTTTCTGATAAGCCGCTCGTTGGTAGTGAAAGCTAAACTATATAGATTTGTGTTTTCAATACACCATTAAACGCATATTTTTGCACTTTATTGTTATCTACAGTCCCTAAATTAGACCGTAGGTTGGTTAGTTGGTTGGTTGATGGTTTATGGTGCAAGGCCCTCAAAGGGCCAAAGAGCGCCTTAGAACGTAGATAGGGTATTCTTAAGAGTAAAAAAAAGAACTTTTTACAAAAATTTTGCATGGGGCTACCTTGACCCGGGCCCCGACCCCTTCCAAAAACCGTCTACCGTCTAAGTTAGATAACCATAAGTAGTATACCAAATCGGGTTGTCCTAAATTGAAAACTGTAGATTTTACGAAATTTTTATGAGGAGGGAGAGGGGCTCTCACCCCGGTGTTCCAACCCCTTCCAAAAACTGTCTAGCGTCTAAGTTAGAGTTTAATGATACCAAATTTGGTGGTTCTGAATTGAAAACGGTAGTTTTTAAGAAAATGTTGTATGTCTGTGTGTGTGTGCGGGGCGGGGGAGAGCTCCGACCCCCAGGGCCTTGACCCGTCCCAAAATGTCGACCGTCTAAGTTAAAGTACCATGAGATAGTATACCAAATTTGGTGGTTCTGAATTGAAAACTAGATTTTGCGATTTTTTTATGAAAGGGGTCCTTACCCCCTTCACAAAAAAATCTGCAATACCTTCCAAAATCGTCTAGCGTCTAAGTTAGAGTACCATGAGATAGTATACCAGATCTGGTGGTTCTGAATTGAAAACTGTAGTTTTTCAGAAAATTTTGTACGTAGGGGCTCTGACCCCCGGGCATTAACCCGTTTCAAAAGCGGTCTACCATCGAAGTTAGAATACCATGAGATAGTATACCAAATCTGGTAGTTCTAAATTGAAAACTGTAGATTTTACGAAATTTTTGTGACGGGGAGGGGGGGGGGGGACTCTAACCCCTGGGCCTTGAAATGTTCCAAAAACAGTCTACCGTCTAAGTTAGAGTACCATGAGATAGTGATGTGATGTGTGTTTTTTGAGCTCTATCTTTTACGTGCTTTCGAGTAGTTAATCGAGTGGTGTACTTTTTCTTTTCGAGTGCATCTTCCAGTTGAAGATCAGTGCTTTCGTTTCGTTTGTCTCACGAGGTGGTGAGTGAATTACTTTATTCTTTATCGTTAGTTATATTTTTCGAACGTGTTGGTCTTGTTCTTCGGTAAGCCTCGCCGTTGACATGGCGGCATTAGATAAGGGTGAAGCTCACGCCCTTATCTTGGAAGAGAAGCCATCTTCCTCCTCTTCTTCCAACACAGCTGCTGACACAGCTTCGTTGGTCGCGGAGATCTCTAACTGCCTTACTGACGTCATGAGTTACTCTGCCTTGCCTGCGCCTACGGCCTGCCTTCCCACTGAGAGTACTGCCGTTGCAGGTCTACTCTCTGTCCCTGTCGCGGATGCTATGGAGGTGTCGGGTGACGTCGCTTCTACGGCCACCACTTCATCTCAACTACCAGATTCCCCTATAACAGCTGGAGTTTCGCCCTCTACATCTAGTAAAAGTACTGTTCCTCCATCATATGCGACTGCCATGTCTAGTGGCTCTTCGTCACTCCTATCGTCTGATACTCTCCTTCCCGATTCGTATCTTCATGTCGTGGGATCCACAGCAACGATAGATATTCCCGAAGACTCACCAGCCGGCCGTCAACTACAATCAATGATGGAACTCGGCGTATGTTTTGATGCGCTGCCGGATACAAAGCTTCAGCTCTATAGCCGAGCTCTTAAATCCATTTTACCGGCGGATGCAAAAGATTATGTTGCCCGAAAACCACGATCAGTGCTGGTTTACTTCAAGAAAAAGGAACATGCAGACCTTGTCTTGACAGCAGGACTGACCATTAATGATGTACATCTACTACCACAACCAGTCGCGCACCGCCCCGTACAGGTGACTTTCTACCCTGTCCCGCCAGAGGTTTCTGATACAATTCTTTGCACGTTACTCAGTAAGTTCGGCCGAGTAGTCGGTTCCATAACAACCCTCTCGGCGGCACCCAGAGACCCCGAAGACAAAGCCATTCGTGGCTTCCGTCGCACAGCTCGTGTGCTCTTTCCGTCTGATACTTATATTCAGGCCTGTCCAACTGTCCTTTACGTGCGCTGTGGGCAACAGCGACGTCGTATCGAGATCATCACTTCTCAGCATTGCACTCTTTGTCAAAGTGAGAGTCATGTGCGAGCTGATTGCACTCATGCTGTTTCCATAACCGTGCCAAGTGCTGTGGCACCTTCTGTCCCTCCTGTTACTGCTGTGTCAACGTCTCCACACGAGTGGAAGGTTGCAGGACCCAGATCTTCCCGACGTCGGCCTGCAGACGTTGGTCGACAAACGTCTTTGGCAGACTCACTTTCAGTTACAGATCGGAATTTTCCCACGCTTCCTACGGCACCCCCGCAGCGTATACTTTCTGCTCCTACAGATTTACCTGCTGATATGTCGTCGGTGTTTACCGTTGGCGCTGCAGATCCAGCAGCCGAAACCCTTTCCAGCACAGAAACTTCTATACCAGCTGGTTCCTCCACGATTTTTAGCAAACGCAGTGTCTCCTCACGGAAGAAGTTCAAGAAGTCTAAAACGTCCTCATCCCCGCACTTGTTCACTAGGCGGTCTAATCGCCCGGTTACTCGCGCAATCTTCTCTCGACGTGGCATTTCGTCTTCTCAAGTACAAGCCTGGACTGAACCAGAGACGGAGGATGTTTCTCCCTCGTTGGAGGACTTCACTAATCTCCTTCAAGAGAATGCTTTCCCCGCTGAGCCGCTGCCTTAAGTAGATCTTTTTGAATATTTAGTGAGTGTCACCAGCAAGGCCACTGCCCGTGCTTTTTTACTAAAGTATGAAGCTGCCCTACCTCGGGTTCTCAGTCAACTTGATTCCCTTATGCACACTTCTTCGGCGGAACGTCGCTGACATTCCGTGGGGTCTGGGTTTTATCCAGCGCCTACATGTTCTCGCTACTGCAAGTCAACACATCTTACATCCGCCGACGGACCTAAAAGTTCAAGGTCACGTCACTTAATTGTCGCGGTTTTGCGACACCACTTGCGAACGCCTTAACCTATGAGGACCTTTCCCCACTGAGTGCGGACGTGCTACTTTTACAAGAGACGAACTGTCATCCTACCACTTTGTTTACCCGTTGGCGATCATGGAATTTTGCTTTCCACCACGCATTCAGCTGTTCATCATATGGTGGTATTGCCGTCGGGGTACGCTCGACTTTTCGCTCTACGATGACTCTCTTCTCTGTAAAAAATCTCTGTCGTGATCTCTTACAAGTCACGTTCACTATCCAAACGGAGAGGTTTCATATCTTTAACATCTACGTGCCAAACACCTCCACTTATGTGTCGGAGCTTTTTCTGTGCTTTCGCGGTGCTCTCTCTGGTATACCTGCCACCGACCGAGTTCTCGTTGGTGGCGACTTTAATTGTACTCTACACCCTCAACTTGATCGTTCCCCGCCTTCACGCGAACATCGTGCAGACCTTGTACAGCAGCTACAGTCCCTAGTTTTTGATTTCTCACTGATAGATGTCCATCGACACTTATATCCGACTACACCCTCCCATACCTAGCGTGCAGCTGGTGCAATAAACCCGGCCACGGCCAGACTTGACAGATTTTATACTACGCCCATACTTCTTCCAGCGACCTCTGCATCCTGTTGCCAGCCCACTGCGTCGTCCGACCATTGTGCCATCACTCTCACAGTGTTCCACACTCATGCACAGCACAGGACAACCCGGCCGTGGACATTTGATGCCGCTCTTTTGGATGACGCCGGTTTTTGCTCTTCAGTCCGCCATTTCCTCTCCGAATGGCGCACGCAACTGCAGTCTGCGCCGTGTGCCCTGACTTTCTGGCTGGAGGTAAAACATCGCCTCTTGCTTCATGTGCGAAATCAAGCTTTTACGATCACGACGCTACAGAGGATGCGTTTGGATCACATCCGTACGATGCTTTCCCTTATAAAAATGGCTGACCCACTTTTTGCTGTGTATAAGGCTGAACTGAATTCTCTCCTAGTCCCACTCGCGCAACAGGTCATTCGGCGGCTGAGATTACAGCATCTCGCTCCCGATGCTTGCACTTATGAGTTTCTTTCCAATCTTGAACCTAAGCGTCATGCCTCTGCTTCAATTCGCCATCTCCGCCTCTCTACCGGCGAGGTATACTCTGACCCAGTTACTCTTTGCTCTGTTGCCCGCAGCTATTTTACAACGAAGTTTTGTGAGACTCCTCCTCCTTCCAGCACTGCCTTATCTGGTCTACACTCTGCTTTACCTCAAGTCCCCTCTTATTTTTCTGATTCTCTCCTCTGGCCTCCCACGCTAACAGAGATTTCCGAGACGTTTTCTTCTCTAAACTCCAAGGCTGCACCTGGCCCAGATGGACTTCCTTTCTGTTTCTACAAAGCTTTCCTCCTAGCCCTCCTCCCTTTTCTGCTTAGTGCTTTCTCCGCTGCTTTCCACCTATCCACCCTTCCGAGGAGTTTCACAATTGCCCATATAGTCCTCTTCCCAAAGAAGGGTGATCTCCTAGACTTGGGGAACTGGCGTCCCATCTCACTTCTTAATCTTGATTACAAGCTTTATTCTAAACTACTCTCGCGCCGTATTAATCCAATCCTCCCCCACATCCTGTCCTCTAACCAGACCTACACTGTCTCAGGGCGCTCCATCTCGCATAACATTCAACTTCTCGGTGACCTAATCCATCTCGCTCGATCTCGCTCTGAACCTCTTGCTCTGCTGTCTCTCGATCAACAATCCGCTTTTGATAATATTTCTCACGCTTACCTCTCGTCTACACTTTATAGTTTCGGGTTTCCACCTCCTTTTGTTTCTGTTCTCCTCTCCCTCTATCAGGACGCCACTTTCCACGTCAGGTTGCCCACCCTTCTCACAGCGCCAATTTCTTTCCGTCGCGGCGTCCGGCAAGGCTGCCCCTTGTCCGGACAGCTCTTTGCTCTTGCGATCGAACCTTTTCTCCGCTCCGTTCACAGATCCTTCTATGCTTCTCTGCCTCCAGTGGTCGCCAGCACTCGCCATCATATTGTCACCTATGTTGCCTATGCTGATGACGTGACTTTTTGTGTTCGACAAGATGCACAATTCTGCAAACTTCGCCACCTCTACGCTCGGTATGCCTCTTGTTCTAGTGCCACGCTAAACGAGTCAAAAAGCACTGGCTTGTGGTGTGGGTCGTGGGCTAGTCGAACCGACTCTCCATGGGGAGCCGAATGGTCCACATCCTCACAGCGTTTTCTAGGAGTGCACCTGGGCAAACCTCCTACAGCCTCGACGATAACGTGGAATGCACTGCACCCCCGCCTGCTGCGTACGGCTGCCAACTGGAGACAAGCACAGTTCTGCACTTCTCTGTACCAGCGTGCCCAGATCACTCGAACATATTTGTTATCCATGTGCACGTTCTCTTGGCTTGCGTCCAAACAACCTGTCTATCGTCTTCTTGCAGTCACCCAGTGCCAAACCAATATCGTGTGGGCTGGTCATCATTGGGTTAACGCTTCACTTCTCAGCTTGTCTCCTCAGAATGGCGGTATTGGACTGCTTGACGTGCGGTTATACTATCAGGCATTCCGAGTGTCTGCATTTCTTCGCCTTCTTGCTTCACCTGTTCTGCCTGCGGAGACAACCCGGGACGTCACTGTCTCCCCGCGTAATCCCCACCTTACTTTTCTTTCCTATCTTTTAATGGATCACTGCCCCCTCCTTTCCAACTTACCTCCTGTCTATCGGGAGGCTATCACCTTGCTTCGCTCTTTCCCTCTGTCTCGCTCTCCACCAGCTACAACCTCCGAACTACTCTCAGAACCTCTATTTTTCTCCTCCGTCATTCATCCTCCGCACCTCCCCTGTTTTGCTTTCCCCACCTGGCTCCGCGCCGGAGTAGTCACAGTCCGAGACCTTGTCACCCCTGATTTTCTCTGGCGCTCCTTCTCCGACTTTCCTCCTGCTATTCGTGCTCTACCCCATGCTCTTCAGGTTCGCACCTCCTTACTCTCATCCCTTATTTCTCTCTTTCCCGATCTTGCTTCCCCCGCCGGTCTCGTTCCCGTTCTATCCGCGTCTCTCCCCCTCCCTTTTTCTTGTCGGCTCACGGCATAGATCTTCCGATTTTCTCCTTCTCCACATCCGCTCTTTACAGATTTCTCTCTCTCTCCCGCTCTTCTACGCCTACACCTATCCCTGATATCCCGTCTTCCGCTCTCTCTGCTGTGTGGTCTGCCACCCTCTCTCCTCTATCTACACCCCCAGAGATCAACACTCACTGGTTCTTCTTACATAACCGTCTTCCCGTACCCTCAATCTTGCACCGGATGACCCTTCTTTCCTCCCCACTCTGCCCTTTCTGCGCCGGGGAAGCAGATGTGAGTCATGTCTATCAATATTGCACTATACTGCTACCAATGCTGAATCTTGCCTTTTCGATTGCGCAAAGATCCTGTACAACTGATCTTTCCTTCAGTGCTTACCGAACGCTGTTGCTCAACCTTGTGCCTCCAATCAGACTCCCTGTAGTCTGCACCTACATTTTTGTGCTAGTGAAACACGTTATATACGTCTACCATCAACAGTGCCGTGCTCGGGAGGTGCCTCGTTTGGTACCTCACGCAAGTGCCACGTTGCTCAGTTTTTTCGGGAATGTCTCCTTTCTCGATTACGCCTTGAGTACCACACCGCCGTTGCTCGACAAAGTGAACCCAGCTTCTTCTCTACATGGTCCCCAGCGGCCCCATGGTTTGCTGGGACACCGACTTCATTGCATCTTACAGTTGGTGCTTGAATGACTATTTAACAGTTAACTCAGTGACTCTTTATCCGAACCTTCGTCACACCTGCTCATCAAGGTATGTCTTATCTCCACGAGATTCCTGAACATCTATTTCCATCTGAATGTCATGCAACTATAATGTCTCTTTGTTTCTACAGTCATCTGTACATATCCCATTTCTATGTCACAATTATCGGTCATTCTACTTTTGCTCGTCTCATGTACATGTACTTATCTTGTTTTCATAACGGTGCCGTTGCGTCTACAAGTGAACCCAGCTTCTTTTCTCCATGGTCCCCAGAGGCCTTGGGGTTGTTGGGACTCCGCCTTCGCTGCACAGTACAGTTAGTGCTCATAAGACTATATTATAACATTTTACTCTGTGCTGCTCTACCTGAATTCTTGCCATATCTGCTCAACCTAGTGTGTACGATCTCCTCAAGATTTGTTTACATCTAAATGTCATGTATATATTGTAAATAGGTATCTACTGTCATCTGTAAATAGTGCATTCATGTGTCACTGTTTTTTTAGACGTTTTTCTCTTGCTCGTCTCGTGTACATTCCTTGAATAAATACTTTGTGAACACCATAAGATAGTATACCAAATTTGGTGGTTCTAAGATGAAAACTGTAGATTTTACGAAATTTTTTATGAGGGGGACTCCGACCCCGCGGTCTCCAACCCCTTCCAAAAACCGTCTAGCGTCTAAGTTAGAGTACCATGAGATAGTATACCAAATTTGGTGGTTTTGAAATGAAAACTAGATTTTATGAAAAGTTTGTATGTAGGGGGGGGCCTCTGACTTCACGGGCCTTGACCCGTTCCAAAAACCGACAACCGTTTAAGTTAGAGTACTATGAGATAGGATACCTGAATTGGTGGTTCTGAATTGAAAACTGTAGATCTTAGGAATATTTTGTGTATGGGGGGCTCTGACCAACCGGGCTTCTGACCCGTTCCAAAAGCCGTCTACCGTCTAATATTTTTAGTGCCAAAGAAAAACGTAATATTCCTATCCTGTCTGCGTGTCCAAACTTTATAAATTTGATCAGGGAGCAAGACGTTCGAAATCGTACGTTTTCCTGCATTCGTTTTGTATGTAACCAAAATCTGTAAATGCGACGAATTGAAGTAGTCGACGAATTGACGTAGTCGGCGAATTTGTCCGCGACGAATCGTCGTGGTCGACGAATTGACGCGCAACGAATTGACGTAGGCGACGAATTGACGCGCGACGAATTGACGCGGGACGAATCGTCGCAGTCGACGAATTGACGCAGTCAACGAATTGACGCACGCGACGAATTGACGTAGAACCTGGGGACAGACAACAAAATATAATTAAAAAAATATTCAAACTTTGCGAAGTAGATATATTAGATTAATTTATCTTAAATTAAGTGCAAGCACACAGTTATCACTATACACCAACACAAAGGCTTACCTGAATAAATATAATATTTTCACTATCAACCAACTTTATTATTTTAGCATTGGAAAAATCATGTTCAAGAAGATAAAAAAATAATCTACACACTGATATAACAAAAATTATTCCACAGACACACCCACACGACACACGAACTAAATCATATATTCGACCGATTCATCCAAAAATGGAAACGATGAAACAAAGTCTAAACTACAATGGCTCTTATTATTGGAATTCATTACCAACAAAACTAACAATACTAAATAACTTTAACCTTTTTAAAGAGAAATTTTAAAGTTACATAGTGAATCACAGTTACTAACCCATTAATAAAGAAAGAAAAAAAATTGCTAATTTCAAAACAAATTACACTTAACCTGCTAGTCCTGTTTTGCTTGCATTTCCATAAACAACACTGACAGTGGCGCCCATATTAATACTTTTAGAGGGGGCTAAGAAAAATCCTTACCTCCTTCAAGGCTGTCAAACATTTTTGTAAATGTACAAGCTACTAAAATACAACAAAAATAATGAAGTTTGATAATTGCAATCAATCATTACTATCTTATTATTTTTAAAAAATGCTTTAAAGAAAGTTTCGTCTATTCTAGTGTTTTAAATTTATCAAAAACATGGCTATACCAACGTCTAGGGAGGTCTCTAGCCCCCCCCTCCTGCCTCCCTTATGGGCGCTCTTGAACACTGATCATCCTTGACGTTTTAGCTTGTCTGTGTTCTTTAAATGTACTTTTTTCTTTTTTATTTAACAGTGCTGTATAGGGAGCTCAGGGACTTTGTCAGGCCGTGTTGGCCTTTTCCTTTTGCTTCCTTGCTGCGCTATGTTTTATAAACTATATTTCATGTACTATATAGCAATTCTCAGCAAAACAAATAAATGAAAATAAAAATGAAAATGAAACTGTCTGTCATGAAATATTCTCTTCGGTATCACTCCGGCATGCTTTCGAATCTCATATCCCAATCTCCCACGTGATCTTATTCTGGGTGTTTTTCTATCCCTCGGTATCCAGTCAAGTATTTCAGTTGCTTCGCGGTCGTTAGTTCTTACGGCAATATGTCCGGCCCATTGCTACTTGAAGGGCTTTACTTTTATCATGATGTCATCAGCTTTCCTCATTTTCTTGATACATGTGTTCCTTCTAGATGTCTTCCTTGATTACAAGATGCATCCCCCCAGGTTTGTTTGAGTTGTCGGCATCCTCCGTATAATATGTATATAGGTATGTATAACAAGACCATTACGACGACTGCTCTTAACACCATTGCATCGTCGCCAAAGATTGCAAACGATGTCGTGCCAGACTGTCAAGGAGACACTCAGAATGGCAGCGGGTGATCTTCAGTGACGAGTCCCGGTTTTGTCTTGGAGGAGACGACCAACGATTCCGAGTGTGGAGGCACCGTGGTCAGCGCCATGATGAACGGTTTGTTGTCAAGCTTCACACATCCGGAAGGCCTGGTGTCCTCGCTTGGTGTACAATTGCCTACGATGCCAGATCACCTTTGGTATTCATTACAGACACTCTGACAGCCCAACGTTATGCCCTAACTTTTCTGAACGCTCACTCCTGTGCGATTTTCCAACAGCACAATGCTGGTTCGCATACTGCTTCTATGTCGAGAACTTGTCTCTTAGGCACTGACACTCTGCCATGATCAGCCGCATTGCCAGACCTATCGCCGATTGAAAATGTGTGGGATGCTATTGGACGCGCTATCCACACTCCAACCCTACCGCACAATCTGCAGGAGCTCCTGATTGCGTGGATTCAAGCTGCATGGGACGGCTTATCGCAGGACACCATTAGGGACCTGTATAATTTCCTGCCAAGACGTCTGGCATGCTGTGTGAGCAAAGATGGCGGCACGACGCTATAGTGAGAGACACTAATTATTGGCATGTAGCTGAATAATTATTTCCCATATCAGTCTCAATGTTTAATCATTTATTGTTCCTGCTAACCTTTACTTTCCTTCCGAATAGCATTGCAATCCGACACGTCCTTCTGGGTGCGACTATTTTTTGATGATGAGTGTACATGTTTTTACGTATTTTCGTTAAACCCGGGCAAAGCCGGGTAACTCCGCTAGTGATGAATGCAAATCAACACTTTTCGATCAAAAATACACTGCTCCTCATTGAAAACGTCCCACCAAGAAAGAGTGAGCCGAAAATCCTCAGAGGAATCGATTATAAAGTGGATAATGCATCATTCAATTTCAAAGGGAGGACATTATCTTAACGGGCTACAAGACAAGATTGCAAGACAGCTGTTTATACCTTGCGTGAGGGCCGTTTCGGGGGCGCGCTGTTCTAAGCGCTGGCTTTTGACTATTCGTCCGAGATAGATCCGGGTTCGAATCCCGGTGAATCATAACAATTTTCTTGTCTTACGGTACCAGCTCTCTCCCTTTCCTGAAACCAGCGGCCCTAAATTAGGGACGACAGACTACTTAAAGTCCATCGAACACTCACGGTCGTCATTAAACCCCTGAATTAAAAAAAAACACCTTGCGTGAGCACCAAATTGCACAATGCACACCGTGCAGTATGGAGCGACGCAGACGTCTAATGGAGTCCCTGGGTAACAGCGGCTACACAACATTTACCTGTTCGCATACTTCCGCGGCATTACAGGGCGGACGAGGAGATGATCGGAAGCGTCGTCCAATATGAAAGGATATGGACAGGTTTTAGTCACAGTCGGAAGATGTTTGCTGTGTGTCTGTGGGTTCTCTTGCTAGAAAACTGCATTTGGAATACCCCTCAGAAATAGCAACCACATGAACTGTAAAACGTTATCTACGTATCACTGCGCTGTCAGCAGGTCCGTTATTCGTATCAAAGGTGAAAGGGTATCTTAAGTAATGGCATCCGATATAAGGATGCCTGGGTGGCATGCCGTGTGCTGCTCGCTGATAACAGCTGATGCCCGGTTGACTAAGTCGTCGCTAGACGCTGACTTGATGATCGACCGGCGTCGAGATAGAATCGGAACTCATCGCTAAATACTACATAGTGCCATTCCTGTCACCACGCAGCTGTACTACGACACCACTCTAACCGAGCTCGGAGATTCTCTACAGTCAATGTAATTTGACGAAATGGCTGCCGAGTGTACAGACTTTCCTCAGCAAATCTTCGGCTCACCGTCTGAGTCGCGATGGGAAGGTCCGTGGTCGCCAATGCAGCCTGTTGAATGCCCTATGCAGTACCTCGTCGCTAAACTTTTCCATGGGCCGCGATTCGGCGAATCGACCAACCAGTTTTACGGAATCCTAGGCTCCTGTCTCAAAGGCGTCCAGCTGATGATAGGGTTGGCGACGCTGCCTTACGAGGCTTTTTCGGTCCATGGATTTGCAGTTGAAGCTATTAACACTCCTTTGCTTTGTTTCGTAGGATCTGCAACAGTGGGCATAACATGACCTCGGACGCCTGTGTTTGCCCTTTTAACTCTCGTACATCTCACACGATTGGCTGCATACTCAACTGATTTTCAGGTTCCACCTTCTTGCACACTTCCAATTTGAATACCTATACACTGACTCCTTTTGGATAGAACAATTTCAGTGACGAGCAGACCTACTTTTCATCCGCAGATGTCTCAAGGCAATACAACTAACTCTTCACTCGGATATGGTAGAGAAATTTAAAACGTTTTTCATCATACAACGATTTAGATTCAAGAAAAACATTTTTGTCATATAATTATTTAGATTCAAGAAAGACGTTGCTTCTTTGTACAAGGATTGAAATAAAATATTAAAATCTTTTGAGCAAAAAAATTCGACTTTCCGTCCGCAGCTTAAAAGCCCGTAAAATGGAAATGGTTCCTCTCAGCCTCATAACCTAAGAGATTTACGCTACGCTAGTGATTAATAAACCTCTTTTGAATTGATTGCTAAAAAATCTGTAGGCTCTGAGCTTACGGAAAAGCTTTCTCATAGTACTCAGAATAAGAATTCTGATAAGATAATCACCGCTGTTGTTACATTCGAGACTCAGCTGAATGCGCTCTATAGCGTGAAAATCATTTGCCGGTGGCCTAAATCGAACCGCATATTTTTGCTCCGGAGCTGAATGCGTTCCCAATAACGCTACACCGACGGAGTTTGTCGCTGCAACATTTTCCGTTTCGCCATGTGCATCCCCTCTGAAGTAGGTATATCACAACTGGACTGTATAAAAATTACAATCGTTTCTTCTTTTTTTTTCAGAGATTTATAGAATCCTATCACTTTTAAATTAATCCTTCTTAAAACCTGGATCCAAACGGATTTCCTGTGAGGAATATTAATTTACTCAAAGCCAGGTTGCACCATTTCAACAAGAAACGTTTCTATTGTCAAAAAGAATGCAAATAAAAATTAAAAATAATACAAAGAAGGGAGAGAGAAGGAAAGGAAGTATGTTTTCTTTCAAAAAAATGAAAATTCGTATCTCGACTTAGAACATTCTAACTATTCGGCTTCCTTTCGCAACGCTGAAAATTTCAGTAGACTCTTTAACAGTAAAATAAAATGGTACCCATTTCTACTGTTGTCGGATATTTCGTTGTTGGTTTATCACTTTGCATAATCGTTTTCCTCTTTTCCCGTTTTTACTGATAATTTGTCACATATCCACGATCACGTCACAGGTTTGCCAGATTCTCATATGAACCGGACGGAACTGATTTACTGAGAAGCAGCGTTATAGTGAGCCAACTCTTGACTACTTGTTGCTTCTCGAAGTGGAGTCGTGATGTGTGATTTTCGCTCTTGTTTTTGGAGGATGGGTATGGTGGGCGTCAGCAACCACCATGAGCAACTCTGTAAGCAATAACAGTCGCCCGTCCCTAATTTAGGGACACTGGCTCCAGGCAATGAAGAAGGCCAGGGCCGTAAGCTGTATTCGAACCCAGTCCCCTTTTCGGACGAATAATCAGATGACAGTGGCTAGACCACTGCGCAGACTTCGTTCTTTTCCTCATTTACGCTTTCCAACCGTAGGTTGCAGAAGCGTATATGCTCCAACTTTGTCCGTCCGTCAGCACGATAACTCACGTGAAAATAGTTCGATTTCGAGTAAATTTTAGTATGTGGTAGGGGACCACCTGGGGACGAACCCTATTGAAAATGGGCGAAGCAGGGTCAAAGGTCAGTACATAGGAGCGGGATCCCTTCCATTGCTCTTATGGGTCATAACTTGCGTAAAAATGGTTCGATTTCGAGGAAATTTTAGTTTGTGGTAGGGAACCACCTGGGGACGAGCTCTGTTGAAAATGGGTGAAATAGGGTCAAAGGTCAGGACATAGGAGCTGGATCCATTCCATTGCCGTTGTGCATCATAACTTACCTAAAATGCTTGGATTGCTACAAAACTTTATCATGTTGTTCCGGAGGTATAGTGAACCGGTTCTGTTGAATATCAACGAAATGGGGTCAAAGGTCATTGCACAAAAGCCAGATTTATTCCACAGCCATTATTCTCATAACTTGCGTAAAACTGCTTCTATTGCAACAAAACTTTATCATGTTGTTCCGGAGGTACAGTGAACAGGTTCTGTTAAATGTCATAGAAATGATGTCAAAGGTCAGGACACAGGATCGAGATTTATTCCACAGCCATTATCCTCATAACTTAAGTAATGATTTTTGGTATGTTGGAAAGCGTATCATAATCAATACATTGCATGATTTTACTAACTTGTTTTTTTATTACTTCGTTCTTTTCATCAGCTTTTTTAACTCATTCGAAGAGAAACCTGAATTTCATGTTCAACAACTTCATTACAATTTTAAAATGGGTTTCAGGGCAGTGGATTATTAAATAACCATACGTTTTTTTCTTACATTTTTTATTTAAGGGTTTAATGACCATACGAAGATCTCTAAGGAATAATAGCAGCTGCCCGCGTCCCTAATTTAGGGCAACTGGTTGCAAAGAAGGAAAAGAGGCATTGCCGTAGGAAAAACACACCTCTCAGCCTCACTCGAGTCTCGAACCCAAGCTCCATGACTTACGATCAGAAGACAGACCACTGCCACTCTGAACCCGGCCCACTCGGACAAACGGTCAGAAGACACATCACCAGTACGCCATCGAGTGGGGCTTCATTCTCCATACTGACCACCTGCAAAAATGGTCAGTATGGGGGAACTGGTGAGAAATTTCCGACAACATCCATTCTAAACTTTATTATGTTACTGTGATCTATTCTTTACGGTAGATTTTAGAAAGAAGTGGAGTAAAGAATCTGTGTGTGTGTGTCATTATTACTTTTATTAATAAACCAGATTCTTATAAACATGGGGTGGAAATGCCTATTTCATTTTCTTCCGTACACCGAAAGAAAATGCAAACACACATTCGTCAGAAAACGTATACTAATTACAATATTTATGTATTAATGATTTATTATACTTAAGAAATTATTAAGTTGCACAATATTGGCGAACAAAATTAACAAAAAAAGCAAAATTTAATTTACTATTTATCCTTTCAGCTGACGTCGTTTTTAAGAGAAGCGTATGTAAACATTGTATGGCTACTAAGTTAACTCAGTCTATGCTGAAATTTACGGGAAAAAATGGCATTTGACACAACAGCTATTGTGTTAATAGCTGGTGTGTCAAATGCCACCAGATGACGACATCTCAGTTGCTGAGACCATCAATACGGATTTCTGTAGTCAGATGCTGACTGATAAATCACGTATGAGGCTGAGAATTGTTGGCACCGTAGCGTAAATGCGAACGCACTCGACTAGTTATCGAGATATTTGGGATTGGATCCCTGCGGCGTCGGAACACATTCTTCAGTTGCTATGCGTTGTTTGTAAAATAACGTGGACAGAGCGATGGCATCGTCCATTTACATCATCTGGGTTAACAGCTAGTTGATTACATGCATGTATCAAATCCAGTGTTGAAAATATCTTCTTAGATGCGAACAATTGAGTGCAATCTTGAATATGTGGGACTGGATGGATACCTGTCTGCGATTACGCAGCGCCAACGATTACGCAGCGCCAATCGCAGCTGCGTAATCGTTGCTGGCGGCTGGTGACGTGCTGTCAAGCGTTTCTCGAGAAGGTCCCACACGTGTTCGATTGAATTTAGGTCCGGGGACCTTGCGGGCCAATCCATGCGTTGAATATCTTCCCTCTCCAACAGCTCTGCGATAGCCACTGTACGATGAAGTGTAGCGTTGTCGTCCATTAAGAGGAACTCAGGACCCACAGCACCTCTAAACAGACGCACGTGAGGCAGGAAAACCTCGGTACAATAGCGGACACCAGTGACTGAACCTCCTTGGAAAATGTGGACGTCAGTACGGCTACCAAGCATGATACCGCCCCAAACGAGAACTCCGCCACCTTCAAACCGGTCCCTTTCGATGATGTTGGAGGTGTGATTGCGCGTTCCCTGCTCTCTCCAGATGTGTATAAGTCCAGAATCGCTCGTCAGACTAAATCGGCTCTCATTAGCAAAGAGAACTCGACCCCATTGCTGATGTGTTCAGTTCTTGTGTTCCTGGCCCAGCAGAAACCGCCGTCTCCGATGAGCAGTCGTTAATGGCACACACCGTACTGGTCGTTGTTCAAATAGACCACCGTTGTGCAGCCTCCTGGCTACGGTAAAACGCGATAACGGACGTCCCGTTGTCTGTTGCATGTGCCTTGCGATTTCTCCTGCGATCCCGAACACCTCAGCCACACTTGTCACACTAGTCACACTTCGACCTTCTTCCAACTTCCCAATGACGCGACCTTGAGTAAAGTCATCCAAATGGCGTCTACTGGATTGCCTGTTGGCCATATCACACGGTGGCAGCAACTCGACGTCGTTCAAACCGATGTACACCATGCAATAGCTTTCACGAATTGCTGAGAGTACACCGCCCGTGTGCTTTATACCCTTCCGACACTCCTCCCCCTACGTCATGCTGCATATATGCGCATGCCCTACCGTACCGGGCACTAATCTATCTCCTGAGTGGTCTTTCGGTCCGTTCTGCCTGCTCGTTCCGCTGTTATGCTAATTTCTCCTCTTCGTCCTTAATTTTTGCACACCAGTGTATTAGAACCTCGTACGCAAGATACTCTCCACTGACAGCAAGTATCTGTTGCATGCAAGTGGGAAACTGCTGAAGCCACAAAGATTTCAACAGTGCCTCATCCAAACGATTATTATCCAAATCTTTCATTTTTCTCAGTAACTAAGATGGTTTTGCATCACCAAATTCAAGTTCTTGCAGCAAAATTTTAAGCTCCTTATCTTCGGTATCTGCAAATTGTTCAATGAGACGATTTTTAAGTTTGATGTATTTATCCGTTGCTGGGGGTTGTAAGACTAAGTTGCTAACTTGTCCCAGAACTTCTCTCTCTGTTAAAGAAACTACATGATGGAATTTCGTATCATCAGCTGTAATTCCTGCTGCTACGAATTGTGATTCGATTTGAGGCAACCACAAGGCAGGATTAGTTTTCCAGAACGGATGGCATGTAAGCGCCACTCTTGCTACAGTATTCCTTTCTTCAGTGTTAGCCATGCTGTGTTGGGACTACGCCGACAGAGGGCGCAGCGGAGGAGGCAACGCCAGACGTGAGGAAAGTGTGGACATGTGAAAAGGCGTGAGAACTGATGGATGAGAGCTAATGTGAGAACTGATGTGAAGCTGTATGACGCGAAATACAAAACAACGAAATTTTCGTATTTGTGTGTTTATTTTTATCTAATTCCACATGAAATGATCTGTAATAAATTAGTCATCGAGTACCTTGGATGTGTGCAATCCTCATTGGAATAAGTGAATTTTATTGTGTATCCGACCCTGTGAACAGGAGCAAAAGAAGATGTTGGAGTGCTGGAGAGCCCTTGCACGGACTCACGGAAGAGGTAAGAAGTTAAATTTAAATACCTCTAAGTACCTAAATGGAATTTAAACGCGAAAAGTAAGAAAAAGTTTGGCGCCCAACGTGGGGCTCTCTAGCAAATATAAACTGAAGGCAATATTTCAATATTTTCACACTATATTGAATTTGAAGTGTTGAACTGAAATTGCTTAAAATAAGTAATGACGGAGGATTTAGAAAAACTAAAAAAGAAAAGAGCGGTCAACCGCAGATTAACAACCATCGTTATTAATAGACTAAAGGAAGCTCTTGAAGAGGATCCCATTGAAAGGGAAGTTATCGAAAATAATTTAGCTCAGTCATTAATTAAAGAAGAGCTTTTGATTTCTGTTGGTGAACAGATTGAGCGAGTTATTCCTGTAGAGGAATTTGAAGACGATTATTGTGCTAGTCAGGAATACTACGTAAACGTGCTGTTATGGAAAACGAAGGCGCAGCGCTGTTTTAACTTTGATCAGAAACACTGAAGAAAGCGGCGCGAACGAAACTGAGAGTAGACCATCGCGGTCAAATAATGTACCTGGAGCAACAATAAGATTATCGAAATTTGAGCTTGCAAAATTCTATGGAGATCCATCGCATTGGTTGAAATTTTGGGGTCAGTTTGATACGACCATACACTCAAATGAGGGTTTAAATAATTTGAACCAGTTTAGTTACTTGAAATCTTATTTGGGCGGAGCAGCTGCTGTTGCAATATCTGGATTACCGAGGCAAATTATGACAAGGCCATAAAAATTTTGAAGGATAGGTTCGGAAAAAAGGTTGTTGTTATAAGTTCACATATGAATAAATTACTGTCTCTACCACCTGTTAAGTGGTTAACAGACACCTTTGGTCTGCGGAAGTTGTATGATAATTGTGAGGTCCAATTAAGAAGCCTCGAATCGCTGGGAGTAATCTCCGACACTTATGGGAGTTTGCTGTGTCCGATGATATTGAAATTGATTCCCATTGAATTAGTGCTAGAATTCAACAAACTTCGGGAAGCTGATGAGATTTGGAATATACAAGAAGTTATGGAATTTATAAGAAAAAATATTGAAAGTCGTGAGCGGTCCCAGGCGATTTGCGGAAACACAGAATTGAAACCAAATCTTTCTCAGAGTCTTAATGCAGTAAACAATACGCCCATCAGATCTGATCACACGCGCGCAAAAGAATTCATGAAGCAAAATAAAACGTTTCCTTCGGCCGCCGAACTGAATGCTACTGATAGAAAATAACCCAGAGTTCTATGAAAAACGCGCTGAAGACAGATGCACTGCGGTAAACGTTCAAAGGAATAACAAATATTGTGTTAGAAGAAGTTGTATGATTTGCTCGTCGGATCATGATTTAGACAAATGTACTTGAACAATAGAGGAAAAAAGTCGTAATTTATTACTACAAAGAAGATGCTTTAATTGTTTAAAAACACATCACTTGTTGCGCAGAAGCAACACGTGCTGTGTCTCTCGTGGTACCAGTTAGTTAAACACGACCCTATCGCCATCGTATAATTTTAGTGGATGTTAAGAAAAAAAAGCATATGTAGAGAGGCGAATTAATTTCCTAATGAAATGCCATGTCTACGAGGATACCAGATTAAGCCATGAAATACTAGATTACAGCCATAAAATACACCCACTCTATTCCCATGAATAACAAAAAATAATTTCTGTGTAATCTTTCGTTTTAACATTCACTAAACTGCTTGAAACAAAAGTCCTGGAAAAATATTAAAAAAGCGTTATGTTGAAAAAAAAAAAAAAAGAAGAAGAATTATACGCTTACAGAGTTTATCAATTATTGGAAGAAAATAAAGCAACGCTATGAGGATATAATGTACTCATCCATGGGTTGAATACACAAGACTGGGGGAATTCACTTGTAAAAGTAACTAGAAGTAAAATAAAATATCTTTCCTCTTTAAAACAAATGTAGCTTCGGACAGCGGAAAGGAAATATACAACGTTAAAAATATAACATTTGCAACCTACAAGTCAACAAATTATCTTAGGGCATGTGCTGCCTCAGGAAACCTGTCGAAGAGGGGGGGGGGGTACCAAAATTGTGAAATATAAAGAATTTCTGGTCCGATCGGGAGATTTTCAGCATTTACAAGCTATAACTCCACACATTATCTGAGGGCATGTGCCTACTCAGCAAACGTGGTGTCGGTGTGTGTGTGGGGGGGGGTACCAAAAGTGCAAAATATAACGCATTTCTCGTCCGAACGGGAGTTTTTCAGCATTTACAAATTATAACTCGACACATTATCTGAGGGCATGTGCCCACACGGTAAACCTGTGAGGGTATACATGGTATTACAATTTTGGAATCCCCCCCTGCCAGAGACATTTTTTCTGAGTTAGCTCATATACGCAGAGAGTTTGTTGAGATGTAATTTGTAAACGCTCAAAATCTTCTGATCTGACCAGAATTTCTTTTCATCTTACACTTTTGGTTTTACCCCCCACTCCATACCCCGCTGGAAGGTTTCCTGGATAGGCACGTGCCCTCAGATAATTTGTTGAGTTGTAGCTTGTAAACGCTGAAAATGTCCCGATCGAGAGTTGTAGCTTGTAAACGCTGAAAATGTCCCGATCGGACCAGAAATTCTTTGCATTTCATATTTTTGGTTTTAAGCAGCCCCCCCCCCCCCCCACACACACAAGTCTCCTGGGTTTGCACATACCCGCAGAGAATTTGTTTAGCTGTAGTTTATAAACCTTGAAAAATATCGTAAATAAGAAAATACGAAATTAAGGAAATTTTATGTGTGTCAGATAACCAATATCGGGAGACGTAGCCACGGAGCAGTCCAGAACGTAATTTTTATTGGGCCCCTTAAAGTTTTTGTCGCCAGTTCTCCCCTTTGTCTTTGGTCCGAAAATCATGAAAATGTCTAAATTTCTTACTGAAAATGAAGTATTAAAAAAAATATTGTATGAACAATAGTTGCTCAAGTAGTGGGGAATATACCCACACGAAATTTGTTTATGCAGAACGATTTTATGGCACTGAAATTCCAATGTGTCCAGTTCTCCGGGTGGCCAGTTCTTCGGTGGACAGTTCTCCGGTGGCCACTTCTCCGTACTCGGTTGCTACGACGTTACGGGGGCATATACAAATTTCATGACTAACAAATTGCCGTCAATTTGTAGATCTTTTAAAGCTATGGTGTTCGGTGAAACAATAGAATTACAGTAAGACTGATTCTAATTCAGAAAAGGGTGGTCTGTTGCTACGACGTTACGAGAGCATATGCAAATTGCATGGGTAACAAACTTCAGTAAATTTGTAGATCTTTTAAAGCTATTGCATACGGTGCTTTATAGTAAGACAGATCCTAATTCAGAAAATTGGGTTAGGGTGGGTTTCTTTTTCCCCTTTTGGGTAGGCATAATTGAAGAGGATTGTCAGCTAATTTGAATCGGCCGTGTTAATATTCATAAGGCTTGCATACCAAGTTAATGTTTGTAAAATTGCGTTTTCACTCAGGCACAACACATTAATTAATGGACATTAGGCCTTTCTAGCAATTTTCAACCCGCCGAGTTCAGATTTTGAAGGTTTACATAACAAGTCAAGCTTATAGTATTGCACTTTTACTTAGACACAAACCATTAATTAATAGGCCCTAGGCCTTTCTCGCAACTTATAATCCACAGTGCTCATCATCAAAAGGGTAATCGGAAAAGTCCCCCACAGGAAAACTTCCCCACATTCGGAAAAGGCCCCCACAATGGAAAAGTTCCTTATAGGAAAACTCTCCCACAGGAAAAGTCCCCCACCTTTTTCAGTCAGGGACCATGCATAAATTGCATGTGACACAAAATAATGGGGGAGATTTCCGGGGACATAATTTCCGTTTCCACGCCGTTTAAAACAAGATGCAGCCAAACAACATGCTCAAATACGTGGAGAAAAATTCCGGGGTCGGCATTTCAAACCTTTATAGCAGTTTATAGTACTGCAAGTAGCTGGATGAATTGGGGAACATTTCCGGCTTAGTATTTTGACTGTTACCGCGCTTTTTAGTGAAAAACGATCTTACAATAAACAGGCTGAAAGGATGGGGGAAATTTCCAGGTTAGTATTTCCACTCTTACCGCGGTTTTTAATGGAAAACGTGTCTTACAGTCAGGAAGCTGACAGGGTGGGGGAAAATTCCAGGGTCGGCATTTCGACTTTTAGGATGCGGTGGGGGAAATTTCCGGTGCCATCATTTCTATGTTCATGCACTTTAAAACAAGATGTAGCCGTGCTTGTAGCACAAATACGTGGAGGAAATTTCCGGGGTCGGCATTTCAAACTTTTATCGCAGTTTATAGTACACTGGTGTGCAAAAATTAAGGACGAGACGGTTTTTCGAATGTAACGTAGTGCAGAAGTGCTCCACATCGACTCAAAACATACCATAAGATCCCTAAGATGTAAGAATATGGGACAAGTGAGCAAAACCGTCCAAACAAGGAATCCAAAAAATACAAAGGCACGTTATTGAAAAGGTAGCTCCGAGCACAACTAGACAAAAGACATAAACGTCCATGTGAAAGGCGGCTGCCAAGAAAAATCCAGTCTTTAGTAGCGGATATGATCACCCCTGACTGCGTTGTAGGATTTACAACATCTGTCCATGGTGAGGACGAGGTTGTCCAGGAGCTGTTGAGGCATCGCTACCCATTCCTCTTGTAGCGCCAATCGCAGGAGCGGAATCGTTGCTGGCGGCTGGTGACGTGCTTCCCAGCATCTCCCGAGAAGGTCTCACACGTGTTCGATTGGATTTAGGTCCTTGCGGGCCAATCCATGCGTTGAATATCTTTATTCTCCAACAGCTCTGCGACAGCCACTGTACGATGAGGGGTAGCGTTGTTGTCCATGAAGAGGAACTCAGGACCCACAGCACCTTTAAACAGACGCACGTGAGGCACGAGAACCTCGGTACAATAGCGTACACCAGCGACTGAACCTCCTTGGAAGATGTGGAGGTCAGTACGGCTACCAAGCATGATACCGCCCCAAACGAGAACTCCGCCACCTCCAAACCGGTTCCTTTCGATGATGTTGGAGGTGTGATTGCGTGTTCCCTGCTCTCTCCAGATGTGTATACGTCCAGAATCTCTCGTCAGACTAAATCGGCTCTCATCCGTAAGGAGAACTCGACCCCATTGCTTATGTGTCCAGTTCTTGTGTTCCTGGCACCACAGAAACCGCCGTCTCCGATGAGCAGGCGTTAATGGCACACACCGTACTGGTCGTCGTGCAAATAGACCACTTTTGTGCAAACTCCTGGTAACGGTAAAACGCGATAACGGACGTCCATTTGTGTGTTGCATGTGCCGTGCGATTTCTTCCGCTGTCTGCCGTCTGTCTCTTCTCGCCTGTAGGACAATATACCGGTCGTCCGCCGCCGTGGTTGCTCGTGGACGACCACTGCTAAACTCTCGGACAGCTGTTCCCGTCGTCTGAAATGCTCTCCAAGCTCGTGAGCGATCCCGAACTCCTCGGCCACACTAGTCACACTTCGACCTTCTTCCAAATTCCCAATGACGCGACCTCGGGTAAAGCCATAAAGGTGTCTCCTGTATTGCCTGTTGGCCATATCACACGGTGGCAGCAACTCGACGTCGTTCAAACCGATGTACACCGCGCAATAGCTTTCACTGAATTGCTGAGCGTACACCGCTCGTCGTGTGCTTCATACCCTTCAGACACCCCCCCCCTACCCCTACGTCATGCTGCATATATGCGCATAATCTACCGTACCGGACCCTAGTCTATCTCCTGAGTAGTCTTTCGGTCCGTTCTGCCTGCTCGTTCCGATGTTATGCTAATTTCTCCTCTTCGTCCTTAATTTTTGCACACCAGTGTAAAACACTGTCTTGCAAGTAGCTGGATGGGGTGGAGTAAATTTCCTGTGTCACCATTTCGACTTTTACGGCAGTTTTTAGTAACAAAACCGCCTTGCAAGTAGCTGGATGAGGTGGGGAAAACTTCCGTTTTAGTATTTTGACTGTTACCGCGATTTCCCGTGAAAACCGGTCTTACAATAAACAGGCTGACAGGATGGGGAGAAATTCCTTTTTTTTGGCAATTCCGTATTCACTGCCATCTACAGATGTTTTATAAGTAACAGAAAAATGTGGGGGAAATATCCGTGGTCGGCATTTCGACTTTTACGGCAGTTTATAGTGGTATCCGGACAAAAGCCCACCGGACACTTGTAACTTGCCCACCCGCACTTTTGCCCACCCGCACTTTTGCCCACCGGACACTTGTGACTTGCCCACCCGGACTTTTGCCTACCGGACACTTTCCCACCGTACATTTGCCCACCCGGTCATTTGCCCACCGGAGACTTACCCACCAGGACACTGCCCACCCGGACATTTGCCCACAAGACACTTGCCCACCCAGACATTTGCCCACTATATGGATGACTTGTAGATAATTAATACGTAATTTCTGAGGACGTTTCCGATTAAGTGTAGGAAAACTGATCACGTAAATATTTATCGATTGTATAAAAATTGCACTTTGTTTTAGAAATGTTAAAATGTAAGGGGGTTACACCCAAACCTAAACTAATATACATATCACTTTTCTTATAGATTCAAAAAGCTCGAACTTAAATCATAAGACAACGCTATTATAATAAACAACGCACTTGAAAATTTGGAAAAGTTTAAATTTAAGGAGGTTTAACCGGGTACGGAGAAGTGGCCACCGGAGAACTGGACACATTGCAATTTCAGTGCCATAAAATATTTCTTCATAAACAAATTTCATGTGGCTATATTCCGCACTACTTGTGCAACTATTGCTCATAATTTTTTTTTTAATATTTCATTTTCAGTAAGAAATTTAGACATTACCATGATTTTCGGAGCTAAGACTAAGCGGAGAACTGGCCACCGGAGAACTGGCGACAAAAATTTTAAGGGGCCGTATAAAAATTGCGTTCTGGGCTGCTCCGTGGCTACGTCTCCCCGAGATTGGTTATCTAACACACATAAAATGTCCGTAATTTCGTATTTTCTTATTTACGATATTTTTCTATAAACTGTAACTAAACAAATTCTCTGCGAGTATGACCAAACCCAGGAAACTTGTCCGGGGGAGAGGGGGGGGGGCTTAAAACCTAAAATAGGAAATATAAAGAACTTCTGGTCCGATCGGGAGATTTTCAGCCATTACAAGCTACAAGCCATCGAATTGTCTGAGGGCATCTGCTGCCTCAGGGAACTAGTGTGTGTGTGTGGGGGGGGATACCAAAAGCGTAAAATATCAAGAATTTGTCATTTCTCTTCCGATCGGGAGATCTTCAGCATTTGCAAGCTTCAACTCGACAAATTTTCGCAGCGTATGTGCACTCTCTGGAAACCTGTCGGCGATGGGGGGGGGGGGTTAAATACCAAACGTGTAAAATATGGAAAATTTCTCGTCCGATCGGGAGATTTTTGGCATTTACAAGCTACAACTCGACACATTATTTGAAGGCATGTGCCTACTCAGCAATCCTGTGTATGTGAGGGGGGGATACCAAAAGTGTAAAATATGAAGACTTTCTCGTCCGATCGGGAGATTTTCAGTATTTAAAAGCTGCAGCTCGTCAAATTTTCTGTTCTGAGCGCATGTGCCTACGCAGCAAACCCGTCCGGGGGGGGGTTCAAAAGTGTAAAATATGAAGCATTTCTTGTCCGATCGGCAGATTTTTGGCATTTACAACGCGACACATTATTTGAGGGTATCTGCCTACTCAGGAATCCTGTCGGGGGACAGGGGGTGTAGCTTGTAAATGCTGAAAATCTTCGGATCGGACAAGAAATTCTTCATATTTTACAGTTTTGGGATTACCCTCTCCCCCCGACAGGTTTCCAGAGTAGGCACATACGCTCAGATAAAATGTCGTGTTGTAACTTGTAAATGCTGCAAATCTCCTGATCGGACGAGAAATTCTTCATATCTTACACTTTTGGTATTAACCCACCATCCACCCACCCCCACCCCCGACAGGCTTGCAGAGTAGGCACATGCCCTCAGATAATTGTGTCGAGTTGTACGTAACTTGTAAATGCTGAAAATCTCCAGATCGGACGAGAAATTCTTCATATTTTACAGTTTTGGTATTAACGCCCCCCCCCCCTCCCCCGACAGTATGCTGAGTAGGCACTTGCCGTTAGAAAATTTGCCGAGTTGTAGCTTATGCAGTATATGCTGAAAATCTTCCGATCGGACGAGAAATTTTTCGTATGTTACACTTTTGGTATTAACCCCCCCCCCCACCCCTCCCTTCCGAACATGTTTCCAGAGTAGGCACATACACTCAGATAATGTGTCGAGTTGTAGCTTGTAAATGCTGAAAATCTTCTGATGGGTCGAGAAATGCTTTATATTTTACACCTTTTGGTACCCCCCCCCCCCCCGAAAAGTTTCCTGAGTCAGCACATGTGCTCAGATAATTTGAAGACTTGTAGTTTGGAAACCCTGAACTCTTCTGTTGAGATGTAGATCATAAAATTTTTTTATAAAAAATTACATTAATTATCGCAATTAAGAAAAGACGAAATTACTGAAACTTTTTTTGACTCAGATAACCAACCTCTGGGGGTCGTGGTCATGAAGCAGTCAAAAACGCAATTTTTATACGACCCCTTAAAATTTGTGTGGTCAATTCTCCGGTGGCCACTTCTCCGATGACCAGTTCTCCGGGTGGTCAATTCTCCGGTGGCCACTTCTCCGGTGGCCAGTTCTCCGGTGGCCAGTTCTCCGGGTGGCCACTTCGGTGGGCACTTCTCCGGTGGCCACTTCTCCAACACCCGGGTTTAACACCCCAAATGTAAACTAACATACATGATTTTTTTCATGGGCTCTAAACATTGCAAACTTAAATCATAAGACAATGCTATCAATATACGAACAACGCACTTGAAAATTTGGAAAAGTTTCAAAACCAATATATATGATCTTTTTCATGGGTTCTAAAAAGCTGAAACTAAAACCATAAGACAATCCTATCAATAGATGATCATCGCACTTGAAAATTTTGAAAGGTTGAAATTTAGAAAATTTTGAAAAGTTTAAATTTAGAAAATTTTGAAAAGTTTAAATTTTGGGGGTTAATCCCCCAAATGTAAACTAATATATATGATCTTTTTCATGGGCTCTAAGAAGCTCAAACTTAAACCATAAGACAATCCTATCAATAGACGAACATCGCACTTGAAAATTTGGAAAAGTTTAAATTCTCATTTTATAATTGACAATGATGTTTGTTGAGCATGTCAGATTTAAACACAAATGCGCATATTTTTTGTTATGTGGGTGTAGTGGTCAAAAAAGTGAAATTTTATATGGCCCGAATTCATAAAGTATCTTATGTTAAATAATAAAATTTTGGTCAAAAATCATAGAAACTTTAGACATTCTTAACTATCAGAATACTTAACAATAGCGTTAAACACGAAAAATAGCCCCAGAAGAATCGTAAAGAAACTTGTTTTTCTGGCACACAGGGAAAACACTTTTTTCAGACAACTTCACCCCACGCCAATTGTTCAAGCGCCAATTGCTTAAAGCCATGCTTATATAGAGCATCAACATGTCCTTTCTCGTACACAGGGAGAAATCTTTTGTTCTATACTCCCACCCCCATCCCACCCCACGAACGACTACAGTTATCCCAAAAGAGAACAAATTAACACCTTGTCATTCAAGAGAGTTCAGCAGGAAGGAAACGCAGCACATTATCATGCCTGCTACCTAACCCCTAAATGTAGGAGAGTTCAATTCCGCCGACTGCCAGGTTCGGATGGATGGATTAAGATGTATGTTTCTGACAGAGAGAGAGAGAGAGAGAGACGGGGGAAGGATCCCGGGATTCCGGGAACAAGGTTAGCGCCGACTTCCTTTGGAACCGGTAGTTAAAACCCCAAAAAATTCTTTTTCAGTGTTTCGCAAATAAAGTTAGTATTAAACTTGCCCCAGAAATTCAAAACGTGCGTTGGGTCACATTGCATACAAATTTAAAATTTCGGCGGGTGTACATCATATCCCAAACGTGCGTTGGATCACACGGTATAAAAAATTAAAATTTCGGCGCGTGTACACCATTTCCCGAAATCAAAGCAGGTCATGATCAGGAGCGGATTTATGAGGTCGCGCAGGACGCAATCGCGAAGGGCCCGCGTCCCTGAGGGCCCCCGATTCACTATGAAAATAGAAGTAAAGCAAGGAGGAAACAAGAAAGATGACACCGAATTTTCGGCTGTAATAAGTACATCTTTTGAATCCGTTCTGACGCAAATTAAATTTAGCAAAGCTATTCAAAGTCAATGGAACCACCGGTATGGAAAACTATAGTATCTGACGAAAGAAAGAAGTTTTTTAATAGGGTCTTTAATCCCCCAGATATTAGCTGTAAATGGAATCGTGAGCTTACGAACTCTTAGAAACAGAGTTATCGACAAAAATAAAATGTAACTTTACGTCCCCTGTAAAACCATGCATTATTTTAGGAAGAAAGTATTCGCAAAAAGTTTTTCCATATGAGCGGTATCAATCAAAGAAAAAAATTTAGTCTGATTTTCATGAGCCCAGATTTTGCTACAAATACATCGGAAGCAGAAATTAACACTTATGCCCCCTGGTGGCGAAACCATTCTTTACCAAACATTAGAAATTATGTGAAAAATATTTTCCATCAGGTCTTGTATGCAACACAAGAAGAATTTTTTCAAATCGGAGTTTTAGGAGCAGAAAACGCAATTTACCTTTGTGCGCCCTAGCGGAAAGTCTATGATTTACTTGAAAATTTTGAATTTATAGGAAAAACATTCCGCATCGGAAACACTATCCAACAAAGAAGGAATTTTTCAAATCTGACTTTTAGAAGTAGGGATATTGACAAAAATAAGATATACATCTACGCCCCCTGGCGTAGAAACCATGCATTATTTCAAGAAGAAGATGTTCCTAAAAGGCTTGTCGACATGAGTAGTTCGGTCAACAAACGACTTTTCTTTTCAATCGAGATTTTAGAAGCTCATATTTAGCTGCAAATGCATCAGAAGCGCAAATTAAGACTTACGCCACCTGGTGGCCAAACCATTTTTTACAAAAATTAGAAATCATGTGCAAACAATTTCCCATCAAGAGCTGTATCTGGTGCAGAAAGAATTTTTCAAATAGGAGATTTAGAAACAGAGATATAGAGCGAAACGCAATTTACCTGTACGCCCCCCAGCGGAAAGTCTATGAATTACTTGAAAATTTTGAAATTATACGAAAAACATGTCACACTGAAAACATTATTCAACAAAGAAGACATTTTTCAAATCGGACTCCTAGAAGTAGAGATATTGACAAAAATGAGATATACATCTACGCCCCCTGGCGGAGAAACTGTGGAATATTTTAGGAAGAAAATATTCCGAAAACGTTTATCGATGTGAGTGGCATCAGTCCACGAAATAATTTTTTTAATCGATATTTTAGAAGCTCAGATTTTATGGCAAATACATCAGAAGCAAAAATTACTTACGCCACCTAGTGGCCAAAGTATTCTTTACCAAAAATTCGAAATTATATGCAAAACATTTTCCATCAGGAGATGCATCCACTGAATTTTTTTTTTCAGATCGGAGTTTTAGAAGAACAGTTACCTGGAAAAATGTAATTTACTTTTACACCGCCTAGCGGAAAATCTATGCGTAATTTGAAAAAGAAACTATATCTAAAATACTTTTCGACATACATGGAATCGAAAGATAAAATAATTTTTTCAATCGGATGTTTAGAAGCAGATATGTGGAATAAAACGTAATTTTGAATTCGACATCATCTGCATTTACGCCCTCAGGCGGCGAAATTGTACATCGTAAAAAAAAAACGAAATGAAGGATCGTCATTCGTATATTTCAAGCTTCCGAATGCAAAAAGAATTTTTCAAATCGCAATAATAGTTGCAGAGATACCGTGGGTACAGACGGACGGACAAACCGATAACATAAGCACGATCTTTTTTTACAAAAGACGTGCTAAAAAAGAGAAGGAAAAATTATGTTGATGAATATAATGTTTTCCGGATTCATAGAAAAGCAGTCGTGGTTTAAACTTGATATAGTGCTTGTCGTCTGTTCTCTCCTTAAGAAATGTAAAGTTGGGTATCCTGCTTGACAAGCGGGTAAAATTTTGCTAACTGTACATTAATTTCATTTGTGCTTGGTGGCGACACTGACCACTGAATGGTAACGTCGCAGCATAACCTAAAATATCGTCTGTAATCTGTATTTCTGTGTTGCCATTCGTTCTCCACGTTGTGGTATTATACAATGTAACTTACTTAATATTGTGATTATTAACACCTAACCGTATCCTTAAAATCGGCATCGTTACAACTGTTGTTTCTGTTTCATTTATATATATATATATATATATATATATATATATATATATATATATATATATATATATATATATATATATATGTAGAATAATAGAATTATGAATGGTATACTGGATACAAATAGAATTATGAATGGTATACAAATACAAATTTCGAAGATGTGAATCCGTTTTTTGGTGGAAATATGACATATATGGTAAGTCAGATTATATCGTAAAACTTGAAAATTTCGTCGTCCTGCCGCAACGAAATTCTATTCCGAGCAAACACGGGATAGAACTCTTAACCTCCAGATTCGCTAAACATGAATGGCGGTTGCTTCGACTAGCGAATCCTGTGATGTCCATATTCAAATTAATCGGAAACTTGACACTTGCTCTCTCTTTGGGTGGTGTAGTGGTGTAATGTTTAGCATACTCGGGCGGTATCCGGGAGACGCGGGTTCGATTTCAGCTCCATGGAAGACGAAATTTTCAAGTTTTCGGATATTATCTGACTTACCATCCATGTCATATTTACACATAAAAAAATGGATTCACATCTTCAGAATTTGTAATAATAGAATTATTTGATATTGATGAAATTGATTACAGTCCATTTAAAAATTGCAGTAAATGTACCCGGAACCGGGATCATGCCATAGCCAGGGGATGGCCATGCTGGGCTGCGCACGACCTGTGTTTCCTTTTGTCCGTACTAGCGACTCGCACAACAGTATAGTGCCCGACCTCTTTCACATCTTTTGCCCGACCACTTTATATCCTTGACCCGATCCCCGATCTCAATCATCAGCTGCCTCTTCCAGATTGCTAGTCTGGCTACGGGCTTCACCTAGATGTGTCTCAAAACGAGGGGACCCTAAAAGGTTCAGTGAGACGGGCTCACTACACCACCCCTGGTCATGATGCTTAAATTTCGATAATATGGTAGCGATTCAGGGGCGGCGACTTTGATTTTTACAAAGTGTTGCACATTCCTTCGTAGAATAATTATTATCGATTATGTAAAATATATTATCATTATCGTCAATCATTATCAATCCACTGCTGAACAAAGGGCTCCCCAAGTCTCTTACCAAAACTCTGCCCTGAGCCACTCTTCAATGTCATACCTACGAATTTCATTCACCCATCTCCCCATGACCTTCTGCGTATTTTCTTGTGCGTGTATATACACTGGCGGAAAGTGAAAAAAGAACACCAAGAAGCAATTGGCGGACGATCATGAAATTTACATATGTTAATGGGGTCGAGTTTACGTAGGTGTGATGTTAATTTCGGGACCAACTGGTGAGTGCTTACGCCACAGCACGGCATAATATGCAAATCATCGTCGGTGGTATTTAAGGAGTACGGCGGAGTGAATGTAATCAGTCGTCGGCGTACGGACACGTGCGAAGACCCTGAAGAAACTGCAATGCCTCGACATGGAAGAAGTGTACGATTTCAGCAGTTATCGGACTTTGAGCGAGGTCGTCTAGTCTGACTCCGCGAAGCCAGGTGGTCGTATCGTCGTATTGCGGAGCGAATTGGACGGGAAGTATCGGTGGTGGTACGATGGTGGCGTAGATGGTCCGAGGAACATTTCCACACGAGAAGACGTGGAACCGGGAGTCACAGACGGACTGATGAGCGGACCGATCGACGCATAAGAGGAGCAGCGTTGTCAAACAGAACATCCACTGCGATGCAAATCCGAGCTGCCGTTGCACCTGAGGTGACTGTGCGAACAATCCTCAACTGTCTACTGGATGCAGGACTACGTGCACGTATGCCTCTGGCATGTGAACCTCTGACTCCAGCCCATCGTCAGGAACGGCTGCAGTGGTGTCGCCTACGTCTGCACTGGAGAACGCAATGGCGATCTGTCGTGTTCAGCGACGAAAGCAGATTCTGTTTGGGAGCCTCCGATGGCCGTATGCGTGTTCGCAGACGCACAGGGGAGCGTCTCCACCCTTCTTGCATCCGCCAGCGACACACAAGGCCTACACCTGGTCTCCTGATGTGGGGAGCGATCGGCTATCACTCCCGTACACAACTAGTGTTTGTACTGGGTACGTTAAACAGCACCTCCTACATCAACAACATCATTCAGCCCGTTGCTGTGCCATTTGTATGGTCGGCCCATCGTGGTGTTTTCCAGCAAGATAACGGACGCCCACGCACGGCACGTGCAACGCAACATGCACTTCAGGGTGTGAGACAACTTCCATGGCCTGCACGTTCACCGGATTTGTCCCCCATTGAGCACGTGTGGGATTTTATGGGACAACTACTTATCCGGTCTCCACGGCCAGCCACGACCATCCCCGATTTACGCGTCCAGGTTGAGGATGCTTGGAACTCAATACCCCAAACTTACATCCAACATCTGTACGACAGACTCCATGCCAGAATTGCACAGTGTGACGCAGTTCATGGCGGTTCAACCTCGTACTAACCATGTTACATGGAAATGTTATTTTTCAGTTTACCAGCAAATACAGCTGTATTTTGCCATAATGTTTTGATCACGTTATCCTCTGTATTCCGTTATTATGCTGTATTAATTTCGTTGGTATCAGACGTCTCCATCTTGGTGTTCTTTTTTCACTTTCCGGCAGTGTGTATATATATATAGAGAGAGTGAATTGTAAAAAGTAAGAGCTGCAAAAAATTAGAATTACATAAAGAATACAGAGTTAAATTCAAAATGGAAGTTCAAAATTGAAAACCGAAAAATGAACAGTAAACAGGTTGCCGTCATCAGGAAAGCATCAACCTGCGGTAGTGGCCTTTTCAGTACCAACAAATAACAAGGAGAATCAAAAATGTCGGTTGGTCATGCTCCCTATGCCACCAGAGGAAATGTCAAAACAGACACAGAAATTAAAAACACAAGAATATAAACACTAAAAAAATAATAAAAAGGGCTTATCGGCAGACCAAACTGGTCAACGCCATGAATGAAGATCACACCCAACTGGATCAACGACCCACAAGAGCCCAAATATATATGAAAACGTTAAAGTGGTCGCTGTTAGTTTACATCCTAGCAAGCCAAAAAAAGTTCTCTTAGTACGTGGATATGATTTATAGTGCTGTAGCAACACCTGAATCCAGCTTGTTCTCTCGATTGAGCCATGTCAAGTGTTACCTTCAAGCGGTGTGAAAGAACTGTAGTAAAGATTTTATAAACCACTGATAGGACGCTGATAGGTCTGTAGTTCCCGAGATCCTCAATGTCACCTTTTTTATGTAGCAGGATCATTGTAGCGTTGTTCCAATCCTCAGGAATCTTCCCTTCATTAAGGCATCGAGTGAAAATTTGGGCGAGTACTGTTTCAATTTCTCCACTTGCTTCTTGTATGATGTCTACAGTAATTCCATCTTCTCCTGGAGCTTTTCCCCGTTTCATGTTCTTGATTGCATGTGCAACTACTGCTGGGAGGACTGGAAGAACTCTGGTACTGGTACGTTTCATGATGTCTGGAGTACATGTATCATCCCTTTCATACAATCTGGAGTAGAAATCTTTCACTCATGTCAAAATTTCGCCTCTATTTCTTGTTATAGAACCATCTTCTTTTCTCAGTGCCATAATCTGTTTTCTTTCCTTACTGATATGTCCCTTTGCTATTTATATATACACTGCTGGCTACACAAAATGCAACACCAAGAAGGACACGAGACAGCAAAGCCAGATTTACTGGACACATAACAACAGATACAAAGAGGAAACGATTGAGCTTACAGGCCCTTGCGACTTGCGGAACACGCAGACATCAATAGTTCGTGTGGCCCCCATGGCTGAAAATAACAGCCGCTACACGCCGTGGCATCGAACGAAAGAGGCTTTGGATATGGGCTTGGGGTTATGTTGTCGGTCCAGGCTGCTTCCACACGTTGCCACAGTTCATCAGGCGTAGCCGCAGCTGATGCTTGCCGGGCCACTCGGCTGCCGATCAGCTACCAGACGTGTTCGATGGGCAACATATCGGAAGAACAGGCGGGCCACGGCAGCAGTGGCACCTGGTGAGCCGTGAAGAATTGTTGCACTGTGCGTGCCACGTGCGGGCGTGCATTGTCCTGTTGAAACGTGGCCGCTGGAAGGTCCTGCATGTAAGGGAAGACTACAGGCTCCAAAACGTAGGAGATGTAGCAGTGGCTGTTGAGTGTACCGGCGATTTGCGTACCAGAGAGGTGCGGGTGTCATATCCAATTGCTCCCCAAACCATGACGCCAGGCAACGGGCCGATATGGCGATGCATAAAGCAGACGTCATACAGTCTCTCGCCGCGGTGCCGCCACACGCGGATCCGACCATCATGGTGTTGCAAGCAGAAGCGGGATTCGTCGGAGAAGACAATGTCGTGCCATTCCGTAGTCCAGGTGCGGCGTTCAACGGCCGTTGAACTGCCGCACCTGGACTACGGAATGGCACGACATTGTCTTCTCCGACGAATCCCGCTTCTGCTTGCAACACCGAAATTTCAATGGTAATCGGAGCAATGGGAGCCGTGCGACAAGTCCCCGCTCCTTCAGGCGACGTCGAACGGTACGTGCTAACACAGGTTGTTGCGCAACACAGCCTAATTCTTGCGCTAACGTTCGTGATGTGGCGGTGCGAGCCGTCAATACCCGCCGCACAACATGCCGATCGTCTCGTTCGGTGGTGTGCTACGGCTGGCTACGGCAATCGCTCACGTCGGTCCGTCCGTCCCTCCTGCACCCACCGAATCCATACTCGCCTCACTGTGGCTGGATGTCGTCCCACACGGGCACCGATGTCTCGATACGATAAACTGCTGTCGCGATAAGCCACTATTCGTCCTCTGTCGAACTCCGAAACGGGCTGAAATGACTGCCGTATTCTGCGACGAGGCATCAGGAAGCTTCCCATGCACAGGTCCGGCAGCAAAACACACTTCCACTACTCACACCCCGCCTTCTGTGCACCCTTTTTATAGTGCTTCTCGGTGGCGTACCAGGCGCACGTGATTTGCATATGCCCTGAAATGCTAATCGTTTGCATGTCCTCTCGCGGGCGACGCATGCTGCGAAGTTCAGGCTGATCGGATGCTTCCTTCTTGGTGTTGCATTTTGGGTGGCCAGCAGTGTAGTTACATTTTGGGTCGTCAGGATGACTTTCATTGCGATTAAACAAAATACATTGCTTTAGCAGCACCCAGCAACCGAAAAATTGTTATTCGGTCACCGCCGGGAAATAACAATTTTTCGGTTGCTATGTGTTGCTGAAACGTGGAAAGAGCGATGTATTTGTTTATTCACTGACGCCACGTGTTTGGAGGATTTTCAGTTTCATTGCGATGTCAGCAATGTCTTAATCTGTTTGTGTGCGAATTTTATTACCGAAGATTGAGGTGATAGTGTGATAATTTTCAACAAACTCATCAGGAAGCACGATTAGGTCAATATCAAGGTCATCAATCCCCGTTGAAATATCACCGTTGCCCAATCGCGGGACTCAGTCATTGGAATCGTCTTGTCCGGCGGTTCTCACGTTTGCAGCCGAACTGCGTCGCTTGATAAAATTTCACAGTGGAGAATTCTTGACACATTCTTCTAAAATATTTTGTAACGCTACCACGTGGAACGATGTTGGTTGTTTGGCGGAAATCTCCACCCAGCACGAAAGTTTTTCCTCCGAATGGACGTACATCATTCATCGCTTCTGGCAGCAACAAATCGATTATTCTCAATGAGTGTGACGGCAACATTGATTCCCCATCAATGATGATTATTAGACAAGATTTTCTCAACTTAGACGAATCATTTGATGGCCCTTTCATGCTGGAGACAGAAGTTTTGACAGCTGAAATTAGAATTCTGAATCCACTATATGCGACGTTCGATCTCCCTTCAGCAAATCGGCAAAGATTCGAGTCGTCGCAAAAGCCAAAACGCTTGCCTTGTCCTCGCAAATAGATCATCATTGGGTTGTACATGTAAGTATTGCCGGATACAACAGGACCGTCGATGAAGAAAAATCAACTTGCTACTTTGTCGTCGTTCACAGCAACGATAACGTTACTGAAAATTTCGCGCTATTTTGCATTGAGTGTCAGGGTGAAACGCTTAGGTTTTACTGCTTCATCGTCCAAGTTGAAGATGTGACAACGACTGCTTCTGCAAGTCTAAAATCCGTGCAATTTGTGCCGTGAATTGTAAAACGATTCCGATTTCTTGAAGTGCTTTTCTTTCAGCAATATGGCGATGAAAGTCTCGAATAAAGTCTTCAACAATGAACTCCGGAAACAGCTGAGTAGAGATGAAGTGGATCCTTTGGCGAAATTGAAGACGCGGATCAGAGCGAATGTCTGTCGCAATTGTCGTGGCATGTTGAATTTTGATGCTTCCTTTCAGCAAAGAACCCATTCAGTGTCGTTGTCAACCAAGCCATGCGTGATTGCTGCTGTTTTGAAGCTTTCATGAAGAATTCCGATGACGGTCTTCCAATCATTGAAGCTCATTGCACCTTGAATATACTGGAGCAGCAGCCGCAAATGAAATCGTTCATAATTCTTAGGGCTAACACCGTACATTCGATACAACCTTGTCCCCTCCACGCTGCCTCTTTTTTCAGGCACTGAGCTTTTAATCGTAAACATAATGATATGACAACTCCGAGTAGTAAAGATGTCTGGAAGCTTCATCAGTCGCGATAAGCTGGAACCAATCTGTCAGATGTGTTTTCTGCCGTCTGCTCACAGTGCTGCCTAACCTTCTTGGAAGTAAACTAATTGTTCATTTGGAAGATGAATGACAAGGCGATGAACTGCATGGGGCCGATCGTGCATGGGGATCTCCAGAAATCTCCACATCGCTTTAGGCGCAGACACAAATCTTGCATCGAGATACTGGCTAATCTCGCATTGAGGTACTGGCTAATATCGCATCGAGGTACTGGCTAATCTCGCATCGATGTACTGGCTAATCTCGCATCGAGGTACTGGCTAATCTCGTCATGAATCACATTAGCTTGCGCACCAACATCATGGAATTCAACTGCAGCTTTGTTGTAACCTTTGTAAATGTACTTAAAGATATATTTAATGGCTTTGACTGACTGGCATGATTCAGCATTCTCATGACAATTGAATTTCTTCGTCAAAAATTTGTTGTAAGGAAGTCACAACAGAACAATTATTGGCGGTAAAATTCAGGATTTCAACTTGAACGCCTCTGTGACGTCTGTACAGCTGGTAGCCATTGACATCAGTGATCATGTGAGGTCTGAACTGCTTCGAAACTACTTTATGAACTCCTTGTTGGCCATGCAAGGTGCTTTGGGATTCAAAGTGCCACATTGGTCATGAATCATTGTTCGAATGACGCTTTCGTGAAGTTTCGGCTCTACTCGACGATCAGGAATCTCAAACGTATCGAGCGACTTTTCTGCTGTGTCAATTTTCTAATCATCTCCAAGAACGGTCAAAATGTGTGCGTGAGGCAGTGTTCACGTTTGAAACTCGATTGTGTGTACACAAAAACTTTCACGTGTCCAAAAACGCCATTCGTAGTGATGTCTTCGAGGAGAGCTTTTAAGTTTTATACTGAATACGGTGCTACTAAATCTGGACGATCGGAAGGCGTATGCAAATTGCGAAATTGGCGGCAAATTGTTCTGAATCTCTGGCCAATTCGGATTGCATGCCAGGGTCACAAATAGATCAGGTCTGCCAAATTTAGAGACAATGCCATGGCGTCGTGATAATTTTCACTCATGTTGCGAGGCGAACCTTAAAATAAGGATAGAAAAATCAAGGCACGCCCAATATTCACTCCTCTTCAATCAGCAACGTCATTCAAATGAACCATTAAGTATCGATATTGCTCGACTAGCAAACGGTCTTGCTGACTGTAGATATAGTTCAAGTTGTTACTTTCAACTTGAAAACAAGAAGATACAGCACACTGCTGGAACAACTTTCCTCCGTGTAAAATCGGATTAAAGCGGTTAACTTTTACGGTTGTTTGAGATAATTTCCATTGCAGCATCAATACACGCGCATGGTCCTTCAAAACCCCTCGAAAAATGCATAGTGGCCCTAAATCGCATTGTTTCATTTACTGTAAAAAAGGTCACGCAGAGGACAAGCAACTACGTTCACTTGTTCCTGCTGTTGCCAGATAGCAGAAATGCGTTAAAATAGTAACAGCATTATCGGAAACTTAGAATTACGCAGTTGCAAATGATAAAATGTTATGGTAGTTCATGCATAGAAGCACAAACAGAATTTTTTGTTTTCTTTCTTTTTCATTTCGTCTACAAATATAAAGAATGTCTGGACATATTCTGCGAACAAAAATTTAATTTCATTATGAGATCTGATGTGACGCACCTCACTATAAAAGACAAGACTATAGCTTAAATTTCATTTGAAATTTCTAGGTCTAGGCTCCTTGAATGCATCTGACATAAAATGCGTTAATGGCTCTCGAGAACTTTTTTATTCACTATTCAGGGCCACGGGTGGCCAACGTTCGTGACTGCCACGGAAAAGACCTCCGGTTCGATCCCAGGCAGGTACGAACGCTCGATCCACTAAATACCCGCCGTGCGTCGGATGGGCACGTTAAGCCGTCGGACCCCGAATACTGGCCCCCCGGTAATAAATAAGGGCGTCTTTCTCCCTCTTTCTACTTCGCTTCGGTGTCACTTTCCTATCTAGCAATCTAGCCCAAATCTCCTAGCTTCCTATTTCTAAGGGTTGTTTAAGACCTGGGATCAGACACTATCTTCCTAAAATCCTCTACATATGATCATTTATTCACTATTCAGACTTACGAAATATTAAAATTATTGTAGTTTCACATGCGACAATAACAACTCAAATTTGTGAAACATTTTTAGGACCTACTATAAACCGAATGGATCCCGGTATAGGCGCCTTCTAAACATGCACTTTCAGGCTGTTCCTTTGAGTCTCTTTTATTAGGCCTTCTAACATGTTTATACAAAACAAATATTTATATTGTAACTTCAAATCTTCCAAAAAGGCCTGAGGCCTGGGTGCCTTTCAGACAGTTTAAAGCTGTTCCATTGAGCCTTTTTTATTAGTTCTTATAACATGTTTATACAAACCGATATTTAGGTTGTAACTCAAAGTCTTCCTAAAAGGCCTGCGGCCTAGGTGCCTTGTAAATATCTGACGACTAATGTATTGAGTACATTTTATTAGCTTTCAGGCATGTCTACATGTACCGAATATTTAAGTTGTAATTCAAAACTTACGAGAAAGGCCAGCCGCCTACGTTCCTTTTAAACACTTGAAGATCGATCCGTTGGATCCTTTTTTATTAGCTTTTTATTGTAGTTATTACACACAAAATATTAAAATCATAACTAAAAATTACATGAATTGAAAAACTTCTATATATCGTCTTATGTCACTAGGACCTGGAGCAGTTTTGGAAGAAACTTTTTTCAAAGAAGACAGTTTTGGAAGAAATTTGGAGAGAATTTCATCCAGCAGTGGTTTGATAATGGCCAGCAATTATGATAATGATGTGTGTGTATCTGTGTGTGTGTGTGTGTGTGTGTGTGTGTGTGTGTGCTTATCCTCCAGAAAAAATAGTACCATTTTGTATATGTGTGTGAATGTGTACTTTTTTTCTGGAGAAAAAGATGCCGTTATTGTGAAACACAAGCTGCTGTTGCTAAAGAAGGCCGATGGACCTAACAAAAAGCAAATAAATTTCTTGAACATTTTTCTTTAAGACTTTTTCTAAAACTCAAAGCGAAAATTTTCAGTTCCGGCACGTTGTGACAGAAGAGAAGCAAAGCGCGCGTCCGCGCGCGCACATACACATACACACACGCACGCACACGCACGCCAGGAGCGCCGACTTTACCAAATTATTGGGGGGGGGGGCACAGGTGTGAAGAGATCTGACGTGGGAAGAGCACGTCTCCCCCATTGTCAGGAGGAAAATTTTAAAAAAAAATGGACAAAAAGATAAACTACGAGATTTCACGTATGTTTTCAAAAGTCAATTGTAATTGCTGATCAGGAAATGTACAAAGAAACACAAATATTCTTTTGCTGAATATTAATATTTTTAAAAATAAAATTCAGTCTGTGATTTTTTGTGAATGTATCCAGACAGATGTTATTTCCAAACGTTTGTAAAAATATGAGAAATTAGTTGGCTTACTTATACGTACAAAGAAGAAGCGCAAAGAATAAACAGCTAAATAAAGGCACCAGATGTTATACGATCCTGTAGTTTTATTTATTTTATTCTTGATAACTATTTTAAACAGTTATCACATATCACGAGAAGAACAAGTCAAACACAATACAGGGCTGGCAATGCAGTTTCATTTTTTCTTTCATCTTTTTTTTTTTTTTTTTTAGTTGGGTGGTTTTTTTTTTTTTTTTTTTTTTTTTTTTGATTGAAGGTTTAACGACCACCGTGAGCAACTCAATGGGTTATAAGCAGTCACCCGTCCCTAATTTAGGGCCACTGACTCCAGGGAAGGGAGCGATCCAGTGCTGTAAGACAAACGCAACATCCATGCCTCACCGGGATTCGAATCCGGACCCATCTCGGACGAGAGATCAGAAGCTATCGCGTAGAACACTGCGTCAGCAGGGCTGATTTTTAAAGGGCCAAGCACAACATTGAATTAGCTTTTCAAAATTGCACTTAAAGCGTTTTCCAAAAAGGTGCGAAACATGGTGACGGTCAGCACGAAATCTTCGTAAAAAAAAAAAAAAAAATCGTTAAATCATGAGTCAACCACAATTTTTTAAGACGTTTCGTAGGAAGACTCTCCCAATGAGGGAGACCATGAGATTCCGGGAGGGGAGAGGGGGGGCGGTCTGGACCCTCGTATTTCCAACCTTCCAACGCTCAGGCTTATATATTATTTCTTGCCTATAATTCTCAAAATTTCGAAAATAATTAAAAATAATTAACGAAGTTTGGCTTATATATTGTTCGTTGCCTACAATTCTCAAAACTCCGAAAAAAATTAAAAATAATTAACGAAGTTTGACTTGTTCATAAAAAAAGGAATATTTTCATTATTTTATTTGACCCTGTGGAGTTAGATCAAAATCTTACAGCAAAAATGTTTATAAAAACAAGTAATCACCCCAATCGATTTTTATTTCATTGGGACAACGGGCAACATAGATTGCTCAACATAGTAGTCTTCGCTGTTGGCCAGTCACCTGCTTCAGTGCTTCGCCCCACTGTTACCAGTAGACAATGCTATGTTCAATAGACAATGCTATTAAGAATGACCTGTGTGGGGAACATGAGAGCTATCTGCATTCCTCTCCTGCTTTGTGTTCTGTGGTCAGATGGATTTCCCCCAGTGCTTTGAACTTGATTGACATTTCATTGCTCCTCCCAATTGCTTCTCCTTACACCTTGGGCTTTAAGTCCTCCCGGACCAATTGGTCCCGGAAGTTGTGATTTTGGGGTCAGGGTCAGGTCTCGTAGAGCCTTAAGAAAAGGCAGACAATCAGCCACCCAGTCTGAAGGTCATTTCCTATGGAAACCAAGTCGTCATTGTTTTTCTGGATACAATTTTTTCAAACTTTTGTATCCAGAGGTTGCGCGTACAAAGTAATAGATTTCCTCTTTCGTCATCATTTGAAATTCCTTCATTTTCAGTAGGACGTGTTACAGATAGAATAATTATATCGATAAAACGTAAATTAATATACATCTCGAATTTTAAATCTATCAATATTCTGCTGGATGAAGGTCTCCCCAAATTTCCTAAAAAAAATGTCTGCCTTGAGCCAATCTCTTCCATGTTCATGTCACTCCGCCATGCATTAAAATTTCATCCACCCATCTCCCATGCGATCTTCTGTTTTCAATGCCCCATGTGCCATGTTACCCAGTCTAATAATTCATTCAGTAATCCAGTAATCGTGGTCTGTTCTCATAGCAATATGTCCAGCCCATGCAATTTTAAAGATTTCATTTTGATCTTGATGGCTTCCACTTTAGTCATTTTCTTGATCCAAGACTTCCTTCTTTTACTTCCCAGTTATGCCAATATTATTAACTTCACTTGATATGTAAACGTTATGAATATGACATCAATAGAATAAAAACTGTTTAAAAGGCCTTGGGCCTATGAATTAGTATTTAGTGCCTAAGTGAAAGAGCAATATTTTTAACATTAGTTGATACGTAAACGTTGTGAATATGACATAGGTAGAATAAAAACTGTTTAAAAGGCCTAGGCTTAAGGCCTATAAATTAATAGAGTGCCTAAGTAAAAACGCAATATTATTAACGTGAGTTGATACGTAAACGTTATGAATGGGACATAGGCAGAATAAAACCGGTTTAAAAAGCCTAGGCCTGGGCCTAAGGAATATGAACTGTTATTTGGTGCCTGGGATGTAAGGTCAGGTGATGCGCAACATCACAGCCTCTCCTTGACGAATGTCAATCCCGCCTTCTCGTGGTGCATCCTGTTCCCACCAAAGGGGGTCTGACGACCGCCAATAGCGGTATAACTATCCCATCGGGATTAGAGGAAATGCTATCCCACACTAATCGACACGCTTGGCCAGCGTGGTGAGTTATGGCCAACCCCCCCCCCCCCCCCCAATGACTCCACAACTTAAATGTTGACCCTCAGTCTCCGGCAGCTGGAATGTACCTGGCCAAGGCAGCGGCCAGTGCGACATGAAAGCAGAGGGTGCTAAGAATCACCGGAGGACCGAACTAGGCTGCTATCTGATGCTGACCTTGGCTACGTATAATGGACGCTCCCTGCCTTCTGATTCAAGGCTTCTTGAATTTGAAGGGGAACTACAAAGGATCAAGTGGGACATCGTCGGGATAAGTGAGGTAAGGAGAAAAGGAGAAGATCTCATTGAACTAAAAAGTGGACATCTCTTCTACTATCGTGGGACAAATACTGGCAGAACTAGTGGTGTTGGATTTATAATAAACAAGAAACTGAAGGATAAAGTAGTAGAAGTTGAAAGTTCCTCTGACAGAGCTGCACGACTCGTTATCCAACTCTCGAGAAGATACAAGGCTCTGATTATTCAAACTTATGCACCCACCACAAGTCATCCTGAAGAAGAAATTGAAGAACTTTATGAGGAAATTCGTCATCTAAATAATAAAGGCAAGCAGCACTTGAAGATAATTATGGGAGATTTCAATGCAAAAATAGGGCAACAGCAACAGAATGAAACTTCAGTAGGTAAATTCGGTCACGGCAACAGAAACCAGAGTGGAAATACTCTCGTAGAGTTTGCAGAGGCAGAAGGGTTTTTCATCATGAACTCCTTTTTCAAGAAAAGCCATACAGGAAATGGACATGGAGACATCCAAATGGGACGACAAGTGAAATTGATTTTATTATGTGTAACAAAAAATTCGTCATAGAAGACTGCAGTGTGCTGAACAAGTTCAACACAGGTAGTGACCATAGGTTGGTGAGATGTAAGATGCACCTCAACACTAAACTCGAACGTGGCAAGCTCATAACACAAACAAAATCTATTGACATAACCAACCTTAAAAAACACGATAATACCTTCAAGTTGGAACTGAAGAACAGATTCTCCGCTTTAGAAGGCCTAACATCGGAAAAAGTGGATATTTCTGAAGTTAACAGAAAAGTAACCAAAGCTCTTATGGAAACAGCAACAAAATTAGCTGGGTCTAAGAGAAAGTTGCATAAAAACAAATTATCAGGAAAAACCAAAATGTTGATGCAAAAAAGAAGAGAGATGAAGACAACTAAAGAAGATGTGATTTCCAAAGCGGAATATATAGAGCTATGCAATACAGTACGAAAAAGTATCACTGAAGACGTAAGGAAATTCAACTGTGAACTAGAGAGGAAAGCAATTGAAAACAACCGAAGCCTAAAGACAGCAAAGGGACATCTTAGTAAGAAAAGAAAACAGATTATGGCACTGAGAAAAGAAGATGGTTCTGTAACAAGAAATAGAGGCGAAATTTTTGACAAGAGTGAAAGATTTCTACTCCAAATTATATGAAAGGGATGATGCATGTACTCCAGACATCATGAAAGGTACCAGTACCAGAGTTCTTTCAGTCCTCCCAGCAGAAGTTGCACATGCAATCAAGAACATGAAGCTGGGGAAAGCTCCAGGAGAAGATGGAATTACTGTAGACATCATACAAGAAGCAAGTGGAGAAATTGAAACAGTACTCGCCCAAATTTTCACTCGATGCCTTAATGAAGGGAAGATTTCTGAGGATTGGAACAATGCTACAATGATCCTGCTACATAAAAAAGGTGACATTGAGGATCTCAGGAACTACAGACCTATCAGCCTCCTATCAGTGGTTTATAAAATCTTCACTTTAGTTCTTTCACGGCGCTTGAAGGTAACACTGGGCATCGCTCAACCGAGAAAACAAGCTGGATTCAGGAGTGGCTACAGCACTATAGATCATATCCACGTACTGAGAGAACTAATTGAAAGAGCGAGGGAATATGAACTTCCATTGTGCATGGCTTTTATCGATTATGAAAAGGCCTTTGATTCGGTGAAACCATCAGAAGTTACAATGTCTTTGAAATCCTGCGGTATTGAAGATGCATACATTAATATCATTAATAACATCTATGAAAATGCAAGTGCAAAGATTCGGCTATTTTAAAATACAACACACATAAAAATTGGAAAGGGAGTGAGACAAGGTGACACCATATCTCCCAAGCTCTTTAATGCTACATTGGAAAATGTCTTTCTATCACTGAACTGGGAAAACAAAGGGATAAAGATTAATGGATATTATCTAACTCACCTTCGTTTTGCTGATGACGCAGTCATTTTTGAAACTACCCCATCTGAACTGCAGAGTATGATCCAGGAATTTGCTGACAAGAGTAAAGAAGTGGGAATAAAAATGATCTTTCAGAAGACAAAAGTGATGTACAATGTTTTTACAAGAAATGAAGATTTATCGATTGATGGAGAAAAGCTGAAGATGACAGATACATGCGTTTATCTTCGACAGCAGATATCATGTGAGGGTCACATTTATGAAGAAATTAATCGGCGTATAAAACTTGCCTGGAGAGCTTTTGGAAGAAACAGCATAATTTACAAGAGTAATATGCCATTATGTCTTAAAAGAAAAGTGTTTTATCAATGCATCCTTTCAGTGCGCACGTATGGTGCAGGGACGTGGACCTTAACTAAAAGAGACATACAAAGGCTGCAGACATCTCAAAGTAGCATGGAGAGGTGCATGCTTGGTGTAACCAGGAGAGATAAGAAGAGGAAGTTGTGGATCCGAAAAATTACAAGAGTGGAAGACATCATGATCAGAGTTAAATCCCTGAAATGGCAATGGGCTGGACATACTGCCCGAAGGACAGACCATCGATGGACAGCCGAAATTTTATAATGGATTCCAAGGGACAAGAAAAGACCCAGAAGAAGACCACATGGGAGATGGGTGGATGAAATTCGAAAGTATGCTGGAGTAACATGGAGGAGACTGGCACAAGACAGACCGTTGTTCAGGAAACTTGGGGAGACCTTCGTCCAGCAGTGGATTCATAATGGTTGACAATGATGATAATGATGATTTGGTGCCTAAGTAAAAGCGCAATATTATTAACTTGGCTTGGTATGTAAACGTTATGAAAATGACATCGCTAGAGTAAAAACTGGTAAAAGGGCCTAGTCTTTGGTTGGGCCTATGAATTAATATTTAGTGCCTAAGTAAAAGCGCACTGTTGCGAACTTGGTTTGATATGTAAACGGTATGAATATGAAGGCGACTGATTAAAAACTGGTAAAAGGGCCTAGTCTTAGGTTGAGCCTATGAATTAATATTTAGTGCCTAAGTAAAAGCGCACTGTTGCGAACTTGGTTTGATATGTAAACGGTATGAATATGAAGGCGACTGATTAAAAATTGTTAAAAAGGCCTAGGTTAGAGCACATGAATTAAGTAAAAGAGAAGTATTAATAACTTGAATTCTCAGTATAGGCCAAGAAACGGCAATCTTTATGCTTCCCCACCCCTTTAAACTCTTGTGGCCAGTTGCCCTAAAGTCGTACGTACTAGCCTCAAAATAAAGACAAACAAAAGAGCTCATCCTGTCATCAGAAACCTTGGAAAACTGCTACACATTATTCGGAAACTTGGAAAACTCCCACACATTTGAAGTGCCCCTAGGGTGAAGGGCAACTTTTGCCCGGCCTCTTAATGAAAAACACGTGGCAGTTTTCCTGTGTGGCGGTTTACAGTGAACCTGATCTTACATACGATTTTATGTCAGTAGGAATCTCCTATTATCATTTTATGCCACTTTAATAATTCCTACACTAACAAATCTAGTTAATGCAATTTGTGTACATTCCCTTATATAAGGTGTAGGAGCTTTTTGCGGTGTGTTTTGCTAACGGTAGAAGAAAGAATAGGAGTTTTCCGCCAAGAGAACAGCTGTCAAACAACGACGATCACCAAAGAGGAAAGATCTTCCGTTAATGCAATTTGTATATGCCCTCGTAACGTCTCACCAACAGAAGGGTACCAAACACCCGGGTACGAGTTTTCTAAAATTCCATTTTAGGAAAAGGCTGTAATTGCTTCAATTTGTGAAATAATTTAAGAATTTGAAGTGGGAAAAGTATCGGAATAGTTAGAAGGGGTGAAGATGATGTTAAATTCTGAAATTCAGGCATTAAAATTGAACAGGAGAGGATGAAACTGCATGGGTACGAGCTTGCCGGGTACCAGTTTGCCGGGTACCAATCTCCCGGGATCCCACGAAGCTATTTCAATCGGCAAAGCTGCATCGTTGCACACATGAGCTTGTTGCTTCATGTCACCTATAGGGGTGTAGGAGAACTGGCAACCGGAGAAGTGGCCACCGGAGTACTTACTGGCCACCCGGACAACTGGCCACCGGAGAACTGACCACCCGGAGAACTGGCCACAAAAATTTTAAGGGTTCGTATGAAAATTGCGTTTTTGACCGCTTCATGCCCACGACCCCCAGAGGTTCGTTATTTGAGTCATATAAAGTTTCCGTAATTTCGTCTTTTCTTAATTGCGATAATTAATGTAATTTTTTTGTAAAATTTTTTATGATATACATTTTAACAGAAGATTTCAGGGTTTTCAAACTGCAGGTTTTCAAATTATCTGATCGCATGTGCTGACAGGAAAATTGTCGGGGGGGGGGGGTTACCAAAAGTGTAAAACATAAAGCATTTCTCGACCCATCCGAAGATTTTCAGCATTTACAAGCTACAACTCGACACATTATCTGAGCGTATGTGCCTACTCTGGAAACATGTCCGGGGGGGGGGGGGGGGAGTAATACCAAAAGTGTAACATGCAGTATGAAAAATTTCTCGTCCGATCGGAAGATTTTCAGCATTTATAAGCTACAACTCGGCAAATTTTCTGACGGCATGTCCCTACTCGGCATACTGTCGGGGGGAGGGGGTGTAATACCAAAACCGTAAAATACGAAGAATTTTTCGTCGGATCCAAAAATTTTCAGCATTTACAAGCTACAACCCCCCCCCCCCCCCACACACACACACACATACACAGGTTTCCTGAGTAGGCCCATGCCTTCAGATATGTGTCGAGTTGTAGCTGCTAAATGCTGAGAATCTCCCGAACGGACGAAATTGTTCATATTTTACACTTTTGGTATCCCCCCACCCCGACAGGTTTACTCAGTAGGCACATACCTTCAGATAATGTGTCGAGTTGTAGCTGCTAAATGCTGAAAATCTCCCGATCGGACGAGAAACTCTATATATTTTTACACTTTTGGTATGCCCCCCCCCCCCGGACGGCTTTGCTGCGTAGGCACATGCGCTCAGAACAGAAAATTTGACGAGCTGCAGCTTGTAAATACTGAAAATCTCCCGATCGGACAAGAAATTCTACATATTTTACACTTTTGGTAACCCGCCCCCTACCTCCTCACATACACAGGACTGCAGAGTAGGCACATGCCTTCAAATAATGTGTCGAGTTGTAGCTTGGAAATGCCAAAAATCTCCCGATCGGACGAGGAATTTTCCATATTTTACACGTTTGGTATTTAAACCCCCCCCCCCCCCCCCCATCGCCGACAGGTTTCCAGAGAGTGCACATGCGCTGCGAAAATTTGTCGAGTTGCAGCTTGTAAATGCTTAAGATCTCCCGATCGGAAGAGAAATAAGAAATTCTTGATATTTTACGCTTTTGTTATTGCCCCCCCCCCCCCAAAAAAAAAAGTTTCCTGAGGCAGCAGATGCCCTCACACAATTGGATGAGTTGTAGCTTGTAATGGCGGAAAATCTCCCGATCGGACCAGAAATTCTTTATATTTCATGTTTTAGGTTTTATGATCCGACAAGTTTCCTGGGTTTGCTCATACTCGCAGAGAATTTGTTTAGTTATAGTTTATAGAAAAATGTCGTAAATAAGAAAATACGAAATTACGAACATTTTATGTGTATCAGATAACCAATCTAGGGGAGACGTAGCCACGAAGCAGCCCAGAACGCAATTTTTATACGGCCCCTTAAAATTTTTGTGGTCAGTTCTCCGGTGGCCAGTTCTGCGCTTAGTCTTAGCTCAGAAAATCATGGAAATGTCTAAATTTCTTACTGAAAATGAAACATTAAAAAAAAAATTATGAACAATAGTTGCTCAAGTAGTGGGGAATATAGATACAAGAAATGTGTTCATGCAGAATAATTTTATGGCACTGAAATTACAATGTGTCCAGTTCTCCGGTGTCCAGTTCTCCGGTGGCCACTTCTCCGGGGGGCCAGTTCTCTGGTGGCCAGTTCTCCATACCCGCACCTATAGACAGAACAACAGGAGGTTTACTTGATTCAGTAGTACGGTTGTGATGACTCTCTTTTTGCCCACAGTGTACACCATCCGTTACCTTGGTTACAGCTCTGCCTTTACACTGGCACTCTTTAGATTTATCACACTTCCAATTGTAAGTGTCTGACAAAATCCGGTCCTTAACATGTAAACCGTTCAGTGCCAGTTTGCCATGTCCTCGCACAGAAGGTACAACGTAGCAAAATCGTTCCATCTTTACAGAAAAGCTAGATACGCAAAAAATCCTTCCTGTTTAGTGAAATATCAAAAGACAAGTGAAAAAGTACATAACTCGCACCGGAAATAACACATAGGTCGCTTCCCACTCAGGAAAACCTGTACTTTTCAGCAGACTTCACTTTTTCAACATCTGGTCTTAATATCTTCTTCGTTTGCCTTCGATTGTGGCCGCAGACTTACATACACTTCATGCGTGTGGGTAAGTGAATAAACCACGGTACCAAAAGAGGCAGAGGCCATTGACAACAGCAATGGTTTCTAAATGAGATTTGTCGCCCCGGTGGCGCAGTGGTCTAAGGCGTTGGCCTCTGATCATTCGTCCGTAAGGGGTCCGGGTTCGAATCCCGGTCAGGCATGGATGTTGTGTTTGTCTTACGGCACTGGCTCTCTCCCTTCCCTGGAACCAGTGACCCTAAATTAGGGACGGGCGACTGCTTATAGCCCACTGAGTTGCTCACGGTGGTCGTTAAACCTCCAATCAAAAAAAAAAAAAAAAAAAAAAAAAAAAAATGAGATTTACCAGACATGTAAGTAAGAGCTTGTAGACACGAGGCAATGTCTGCAACAAAAAGAGGTATTAATTGCTCTGAGGGGACTTTGTGGGACTGTCTGGAACGCCAAATGGTGCAGCCTATGTGGAAGGTCATAAGTTTTACCATGCTGCGGAAGCAGGAGTAGTGCTACAAAATCATGAATGAGTCTCCTCCCCACGCCGAACAAAAAAAAAAAAAAAAAAAAAAAAGGGTGGGGTGGGGGTGGGGATAGAAGAGAAGAACGACACGCACACATTGAAATCTTTAAACATGGTCCATGTACACAGTGGTGCGATCAAATTTTTAGGAACACCATCATGTTATCCCTATCAGAAAAAATATTCATAGTCTTTGTTGCATCGCTTTTTTGTCTTGCGCCCTTTTGACGTTCGCCTTGTTGTTGTGCGCTCTTATTTCGTTCGCCCTCTTGACGTTCGCCTTTTTGTCGTGCGCCCTTTTGTCGTGCGGGTGCTCTTTTGTCGTGATACGCTAAATATTTACATAACATGTCAAGTTATTAATATTCTGTTGTACTTAATTAAATCATAAGCCCTACACCTTGCCTTTTTAACAGCTTTTAATCCGCTGACTACATATTCATAAAGTATAGGTAATAAACAGGGCATCGGTAAAATAAAAACAAGTAAAAATGGCCTAGCCGTAGGGTCTATGAATTAATATTTAGTGCCTAAGTAAAAGCTCAATATTATTAACTTGACTTCATACGTAAACGTTATGAATATGAATTCGGCGGAATAAAAACTGTTAAAAAGACTTCTGCCCATGGCCCATGGATTAATTTTCAGTGGCTAAGTAAAAACGCACTATTATCAACCTGGTTTGATATGTAAACGTTATGAATATGAAATCTGGAAATTAGAAACTGTTAGAAAGGCCTAGGTGTAGGGCGTATGAATTAATTGAGTCAGAGAAATATTAATAACTTTACATGTTATGTAAATATTTAGCGCCTAAGTAAAAGTGCAGCGTTATTAAAGAATTTCCCCATAGCGTCCTTTTCTGAATACAGCATGAGTCATGAAGTAGTAGTTCCTTTTGTTTCGTCGAATACCGTGGTTTTAAAAATGTACTAAGTCACGAATTTATTTCCTCAAATTGAAGTACAAATCTCACTTGGGTTACATAGAACGACCCCCACACTTCCCCCGTCCTTAAACTTTTGTGGCCAGTTGCCCTAAACTCATATGAACCGTTCTGAAAATTCAGACAAACAGGAGAACTCCTTCACTTTGGAAAACTGCCACACATAATTCGGAAAATTAGAAAACTGCCATAAATTCAAAATGTTCCTCGGAGGAAAAGCAATTTGTGCCCGGGAACTTGTTGAAAAACATGTGGCAGTTTTCCAACGTGTGGCACTTTTCCAAGTTGCTGAAAGACGTGTGACAGTTTTCCTGTGTGGCGGTTTACCGGCAAACCTTTTTTAGCACGTCTTTTGTAAATAAAGATCGTGCTTATGTTATCGGTTTGTCCGTCCTTCCGTCCGTCTGTACCCACGGAATCTCTGCAACTATTAGTCCGATTTGAAAAATTCTTTTGCATTCGAAATCTTGAAATATGCGAATGATGATCCTTCATTTCGCTTTTTTTTTTACGATGCACAAGGGGGTAAATGCAGATGATGTCGAATTCAAAAATACCCCAGCAAAAACAGTCTTGCTGGGCCATTGCTGGCGGTCAGCACTGCCAGCAATGGCCCAGTACTATGTTGCCGCTGCCGAACCGTCAATAAAATGTCCGGGCGGCCAACAGAAGGGCCAGCAGTTCAGGCCAACAGTTGGCACCCCATCAGTTGTCATATGCCACAACAGGGCCATCAGTGGTCTATCAGAGGCAGTAGCTGCCACAAGTGGCCATTCAGTGGTCCTGCAAGCACGTGCCAGAAATGATGGCTAGCCTAATGTGGTCCGCTAGTGTGCCGTTAGTGGCAGCCGGCAACCACGTGGCGTAACTGGTGGCTTGCCGAATCTTGTCCGCCAGTTTCCCACTAGTAGCCATAATAATAATAATAATAATAAAAAAAAATGCAAGGACAACCGCAGATTCCCAAAGCTATATATATATATATTTTTTTTTGCCCTTACAAAGCTTGTGAAATAACGCACTGCGCTGGGGAAATTTTCTCAACAGACCGGAAAATCGCCCGCTTGGACCGTTCGCGTGGTAGCTGAGCTCTCTACCTACCGGACTAATTTGCCACACGCGAGCGCTTGCTTGAACTGCCTGTTTGGTACATAATGTGTAACCGAATGCTTCCCTCTTTCATTTTACAATATTCCGAGGTATTTTTCATAAAAGTCAGGTTCATATAATTCATAAATTTATTTTTTCAACGTAACGATAGTTTTTTTTTTTACCTTAAGGGAACTTCACTCATTTTCAAGGCAAGTACATACTTAGAGTCGCTTTCCAAAGTTTGTACTGCCCTTGCCGTCTTGAAAAGAGATTGTTGAATTAATATATATTTACCCGGGTTCATGTCACATTCTGTTACATTTTTAACGTTGTGTCTTTCCTATCCGTTGTCGGAAGCTACATTTGTTTTAAAGAGTAAAATATATTTTATTTTACTTCTCGTTAGTTTTAGAAGCGAATTCCTCCCAGTCTTGTGTATTCAACCAACACCACATGGTGTCGCTTTTTTTTCTTTCAAATAATGAATAAATTTTGTACGCGTATAATTCTTTTTTTTTTTTTTTTTTTCCCAACAAACGTTTTAATGGCTTTCCAGGATATTTGTTTCAAGCGGTTTCAAATTTTTTCTTGTTATTCATCCACTCCATTCCATGAATTGTTATTCATGGGAATGGAGTGGGTGTATTTCATGGCTGTAATCTAGTATTTCACGGCTTAGTTTGATATCTTCGTCGACGTAAAATTTCATTAGGAAATTAATTCGCCTCTCCACATATGGATTTTTTTCATAACATCCGCTAAAATAACACGATGGCGATATAGCGTCGTCTTCAACTAACTGGTATACCATGAGAGACACAGCAAGTGTTGTTTCTGCGCATGTGCAGTGTAATAAGCTCGTCTTTTGAATCCGTTCTGACGCAAATTAAATTTATCAAAGCTATTCAAAGGCAATGGAACCGGTATGGAAAACAATAGTATCTGACGGAAGAAAGAAGTTTTTCAATCGGGTCTTTAATCCCTCAGATATTGGTGTAATCGGAATCTTGAGCTTACGAATTCTTAGAAACAGAGTTATCAACAAAAATAAGATATGACTTTACGTCCCTTGGTGGGAAAACCATGCATTATTTTAGGAAGAAAGTATTCACAAAAGGTTTATCCATATGAGCGGTATCGGCCCCAGAAAAAAAAAATTTAGTCGAGTTTTAGGGAGCCCAGATTTTGCTACAAATACATCAGAAGCAGAAATTAACACTTATGACCCCTGGTGGCCAAACCATTCTTTACAAAACATTAGAAATTATGTGAAAAATATTTTCCATCAGGTCTTGTATGCGAGTAGAGGAAAATGGGGCATTCTAGCGCAGGATCAGCCCTCCATAGACTTAACATTGGCTGATCACGAGGCTGATCCCGTGGCTGATCACGAGGCTGATCCCCTGGCTACCCACGAGGCTGTCCCCGAGGCTGCCCCAGCTGACCCCTTGTCAGAATTTTTGTCACGTGATCGTCCCCATGATGTGCTGCCCCCTAGCGGTGCTTCTTGGAACTTTCGATGGATCTTTGATTTTGGTGGATGGCAACGACCGAGAGGGAAAGGGGGTGAATATAGGGGGATGTCAAGTCGATGTGCTGCCCCCTTGCGGTGCTTCTTGGAACTTTCAATGGAACTTTGTTTTTGAGAGATGGCAACGGTCGAGTGTGGAAAGGGAGGATATAAGGGATGTCAACTCGATGTGCTGCCCCCTAGCGGTGCTTCTTGGAACTTTCGATGGATCTTTGATTTTGAGGGATGGCAACAACCGAGTGGGGTCCGTTGGGATTTTTTGTATTTATTCCCGTGGTTTTCAAGCGGGATTTCCCCTCTTCGATGTTATTCTTCCCCAGAGGAAATTTTTACGTAACGATGCTGGGGAATTTTCTTTCCAAGGAATAAAAATGCTCTGATGGTCTTAGCGAGGTTCTAACTCACGATGATTTGGTTTCAAAAAATGGTCAGGTGGTCTCGTGTACTACGTATTCACTCTATTTTATTTATTTTTTTAATTACTTTACGTTACTTCTTCATGTGTTTTTATATGTTTTTTGTATGTTTTGAGGGAGTTTTTTCGCGTAGATGTAATGAATTTTCTGGGGAACTTTTGCTTTTCCTCCATTTAATTTTATTTCAGTCCATGAGACGAGGAAATGCTTCTTTAGGAACGATTTCGTTCCTGTTCGCAGTAATTATTGGACATAGACTTCATGTTAATTCTGAGTCTTTCGCCTTTGCAATATTATTTTCTCGTAATTTTTTCGTGTGTTCAAGAACTCCACAGGTCTTTCACAGTTAAAATTCTGATGAAACAATATTTTCTTACTTTATTTCGCATATCTTTATAGCTTCCCAATTTCGCTATTTTACTTCATTTTTTTTTTTTTTGAAATTTCGTAAAACTTTTCAGTATGTCAGTAATTTTTTTCTTACTTGGTCAAACTTGTGACTCCTTTTATGTAGACTATTTTTTTCATTTCATTTCAACAAAACGATTATTTTAGATGTAGCAAATCATCAGATTTTTGTTTCCTTATATAGCATATTTTCAAACTTACTTTAAAATTTTCCTCAAAGCTTGCATGTAGTCAAATATGTATTTTTTTATTCCTTCCTAGTTTGCTATACTTTTCGTGGACTGTCCCAACAAGAAAGCATTCATTGTCAAGACATACAATCTAAAACCTTTTTTATTACGATAAAATTTGTATTCTTTGGGCTGTATATTTTTCTGTCTCGTCAGAAAAAACATTCATTCTAGAGGTAAAGCTAGTGATTCCGTTCTTCCCATAAACATTATTTTTTTAACGTTTTACTAACTCACCAGAAAAGCAGTTATTCCCCACCCCCATAGCGAAAATAAAGAAATTCTTACTTCTTTTCCATACATATCGACTCAATCTATTTCTTTTCGAAATGCTGGTCATGACATTTCAACTAAAATTTCATACTTTAACCAAAAATCATATTCTTAAACGAGCTATTTTTTTCTTACTTTATTTCATGTATAACTGAATTTTTATTGTTTCCTCACCTCATCAAAGTTAATAAGAACTATCATAATCTCATTCCTTTCCCTCATTTAGTTCGCTTTAAATTGAGATGTTTCAAAACTTCGCGTATATTTCTTTCACTAAATGTCCAGTTCTCCCGTATCTGTCCCATCATTTTTAACTTCTGTGCCTGCTGAATCTTTTCTTTAGACGTTTAGTTTCATTGATCTTTTCTTTCGTTTTAATTAGGTTTTCATTATCGTATTTTTTATTCATTGTCTCAGCAGAAAAAGCTTTCATTCTGGAGACATAGCGACTAAGTCCGTACTTCCTCTAAACATTTTTATTTCACGTTTTACTAATTCGTAAGAAAAGCAGGTGTTTCCAAACTCTCATAGTGAAAATATCGTATTCCCCTTATTTTACTTATTATATTTTCCCTTCTATTCAGTGTTGTATAATTCTTAAAACTTTGGTTTATTTTTATGAAACTTCTTTTTTTTTCCTTAGTTTTTTTTTCTGATTCAACCTATCAATCTTTTCCTATCGATTTAATTGCTCTTATTTTTCCATTCGACCTTACTTTTGAACAGAAATGTATCTAAAATCTTCTGATATATTTTAGTCGCTAAGAGGCCGATTCTTCCCTATTTCAAATAAAGTGATTGTAGGATTTTAGTGTAAATGCCCCTAAATCTTTAGAACTTCCTTTTCATAGTTAGATACTAATTCCTCTAGGTTTAAATTAAAACATGAAAGAAGAGTGTTTTTACGCTCTCTCCAGTGAGCGAAGAGTTTTTACGCTTTCCCCAAGAAATTAACTTTGGAATCTCCCTTCTTTCTACCGGAAAATGACTATCTTGTGCGACTGTTTTCACGCGTCTACTGCTTGCTGGAAAACCTCATATGACATTAAATCACTTTGCTTGGTAGATTAAACTAAATTCTGGTTTTGAACTTTGAACGCAAACTCAAGCTTGCAAAAGCATAGTTTTCTGAGCGAACTTAAACTGTCTAAGATGACAAAAATCTAAAACTGGTGACTCAATGCGACAAAGCATTTGAACTTTGCCGTTCATTTAAGATTTAACAGATCCGTAGTGAACCACTACAAGGGAAATAAGCAGACCCTGATTTAGTCCACTGTTTCCAAGGAAGGTAGAAAGCTAGTGTCGTAATTCAAAAGCTCATAACTCAAGCCTTTCCAGGATTCAATTTCGGACGGACGATTAGTCAGATGTCAATGCTTAGACATTGAAAAATTACTTCAGACAAATATTTTCTTACTTAAAAGTGCTTCAAGTCAGAATTTGTATTACTTAAGATTTCCCTCAGTCAATACTTTTTCTATCTTAAAAACTTCCAAAGGGTTGATTTAAAAAAAAAAAAAAAAAAAAAAAAAAAAAAAACGAGTTTTCCCCAAAACGTAAAATTTCCCCAGAATTGTATGAGGAACCAAAAAAATTGACGAAGCTTGAATGTTAAGTCTTTCAACCCATTTCTTTCTCTTCATGTTTCATTCCATAAACTTTCTTCAAATTCCTATATATCCAAGAATTTTGTTAAATGTCTAAGTTCGACTCCCCAGAAATTTTCTGAAAATGATAGTTTCTCTTTTAAAAAAAAATTCCAAAATAAGAATCCCTTCAATGAAACAAAAAATTCCTATTCAAAGCATTCCATCCCTCTTTCTACTTGAAATACTCTCGTTGTAAATCTAAGGAGCTGTTTTTGTTTTTGGGTTTTTTTTTTTTAATATTCATATATTTTTCCCTCTAACTTTAGAAGATATTTTACCAAAATGTATGTACATATTACGATAGTAAAACATCATACAACTGCTTGATGTTCAATTCACTTCACGCTGTCTTAAGGAAATTCTTTCATTTTCTCATAACACATAGACGTGTTATTTTTCTTCCCATTCACTTCAAAGACTTGAGATCAACTTAATGGAGTCCTTTGAGAAAAACTTTCATAGAAAAGCATAAATGTACTGAAAATGTCAGTTTTCTTAAAGAAATCATAAGAATAAGAATTTTTTTATTGAAACAAGTTTCCCCTGTTCAACGCATTAAGTGGCTCTTTTCGCATCAAATTCTGTATTTCCTCATGTAAACTTTATTCTTTTTCTACTTCATATCGTCATTCGTTTCTTGTTTTTTCCTATGTAACTTAAAACTTCTTTTCTTAATCTATTTTTCATAAAGTATCATTCTTTAGAGTTGATTTTTTCTCTCTCCCTTACTCTTTTTTTTTTTAAATGCATTCCTAAGTTCATATTGAGAAGGGTTTAAATTTTGATTGAAAGATGTTTGCGAAGATCGTTTTAGGAAAAGTTGAAAACAGATAAGGTTGGTTTCGGAAAAGTTGAAAACAGATAATGTTCGTTTCGGAAAAGTACATTCTCTTATAGGGTTAAAAATGGAACACTTCATATTTTCTTAGGGGCGGTTTTGATGAAACACGTTTTAGTAAAAACAGTGAAATTCCCATTAAATAACATGGGGAACTATGAAACTTAAGAAGCACGTTTTCGTTCAAGGAAAATATTTTAAAAGGTCTATTTTCGATTCAGTTGAAAACGAATCAGGTAGAAAACAGAATGCAGTAAAAACAGTCACAGCAAATTCCTGAAAGTTGAAAATAGATAAGGTTAAAATTTGGAAAAATGTCTTAGGAAAGAAATTTTTGTAAAACACAGACTGTTTTAGTTTTCCCAGGCTAGGGGGTCTTCAGTGAGATCGCTTCATCTTTTTCAACCCAAAGAATGAAGCAAGTCAGTTTGAAACATTTCAAACTCCCCGAAAATAACCCGTGTACTCTGGTTTCGGCTCAATACTGTAAAGCATTGCTCTTAGACCAGTCAGAAATCCCCCAATTGGTCACCTAATTGAAAACATCAGGCTCAATAACAATACCCAAATTTCCTTAAGGTCTAGCAAAAAAGCACTAGTTCCCCATTAAAACAATTGCATTCATCCTGCTACTGTTTTAAACATTTCGAAAAAGAAATTTCTTTTACTTTTTAAAATTCTTGAAAGCTAAAATTTTTGTCTCATTTCAATAAAAAAATAATTTCACTTAAAATTTAATTTAAAAAAAATTACTCTTTAAATGTATGCCTCAAAACTAACAAATGTTTACGCTTAATATTTCAATAAATAATAAATATTCCCAAACTCACCTTCTCACTTGCCAATTAAAAAAAAAAACTACATTAACAATTCTCCAGGTTACTTGAATTCCCTAACATGAACTTTGATTACAGAAGAAAATACGGAAACAGTCATAAAAAGATTTCCTCCTAAATGAAAATAATGTTCAGGAATTGATTCCAGCCTGAATCCAATAGGACAGCTTTTCTCAGGTTGAACCTCCAGAACACAAGTGGAGACGAATGAAAACTCATCACAATTTTCAGATGGAATCAAAGCATTTGAACAGCTGGGGGAACCGACACACTGCTTCTTAGCAAAAGAAACAGAAACGTCTGGAAGATTCATACTGCTTCTTTCCAAATGAATAAATGTGGAAAAAATAAAATAACGTTAGCCAGCTGATGGAAACAGAATTTGAAAGACTTGATGACGTCTTACTTTATTTAAACTTAGAACAGAACTAAAATTCACACAGCGTTTCCTTTGCATACTGTGACCAATGCATGACCCTTATCACAACACGTGTTGGTGTGTCACCATGCGTCAGCGCTTCACGGTGACTATACCCTTATCTTGTCATTTCGTGACGAACGCTATCGACTCTAATCAGACAAAGCGGACTACAGCTCAGAGCTTATTTTCAGGTAAATTCTTAGAGAAAAACGGAAGGATTTCATTATAATTAATTTTCATATCTTGAGAGAATAAAACTAAAATATATTCGGTAAGAAATCCTTCCGTTTTTCTCTAAAATGAGAGAGGAATACGGAAAGCGAAATAATTTAATCAGACACCTTGAAAGAATTCATCTCAGATTTAAAGACGCTTTTGAAAAAAAAAAAAAACCAAAAAAAACCCAGTAAACTATTAAATACTTTGTTCTTCACATAAAGGAAACACAGTGTAAGATTTCAATATTCCCTTTTTTCTTAAAATTTCTCCAACGTAATGACTTAGGTCAACTGAGTCCAGAAATGCTTCGTCTACTTTAGTATTTCGATTCCGAGGAGTTCTTTCCGATACTGTTAAGCTATTTTCTCAAAATTCAGTTGTAAAATAATTTTGGTCATATTTATTTGATTGTCGTCGTAGGAGAATTCCAATCCGTTCATTTCCACCATGTCATACATTGTGTCCCCGAGAGTTTCTTCAAGCAGAAAAGAGCCATCATTCCACAGAAGTTCTTCTTTTGGTGTTTGTAATGTTTCCAAAGTCAAATTATTTTTTTCCCAAGGCTTTCTTAATTAAAGCTGAAAACGAAATGGAACGAAGAAACGTCTGTTGTATGACTCCTAACATAGTAGATTTCTTATTAGCCACTTTAGTCCAATGTTCTCCGCACAGAGAAATTTCAGATTTCAAAATTTCACCATCCTGACCCACTTTTTCCTGAGTGAAATCCAATACATGGTGAAAATCTCGACTCATGCATTCCTTTGAGTGGGGAATCGCTCTCATGAAAGGGGGCAACGGTTAAAATCGACATTGATTAAAACTGGAGAGAGGAAAACTATAAGAATTAAATAAATAATGCATAGGCAGGATTCCCGAAAACATAAAAAATATAAGTTTTATATAAAAAAAAATTCCATGAAAAATATTGGAGGGGCAAAAGATTTCCCACATCGTCTTCCATTCCACCCAAAATTAAACAAATACGTGTACTGACAACAGAGATTTAATGGACTTCGTTAAATTTTGGGAGGAGTGGAAGACGATGTGAGAAATCTTTCGCCACTCCAATATTTTTCATGGATTATTTCAAGAAGAAAGTGTTTCTAAAAGGTTTATCGACATGAGTAGCATCGGTCAACAAAATACTTTTTTTTTCAATCGAGATTTTAGAAGCTCAGATTTTGCTGCAAATACATCAGAAGTGGAAATTAAGACTTACGCCACCTGGCGGCCATACCATTTTTTTTTACAAAAATTAGAAATTATGTGCAAATGATTTCCTATCAGGAGCTGTATCCGGTGCAGAAGGAATTTTTCAAATCGGAGGTTTAGAAGCAGAGAAATAGTGGGAAACGCAATTTACCTTTACGCCCCCTAGCGGAAAGTCTATGAATTACTTGAAAATTTTGAATTTTTAGGAAAAACATGTCACACTAGAAACACTATCCAACAAAGAAGGAATTTTTAAATCGGACTCCTAGAGGTCGAGATATTGACAAAAATAAGATATACTTCTACGACCCCTGGCGCAGAAACCATGCACTATTTTAAGAAGAAAATGTTTCTAAAAGGTTTGTCGACACGAGTAGTTGGGTCTACAAACGACGTTTTTTTCAATCGAGAATTTAGAAGCTCATGTTTTGCTGCAAATACATCAGAAGCAAAAATTAAGGTTTACGCCCCCTGGTGGCCAAGCCATTTTTTTACAGAAATTAGAAATTATGTGCAAACGATTTTCCATCAGGAGCTGTATCCGGTGTAGAAAGAATTTTTCAAATCGGAGATTTAGAAACAGAGATATAGGGCGAAACGCAATTTACCGCTGCGCCCCCTGGCGAAAAGTCTATGAATTACTTTAATTTTTTGAAATGATATGAAAAACATGTCACACGGAAAACACTATCCAACAAAGAAGGAATTTTTCAAATCGGACTCCTAGAAGTAGAGATATTGACAAAAATAAGATATACGTCTACGCTCCCTGGCGGAGAAGCTGTGTGATATTTCAGGTAGAAAATATTCCGAAAAGGTTTATCGATGTGAGTGGCATGAGTCCACGAAAGAATTTTTACAATGGATATTTTAGAAGCTCAGATTTTATGGCAAATACTTCAGAAGCAAAAATTAACGCTTACGCTCCCTGGTGGCCAAAGTATTCTTTACCAAAAATTCGAAATTATATGCAAAAGATTTTCCATTAGGAGATGTATCCGCTGAAAAAAACATTTTTCAAATCGGAGTTTTAGGATAAGAGTTGTCGAAAAAAATGTAATTTTCTGTTACGCCCCTAGCGGAAAATCTATGCGTAATTTGAAAATGAAACTATATCTAAAACACTCTTCGATATAAATGGAATCGAAAGATAAAAGAATTTTTTCAATCGGATGTTTAGAAGCAAATATGTGGATTAAAACGTAATTTTGAATTCGACATCATCTGTATTTACGCCTATTATCGGCAAAATTGGGCATCGTAAAAAAAAAAAACGAAATAAAGGATCATCATTCGCATATTTCAAGCTTCCGAATGCAAAAAGAATTTTTCAAATCGGACTAATAGTTGCAGAGATACCGTGGGTACGTGCGGACAAACCGATAACAGAAGCATGATCTTTTTTTACAAAAGACCTGCTAAAAAAAGAAAGAAGTCAAGGATAACCGCTAACCACAGTTTCCTAAAGCTACAACTTTTTTCCTCCTTTACGAAACTCTTGCAGTACAGCACTGCGCTGGGGAAATTTTCTCAATGGACCGGATCTGACTGGAAACGAATCAAAGACTGTCTGCGGGGGAAGCGCGCTATACCAACTGGACTGATTTGCCACGCTATAGAATTAGTTTGAAATTGAGTCTCTTTCCTGCGGAATGTGTAATCGAATGGTTCTCTCTTTAATTTTACAATACTGCGAGTATTTTTCATAAATCTCAGTTTCATATAATTCGTAAATTTATGTTTTCAACGTAACGATAGTTTTTCGTTTATCTTAAGGGAACTTAACTCATTTTCAAGGAGTGTGCCAACTTTAAGGCGCTTTCCGAAGTTTTGTGCTGTCCTTGTCGTCTTGAAGGGCGATTGTTGAATTAATATATTTACCCGTTCATGACACTTTCTGTTACATTTTTAACGTTGTATCTTTCCTTTCCGCTGTCTGAAGCTACATTTGTTTTAAAGAGGAAATATATTTTATTTCTCTTCTCGTTATTTTTAGAAGCGAATTCCTCCAATGTTGTGTATTCAACCCATGGATGAGTACATTATATCCACATAGCCTTGCTTTTTTTTTTCAAATAAATGATAAATTTTGTACGTGTATAATTCTTTTTTTTTTTTTCCAACAGACGTTTTTTTAATGTTTTTCCAGGACGGTTGTTTCAAGCGATTTAGTGCATGTTAAAACGAAAGATTACACAGAAATTACTTCTTGTTATTCATGGGAATGGAGTGGGTGTATTTCATGTCTGTAATCTAGTATTTCATTGCTTAATCTGATATCTTCGTCGATGTGGCATTTTATTAGAAAATTAATTCGCCTATCTACATATGGCTTTTTTTCTTAGCATCCACTAAAATAACACGATGGCGATAACGTCGCGTCGTGTTCAACTAACTGGTACCACGAGAGACACAGCACATGTTGCTTCTGCGCATGCGCAGTCCCGTTACTTACACCTCCCAGCAAAAACAGTCTTGCTGGGCCAACACTGCCAGCAAGGGCCCTGCACCGTATTGCCGCTGCCGAACCGTCAATAAAATGTCCGGGCGGCCAACAGAAGGGCCAGCAGTTCAAGCCAACAGTTGGCACCCTATCAGTTGTCATATGCCACAACAGGGCCATCAGTTGTCCATCACAGGCAGTAGCTGCCTCAAGTGGCCCTTCAGTGGCCCTGCAAGCACGTGCTAGAAATGATGGCTAGCCTAATGTCGTCCGCTAGTGGCAACCGGCAACGACGTGACGTAACTGGTGGCTTGCCGAATCTTATCCGCCAATTTCCCAGTAGTAGCCATAATAATAATAAAAAAAAAAATCAAGATCAACCGCAGTTTCTCAAAGCTACAATATTTTTTTTCTACCCTTATGAAACTTGTGAAATAACACACTGCACTGGGGAAATTTTCTCAACAGACCGGAAAAACGCCCGCTTCCGTCGGAGTAGATTTGAACCATGGCCGTTGGCGTGGTAGCTGAGCTCTCTATTGATCGGACTAATTTGCCACGCACAAGCGTGTGCTTGAAGCTGTATGCAATGTGTAATCGAATGGCTCCCTCTTTCATTTTACAATATTGCGACGTATTTTTCATAAATGTCAGTTTCATATAATTCATAAATTTATTTTTTCAACGTAATGATAATTGTTTTTTTTTTACCTTAAGGGAACTTCACACATTTTCAAGGAGTGTACCAACTTAAAGTACCTTTCCAAAGTTTTGTACCGTCCTTGTCGTCTTGAAAGGCGATTGTTGAATTAATATATATTTACCCGGGTTCATGTCACATTCTGTTACATTTTTAACGTTGTGTCTTTCCTTTCCGTTGTCCGAAGCTACATTTCTTGTAAAGAGTAAAGACATTTTATTTTACTTTTCGTTACTTTTAGAAGCGAATTCCTCACAGTCTTGTGTATTCAACCAATGGATGAGTACACCACATAGCGTTGCTTTTTATTTCTTTCAAATAATTAATAAATTTCGTTCGCGTATAATTCTTTTTTTTAACAAACGTTGCTTTAATGGTTTTTCAGGACATTTGTTTCAAGCGGTTTAAAATTTTTTCTTGTTATTCATCCACTCCATTAAATGAATTGTTATTCATGGGAATGGAGTGGGTGTATTTCACGGCTGTAATCTAGTATTTCACGGCTTAATCTGATATCTTCGTCGACGTAAAATTTCATTAGGAAATTAATTCGCCTCTCCACATATGGATTTTTTCTTAACATCTGCTAAAATAACACTATGGCGATAGCGTCGTCTTCAACTAACTGGTACCATGAGAGACACATCAAGTGTTGCTTATGCGCATGTGCAGTCCAGTTGCTTCCACCTGCTGTTGGGGTTGCATTGGTTGCCAGCAACGGGCTACTAGTGGCACTTGCTTGAAGGCCCGCAATTCACGCCGATGCTGCAGGGCCATCATTGGCTGCCAACTGATGGCGCTGCCACCAACGGATCGCTACCGGGCCGTGAGCGGCAGATTTCAGCCAGCAATGACCAATCACTGCCATCTGATGGCCAGTAGTTTCCCAACACTTGTGTTTCTGCTGGGTCCAGCAAAAACAGTCTTGCGCGGCCATCAATGGCCCAGCACTACGTTGCCGCTGCCGAACCGTCAATAAAATGTCCGGACGGCCAACAGAAGGGCCAGAAGTTCAGGCCAACAGTTGGCACTCCATCAGTTGTCATATACCACAACAGGGCCATCAGTTATCCATCACAGGCAGTAGCTGCCACAAGTGGCCCTTCAGCGGCCCTGCAAGCACGTGCCAGAAATGATGGCTAGCCTAATGTGGTCCGCTAGTTTACCGGTAGTGGCAGTCGGCAACCACGGGACGTAACTGCTGGCTTGCAGAATCTTGTCCGCCAATTTTCCAGTAGTAGCCATAAAAAAAAAAAATTCAAGGATAACCGCAGTTTCCCAAAGCTACAAATGTTTAATAATCACATATAATCAGCATGATTGGAAAGTTACTTTTAAAAATTAGGTTGGTCTACAATTATATCTTTACGTTTAGGATTAAGACTGCAGATTTTGAGGATAATATTCATATGTACATTCTCACATATGGCATTCAGAGTAAATACTAAGGTACAAAGGCAAATAAAATGGACTTAATCGATCAGTCATCAGGTATTTATTAAGCACATAGGCTGCGGGCCTTTTTGGAAGATTTTAAGTTACAATCTACATAACTGATGAGTGCAAACATGTAAAGCTAGTAGAAAGGTTTCAACACGTTAGCCTTCAAGTGTTTACATGGTCATACGCCTAGGCCCTTTTATTATTTTTTAATATACAATGCTCATATAGAGTATGTACGTATCATAAGTCAAGGTTATCGTACTGTACTTTTACACAGACGTGAAACGTAAATTTATAGGTCCAGGCCATTTCAACACTTTTTAATAGGCCTTGCTCGAATTCCGAAAATTGATGTAAAAAATCAAGTTAATGATGAGCTTTTACTCAGACACCAAACATCAAGTAGGCCTGTATTGTTCTTAAATTTTTTTTGTCCGCTGTGTTCATATTTATAAGGTGTGCATAACAAGTCAATATATACTGTCGCACTTTTAATTAGGCACCAAACTTTAATTATAAACCCATGGGCCTGGCCTTTTTAGGAAATTTTAATAAGCGCAACATATTAACTTGTGTCGATGTGTAAAAGTTATGAATACGACACAGCCAGAATAAAAACTGCTGAAACGGCCTGTGCCTTTGAAATAATATTTCATGCCTAAGTAAACGCCCAATATTATTAACATGATTCGATGTGTAAACGTTGTGAATGTGACATTGGTAGAATAAAAACTGGTAAAAGCCTAGGCCTAGGGCCTATGAATTAATATTTTCTCCCTAAGTAAAAGCGCAATATTATTACATTTATTTGATGTGTAAACGTTGTGAATATGGCAGTGATAAAGTAAAAACTATTAAAAAGGCTTAGGCCTAGGGCCTATGAATTAATATTTCGTTCCTAAGTAAACGTCCAATATTATTAACTTGATTTTCTGTGTAAACGTTGTGAATATGACATTGGTAGAATAAAAACTGGTAAAAAGGCATAAGCCTAGGCCTGGAGCCTGTGAATAAGTATTTCGTGCCTAAATAAAAGCGCAATATTATTAACTTGATTTGATGTGTAAACGTTGTGAATATGACACTGGTAGAATAAAAACTGTTACAAAGGCCTATGCCTGTGGCCTATGACTTTAATATTTAGTGCCTAAGTAAAATCGCAATGCCATTGACTTGACTTGATACGTAAGCGTTATGAATATGAAGTCGGCGGATCAAAAACTGTTAAAAAGGTCGAGGTGTAGTGCCTGTGAATTAATTAGGTAAAAGAAAAATATTACAAATTTGACATCTTATGTAAATATTTAGTGCCTAAGTAAAAGTGCAGCGTTATTAAAAAATTCCCACCTTATTGGTCTTTCCTGAACACAACAATTTTTGCTTGGCTTACTTAGAACGTTTTCTCGAAATTTGTTTGGAGTTCCCAATACAATTCTCAATATATGCCAAGAAACGGCTCAATCTTTATACCCCCACCCCCACCCCCTCGAACTTCTGTGGCCAGTTGCACTAAGTATGAACCGACATGAAAATTCAGACAAACAAAAGAGCTCCTTCCCATAGTTAGGCACCTCGGGAAACTGCCACACATAATTCGGAAACTTGGAAAACTGCCACACCAGAAAACTGCCAGACATTCAAAGTGTTCCTCGGAAGAATAGCAATTTGTGCCAGGCCCCTTAATGAAAATGGTGTGGCAGTTTTCCTGTGTGGTGGTATTGCGATGTGTGGCAGTTTTCTAAGTTGCTGAAAAATGTGTGGCAGTTTTCCTGTGTGACAGTCTCCCTCCAACTGTTTTTTATATTTTTATATTTTCTTTTCCTCTCTCCTTTGCCGGAATCACGGACTAATAACAATTAATGATCCTGTAAGTGATAAATTCGGGACATTGTGAATTTCCCAATTAAACATCTAAGAAGTTCCTGACAGTGCATAGAGAACAGACTGCAATGGGGATGCTACGTTTCGGTGAAGTGATCTTTCGGTGAAACGACCTTTCGGTGAAATGAACCTTTAGGTGAAACTACCTTTCGGTGAAATGAACTTTTCGATGAAATGACCCTTCGGTGAAGTGAACTTTTCGGTGAAATGAACTTTTTGATGAAATGACCCTTCGGTGAAGTGAACCTTTCTGTGAAATGACCTTTCGGCGAAATGAACTTTTCGGTGAAGGGATTTTCGGTGCAGTGAACTTCGGGGAAATGATCTTTAGGTGAAATGAGCGATACCCTTAGATAGTATACCAAATTTGGTGGTTCTAAATTGAAAACTGTAGAATTTACAAAAATTTTGTATGGGGGAACCTTGACCACGGACACCGACCAGTTCCAAAAACCGTCTACCGTCTAAGTTAGCGTACCATGACAAAATATACCAGATTTGGTGGTTCTAAATTAAGAATTGGAAACTGTAGACTTTACGAAAATTTTGTACGGAGCCCCCATGGCCCCTGGCCCCGACACCTTCCAAAAACCGTCTACGGACTAAGTTAGAATACCATGAGATAGTATACCGAATTTTGTGGTTTTAAATTGAAAACTGCAGATATTACGACAATTTTGTATAGGGACTCCTTAACCCCGGGACCCGACCCGTTCCAAAAACCGTCTAAGTCAGAGTACCATGACGTAATACACCAGATCTGGTTGTTCTAAATTGAAAATTGAAAACTGTGGATTTTAAGAAAATTTTGTATGGGGCCGTTTGACCCATGGCCCCGACCCGTATCAAAAACCGTCTACGGACTAAGTTAGAGTGCCAGAAGATACTATACCAAAAACTTTAGATTTTACGAAAATTTAGTATGGGGCCCTTTTGAACCCTGGCACCGATCCCTTCCAAAACCCGTCTACGGACTAAGTTGGAGTACCATGAGATAGCATACCAAATTTATGGTTTTAAATTTAAAAAATTTCGATTTTACAAAATTTATGTATGGAGCCACCTTGACCATGATCCCCGACCCGTTCCAAAAATCGTTTACCGTCTAAGTTAGAGTTCCATGAGACAGTATACCAAATTTCGTGGTTGTAAATTCAAAACAAGATTTTACGAAAATTTTGTGTGGGGGCCTCTTGATCCCGGGCTCCGACACCTGCCCAAAACCGTCTACCATCAAAGTAAGAGTACATTGAGACAGTATACCCATATTGGTGGTTCTACACTGAAAACTGTAGATTTTACGAAAATTTTGCATGGCGCCCCCTTTGACCCCAGGCTATGATCCGTTCCAAGAACTGTCAACCGTCTAAGTTAGAGTACCATGATATACTATACCAAATATGGTGGTTCTAAATTGAAAACTTTGGATTTTACGAAAATGTTGTAAGGTGGGCCCTAGACCTCGAGCCCCGACCTCTTCCAAGACCCATTTACGGACTAAGTTAGAGTACCATTAGATAGTATACCAAACTTGGTGGTTCTAAATTGTAAACTGTAGGTTTGACAAAAATGTTTTTGGGAGACCCCTTGACCACCAATCCCCACCCGTTCCAAAAACCGACTATCATCTAAATCAGAGTACCATGAGATAGTATACCAAATTTTGTGGTTCTAAATTGAAAACTGAAGAGTTTAGGAAAATTTTGTGTGGGGACCCCTTGACACCGGGTCCCGGCCCGTTCCAAAAAACCGTTTAATGACTAAGTTAGAGTACGATGAGATACTGTATCAAATTTGGTGGTTCTAAATTGAAAACAAAAGATTTTACGAAACTTTTGGGTAGAGGCCCGTTGATCCGAGGCCCCGACCCCTTCCAAAAACTGTCTACCATCTAAGTTAGAGTATCATGAGATAGTATACAAATATTCGTGATTCTAAATTGAAAACTGTAGATATTACAAAATTTTGTATTAGGGCCCCCTTGACGCCGGGCTAGACCCGTTCCAAGAACCGTCAACCGTCTAAATTAAAGTACCATGAGATACTATACGAAATTTGGTGGTTCTAAATTGAAAATTTTGGATTTTAAGAAAATTTTGTATCGGAACCTCTTGATCCCTGGCCCCGAACCCTTCGAAAACCCATTTATGGACTAAGTTAGAGTATCATTAGATAATATATCAAATTTGGTGGTTCTAAATTAAAAACTCTAGATTTTACAAAAATTTTGTATGGGGGTCCCTTGACCACGGACCCCGACCCGTTCCCAAAACCGTCTACCGCTAAGTCAGAGTACCCTGACAAAATATACCAGATTTGGTGGCTGTAAATTGAAAATTGGAAACTGTAGATTTTTCGAAAATTTTGCACCGGGGACCCTTGACCCAGGGGCCCGACCCCTTCCAAAACCCGTCTACGGACTAAGTTAGAGTACGACGAGACAGTATACCAAATTTGGTGATTCTAAATTGAAAACTGTGGAATTTACAAAAATTTTGTATGGGGGAACCTTGGCCACGGACACCGACCCGTTCCAAAAACCGTCTACCGTCTAAGTTAGAGTACCATGACAAAATATACCAGATTTGGTGGTTCTAAATTAAGAATTGGAAACTGTATACTTTACGAAAATTTTGTACGGAGCCCCCATGGCCCCTGGCCCCGACCCCTTCCAAAAACCGTCTACGGACTAAGTTAGAATACCATGAGATAGTATACCGAATTTGGTGGTTTTAAATTGAAAACTGCAGATATTACGACAATTTTGTATAGGGACTCCTTAACCCCGGGCCCCGACCCGTTCCAAAAACCGTCTAAGTTAGAGTACCATGACGTAATACACCAGATCTGGTAGTTCTAAATTGAAAATTGAAAACTGTGGTTTTTAAGAAAATTTTGTATGGGGCCCTTTCGACCCATGGCCCCGACTCGTATCAAAAACCGTCTACGGACTAAGTTAGAGTGCCAGAAGATACTATACCAAAAACTTTAGATTTTACGAAAATTTTGTATGGGACCCCTTTGAACCCTGGCACCGATCCCTTCCAAAACCCGTCTACGGACTAAGTTGGAGTACCATGAGATAGCATACCAAATTTGTGGTTTTAAATATAAAAAATTTCGATTTTACAAAATTTATGTATGGAGCCCCCTTGACCATGATCCCCGACCCGTTCCAAAAACCGTTTACCGTTTAAGTTAGAGTTCCATGAGGCAGTATACCAAATTTCGTGGTTGTAAATTCAAAACAAGATTTTACGAAAATTTTGCGTGGGGGCCTCTTGATCCCGGGCTCCGACACCTTCCAAAAACCGTCTACCATCTAAGTTAGAGTACATTAAGATAGTATACCCATATTGGTGGTTCTACACTGAAAACTGTAGATTTTACGAAAATTTTGCATGGCGCCCCCCTTTGACCCCAGGCTACGATGCGTTCCAAGAACTGTCAACCGTCTAAGTTAGAGTACCATGATATACTATACCAAATTTGGTGGTTCTAAATTGAAAACTTTGGATTTTACAAAAATTTTGTAAGGTGGGCCCTAGACCTCGAGCCCCGACCTCTTCCAAGACCCATTTACGGACTAAGTTAGAGTACCATTAGATAGTATACCAAACTTGGTGGTTCTAAATTGAAAACTGTAGATTTGACAAAAATGTTTTTGGGGGACCCCTTGACCACTAACCCCGACCCGTTCCAAAAACCGACTATCATCTAAATCAGAGTACCATGAGATAGTATACCAAATTTTGTGGTTCTAAATTGAAAACTGAAGAGTTTAGGAAAATTTTGTGTGGGGACCCCTTGACACCGGGCCCCGACTCGTTCCAAAAAAAACGTTTAAGGACTAAGTTAGAGTACGATGAGATACTGTATCAAATTTGGTGGTTCTAAATTGAAAACAAAAGATTTTACGAAACTTTTGGGTAGAGGCCCGTTGATCCGAGGCCCCGACCCCTTCCAAAAACTGTCTACCATGTAAGTTAGAGTATCGTGAGATAGTATACAAATATTCGTGATTCTAAATTGAAAACTGTAGATATTACAAAATTTTGTATTAGGGCCCCCTTGACGCCGGGCTACGACCCGTTCCAAGAACCGTCAACCGTCTAAATTAGAGTACCATGAGATACTATACGAAATTTGGTGGTTCTAAATTGAAAATTTTGTATCGGAACCTCTTGACCCCTGGCCCTCAACCCTTCGAAAACCCATTTACGGACTAAGTTAGAGTATCATTAGATAATCTATCAAATTTGGTGGTTCTAAATTAAAAACTGTAGATTTTACAAAAATTTTGTGTGGGGGTCCCTTGACCACGGACCCCGACCCGTTCCAAAAACCGTCTACCGCTAAGTCAGAGTACCCTGACATAATATACCAGATTTGGTGGCTGTAAATTGAAAATTGGAAACTGTAGATTTTTCGAAAATTTTGCACCGAGGACCATTGACCCAGGGGCCCGACCCCTTCCAAAACCCGTCTACGGACTAAGTTAGAGTACCACGAGACAGTATACCAAATTTGGTGATTCTAAATTGAAAACTGTAGATTTTACAAAAAATTTGTATGGGGGGACCCTTGACCACGGACCCCGAAATTGACGCGCGACGAATTGTCGTAGTCGACGAATTGACGCGCGACGAATTGTCGTAGTCGACGAATTAACGCGCGACGAATTGACGTGACACCTTTTAAGAAGAAAATGTTTCTAAAAGGTTTGTCGACATGAGTAGTATCGGTCTACAAACGACGTTTTTTTCAATCGAGAATTTGAAAGCTCATATTTTGCTGCAAATACATCAGAAGCGGAAATTAAGATTTACGCCCCCTGGTGGCCAAACCATTTTTTTTTTTTACAAAAATTAGAAATTATGTGCAAACGATTTTCCACCAGGAGCTGTATCAGGTGCAGAAAGAATTTTTCAAATCGGAGATTTAGAAGCAGAGATATAGGGTTAAACGCAATTTACCGCTACCCTCCTTAGCGGAAAGTCTATGAATTACTTGAAAATTTTGAAATTATGTGAACCACGTGTCACACGGAAAAAGCTATCCAACAAAGAAGGAATGTTTCAAATCGGACTCCCAGAAGTAGAGATATTGACAAAAATAAGATATACATCTATGCCCCCTGGCGGAGAAACTGTGAAAGTTTTTAGGAAGAAAATATTCCGAAAAGGTTTATCGATGTAAGTGGCATCAGTCCACGAAAGAATTTTTTCAATTGATATTTTAGAAGCTCAGATTTTATGGCAAATACATCAGAAGCAAAAATTAACACTTACGCCCCCTGGTAGCCAAAGCATTCTTAACGAAAAATTAGAAATCATATGCAAAATATTTTCCATCAGGAGATGTATCCGTTGAAGGAAAAAAATTCAAATCGGAGTTTTAGAAGAAGAGTTATCGGAAAAAATGCACTTTACTTTTACGCCCCCTAGCGGAAAATCTATGCGTAATTTGAAAAAGTAACTATATCTAAAATACTCTTCGACATAAATGGAATCGAAAGATAAAAGAATTTTTTCAATCGGATGTTTAGGAGCAAATATGTGAAATAAAACGAATTTTTGAATTCGACATCATCTTCATTTACGCTCTCTAGCGGCGAAATTGTACATCGTAAGAAAAACCCGAAATGATAGATCGTCATTCGCATATTTCAAGTTTCCCAATGCAAAAAGAATTTTTCAAATCGCACTAATAGTTGCAGAGATATCGGGGGTACAGACGGACGGACGGACAAACCGATAACATAAGCACGATCTTTTTTTACAAAAAACGTGCTAAAAAATATAAGCGTGGTAAAATTGTAACGTTGGCTTTTAACTCGCGAACATTTAAACACATTCTGTCCGCATTAGTCCATCTCCACATGTAGAGATAGTCTTAAGGCTTCGCTTTCCCGTGGTTTGTTCGGAGTCCAGCATGCTCAGTAACCTCGTTTCTCGTTTCCAAGGTTAAAACTTGGCATCTTCAGGAGCGCCAGGGAATCTTCGCTGAGCTGAGATTCCCGTCTACTCTCTGGTAGAATTCTCTGAACTTCGAGAGATATCCGTTTGTTTCGCATTGAGATATCAGCCTCAAATTTCACCATTCCAGAGCTGAGTGGATGTTTAAATGAAGGAAAACAATTGTGTCACAGAAAATTTCACAAAACATTGATTTAAGAAAAAAGATGGACCATCTGCGGTTCCCTACATCTCTTTAAGTATACACCACAGGTGCCGATACTTAAAGTTCACATTTCCTAGGGCGCCACAGGTAGAGCTCGGAATGACTTCAAATTTGATATGAGAATTTCTGAGGCGATGTTATCTCTACATTGGTGAGGCGCAAATGAACTGCAACCGTTTGTACGCATTTTCCCATCCGCTTCGGCCTATTGGTACCACATCAATGGATCGAATGCAGCTGGAAATCGTGTCTCGCAGTCGCAGTAATGATCAAATAGCCACAGTAGAATCTTTAGCAATGTAAACGATATTTTTCTCTTGAAACGTACGAATAATCTCGCCTTCACTAGCAAGTCTTTTGTAAAAAAAGATCATGCATATGTTATCACTTTGTCCGTCCGTACGTCTGCATGTGGACACCATATATCTACAACTATTAGCTAGATATGAAAAATTAGTTTGGCATTGGGAAGTTTCAGATGTGAGATCCTTGCTTTCCGGTTTTACTCTGATGCTTAACTTCGCCAACAGAGGGCGTATACTCAGACGCTATCGACTTCAAAATACATCTTATTCAATATAACTGCTTCTGAACACCCGGTTGAAAACATTATTTCTTTCATTCGATACCATTTATAACGAAAACTACCTTGGGTACAGTTTCTTTTTTCAGTAATGCATAGTTTTCCTGCTAGAGGGCGTAAAGTTAAATTTCTATCTCACCGATATCTCTGCTTCTAAAAGTCCTGTTTGAAAAATTATTTTTGCATCCGATAGAGATCCTGGTGTGAAATGTTTGGCATATAATTTCGAACTTTTCTAGGGAATCTGATGGCCACTTGGGGCATAAGTGTATATTTTTCTGTCTGATATATTTGCAGCAATATCTGTGCTTCTGAAAACGCTACTTAAAAAGTTATCTCGCGTTCAGACACCACTCACCACGACAAGCTTTTTGAGAATATCTTGCGCTGAAAATAATGCATATTTTTTCCGCAAGGGTGAGTAGGTGTATATCTTATTTTTGTCGATATCTCAGTTCTGAATGCACGATTTAAATCTTTTTTTTTTCGGAGAGCCTGTGGGTATGAAATGTTTTACATATAATCCGAAATTTCTCTCAACGTACAAGTCTGCTGTTAAGAGGGTGTAAATTCACGTTTCTGTTTGCTGCATATTAACAGCAACGTCTACGCGTATCCCCGACTGAAGAAATCCTTTTTCGGTCAGATACTGCTAACTGCCGAAGCACTTTTTGTAAATTTACTGCCAAAAATAATGCACTCTTTTCCAGCTAGGGACGCAAATGTCTTATCAGTTTTTGTTGATATCTGTGCTTTTAAAAGTCCGATTCAAAAAAATTCTTTGAACGCTGTATACTATTACTCTGTGGAACATTTTGCCTTTACTCCTGGAGTTTTGTAGTTCACAGTTCTGGCGCCATGTTGAGGTAGTGTGTATTTTTTCCTTGATGCTGTACCTCTGCATCTAAAAATTCATTTGAAAAATTTCTTTTTCACTACATGCTGCTCGTTACAGTAAAGATGGGGAATGTTATGTTTTTAAAATAGTTCAAGTTTACCCGCCTGGAGGCAGAAATGCCAAAACGTTTTTCTCGCTATCTCTGCTTACAAGACATATATTGAATAATTGTTTTTCCCTAACATAACTTTTGCTGTGAAGAATACCTTTCACATATTCTCTGCTTTTCCATTATTCAGAATTCCTCTGGTAGGGGGGGGTGTAATGTTAAATAATGTTTTCCTCCATATCTGTTTTTCTGTTTGATATAAAAATCGCTTTGTCTCTGATATGTTCCTTCATCTAAGAGAAATGTTTTGAGCAAATTTGTTAATTTTTGTAGCATACTTGTCAACAGCTAGTGGGAAAAGGATCTGCTTGTGTTTCTAGATGTTTTATGAATTGTAGAAAGGCGGGTTTCTTTGTTTACGCTTTCCAACCGTAGGTTGCAGAAGCATATATGCTCCAGCTTTGTCCGTCCGTCCGTCTGTCCGCACGATAATTCGCGTAAAAATGGTTCGATTTCGATGAACTTTTAGTATATGATAGGGGATTACCTGGGGACAAACATTATTGAAAATGGGACAAATGGGGTCAAAGGTCAGGACATAGGATCGAGATTCATTCCATTGCCCTTACGCGTTATAACTTACGTAAAAATGCTGCAGTTGAGACAAAACTTTTCATGTTGTTCCGGAAGTATACATTACCGGTTCTGTTGAATACAATCGAAATGGGGTCAAAGGTCGGGTCACAGGAGCGAGATTTATTCTACAGCCATTATCCTCTTACCTTGAGTAATTATTTCTAGTAGGTTGGAAAGCGTATCATAATCAATGCATTGCATGATTTTACTAACTTGTTTTTATTTTGTATTTTTTTAAATGGGTTCCATCGATTATGAATAACTTTAAATGTTTTGGAATCGAAACACGTGCGTTTTACAACCGAAACTTGGGTGCCATCTTTCTTGTTCTAAATATGAACAACTGGCATCTCCTGAACATTTTGAGTAACAGATGCGAATTTCAATTTGACAAAACTACCGAAATTGGTGAAGCATATTATGAGGCAAAATTCTGTAAATGGACAAATGACATAGCATGGCTCGATAGAATTGTAGCAGAAACTGGTGCAAAAGTTTCAATTCCAATTTAAAACAAATTGCAAATAGTAATTCTTGCGCCCTCTCTTGAGCTTCGTCAGAGGCAGCCGCAGCCGCATGTCCTAGCCTAGTCACGCCTCTATTCATAATCATTTATTCCTACGCGTTTCATTTTAGTACGTAAACTTTTTGATGGTCTCGCGTACCTCTCACCTGAGTTTCGTTAAAATCTATCAAGCACCTATATTGCTACATCCACTTTTATGCTTGAAATGTGATTTTAATCCCCCAGTGTATATGTGAAGGAGCAAAAATCCTTCTCGCGGAGGAATGAGTAAATACGCAGTAGAGCATTTGTGTGATTTCGCTGGTTAAGATTGAATAGATCATATCTATGATTCCTCTGCCCTGGTTTATATTTAATTTGCAGATAGGGGGAGAGCACGTTGCTTTCCAAACATAACTCTCTCCGCGTGGTAAATTATCTCTTACCAAATCACCCTGCACGAGATCCTTGGTGCGGTGATCAAACACAAAGCGGGTTTTCGTATCTTTACAACACGAATTTGTAACACTGCAGCTGGTGCTGTTCAAACACAACCTTGTACGTCTAGGAATATAAGTGACGCTCAAGCAGAATCCATGACATGTCGGAAGCTCATTTGATCTGAAGAAAGTGAAGATGCATCACCAGATGATCCTGAAGTTGGCAGTGGCAGTTTTCCTAGCCTCAGCCGTCTTAGCCGATCCCGTACATTTCGAGAACTGTGGTAAGTTGTGTTCTCTAGATTGAAAAGCTTCTTCCTCTCCTTCTGCGTAAAATTTTACGTTTGGTTTTGTCATTTTTAGCGTGTCTTTTGTAAAAAAAAGTCAGTGTTTACAGCACCATTTTGTCAGTCCGTCTCTCAATCTGTAACTCTCTACAGCCAAGATTATTTTAAGATATGCTGCGGAACCTTTCTTCAACTAACAGTCCAACTCAAACTTCAAATGCCGCACCCACTCAGAACACTTGTGCATTCTCGAATTTGTATTTGTTACGCTAATTTTGGATACCAATATTATGTTCGATTAAATTGTAGCAAAGAGTAAATAATCAAATACATGTACAAATCACTGAGCTATGCACCGACAGAGCAATTTATGTAACTACCGAGGGGTTACTCTTGCTACTGAAAACCTTTCTTGCTCATATGATCTTCCCAGTTATGGTAATTCGCTCCTCGACCAAGCTGTGTCTTAACGAGGAAGGGATTGTAACAGAGTGAGGAGTGACCTGCTTACTATTAAGTGAAACTTCAAGCTCTTTTTCTGCTTACTATTAAGTGAAACTTCAAGCTCTTTTTCTGCTTACTATTAAGTGAAACTTCAAGCTCTTTTTCTGCTTACTATTAAGTGAAACTTCAAGCTCTTTTTCTGCTTACTATTAAGTGAAACTTCAAGCTCTTTTTCTGCTTACTATTAAGTGAAACTTCAAGTTCTTTTTTGGTTACTATTAAGTGAAACTTCAAGCACTTTTTTTGCTCATTATTAAGTGAAACTTCAAGCTGTTTTTCTGCTTAGTATTAAGTGAAATTTCAAGCTCTTTTTTCTGAAATCGGTCTATCTTTACAAACAATCTCAACTATGCATGTAAACATTTGCTAACTCAAATAAGAAATCCAGCCATAAAGATATGGCTTCCACGTCACTTATGGTAAATAACCTGTGTTTCAAATCTACATTTTTTTATAATTTTCCCGTCTGTAACTAAATTTGTTTTAAGAGTTTAACAGTTGCAGTTACATTGGCCCAAAGCCCATGGTTGCGTTTTAACTCTGACCACAGAACTTCACTTTGCTCGTAAAGGAAATAATCACTTAATTTCACAATCTCTTCGAAAATCAATATTCAGCTGTTGACTTCGAGGTCAGCTTAAATCCATCGTTTTCATATCGCTAATTACGTGTAGACGTTCTCTGCAGAGTTGATCAGTGGCAAATTGTTTTATACAAATTATAAGAAGAAATTGTATTGATATGCTTGATGAATTAGATTGCAAAAAAAGAGATATGAGGAGAATATCTAGTTGTTGATTTTTTTCTTTGGTTAAACGGCTAACAGGAAAGGCACACGTTAAACCCTTCCTCAGTCGTCTGTCCCTAGTTTTGGACAAGCGTCGATCGACAGTCTATGAGACAGTCGGTCTATTTTGCAATCTGGGCCAACGCTGGGCTACTGCTGTCTGCCGGCACTGTCAGCGTTGATCCAGCACTATGTTGCCGCATCCCAACCGTCAATAAAATGCCCGCGCGGCCACCACATGGACCAACAGTTCGGGCGAGCAGCGGGCCAACAGTGGCATTCTAATCAGTTGCCATATGTCAGAACAGGGACATTAGTTATCCATCACAGGCAGTAGCTGCCACAAGTGGCCCTTCAGCGGCCCTGAAAGCACGTGCCGTAAATGATGGCTAGCCTAATGTTGCCCACTAGTTTCCCGGCAGTGGCAGCCAGCAATCACGTGATGTAACTGATGGCTTGCCGAATCTTGTACGCCAATTTCCCAGTACTAGCCATAAAAAAATGCTAACCGCAGTTTCCCAAAGTTACAATTACTTCCTTTTTCGCCTTACGAAACTCCTGCATTTCAGCACTGCGTTAGGTGAATTTTCTCAACAGGTCCTGAAAAACGCCCGTTTGGATCTGGGTGGAAACGAACCAAGACCAGTTTGCTTGGAAAGCGGGCGATCTACCAACGGCGCTGATTTTCCGACGACGGTGACGACGATATACCCTAAACTAGGTTTAGAGACCTGAACCCACAGCGCGCTGCGTTTATTTGCAGTTGAAGTGATAGAAATTTTTTTAGATGCGGGAGCAGTGTGTCCTGATAGGAAAGTGATACAAAGAAAAGTGCGTAAAAATCGAGTTTTAGGAGTAAACAGTTTCCCGTCGAATGTTGAAGTTATAAGCTGACTTACCTACTTAACCTACTTACCTGAGCATCCACAGCAGTCGACCGATCCGAGCAACCCGTCCATCGCGCCGATGTCTCGCCGCCACAAACGCAGAGAAGACCACGGAGATGGGGAACCTAAGAAAAAAGAAAAGAAGCACACACAAGAAAAGCAAACAAAAGCAGAACATTCAGTGAGCACACACCAGTCAATTTCCATTCATTCAAGTAAATGTCGACTTTAGTTCTGAAAGAAAATAAAAAATTTCTTTATTTACTGTATTTATTTATTTATTTATTTATTATTGCATAGCCTTCAGTCATTGGGATACTGGTCGACTTTGTTTAGGATAGTTTAATTGCTAGGCATCTGGTCATATGCCCGTCACCCACAACAAATATAAAGTTGTTTTCAATCATAATTAGAGTGCAGTATTCTTCACACCAAATTTGAGAACAACGTCAAAACAGAAAATGCAGTATTCTTCACACCAAATTTCTTCACATTAAATATTAGCAGACTAAGTTTTTTCTTTGAATGTTGCTAAGCTTTGTGTCAGACTCCAGCATTCTTCACACTAAATTTGTACGCGAACACCAATTTTGAACGCGAACACCAAAACAGGAAATGCAGTATTCTTCACACCAAATTTGAATGCTAACACCAAATTTAAATGCGAACATCAAAACAGAAAATGCTGTATTCTTCACAACAAATATCTTCGCACTAAATAGTAACAGACAAACCATGGAAAAGTAAAATACAGAGTTGCTGTTCTACAAAAATAAACGGCCAAGAAATCTCATTTATGAACATTTCTTCTTCATTGGCTAGGGCCAATCATTTTTTTAAAATCCCGGCCTCTTTTAAGAAAAGATATTATGCAGATCATAAAGATGAATCCCAATTATTTATTTTCCTACAAGGGTAACTGTGTATTGGGTTTTTTTCTGGAATTTTGTCAAGAATTGATTTCGCACTTTTGAATGTGTCCGATTCACTAACAGTATGGTTAAGTGCTTCCTTGACAAGTGGGTTGGGATGGTCCTTCGCTTTGTCATAGTATCTTCTTGCAAGTTCATACATAGTGCAATGAATTGAGTTGATACTCATCATACTTCTGATAGCATTGTTTGAGGTGGTTCTATCAAGCCCTGCCATCATCCGAAGGGTTCTATTTTGAAATGATGTGATGTGATTTTTTTGTTGCTTATTACAGTTACCCCAAATTGCACATCCGAAAATAATTACCGAGCTGAAGCAGGTTTTCCAAAACAATGCTTTATTTTTATTTTTTATTTTTTGCTTAGCTTTTTATTTTTTATTAGGGGTTGGAGACACCCTCTGAGTTTTAATGCCTTAGACAGGGTTTCTTTGATATACTTGTTCCAATTTAGGTTGTGATCCACAATTTGACCTAGGTATTTAACATCTTTCGCAAATGGTATTTTTTCCCCATGCAGTTTAATTTCAAAGTCTGGATTAAAGTTTAAGGTTCTATGAGAGAACATAATTGCCTGAGTTTTATCAGTGTTAATTTTTATTTTTCAGTTTTCTCGCATAGTGCTGCAGCATAAAAGCTGCCTGATTTTTATTCTTTTGACGTATAGGCAAGTGCAGTGTCGTCAGCGTATAACGCTCTAGTCAGATTTATGTTATTTAAGTTGGGAAAGTCTGGTGTAAATATAGAGTACAAGCCTTGTGGAACACCAGCTTCAATTTTGTGTGTGTGTGTGGATTTTTTCCCATTGATTTTAAAACAGAAAGTTCTGTTGTCAAGATATGACTTAATCATATTAATAATCCAAGGGGAAAAGTCATGTGCTATAAGTTTGTAAATAATTGCATCATGTGGGCATTTATCAAAGGCTTTAGCTACATCCAAAAAGATAGCAGCTGTGTGCTCTTTTTTTTTTTTCTTTTTTTTTTGTTATCCCTTCAGAACATCTTTCTATTACTCCACAGAGCTGGGCTACTGTGCAGTGTTTATCACGAAAACCTCCTTGAATAAATGGTATGATTGGGTATTCTTTACAGAATTGTTGCATTCTTATAAGAATTATTTTTTCAAACATTTTTCCCATAGTTGGGAGCAACGAGATAGGTCTGTGATTTTCTGGTATAGCTACGTTTCTGCCAGGCTTGGTAGTAAGATTACCTCAGAAGACTTCCATTCATCAGGGAAGTATTTTAGCTCTATTGCTTTGTTGTATATTTTAGTAAGGGTTTGTACATACTCAGACGGTAGTTTTTTAATAATTTTGTTATGAATTCCATCTTTACCAGGTGCCTTTTTATTTCTAAGTTTGGTTACATGAAACCCAACTTCTCTGTAGCTAATAGGAAGTGGGATTTCAAAGTCTGGTTATACAAATTTCTTTCGGCCCTTAAAAGGGCCGTTCTTTTTATTTTTGTTAGGCAGGTGCTGTCCGACTTCTACTGACTCAGCAGGGTTGGCGAACCTAAGAGACGTCGCAACCTTAGTCGACTTTGGCTTTTGCTTTTTAGGTTTCTTAATTATTCCTTTTTTATCACATTTCTGATTGTGCTTGGTTGGGGTTGTCACCACATTTTTTTTAATACTAGTAAATTCCTCATAGAGGTGTGTACTTTGTGTAATCACTCTGGAATTTTCAGTATCCTCAGCGTATTTAAAGTAAATATCCTTAGCCTTGTGCATTTTGTGGGTTTCTTCACTGTCAGGGATATCATTCATTTTAAGCTTTTTTTCTAGCAAATTTGCAAAAATCTCTGCTTTCTCCGCTTCAATTCTAGCCATAGTCCCGTCCTCTTTTAATAGCGGCGGGTTAATTTGACATTTCTGTTTTGCAATCTCGATGTAGGGTTCCAGAGCGTTTTTTTTTTTTTTTTTTTGTTTTTTTATCCGAGTTCTCAGAGTAGTTAATATGAGTTTCCTCTAATATTTCACCCCAGCAACCGTTTTCAAATTTCCTGATTTCTCTTTTAATTTGCCTATTAAAAGAGCAATATAGGTCATAGAAGGTTTTATTTCTCGTTCTTTGCCATTTACTTCGGTATTTTTTTTTAATAATATCCATAATTCTCTTAGGTAAATGGTATGGATTGTTTCTTTTTTCTTTAGCAGCTGTTTGACACTCTTCCATAATTTTTCTAATGGCTAGGTTAAAGAGTTCAATAGCTTTATCTAGCTCCACTTTATCTTTGCACTCACCAATTACTGGGTGAGGCACTGGTTTAATCTTTTCTTCAAACTGTTTCAGATTAGTGACCATTCTATGTGGGCAATGTGGGTTGCCAAGCACAAGCGTCTGCTTAAAGCTGAGTCTCTTCCTGCGGAATGTGTAACGAATGGTTATTTTTTTTATTTTACAATATTACGAGGTATTTTTTATAAATGTCAGGTTTATATAATTCATAAATTTATTTTTTTAACGTAACGATTATTTTTTTTTACCATAAGGGAACTTCACTCATCTTCAACGAATGTACCAACTTAAAGGCGCTTTCCAAAGTTTCGCGCTCTCCTTGTTGTCTTGAAAGGCGATTGCTGAATTCATGTATTTACCCGTTTATGTCACATTCTGTTACATTTTTAATGTTGTATGTTTCCTTTCCGCTGTCCGAGACTACATTTGTTTTAAAGAGGAAAGATAATTCATTTTACTTCTCGTTATTTTTAGAAGTGAATTCCTCCAGTCTTATGTATTCAACCCATGGATGAGTACATTATATCCACATAGCGTTGCTTTTTTCTTTTTCAAATAACTGATAAATATTGTACGCGTATAATTCTTCTTTTTTTTCCCCCCCAACATAACGTTTTTTTAATGTTTGTCCAGGGCTTTTGTTTCAAGCGGTTCAGTGTATGTTAAAACGAAAGATTACATAGAAATTATTTATTGTTTTTTATGGGAATGAAGTGGCTGTATTTCATGGCTTAATCTGATATCTTCGTCGACGTGGCATTTCATTATAGGAAATTAATTCGCCTCTCTATATATGTCTTCTTTTTTCTTAACATCCACTAAAATAACACAGTGGCGATAGCGCCGTCTTCAACTAACTGGTACCACGAGAGACACAGCACGTGTTGCTTCTGCGTATGCGCAGTCCTGTTGCTTCCACCTGGTGTTGGGGTTGCATCGGTTGCCAGCTATGGGCCACTAGTGGTACTTGCTTGGAGGCCCGCAATTCACGGCGATGCTGCAAGGCCATCAATGGCTGCCAACTGATGGCGCTGCCACCAACGAACCGCTATCGGGCCGTTAGCGGCAGATTTCAGCCAGCAGTGACCCATCACTGCCAGCTGGTGGCGAGCAGTTTTCCAACACTTGTGTTTTTTGCTAGGGTGTTTCAGCGCGCCGGTTTCACTTTTACGAACGCGATATCCTGGGGTATTCTTCATCTTTGCTTCGGCGTTTAAAAACCACTATGAACAACTTTAAGAGCTATTTTAAGGATTTTTCTCTTAACGGGAACCGGTGGCCCAAATTTAGGGCCACTGGTTCCAGTTAAGGGACAGAGCTAATAACACCACACAGTCACACTATCCATGCCACATCCGGGACTCGAACCCGATCCTATCCCGGACAAATAGTCATAAGCCATTTCCTCAGACCACCCTGTCACTGGAGGAGTGACGGTGTATCTCTGGATTCTTTTCAGTCGTATAGTATAGACCATAAAATTCATTCTCTGTTCACAAACCTTTTTACTCTGCAACAAAGTTTCTATTTACGTTCTAACACCAGCCATTCCCTATATACAGTATATATAGTGGGCTGAGCCAATGTAATGCACTGTACTTCTGCTTTTTCCACACTTCGCGTATCATCTCTGCCTTTGACGATCAATAGTTTTTGTATTTTGCACTTAACCACTAATTTTTTGTTTATTTGGCGGTTTAACGACCACCGTGAGCAACTGGATGAGCTATAAGCAGTCGCTTTGCCCACATGAAGTTGAATTCCCACATTTTTAAAACTGAAGTTCACAAACAACATTCTTCGCCTTGGAAAGTTCGCAGACTGCTCTGTTTGTCAGTTTAACTCCATAAATGATTGTAGTTGTCTGGTTATGTACACAGATGGCGCTAGAAATTTTGTTAAGTCGACGTTTGTCACGAATGACCCATTTACTCCACTGACTCCGCCGCCGTGGCACAAGTTGCTGACCATTCGTACGGGAAGAGTCCAGGTTCGAATCCCGGTGAGGCATGGATGTTGTGCTTGTCTCACAGCACTGGCTCTCTTCCTTTCCAGGAACCGGAGACCGTAAGTTTTGGACGGACGACTGCTTAGAAGCCATTCAATTGCTCACGGTGGTCGTCAAATCTTCGACCTAAAAATAAAAATACTCCACTTGTTTGCCTTGGTTGTCTTGTTAAGCCCATCCATGACTCTAAATATCCAGTTGCCGCATTGTTGTTCAGTTTCACACTCTATTTTGACTTCGAAATAACCTGTATGACCAAAACTATCTGGAAACCGTTTTTGAGTAGAGGACGTACCAATATACGTCCCATACGGGTATACAGCTGCAAAATGCTTGTTTTTGTTGTTTGTGCACCATCCATTGTCCATCCTCGATAGCCGCCCCAGTGGCGCAGTGGTTTGGCCATTCGTCCGAGACGTGTCCAGGCTCGAATCCCAGCGAAACGTGGATGTTGCCTTTGTCTTACTGGATCAGCTCTCTCCATTACTTGCAACCAGTGGCCCTAAATGAGGGACGAATGACTGCTTATAGCCTATTGAGTTACTCACGATGGTCTCCTAAAACTTTCAAACAAAAAAATGGGGTTGTATATACACACAACCGCAGGAGTTTACGTAGAATTACGTTGGATTAGAGAAGAAAAAGCGTTTATACAACGGTGTGTCGATTAATAATGTAGACACGCTTTTACAACACTTTTCTTTACGAATCCACTTAAGTAACTTCTTTTATGAATTATATGCTTCTTAGTACTAACATTAAAAGCATAATCGTTGCCTAGTCGGCGTGGAAGTGTTTGAACCGTATTATTAACATCAACATACACGTACACTACTTCACCAATTGTAGCATAACTACCTTGCTGATGCCTTAAACGGCGAATTTGCATGAAAGGTAATCTCGGTGATATCAAACGCTCAGTAATAGAATCCAATGGAGGTAAATGATGTGGATATGGTGGATACACGAATCCATTTGATTTGAAAGTTTTGGCACTTTGTTATTTCTCAATTATTCTGGACAAGTTCTACACACAACACACTTTAAAATTTGCCACATCTTCATTTTGAAACTCTGCTTGAATGTTTCTAACAAACTATCTTGAATACATTTTAAATCGTCTTGAAACCATAAACGATCGCAAACTTATCCGAAATCAGAATATTCAAAGCAAATTCTGTTTGCTTTGAATATTCTGTCGATTTTCCATGTATTATGAAGAATATTTCTTCCTTCAAAATAGTATAACTATACTAAAAATCCAAAATTACTTGGCGTAGAATTCAAATAAAACTTTCCAAGCTTTCGCACATCAACCAGATGGCTTTCTCAAGGAAGGTAGACCGCTAACTGCAAACTGGATAATAGAACGTTTCAACAATTTGAACGCGATGACTTGACTAGACAATAAATGAATAGGAGCAAACATGATATTTCGAAGAAACGAGGTTACCTTGGCTGGGCACGCGATACTATGGTAGAAAACGCAGCATTATTTGAAGAATTGATTCTAAATACAGTACGTGGCAACTCCAGAGAGACGCTATCATTGCAAGCCTTGCAGCTGGTCAAGATTTCCAAGGTTTCGCGAATGGCAGTAGATTTCGGTGCGGAGTATGAAGCTAATTTCTTTACATAACTCCATATAGGATCGGAGGGCTTAAACTTGACTTCTCTTGATAGGGCAGTGATTATTTTCCCGTCTCTTGTATCCCTTTCATGTTCGCTGATTCTAATTTCAAATGAAAGTTTGATCATTCCGATGTAGTATCGCCTGGAGCCGTCCGGATATTTTAGTGGGATGGCATAAACACCTGCCTCATTGAGAAGAGGGGGCTTGTCAATATTTCTCTTAAGCATCGTATATAAAGATGCCGGAATCCTTATACCGACACCGAAATTCATTCTCCTGAGCGCGTTTTTTGAGTTGATAGGAAACATTTGGTATGTAGGGAATAGAGCACAGGGAGCAAAGTTGCGGCATAGAAATATTAGCAAGGCTCATTCTGGCCTTCTCGATAAAGTCATGCATCTGGTTCGACGTATATCCTGCCTCAGTGGCCAATTCGACGATGTTTTTTTAGTGCAGATTGTCTAGAACGGACATCGGATGAGACAGCGAAGGCTCTTCTAATTCGAGAACGGAAGAAGACGGTCTTGTAATCATCAGGGCAGAATGAATTGCGGAGCATCAGGTTGGGAACGGCGGTGGGTTTATAATAGACTTCCGTATGAAGGCGGTTGTCATGCGATTTGCTCACTGAGACGTCGAGATAAGGTAAGGTACCATTGTATTCAAGCTTCATGGTGAAATTCATTGTAGGGTGTATATAATTTATTTTTTCGAGGAAAAACAGGAGAGTATTCTTTCCGTGTGGTCATATGAAAAATACGTCGTCTGCATATCGTAGCCAGGTGGTCGGCCTTGGGGTGATGTTGGTGAATATATGTTGCTCAATGGGGCGAAGTATTGCTCCCGCAAGGACGGCTGAAATCGAAGATTCCATCGGAGCGCCATTTACTTGTTTATAAATTTGCCCTCGGAAACTGAAGTAGCTGGAATTTGAGACCAAGTCCATTGATTTGAAAATGCTGAGGCAAGACTCCTGAGAATAAACTGATGAATTAGATATAGCCTCTTTCAATGTTTTGATAGCTTCTGGTACGGGGATCGATGGGTAAAGAGAATCTTCGTCGAAACTGCCGATAATGCCGCGTTGCTGAACAGTGAGCTGCTTGATTTTCGTGATAAAATCTAGAGTGGAAGTTATTATAAAGTCCGACTCCGGTAGATAATTAGTTAGGAATTTGAATAATGCATCTTCTGGTATAGTTATACTATTTTGAGTAGTACAGTTCCTACTTATTGAAATTTCTTCCTTCATTGATATCCAAAATCGTTAATAAAGAATTATTTTCGAAACTGAGTAGTTGACTCACCATGCATACCTGCACATGCAACACTTACTGAGTTCTCCACTATCTTTTCGCTGACACGAAAATTCTTCTTTTGTCGTGTTGAGTAGTTGTTTTCCTTTTATTTTGCTCCGCTTGTAGACAGTTCGGGGATCCGTAGCAGTGGAGGTGGATGGTTGAGTACGCTCCGCTTCCTCTTGCGCGGGCTCAATCTTCGGCTGTCAGCACAATTTCTTCTTTTCAGATGGGATCAAAGCAATTTTTTTCGAACTCTCTGGCATTCGCTCTTCCTCTGCTTTACGTTTTCTGTGGTTTCTTACTAGTCCCGCAGCAGTTTTTCTGAGCATTTTTTTTCTGAAAATTTAAAAAAATTGAGAAATGAACGTAGTCTCTTCTTACACAGTTTTGAAAGCTTTATCCGCAGATGTTTTAGTTTTTATCGTACGATAAAGAGTTTTCGAGATATTCACCTTTTAATACTGACACAACGTGAAAATCGATGTTCAAATTTTCAAAGTCGTAGATCTTAATCTAATTAACGGATTTTAACAAATAAAGCCTTTTAGGTTCCGAAGTCCTTTAGCTATTAATCGCATTTGATCCGATGTGAATCGATCGACCGGTTGCGGCGTTCTGAGCGCGAACCTGCATTACAGCATTTGGTAACGCTTCCACTGGTAACATGACACCCCGCTCAATGAGGCATTAGACGTAATTATACGTCAAAAATCGTTTGATGTAGTTGTCCTTGCATAGTAAAGAAAGTTTTCCGTCCTTGATGAAGGTTGTCCTTGCTTAGAGAAGAAAGTTTTCCGTTTCTGTGATGCTTAGGTCTAACAACGTAGTCACGGGATCTTACCCGTATTGCCTTTATCTACGTTTCGTACATGTCTGAATCCTTTGCAATAAGATACTTACATGTTGGTCATGTTTGTATACTTAATATGTTTGGTCCTGTAAGTATCGTCGTGGACGTATCGATGTCAGTGTTTGTGATACAGAATTCATCATGCCTTTGCCTGTTCAACACTTTCTGACTTCTTACTATCATATACACTGGCGGAAAGTGAAAAAAGAACACCAAGAAGGAATTGGCGGACGATCATGAAATTTACATATGTTAATGGGGTCGAGTTTACGTAGGTGTGATGTTAATGTCGGGACCAACCGGTGAGCGCTTACGCCACAGCACGGCATAATATGCAAATTATCGTCGGTGGTATTTAAGGAGTACGGCGAAGTGAATGTAAATAATCAGTCGTCGGCGTACGGACACGTGCGAAGACCCTGAAGAAGCTGCAATGTCTGGACATGGAAGACGTGTACGATTTCAGCAGTTATCGGACTTTGAGCGAGGTCGTCTAGTCGGACTCCGCGAGGCCGGGTGGTCGTAACGTCGTATTGCGGAGCGAATTGGACGGGAAGTATCGGTGATGGTACGATGGTGGTGTAGATGGTTCGAGGAACATTCCCACACGAGAAGACGGGGAACCGGGAGTCACAGACGGACTCATGAGCTGACCGATCGACGCATAAGAAGAGTGGCGTTGTCAAGCAGAACATCCACTGCGACGCAAATCCGAGCTGCCATTGCACCTGAAGTGACTGTGCGAACAATCCGCAACTGTGTACTGTATGGATGCAGGACTACGTGCACGTGTGCCTCTGGCATGTGTACCTCTGACTCCAGCCCACCGTTAGGAACGGCTGCAGTGGTGTCGCCAACGTCTGCACTGGAGAACGCAATGGCGATCTGTCGTGTTGAGCGATGATAGCAGATTCTGCTTGGGAGCCTCCGATGGCCGTATGTGTGTTCGCAGACGCACAGGGGAGCGTCAGTAGTATAAGACCGCGCTTGACAACCCTTTTCGGTGGCAACACTTCCGGTCACGTGACGAGTGGGCGGATCGTGCGCGACGTCACTTCCGGTCTCCTCTCGGCGCGAGGGAGAAATACGATGGCAGCGCCCTCTGGTAGTGGTTCGCGAAAATTTGCAGCCCCATCTGTCGGCACTTTTTGAAATCAATTTTCCAAAGGGGTAGTAACCTTTTTTCGATGGCAACACTTCCGGTCACGTGTCTGTTTTCGGGTATAAAAGGGGAGACGTTTTTTGCTTTCGGAGTGTATAGCAGCTCGTGCAGGGTTGAGGTGTTGAACTGTAAGATAAAGTATTAAAACCTTCTGTATTGTGAGAAGCAGGTCTGGAAGCGACAAAAAGACGTGTGGTCTACATTTGGGTGATATACAACATTTGGACAGCATGGAGGCCTCAAGTTCTTCTACCACTGATGATAAGGAGGTATGTGTAACTTCATTTCATTCTTTTTTTTTTTTTTTTTTTTTTTTGAAGTGTTTGTTCATTTTTAGCACGTGCTGTTTTCTTAATGTGAGGGTACCATGTTAGAAGATTAATGTTCATAAAAGTCAATTACGAAAATGTCTAGTCATGTCTTTATCATTGTGTTAGCTGAAAATTTCCTTCACGTGGCGCGTATTTTCATTGCTGCGGGGATTCCCGTGTATTTTCAGGGATGTGTTAGCTGAAATTAACTTTGCGTAAACACGTGGCACGTATTTTCATTGTCTGCGGGGATTCCCGTGTATTTTCAGGGATGTGTTAGCTGAAATTAACTTTGCGTGAACACGTGGCACGTATTTTTATTGTTTGTTCATTTTTAGCACGTGCTGTTTTCTTAGTGTGAGGGTGCCATGGTAGCAGATTAATGTTCCTAAAAGTCAATTACGAAAATGTCTAGTCATGTCTTTATCATTGTGTTAGCTGAAAATTTACTTCACGTTAACACGTGGCGCGTATTTTCATTGTCTGAGGGGATTCCCATGTATTTTCAGGGACACATATAGTACTTTATTCTTGTGATTTATAAAAAGTGATCTTAGCTTGAAGCTTTAACATGTCTTTATAATTGTGTTAGCTGAAATTAACTTTGCGTGAACACGTGGCACGTATTTTTATTGTTTGTTCATTTTTAGCACGTGCTGTTTTCTTAGTGTGAGGGTGCCATGGTAGCAGATTAATGTTTCTAAAAGTCAATTACGAAAATGTCTAGTCATGTCTTTATCATGGTGTTAGCTGAAAATTTACTTCACGTAAACACGTGACACGTATTGCAATTTTCTACGGGGATTCCCATGTATTTTCAGGGACACATATAGTACTTTATTCTTGTGATTTATAAAAAGTTATCTTAGTTTGAAGTGTATACATGTCTTTAGCTGAAATTAACTTCGCGTAAAACACGTGGCACGTATTGCCATTTTCTATGAGGATTCCTATGTATTTTCAGGGACACATATAGTACTTTATTCATGTGATTTATAAAAAGTGATCTTAGCTTGAAGCTTTAACATGTCTTTATAATTGTGTTAGCTGAAATTAGCTTTGCGTGAACACGTGGCACGTATTTTTATTGTTTATTCATTTTTAGCACGTGCTGTTTTCTTAGTGTGAGGGCACCATGTTAGCAGATTAATGTTTCTAAAAGTCAATTACGAAAATGTCTAGTCATGTCTTTATCATTGTGTTAGCTGAAATTAACTTCGCGTAAACACGTGGCATGTATTGCCATTTTCTACGAGGATTCCCCTGTATTTTCAGGGGCCACATATAGTACTTTATTCTTAAGATTTATAAAAAATGATCTTAGTTTGAAGTGTATACATGTCTTTAGCTGAAATTAACTTCGTGCTAACACGTGGCACGTATTGTCATTGTCTATGGGGATTCTAAAGTTTTCGTCCTCAAAATTTAAGTTTGTAATTCTAAGTGGTTTGATGTAGTAGAAAATTTAACAAATGGTATAGATCAAAATCTGTTTTTTTTTCGAAGTCATTGACATCATAATTACCATAACTATGTCACGTCTCTGTTTTTGAAAATGTTTTTTGAAAGGAAGTTTCATTATTTGCAATGTTACATTCGATGGCAATACTCGGTATATTTTTCAAGTTTACCTTCGAGTTACGCTGGTGGAATGATCTCTAAAGGTTAAAACATTTTTCCATGGGGGGGGGTATTAACCGCGTAGCACTTTTCCATACGGGGTTGTCCACGGCTATAAATAACGACGGCTTTCTTTCTCTCTTCGTGTGGCTTTCCTGTCGGGAACTCTATCCCTAATCTTCTTGCTTCCTACTTTTAAGGGTTGTTTAAGACCTGGGGGGGGGGGGTCAGACAGTTCCTTCCTAAAATACTCTACATAAATCTATCATATGGGGTTGTATGAGCGTTTTTTGCTACAAACGTTTTTTTCGTTAAACGACAAAGGAAACTCCAGAAATATGCTGAGTCAGCCATCCGGTTTTTTTATTTTTTAAAAATAACTCAGGAATTGTTCAAAATTTTCTAGAATGATGACTCCTGGGGCGATTTGGATGCATTCGCGGAACACGATGCCGTAGCACCAGCGACAGAAGAATTTACCGTCGCATGGGACGACCTTTCCCCACAAGCCCTGGATTTCAATAATGAACATAACAAGATGGCAGCTGGGGGAGGAAGCACTAATGGTTACAACGAAGTTCCATTAGCACCCCCAAAATCATTTGAATCTTCAGCCGGCTGGAGAACCAGGACCCTCGAGGGGAGGGCCCGTGATTGTTCCGACGCCTATCGAGGATGAAGCAATTAATCCACCTGTAACGGACCGTGGTCATGCGGGTTATCGTATTCTTCGCAGATTGACCCGACTTAGCAGGAGATACCGTACACAGTTCACTACTTACACTCTCAGAATAGATACCGAACACATAGAAGATCCTGAAGATTTTATGCCTTATCTCCGACAAGTACTCACCGCGGCCTTTGAAGAGTTTACACGAAGTTCTCCATATTCTCATGTTCGACTAGTCATGCGGTCGAGATACCTTGATAATCCCGTGAACTTACCACTCATCGAGGTTAGCTAGTTAACGGTGGAACGATTTTTTCAGGCTCTAGAAAAAGTCATTCAATCAAACACTGAAATTTTGACCGATGGAAAACTCGAATTTGATTTAGTATTTGTGAATATAAACAGAGTTGGAGGAGCAAGAACAGAGGGCCCAAGAAAACGAAAAATTGCTGATTTGAAGTTATATAATAAAACAAAAAAATCTCTTATAACCATTTCAAATCACGATAACCTATGTTTAGCCCGATCGCTTGTTGTGGCCCGTGGACTTGCGCAGAAAAATTATGGGGAAATTTTTGAATCGGAGTTCAAAGCCCTGCAAAATCCTGCGAAAGTTCGCCAACTTAACCTTGCACGGCTGCTACACACTACCGCGGGAGTACCTGAAGGAAGTTGTGGGATCCCCGAACTTCATAAGTTCCAGGAGTACCTCTCCTCAAAATATCAAATTATTGTGTATTCTGTTGAAGATGACTTTTCCATTGTTTTTAAGGGTCCAGATGCTGAAATTAAGTTATTCCTTCTTCTAAACAACGAGCATTTTGACGTAATTTCTAATCCTGTTGGGTATTTTAGTGCCAAATCTCAGTGTACTGATTGTCTAAAATTTATTTATAATTCTAATATTCATGTATGCACAAACATGTGCCTTTCGTGTAAAGGAAAAAAATGCCCCCAGTCAGGTGACTACATCATATGTCCAGATTGTTCGAATTATTTTCGGGGTCAAATATGCTTAGATACACATAAAGCAAACAGTACTTGTAATACACATCATAGATGTATAAAGTGTTTATCACATTTTAATCCATCCAGAGGTTACCACGTATGCCAGCTAAATACTGGCCTGTTTGTCGAGGGCCCCAAGAAAGAGAAAAAGGGTGGTATTTCTTACATGTATTTTGATATTGAAACAGTGGAGGGCCCCAATGGTATTTTGACCCCAGTATTACTGATAGCTACTTTTCTCGAAGAAGGCAATTGGAAATTTGTCACCTTTCAAAATGTTGACGCTTTCGTTGATTGGCTGCTAGGTACAGAAGTGTATAACAACGGTGTCCGTTGGCGTCAGAAGTACATCAGACCCCGCTTTCGACACATGACAGTTTTAGCACATAATCTGAAGGGATTCGATGGTATGCCCATCCTTAACGCTCTTTACAAAAAGAGTTTGAAACCAGAGATAGTCTTTCAGGGTGGGAAGGTGATGGGTATTTTTCTTTCGGCTTTAAAAATTAGATTCATTGACACTCTGTCCTTCATCCCTTGTTCTCTGAGGCAGTTTCCTTCAACATTTGGCATTGAAAATGCGAAAAAAGGATTTTTCCCTTATAGCTTTGCAACTGCGGAAAATCTCGATTACATCGGAACCATTCCATCAAAAGAGTTTTTTGTGCCTGAAAACCTCACAACAAAAGAGATCAAAGAATTTAACTCATGGTATGATGAAAAAGCAAAAATAAAAGAATATAATTTGTATCAGGAGATGAAAAGCTATTGCACAGATGATGTAAGAGTTCTCCGCATAGGAGCCGAAACGTTTCGTACGGAATTTTTGAACCTCACCGGTATAGACCCCTTTGAGGAAGACCTTACCATTGCAGGCGCTTGTCTCCGTGTCTTTAGATCCAATTTCGTAAAATCGAAAACGATAGGCGTTGTTCCTGCCCTTGGATACTCCTCATGTGACGTATCTAGTAGGAAATGTAGGGCATGGTTGAAGTACATCGAAGAAACCACCGGAGAGAATATACAGTCAGCATCTTCAGCATCTGGAGAACATAAAATTGGATCATACAAATTAGATGGTATTTGTCATGATACCAGTACTATTTATGAGTTTAACGGATGTTTTTTCCAGGGATGTTCTTCGTGCTACCCCGACGGAAACACTGTACACCCATTTTTTAAAGTCCCGATGAGGCAAGTGAGGTTCCGAGACATTGATAAACAGAGCTATCTGTTAGCTACTATGCCTAGTTTTCATCTGAAAATCATATGGGAGCATGAATTCGATCGTATGGTTAAAGGTGATATCTTGTTATCATCCATATTAAGCTCATTACCTGAGAGGATCTGTATAGAACCCCGAGAGTTTTTATATGGAGGAAGAACAGAAACCATTACCCTTTACGCTAACGCCGATGGAGGGAAAACTATAAAACATGTGGATTTCTGTAGTCTCTACCCATATGTCTGCAAGTACGGCAGATTTCCTATAGGTCATCCCCGAAGAATCACAGAAAATTTCTGTCACGACCCCGAAGCCTATTTCGGCATCATAAAAGCAACTGTACTGCCACCACAGAAATTGTTTTTCCCTGTCCTTCCATTAAAAATTCAAGGAAGGCTGATTTTCACTCTATGTCCTCATTGTGCTAAAGATCTTAATCGTGATGTGTGTTGCCATGTTGACAAAGAACGTTTCATCACAGGATTTTGGCCCAGTAACAAGTTTTACAAGGCTGTGGCCATGGGATACAAAATCATTGCATTCCATGATGTCTGGCACTATGAAGAGTCCTCCCAATATGTAAAAGGATCCCATAAAGGAATATTTTCTGAATATATAGACACTTTTTTAGCAGCAAAGCAAAAATATTCAGGATATCCCCAAAAATTTCTTCTGACGAAGAAAAAAGAAAGTTCTGTGATGATTTTTTCACTGCAGAAGGTGTAAGAATTGCTCCCCATGAAGTTTCGGCTAATTCAGTTAGGAGGCTCACGGCGAAACTTGCTTTAAATTCATTGTGGGGTAAGTTCGCGCAAAATCCCGATAAACCACAGAATGTAATTGTCGATAATATAATGCATTATCTTGAAATATTAAACGACAAAACAAAGGAAGTCACTGACATATGTGAAGTCAGTGAAGAAAACATGATGGTAGTTTTTAAACATATTAAAACGTTTCTTCCTGATAATAAGAAAGGCAATATCGTAATAGCATCCTTTGTCACATCAACTGCTCGCCTTAAATTGTACACTATATTAGAAGCTCTGCAGATACGTGTATTATATATGGACACGGACTCTGTCATCTATATATCAAAGCCTGATGACAAATATCATCCTCCATGTGGAAATTACCTTGGTGAGTTAGTGGACGAAATCTCCAGCAAATACTCGGAAGGAATTTCTATAGAAGAATTTGTTTCAACGGGGCCCAAAGTATACAACCTGAGACTTTCAAACGGTGAAACTATTCAGCGTTGCAAGGGAATAACCTTGAACTGGCCCAACAAGAAAAAGTTCACTGTTGGCTTATTAAAAAGCATGATTATGAACAAAGATGGCACGGAAATTAAATTCCAAAACCATTTAATATTGTCAGAAACAAGTTTTTAGGAACTTTAACAAATATACCTTCCGAAAAAAGATTTAAAATGGTATTTGAAAAAAGATTATTAAGTGATGATTCATATGTGTCTTTCCCATATGGGTATGAGAAGTAATAAAGTTTCTGTGCCTACCTGTGTTTCTGTGTATTTGTACGGTTTTTTTTCTGTGTTTAAGCATTTGGTTCATTCACATTTGTTTACTGAGTTTCCTGCAGTATTAAATAAAAACTGTACTTCTAGTATTTCTAAAGTACCAGAATTTTGTTTTTAAGCATCGTCCTTGTTTTATTTCTCCCCCAAGGTTGTTAGGGATATATTTCTAGAAAATCGAAGAACATATGTTCTAAAATGGGTAATGGCGTTGCCAATTACCTCCCAAAACTATGTAAATCCGGCTGAACTAGATGATGGATTATTTCAATCTATCCCCATATGCATTGATCTAACCTGTGAACCCGATGTAATAGATTTCATTTCGAAGCCAGAGACGATAAATCTGACATCTTCCGAACCGGGGACAGTGGATTTAATCTCGGAGTCGGAAATAATGGAACCGGACTCCGACCCCGAGATTATCGACATCGTTTCGGGCTCTGAGGTAGAAAACCAGGGTTCCGAAGCTGGAAGGGATTCTGACTCTCTGCCGTCTACTATTTTGGCGGATCTAAATGACCGATTGTGGGTCTTACCATCATCAATGATAACCCCTTCGTGGAGTTCAACCCCAACTATCTAATTTTTGTATGCTTCAAAAAAAAAAAAAATGTGGTATAATAAATGTTGTTGTCGTATACTTTAAGTATATTGTATGGCGGTGTAATGCTAAAAATAATTGCAATAAAAAAAGCATGTTCTTTACAAAAATTCTAATGAGTTTTTTAAATTTTATAATTTTTTTTTATAGCCCAAAAGCTGCTGGTACTTGGGCGGTGGTATTTTCATCAGTATTGAAACGATTCATGACGAAGTTCAAGTTAATATATATCGTCGTTTTACTGTGCACGGTGAAGAGTGGCGTCCAGCAGAAGGGGGAATTTCTTTATTACAGGAAGAATGGATACGTATGTACAGAATGCTCGATATAATAGAGGAATATTTTCATTCAGATAGCCCACAAATCCGTGTGCTGTATTTTGGCGGGGAGCTAGTGATCACTGTATTTCCCGCTATTCGAAATGTACAACTACAAAAAAAACACCCCACAGCGAAAAGTGGAAAATCTAGCCAGGGGTATGTGAAACTCAACTATCAGCAGTGGAAATTTCTGTATCGGATAAGCACAAAGCTACAAAATGCGTCATATTCAATTTTTTAAAATCATTTCCGCTAAGAGCTATGTTTAACGAAGTAACTGGGGAGGAAATCAAAGAATGTATTACTCCCTGTGATCACAGTGGCTTGAATAATTTATTGTACAATATCCTGAAAACACAATTAGTCCAGAATTTAACAGAAAGTGCTCGTGATGAAGGAAAGGATATGTACGATATAGTGGCGAATGATTTCTATGTGAACTGTGCAATATTAGGCATAGAAATGTATGATATGATAAGTAAATTTTCTGGCAAATGTACATCCGTAGAAAGCAATTTCATACGCTCAATCAACTTGAATTCAATACTATCTCAGATAATTTATGAACTCAGAGAAGTAGATGACTTTGAATGAACAATGTTTTTCTAAATGTGATCGATGTCTTCAAATGATAATTGACTATTTTTTATAATTTTCCCCTGTTGGGAATAATTTATAAGATTTAATAAAATCAGTTTTCTTTGAAATACTTGTGTATTTTGTTTATATAGAATTACTGAAACAAACACAAATTTCCAAAAAAAAAAGCAATGGATGTTTAATAAGAAATCCAATGATTACATTCTTTTGGTTTTGACAGAGATTTACCAACTTGATATTTTTCGCTTTTGATAAGAAATTGTTTATTTTTTACATATTTTAAAGGTAAGTTAACTTCTTTTATAGCATGCCTAAATTCAAGAGCTGCCGGAATGGGTCTTTGAATTTTTTATTTCTCAGTAAATTGTCAACCAGATCAACAATATTCGAGTCAGGAAGAACTTTGTCTTTATACACAAATTCTCCATTAGGTGTCCATGAAATAATTTTTGAATTCTTTTTGAAAACGTCTAAAATATTATGTGCATATCTTCTTAAATTTTTAGGTACAGTCTGCAACACCATATCTTCAACATCACTATTTTTTGCTGTTGAAACATCAGTTTTAACTTTTTCAGGGGTTCCCTTATATCAGCCGATACATCTAAGAGTTCTTCAGCTAAATGATCTTTCGTTGAAAAGTTTGACATAGGCGGATTTAAGAGGGGCACTTGAATTCTTTTATTAAGCACTTGGTTATATAATTTAATTTTAACATCAACAGGCTCTTTACTCAGTAAGATTTTCTTCATTTCTTTATCGAGGTCAGATAAAACTTCTTCCGTAGGTACATGTCTTGAAACTCTCTCCTCTGGGACGAGCACCATTTTCCTGGCGTATTCCATCTTATTTGTTTAACAGAGTTGTTAAAACACTCAGAGCCGCAGGTATCAACACACCTAAGAATCCACCTTTCTGAACCAAAATTCTTCTTTTCTTGAACAAGGGGACTTTTTATCAGCTAACTTCCGTAGTGTGTGTTTATGTCCACGCAATTTTCCCTTCTGCGGAGGTGAAAGGGGAACATTGCCTTTTAAAGTGTTCAAAACACATTCACATATGACTTTGATTCCACTGTTTGGCAGTTTCCTTAAAAAATCTTTCAAGTGTTTTTTAGGACAAATCTTCATCAGACGCAGCTGCTGAATGTGTTGCTCCGATAATGTCATGGCGAAGAATAACGAACTTTATAACACACTTAAGTTTTTAACCACTCCGCGTATGTGACTGCTTTTTGGGGAGCACAATGGTTTTTATCAGTTCGATGATGAACTAGGCACTGCACTTGGACATCAGGGAGGTATTCCACATTAGGACAACACAGAGCATCAAAGTCCTTAAAGATGGTACCTGTTAACTTTTCCACGTACTTGCATTTATTTAGTCCTTTGGCCTCGAAAATATCAGTTTCAGTACAGAAGGAGTGGAATATCTTTAAAAGGACATTCTACTCTTCGTTTCTGCTATCCCATGGAATGTGGTGTATATTTCGGGCCGTCCAAAGGCACTGAGCTTTTTCTCTTCTTGGATGCAGTTCGCAGAAGGGGAACGGTGGCAAAGGGCAAACATCCCCCTCCCCCGTCTGCAAATAACATGCAACGAGATCTTTCACTATGAATTTTCTGTTCTGAAGGAGAAATCCTTCTACGTCGACGACGACCGTTTTCATGGTAAATGGGGAGCTAATGCCGTGGTTGGTAAACATATTGAGTTTCTCCTGGGAGTATATTGGTGCGCAAGCGCATTTCTTCCGGTGTGTTTGGTTTGATGTCTATCATTAAGTAGCTGAACGGAAATTTCGTAGCATCCAGATACACCTCGTGAAAAAATTTCACTTTGTTAGGGTACAACTGTCTCCCCAAATGAGTGACCTGATTCACATCTCTACGTGACTTAAACAAAAACAAATAATGAGCATTAAGGGAAATTTCTCTCATTTCTTTGCCTTTATGGAAAATATTTTGGGTAATAAAAACAACGGATACATTATAATGATGACTACCCCTTGTAAATAAATGGGTTAGTCTTTTATCATTCCCACATTCTACCATCAAATCATCTATAATGAAAAGCGTGTTTCCTTCCAAATAATCCTTGAAATTTGGAGGAATACCGTCGACAAAAGTAACATCAGGTATTTCATCACATAATGGTTGATGAACGCCGTAGAACCAAACCACATGTTGCGGTGATGGGTAGATGATTTCCACCTGATGTTGAAGTAAACGTTTCACAAAGTGAGTTTTACCACAACCCGTAGGACCCGCTATTAGAGCTGTGAAAGGATGATGCAGCTTAGGCACTTCCATATTGACATCTGAATGAAATAACAAGAGTCAGCCCAATTTAAAGACATGACACATAAAATAGTGATAAATCAATTTTTATTATTCACATTCTAAATTTTGATACAATTCCAAATTTTTTTTAACGAAACGAAAAACACGTACATCGTTTGTTTCACTTTTATAATTAAATAGTTTTACAATGGAATATAAGCTTTTTCCGCGACATCTAGAATATAAGTAAAAAATACAAAATTGGCCACACACGGCCGTAAACGAACTTTGGAGAGACATGTCATTAAAATTCACGTAGGTAAACTTGGAAACAAATCGGAGAATAGGTCCTTCAAAATATTCTGGGGGATGTCCATAGGAATCGAAAAATTCCACAGTTATTGGGTTTGGCATAAACATGGCCAGCCAGTGTTTCCCGGGACTCCCATACTGATCCGTGTTCACAATGAGGCAGGCTGGGAACTTGGAAATTCTCTTAGGAAGTCGGTTGCATGCAAACACACCGAGAAATGAACGATGCGTCACAGGATCTTGCGTTAGAATCCTAGTTATTTGCACACTGTTCATTCCTTTTAATTAGCAAAATCACAAAGAATGCTTCTGGACTTGGAAATTTCGATAATATTCTGGAACTCTGCGTAGATCAACACAGAAATTGTTTTTGACAAAGCTTTTCTAAATTTGATTTCCACTCTCAAATTTCCTTGCTGGACCAAGTTCATATGTCCACCATCACATAAATCGGGACTAAGATCAAAAGCATACAGCGTATAACCCTTGGAAAAGTCTTCACGGCCGATGAAAATTCCTATGTCTTGCCCCAATTTGTCGGTTCCTTGAAATAGGCTATGGTAAGAACGAACTGTATTTTCCGTTTCGAAGTTGGGCTCTAGTGGTTTATGGGGAACGGTTTGACCGTCAACGTACACGGCGATAAAGTTGACGTCATAATGTTTGAATTCGAAGGGGTTTGACTTATATGTACCATTAAAGGCATCGTTGTCCACACACCCAATGACCAATCTCTTTGGCATTTGTCCAAGGAATACGTTGTCTTGCACGAAGGACATACTTCCTTGAGAAATGGAATACACTTTACATAAAACACGATCAATGGGATATTTGGCAGGAGATTTTTCTAAAGCTTTTGCATGACCTATGGCAACTCCTGGGTTGACTTTGACTTTTCTCACAAAAATTGATGCATGTTCGATGAGAACTCTGTAATTGGGTGTCCCGAAGGAGGAAACGAGACAGAAATCCGGTTTGCTACGAATCAGTTTGATTTTCACATCCACTAAATTTAGCAACAGTCTATTTTGAAAAAAATAAATCACAATGCAAGGTTCCAATCATGTCCAACGTCTTGCTATCCTTTACGAGTTCGTAGCGTTGATACAATCCCTTGTTCGTTGTAGCATTCGTGGGGTTAATTTCATGTAGATGTCCGGATGTATCCTTGTAAAAACCTTCACATGCTAAATATGTTTTCTTTGCTTCTTCTCCATAATTCAACAGAGTTTCAATATAAGCTCTGTATGGATACGTGTTGCTTGACGACGAAATCACTCTTTCGTTTAAACTGATGTCGACTTGCGAAAACAGAGAATGAAGGAAGCAGTTAATGGGACCCACGGGCTCTTTGTCGGGCAGGACCGAATTGTCGGATTTCACGATTTTGACTTTCACGTAAAGTTGACTGGAAGATAAGTCCATGTATTCTTCTCCACTCCCCGAAATATTAAATTCCAAAGGGCCTCCATCTCGAATATTGGCTAAGGGCTGGTATTCAATCCATTGTCCTTTTTCTATGCTTGTTTGTGTGGGCGGTAAAGCAAATAAACCCAGTTCCGACTTGAGGCATACGGAAGAATGACTGTGAATCAGAGCCATGGTTTTACGGATCAAAAATGTCACGTGTTACTCTCTTGGCTTTCTTTGAAGAAATGATATATTTCTTCGTCTTTCTCTTCCTTTTAACACTTCCACCCAGCATTTTCTTTACTTTGTTAGCGACTTTGTCGGTGAGCAGTTGTCCTGCTTCTTTAGCTCGTTGTTTGGCTGCTATCTTCACATCTTTTCCTTGAATAACATCCGTGACGAGATCCATCCCCGTTCGTAAGACTTGTTTTCCGAGTGTTTTAGCACCTTGTTTGAATAATGGTACCGCCGTTCTAAATAACGAACGAAAGAGTCCTCCAAGTCCATAACCTTTTTGCAGTGGTACTCCTTGATAATAGAATAATCCTTTTCCAGTTTGGCTGATGTAATAATCCTCAAAGGATTTCGTACAGCAGTGGTAGGGTTCATACATGATTACAGATGTTTGAGACGAAAATGAAGTTTCACGATTGCTCTCCCCCGTTCAAATGGCACTAATTGACCTGTGTGATTCCTTATAACAATTTCGATGGTTTGGAAATTTCTTTCTTGCAAGAGGCAAATAATGAGGTCGATCGAACAAAGCGCTGACCATCTCTCCATCCACACCACTCACTTTAACGATGCGAAGGAGAGGAGCAACCATGTCCCCCACCGGTTGCGGTTCCACAATATCGCTGTACACATACAACAGAGAAAACCGACCGTTTAGATCTGCGATAAATTCACCATTTACAGAGAGAGCTCCATTCACAGCCGAAAGTTGCATGGGTTGGTATCCTAAGATTTCTGCAATCCCTGGAGGCAAAACCAAGCGAGTACCTTTAAGAAGAGTTGACTTGACCTTTTGAGTCGCTTTATTATAATTCAAAAAGATTTTATTGGCAAAGTGATTGCTCATGGATTTAACAATGTCCGCTACAGACTCGTAATGGCCTGGAGATATTCTTCCCGTCTTAAACTGACCTGTTCCTAAATCGTATTCGAAATGATTGGAATTTTTCGTGATATTATACCACGAATGGGGGTAGATCAGTTCGACGAGCCCCACTTCCCAGTCTCCATTCAGTTCGATTGAGGAAGGCAGATGCGTTATGAAATGAGATATTTTGTTGTCCAAAAAGTAGCCGAGAGAGCTATCGCTCGGTAACGTCAGATAGAAACTCATTTTTCATACTGAACGTCTCAGGTAAGTACTTAAACTTTTATATGTTCACTAAATCTTTCGATGGTATCCATGAATTAAACTTATCAGGGTAGCCTTTAAATTTAACAAAATATTCATATTTGTCTTTCCGTTTACGTTTCTTCAGAACCATTTCGATTGGGTAGTGGTCATTTTTTTACTTTTTGCAGTTCTTCGGCGTAGAAGGTACCACCAATGTCTTCTCCTAGTAAATCTTTAACTTTATACACTGGAGGTGATCTAGCGAAGCGTTGGGAAACATTAAATAACTCCTCTGACCAATTCGTTTCGTACCCCTTTTCGAATTGTAATTTGGTTTTAGATAACCTCACAGTATCACCTATATAGAATTTATAAACTGGATGAGATTCAGATATATCGCCATATAAGTTATTCCACACAACCTCTTGGTTTTCTAGACTGACATTTACTGGTTCCATCTTAATACTTCGATGATGCGTTGCATTGTAACTCTGTATCAACTTCTGCAAGATGTTAATATATGTGTATGTGTTTCGACTAGTAAAGTACTTCCACATTTTTGTTTTTAGAGTTCGATTAAACCTTTCTATTACACTCGCTTTTGTCTCATTTCTGGTAGTAAAGAAATGGACGTTGTTTTGTTTCAGGAAATTCCGGAATTCTCGATTTTTAAATTCAGAACCTTGGTCAGTTTGTAGGTTTAACGGTTTGCGTTCTTTAAATATTTTCTGAAACACTTTGATCATGGATGACCCAGTCTTTTGTATCATAGGAACACACCATGCAAATTTTGAAAACACGTCAATGCATGTTAATAAATATTTATATCCGTTATTATGTTGTTTCAGACTGGTCAAGTCAACTAAATCAGCCTGCCACTGTTCATCGATTCCCATCACAATGACTCGATTTCTCTGAAAATGTCTCCTCGCAGGTTTATGAAGGGTGTAAGTTTTCTCCCCCTCAGCCATTCCTCGATTTCCTTTTTCTTTATTTTTCCGTTTACAGCATGGTACAAAGCATTTACTCCACCGAAACTTCCGGGGTGAGCTGGATCTAGATAAGTCTTTTTCAAGAGGTCGTGATTCTCCATTACAACAACTGATTTGAATACTATCAACAGAAACAGTAAAACTCATGCTTACACTAAAACACAGACAACAGAAATGACACAAAAGAGTACTTACATGGGATTTTATTGATGCATAGGGTCTTCCAAAATGTACAGATTTTTAGCACTTTCTAATACATCGCAAATATTCAAGTGATTAAAAAAATCAAATAAGTGTTTTCCGACATGAAAAATGAGTCGTTCACAAATTCATGGGCGATCAATTTTAGATCCAAATTGGCTACGGCCTTTTTGAACAATGCATGCACTTTACCTTTTCGAGTTGAAAATTCACAGGCATGTCCTAATCCATAGCGATCTTCAATTTTGCACATAAGACAGTCGATCAGTCCATCGATGGCTGAAGTAATGTTCTTTTTTATCACGTGGCAAAATGTCTTTTTTAACGCAAATTCACCATCTATGGAGTCAACACTGCTATGTCCAGTTTTTTCAGCCTCGTCGAGAACGAGCTTCTTAAAGGACGATCCAAACATTGTTTGGTGAATGCTTGCCCTAATATCATCACTACATTCATTAAGTTTTTCCCATTGGTCTTCAGTCAGAGATATCCGATTACGATATGCTGATAAGAATCCATTGTTCACACCAATGCTTTGAATATGCAGATAATTCCTGTCGTTTTCCTTATGCATTGTCAGAAACAGTTTCCTTGCTATACATTGGGTTAGGTCGGTTAGGGCGGTGTCAAACGGACCCGTGAACATCATAGCCTCGAGGAATTCCTCCCATAAAAATGGCGTCATCACTAGCCCGTGACTGGTCGGGTAAAAATGCAAGTCGACGCACTTATACATCCGAAGGTGAACTTTTACACGATCCTTAAAATCGCTGACAACAGCAAACGCATCGCCACCAAGATGAAAATGATGACTTGGTATATTATCCAATGTGAATCCTTTCGAAGTTTTAGTCCGAGAAGTAAAGGGTCTTTCATGATAATCCACTTGTTCACAAATGCCATCGTTACTGCGCTTCATCCTGGAGTCAAAAAACTTACGGACACAACCACACAACCGACACAGTCGACAACACACACAGGAGTGACTCTCTCACCACGCTGTGAAAGCACATAACTTTCGGAATTCAAGCACAAACACGCCCTGTACGGCTTTTTCGACAAGAATATTTCCTAAGATGATGACGTCAACAGACCACCGTTGCCAATAAGCGAAAAGAAATAGAAAGTTTTCTCCACCACTCCGCCCCCCCCAATACTACAGAGGGCGATGCCATCGCCTTGCTCCCTCGCGCCGAACGGAACTGAGGTCACACGCCACGCCCACCCATCACGTGACCAGAAGTGTTGCCATCGAAAAAAGGTTACTACCCCTTTGGAAAATTAATTTCAAAAAGTGCCGACAGATGGGGCTGCAAATTTTCGCGAACCACTACCAGAGGGCGCTGCCATCGTATTTCTCCCTCGCGCCGAGAGGAGACCGGAAGTGACGTCGCGCACGATCCGCCCACCCGTCACGTGACCGGAAGTGTTGCCACCGAAAAGGGTTATCAAGCGCGGTCTTATACTACTAGCGTCTCCACCCTTCTTGCATCCGCCAGCAACACACAGGGCCTACACCTGGTCTCCTGGTGTGGGGAGCGATCATTTGTCACTCCCGTACACAACTAGTGTTTGTACCGGGTACGTTAAACAGCACCTCTTACATCAACAACATTATTCAGCTCGTTGTTGTACCATTTGTAAGGTCGGTCCATCGTGGTGTTTTCCAGCAAGATAACGCACGCCCACACATGGCACATGTAACGCAACATGCACTTCAGGGTGTGAGACAACTTCCATGGCCTGCTCATTCACCGGATTTGTCCCCCATTGAGCACGTGTGGGATTTTATTGGACAACTACTTATCCGGTCTCCACGGCCAGCCACGACCATCCCCGATTTACGCGTCCAGGTTGAGGATGCTTGGAACTCAATACCCCAAACTTACATCCAACATCTGTACGACAGACTCCATGACAGAATTGCACAGTGTGAAGCAGGTCATGGCGGTTCAACCTCGTACTAACCATGTTACATGGAAATGTTATTTTTCAGTTTACCAGCAAATACAGCTGTATTTTGCCATGATGTTTTCATCACGTTATCCTCTGTATTCCGTTATTATGCTGTATAAATTTCGTTGGTATCAGACGTCTCCTTCTTGGTGTTCTTTTTTCACTTTCCGCCAGTGTATTCCAAAGCGTCCTCAACGTAATACTTGTGTACGTAAGTAAGAATGGCACGTGCCTGAATGCTATTGCATCTTCCTAATAATTTGCTGCTTCAGTGTATTACTTTCCTTACTCCAAAAATCGTTATTGCATTTTTTAGTTACTAAGAGAAATTATGAAATTATTTTAATTTATCTTTACCATTTAGGTTCCGATTCTGGAGCTCCTGAAAATTCTGGAAGTCCTGAAACAGTTGACATTTCAAATTGTTCAGAAGGTAGTACTTGTACATTGAGAAAAGGAGAGACTATAAAAATTAGTATCGATTTTAAAACAAGTAAGTTCATATAATTTTATCGTCGTAGTATATATGCGTTGCTAACAGGTATCTGCATCTGATGTCAGGCAAAAAAATTATTTTGATGTCATGGAAATGTAAAACTTGCCTTTGTAATTTAGTTTTAACTCAGTTTAACGAAAATCATGCCCTTCAATTTGTTAAATCATGTAAGTGTCGTTGTGAACATACAGACGTCATTTAAGTCCAGTGCTTGTGATACTGAATTCATCATGCCGTGGCCTGTTCAAAAGTTTCTGACTTTATTGCTGTCAATTACTTCAAAACGCCAATATGGTTAATAATAAATTGAGTGCGTGCTGATTTTTTTAAAGTTGAAGTTCACAAGAACTCTCTTTGTCTGGGAAAGTCCACACGTCGCTCTGATGGTCAGTTTAACTCCACAAAGGATTGTGGTTGTCTGGTTAGGTACACAGATGACGCTAAAAATTCAGTTAAATCCCCGTGTGTCACTAGTACGCGATTTATTCCACTGAGATTGCTATGGTTGTTCAGTTAAGTCCATTGATGAATCTAGATACCCAGTTGCATATTTATTGTCCAGTTTCACATTCTATTTTGATTTCGAAATAAACTATATGATCAAAAGCATCCTGAAGCCATTTTTGAGTACAGGATTTGTCCATATACAGGGTGTATAAGAAATGATGGTCACAACTTTAAGGTGTGATAGAACAGGGCACAAGGAACAATATTTGTAATACAGGGCGTGGTCGAATGTGCAATGTTAACGCGCAAATAGATTGAAGGACGAAGAACATGGCAAAGGAATAATCTTTATGAACGGATCATGTACAAAAATGGATTTACGTATATTTTATAATAATTGTTCAAAGGAAAGTCCACCTACCGTAAGACATGCCTCACAGCGGCGACGAAGCGATTGGCGTACAGTTTGGAGGATTACCGGCATGTTACGTACTTCGACAGCAGCTGCGCTAATGCGAACGACAAGTTCCTCAGGAGAGTCAACGGGCGTCTCGTACACGAGGCTTTTCAGATGTCCCCAGAAAAAAGTAGTCCAGGCAGGAGAGATCGGGTGATCGAGGGAGCCAAGCGATGGAACCACCGCGTACAATCCATCGGTTCGGAAATTGAGTATTCAGGTAGTTCCGCACTTCTCTGGTGTACTGGGCTGGCGCTCCTTCGTGCTGGAACCACATTTTCGTACGGAGATGTGGTGGCACAACCTCCAGTAACTCAGGCAGGACCTGCTGCAGGAAAATACGGTAGCTTGTTCCGTTGAGGCAGTTTGGTAGGAGACACTGGCTAATGACGTAGTCGTGGATCATCCCCGCCCACACATTAACGGAGAAACGCTACTGGGTGCACCGCACCCGTGTGGCATACGGATTGACGGTGGCCCACACATGCTCGTTATGTGTATTAAACATGCCGTCACGGATGAACGTTTCTTCGTAGGTAAACAGTACACATGCTGCAAACTCTGGCTGCACTGTGCACTGTTGCAGGTACCAGCGTGCAAATGCCACACGGTGAGGAAAATCTGGTTCCTGTAAGGCTTGGACACCATGCATATGGTAAGGGTGGAGATGTCCCTCGTGAATCACACGCCATACCGTCATATGACTCACTCCGTGGATACATGCCATCACTCGAGTGCTGCCTTTCGGCCGATCTTCCACATCATCTAGAATCACCTCTATCCTATTCGGCATTCTCACCGTCCGTGAACAGCCTGCGTCCTGTCTGTGGGCGAGGAGCGACCCCATCTCACATAGTTGTCTGTGCAAGCGCTGAAAGGTTCAGAGATCGGACACAGTCGTTGAGCTTTGACGGCTTTGCCGTTTGCGGCTCCGTACATGAAATGAATATCGGACTTCTCAGCAGTGAGACACCGCTGCATCTCGGTGTCCGTACAACTTGCGAATGACGGTGTGTGCAAAACGCGCCGGCAAGTGCCATATACCGGCTAACCACGCGGCTTCCAACCACTCCTTGTATTACAGATATTGTTCCTTGTGCCGTGTTCTATCATCCCATAAAGTTCTGACTATCATTTATGATACACCCTGTATAATACGTCCCATACAGGTACAAAAAGACGTTTATGGCCTGTCAAATATCATAGAAAGGCATAAACAGTAGAATGGGTAGTACGGCACAGCTCAGTGACTTTCAACTTGGCACGGTCATAGCATATCAACTTAGCAACAAGTCAGTTCCAGAAATTTCTGCTCTGCTCAGCAAGCCATGATCAACTATAAGGGACGTTATTATGAAGTGGAAACACCTAGTAGCAACAACTGCGCAATCGCGACCTGGTAAGTCACGTAAATTCAGCGAGTGGGATAGCTGATTGCTAAAGCGGATGGCGCGATTTTTGCAACACTCACACCAAGTACAAAAATGCCCCTGCGCTATAACAGTTTGTCGACGTGCATGTGGCTGCCCTTCCAAAGAAACCTTGGCAGGGCAGCCACATGCGTGTCTAACATCAGCAAGATCAACGCCAAGCGTCGGTTGGCGCTGATCTTGCTGATGTTAAAATGGTGTATAGCTCGATGCCAATGGACTCTGGAGTAGTGGAAACGCACTCTCTGGAATGATGAATCACGCTTCACCATCTAGCAATCCCACTGACGAGTCTGAGTGTGGGGGTTGCCGGATGAAAGCTACCTGCCTGAATGGCTTGTGATAATTGTGAAATTCGGTGGAGGAAGCATTATACTCTAGGGCTGTTTTTCATGGTTTGAGACAGGCTCTAATCTTTCCGCTGAGGCCTGAAATGACATTCTAGATAATTCTGTACTCCCAACATTATGGCTACAGTTCAGTGAATACCCTTCCTTTTACAAGAAGTACAATGCCCCCCGTCCGCAAAGTGAGACCCTTGAAGCAATGGTTCGTTGAGATGGGTGTGAAGGAACTTCACTGGTCGGTACAGGTAGCCTCAATATCAACCCCATAGAACACCGATGGTATAAATTAGAACGACGATTGTAAACCAGAACGAACAGTGAGACATCACTGACCGACCTGACTAATGCTCTCTTTTCGGAATGGAAGGCTCAGCATCGTATAAAAATCTAGTGGAAAACCGTTCCAGTATAGAGTGTGGGCTGTGATAGCAGAAAATTGTGTAAGAATTATACAGGGTATCCGAGAATTATTGGACACATTACAAAATTATACAAAACAAAACATTAAACATATAGAAAGAAACTGACTGTACTAACTTACAATGAAACTACACAAGTTAATAAATTTCGATGTGAGATCCCTTGGTTGCTCGTAGTACGTCCAAGCAATACTCGATTTCATGCCATGTATTGGCAAGCGTCTGAGGAGTAATGGAATTAATAGCAGGCGTGATGCGCTGCTGCAGTGCCTGCAAATCTGTACAAGGCGTCTGATAGACACAATCCTTCACATAACCCCACATGAAATAATCCAATTTAGTTAGATCTGGAAAGCGAAGAGGCCACGGAATGGGAACTCCCCCCCAATCCATCTGTTGGGGAAATGCTCATTTAGGCACTTACGTTCACACGTTGACCAATGCGAAGGCACGCCGTCTTGTTAGAAAACAACGTTGTCATATCTTTTGATCTGGGATATAGCGAAATTATTTAGTATATTCAAGTAAATTTCACTATTTATGTTTTTTTCGCAAAAGAAGAAAGGGCCAATCACTTCTCTTTCTGATACGGTGCACCACTCATTAACTTTTGGAGAATCACGTTCCAGTTCAATAGCAGCATGAGGCGGTTCACTGCCCCTTATCCTACAGTTGTGACTATTCACAATACCTGATACATGAAATGTGGATTCATCACTAAAAATTACAGTACTGAGAAAGTTTTCGTCGTTTTCCACTCGATGCAGCATATCCACAGCGAAATCGTATCGCAGAGTGTAATCATTTACTTGCATCTTTTGCACTATTTGAATTTTATAAGCATGAAACTTTAATTTCTTGTGCAAGATATCGTGAACTGTCGATTTCGGAATGCACAGTTCTCTGCTTGCTTTACGAACGGATTTCCTGGAGCTTCGTCGGAAACTTTCATTAACTTGGTCAACCGTCTCACCGCTGACGCTAGGCTTACCGGCTCCTCCACGATGTTCCACATTGCCAGTTCCTTTAAATAGTTTCATCCACCGCTTAATTGAATTTGTTGACGGAGGATTACAACTGTACTCTAAACGGTACCGTCTTTTAACTTTAATGAGAGACTTTAATTCCGCAAGTCATAACACACACACACACACACACACACACACACACACACACACATCGCCTTCTGCTGTACGGCTGACATGACTACTGATTCAACATTCCTCATCAGGCCATACCTAGCGCCATCTATCGGATTCTGGGAATAACAATTCTGCAAAACAAAACTATAGAAACCGTGTTAGTAATACGTGACATAGAAAAACAGACAATGCTCATAGTTTTTTTGTACATAATTTTTTAATGTGTCCAATAATTCTCGGACACCCTGTACTATTACAAGGAATTTGTAGATAGACATGTGTACAGATACTTTTGATCATATAGTGTGGCTCCTCAATACTCGAAGGTGTCTTATATATTTCTTTTATTTTGCAGCCTAATGTACAGGGTGTCTGCAAATGATTGGAGCGGTTTCACGATTTCATTGTAGGTATATTATTTAACATATGATCACGAAACTTTACAATTACATATAACAATGCACAAAGTTTTTTGAGGCATATTACAGGTGCTCGATATGCACCCCTTGAGTGATTCTTCAAACATCAACTCTATAATCAAGTTCATCCCACACGGGAGTCTCCATCATTGTGAGAAAAGGCACTGGTGATTATGCGAGCCCGCAGTTCTGGTAGATCGGCTGATAAAGGCGACACAAAAACCGAACTTTCACATAACCCCACACGAAAAAATCGCAGAGGGGTTAAGTTGGGGGAGCGTGGTGGCCATAACAGCAGTTGGTGATCATCATTCCCAGCACGACCGATCCATTGCTTTCGCAATCTGGAGTTCAAGAATTCACGAACATCGCAATGGAAATGGGGCGGAGCGCCATCCTGTTGGTAAATGAGGTCCACACTGTCGGTCTCCAACTGCGGCATGAGCCAATGTTCCAAAATGTCCAGATACACCTGTCCGGTAACGGTCTTTTCGCAGAAGGTAAAGGGGCCGTAAACTTTAAATTTTCAGACCGCAAAGAAAACATTGATGTTTTGAGAATCCCGAATGTGCTTCGCGAAGGCGTGGGGGGTTTTCTGTGCCCCAGATTCGCACATTGTGCCTATTCACTTTGCCACTAACAAAAAATGTTGCTTCATCACTGAAGACAAGTTTATCAAAAAACGCATCGTCTTCTTCCATAAAACTTTGAAATCGCGAACAAAACTCAAAGCGACTCACTTTGTCATCGGGCGCCAGGGCTTGTAGCAATTGCAAGTGGTACGGCTTCTGCTTCAATCGTTAGCGTAAGATCTTCCAAACGGTCGATCGTGGAATATCCAGTTCTCTATTCGCTGTGCGCGTCGACTTCTGTAGGCTACGCACGAAACTTGACCGCACGAGTTCCACGGTTTCTTCATCCGCTGATGGACGACCCGTTGATTTCCCTTTACACAGGCATCCTGTCGCTTTAAACTGTTCATACGATCGACAGAGTTGGCACTGGGTAGATTTTTCCTAAATTTCGTTCGAAAGTGTCGTTGCACTGTTGTCACAGAATGACTAGCATGAAATTCGAGGACAGCACAACAAACGCTTTCTCGCTATTTGAAGACATCTTACTGACTATAATACAAGTTCCGCCCTCTCGCTGCCGCTAGCAGCGACCAAAGTAAAATTTGAGTAATGCGTGTCTGGTAACATCCAACTCGAGCAGCATACCGCTAATATTACCAGCCACGAAAAGAAATCACGAAACCGCTCCAATCATTTGTAGACACCCTGTATATTTAACCGCTGTTCGCAAGAGTTAAACAACAACAATAAAAAAGAGAAAGAAAAAAAGAAAAAGGAACGGTTAAAAATAGAAATACCGAATGCACAGAATAAAGGAAACCCTTTTACAGGATGTCAACCTACGAATGCAGCAGTTGTTGAGAGCATTCATGTATCTGTTCTCTAACTACTGAATGCAACTGTTCTAGTCCGGAATTCTCTTATTTCCACACTGTTTTTGATTATATTCACGCTGACTGAAAGGTTGTGCAGCATGAAACGGTAAAAAAATAATTCTGTAAATAATGATCAATTCAAAAACAAACGAAAATCGGTGACGAAGATTCAAAGTTCATAACCTTTGGTAGATTCAAATGTTGGAAGGATTTTACCTTGCTGCAGGCGGCTCGGTGACTAACGATGCTAAAATAGCATCTAAAAAGGGGCAATAGAAAATATGGAAACTAAATGTGATATGTGGTAGTACAAATGTTAAGTAGCTCTATAATGCTTTTCTATACGCCTTTGTTGTATTACATAACACCCTATTTGGTCGATCTGGAATAACAGGTGACTGAATTCTTTAAAATATGTGGCACCCAAAAGTGATTGCTACGTAGTAGGAAATCAGTCTCGCATTGAACAAAAGTTATGTCGTAAATGTGTTGACGTAACTGAAACGTAATAACTGAGAGATACTGCTGGCTCTTCATTTTATCCTAAAAGAAGATATTTTCTTAGAAAGTTACCTCGGATCGTGTCCTGAGCTGGATTTCCAAAAAATCCGAAGGTCCCGTATGAATTATCAACTGCAGATGGATAATTTCGGGAAAACACGATTCGATTTCTAAACAAGAAAGATAGCACCGAATTCTGGGATGTAATGACTACGTCTTTTGAATCCTTTCCTAAGTCTTTCGGATCTGCTTTAAAAAAAGAAATATTTCAAAGCAGTTTTTTGTAAAACAAAAAAATCAGCCGAAAAGAGAATGCATTCACGCTCCCTTGAAAAATAAAAACTGCGGTAATTTAAAATGCGCATTGCGAGCAGGGTTCTTCACCTTAAATGGGACCGGTTACAAGAAATTAATGAAAATAAACAGAATTTCTACGATAGGTAAAATATTCGCAAATGGAAATAACTACTTACGTTTGCTAACAGCTAAAATGTGCGCTGCGAAAAATTACAAATAGTGCACAAAACATTTCTTACAGCAAAAGATATTCGCTGCAAATGGAATTTTTGACGCAAATGGAAGGGAGCACACACTGGTGCAGCGTAAAGTTACTGTGAACCTCTTTTGATTCCCTTGTCGTTTTCGAAAAGTAACATTCTCTTGCAGTTTTATATTATTTTAATTTGCCGTGCATCCTCCTGAATAATAAAAAAAGATAAAACTCAAATGAAATATTATGCCTTGCTTTCAGGAGGAAAATACTTTATTGTAAGCGTCCTTCGTGATTTTTGAGATAAATGTACAAAATAGACAGATTATATGGTTAAGTACAGGGTGTTTCAAAATGAATTGAATGATAACAACACGTTGCATCTGGAATACAACATTACCAGAGATGGAATATCCGGTGAAATACATTGGAACACATCCTAAAGTATATTTATAAACAGGCCCAGTAGTTTATAGTTCTACCGCCAGCTGGCAGGCGGACTAGTTGTAAAAATGGCTGCCAGTGGTGGGGAGAAAACATATTGCGTTTTACAATTTCATGCTAGTATGTCAGTGTTGAGTGTGCAACGTCAGTTTCGTACACGATTTCATAAAGAACCACCAGCAAAGAACTCTATTCGATGGTGGTATGATTAATTCCAGCGAACAGGCTGTCTTTGTAGGGGCATATCGTCTGGCAGACCTTCTGAGGCCGTCGTGGAGAGAATTAGGGAATGTTTTCAGAGTAGTCATCAAAAGTCCAGCGCGAGAGCGAGCCCGGAGCTTGTAATTTTCAAGACAATTGCGTGGCTCGTATTGCGTAAGAGTCTAAAAATGCACCCTTATCGAGTACAGTTGATGCAGCACTTAACACCGGCGGACCACACCACCTGCTTCCAGTTTTGTGAGTCATTTCAAGAGTTGAGCAGTGATGGTGGTTTTTTAGAGAAATTGCGGTTCAGTGATGAGGCTACTTTTTTTGTTAGTGGGAAAGTGAACAAGCAAATTGTTCGCATTTGGGGGACTGAAAATCCTCACCAAGTTCTTGAATGTACCTGGACGGACGTAGATCACCGTATTGACGTTTCCACAGTAAGGAAAGGAGCTCACACTGAGCATCTGTGACAGCCAGCTTCGTGTTACCCACTGACTATTAAACTTGGAGAGTTCCATTACATAAAATGTATGTGTGAAATTATATCTTGTTTTGACAATTTATGAAATTTATGGTTCACGTAATCCCAAAAATAATGTCGTTTTTTCAACGTGTGAAGAAAAGAAAGAAAAACGTACCTGGAACAGATGTTTTAATCCATAAAGTAATTGTACCCGGTAGTTACAACCTTCACCCATCGATTGACAAGGTTTTGAATCCCAGACTTGTAGAATTCCATGGGTTTTGATGCAAAAAAGGCAGAAAGGGTGCACCGTACCTCCTCCACATTTCGAAGGTGTGACGTGCCTGCCAGCAGGACGCACACGACATAAAGGCAGATATCAGTCAGAACAAACGTCTGCGTAGCTCAGTTGGTAGCACGACTTGTTCCGGAATAAGCGGAATCGGGTTCGATTCCCAGCGTAGACCAAAAATGACGGAGAAATTTACTTCGTTATAAAGGGTAGTCCCAGCAAAAAGGTTGTGCATGATGCGAAAGAAGTCGGATGGGGACATGTCAGGGAAATAGCTGGATGCGAAATTTTTTCCATCCGAAGTCCTACAACGTGGCACTGGTCATTTTCGTGTTTGTGGTTTTGCGTTGTCCTTCTGCAGCAGCACGCCTTTATGATCCACGAGTGCTGGACGTTTATCCTGCAAAGCAGTGCGTAGACGCTGCAGCTGCTGACAGTAGACTTCTCCTTTAATGGTTTTGTTGGGCATTCTCTTTGGATAGCCACTGCCGTTTGTGCTTAATGTTGTGATAAACAATCCATTTTTCATCGTCAATGACAATTCTGTGCAAAAACGGCTCCCTTTTTTTACGGGAGAGCAAAGAAGTGCAAAAGTCCACACGCTGTTGCAGCTGTTGTGGAGTGAAATCATGGGGTACCCACTTATCCAGTTTCGACACATAACCGTGGTCCTGAAGATGCCCCGGTGAACAATGGAATGGGTTGAATGAATAAGTGTGGCCAATTCTTCGACTGTTGCCTGCGGATTTCCCTCAACAGCAGCTTTCAGTGTGTCGTTATCCAGCGCAACAGGCCGTCCGGGTAGCTGCATATCCTTGAGGCTGGTGTACCCCCTTCGAAATTTCTGGAACCAGCGTTGACATGTCCTGACCTCCAGAGTACCCAGCTCATATACGGCATTGATGTTTCGTGTTGCTACCGTCGCTGAATGTCGATGGTTGAACTCATACAGCATAATGTGCCTAATGTGGTCTTCTGACACTGCCATTTCCTATGTGGTTTAAGTGCACAATGACTGCACCTAGAACTCCCGTTTGCTGTCTCAAGTGACTTGAAGGTCTGCTCGCATGATCCCTCTTATACTCACCGTGGTCGACGTCATAGTCTGGGCACCAGGGAAATCAGTACTACTGGGCTTGCGCAAAACGACATTACTTCTGGGATGACCTGATATATATTACAATGTGAAATCTTTCAAATCATTTTGAAACACCCTCTATATCTAAAATGAAATAAAAAAATTTCAAGATCTTCAAGATATATTTTTCGCTTCCAGTTTTAGACACAGCTTTTCCCTTAAGGTGGAGCTCTAGTGATTTAGCTTCCTATACTTCCAATGGGTAAACTTCTGTACACATTTTCTTCACGATTAATGCGTTCCCAAGGATGAAAATTTGAACAACGAAAAAAATAACTTCATAGTATAACTTGGAATACTTAATATTTTCTAAAACATAACCATAATTAAGCAATCCAACATTTTTTGTCTATTGACGTCATCTATGTACAGGTAGCGCCATCTTTTCTCTGGTCTCGACACCACCAAAGGAAAAGTTATTGATTTTTAATATAATTATGGTTATATTTTAGAAAATATTAAGTATTCCAAGTTATAATATGAAGTTATTTTAATCGATGTTCAAATTTTCATCCTTGGAAACGCATTAATTATGAAGAAAATGTGTACAGAAGTTTGCCCCCTGGAGATATAGGAAACAAAATCCCTAGACGTCCACCTCAATTATTTCATATAGTAATAATAGTAATGCATTACTATTATTATGTTCTCTATTTTGAGACTGAGATTGCTCATGTGTCGTATCTGCCAGCTAGCCGCCCTCTAAGAAATACCATGGCTGCGCTTCTGGTGTCTTGCTTATTGTCCAGTCTAGGTACGGGAAAGAATTTCCCACGCGACAGCTGTTCTGAGATAGGAAGGTAACGCTCAATAGCCTAGGATGCTCATGGAAGTGATTAAACTTTTAAAATGAAAGTATTTGAAATGTTGATTCTGTAAAAGAAACTAAAAAGAAATTTAGTTCTTCTTTTTGTTTCCTCTGTCATAACTACATATGTCAAACACTGTTTCAGTTGTTGAAAACTGTATATTTCTAGAATCTCTGATTGAAACGTTTCTGTTTTTAGCGAAGGAAGTGAAAGACGTCAGAACCAAGGGAAAGGTTTGCGTCTATAAAAAAAAGAATGTACTTTATTTAATAAAGAAGCTTGCACAGATAAAGGACTATCGTGCCCTCTGATGGAAGGAAAACATCACTATACCGATGACTTCAAAGTGCCCACCAATGCTTCAGAGGTAATGTATTTTGCTGAATTGCTTTCTCAAAACTGAATCTTAGAATAGGATACAAAACTTAACGATGAAAGAATGAGATATTTTTTTCAGTTCCATATGCAGTTATAGACCGAAACATTGCAGCACCATCATGCATTTAATGGATATGGTTCAAAATTGACAGTTACAGAGTACGGTAATTTTCGTCAATATAACAATAACACGTCAAGTTATGGTACAATTTTTAGTCCCCTTCCGTGTATGTACTCCACTGCTGGCGATGTACAAAGCATGGCGTTGTAACAGCGACATCGATGCTTGCAGACAAGGACTATCACAAGAAGGGTTGGTTGCCCAGTGAATTCACGATAAGCCTCAAATTTAGACTTTTGATATTTTCTCTTGAATTATGAGAAGGTTTTCATGCGAATTTCAAATATATCTTGTAGTTCCATCATCCTCTTTTGGACACGTAGGAAGTCAAGCATTTGTAAAGCATCTGGACGCCCTCGAATCTTCACATGTCTTCAATATGGGGAAAATATGGGGACATGGCTGGCTTAGGTAGAGTGTTAAAATCACGCAGAAATTGTAGAGTCACCAGAGTTACATGAGGACGCGATTATCTTGTAAAATCGCATTAGGAAATGTCACAGTAGGCAACAGATTTTCCGAATATTATTCCCGTACGATGTCTAATAAACACGAAAGGCGATCGGTTGTGGAAACTGCTGATACTCTACATCAAAACTCCGATGGTACGGGCACTGTGATGCACTTGCATGTACGCTAGATCATATTTTCCTCTTACTCCCTTTGTAACGCATTACCCTTTTGCAGTCATCATCTGTATCCAAACAGAAGCGGAATCTGTAAGAGAAGACAACTTGGCACAATTTCTTTGGCCACATTCTGCTCTCTCGACAGCAGGGCAAACATTTCTGGTGTTAGCGGGCTGTCAGTGGCAAACGACGCTTTTGGTAGGTTACGTGCATGTAAATCATTTCCTAAAAACTTCGTTGAGTGGTCCTTGTACAGAAAGAAGCAGGTAATAGAGACTGTCCAGATTTCGTTCATTAGCAGTATATGTGGAAGAGGAATTTTCAGTGGATGTGGCGAAGAGGTTTTGTGATAATTTCGTTCTATGAGGAAGTAAATAACATGTCACTCTATTTACCAGCAGAACAGATTTGATGGCTATTAGATGCATTTACCAACTCTCTTCATGTGTCTATCTCCGGTGTCAGGGATGTTACTATGTTGTTGTTTGTCTCTTGTGTCTATCTCCGGTGTCAGGGATGTTACTATGTTGTTGTTTGTCTCATGTGTAAAAGGGCTAATTCATGGTTGTGCTGACATGAGGTGACGAACTACACGGCAGTTTTTCAGTTGACTGATGTTAGCATTTCATAAACGGAGACGGGACCTTGTGACGTGTACCCTAATTTAACCGTCCTTCTTAGTTCCTGTCTTCTCATATAAATTTGGGTTTATTCTCATTAAAGGTTTTTTACCTGAACGCCGAATTTTTTACCACGACGAATTTCTGTTTGGCAACCTAATAACAGATAAAAGACTAATAAGGTAATCGAAAGCTGAAGATAAAAGTTTGTGCTTTTACTTTATGATTAGTACTATTGAGACCGAGCACTGGTTAGATCTAGTACTGTTTGGTACGAGCACTTTTTATCACGAGCTCTGTTGTATTACAAACGCTTGATTATTTCTGTTACTCGTTTTTAGCATAATTGGCGCACGAGCATCAAAATTGGAACTTCAATGACTGGAAAAAGGTCATCTGGTTCGATGAATTTCGTTTCCTGTTGCACCATGTTGACGGCCATGTACGTGTGCGTATACACTGAGTGGCCACTTTATTATGACCACCTGGCAATTTTAAGCAAATGAGCTATGGCTGCACGCTGTTGTTGTCAGAGGGCGAGGCTAGTATAACAATTTAGTAAAATCATGCAATGCATTGATTATAATACGCTTTCCAACATTACAGAAATCATTACTCAAGTTATGAGAATAATGTCTGTGGAATAAATCTCGGTCCTGTGCCCTGACCTTTGATCCCATTTCGATGATATTCAACAGAACCGGCTTGGTATACCTCCGAAATAACATGATAAAGTTTTGTTGCAATCGAAGCATTTGTACGTAAGTTATGATGCATAAGGGCTATGGAATAAATCCCGCTCCTGTGTCCTAACCTTTGACACCGTTTCGCCCATTTTCAATAAGGTTTGTCGCCAAATGGTCCCCTACCACATACTAAAATTTCATCGAAATCGAACCCTTTTTACGTTAGTTATGGCGCATAACAGCAGTGGAATGGATCTCTCTCCTATGTACTGACCTTTGTCCCCATTTCGTTTACTTTAAATAGCGTTCCTTCCCAAGTGATCCCCTACCAGATACTAAAATTTCATCGAAATCCAACGGTTGTTACGCGAGTTATCGTGCTGACGGACATACGCACACAACGCGTGACGTAATGAGGCAGATGGGAATCGCGACCGTCTTCCCGCCGCAGGAGTGTGACGTCATAAATCTTTAATAGGATCCACACACAACGCGTGACGTAAAGAGACAGATGGCGTGCTCGCACGCCAACATTCTCAAACGCGAGTTGGGACGTCATAAGATTTCTAAGCATTGGTAACATTAATGGAACAACGCCATCACTAAAAACGTTATAATTCGGGGTGGTTATTTAACCCACTAAACGAATTCTTCTAAAGTCGAGATCAAGCTAAATCGATTTCTAGTACCAGAAAACGGTAGGTTAACCACTTTCATCAAAATTCTTTGAGCCGTTTTCAAAATAAAATGTACATACATAGATACAAGAATTGCTACTTTAAGGTGGACGTCAAGTAACTTTGCTTCGTATACTTCCAATGGAAAAACTCTTGTACACATTTTCTTCACAATTAATGCGTTTCCAAGGATGAAAATTTGAACATCGATTAAAATATCTTCATTTTATAACTTTCAATACTTAATATTTTCTGAACCATAACCGTAATTATGCAATCCAACATTTTTTTGTCCACTGACGTCATCAAAGTACAGTTCGCGCCATCTTTTCTCTGGTTTCAACACCACCAAAGGAAGAGTTATTGATTTTTAATATAATTATGGTTATGTTTTAGAAAATATTAAGTTTTCCGAGTTATAATATGAAGTTATAATTTAATCGATGTTCAAATTCTCATCCATGGGAACACATTAATTGTGAAAGAAATGTGTACAATAGTTTTTCCATTGGAAGTATAGGAAGCAAAATTACTGGACGTCCACCTTAATAATATGGGATAAGGACAATGGAATGGATCGCAATCCTAAGTCCTGACCTTTGATCACATTTCGTCCATTTTCAATAGGGTTCGTCCCCAGGTGGTCCCCTACTACATACTGAAATTTCATCGAAATTGAACCATTTTTACGCACGTTATGACGCATAAGGGCAATGGAATGCATCCCGATTTTATGTCCTGACCTTTGACCCCACTTCACCCATTTTGGTTGGTTGTTTGATTGATTTTTATGGCGCAAGGGCCATGTTTGGCCAAAGAGCGCCAGACACAAGACAAACAAACAGTATTAAAAAACGTGGCATAAATCCCAAAATCTGGCTGACCAAGTAAAACCGAACCATGAGAATGATGGAAGGGCCAAAAAAGACAATGAAACAAACAGTATTAAAAACATGTTACAATGGTTAGAAACTAGCTGATTAAGTAAAACTGAGGAATGAGAATGATGATAGGGCCAAAATCCAGATACGTTTACAAAAGTCCATTTGTTAAAAAAAACCGGCAGCAGTATCGCAGTGGTCATTTAGGAGCCGCTGCAGTGCAGCTGCGTCCCCGATCAACAAATGAGAATGAAAATGAATGAAAACACACATCACGAAAACGAATACAACTACACAAAAGATGAGTCACAGGAGAGAGACGAACTGTCACTCTCCTACCCCTTATGTTCCCCCATAATGTTGGTTGAGGGTGGGGACCTCGCTGAGTCTGGGACAGTTGCAATGTTGGTCAGTTGGAACGCGACAGTTGGATGGACACTGCACACCTTTGTGGATTTAGGGCCGGCTCTTCCACACGTGCAAGCTTTCTGCTGGGAACTGGAAGAGTCGGTCGTCTTCAAAAGAGAAGGCACAGAGTCAGCTGGTCGGATAAGCTGGAGCTCAGAGAAATCCACCTGTGTCGCTTGTTCAGCTGTAGATCTTTTGGCAAGTCTGGCGAGAGCTACAGAGCGCGGAACAAAAGGCTGCACGGGATGTGGCAGAGACTGAACTACTGCGGCAAAAGTACTCAGTCGGTTGTTGAGAATACCCAACTTGGCCTTGGCAGCAGGGTACGAGAGGCCTTCCAGGGTCTTGAGGCGCTGGATCGCCATCTCGTCCTTCCATTTCATACAGTTGCGGGAGTAAGCTGCATGGGCCTCACCACAGTTAACACAGCAGGCCGCAAAAGTGCAACCTTCCCCGTCATGTTCACTGGAGCCACAATTTGCGCAAGGAGCGGAACTGTTACATGAACGTTGTGAATGCCCGTACCTCTGGCACCTGAAACAGCGCAGAGGACTGGGAATGTACGGGCGAACTCCACAGACCAAGTAGCTAGCCTTGATTTCGGTCGGAACTTTCGGGGTGTTAAAAGTCAAGATTACATTTTTAGACTTAATCAAAGAACCATCGCGCCGGAACATCATACGACGTGCAGCAATAACACCCTGATCTGCTAGTTCAGTCACCAATTCGTCCTCACTACATGCCAAGAGATCAAACTCCGAAATAACACCCCGAGAGGTGTTAAGAAACGGGTTAGGTGTTACTTTGACCGGAATGCCTTGAAGACTAGTGAAGTGCAGAAGAGTGTTACTCTGAGAAACACTGAAAGTTTGGACAAGCAGGTCCCCAGAGCGAAGCTTCCTCACAGACTTCAAGGAGCCAACCGCAGCGTCCAAAGCTTTAGAAATGAAAAAGGGAGATCTGGTGGACAGTCTCTCATTCGGATCGATGGATTCCAGAACTAAGTGTGTAGCATGCGTATTCACAGCAATCGAGGGGAGACGACGCTTCAGAGCGACTGGTACAGCTGCCGAAGAAGAGATTCCACGTTCTTGGTCCAGGTCATGATCTAAAGACCGCTTAAAGTTATGGGACTTGGTAGGTTGAGAAGACGAAGGGGAGTCGTTGTCAACTATCATTTTCTCAGGTGACTTGAGTTTGGAGTTTTTGTTTTTGTTTTTACCCATGGAAAAAAAGGGGAGATTCGTCTGCATACTACTCCACACACCACCGAGCCCTACAAGGGAGAACTGGAGGTCTGCAAGCCAAGAAAATGACGCTGGACACAGTTCTGGAGCTTATACGCTGCAGATATAGTCCGTTGGCTGTGATCACACGCACTCGGCGGACACTTCGGCCTCCAGAGTTCCGTCATGCCAACGCCTTTGGCATGATCCCACAGCCCCCGGGCTTACCCTGCCGTGCTATACCACAATAAAGCCGCTAAAACCCTGTACACAACTTGGTACAAGACTTCTGACTAGAGGTGGATTAGTCTCTAGCCTCCCGTTTACAGCGAAGCCGGGGTCGAAGAGGAGTGTTGGTACACAGGAGGCACTTCTCCGGTCTCCTGCGACCTCAGCCTCCAGACATCCCATTTCCGCCTCACGGGTCTCCGCACGAGGCAAACATGCAGGTAGGTCTAGCACCCAAACCAGCTAAAAGGGAAAAAGTAACCAAGGAAGACAAAACCCTGGAGCGGAACCTAAACGGAATCTCAGCAACCTACGAACTGAGCAGTTAATATAAACAGTTAGTAGTGGAGGGTAACAAAACCACAAGACCGGGGTGTTAGTACATAGCGTGGTAGCGATTAGGTAGACTGCACAACACGGGCAACTGGCCAGTGCAGAAAATAAATAAAAACGAAAAAGCGAGGCACAAGACCAGCTAGGGATCGTGGGGGCGCGATTCCCCAACAGCTGGATGAACAGACGTCCCTGCAAACTCCAACAGCACCGGAAAAAAAGAAAAAAAAACCCAAGCGGTGGCATGACACCAGATATTGACCAGTCACAAGGTCAGCTCGGGCCGTGGGGGTGCTGCTCCCCAAATAACTGGAAAACCAGTTATCCCCGTGCAGGGACCCACCCATTTTGTATAGGGTTCGTCCCCAGGCGGTCTCCTACCACATAGTAAACTTTCATTGAAATCGAACCATATTTACGCAAGTTATGACGCATAAGGGTAATGGAATGATCCCACTCCTACGTCGTGACCTTTGACCCATTTGTCCCATTTTCAATAGGGTTCGTCCCTAGGTGGTCTCCTACCACATAGTAAACTTTCATTGAAATCGAACCATATTTACGCAAGTTATGACGCATAAGGGTAATGCAATGATCCCACTCCTACGTCGTGACCTTTGACCCCATTTGTCCCATTTTCAATAGGGTTCGTCCCCGGGTAGTCCCCTACCACATACTAAAATTTCATCGAAATAGACCCATTTTTACGCCAGGGATCGTGCGGACGGACGGACGGACAAAGCTGGAGCATATACGCTTCTTCAACCTACGGTTGGAAAGCGTAAAAAAGGGAAAGCTCAGTGCTTGCGACAGTACTAGTAGTGATTTTTGGGTGACGAAATGGGTAAAAAATGCGATTTGACGGACTTTCAACGTGGGATATTTGTAGGAGCTCGGAGCCATGGAGCGAGTATCACCGAAACCGCCGCATTCGTGAAATGTTCCAGAGCAGCTGTTGTTAAAGTGTTTAAAGACTGGACTGTCAGCCAAAAACCTGGGTCTCTACGTGCAACGTGTGGTCGTCATCGACTAGTGACTGCTCGGAGAGTGTCCAGACTGGTAACAGACAACAGAAGGGCAACAGTGCAGCAAATTACAGACCGTCTTAATCAAGGATCATCTCAAATGATCTCTGCACGCACTGTTCGCCATACACTGCATCGGATGGGCTATGGCAGCCGAAGGCTTGTTCGAACACATTTGCTGTCTGCAGTTAACAAGAGAAAACGTTTTCAGTTCGCACAGGAGCACACGGATTGGACAGTCGATAATTGGAAACAAATAATGTGGTCCGATGAATCACGTTTTCAGTTGCACCATGCCGATGGCGGAGAGAGAACTTGGCGGAAACAGCACGAAAGCATGGACCTCAAATGCATTGCTACAAACCTTCAAGCTGGTGGAGTCAACGTTATGGTTTGGGGAATGTTTTCCCAGCATGCTTTGGGCCCTTTAATTCGTGTTGATCAACGTCTGACTGGCATATCATATCTAAACATCGTTGCGGACCAAGTGCATCCTGTCATGTGGATGATTTATCCCAATGGCGATGGCTACTTTCAACAAGATAATGCGTCCTGCCATAGTGCTCGTATTGTACAGGATTGGTTTCAGGAACATGCCGGTGAATTTACTTTGCTTAGGTGGCCCCCACAATCTCCAGATCTCAACCCCATTGAGAATTTGTGAGATGAAGTTAAACGAGCCATCAGACAGCTGGATCCACAACCCTGCAATCTCACACTCCTGGAAAGTGCTATTCATCAAGCATGGTCTCAGATTCCACAAACCACCTATCAACATCTCGTGGAGTCCATGCCACGAAGAATCGATGCAGTATTAAAGGCAAAAGGTGGCCCAACGAAGTACTGAAGGGGTGCTCATAATAAAGTGGCCATCAGTGTATATATAGCATACGAAAGTCAAATTTTCACTCATGTAATATAATAGAAATAACAACAAAACTGCGCAATGCTGCAAGTATTAGATGTAGTTAGTGTATGTAAAAGAATATTAACATACAAGCAATCTACCCTCATAAACATACAGTAGGGCCAAAAACTTTCAGATAAAAAAACAACTAAAATGAATAACAAAATGACGAAACAATGTTAAGAAAATATTTATAAAAACATTTACTCAGAACCCTTGGATCACTCTTTAGGGAAAGACATCCAGAGGCCCTGAGCACACAAGTTCAGTTCAGGTTTCATGAGAATGCAAAAATCTCAAAAAAGCAATAATAGATATCCAATTTGAAATTTTGTGTGGTAAATTTTGATGCATTCCGTCTTCCCTACCTGAACTACAGAATTTTTTTTTTTATCTGAAGGTTTTTGGCTCTACTATTTGTTTGTTTATGAGGGTAGATTGCTTATATGTTAATATTCTTTCACACACACACACACACACACACACACACACACACACACACACACACACATATATATCATCATCATCATCATCATCATTGTCAACCGTTATCAATCCACTGCTGGACGAAGGTCTCCCCAAGTTTCCTCCACAACGGTCTGTCTTGTGCCAGTCTCCTCCATGTCACCCCTGCATACTTTCGAATTTCATCCACCCATCTCCCATGTGGTCTTCTTCTGGGTCTTTTCCTGTCCCTTGGGATCCAATCTAAAATTTCGGCTGTCCATCGATGATCTGTCCTTCTGGCAGTATGTCCAGCCCATTGCCATTTCAGGGATTTAACTCTGATCATGATGTCCTCCACTCCTGTCATTTTTCGGATCCACGAGTTTCGCTTCTTATCTCTCCTGGTTACACCAAGCATGCACCTCTCCATGCTGCTTTGAGTTGTCTGCAGCCTTTGTATGTCTCTTTTAGTTAAGGTCCACGTCTCTGCACCATACGTAAGCACTGGAAGGATGCATTGATCAAACACTTTTCTTTTAAGACATAATGGCATATTGCTCTTGAAAATTATGCTGTTTCTTCCAAAAGCTCTCCAGGCAAGTTTTGTACGCCGATTAATTTCTTCATCAATGTGACCCTCACTTGATATCTGCTGTCCAAGATAAACGTACGTGTCTGTTATCTCCAGCTTTTCTCCATCAATCGATAAATCTTCATTTCTTGTAAAAGCATTGAACATCACTTTTGTCTTTTGTCTTCTGAAAGTTCACACACACACACATATATATATATATATATAGAACTTCTGACAAGAGTAAAGAAGTGGGATTAAAAATGAACTTTCAGAAGACAAAAGTGATGTACAGTGCTTTTACAAGAAACGAAGATTTATCGATTGATGGAGAAAAGCTTAAGACAACCGATTCCTACATTTCTCTTTGGCAGCAGATATGAAGTGAGGGTTACATTGATGAAGAAATTAATCGACGTATAAAACTTGGATGGAGAGCTTTTGCAAGAAACAGTAGAATTTTTAAGAGTAGTATTCCATTATGTCTCAAAAGAAAAGTGTTTAATCAATGCATCCTGCCAGTGCTTACGTATGGAGCAGAGACGTGGACCTTAACTGAAAAGGACATACAAAGAATGCAGCCGACTGAAGGTAGCATGGAGAGATGCATGCTTGGTATAACCAGGAAAGATAAGAAGAGGAACTTGTGGATAAGGAAAATAACAGGAATGAACGACATCATGACGGAGTGAAATCACTGAAATGGCAATTAGGTGGACATGTTGCCAGAAGAACGGATCACCGATGGACAACCGAAATTTTAGACTGGATTCCGAGGGTCAGGAAAAGACCCAGAAGAAGAACCCATGGGAGGTGGATGGATGAAATTCGAAAGTATGCTGGAATAACATCAGTCTCAAAACAGACAATTGTGGAAGAATTTGAGAACACCTTCATCCAGCAGTGGACTGATAATGGTTGTTGTTGTTGATGATGATGATGATGATGATAACATATACACTGCTGGCCACCCAAAATACAACACCAAGAAGGACTCGAGATAGCAAAGCCAGATTTACTGGACACATAACAACAGATACAAAGATGAAACGATTGAGCTTACAGGCCCGTGCGACTTGCGGAACAAGCAGACATCAATAGTTCGTGTGACCCCCATGGCTGGCAATAACGGCCGCTACACGCCGCGGCATGGAACTAAAGAGGCTTTGGATGTGGGCTTGGGGTATGTCGGTCCAGGCTGCTTCCACACGTTGCCACAGTTCATCAGGCGTAGCCGTGGGTGGTGCTTGCCGGGCCACTCGGTTTCCGATCAGCGACCAGACGTGTTCAATAGGCGACATATCGGGAGAACAGGCGGGCCACGGCAGTGGCGACACCTGGTAGGCCGTGAAGAATTGTCGCACGATGCGTGCCACGTGCAGGGGCGCGTTGTTCTGTTGAAACGTGGCCGCTGGCAAGTTCTGTGGGTAAGGGAGGACTACAGGCTCCAAAACGTCGGAGATGTAGCGGTGGCTGTTGAGTGTACCATGGACGCGTACCAGAGGGGTGCGGGTGTCATATCCAATTGCGCCCCAAACCATAACGCTAGGCGACGGATCGGTATGGCGATGCATGATGCAGGCGTCATACAGTCTGTCACCGCAGTGCCGTCACCCGCGGATCCGACAATCGTGGTGTTGCAGGCAGAAGCGGGAATCGTTGGAGAAGACAATGTCGTGCCATTCTCTAGTCCAGGTGCGGCGTTCAACGGCCCACTGCCGCCGCACTCGCCGGTGGTGTAACGTTAGTGGTAATCGGAGTAATGGGCGCCGTGTATCAAGTCCCCGCTCCTATAGACGGTGTCGAACGGTACGTGCTGACACAGGTTGTTGCTCAACACACCCTAATTCCTGCGCTAACGTTCGTGATGTGGCTGTGCGACCCGTCAATGCACGCCGCACAACATGCCGTTCCTCTCGTTCGGTGGTGTGCCGCGGCTGCGGCAATCGCTCACGTCGGTCTGTCCGTCTCTCCTGCACCCACCGAATCCATACTCGCCTCACTGTGGCTGGATGTCGTTCCACACGGACGCCGATGCCTCGGTACGATAAACCGCTGTCGCGATAAGCCACTATTCGTCCTCTGTCGAACTCCGAAACGTGCTGGAATGACTGCCGTATTCTGCGACGAGGCATCAGGAAGCTTCCCACGCACAGGTCCGGCAGCACAACACACTTCCACTACTTACACCCCGCCTTCTGTGCACTCTTCTTATAGTGCTTCTCGGTGGCGTGCCTGACGCACATGATTTGTATATGTCCTGCAATGCTAATCGTTTGCATGTCCTCTCGCGGACGACGCATGCTGCACGCCAATCGGAGGCTTCCTTCTTGGTGTTGCATTTTGGGTGGCCAGCAGTGTGTGTATATATATATATATTCATTATCGAAGGCCTCCCCAAGTTTATTTCACAACTATCTGTCTTGAGCCACTTTCTTCCATGTTACTCTGGCATACTTTCGAATTTCATTCATCCATCTCCCGTGTGGTCTTCTTCTGGGTCTTTTTCTGTCTTTTGGAATCCAGTCTAAAATTTCATTTGTCCATCTGTGGTCCGTTCTTCTGGCAACATGTCCAGGCCATTGCCATTTCAGGGATTTTACTCTCATCGTGATGTCTTCCACTCTTGTCATTTTCCTTATCCACGGGTTCCTTTTCTTATCTTTCCTGGTTACACCAAGCATGCATCTCTCCAGGCTACTTTCAGTTGTATGCAGCCTTTGTATACTTTTTTTAGTTAAAGTCCATGTCGCTGCTCCATACGTAAAAATTTGAAGGATGCATTGATTAAACACTTTTCTTTTAAGACATAACGGCATATTGCTCTTGAAAATTGTACTGTTTCTTCCAAAAGCTCTCCACCCAAGCTTTATACGCCGATTAAATTCGTCATCGATGTGATCCTCGCTTGATATCTGCTGTCCAAGGTAAATGTAGGTATCGGTTATCTCCAGCTTTTCCCCATGAATTGGTAAATCTTCCTTTCTTGTAAAAGCATTGTACATCACTTCTGTCTTCTGAAAGTTCATTTTTAATCCAACTTCTTTACTCTTGTCAGCGAGTTCCTGGATCATATTCTGCAGCTCTGAAGGGGTAGTTGAAAAAATGGCTACGTCATCAACAAAGCAATGGTGAGTTAAACAATCTCCATTAATCTTTATCCTCTTGGTTTCGCAGTTCAACGATTGAAAAATATTTTGCAATGTGGCTTTGAAGAGTTTGGGAGTAATGGTGTCACCTTGTCTCACTCCCTTTCCAATTTTTATTGGTGCTGTATACTCAAATAGCCGAACCTTTGCACTTGCATTTTCATAGATGTTATTAAGAATGCTAATGTAATACCGCAGGATTTCAACGCCATTGTAAATGCTGATGGTTTCACGGAATCAAAGGCCTTTTCATAATCAATAAAATCCGTGCATAATGACAATTTGCATTCCCTCGTTCTTTCAGTTAGTTCTCTCAGTACATGAATATGATCTATGGTGATGTGGGTACTCTTGAATCCTGCTTGCTCTCTTGGTTGAGCCGTGTCTAGTGTTTCCTTTAAGCGATGTGAAAGAACCTTAGTGAAGATTTTATAAACCACTGAAAGGAGGCCGATCGGTCTATAGTTCCTGAGATCCTCAATATCACCTTTTGTAGCAGGATCATTGTAGCATTGTACCGATCCTCAGGAATCTTTCCTTCATTGAGACATCTAGTAAAAAATTGGGTGAGTGTAGTTTCTATTTCTTCGCTTGCTTTCTGTGCAATGTCTACGGTAATTCCAACTTCTCCTGGAGCTCTTCCCCGTATTGTGTTCTTAATTGCATGTGCAACTTCTGCCGGAAGGGCAGGAGGAACTTTGGTACTGGTACCTTTCTTAATAACTGGAATAGGTGTATCATCTCTTTCATATAATTTTGTGTAGAAATCTTTCACTCTTGTCAAAATTTCACCTCTATTTCTTGTTACAGAACCGTCTTCTTTTCTCAGTGCCATAATCTGTTTTCTTCCGTTACTGAGATGTCCCTTTGCTTTCTTCAGGCTTTGATTATTTTCAAGTGCTTTTCTCACTAGTTCGCAATTGAATTTTCTTATGTCTTCAGGGGTATTTTTCCGAATTGTCTTGCATAACTCTTTATATTCTACTTTAGAAAGTCTATCGTTGGAATAAGTGGACATCTTTGAAATTAACAGGAAACTAACCAAGGCTCTTATGTAAACAGGAACAATAATGGGTGGTACTAAGAACAGGTTGCGTATGAAGAAAATATCAGGAAATACAAAAATGCTAATGCAAAAGAGAAGGGAGATGAGGACAAATATATATATATATAGCCACAATTATATTACGTAGGCAGTGCATGGGTGAGGATACAGTTAAGGCCCCCTTTTCTTCAAAAAGATAAAAATGACAGAATTTTTCCCGGGTTGGTTCTTCAGCCGTGAACCTTTAACGCTAATATGAACATACACACATACCGATGTAAGATTAGATAGTTATATTTGCACACGTACACATACACACGCCGGAGACGGAAAACACTTCCAATCAATCGCATTCACTTACAGAACGAAAGCTAAAATCGCCCGGTTATCTGCCTCGTCTGCGCGGAAGTAGTACGGCACATGACAGCGATTTTCTACAGAAGACAGGAGGATTCGTTTCTTTTTAATGGCTCCCACGCGCCGTTCAAATATCCCGATCTCACGGCGCATTGGCTCGTACCTTTCGTACACAAACCATATATTCAGCTAAGAAACAGCTACCGGTATGGAATTTTCCCAGCGCTACTTCTGTGTTTTTGTACTGCCAAGGCCATGCTTAAGATTTATTTTTTAAGTGAGTGTTATACAGAAGAAATAAGAAAATCGTTGTACAGTATTTGAGGAGGAGCTGAAATCTTTTTATTGAAGAAACTTCAAACATTTTTCCAGAGTTTTCAAATACTTTGGTTCAATATGTTGCAAAATAGGCATGTGATTTAAAGCCCATTGTGAATCAATCTGGGCTTTAAAACGGACACTATTACTTCCGAAATTGGTGCAGTGTAACTACTGTTACAATTAAAACCGCCGATTTCACAAATCCGATTATACATTACACTTCTCAATGGCTATAAAATCCGCACATAACTCGAAACGCTGTCTCAAACAGCCTGGGCTTTGAAACTGGTGTTAATACAAAATAATGGGTCATCATTCGCACATTTCAAGCTTTCTAACGCAAAAAGAATTTTTAAATCGGACAATTAGTTGCAGAGATATCGTGTCTACAGTCGGACGGACGGACAAACCGATAACATAAGCACGTTCTTTTTTAACAAAAGACGTGCTAAAAAGAAACAGCGACGCAGTTATGTCTTGCCACATAATTGCGTCGCTGTTAGAGAAAATACTTACTTTATGATGGGAAATACATATCCTAAAAATATTGTAGCGTAACTGAGTCTAATGATCAGGAACATTACATTTATTAAAGTTGCTTTCTTTGTTCAGGAGCAGTTAGTTCTATTAATTAACAACACACACAGACATCATCGTAACACACGGCCGAGCGCAAGCATTTACAAGGGAACAAAGAGAGTTCTCTTTCCGACCGCGTTCACGTCAGAGAGAGTGAGAGAGAGGGAGACCCGGATGTGTTGTTTCAAGGTACACGACGCTTCTCTCGATGGGTGAACAACAGCTGCACCGGCTACGCAGTGATGTCACAGTCCATCTGGAGTGGCTGCAAATCTTCTCTGACGATCTGCGTTTTTTTTTTTTAATGAGAGACTATAATTCCAACAATTAGTTTACTACTTTACGACCCATGACATCATCCAGCACAATCATTGAAGCGCACATAAGATTACGATCTCTGGTGTTTGTCTACAAATGTCATGATTATCTCATTTCTACGTACATTCGTCAGACATTCCGTTTATCAAGAATGCTCATAATCTTACGATACTTTGATTTCCAGTTACCTAACAGGACCAAGTACGTAAGTTCTGTTGGGTCTTTTATCTAGGTAGAAGTTACAACAGCCAACGCCCCTCACCCCACCCCTGTGACTGAAAGCCCGACAACTTATTTAGGACGTCAGCATAGGTGGAACACACTTTCGTTTTCAGTGTTCGTTTATCAACCAGGGTAGGCAGGATCTGAAGTGATGGCACAGCAGATGTCTACATATAGTCGTTGCTTATGGTATTTCGCCTCACAAAACTAACTGGGTCAGCTATGAAAATATATTTTTTTAAAGTTACATAATTCTGCGCCCCCTATAGTTGTGCTATATCATAAAACCTTGTCAGTTCTGCTACCCAAAATACTACAAATACCAACTACATTTGAACATCTACTATCCTGTCTCTCCAGACTACACCAGAAAATTCACATTCTCTTTGGCTAACGAGCATTGGAAACAAACATATGGTCCAGTTACGCTGACGTAATGAATTAATTGTTAGGTTTTCAGTTTTAGGGGCGCTGCAACAGCACACCACTGTTTCGTAAAATGTATCCACGTTCATCTTTAGCTCGCTTACTACGCACTCACGGTCAGTGGCGGATTTCTGACTATGCGCACTAGGCGCGCGCATAGGACCCCAGAACTTGAGGGCCCCAAACAACGCATGATTGGATTGTCAGTTTTGTTTTAGTTTTCATGGAGAAAAACAAATCATTCCTTAAAGTGACCGCTTTCTACTGTCAATTGATATTTAACTGACGGATAAAATTTTCTGAGGCGATAAGAAGGGGAGGGGTGCCCTGAATCTTAGCGCCTAGGGCCCCAAAAGATCTGAAGTCGCCTCTGCTTACGGTCCACAAGCTGTACCTGATTCTATTATGTTCATTACGTTGAATTACTGTATAAGTACGATCACGTCCTCTCCATTTGACGATATGCATTTGCTGATTTAGGATTTCTGTAGATAAAACTGTAATGTCATTGGTAAGTAAGTTTTTAAGTATGGTTCAATATACTTTTTTACCATTTTTCACTTTAGGGAGAAGCCAGAGTGACTTGGAAACTCTATGACTACGAGAGAGAAAATGATGTGATTTGTGTATTCATCCGAGCTTATGTCTCATAACAGCTGCAAAATAAAAAAGTGCTCATGAAGATGAAACTGCAAAAATAAGCCTATTCAATATTTCTTATTTTGTACCACTTAATGATTTTTAAGATTTAGCCAACAAAGTGTATTTAACTGATTCTGTGAGTTTATAATTATATGCAACTTTTATTCCTTTCCTACAGAAAGGTAAAAGGAAAATTGCAAATGTCGAAGGCAAAATAAGCTGTGAAAAATTCAATACCACGAAATAAAAATTGGAGTAAAAAATAAAATAAAATATCACGTGCCTCTGTACAAAATTTTTCCCTTTCAGTTTATTGTGAACAGCGTTTCTTGACAGTGTGAGAAAATTCTGTCATTTACTGAGATAAAACAAAAGCAAAAACCTTGTGCTATTTACACTTTTTGAAACTTTACGTAGTTGAACGCATTTCTTCTTGACTTTAGGTTTATGACTATACCGAAAGTTATTATAGTTGTTGATGTCAAAATTTCTGCGCAGCAAAGTGGGTTGTTCTTGACTTAGGTTTATGACTATTCAGAAAGTTCTACTCCCGTGTGGTCGTGTAGAGTGGCAACTCTCCTCGTGGAGTGGCAACTCTCCACGACTACACTGGAGTAGAGCGATGTGCCAGAACTGTGAGAGCTTAATTCACGAAAGAGAGTGTTTGAAAATTTGAGATTATTTTCGGTGTTTACTAACGGAGAGCGTTGTTTGTGTATGAAGAAAAAATGCCAACCTTTCTAGTAGATTACATTTAAACTGACATTTATCTGTGCCCAGCTCTGGTGCTATCAGACACGCTTTGATTATTGATAAAAAAAAACCCGTAAAATTCGGCACGAATGAAGGTGGGTGGTTTGCATGTTCAACAGAGATGCAGTAAAAGGAAATATCTTAATTTCAGCTGCATTACGACATGAGTCCACTATCATCCTAGTCAAAGATTTTTCATAATTTTATCCATGAAATGATCTCAACCCGGTTATTTTTTTCAAAAATTAAATCACATCCAATTTGTCTAATAACTCTACATTTCATATAGTAATGAAAAGTTTTGTTTGATAAAAATTCAATCCACCAATTAGTAACAAAAAGGATACTTATGAATTTGCGAGACGCTAGTACATGAATAGGGAAAAATTAAAATAGTGATCTAAATGACGTTGAAACACAATAATAATATCTTAACAATAATATCAATAAAAATAATATCTTTATTAAAATAATAATAATAAAAACAAATATTTCTTTATAATAAATAATAGCAATGTAAAGCAAAATGTTTAAGTAAATACAGACTGAATGTTCATCGTCTTTCCAACGATGCAAAAAATCTATACATTCATTTTTGGTGGCCAATAAGCTTTAATAGAATTTAAAATATATTCAAAAGGGTCTGAGATAAGTGAATGATGTCTTCACATAAACTCAACTAATACGAATCGGTATGCTGTCTAGAAGTTTTGTAACGTACCAGGAGATGTGACGTACCTGCCAGAAGGACGCGCACGACACAAAGGCAGATAGGAATCAGAATAAAACGTCCGCGTAGCTCAATTGGTAGAGTGACTTATTCCGGAATGAGGGGACCCGGGTTCGAATCCCGGCGTAGACCAAAAATGACGGAGAAATTTACTTCGTTATAATGGCGCCCGAACTATCCGGATGACCCGACCGTTCAAAATCTCGCAATGGTGTGATGTTATTTCCACACCGCGAGATAGGAAAAGCAAGAGAATCCCTTCTCCAGCACTTCAAATAAAAAAAAAATAATAAGGGGGAGATGATGTAACGTACCAGGAGATGTGACGTACCTGCCAGAAGGACGAACACGACATAAAGGCAGATAGGAATCAGAATAAAACGTCCGCGTAGCTCAATTGGTAGAGTGACTTATTCCGGAATGAGGGGACCCGGGTTCGAATCCTGGCGCGGATAAAAATGACGGAGAAATTTACTTCGTTATAGTTTCGCGATGATGTTTGTTTCTCCATTTAGTTGAGCCCACAATTTTCTATCGTTTGAGTGTGGGCTCCAGTTCTGGGTCAATATAATGATACCTAAGATTGACTTTAAAATGGTGAAATCCTTCCTCTTCTAGCTCCTCAGTCTTATATGATTTCCGTGAATCGGAATATATTGTAGAATGGTTTGCAACATGGTATTTTATTTCTTTCATTAGGGTTTCTGCACTTCTGTCTGGCACTTTCACTGAAAAACAGTCATTAGTAGAATGACAAATTCTTCTGAATAACCACTGTTCGGATAAAATACGACCTGTATTAGACTTTCTCTTCGAAAATCAGATTTCGTTCACTTCCACTATTAATCATGGGCCGCCGATTTTTTTGTTCGATTGACCTTCCAGAACAGCTACACAAGCTTCTCACAAATCGTTATTAGAATCAACAGCTGTGTGACTTGCCGTATTCAGCTGGCGTTTACACCATTTAAGAAAACTAAATCCCTCACTCAAACTATAAATAAACCGAACACCAGTTACAAAAGGAATCCGACTATACCCAAATCAATTTCCTGCGGGTAAGCCTACTTTACATCTGCATGTTTTAATGTTGCACCGCCACTGAATTCTTTCCCCTCCAAAGTACAGCTTCATATTATGTCCCAATTTAAATATCCTTTCCATCGGAAGAATTCCTTTATCTTGAAGAAATGAAACAGCACTTCTTTCATTTGCAGGTAATTCCCAAATTTTCATGTTGTTTAAGGCTGTCTTTGAATGAGTGTAACATAAATTCTGTCCTATATCTGTAATGCAAATTATTTTGTACACATTTTCTCGAAAATTACTACTTTGTAGAGTTTGAAATTTTGAGTACAAATAAAAACGACCCATATCTAATACGCGTCGCAGTTATTTTTCCGAAAACATTTTTAGAATTTTTTTAAAATTCAATTTATCTGATTCGAAAGCATTCCAATTTGGTGCTAGATGGCGTCAGAAGTTAGGTTAGCAGTGTTTCTGTGTGGAAGAAACGAAATCTCTAGTTTCTGTCTCATTATTTTCATTATCTAGGCCAAATAGAAATCAAAGAATGGGCACTGAAGTGAGATTGGAATCTTGTCTTCTACAGATCATCTTAAATTCTACTTTACGTTCATTTTTTGAAGAGAAAATGTGTACGTTACCAGGAAACACTTGAATTTGAGACAGAAATTACGCCTACCTACTAAGCTCCCCCCCCGGAACAATGTCATTGGCTAAAACGTAACAGCGCGTATTTTGTCTTTTCATTGTGGAGACAACGGGAGACCGCTGCTATTCTCAATGTGGTAAAGTCTTCAGTCATTCGCTGGTGCCAACTTCTGGGACAATCCCTCAAGACGTAAAAGCCACGCCCAAGGAGTGATATTTTGCGCCATCAATCGCAGAAGATGAAGCCTAACACTCATTCAAAGACAGCCATAACAATAAATAACCGACTGAAAGCAGTATAACGTTGAATAAATGACCGACTGAAAGCAGTATAACGTTGACACTAATGATAATAACGTGACATTACGAGACGTTATGTTCTTTACTCATGTGCTGCCATCTATTGTTTTATTATTATTGTAATAAAGGAATAATTGTTATTAGCCAGTGCGTAGCCCATGGGGATCACGCTCGTGTACCCTACGATCCTCGTAGGCTACGGCCAATGTTTGATTGTCAGTTAGAGCACTACTTTAGTTTAATCTCCACGCACGTGCTGTCATTTATCGACGATTGTGACATTTGTACTGGTGCCCCGCTAATGCATAAGTACTAAAAAAAGAAAGAAAAATCGGTACTTATCGGTTAGCCGGGCCACGGCCCTACTCGATCGAGCGAGCGGTAACGCTTCGCTCTTAGCGGCCTGTCGAATCGGGAAAAAAGCAGGAATCATCTGATAGTTCCCATTCTTTCCACAGATACGGTGGGGCGCTGGGACCCTACTGTTCACTCGCGTTTCCACAGTTGTTATGCATTACGTCAGGCAGAAAGTAAACCATGAGCTAAGTAAAAAAATTAAAATTACCAATGTTTTTGAAGGGAATTTTTTGGGGTTAGGATTCAAACGTCCACATATATGATACGTACATCCAGCTAAAAAAAAATTTACTACGTATTATAATGTAATATAATGCCTGGAATTCACAGCAAATCTGCATAAAAAAATCTACGATTCTTCCGTTATGACTTATGAGCAAACACGGTGTACTCGCTAAGATTTGTAAATAGTATGTTTATTTATTTGGTACCACCATCAAAATGTTAATAAAGAAAAGTTATCCCTTACTAAAAACTTTTATCAGGTTAAAGTAACTCATACAATGTAACAACGACTAAGAAATTTAATTTCAAAATAAATCGCAATTATCGACAGAAAAAAACGTAATATATACAAAACTAAATTTATGTAATCAAAGATAAAAAGGGCACGGGGGGGGTTGAAATATCGGAACGATGATCACACTAATACACTTTTACTACACCAATGTTTTCCATTTTTATCATCTATGGTTGGTTGTTCTTGATTATTAACCAACAGCACTGCTTATGCTACATTAACAGATTAACCCCGAAGGATGGGGGTTAGACTCAGGGCCGGATTAAAGGGGAGGGGTAAAGGGCCTGCAGCTCAGGGGCCCACTCTGGGTTTGTGCATTCATTTCCAATTTTTGTTGTCTATACTTGATTCAATGTTTGTAATTTTTAGTATAAAATTTTTGTAAGATATGTTGACTCATGAAGAGATTTTGGGGCACTCTTGGGGTATAGTAGCAATGTTTATTTCCTACACAAAGTATACTTGAAGAGATTTTTGTGGGGTTTTTCTTATCTCACTTAGCAGTTCTAATGTAATTACTGCCTAGCATCAGTAAGTGAGGTGTTTGTAAAACTTTCTACACAACTGTGTTTACACTGAAAGACACCTTTTGGGGAACTCATTTTATAAATAGAACAACAAACAGATATTGCTACTGCTATTAGGAACTCATAGTAAGAAAAAAACTAAATTTATGTAATCAAAGATAAAAAGGGCACGGCAGTGAAGCACGTAACACACAAAAAATTCGAAGAATTCCTAATATCCTCATATCACGCATAGGTTACGTTAACAAACTATAAACATCTCACCACTTATAACTATTTTAAACTAAATGTCCCACCACTTATAGCTATTGAGAGCAGTAGTAGTTTACCTGACATGTCTCGAGTTATACGTTGAGTGATATTTCTCCCATTATTATTTTTTTATTTATCAGAACCATTCAATTTTTAAGAAATTGAATGGTTTTGATAAATTCTCATCTTCCCACAGATGGATCATACACACTGCTCACACGAGTGTCTCGAGATATGCTTTGGTTGATATTTCTCTCATTTTTTTTGCAGAAAACACTGGCAGTTAAGCTAGTATTATTGAACAAAGGCCTATGTACTGATATTTTTCACCTAATGTTTAAGAAATTGAATGGTTCTGACAAACTGCTTACACGAGAGTTCTTCAATGTGTTAGTCTGTAGAACAAATGCTTCATCTTTAAACAGACATTTTACAGACAAACTTAAACTCTTGAACTATGGGGGGGGGGGGGGGACTTTTGTTTTTGTGCATTTATTTCTAATTTTTGTTGTCTATACTTGATTCAATGTTTGTGTTTCTTTAGCAATAAATATTAAAAATGATAATTTTTTTTTGATTGAAGGTTGTTTTTTATTGAAGGTTCCTACAATATATTTGAACTGAGGGCTAAAATTGTTATGGTGCTAAAGCTTACTGGAATGCAATGGTTACTATATACTCGTAAATTGCAAGAAACTGCATGCTGAAAAATCACCATAGCTTCCACAAGGGTCAAACAATTATGTTTTGCTACACAGCACATGATAATTTGATTTCGTGCACTTTGAAATTCAACCTGATATAATTATTTCATTGAATATCACTTATACATATCTAAAGAAAGCAATGCAGTTCATTACAAGGAACCCTTAATTTCCTGAAGACACTCAAACACTTCCTAAAAAGAAGCTTTAAATAGAAAAATTGAATAGGTAAAGCAAGATGTTTTATCACTCTGATTAAAAACCACATCTGTTTTTCTCATTTCTGTGTAGTATCCAAGATGAAATAAACTAAATTAAAAAAGCACATTTGTCTTTACTGAGATAATGACTACATCTACAGATTACACATAAAAATTGTATATTTTATTAAAATACTTATTAAGAAATATATCACTAATTATAATAACAACAAAAGAGAAAAACTTTCCCAATAAACTTCGCTCTCCGGGACGAGCAATCCACCCCGGTAAGGAAATAGTCACCACCTATGACAGTTTATTAACTAACACTGCCAATGTACATACTGAATAGATATATTAAAAAAAATATCACTGTTGAGAGCACTCAGGAACCACCCCTGAGGGCCTGCCAGTGCCCTATTTTTGATCCATAGATCGGGGCTAGGAGTTAGTTCCCCATGGTATCATAAATGCATAAATACACATATCAAAATAAAATACAAAAAGCTTTCAGATTTCACATATATGTGAAAAATGAAAGATTTGAAAGCAATGTCCAAATATGTCAAATCTTTCATATTGGACATTTTTGGGCATTGCTTTAGACTTTTTTTCTCTGCATTATGAAGATTTGCCTGTCTCCGCAGAGAGGCATGTCACAATCTTTCAGATTGGGCATATTTGGGCATTACTTTAGGTCCTTTTATTTTTTATTCATTTCATTTCTGCATTATGCAGATATGGCCTTCTCCGTAGAGAGGCATGTCACAATCTTTCAGATTGGACATTATATTGACAAAAGTCACTGGACACTCCTTAAAAAACTGCGTGTTAAGATGTGCGGTACAGTTGCCAACGGTATAAAAACAAGCCTGCAGCTGAGCGCGATCATATCGCACTGTGAGGTTGAGGGAAAATGCCGCGGCGGGAGAGAATTGACTTTGAGAAAGGAAAGATTGTTGGGTGTTATATTAGTGGGTTGTCCATAAGAGAAACCGAGAGGTGTTTAAACATACCCAAGTCAACTGTTTTGGATGTACTGAATAAGTGGAAGACACATAGGGTGCCTGAAGCAGCAAAACGTACCGGCAGATCAAAGAAAATCGGTGATTGAGGACGTCGAAGCCTCAGGAGAGTCGTTACAGCTAATCGACGGAGTACTGCACAAGACCTCAGTATACAGGTGAGTAAAAATGCTGGAACCTTAGGATGTACATGTACCATTTGCAGAGAATTACATTCCGTGGCCATGTGGCTGCTCATAAGCCTTTCATATCCACTTGGAATGCTACTCGTCATTTAGCATGATGTAAAGAATATTTATCGTGGACCGTAGATCAATGGAAACGGGTCCTACCAACCAATGAATCCAGATACATGATCCATCAGTCTGATGGTCGTGTGTGGATATGGCGGCAGCCGGGGGAACACTATTTACCACAGTGTATTGTTTCTACGGTCAAGTTTGGAGCTGGTAATCGTGTGGGGGTGTTTTTCATGGTATGATCCCAGCCCATTGGTTATTGTGGACAAACCTGTTAACCAGCACGTCTACCTCTATATTCTGGAGAATTATTCCCTACCAATTCTGTGGCAATGCTATGGAACAGAGCCTTGTTGGTACCAGCAAGATAATGCACTGGGCCATAAAGCAAGGACTGTTATGGCGTGGTTTGAAGATAATTTCGTATCGTGTGTGGACTGGCCAGCACAGAGCTCTGATCTTAATCCCATAGAGCACCTATGGGATGAATTAGAGTGCCGCATAAGAAGTTTGGAACGAAGGCCTACTACTAAGCAACAGTTAGCGGCAGCATTATGTACTGAATGAAAGCACATACCTATCGCTGTGTTCCAAAACCTTATCGAAAGCATGTCTCGAAGGATCAGTGCATGCATTAAGGAGAAAGTTGGACCGACACCATACTGATATGTGTCAATAAATGCTATGTTGTGTTTCTCTTCTAGGTGTCCGGTGACTTTTGTCAATATAGTGTATCTGGGCATTGCTTTAGGCCCTTTTATCCCCCCCAGCATTATGCAGGTTTGGCCTTCTCCGTAGAGAGGCATGTCACAATCTTTCATATTGTACATATTTCGGCATTGCTTTAAACCCTTTTATCTTTCGTCACACAGTTCAACATTCAGGTTAATTTCAGTATTTTCCTGTGTAATGGTTTATTGAAAATTTTTAGGCTAATTTTATCAGTCACTTTTTTTGCAATGTTTTTAAAGCAGGATTGGAAGAAACTTTTGGCAAATTAACTTGCTGGTTAGTTTACTGTGATCCTCTTCACGGCATTTTAAAACTGGGCAGTTTTCCAGTTTTGGAAGAATATCTGTCGATAAGTTTTGCACCAAACAGTTTTGTGGCAAATATGGAAGAGATCTTTCAACAAAATCTTGTATGATAGAAAGGATCATAATAAATGCTGGTGTTGGGTAAGTCAGCCCTCCACGATCTTGATTTGAGATTAAATTAAGAATGGGTGCCATGCAATTACAGTTAGCCAACTTTTCCAAGCAGGAGTAGCAGTCTGTTATTTCTTCAACAACTTTCACTAAATATCCAGCCACAAAAGCTAAACTTGCAAACTTTAAGCTGACTCTTGGGGTTTCTAGTTAAGGGGAGAGAGAAAAAAAAAGAATATATATATTAGATCTCTACAACCAAAAGTAATGCTGCAAAAGAACAGTATTTCAAATTAAATGAAACTGAAGAGCAGTCAAATTGCATTGAATAAAGATTTACTGATTAGGAATAGGGAAGAAGGGCTAGGGGTGGGTACATGCATTTACCTAAAAGTGTGTTTATGCTTATTCACTATGTAGTTGATCTGATTCACCGTATAACTATATTCATGTAGTTCAGCTTAAAATTATGTGAAAATCTTAGCCAAATCAAGAGTGCCTGTGACTTCACAACTTTTTTCATTGTAACAAAATGTACATATAAAGGAAGTAATGAGCGCAAATTTTCTTAGCATAGTTCAGTAGCACAGTTTTATTTATTTTTAACACATACTGTTGTTTTCAATTATTTCATTTATGTAGCCACAGTTGTCAATATTTTTTAAGGGAACAGCACTGTCTTCCCTAGGGCAATTGCAACTTTTGTTTAATGAATTCTTCCATTTCCCAATTTTTTTAATGAATTATATGTATAGCAACTCCCTTTTTTATACTGAAGATGCATTTTTGTGTTCCTTATTGGTATTTTTCTGTTGCTTACATTATTTAGATATCAGTGCAGTTTACCTACTAAAGTGTTTTGGGGGATGTTTATGGATGGATGTGTCGCATTCTACATACATCTTCAAAAATAAAGTCCGAAAGACATTTCAGAGGAAAGAGGGAAAATGTCGAATGGGAGGTTCGCAATTTAAGCATGTAAAGAAGCACACGGATAACAACAATGAGGAACAACCATATTTGTTTTGCTGCCATAAGTTATGGCAGCAAAACAGTAAGTAAATAATAAAAAATCACACACACATACACACACAGAAGTGCCTGGCATTTCTGCCTATGCTCAGGGTCTATTAATTTATGTTTTGTGCCTAAGTAAAAGTGCAATACTATAACCTTGACTTGTTATGTAAACGTTCAGAATCTGAGCTCGGAGAATACAAAAATTGCTAGAAAGGCCTAGGCCTAGAACCTTACAGTTAATGTTTCGTCGCCGAGTCAAGGAGTAACATTATTAACTTGATTTGTTATGTAAACGTTAAGAATATGAACGCAATTATGCAAGCTTTAACTTCTCACTGTTCTTAATTTAAGGCCACTGATTTTAGGAAAGTGGAGGCACCAGTGCTGTGAGACAAACATATCCATGCCTCATACTATTTGGCCAGCTGGGTGGTTCATTCTACATTAGAATAATTATTTAGTAACTAAAATATGGAAAGTAGAATTATAAAGATGAATTATGTTGCACACATACACTCAGACTAACTGTGTAAGCCTAAACCTCAATTCTGAATAAACAAAAACATAAGTGAGATAACATATTGTTATTAGTAATAGTATTGGTATTTGATGCATTAAGATATGTAACACATGCAGTGAAGATACTAAACCTGTGGAATTCTGCACCTACACTGTAAAACAGAACTTTCATGAAACTCAATTTTTATTTTAATGAGGAAATTGAGTTTCATGAAAACTCTGTTTGCAGCACATCAAAACTGATTACTTTTTTCAGCTGAAAATACCAAAAAAGGGTTAAAGCAATTAAAAAGTATTGTAGAAGTATATTAGCTATGGCAAATTATTTCTGAAACAAGTGGGTAACTGGGTATTGAACAAAATTGGTAAGCCGAAAATTCTTCATAGTAATAATGAATGAAAAAAGATACAAAAGATGACCAACAACCAGGTGGGAGGATCTCAGGATGGGATTGGTAGCCTTTCATGTATAATATTTGTAGTGCTATGCGTCAAACAGTTGCAGGAAACTGATCAAGACCACAACACCTGTGAATGGAGCTGTGTGATTAGAATAACACCTTCATTGTATGATTTGAAAGTGAGAAGGGGAAAAAAATTATTCAATAATTTCTCATATTCTCTGAACACTGCCCAACTGTAATTCACTCAATGGTAGGTTTCTCCTCCATGAATGATCACAGTAATCTCTGTCAAGAAAAATTAAATTTCTCAGTGTTTAATATAATGCATCACTTAATTACAATGCTTCACTTAATTATAATGCTTATGCTCTTGTATATGTAAAGTGCATATTGAGTTGTTTCGATTTGGAAACGTCCCCCCCCATTGAAAATGTGAGTGGGTAAAAAATTACTTACCATGCTCTTTCTCCAACATATCCAAAGATGCTAAGACTTCATTTGGAAGCTCCATTCCTGACTTTTGCAGCTCTCTTCTGCATTGCAACTTCTTCAAGCATGACGTTGAAATCATTTTGCCAGTCTCATCAACATTGGAGAATTTTGATGTCATAACAATGCCTGTCTTTAAAATTTTTTCAAGGCAGAAAATAGTTGACCTCACATCCATAACATCATTTCCACCATTCATTTGCCGTAACGCGCTGAATAGGGATTCCACCGGATCACTGTTGAACGATCTTGTCAACACATAGTGATAGCCACTGTTAAGAAGGTATTTAATACTACCTACAGTGGATTTTGTTGTTAGTTGTATTGCTTCATAAGTCTCTTTGCTCAAAAATCTGTAAGTAGTTGGGTCTTTCTCACAAGCTTCCTTTATAACACAAAGGTAATGCAGAAAGTTAACTTCTAACCACTCTAATCTGTCATCATTACAAGCAAAGAAATGAACTTTATCTTTGTTGATGGAGTGTATGTGTTGGTGTCTATTTGAAATATCGTGAATTGAGAACCACTTAAATATGTTTTCTAAAAATGTTATCGTGGATGTAGCATTTGCAAACTGAAATGCCTTTGAATGACGTGATGAATGATTCATCAGAAATTTTAATGCAGCTGTTACTGGTGGAGAAAATATCAGCACAGCACGACCAACATATATTTTGTCAATATTTGTTGGTTCAATGTGTCTATACGTAAGATTTCGAACTGCTTTGATATTTTCATTTTGTTGCAGCTTGTAAAGTAACTCGATGTACTTCCCACTGATAGCCTGCTGTTCATCAGTCATATCTTTCTCCAAAAATAATGACCTGATGTTCTCGATGATGTGGTTTTGATCAAAACTCAAGAACAGTGGGCGATTACTATCACAAGGATGTGAAATTCTGTGATCTAGTGTTCCCCCACACATTGCTCTAAACATTGCTACATTTGTTTTGTGATTGTCTGTAACAATCCTAATGATTTTAAATCCACATTTTTCTATTTCAATGATGACATTTCTGGTTAAAGAATACAGTTCCTTAGCAGTGAGCTGCTTAGAAAAAAAGTAACCACATGGAATGCTGTACTTGGTGGACAAACCAAACAAAACAAAGCATAATAATCTGTTTGCCAAAGGCTGCTACTGAATTTTATCTTCAGCTTCTTTAAATTTTGTTTTCTGGCCAAAAAACAATCCAGATTCTTATCATATATGTGTGCTGATTTTATTGCCATTTCATCAATAATTAAGGATGCAAATTTTTCAGAATCATTAAGATGACCACATTCTTCTTGCAGTCTCTCTTTAATAAGACTTGTAACACCTACTTCACCACTTACAGGTCCAATGTATTTCGATAAAGTTGTCCTGCAAGGTAATTTAGCCAAATTACGCTCACGTACCAAATTGTAACCTTTGGGGGAGGTGGTACTCCAAATAATGCATTCACGCAAAATTTCCTCATTCCATGTAGGCTTTTTCTTAACAAAATTTTTAATTTGTTGCAACAAAAATTCCACATGTTTATTTCCTGCATCTTCGTCTTCCATAATAATAAGTTTTTCAAGAACAGAATGGTACTTACTTTCTTTGTAATGGGAGACTATTTTCTGCAGTTCATTTATTTTTTTTTTTTTTTTTGCTGTAGCTGTAATCTGCGATTTTTTTTTCCAAAGGAAAGATCTCAGAAGACGTGCTTCTTTCTGCTTCTTTTTTAAGTTCCCCACTTTGGAAGATGAGTACTGATTCTGTGCTTTAGCAGTAGATGCAGTCATAAAATAGCAGTCAGCATTTGTTCTTGCAAAATGCATTAACAGTTCAGCTTCAGCAGGTGTGCTTGGAGTCAGATTTTCTTCAGGTAATTCTCTAATTGACTCATTACTCGAAAGCAACACATGAGGCATATTGTTGCCTGTTACCACATTTTCTGTACTTTTTGCTTTTTTTTTTATGTTCTCTGGTAAACTACCATCAGTTTTTCTCTTAACCTGTCTTGCTGTTTGATAAGGTATTTTATTTTGATTTCGACGTGACTTTGATATCTTGGGCACTTTATAGGTAGGATATTCTGGGAAAATGCTGGGAATTGAACCTTTCTGCAGTTTTTTTTTTTTTTAATTCCTGGTATATAATCTTCTGATTTAAAATGTCTGCTACACACAACTGATGAAGAAGACTTACTATTCACTGTAAAATTATCCCGTGAAATAACCTTTAGCCATTGTGCACAAAGTTCTGCATCTGAAGGAAATTGGTGAAACGAAATTCCACTCATTTTTCCCTGCTCAGATGTGCAAAAAGGAACACAGCAGTAAGCCATAATGCTTCTAACAAGAAAAATGAAATGAATTCACACACACGAAACTAAAAAATAGTCACAAAATCAGAAAAATAGCAACAGAAACAGTAAGAAATTACTTATGAAACACGTGCGTATATACGAAAACAACAGTAGGCTCTCAGCGCCCCCACACGTCAAAGATTAGAACTAGAAAGTGGGCGTGATTCCAGACAACCCATTGTTCTTTTGCGCATGCGGCAGGCCGCTTAGTTTCGTCGAGAGGGGCCGTGGTTTGGCTCCCCAGAATTAAGAGCAATATGCTCTTCCCAGGATTGGTAGGTCGTTTTTCTGTTTTCTGAACGTTTCTTTTTTTGAATTTAATTTTATTATTTTTTTTTAGTTGTTTTTACACTCTTTGAAAGTAGGTCGTTCGTTTTGGCCGCGTTTAAAGGTTTTCCGCGGAACTTTCTTCAGCGTTTAGTGTCCCTTTGTTGTTTGCACATAGGTTTGTTTCAAGTTCATTTTTAGTAGGCTTTGAGCCTTCCTGTGGGCTTAATGAATAGAACAATATTTTGTAAATAATTTAACATGTAACAGCAAAGCACAGCATCACTTGTAATTTCATTTTTTATTTTTTATGTAGGTTGTTTTAACTTTTTCAGGTGTGGAGTGAATTTCCGTTTATTATAGATGTGCACTAAACTTAACTATCTATTAAATGTTTTCTTGTGTGTCTAGGGCATATGATTTGCTTCTCTGTGACTTGCGACCTAGCACTTTGGATTTAAACTTTAACTTTTTAAAATAATTTTGCTGTGGGTTTTGGCATTTACCATGCTTTTCTGAGACATGCAACTCGGTTATTTGGGTTCACTCTCGGATATTGCATCTGTACTTTGTTCTTTGTGCACTTTTGGCTAATAATTTTCCTTAAATTGTTGCTATAACTTTTGCTATTTTCAAAATTGTAATGTTTCTTTTCCCTTTGTTTATATTTAATTTAAATTTTTTTACTTTGCTTTTTCTGTGACAGGATAAAAGTTATCAATTTTACTGTGGCAAGATTAAAGTTCTCCTTTCTCAACCTTTCTTTGGTTAGGATTTTCACCCTATTTTAGTTCTAATTTTCCCTGGTTTTGCTATATTTCAGGATACTCGGTTCCCTTCCATTTCGTTTTAAGTTGTGATTATCTTGGTTGTTGTGCGGTCGGGCAATGTCATTTACTTTGCTGTGTTGGTGTTAAAAATCCCTTTTTAATTTGACAAGTTTAACCTCAAATTAAATCTGTCCTTATAGCAAACTAAATTGGCAGAAACCCACAATTCACTGGTCTCAGTAGATTAATGAGTGACTTTCTTTATGCTTGCCCTTGGAGAAGTCATCGGAGAATCATTAATTGATCTGCTTCCCTGCATTCTTCTGTTTATTTGATTTCCATCGTTAGGAGCTTGACTGCTTCGGACGGTTGGGGATTGGTGGCTGTTATTCTGTTCGTTTTCGGAATTTTTGTTTGTTTTCCTTTTTTCAAAATTTTCCTCTTTGAGTTTTGCATTTTTTTTTAATATTATAGTTTGATCTTTCTTTTATGCAGCCACTGGCGCTTTGGAATTTGAAATTTGTACTTGATTTTTGTTTAATTCTTCTTGTTAGTTTTTGTTATATATATATATATGTATATATATCATCATCATCATCATCATCATCATCATTGTCAACCATTATCAATCCACTGCTGGACGAAGGTCTCCCCAAGTTTCCTCCACAACGGTCTGTCTTGTGCCAGTCTCCTCCATGTCACTCCCGCATACTTTCGAATTTCATCCACCCATCTTCCACGTGATCTTCTTCTGGGTCTTTTCCTGTCCCTTGGAATCCAATCTAAAATTTCGGCTGTCCATCGATGGCCTGTTCTTCTGGCAGTATGTCCAGCCCATTGCCATTTCAGGGATTTAACTCTGATCATGATGTCTTCCACTCTTGTCATTTTTCGGATCCACGAGTTCCTCTTCTTATCTCTCCTGGTTACACCAAGCATGCACCTCTCCATGCTGTTTTGAGTTGTCTGCAGCCTTTGTATGTCTCTTTTAGCTAAGGTCCACGTCTCTGCACCATACGTAAGCACTGGAAGGATGCATTGATCAAACACTTTTCTTTTAAGACATAATGGCATATTGCTCTTGAAAATTATGCTGTTTCTTCCAAAAGCTCTCCAGGCAAGTTTTGTACGTTTTGCTGATGACATAGTCATTTTTGCAACTACCCCATCAGAGCTGCAGAGTATGATCCAGGAACTTTCTGACAAGAGTAAAGAAGTGGGATTAAAAATGAACTTTCAGAAGACGAAAGTGGTGTTCAATGCTTTTACAAGAAATGAAGATTTATCGATTGATGGAGAAAAGCTGGAGATAACAGACACGTACGTTTATCTTGGACAGCAGATATCAAGTGAGGGTCACATTGGTGAAGAAATTAATCGGCGTACAAAACTTGCCTGGAGAGCTTTTGGAAGAAACAGCATAATTTTCAAGAGCAATATGCCATTATGTCTTAAAAGAAAAGTGTTTGATCAATGCATCCTTCCAGTGCTTACGTATGGTGCAGAGACGTGGACCTTAGCTAAAAGAGACATACAAAGGCTGCAGACAACTCAAAGTAGCATGGAGAGGTGCATGCTTGGTGTAACCAGGAGAGATAAGAAGAGGAACATGCGGATCCGAAAAATGACAAGAGTGGAAGACATCATGATCAGAGTTAAATCCCTGAAATGGCAATGGGCTGGACATACTGCCAGAAGAACAGACCATCGATGGACAGCCGAAATTTTAGATTGGATTCCAAGGGACAGGAAAGACCCAGAAGAACGCCACATGGGAGATGAGTGGATGAAATTCGAAAGTATGCGGAAGTGACATGGAGGAGACTGGCACAAGACAGACCGTTGTGGAGGAAACGGGGAGACCTTCGTCCAGCAGTGGATTGATAATGGTTGACAATGATGATGATGATGATTATATATATATGTATAAAGAAAATCTAATTGGCCAAAATCAAACAACCCAAAGACCATGCATATCAATGAAACTCAAAATAAAACCTCAAATAAAAAGAATTAAACTTTGCATGTGCTCTCACGGGCAACATGCGTCGCCCGTGAGAGCACATGCAAACCATTAGCATTACAGGACATATGCAAATCATATGAGCCCAGCTCGCCGCCGAGAAGCACTATAAGAAGGGTGAACAGAAGGCGGGGTATGAGTAGTGGAAGTGTGTTGTGCTGCCGGACCTGTGCGTGGAAAACTTCCTGATGCCTCGTCGCAGAATACGGCAGTCATTCCAGCACGTTTCGCAGTTCGACACAGGACGAATTATTGCTTATCGCGACAGCGGTTTATCGTACCGAGACTTCGGCGCCTATGTGGAACAACATCCAGCCACAGTGAGGCGAGTGTGGATTCAGTAAGTGCAGGAGGGACGGGCGGACCGACGTGAGCGATTGCAGCAGCCGCGGCACCCAACCAAACGAGAGGACCGGCATGTTGTTCGGCGTGCATTGACGGCTCGCACCGCCACATCCGGAACGTAAGCTCAGGAATTAGGGTGTGTTGCGCAACACTCTGTGTCAGTACGGACCAATCGACGTCATCTGCAGGAGCAGGGACCTGTCGCACGGTGCCCATTGCTCCGATTACCATTACACCACCGGCGAGTGCGACGGCAGTGGACCGTTGAACGCCGCACCTGGACTACGGAATGGAACGACATTGTCTTCGCCAACGATTCCCGCTTCTGCCTGCAACACCACGATCGTCGAATTCGTGTGTGGTGGCACCGCGGCGAGAGACTATATGCCGCCTGCATTATGCATCGCCGTACCGGTCCATCGCTTGGCGTTATGGTTTCGAACGCAATTGAATATGACACTCGCACTCCTCTGGTACACATCGCCGATTTACTCAACAGTCACCGTTACATCTCCGACGTGTTGGAGCCTGTAGTCCTCCCTTACCTGCAGGACCTGCCAGCGGCCATGTCTCAACAGGACAATGCACGCCCGCACATGGCACGCATCGTGCAACAATTCTTCACAGCCACCATATGTCACTGCTGCCGTGGTCCGCCTGTTCTGCCGATATGTCGCCCATCGAACACGTCTAGTTGCAGTTCGGCAACCGAGTAGCACGGCCAGCACCACCCGCGGCTACGCATGATGAACTGTGGCAAAGTATGGAAGCAGCTTGTGCCGATATACCCGAAGCCCACATCCAAAGCCTGTTTCGTTCGATGTAGCGGTAGTTATTGCTAGCCATGAGGGCCACACGAACTGTTGATGTCTACGTGTTCCGCAAGTCGCACGGGCCTGTAAGCTCATATATATATATTATTATATGCGGTACACTCACCAACCCGCTTCGCCAGCGTGGTGAGTTATGGCCAAACACCTCCAAAATTACTCTACAACTTAAATCTTGGCCCTCAGTCTCCTGCAGCTGGAATGTACCTGGCCAAGGCAGCGGCCAGTGCGACATGAAAGCAGAGGGTGCTAAGAATCCTCGGAGGACCGGACTAGGCTGCCATTTGATGCTGACCTTGGCTACGTATAATGGACGCTCCCTATCTTCTGATTCAAGGCTTCTTGAATTGGAAGAGGAAGTACAAAGGATCAAGTGGGACATCGTCGGGATAAGTGAGGTAAGGAGAAAAGGAGAAGATCTCATTGAACTGAAAAGTGGACATCTCTTCCACTATCGTGGGACTGGTACTGGCAGAACTAGTGGTGTTGGATTTATAATAAACAAGAACCTGAAGGATAAAGTGGTAGAAGTTGAAAGTTCCTCTGACAGAGCTGCAGGACTCGTTATCCAACTCTCGAGAATATACCAGGCTCAGATTATTCAAACTTATGCACAAACCACAAGTCATCCTGAAGAAGAAATTGAAGAATTTTATGAGTAAATTCGTCATCTAAATAATAAAGGTAAGCAGCACTTGAAGATAATTATGGGAGATTTCAATGCACAAATAGGGCCACGGCAACAGAATGAAACTTCAGTAGGTAAATTGGGTCACGGCAACAGAAACCAGCGTGGAAATACTCTCGTTGAGTTTACAGAGGTAGAAGGATTTTTCATCTTGAACTCCTTTTTCAAGAAAAAGCCACACAGGTTGGTTGGTTGGTTAATTGATGTTAATGGCGCAAGGGCCATGGTTGGCCAAAGAGCGCCAAACAAAAGACATCAAAACAAAACAAAATCAATAAAAAAGGTACACAAGGTTAAAAACAGGCTGATGTGGTAAAAATGAAATATGATAGTGAACAAGTTAAAAGTTAGATAAGTTTAAAAAAGTCAATATCTTGTAAAAACGAAAACACTGCTTTCATGTCGCAGGCTTCGCCAATAATAACTTGCAGCGTAGTTGCTCCTTCGTCCAACAGATGAGAGTGAAAATGACGAAAACGATGATCACAAAACCGAACACAAGTACACAAAACATGAAGGACAGTGAGACGACAGTTGCACGTCTCACACACCGGGACACTCTCGCCACACAGCAAAAAGCGGTGAGTAAAACGACAGTGCCCAATGCGGAGACGTGCAAGAACAACTTCCTCACGACGGTTCTTCCGCAAACTAGACTTCCATAGTCCGATCTGTGGTTTGAGAGAATGCAGCTTATTGCTGCTCTGCTGAGATCACAGGGACTGCCACTCGCCCAGGAGAAATGTCCGGATCAAAGGTCTAAAATCACGGAAAGACAGTGGCAGCCGAGCTGGCAACATGGAGGAAACAGACCTGGCAGAAAGATCTGCCAGCTCGTTACCCCGGATCCCAACATGGCCAGGAACCCAACAGAATCGGACCAGGAATCCAGCACCATCTAAAGTTCCAAGAAGACGACGGACATCACGGATGACAGGAGAGTCCGTGTCCTCCGGAGAAGATAAAACATGGATGACGGACTGGGAATCAGAGCAAACCATAGCGCGACGAAGTGATCGAGACTGTATGTGGCACAAAGCGAGGTGCACCGCACGCATCTCTGCCGAAAAGACGGTGGATTCTGGCCGAAGCCTCTCAGCATGTGAGGCTTCGCCACACATAAAAGCGGATCCAACGACATCCCCGGACTTCGAGCCATCGGTGAACACAGGCACGAAATCCGGGTAGACAGACTGTTTTTCAGCAAAGAGCCGCTGGTACACCAGAGCAGGAGTGGAAGACTTTGGCCACACACAAAGAGAAAGGTCAGCCGTTGCTAGAACGGACTGCCAAGGAGGACGGTTGAAAAAGGTGGTCAAACCAATCCTTGACAAGTTTAGACCAGCATCGCGCACTATGGCAGACATCCGAATCCCGAACGTCGGAACACAGGAGGGGCGGTTGGAAAACAAGCGGACACAGTCCGGTTGGAAGATGGAACCATGCAGGGGATGATCAGGAAGAGATTTCAGTTTTGTGTAAAACTGAAGAGACAGCTGCTTACGACGGATGCATAACGGCGGCTCATGAGCCTCCGCATACAGGCTATGCACGGGAGAGGTACGGAAAGCACCAGTACATAGCCGCAATGCCTGGTGATGGACGGGGTCCAAAGGCTTTAAAACCGATGGACGCGCTGAACCGTACGTAATGCATCCGAAGTCTAACTTTGACCGAATCAGAGAATGGTAAATGCGAAGCATTGAGCACCTGTCGGCCCCCCAAGATGTTCGAGAGAGGACCTTCAGGATACTCAATGACTTCGTGCACTTCACCTTCAAAGACTGGATGTGAGGCCGGAAGGTGAGCGCTCGGTCAAAAGTTAGCCCAAGGAACTTGACTTCTGACACCACGGGGATGGTAGAACACCCCAGACGGAGGCTGGGGTCTGGGTGAAGACCCCGTTTGCGGCAAAAATGCAGGCAAACGGTCTTCTGTGTCGAGAAGCTAAATCCATTTTGGGAAGCCCAGTGAGAGATCTTGGTAATGGCAGACTGGAGCTGTCTCTCAATGGTGCGCATGTTAACAGAGGCGCAAGAGATCTGCAGATCATCCACGTACATGGTTCCACGAACCGTCGGAGGAAGCAGTTGGAATATGTGATTCACACGAAGGATGAACAGTGACCGATAAAATGGAGCTTTGAGGTACACCCTGTTCTTGCGGGTGCATCGCAGAGAGGGTCGACCCGACGCGCACACGGAAACTCCGGTCCTGGAGAAATCCGGCGATGAAAGATGGTAAGTTTCCCCGCAATCCGCACTCGTGCAGATCACGGAGAATGCCGTATCTCCAGGTACGGTCATAGGCTTTCTCCATGTCGAAGAAGACGGGGACCATGTGCTGACGCCGGACAAACGCCTTCCTGACAGATGTCTCAAGGCGAAGATGATTATCGGTGGTGGATCGAGATTTGCGAAATCCACTCTGATGAGGTGAAAAAATGTGATGAAACTCCAAATAAAAAATGAGACGAAAATTAATGATACGCTCGAGTACTTTGCAAAGGTAGCTCGTCATAGCAATTAGCCGGTAGTTCAACGGGTTGGAGGGATCTTTACCAGGTTTGGGAACAGGAACGACAATGGCAGTGTGCCAAGATTCGGGAAAGACATGCTCTTGCCAAATCCTGTTAAACAGGATTAGCAAACATTCAAGAGAGGACGGAGAAAGGTGCTTCAGCATCTCGTAATGGATGTTATCTGGTCCGACAGATGTCCGGCCGGACCTATGCAGAGCGGTCTTCAGCTCCACGGCAGTCAGCGGGCTGTTATACTCTTCGGAAGAAAACGGTCCAAAGGAAATCTTTGACCTTTCAAGCCGCGGCTGTAACTGCCGGAACGAAGCAGGGTAATTACTGCTGCTGGACACCGAAGAAAAAGCGGGGCCCAGACAGTCAGCAATACCCTGAGCGTCAGCAACCGTTCCGCCATCACTCTCAAGAATGGAGATTTCCCCAGATAGGTACTGTCCCCGAATCTTACGGATCCTGTCCCAAACGATCTTAGGGCTGGTAGTGAAGTTAATCCCGGATACATATTGTATCCAGGACTCCCGTTGACTACGCCTACGAACCAATCGCGCTTAAGACTTGGCCTTCTTGAAAGCAAGTAGGTTCGCATCGGTGGGGTACCGACGAAACCTACCCCAAGCCCGATGTTGGGCCTGACGAGCTGCCATGCAATTGGAATTCCACCAAGGTCTCGGGCAACGTGGAAGTTTAGTCGACGTCCTGGGGATGGTAAGTTCTGCCGCTTGCACAATACAATCCGTTACCGCCGCAACAGCGTCATTGACTGTTCCTGAGGTCACCATTGCCGGAGTAATAAAGGCCGAAGCCGTGAATGTGTCCCACTTGGCACGATCAATATTCCAGCTAGCAGGGCGAGAAGGGTAACGGTACCCGCCACTCGCTAGACGGAGGAAGATGGGAAAGTGATCGCTGCCAAGGGGATCACCAGACACGCTCCAGGACCAGGCAGGATATAATGACGGTGAACTCAGAGACAAATCAATGGCTGAGTACGAGCGGGTGGGTTCATGAAAATACGTCACTGCCCCGGTGTTGTGGAGACAGAGGGACGTGTTGGAGAGAAGGGACTCAACAACACGGCCCCTGGAGTCACGAGTGGGAGAACCCCACAACGGATTGTGTGCATTGAAATCTCCTAAGATGAAGAAAGGAGGCGGCAGCTGGTCAACTAAATCTTCCAGATCCGAAAGGCTTACAGCTTCATTTGGTGGTATTTACATGGAACACACCGTGAACAGTGTGTGCACAGATAGTCTCACTGCCACTGCCTGCAAAGTCGTCCGAAGGGCAACTGCAGTGACAGGAACACCATGAGGAACAACGACGGCCACTCCTCCGCAGGCGATAACGCCGTCCTGGTGATCATTGCGGAAAATTGAATGTCTCCGCAGCGAGGGATTGTCCGTCGTGCGAAGCTTTGTCTCCTGGAGACAAACGCACACAGGTGTGTTCGAAGACAGTAAAATTTTCAAATCATCAATGTGGGATCGCAGACCTCGGCAATTCCACTGAACGAGCGTGACCATAATGAAAAATGAAATGACAGAATGAAGACAGACGACTAGAAGGTCGCAGTGTCGTCCATCACCTCCAAGCCATCCGCAGTGTCAGGAGGCAACACAGGGCTGTGTTTGCCCCCTGTGTTAGGAGGTGGTTTTTGCCTGCTCTGTTTCGGGGAGGATGAACCTGGTTTCATCTTCTCTGGCTTCTTCTTAGCAGTGCCCTGGGTCCCTGTGCTGACAGATGTTTTCGGCACAGAGGAAGGTTTCGGCGACGATGATGATGTCGCCTTGGATGCAATGCGGCGAGACTGCAGTGTATCCAATCCAGCAGCAACGATGTCCGCAAAATCATAAGGACATCGCGCTGGGAAGGTCACCTCAGTCTGAACCGCCACTGAAGTCCTTTGCACAACAACTGAAGCATAGTACCGCCGGCCTGGTTGTAAAGGGGCGATCCGCCGTCTAGCCTCGGGATATGAGAGATGCTCAGTTGTCTTCAGGCGTTGGATTGCCTGTTCCTCAATCCACTTTGGACACTGCCTAGAAGATGCAGGATGAGTCCCTTCGCAGTTGACACAATGATCAGACTCTGCTGAGCAATCTGCCAAAGAGTGTTCTGTGGAACCACAGCGACCACACTTAACAACATTACGGCAAGACTGCTAGGAGTGACCGTAATGCTGGCACCTGAAACAACGCAAGGGGTTCGGGATATATGGCCGAACATCAAGCCGTAAATAACCTGCCTTGATGGAAGTAGGCAGGGTTGAGGAGTCAAAAGTCAGGATGATGTTACGGGAGGGAATAGATTTCCCATCCCGCCTGAAAAGAATCCGTCGAACCCCAATGACATGCTGTTCACCAAGTTCCTCCAGCAATTCCTCATCGCTGCACTCGAGCAGGTCACGGGAGTTGACAACACCGCGAGAGGAACTGAGGTAACCATGCGGAGAAACCTGGACAGGAATGCCAAGCAAAACGGTCGTCTCCAGCAAGGTGGCACTGTGGCGTGGATTAGATGTTTCCACAAAAGATCCCCTGAAGGGAGCTTCTTCACACTCTTTGGAGAGCCAGCAACGGCTTGCAGAGCCTTGTTGATCCAGAAGGGACTCTTCACACTGAGCGACTGTGAAGAGTCACCAGATTTGATCAAAAGAAACAGAGCATTGCAATTTGATGTGACAAGTTTCTTTGTAGAGGAAGGTGTACTTTCCTCCACAGGGCGCTTTAAATTGGTAGCATGGGAAACACTTGGGTTTTCCATGAAGGAGTGAAACGATTCGTCCGCCGACCTCCCCACCCACTACCGAGCCCAACAAGGGAGAGCCGGAGGTCCGCAAGCCCAAGAGGACGCAGCACACGGCTCTAGGGATAGACAGCGGATATAGCAAGTTGGTAGGGCAGACACACGCTCAGCGTGCACCCAGACTTTCCCGTGCCCGGAGAACACCCCTTTGGCATGCCCACCCTACCCCCAAACTCACCCAGCCGAACAGAACGACAAGCCGCTAGAAGTCTGGACACCACCCGGCCACAGACTTCCTGACTAGGAGTGGGTTAGCTCCCAGCCTCCCATTTAGGATGAAGCAGAGGGCAAAGAGGAGTATTGGCATCTGGAGACAACTGCAACCCGGCCCCCAGATACCTCAGCCTCCAGCATCCCCGTTTCCACCTGTACGGGTCACCGCACACGGCAAACATGCAGGTAGGTCTAAGCTAACCAGCTCCGGAAAAACAGAAAATGTAACATAAAAGAGAAAAGACAGGGAAGTGAACGAGGAACAAAACCCGGAGCAGGCGCCTCATCACAACCTCAGCAGCCTACAACTGAGGCAGGTACATGTCAATAAATAAACTAAAGACCAAAAAGCAAAATGATAAGAGAAAATCGGCTCGAGCCGTGAGGACGCCATCCCCCATCAGCTGGATGAACAGCTGTCCCTTCGGTGATGTTATCGTTGAAGAGTAAACGAAAAGTACTCCGTCACAAGGTGAGCTCGGGCCGCGGGGGCGCCGCTCCCCAAATAACTGGTAAACCAGTTATCCCCGTGGGGGAAGCCACACAGGAAATGGACATGGAGACATCCAATTGGTACGACAAGTGAAATTTATTTTATTATGTGTAATAAAAAATTCTTCATCGAAGACGGCAGTGTGCTGAACAAGTTCAACACAGGTATTGACCATAGATTGGTCAAATGTAAGATGCATCTCAACACTAAACTCGAACGTGGCAAGCTCATAAGACAAACAAAATGTATTGACATAACCAACCTTAAAAACACCACAATACTTTCAAGTTGGAACTGAAGAACAGATTCTATGCTTTAGAAGGCCTAACATCGGAAGAAGTGGATATTTCGGAAGTTAACAGAAAAGTAACCAAAGCTCTTATGGAAACAGCAACAAAATTAGCTGGGTCTAAGAACAAGTTGCATGTGAACAAATTAACAGGAAAAACCAACATGTGAACAAATTAACAGGAAAAACCAAAATATTGATGCAAAAAAGAAGAGAGATGAGGACAACTAAGAAAGATGTGACTTCCAAAGTGAAATATATAGAGCTATGCAAGACAGTACGAAAAAGTATCACTGAAGACGTAAGGAAATTCAACTGTGAGCTAGTGAGGGAAGAAAACAGATTATGGCTCTGAGAAAAGAAGATGGTTCTATAACAAGAAATACAGGCGAAATTTAGACAAGAGCGAAAGATTTCTACTCCAAATTATACACTGCCGGACAATTGCTAAGGACGGATGACAATAGCAACGATAGCAACCATAAAATGGAAGGCAGGAAAATGTGGAAATTAGCATAAGTGCGGGATACAGTAAGACGTGTTGTGCGTATGCAAATTTTGGATTGCCGAACTTGTTCGTGACGTCATAGCGCTGATAAGAGGTATGAAGGATTTGACGCGTATTGACCGTTGTTGTTCAAACGCAAAGTTGAAATGGAAAGAATCAATTGACAAACTTGCAATTTTCAGTATGTCTTCCCGACATCACCTAGATGATTTTGCGCGTGGCCGTATTATTGGCAAGATTGAAGAAGGGCGAAAAACAACAGATGTAGCCAGGGAGTTCGACGTCAGCCACAGTGTTGTTTCAAGGCTTTGGAAATCATTTCAAACAAATGGAGAGTGTAGCAAACGTCACGGGGGAGGTCGTGTTCACAGTACGACACCTGCAGAAGATCGGTACATAGTGCTATCAACAAAAGACACCGGCACAGCACAGCTAGTGAGGTAGCAAATGAGTTTATGGCTGCTACTGGCAAGTGGATCTCTCGAAAAACTGTCGCCAGACGTTTGCATGAAGGAGGACTATACGCCTGCCGTCCTGTTGTGTGCATCCCATTGTCCAGACTTCACCGTACCGCCCGATTGCAATGGTGCCATCACGTCGCAATTGGACAGATAACGACTGGTCTGCTGTCCTCTTAAGAGGACAGCAGACCAGTCGTTATCTGTATCTACTCTCATCTGAGAATTCTCAGATTAGAGTAGATACAGTCTATCGTCTGATTGTCGACGACAACTGATCTGGCGTGATAGTGGTACTGCATATTATCCGGCAAATATACAGGAAAGGAACCGATATGCGACATGTAGTGTCGTGGTATGGGCTGGCATCATGATAAATGGCCGTACGTCCCTCTATGTGCTTCCAACTGGGACTATGACTGGCCAACGATACATTAATGATGTTCTGCTACCTCATGTTCGCATGTTCCGTGGTGCTGTCGGTGATAGATTCATTTTCATGGACGACGACGCAACATGTCATCGAACAGTCGCTGTCCAGGAGTGTCTTGAGAGCGAGGATATTCAACGCCTCGTATGGCCAGCACGTTCTCCAGATCTGAATCCCATTGAAAATGTGGGGGATGCTTTGGGGAGGAGTCTTGCTGGTCGCCAATGCCCTCCAATAAACAAGGACACCCTCATCCGTGCACTGACAGAGGAATGGGATAAATTACCCCAACAGCTGCTTGATAATGTTGTTCAAAGCATGACACGACGAGTGGAATCTTGCATCGCCCTCCATGGTGGCCATATCCCGTATTGACATCTTACGCCGGAACGCCTGCGGACGGTAATTGCATTTTTTCACGTTTACGTATTCTGCACAAAATGGCCCGTTTCTCCCTTGAACACGTTCCAAAGCCTTCTGGATTTCATAGCACAATAAATTGTCTTTCTTGTAATGTCCTGTCATTCTGACATTATTTGATTTCACTTGGCATCCAACCACACTTACTTTTTTATGCGCTATATAGCCGTTTATGATCCGTCCTTAGCAATTGTCCAGCAGTGTATGAAAGGGATGATACATGTACTCCAGACATCATGAAAGGTACCAGAGTTCTTCCAGTCCTCCCAGCCAAAGTTGCTCATGCAATCAAGAACATGAAGCGGGGGAAAGCTCCAGGAGACGACGGAATTACTTTAGACATCATACAAGAAGCAAGTGGAGAAATTGAAACAGTACTCGCCCAAATTTTCACTCAATGCCTTAATCAAGGGAATATTCCTGATGATTGAAACAACGCTACAATGATCCTGCTACATACAAAAGGTGACATTGAGGATCTCAAGAACTACAGACCTATCAGCCTCCTCTCAGTGGTTTGCAAAATCTTCACTAAAGTTCTTTCACACCGCTTGAAGGTAACACTGGGCATGACTCAACCGAGAGAACAAGCTGGATTCAGGAGTGGCTACAGCACAATAGATAACATCCACGTACTGAGAGAACTAATTGAAAGACCGAGGGAATATGAACTTCCACTGTACATGGCTTTTATCGATTATGAAAAAGCCTTTCATTCGGTGAAACCATCAGCAGTTACAAGGGCTCTGAAATCCTGCGGTATTGAAGATGCATACATTAATACACTGCCGGACAATTGCTAAGGACGGATGACAATAGCAACGATAGCAACCATAAAATGAAAGGCAGGAAAATGTGGAAATTAGCATAAGTGCAGGATACAGTAAGACGTGTTGTGCGTATGCAAATTTTGGATTGCCGAACTTGTTCATGACGTCATAGCGCTTATAAGAGATATAAAGGATTTGACGCGTATTGACAGTTGTTGTTCAAACGCAAAGTTGAAAGGGAAAGAATCAATTGACGAACTTCCAATTTTTCAGTATGTCTTCCCGACATCAGCTAGATGATTTTACGCGTAGCCGTATTATTGGCAAGATTCAAGAAGGGCGAAAAATAACAGATGTTGCCAGGGAGTTCGACGTCAGCCACAGTGTTGTTTCAAGGCTTTGGAAATCCTGTCGAACAAATGGAGAGTGCAGCAAACGTCACGGGGGAGGTCGTGTTCGCAGTACGACACCTGCAGAAGATCGGTACATAGTGCTATCAACAAAAAGACACCTGCGCAGCACAGCTAGAGAGGTAGCAAATCCGTTTATGGCTGCTACTGGCAAGCTGATCTCCCGAAAAACTGTCGCCAGACGTTTGCATGAAGGAGGACTATACGCCCGCCGTCCTGTTGTGTGCATCCCATTGTCCAGACGTCACCGTACCGCCCGTTTGCAATGGTACCATCAGCATCGCAATTGGACTGATAACGACTGGTCTGCTGTCCTCTTCTCAGATGAGAGTAGATACAGTGTATCGTCTGATTGTCGACGACAACTGATCTGGCGTGATAGTGGTACTGCATATTGTCCAGCAAACATACAGGAAAGGGACCGATATCCGACATGTAGTGTCATGGTATGAGCTGGCATCATGATCAATGGCCGTACGTCCCTCTATGTGCTTCCAACTGGGACTATAACTGGCCAACGATACATTAATGATGTTCTGCTACCTCATGTTCGCATGTTCCGTGGTGCTGTCGGTGATAGATTCATTTTCATGGAAGACAACGCAACATGTCATCGAACAGTCGCTGTCCAGGAGTGTCTTGAGAGCTAGGATATTCAACGCCTCGTATGGCCAGCATGTTCTCCAGATCTGAATCCCATTGAAAATGTTAAGGATGTTTTGGGGAGGAGTCTTGCTGGTCGCCAATGCCCTCCAATAAACAAGGACACCGTCATCAGTGCACTGACAGAGGAATGGGATAAATTACCCCAACAGCTGCTTGATAATGTTGTGCAAAGCATGACACGACGTGTGGAATCTTGCATTGCCCGCCATGGTGGCCATATCCCGTATTGACATCTTACGCCGGAACGCTTGCGGACGGTAATTGCATTTTTATCACGTTTACGTATTCTGCACAAAATGGCATGTTTGTCCCTTGAACACGTTACAAAGCCTTCTGGATTTCAGAGCACAATAAATTGTCTTTCTTGTAATGTCCTGGCATTCTGACATTATTTTATTTCACTTTGCATCCAACCACACTTACTTTTTTATGCGCTGTATTGCCGTTTATGATCCGTCCTTAGCAATTGTCCAGCAGTGTATTATTAATAACATCTATGAAAATGCAAGTGCAAAGATTCGGCTGTTTGAAAATACAACACACATAAAAATTCGAAAGGGAGTGAGACAAGGTGACACCATATCATCGAAGCTCTTTAATGACCCATTGGAAAATGTCTTTCAATCACTGAACTGGGGAAACAAAGGGATAAAGATTAATGGAGATTATCTAACTCACCTTCGTTTTGCTGATGACGTAGTCATTTTTGCAACTACCCCATCAGAGCTGCAGAGTATGATCCAGGAACTTGCTGACAAGAGAAAAGAAGTGGGATTAAAAAGGAACTTTCAGAAGACATAAGCGATGTTCAATGCTTTTACAAGAAATGAAAATTTATCGATTGATGGAGAAAAACTGGAGATAACAGATACGTATGTTTATCTTGGACAGCAGATATCAAGTGAGGGTCACATTGATGAAGAAATTAATCGGCGTACAAAACTTGCCTGGAGAGCTTTTGGAAGAAACAGCAGAATTTTCAAGAGCAATATGCCATTATGTCTTAAAAGAAAAGTGTTTGATCAATGCATCCTTCCAGTGCTTACGTATGGTGCAGAGACGTGGACCTTAACTAAAAGAGACATACAAAGGCTGCAGACAACTCAAAGTAGCAGGGAGAGGTGCATGCTTGGTGTAACAAGGAGAGATAAAAAGAGGAACTCGTGGATCCCAAAAATGAAGAGAGTGGAAGACATCATGATCAGAGTTAAATCCCTGAAATGGCAATGGGCTGGATATACTGCCAGAAGGACAGACCATCGATGGACAGCCGAAAGTTTAGATGGGATTCCAAGTAACAGGAAAAGACCAAGAACAAGGCCACATGGGAGATGGGTTCATGAATATTGAAAATATGCGGGAGTGATATGGAGGAGAGTGGCACAAGACAGACCGTTGTGGAGGAAACTTGGGGAGAGCTTCGTCCAGCAGTGGATTGATAATGGTTGACAATGATGATGATGATGATTGATGATGATGATGATGATATGAGGTATAACTATACCATCGGGATTAGAGGAAATGCTATCCTACACTCGCCAACCCGCTTGGCAAGCGTGGTGAGGTATGGCCAAACCCCTACAAAATGACACCACAACTTAAATTTTGGCCCTCAGTCTCCGGCAGCTGGAATGTACCTGGCCAAGGCAGCGGCCAGGGCAACATGAAGGCAGAGGGTGCTAAGAATCCCCGGAGAACCGGACTAGGCTGCCATCTGATGCTGTCCTTGGCTACGTATAATGGACGCTCCCTATCTTCTGATTCAAGGCTTCTTAAATTGGAAGAGGAGCTACAAAGGATCAAGTGGGACATCGTCGGGCTAAGTGATGTAAGGAGAAAAGGAGAAAAGGAGAAGATCTCATTGAACTTAAAAGTGGACATCCCTTCTACTATCGTGGGACTGATACTGACAGAACTAGTGGTGTTGGATTTATAATAAACAAGAAAGTGAAGGATAAAGTTGTAGAAGTTGAAAGTTCCTCTGACAGAGCTGCACGACTCGTTATCCAACTCTCGAGAAGATACCAGACTCAGATTATTCAAACTTACACACATACCACAAGTCATCCTGAAGAAGAAATTGAAGAATTTTATGAGGAAATTCGTCATCTAAATAATAAAGGTAAGCAGCGCTTGAAGATAATTATGGGAGATTTCAATGCAAAAATAGGGCAACGGCAACAGAAAGAAACTTCAGTAGGTAAATTCGGTCACGGCAACAGAAACCAGCGTGGAAATACACTCGTAGAGTTTGCAGAGGCAGGAGTGTTTTTCATCTTAAACTCCTTTTTGAAGAAAAAGCCACACAGTAAATGGACATGGAGTCATCCAAATGGGGCGACAAGTGAAATTGATTTTGTGTAAAAACAATTCGTCATAGAAGACTGCAGTGTGCTAAACAAGTTCAACACAGGTAGTGACGATAGATTGGTGAGATGTAAGATGCACCTCAACACTAAACTCGAACGTGGCAAGCTCATAAGACAAACAAAATCTATTGACCTAACCAACCTTAAAAAACACTATAAAACCTTCAAGTTGGAACTGAAGAACAGATTCTCTGCTTTAGAAGGCCTAACATCGGAAGAAGTGGACATCTCTGAAGTTAACAGAAAAGTAACCAAAGCTCTTATGGAAACAGCAACAAAATTAGCTGGGTCTAAGAACAAGTTGCATGAGAACAACCTATCAGGAAAAACAAAAATGTTGATGCAAAAAAGAAGAGAGATGAGGACAACTAAAGAAGATGTGACTTCCAAAGTGGAATATATAGAACTATGCAAGACAGTACGAAAAAGTATTACTGAATACGTAAGGAAATTCAACTGTGAACTAGTAAGGAAAGCAATTGAAAACAACCGAAGCCTAAAGATAGCAAAGCGACATCTCAGTAAGGGAAGAAAACAGATTATGGCACTGAGAAAAGAAGACGGTTCTGTAACAATAAATAGAGGCGAAATTTTGACAAGAGTGAAAGATTTCTACTCTAAATTATATGAAAGCGATGATACATGTACTCCAGACATCATGAAAGGTACCAGTACCAGAGTTCCTCCAGTCCTTCCAGCAGAAGTTGCACATGCAATCAAGAACATGAAGCGGAGAAAAGCTCCAGGAGAAGATGGAATAACTGTAGACATCATACAAGAAGCAACTGGAGAAATCGAAACAGTACTCGCCCAAATTTTCACTCGATGCCTTAATGAAGGGAAGATTCCTGAGGATTGGAACAACACTACAATGATCTTGTTACATAAAAAAGGTGACATTCAGGATCTCAGGAACTACAGAACTATCAGTCTCCTATCAGTGGTTTATAAAATCTTCACTAAAGTTCTTTCACACCGCTTAAAGGTGACACTGGACATGGCTCAACCGAGAGAACAAGCTGGATTCAGGAGTGGCTACAGCACAATAGATCATATCCACGTGCTGAGAGAACTAATTGAAAGAGCGAGTTAGTATGAACTTCCATGTGCATGGCTTTTATCGATTATGAAAAAGCCTTTGATTCGGTGAAACCATCAGCAGTTACAATGGCCCTGAAATCCTGCGGTATTGAAGATGCGTACATTAATATTATTAATAACATCTATGAAAATGAAAGTGCAAAGATTCTGCTGTTTGAAAATACAACACACATAAAAATTGGAAAGAGAGTGAGGCAAGGTGACACCATATCTCCGAAGCTCTTTAATGCCCCATTGGAAAATGTCTTTCAATCACTGAACTGGAAAAACAAAGGGATAAAAATTAATGGAGATTATCTAACTCACCTTCCTTTTGTTGATGACGTAGTCATTTTTGCAACTACCCCACCAGAGCTGCAGAGTATGATCCAGGAACTTGCTGACAAGAGTAAAGAAGTGGGATTAAAAATGAACTTTCAGAACACAAAAACGATGTTCAATGCTTTTACAAAAATTGAAGATTTATCGAATGATGGAAAAAAGCTGGTGATAAGAGACACGTACGTTTATCTTGGACAGCAGATATCAAGTGAGGGTCACATTGATGAAGAAATTAATCGTCGTACAAAACTTGCCTGGAAAGCTTTTTGAAGAAACACCATAATTTTCAAAAGCAATATGCAATTATGTCTTAAAAGAAAAGTGTTTGATCAATGCATCCTTCCAGTGCTTACGTATGGTGCAGAGACGTGGACCTTAACGAAAAGAGTCATACAAAGTTTGTAGACAACTCAAAATAGCATGGAGAGGTGCATGCTTGGTATAACCGGGAGAGATAAGAAGAGGAACTCGTGGATCCGAAAACTGACTAGAGTGGAAGACATCATGATCAGAGTTAAATTCCTGAAATGGCAATGGGCTTGATATATATATATATCATCATCATCATCATCATTGTCAACCATTATCAATCCACTGCTGGACGAAGGTCTCCCCAAGTTTCCTCCACAACGGTCTATATTGTGCCAGTCTCCTCCATGTCACCCCTGCATACTTTCGAATTTCATCCACCCATCTCCAATGTGGTCTTCTTCTGGGTCTTTTCCTGTCCCTTGGAATCCAATCTAAAATTTCGGCTGTCCATCGATGATCTGTCCTTCTGGCAGTATGTCCAGCCCATTGCCATTTCAGGGATTTAACTCTGATCATGATGTCTTCCACTCTTGTCATTTTTCGGATCCACGAGTTCCTCGTCTTATCTCTCCTGGTTACACCAAGTATGCACCTCTCCATGCTACTTTGAGTTGTCTGCAGCCTTTGTATGTCTCTTTTAGGTAAGGTCCACGTCTCTGCACCATACGTAAGCACTGGAAGGATGCATTGATCAAACACTTTTCTTTTAAGACATAATGGCATATTGCTCTTGAAAATTATGCTGTTTCTTCCAAAAGCTCTCCAGGCAAGTTTTGTACGCCGATTAATTTCTTCATCAATGTGACCCTCACTTGATATCTGCTGTCCAAGATAAACGTACGTGTCTGTTATCTCCAGCTTTTCTCCATCAATCGATAAATCTTCATTTCTTGTAAAAGCATTGAACATCACTTTTGTCTGCTGAAAGTTCATTTTTAATCCCACTTCTTTACTCTTGTCAGCAAGTTCCTGGATCATACTCTGCAGCTCTGATGGGGTAGTTGCAAAAATGACTACGTCATCAGCAAAACGAAGGTGGGTTAGATAATCTCCATTAATCTTTATCCCCTTGTTTTCCCAGCTCAGTGACTGAAAAACACCCTCCAATGTGGCATTAAAAAGCTTCGGAGATATGGTGTCACCTTGTCTCACTCCCTTTCCAATTTTTACGTGTGTTGTATTTTCAAACAGCCGAATCTTTGCACTTGCATTTTCATAGATGTTATTAATAATATTAATGTATGCATCTTCAATACCGCAGGTTTTCAGAGCCATTGTAACTGCTGATGGTTTCACCGAATCAAAGGCTTTTTCATAATCGATAAAAGCCATGCACAATGAAAGTTCATATTCCCTCGCTCTTTCAATTAGTTCTCTCAGCACATGGATATGATCTATTGTGCTGTAGCCACTCCTGAATCCAGCTTGTTCTCTCGGTTGAGCCATGTCCAGTGTTACCTTCAAGTGGTGTGAAAGAACTTTAGTGAAGATTTTATAAACTACTGATAGGAGGCTGATAGGTCTGTAGTTTCCGAGATCCTCAATGTCACCTTTCTTATGTAGCAGGATTATTGTAGCGGTGTTCCAATCCTCAGGAATATTTCCTTCATAAGGCATCGAGTGAAATTTTGGGCGAGTACTGTTTCGATTTCTCCACTTGCTTCTTGTATGATGTCTACAGTAATTCCATCTTCTCCTGGAGCTTTTCCCCGCTTCATGTTCTTGATTGCATGTGCAACTTCTGCTGGAAGGACTGGAGGAACTCTGGTACTGGTATCTTTCATGATGTCTGGAGTGCATGTATCATCCCTTTCATATAATTTGGAGTAGAAATCTTTCACTCTTGTCAAAATTTCGCCTCTATTTCTTGTTACAGAACCATCTTCTTTTCTCAGTGCCATAATCTGTTTTCTTCCCTTACTGAGATGTCCCTTTGCTATCTTTAGGCTTTGGTTGTTTTCAATTGCTTTCCTCACTAGTTCACAGTTGAATTTTCTTACGTCTTCAGTGATACTTTTTCGTACTGTCTTGCATAGCTCTATATATTTCACTTTGGAAGTCACATCTTCTTTAGTTGTCCTCATCTCTCTTCTTTTTTGCATCAACATTTTCGTTTTTCCTCATAATTTATTTACATGCAACTTGTTCTTACACCCAGCTAATTTTGTTGCTGTTTCCATAAGAGCTTTGGTTACTTTTCTGTTAACTTCAGAGATGTCCACTTCTTCCGATGTTAGGCCTTCTAAAGCAGAGAACCTGTTCTTCAGTTCCAACTTGAAGGTATTATGGTGTTTTTAAGGTTGGTTATGTCAATAGATTTTGTTTGTCTTATGAGCTTGCCACGTTCAAGTTTAGTGTTTAGGTGCATCTTACATCTCACCAATCTATGGTCACTACCTGTGTTGAACTTGTTTAGCACACTGCAGTCTTCTATGACGAATTTTTTGTTACACATAATAAAATCAATTTCACTTGTCGTCCCATTTGGATGTCTCCATGTCCATTTCCTGTGTGGCTTTTTCTTGAAGAAGGAGTTCAAGATGAAAAACCCTTCTGCCTCTGCAAACTCAACGAGAGTATTTCCACGCTGGTTTCTGTTGCCGTGACCGAATTTACCTACTGAAGTTTCATTCTGTTGCCGTTGCCCTATTTTTGCATTGAAATCTCCCATAATTATTTTCAAGTGCTGCTTACCTTTATTATTTAGATGACAAATTTCCTCATAAAAGTCTTCAATTTCTTCTTCAGGATGACTTGTGGTGGGTGCATAAGTTTGAATAATCTGAGCCTGGTATCTTTTCGAGAGTTGGATAATAAGCCGTGCAGCTCTGTCAGAGGAACTTTCAACTTCTACAACTTTATCCTTCAGTTTCTTGTTTATTATAAATCCAACACCACTAGTTCTGCCAGTATCTGTCCCACGATAGTAGAAGAGATGTCCACTTTTCAGTTCGATGAGATCTTCTCCTTTTCTCCTTACCTCACTTAGCCCCACGATGTCCCACTTGATCCTTTGTAGTTCCTCTTCCAATTCAAGAAGCCTTGAATCAGAAGATAGGGAGCGTCCATTGTACGTTGCCAAGGTCAGCATCAGATGGCAGCCTAGTCCGGTCCTCCGGGGATTCTTAGCACCCTCTGCCTTCATGTCGCACTGGCCGCTGCCTTGGCCAGGTACATTCCAGCTGCCGGAGACTGAGGGCCAAGATTTAAGTTGCGGAGTCATTTTGGAGGGTTTGGCCATAACTCACCACGCTGGCCAAGCGGGTTGGTGAGTGTGGGATGGAATTTCCTCAAATCCCGATGGTATAGTTATACCGCTATTGGCGGTCGTCAGAGCCCCTTTAGTAGGTACAGGATGCACCACGAGAAGGCGGGGTTGACATTTGTCAAGGAGAGGCTGTGATGTTACGCATACACCTGACCTTACATCCCTATATATATATATATATATATCATCATCATCATTGTCAACCATTATCAATCCACTGCTGGATGAAGGTCTCCCCAAGTTTCCTCCACAACGGTCTGTCTTGTGCCAGTCTCCTCCATGTCACCCCTGCATACTTTCAAATTTCATCCACCCATCTCCCATGTGGTCTTCTTCTGGGTCTTTTCCTGTCCCTTGGAATCCAATTTAAAATTTCGGCTGTGCATCGATGATCTGTCCTTCTGGCAGTATGTCCAGCCCATTGCCATTTCAGGGATTTAACTCTGTTAAAGATGTCTTCCACTCTTGTCATTTTTTGGATCCACGAGTTCCTCTTCTTATCTCTCCTGGTTACACCAAGTTTGCACCTCTCCATGCTACTTTGAGTTGTCTGCAGCCTTTGTATGTCTCTTTTAGTTAAGGTCCATGTCTCTGCACCATACGTAAGCACTGGAAGGATGCATTGATCAAACACTTTTCTTTTAAGACATAGTGGCATATTGCTCTTGAAAATTATGCTGTTTCTTCCAAAAGCTCTCCAGGCAAGTTTTGTACGCCGATTAATTTCTTCATCAATGTGACCCTCACTTGATATCTGCTGTCCAAGATAAGCGTACGTGTCTGTTATCTCCAGCTTTTCTCCATCAATCGATAAATCTTCATTTCTTGTAAAAAGCATTGAACATCACTTTTGTCTTCTGAAAGTTCATTTTTAATCCCACTTCTTTTCTCTTGTCAGCAAGTTCCTGGATCATACTCTGCAGCTCTGATGGGGTAGTTGCAAAAATGACTACGTCATCAGCAAAACGAAGGTGGGTTAGATAATCTCCATTAATCTTTATCCCCTTGTTTTCCCAGCTCAGCGACTGAAAAACACCCTCCAATGTGGCATTAAAAAGCTTCGGAGATATGGTGTCACCTTGTCTCACTCCCTTTCCAATTTTTACGTGTGTTGTATTTTCAAACAGCCTAATCTTTCCACTTGCATTTTCATAGATGTTATTAATAATATTAATGTATGCATCTTCAATACCGCAGGTTTTCAGAGACATTGTAACTGCTGATGGTTTCACCGAATCAAAGGCTTTTTCATAATCGATAAAAGCCATGCACAATGAAAGTTCATATTCCCTCGCTCTTTCAATTAGTTCTCTCAGCACATGGATATGATCTATTGTGCTGTAGCCACTCCTGAATCCAGCTTGTTCTCTCGGTTGAGCCATGTCCAGTGTTACCTTCAAGCGGTGTGAAAGAACTTTAGTGAAGATTTTATAAACTACTGATAGGAGGCTGATAGGTCTGTAGTTTCCGAGATCCTCAATGTCACCTTTCTTATGTAGCAGGATCATTGTAGCGGTGTTCCAATCCTCAGGAATATTTCCTTCATAAGGCATCGAGTGAAATTTTGGGCGAGTACTGTTTCGATTTCTCCACTTGCTTCTTGTATGATGTCTACAGTAATTCCATCTTCTCCTGGAGCTTTTCCCCGCTTCATGTTCTTGATTGCATGTGCAACTTCTGCTGGAAGGACTGGAGGAACTCTGGTACTGGTATCTTTCATGATGTCTGGAGTGCATGTATCATCCCTTTCATATAATTTGGAGTAGAAATCTTTCACTCTTGTCAAAATTTCGCCTCTATTTCTTGTTACAGAACCATCTTCTTTTCTCAGTGCCATAATCTGTTTTCTTCCCTTACTGAGATGTCCCTTTGCTATCTTTAGGCTTTGGTTGTTTTCAATTGCTTTCCTCACTAGTTCACAGTTGAATTTTCTTACGTCTTCAGTGATACTTTTTCGTACTGTCTTGCATAGCTCTATATATTTCACTTTGGAAGTCACATCTTCTTTAGTTGTCCTCATCTCTCTTCTTTTTTGCATCAACATTTTCGTTTTTCCTCATAATTTATTTACATGCAACTTGTTCTTACACCCAGCTAATTTTGTTGCTGTTTCCATAAGAGCTTTGGTTACTTTTCTGTTAACTTCAGAGATGTCCACTTCTTCCGATGTTAGGCCTTCTAAAGCAGAGAACCTGTTCTTCAGTTCCAACTTGAAGGTAGTATGGTGTTTTTTAAGGTTGGTTATGTCAATAGATTTTGTTTGTCTTATGAGCTTGCCACGTTCAAGTTTAGTGTTTAGGTGCATCTTACATCTCACCAATCTATGGTCACTACCTGTGTTGAACTTGTTTAGCACACTGCAGTCTTCTATGACGAATTTTTTGTTACACATAATAAAATCAATTTCACTTGTCGTCCCATTTGGATGTCTCCATGTCCATTTCCTGTGTGGCTTTTTCTTGAAGAAGGAGTTCAAGATGAAAAACCCTTCTGCCTCTGCAAACTCAACGAGAGTATTTCCACGCTGGTTTCTGTTGCCGTGACCGAATTTACCTACTGAAGTTTCATTCTGTTGCCGTTGCCCTATTTTTGCATTGAAATCTCCCATAATTATTTTCAAGTGCTGCTTACCTTTATTATTTAGATGACAAATTTCCTCATAAAAGTCTTCAATTTCTTCTTCAGGATGACTTGTGGTGGGTGCATAAGTTTGAATAATCTGAGCCTGGTATCTTTTCGAGAGTTGGATAATAAGCCGTGCAGCTCTGTCAGAGGAACTTTCAACTTCTACAACTTTATCCTTCAGTTTCTTGTTTATTATAAGTCCAACACCACTAGTTCTGCCAGTATCTGTCCCACGATAGTAGAAGAGATGTCCACTTTTCAGTTCGATGAGATCTTCTCCTTTTCTCCTTACCTCACTTAGCCCCACGATGTCCCACTTGATCCTTTGTAGTTCCTCTTCCAATTCAAGAAGCCTTGAATCAGAAGATAGGGAGCGTCCATTGTACGTTGCCAAGGTCAGCATCAGATGGCAGCCTAGTCCGGTCCTCCGGGGATTCTTAGCACCCTCTGCCTTCATGTCGCACTGGCCGCTGCCTTGGCCAGGTACATTCCAGCTGCCGGAGACTGAGGGCCAAGATTTAAGTTGCGGAGTCATTTTGGAGGGGTTTGGCCATAACTCACCACGCTGGCCAAGCGGGTTGGTGAGTGTGGGATGGAATTTCCTCAAATCCCGATGGTATAGTTATACCGCTATTGGCGGTCGTCAGAGCCCCTTTAGTAGGAACAGGATGCACCACGAGAAGGCGGGGTTGACATTTGTCAAGGAGAGGCTGTGATGTTACGCATCAATTGACCTTACATCCCTATATATATATATATATATATCATCATCATCATTGTCAACCATTATCAATCCACTGCTGGACGAAGGTCTCCCCAAGTTTCCTCCACAACGGTCTGTCTTGTGCCAGTCTCCTCCATGTCACCCCTGCATACTTTCGAATTTCATCCACCCATCTCCCATGTGGTCTTCTTCTGGGTCTTTTCCTGTCCCTTGGAATCCAATTTAAAATTTCGGCTGTCCATCGATGATCTGTCCTTCTGGCAGTATGTCCAGCCCATTGCCATTTCAGGGATTTAACTCTGTTAAAGATGTCTTCCACTCTTGTCATTTTTCGGATCCACGAGTTCCTCTTCTTATCTCTCCTGGTTACACCAAGTATGCACCTCTCCATGCTACTTTGAGTTGTCTGCAGCCTTTGTATGTCTCTTTTAGTTAAGATCCATGTCTCTGCACCATACGTAAGCACTGGAAGGATGCATTGATCAAACACTTTTCTTTTAAGACATAGTGGCATATTGCTCTTGAAAATTATGCTGTTTCTTCCAAAAGCTCTCCAGGCAAGTTTTGTACGCCGATTAATTTCTTCATCAATGTGACCCTCACTTGATATCTGCTGTCCAAGATAAACGTACGTGTCTGTTATCTCCAGCTTTTCTCCATCAATCGATGAATCTTCATTTCTTGTAAAAGCATTGAACATCACTTTTGTCTTCTGAAAGTTCATTTTTAATCCCACTTCTTTACTCTTGTCAGCAAGTTCCTGGATCATACTCTGCAGCTCTGATGGGGTAGTTGCAAAAATGACTACGTCATCAGCAAAACGAAGGTGGGTTAGATAATTTCCATTAATCTTTATCCCCTTGTTTTCCCAGCTCAGCGACTGAAAAACACCCTCCAATGTGGCATTAAAGAGCTTCGGAGATATGGTGTCAACTTGTCTCACTCCCTTTCCAATTTTTACGTGTGTTGTATTTTCAAACAGCCTAATCTTTCCACTTGCATTTTCATAGATGTTATTAATAATATTAATGTATGCATCTTCAATACCGCAGGTTTTCAGAGCCATTGTAACTGCTGATGGTTTCACCGAATCAAAGGCTTTTTCATAATCGATAAAAGCCATGCACAATGGAAGTTCATATTCCCTCGCTCTTTCAATTAGTTCTCTCAGCACGTGGATATGATCTATTGTGCTGTAACCACTCCTGAATCCAGCTTGTTCTCTCGGTTGAGCCATGTCCAGTGTTACCTTCAAGCGGTGTGAAAGAACTTTAGTGAAGATTTTATAAACTACTGATAGGTCTGTAGTTTCTGAGATCCTCAATGTCACCTTTCTTATGTAGCAGGATCATTGTAGGGGTGTTCCAATCCTCAGGAATCTTTCCTTCATTAAGGCAACGAGTGAAAATGTGGGCGAGTACTGTTTCGATTTCTCCACTTGCTTCTTGTATGATGTCTACAGTTATTCCATCTTCTCCTGGAGCTTTTCCCCGCTTCATGTTCTTGATTGCATGTGCAACTTCTGCTGGAAGGACTGGAGGAACTCTGGTACTGGTATCTTTCATGATGTCTGGAGTGCATGTATCATCCCTTTCATATAATTTGGAGTAGAAATCTTTCACTCTTGTCAAACTTTCGCCTCTATTTCTTGTTACAGAACCATCTTCTTTTCTCAGTGCCATAATCTGTTTTCTTCCCTTACTGAGATGTCCCTTTGCTATCTTTAGGCTTTGGTTGTTTTCAATTGCTTTCCTCACTAGTTCACAGTTGAATTTTCTTACGTCTTCAGTGATACTTTTTCGTACTGTCTTGCATAGCTCTATATATTTCACTTTGGAAGTCACATCTTCTTTAGTTGTCCTCATCTCTCTTCTTTTTTGCATCAACATTTTCGTTTTTCCTCATAATTTATTTACATGCAACTTGTTCTTACACCCAGCTAATTTTGTTGCTGTTTCCATAAGAGCTTTGGTTACTTTTCTGTTAACTTCAGAGATGTCCACTTCTTCCGATGTTAGGCCTTCTAAAGCAGAGAACCTGTTCTTCAGTTCCAACTTGAAGGTAGTATGGTGTTTTTTAAGGTTGGTTATGTCAATAGATTTTGTTTGTCTTATGAGCTTGCCACGTTCAAGTTTAGTGTTTAGGTGCATCTTACATCTCACCAATCTATGGTCACTACCTGTGTTGAACTTGTTTAGCACACTGCAGTCTTCTATGACGAATTTTTTGTTACACATAATAAAATCAATTTCACTTGTCGTCCCATTTGGATGTCTCCATGTCCATTTCCTGTGTGGCTTTTTCTTGAAGAAGGAGTTCAAGATGAAAAACCCTTCTGCCTCTGCAAACTCAACGAGAGTATTTCCACGCTGGTTTCTGTTGCCGTGACCGAATTTACCTACTGAAGTTTCATTCTGTTGCCGTTGCCCTATTTTTGCATTGAAATCTCCCATAATTATTTTCAAGTGCTGCTTACCTTTATTATTTAGATGACAAATTTCCTCATAAAAGTCTTCAATTTCTTCTTCAGGATGACTTGTGGTGGGTGCATAAGTTTGAATAATCTGAGCCTGGTATCTTTTCGAGAGTTGGATAATAAGCCGTGCAGCTCTGTCAGAGGAACTTTCAACTTCTACAACTTTATCCTTCAGTTTCTTGTTTATTATAAATCCAACACCACTAGTTCTGCCAGTATCTGTCCCACGATAGTAGAAGAGATGTCCACTTTTCAGTTCGATGAGATCTTCTCCTTTTCTCCTTACCTCACTTAGCCCCACGATGTCCCACTTGATCCTTTGTAGTTCCTCTTCCAATTCAAGAAGCCTTGAATCAGAAGATAGGGAGCGTCCATTGTACGTTGCCAAGGTCAGCATCAGATGGCAGCCTAGTCCGGTCCTCCGGGGATTCTTAGCACCCTCTGCCTTCATGTCGCACTGGCCGCTGCCTTGGCCAGGTACATTCCAGCTGCCGGAGACTGAGGGCCAAGATTTAAGTTGCGGAGTCATTTTGGAGGGGTTTGGCCATAACTCACCACGCTGGCCAAGCGGGTTGGTGAGTGTGGGATGGAATTTCCTCAAATCCCGATGGTATAGTTATACCGCTATTGGCGGTCGTCAGAGCCCCTTTAGTAGGTACAGGATGCACCACGAGAAGGCGGGGTTGACATTTGTCAAGGAGAGGCTGTGATGTTACGCATACACCTGACCTTACATCCCTATATATATATATATATATATCATCATCATCATTGTCAACCATTATCAATCCACTGCTGGATGAAGGTCTCCCCAAGTTTCCTCCACAACGGTCTGTCTTGTGCCAGTCTCCTCCATGTCACCCCTGCATACTTTCGAATTTCATCCACCCATCTCCCATGTGGTCTTCTTCTGGGTCTTTTCCTGTCCCTTGGAATCCAATTTAAAATTTCGGCTGTGCATCGATGATCTGTCCTTCTGGCAGTATGTCCAGCCCATTGCCATTTCAGGGATTTAACTCTGTTAAAGATGTCTTCCACTCTTGTCATTTTTTGGATCCACGAGTTCCTCTTCTTATCTCTCCTGGTTACACCAAGTTTGCACCTCTCCATGCTACTTTGAGTTGTCTGCAGCCTTTGTATGTCTCTTTTAGTTAAGGTCCATGTCTCTGCACCATACGTAAGCACTGGAAGGATGCATTGATCAAACACTTTTCTTTTAAGACATAGTGGCATATTGCTCTTGAAAATTATGCTGTTTCTTCCAAAAGCTCTCCAGGCAAGTTTTGTACGCCGATTAATTTCTTCATCAATGTGACCCTCACTTGATATCTGCTGTCCAAGATAAGCGTACGTGTCTGTTATCTCCAGCTTTTCTCCATCAATCGATAAATCTTCATTTCTTGTAAAAAGCATTGAACATCACTTTTGTCTTCTGAAAGTTCATTTTTAATCCCACTTCTTTTCTCTTGTCAGCAAGTTCCTGGATCATACTCTGCAGCTCTGATGGGGTAGTTGCAAAAATGACTACGTCATCAGCAAAACGAAGGTGGGTTAGATAATCTCCATTAATCTTTATCCCCTTGTTTTCCCAGCTCAGCGACTGAAAAACACCCTCCAATGTGGCATTAAAAAGCTTCGGAGATATGGTGTCACCTTGTCTCACTCCCTTTCCAATTTTTACGTGTGTTGTATTTTCAAACAGCCTAATCTTTCCACTTGCATTTTCATAGATGTTATTAATAATATTAATGTATGCATCTTCAATACCGCAGGTTTTCAGAGCCATTGTAACTGCTGATGGTTTCACCGAATCAAAGGCTTTTTCATAATCGATAAAAGCCATGCACAATGAAAGTTCATATTCCTTCGCTCTTTCAATTAGTTCTCTCAGCACATGGATATGATCTATTGTGCTGTAGCCACTCCTGAATCCAGCTTGTTCTCTCGGTTGAGCCATGTCCAGTGTTACCTTCAAGCGGTGTGAAAGAACTTTAGTGAAGATTTTATAAACTACTGATAGGAGGCTGATAGGTCTGTAGTTTCCGAGATCCTCAATGTCACCTTTCTTATGTAGCAGGATCATTGTAGCGGTGTTCCAATCCTCAGGAATATTTCCTTCATAAGGCATCGAGTGAAATTTTGGGCGAGTACTGTTTCGATTTCTCCACTTGCTTCTTGTATGATGTCTACAGTAATTCCATCTTCTCCTGGAGCTTTTCCCCGCTTCATGTTCTTGATTGCATGTGCAACTTCTGCTGGAAGGACTGGAGGAACTCTGGTACTGGTATCATTCATGATGTCTGGAGTGCATGTATCATCCCTTTCATATAATTTGGAGTAGAAATCTTTCACTCTTGTCAAAATTTCGCCTCTATTTCTTGTTACAGAACCATCTTCTTTTCTCAGTGCCATAATCTGTTTTCTTCCCTTACTGAGATGTCCCTTTGCTATCTTTAGGCTTTGGTTGTTTTCAATTGCTTTCCTCACTAGTTCACAGTTGAATTTTCTTACGTCTTCAGTGATACTTTTTCGTACTGTCTTGCATAGCTCTATATATTTCACTTTGGAAGTCACATCTTCTTTAGTTGTCCTCATCTCTCTTCTTTTTTGCATCAACATTTTCGTTTTTCCTCATAATTTATTTACATGCAACTTGTTCTTACACCCAGCTAATTTTGTTGCTGTTTCCATAAGAGCTTTGGTTACTTTTCTGTTAACTTCAGAGATGTCCACTTCTTCCGATGTTAGGCCTTCTAAAGCAGAGAACCTGTTCTTCAGTTCCAACTTGAAGGTATTATGGTGTTTTTTAAGGTTGGTTATGTCAATAGATTTTGTTTGTCTTATGAGCTTGCCACGTTCAAGTTTAGTGTTTAGGTGCATCTTACATCCCACCAATCTATGGTCACTACCTGTGTTGAACTTGTTTAGCACACTGCAGTCTTCTATGACGAATTTTTTGTTACACATAATAAAATCAATTTCACTTGTCATCCCATTTGGATGTCTCCATGTCCATTTCCTGTGTGGCTTTTTCTTGAAGAAGGAATTCAAGATGAAAAACCCTTCTGCCTCTGCAAACTCAACGAGAGTATTTCCACGCTGGTTTCTGTTGCGGTGACCGAATTTACCTACTGAAGTTTCATTCTGTTGCCGTTGCCCTATTTTTGCATTGAAATCTCCCATAATTATTTTCAAGTGCTGCTTACCTTTATTATTTAGATGACAAATTTCCTCATAAAAGTCTTCAATTTCTTCTTCAGGATGACTTGTGGTGGGTGCATAAGTTTGAATAATCTGAGCCTGGTATCTTTTCGAGAGTTGGATAATAAGCCGTGCAGCTCTGTCAGAGGAACTTTCAACTTCTACAACTTTATCCTTCAGTTTCTTGTTTATTATAAATCCAACACCACTAGTTCTGCCAGTATCTGTCCCACGATAGTAGAAGAGATGTCCACTTTTCAGTTCGATGAGATCTTCTCCTTTTCTCCTTACCTCACTTAGCCCCACGATGTCCCACTTGATCCTTTGTAGTTCCTCTTCCAATTCAAGAAGCCTTGAATCAGAAGATAGGGAGCGTCCATTGTACGTTGCCAAGGTCAGCATCAGATGGCAGCCTAGTCCGGTCCTCCGGGGATTCTTAGCACCCTCTGCCTTCATGTCGCACTGGCCGCTGCCTTGGCCAGGTACATTCCAGCTGCCGGAGACTGAGGGCCAAGATTTAAGTTGCGGAGTCATTTTGGAGGGGTTTGGCCATAACTCACCACGCTGGCCAAGCGGGTTGGTGAGTGTGGGATGGAATTTCCTCAAATCCCGATGGTATAGTTATACCGCTATTGGCGGTCGTCAGATCCCCTTTAGTAGGAACAGGATGCACCACGAGAAGGCGGGGTTGACATTTGTCAAGGAGAGGCTGTGATGTTACGCATCACTTGACCTTACATCCCTATATATATATATATATATATATATCATAATCATTGTCAACCATTATCAATCCACTGCTGGATGAAGGTCTCCCCAAGTTTCCTCCACAACGGTCTGTCATGTGCCAGTCTCCTCCATGTCACCCCTGCATACTTTCGAATTTCATCCACACATCTCCCATGTGGTCTTCTTCTGGGTCTTTTCCTGTCCCTTGGAATCCAATTTAAAATTTCGGCTGTCCATCGAGGATCTGTCCTTCTGGCAGTATGTCCAGCCCATTGCCATTTCAGGGATTTAACTCTGTTAAAGATGTCTTCCACTCTTGTCATTTTTCGGATCCACGAGTTCCTCTTCTTATCTCTCCTGGTTACACCAAGTATGCACCTCTCCATGCTACTTTGAGTTGTCTGCAGCCTTTGTATGTCTCTTTTAGTTAAGGTCCATGTCTCTGCACCATACGTAAGCACTGGAAGGATGCATTGATCAAACACTTTTCTTTTAAGACATAGTGGCATATTGCTCTTGAAAATTATGCTGTTTCTTCCAAAAGCTCTCCAGGCAAGTTTTGTACGCCGATTAATTTCTTCATCAATGTGACCCTCACTTGATATCTGCTGTCCAAGATAAGCGTACGTGTCTGTTATCTCCAGCTTTTCTCCATCAATCGATAAATCTTCATTTCTTGTAAAAGCATTGAACATCACTTTTGTCTTCTGAAAGTTCATTTTTAATCCCACTTCTTTTCTCTTGTCAGCAAGTTCCTGGATCATACTCTGCAGCTCTGATGGGGTAGTTGCAAAAATGACTACGTCATCAGCAAAACGAAGGTGGGTTAGATAATCTCCATTAATCTTTATCCCCTTGTTTTCCCAGCTCAGCGACTGAAAAACACCCTCCAATGTGGCATTAAAAAGCTTCGGAGATATGGTGTCACCTTGTCTCACTCCCTTTCCAATTTTTACGTGTGTTGTATTTTCAAACAGCCTAATCTTTCCACTTGCATTTTCATAGATGTTATTAATAATATTAATGTATGCATCTTCAATACCGCAGGTTTTCAGAGCCATTGTAACTGCTGATGGTTTCACCGAATCAAAGGCTTTTTCATAATCGATAAAAGCCATGCACAATGAAAGTTCATATTCCTTCGCTCTTTCAATTAGTTCTCTCAGCACATGGATATGATCTATTGTGCTGTAGCCACTCCTGAATCCAGCTTGTTCTCTCGGTTGAGCCATGTCCAGTGTTACCTTCAAGCGGTGTGAAAGAACTTTAGTGAAGATTTTATAAACTACTGATAGGAGGCTGATAGGTCTGTAGTTTCCGAGATCCTCAATGTCACCTTTCTTATGTAGCAGGATCATTGTAGCGGTGTTCCAATCCTCAGGAATATTTCCTTCATAAGGCATCGAGTGAAATTTTGGGCGAGTACTGTTTCGATTTCTCCACTTGCTTCTTGTATGATGTCTACAGTAATTCCATCTTCTCCTGGAGCTTTTCCCCGCTTCATGTTCTTGATTGCATGTGCAACTTCTGCTGGAAGGACTGGAGGAACTCTGGTACTGGTATCATTCATGATGTCTGGAGTGCATGTATCATCCCTTTCATATAATTTGGAGTAGAAATCTTTCACTCTTGTCAAAATTTCGCCTCTATTTCTTGTTACAGAACCATCTTCTTTTCTCAGTGCCATAATCTGTTTTCTTCCCTTACTGAGATGTCCCTTTGCTATCTTTAGGCTTTGGTTGTTTTCAATTGCTTTCCTCACTAGTTCACAGTTGAATTTTCTTACGTCTTCAGTGATACTTTTTCGTACTGTCTTGCATAGCTCTATATATTTCACTTTGGAAGTCACATCTTCTTTAGTTGTCCTCATCTCTCTTCTTTTTTGCATCAACATTTTCGTTTTTCCTCATAATTTATTTACATGCAACTTGTTCTTACACCCAGCTAATTTTGTTGCTGTTTCCATAAGAGCTTTGGTTACTTTTCTGTTAACTTCAGAGATGTCCACTTCTTCCGATGTTAGGCCTTCTAAAGCAGAGAACCTGTTCTTCAGTTCCAACTTGAAGGTATTATGGTGTTTTTTAAGGTTGGTTATGTCAATAGATTTTGTTTGTCTTATGAGCTTGCCACGTTCAAGTTTAGTGTTTAGGTGCATCTTACATCCCACCAATCTATGGTCACTACCTGTGTTGAACTTGTTTAGCACACTGCAGTCTTCTATGACGAATTTTTTGTTACACATAATAAAATCAATTTCACTTGTCATCCCATTTGGATGTCTCCATGTCCATTTCCTGTGTGGCTTTTTCTTGAAGAAGGAATTCAAGATGAAAAACCCTTCTGCCTCTGCAAACTCAACGAGAGTATTTCCACGCTGGTTTCTGTTGCGGTGACCGAATTTACCTACTGAAGTTTCATTCTGTTGCCGTTGCCCTATTTTTGCATTGAAATCTCCCATAATTATTTTCAAGTGCTGCTTACCTTTATTATTTAGATGACAAATTTCCTCATAAAAGTCTTCAATTTCTTCTTCAGGATGACTTGTGGTGGGTGCATAAGTTTGAATAATCTGAGCCTGGTATCTTTTCGAGAGTTGGATAATAAGCCGTGCAGCTCTGTCAGAGGAACTTTCAACTTCTACAACTTTATCCTTCAGTTTCTTGTTTATTATAAATCCAACACCACTAGTTCTGCCAGTATCTGTCCCACGATAGTAGAAGAGATGTCCACTTTTCAGTTCGATGAGATCTTCTCCTTTTCTCCTTACCTCACTTAGCCCCACGATGTCCCACTTGATCCTTTGTAGTTCCTCTTCCAATTCAAGAAGCCTTGAATCAGAAGATAGGGAGCGTCCATTGTACGTTGCCAAGGTCAGCATCAGATGGCAGCCTAGTCCGGTCCTCCGGGGATTCTTAGCACCCTCTGCCTTCATGTCGCACTGGCCGCTGCCTTGGCCAGGTACATTCCAGCTGCCGGAGACTGAGGGCCAAGATTTAAGTTGCGGAGTCATTTTGGAGGGGTTTGGCCATAACTCACCACGCTGGCCAAGCGGGTTGGTGAGTGTGGGATGGAATTTCCTCAAATCCCGATGGTATAGTTATACCGCTATTGGCGGTCGTCAGATCCCCTTTAGTAGGAACAGGATGCACCACGAGAAGGCGGGGTTGACATTTGTCAAGGAGAGGCTGTGATGTTACGCATCACTTGACCTTACATCCCTTATATATATATATATATATATATATCATAATCATTGTCAACCATTATCAATCCACTGCTGGATGAAGGTCTCCCCAAGTTTCCTCCACAACGGTCTGTCATGTGCCAGTCTCCTCCATGTCACCCCTGCATACTTTCGAATTTCATCCACACATCTCCCATGTGGTCTTCTTCTGGGTCTTTTCCTGTCCCTTGGAATCCAATTTAAAATTTCGGCTGTCCATCGAGGATCTGTCCTTCTGGCAGTATGTCCAGCCCATTGCCATTTCAGGGATTTAACTCTGTTAAAGATGTCTTCCACTCTTGTCATTTTTCGGATCCACGAGTTCCTCTTCTTATCTCTCCTGGTTACACCAAGTATGCACCTCTCCATGCTACTTTGAGTTGTCTGCAGCCTTTGTATGTCTCTTTTAGTTAAGGTCCATGTCTCTGCACCATACGTAAGCACTGGAAGGATGCATTGATCAAACACTTTTCTTTTAAGACATAGTGGCATATTGCTCTTGAAAATTATGCTGTTTCTTCCAAAAGCTCTCCAGGCAAGTTTTGTACGCCGATTAATTTCTTCATCAATGTGACCCTCACTTGATATCTGCTGTCCAAGATAAGCGTACGTGTCTGTTATCTCCAGCTTTTCTCCATCAATCGATAAATCTTCATTTCTTGTAAAAGCATTGAACATCACTTTTGTCTTCTGAAAGTTCATTTTTAATCGCACTTCTTTACTCTTGTCAGCAAGTTCCTGGATCATACTCTGCAGCTCTGATGGGGTAGTTGCAAAAATGACTACGTCATCAGCAAAACGAAGGTGGGTTAGATAATCTCCATTAATTTTTATCCCCTTGTTTTCCCAGCTCAGGGACTGAAAAACACCCTCCAATGTGGCATTAAAGAGCTTCGGAGATATGGTGTCACCTTGTCTCACTGCCTTTCCAATTTTTACGTGTGTTGTATTTTCAAACAGCCTAATCTTTCCACTTGCATTTTCATAGATGTTATTAATAATATTAATGAATGCATCTTCAATACCGCAGGTTTTCAGAGCCATTGTAACTGCTGATGGTTTCACCGAATCAAAGGCTTTTTCATAATCGATAAAAGCCATGCACAATGGAAGTTTATATTCCCTCGCTCTTTCAATTAGTTCTCTCAGCACGTGGATATGATCTATTGTGCTGTAGCCACTCCTGAATCCAGCTTGTTCTCTCGGTTGAGCCATGTCCAGTGTTACCTTCAAGCGGTGTGAAAGAACTTTAGTGAAGATTTTATAAACTACTGATAGGAGGCTGATAGGTCTGTAGTTTCTGAGATCCTCAATGTCACCTTTCTTATGTAGCAGGATCATTGTAGCGGTGTTCCAATCCTCAGGAATCTTTCCTTCATTAAGGCATCGAGTGAAAATTTGGGCGAGTACTGTTTCGATTTCTCCACTTGCTTCTTGTATGATGTCTACAGTTATTCCATCTTCTCCTGGAGCTTTTCCCCGCTTCATGTTCTTGATTGCATGTGCAACTTCTACTGGAAGGACTGGAGGGAACTCTGGTACTGGTATCTTTCATGATGTCTGGAGTGCATGTATCATCCCTTTCATATAATTTGGAGTAGAAATCTTTCACTCTTGTCAAAATTTCGCCTCTATTTCTTGTTACAGAACCATCTTCTTTTCTCAGTGCCATAATCTGTTTTCTTCCCTTGCTGAGATGTCCCTTTGCTGTCTTTAGGCTTTGGTTGTTTTCAATTGCTTTCCTCACTAGTTCACAGTTGAATTTTCTTACGTCTTCAGTGATACTTTTTCTTACTGTCTTGCACAGCTCTATATATTCCACTTTGGAAGTCACATCTTCTTTAGTTGTCTTCATCTCTCTTCTTTTTGCATCAACATTTTCGTTTTTCCTGATAATTTATTTACATGCAACTTGTTTTTAGACCCAGCTAATTTTGTTGCTGTTTCCATAAGAGCTTTGGTTACTTTTATGTTAACTTCAGAGATGTTCACTTCTTCCGATGTTAGGCCTTCTAAAGCTGAGAACCTGTTCTTCAGTTCCAACTTGAAGGTAATATGGTGTTTTTTAAGGTTGGTTATGTCAATAGATTTTGTTTGTCTTATGAGCTTGCCACGTTCAAGTTTAGTGTTGAGGTGCATCTTACATCTCACCAATCTATGGTCACTACCTGTGTTGAACTTGTTTAGCACACTGCAGTCTTCTATGACGAATTTTTTGTTACACATAATAAAATCAATTTCACTTGTCGTCCCATTTGGATGTCTCCATGTCCATTTCCTGTGTGGCTTTTTCTTGAAGAAGGAGTTCAAGATGAAAAACCCTTCTGCCTCTGCAAACTCAACGAGAGTATTTCCACGCTGGTTTCTGTTGCCGTGACCGAGTTTACCTACTTAAGTTTCATTCTGTTGCCGTTGCCCTATTTTTGCATTGAAATCTCCCATAATTATTTTCAAGTGCTGCTTACCTTTATTATTTAGATGACGAATTTCCTCATAAAATTCTTCAATTTCTTCTTCAGGATGACTTGTGGTGGGTGCATAAGTTTGAATAATCTGAGCCTGGTATCTTTTCGAGAGTTGGATAACAAGTCGTGCAGCTCTGTCAGAGGAACTTTCAACTTCCTATCGTGGGACAGATATATATATATATATATATATATATATATATATATATATCAAGACAGACCGTTGTGGAGGAAACTTGGGGAGACCTTCGTCCAGCAGTGGATTGATAATGGTTGAAAATGATGATGATGATGATGATGATATATATCAAGCCCATATATCAAGCCCATCAGGTTACATTAATTATATATACTCCGATCAGTGGTTTATAAAATCTTCACTTAAGTTCTTTCACACTGCTTGAAGGTGACACCAGCCATGGCTCAACCGAGAGAACATCCTGGATTTAGGAGTGGGTGCAGCATTTTAGATCATATCTACGTACTGAGAGAACTAATTGAAAGAGCGAGGGAATATGAACTTTTATTGTGCATGGCTTTTATCGATTATGAAAAGGCCTTTGATGCAGTTAAACCATCAGCAGTTTCAATGGCTTCGAAGTTCTGCGGTTACATTAATATTATTAATAACATCCATGAAAATGCAAGTGTGCCGCCCCGGTGGCGCAGTGGTCTAAGCGATGGCCTCTGATCATTCGTCCGAAAGGGGGTCCGGGTTCGTATCCTGGTGAGGCATGGATGTTGTATTTGTGTTACGGCACTGACTCTTTCCCTTCCCTGGAACCAGTGACCCTAAATTAGGGACGGGCGACTGCTTATAGCCCATTGAGTTGCTCACGGTGGTCGTTAAACCTCGAATAAAAAAAATGCAAGTGCAAAGATTCGGCTGTTTGAGAATACAGCACACATAAAAATTGGAAAGGGAGTGAGACACGGTGACCACATATCTCCGAAGCTCTTTATTGCAACATTGGAAAATATCTTTCAATCACTGAACTGGGAAAACAAAGGGATCAATATTAATGAAGATTATCTAAGTCACCTTCGTTTTGCTTATGATGTAGTCATTTTTGGAACTACCCCGTCAGAGCTGCAGAGTATCATCCAGGAACTTGCTGATAAGGGTAAAAAGTGGGATTAAAATGAAATTTCAGAAGACAAAAGTGATGTACAATGCTTTTACAAGGAATGAAGATTTATCGATTGCTGGAGCTAGCAGATGCGTACGTTTATTTTGGACAGGAGATATCAAGTGAGGGTTACATTGATGAAGAAATTAATCGCCGTATAAAACTTGCCTAAAGAGTTTTAGAAGAAACAATATAATTTTCAAGAGCACTATGCCATTATGTCTTAAAAGATAAGTGTTTGATCAATGCATCCTTCCAGTGCTTACGTATGGGGCAGAGACGTGGACCTTAACTAAAAGAGACATACAAAGACTGCAGACAACTCAAAGAAGCATGGAGTGGTGCATGCTTGGTGTAACCGGGAGAGATAAGAAGAGGAACTCGTAGATCTGTAAAATGACAAGAGTGGAAGACATCATGATCAGAGTAAAATCCCTGAAATGGCAATGGGCTGGACATACTGCAAGAATAACAGACCATCGATGGACCGTCGAACTTTTTGATTATATTTCAAATGACAGGAAAAGACCCAGAAGAAGACCACATGGGAGATGGGTGGATGAAATTCGAAAGTATGCGGGACTAACATGGAGGAGACTGGCACAAGACAGACCGTTGTGGAAGAGGCTTGGAGAGACCTTCGTCCAGCAGTGGATTGATAATGGTTGAAAATGATGATGATGATATATATATATATATATATATACATACCCATAAGTAGAGCTAATGACAAAATTTACAACCTAAAATTTATAACCAAATTTTTCAGCAAACAATCTGAAGATCATGACGCGCAACGCAGCAGTGATGAATATTCAGAAATTACAAACTACAAAGCAGAGACTGAAACAAAAATTATAATTTTACAAGGACAAAAAATACAAACTAAATCTCAATACTCAACAGGCATGAGTAAAGAATAAATTAATAGCAAAACCAGAATGAAGAAAGTGTCGAGAATGCCGAGCCTTGTGTTTATCAAGGAACAGAAAAACTGCATTTTCTCACTTCCACAAAGACCTAGTTAGAAATGGGTTTCTGCAAAGTCATGGATGCAAGTATAAATCCCACAGGAATTTTTAATTAAATAATATAACCAACTTCAATGGTGCGGGAAAAATATTTTAGCTAAAGTTTTTGCATACATCTATAACTTTCCTGGCCCAACCCATACTCTCATCTGTCACAAAAAACAGAAAAACGTTTTCAAAAAAGACTCACAAGTTGTAAGAAGGCTTGAACAAACCAACAAAAAAATTCAGTTAAAGCACGTGATTGAGAAACCATACCCCCAAAGAGAAGTTCCAAACATGAAACAAAGTACTAAAAGCACTAAAATAATGTCATCCCTTTGGGTAAAAAAAAGAGCTTTACGAAAATACAATAAAAAAATAAAAATAAGAGAATAAAAATTACAGCAGAGACATGTAAATAAAAAGGAACTTTTGTACATACAGCTTCCACAAAAACGGAAGCCGTATGAACAAATACATAAAGTAACAAATAGTTGCAATATTTGCGAAATATTCCAGGAGTGTGTTAAGTGTATATAAAGGGAGAAATTTTGCACCAACGAACTACGAAAAAATATCGATTACCACTAGGTCGAGCAAACACCATACTGCTCAAGCAAAGTTCACTAAAACGTGCACAATTTCCAATATTAAGTGAAAGAAAAACTCAAAAGGTTAGAAAAACAATTTGCACCAAAGCCTAATAAGAAAAAATATATATTTACCGCTTTTAACGAACACAATAAAAACAAGAAAGAAAAATTGCGCAAGAACAAAGGCAAGAGCCAACTCACAATGCCGTAAAGAAAAATTGCGCAAGAACAAAGGCAAGAGCTAAATGACATAAAATGGCCGACCAACGTCCGCAGCAGCTTCCAAGGAGGAGAGTGAAGGGTCTCATGGCTGCCCCGCATAAAATGACGCTACACGCGAAAATCCTCCAAGAAAAACTACAAACCTTAGAATGAAGAATTGCTTGTCCAGTAAGAGTCGAATAACTCTCCAGAATACACGAACATTATTATAAAATATACTTGTAGTGTATTTAATAATTTTTACATGTATTTAAATACCTTAGTGTACTTCTACAGACACAACCAGTAACCTATTTATTTTAACGTAAGTTTTACCATATTTAGGTTAGCTATTCTAGAGAGAGAATACCTAGTTTACTTTTTATATTTTTTTATTTAATTTTTTAATCAAATTATAAACATTTTTTGTGATTTTTTTGTATTATTTTTATTTTTAATAAGACTGTCCTATCCATGGCACTAAAGGTTCCTGTTGTTAGTTAATATGCATCCTCCAGACCAACTTCCAAGAAGGCTTTCATTGGCCAGTTTCATTTTATTAACTGTGAAGAAGTTAAAACAGATCTGCTAACCTAACTCTATTATTCAGAACGATTTTTCTTAATACTCTTTTAATAAAAGAGCTATTATTATTAATATTTTTAATAAGACTGTCCTATCCATGGCACTAAAGGTTCCTGTTGTTAGTTAATATGCATCCTCCAGACCAACTTCCAAGAAGGCTTTCATTGGCCAGTTTCATTTTATTAACTGTGAAGAAGTTAAAACAGATCTGCTAACCTAACTCTATTATTCAGAACGATTTTTCTTAATACTCTTTTAATAAAAGAGCTGGAATTTTGTTATCTAGAAAACTGTTTAATAGTATACTTATGTGGTTATTGAAATCCAAATTGTTACTGCAAATTCTGGAAATTCTTAGTATCTAAGAAATAAGAATATTTTCAATTACTTTGGTTGAGTTGTTATTGTACCAGTGCAAGTATTTTATTACCTTGAAAGGAAAATGGCAGAATATCTAGAAGCAACTCCAATGCAGCTGTTGGAGTAGTTCTCATTGCTCCTGATATACCTATGCAGGCCAGCCTTTGTAACTTGTTAAGTTCAGCCTGCACTGTGCACAGGTTAACTCTTCGCCACCACACCGTTGAGCCATAAGTGACCATAGGTCTGGTGACCATAGTATATATCCAGTACAAGATCTTCGGGTTGAGACCCCAGGATTTGCCAATAGCACCTCTACATGACCAGAACACTTTCTTGGCTCTGGCAATACAGTAGTCTAGGTGCTGTTTCCAGGTTAAGCCTCCGTCCAAAATGACTCCCAGGTACCTAACCTGTGTGTTGAGAGGAACTGTTTTCCCAAAGAGAGCAATAGAGGCAAAGCTGGCCTGACTATACAGTTCAAGCTACGAAGTGTGTACTTGCACTGCATAATATAGTTCCAGTTCAAAAGCTTCTGTTCAAGCTTGAACTGAGACCTAAAAAAGCGCATGGATATGCAGATATTCCGAATGTCATACGTACGTACATAAAAAAAACGAAGATCCCAGTTTCGGTCGTGTTTCTAAAAAATACAAATATTCGCATTTTGACGACATCAATGTCATTTCTGTTTTGCTTCAGAGAGGCTATACATTATACACTTTCGATATTTACTGCAAACGGAGCAGAACTGTATTAGCCTGAGGGTAAGGGGGATATACTGGTTTGGTCTTTTCTTCGTGGTTACTGCTTTAAAATATTCATTCAGAAGTGGTTTGTATGGTGGTCGGCAAAGTTAAGAAAGTGTGGGGTTTGAAGGGGGACATCGTGATGCAACGCCAGAAGTTTCCTTTTGTCTTGTAAGTCGCCCTTCGGGGGAAGTGTCCACGACACATGGCACCCCTTTAGTGCGGGGAAACTGAAAAGAGATATCTTGTCGGTAAATCAGTTTCAGAGCACTAACTGTGTAGTCACGTTGATTTTGCCCAGAGTATAGGAAAATTATTTAAGAAGTGTTAGAAATTTCTATGAGAACTATACCTGTCGGAGTCCCACGACATTTGATAGATTGATAGATAGATTCTACAAGGAAAGCGATCTATTAGGGGTATGCAAAAGTTTCGGCCGTGTTCAGGAGAAAGGAGACAGGAACAACCAGGAAACCAGTACACATTTATTCAAAGAAATATAAGCCGTTAGCATAAATGACATTTTGCCAATTTTAGGCGACAATTGAATGCCCCTGTGATAGAAGAACTCTGGTTTTGAGCTGAAGAATGCAGTGACGAAATTTTCCCCTCTGGAATTGTATTAAATTGTTGTTGGGCTAGGGCATGTTGCATATAGGGAAACAGATGAAAGTCTGAGGATGCAAAGTCCGAAGAGTGAGACGGGTGCGGTAAAACCTCCCAGTGTAACTGTTCAAGGGTTGATTTCAATGTAGCACCGACATTTGGTCTGGCATTATCGTGTAACAGGATGACTAGGCAGCGTGCTTTACCTTTTCATGGGCATTTTTGTTCGATTGCGACCTTCAGTTTCATCCACTCATCAATGTATTGTTGTGCAGTAATTGTTTCGCCCTGTTTCAACTATTCGAAATGCAGCAGTTCATGCATATCACCCTACACACACTACAGCACCTTTTTCCTGCGGATATACTGTTTTGCAGTGGATGTTGATGGCTGACCAGGGTCGTCCCAGGATTGTTTGCGTAAGGGGTTGTCGCAATAGACCCATTTTTCATTCCCGGTGACAACTTTCCACAACAAATCCTTCACGTGATACCTCTTCAGCAACGACATGCAGATGCCCAATCGTTGACCAATATTCATCATCATCATCATTGTCAACCATTATCAATCCACTGCTGGACGAAGGTCTCCCCAAGTTTCCTCCACAACAGTCTGTCTTGTGCCAGTCTCCTCCATGTCACTCCCGCATACTTTCGAATTTCATGAACCCATCTCCCATGTGACCTTGTTCTTGGTCTTTTCCTGTTACTTTTAATCCCATCTAAAATGTCGGCTGTCCATCGATGGTCTGTTCTTCTGGCAGTATGTCCAGTCCATTGCCATTTCAGGGATTTAACTCTGATCATGATGTCTTCTGCTCTTGTCATTTTTCGGATTCACGAGTTCCTCTTCTTATCTCTCCTGGTTACACCAAGCATGCACCTCTCCATGCTGCTTTGAGTTGTCTGCAGCCTTTGTATGTCTCTTTTAGTTAAGGTCCACGTCAAGCACTGGAAGGATGCATTGATCAAACACTTTTCTTTTAAAACTTGAAAATTCTGCTGTTTCTTCCAAAAGCTCTCCAGGCAAGTTTTGTACGCCGATTAATTTCTTCATCAATGTGACCCTCACTTGATATCTGCTGTCCAAGATAAACGTACGTGTTTGTTATCTCCAGTTTTTCTCCATCAATCGATAAATCTTCATTTCTTGTAAAAGCATTGAACATCACTTTTGTCTGCTGAAAGTTCATTTTTTATCCCACTTCTTTACTCTTGTCAGCAAGTTCCTGGAATATACTCTGCAGCTCTGATGGGGTAGTTGCAAAAATGACTACGTCATCAGCAAAACGAAGGTGGGTTAGATAATCTCAATTAATCTTTATCCCTTTGTTTTCCCAGCTCAGCGACTGAAAAACACCCTCCAATGTGGCATTAAAGAGCTTCGGAGATATGGTGTCACCTTGTCTCACTCCTTTTCCAATTTTTATGTGTGTTGCATTTTCAAACAGCCGAATCTTTGCACTTGTATTTTCATAGATGTTATTAATAATATTAATGTATGCATCTTCAATACCACAGGATTTCAGAGCCATTGTAACTGCTGATGGTTTCACCGAATCAAAGGCTTTTTCATAATCGATAAAAGCCATGCACAATGGATGTTCATATTCCCTCGCTCTTTCAATTAGTTCTCTCAGTACGTGGATATGATCTATTGTGCTGTAGCCACTCCTGAATCCAGCTTGTTCTCTCGGTTGAGCCATGTCCAGTGTTACCTTTAAGCGGTGTGAAAGAACTTTAGTGAAGATTTTATAAACCACTGAGAGGAGGCTGATAGATCTGTAGTTCCTGAGATCCTCAATGTTACCTTTTTTATGTAGCAGGATCATTGTAGCGTTGTTCCAATCCTCAGGAATCTTCCCTTCATTAAGGCATCGAGTGAAAATTTGGGCGAGTATTGTTTCAATTTCTCCACTTGCTTCTTGTATGATGTCTACAGTAATTCCATCTTCTCCTGGAGCTTTTCCCCGCTTCATGTTCTTGATTGCATGTGCAACTTCTGCTGGAAGGACTGGAGGAACTCTGGTACTGGTATCTTTCATGATGTCTGGAGTGCATATATCATCCCTTTCATATAATTTGGAGTAGAAATCTTTCACTCTTGTCAAAATTTCGCCTCTATTTCTTGTTACAGAACCATCTTCTTTTCTCAGTGCCATAATCTGTTTTCTTCCCTTACTGAGATGTCCCTTTGCTATCTTTAGGCTTTGGTTGTTTTCAATTGCTTTCCTCACTAGTTCACAGTTGAATTTTCTTACGTCTTCAGTGATACTTTTTCTTACTGTCTTGCACAGCTCTATATATTCCACTTTGGAAGTCACATCTTCTTTAGTTGTCTTCATCTCTCTTCCTTTTTGCATCAACATTTTGGGTTTTCCTGATAATTTGTTCACATACAACTTGTTCTTAGACCCAGCTAATTTTGTTGCTCTTTCCATAAGAGCTTTGGTTACTTTTCTGTTAACTTCAGAAATATCCACTTTTTCCAATGTTAGGCCTTCCAAAACAGAGAATCTGTTCTTCAGTTCTAACTTGAAGGTCTTATGGTGTTTTTTAAATATTAAGCCCTGTTAAATATGCGGAAATATTAAATATTTCAATAATACGCTCCGTTAAATATGCAGAACCCACTTACCAATCTTCGGGATCTTCCCCAACGCCTGTAGACGCCGTACGACCGTCGATTGAGCCACTTTCAAACGTTTCGCCAGTTGTGTGGTTAATTGTGTGGCATCCTCTTGCAACAGCGATTGCAGCTCCTCGTCTGCGAGTTCCTATGGTCTTCCTGCACGTGGCTTGTCTTCCAAGCTTAGATCACTTTTCTTAAACCTGGCAAATCATTCTCGACACGTCCGCTCACCCATAACCGTTTCGCCATAGGCCTGACATATTGAACCGTATACTTCACTCACACTTTTCCCTAAATTGAACATGAATAATAAACAGTCCTGCAAATGAACTTTATCGACCGCCAGGCTTGGCTTCGTGTAGGAACTGACAGCACGGGTCGCCGACGGTGAGATTCTTACAACGCTCGCTAGCAGGGGCGGCGGAAACTTTTTCATACCCCTAATAGGGAAGTGTTAGAAATCCCTATAAGAACTATGCCTGTTGGATTTCCACGATATTTGATAGATAGATAGATATACTGTCTGGAACCAACTTCACTGGCTGTTTCTGACGTGTTTTAGGTAAGCAAAAGATCCACGGATTTCTGCATAGCCACCATGAAATATAAATAAATAAGAAATAAAGAGAGAGAAGAAGAAGAAGAAGAAAGAGAAAAAACTCCATTTATATTATTTGTGTTATAAAATGTCGATTTCTACCCGTGATGATTGAATAAATAAATTTAAAACAGTCCGATTCGGGTAACTAAAAAGTAGCCTCGAGTTCATCCCTGCTCAGAGGTGCATCATCCCATTAGGCCATCTGTTTTGTCTTCTAAATTTCAAGTCTCTGCGTTCAGTAGTTTCACTTGTAGGCGACCGACAGAAGGACACGGTAATTTCATTAGCATAGATAGTAGGGACACCTGAAGATATGTCCCAAAGTCAGAAAACTTTCAACATAATAGCAATCCACAGAAACCCTTGTAAAAACCAGATGACGATAGATGGCGGCACAATAGCGTGTACATAATTAAGCAGCTTAAACTTTGTCTTTCGTAATTCACAAATTAAGTGCCAAACAAATTAGAAACGGTGAAATAAACAATATAGACCAATAAAAAACAACCTTCATCCAGACGAAATCTTAGAAATATCGAAAAAAATGAATACTGTTGGAGCCAAAAGGAAAATACGCCTTGTGCTGCCATCTATTGTCATTAAATGTGAAAGCTGTTGATAATGTCAAACTTCGAAGGCATAATTATGTAACTAAAAATATTACCTACCTACACACTTGTACTCAGGCACATATTATTAAAACCATTATGTATTGTTTAGTTTTCGGGCGTTCTCAGTCACAAAACCCTGAATAAATGTACAATTTTTTTTTATGAAGAATAGAAGTAATTATAAGAACTCTGTAAAAGAATCAATTAACAAAACAACAACAAAAAGTAAAAGAACGGCTTCAAACGGTTTGCTAAAAAAGTGAAAATTGAAATGACATTCCGACCGACGCCTTTTTATAACAGCCCAATTCTTGGCGCTGAAACAGGCTTGGATTAATTTCTTTCAAAGTTCACAGACACGGAATGATATTTTAAATGACAAATGACCAGTACCGTCCTCAGAGGGTATGACTCAGGGGCCCGGGCCCTCCATATGAGGAATCACTTGATGCATCGTTCTACCTAATGACTGTTTATTTTTAAATACGTCTGTATTAATATTTTTAAACATGTTTCTTATGAATCACAGGAAATGCTCTTTAATACGACGGAGATATTTTTTTTGGTTCCCCGTATATTTGGGGAGATATTTACCCAGAGGTATTTTTATAAACGTCTTCAATACATTTGGCAGTGCCCATAAGGAAATGCTAGGGGCGCTGCTGAAAATTGCACAAACTAAATGAAAAAATGGAATCATTGAGATTGTTTATGTTAAAATTAAATACGTAAAAAGCACAAAACCATTAGGAACTGTTCGTTTAAAACTCTTTCAGCAGCCCCGGTCGCGCAGCGGTGTAGGGAATGGCTTCTGATCGTCAGCGGTGGTAACAGATTCGTATCCCTGTGCGGTATGGATGTTGGGTTTGTCTTACTGCCCGCTCTCTCTTCCCTGAAATCAGTGGCCTTAAATTTGGGTCGGGCGACTGCTTATGTCCCACTGAGTTGCTCGCGGTAGTCGTTAAACTCCCAACAAAAAAGAATACTTATGATTTAGCAACATGTTATGACAGGCAACTCATGTGATAAAGATCTCATAAAAGAATCAATTAGTGTCTGGTAGCAGAAATGCGTAGAGGCTTTGATATGAAGCAAATATTAAGTACATTAAAATATCACTGTTTAGTGAAAAATTTAATGCTCAGGAACGGATTTACATACAGGAAAGCCAACGAAGCGTAAACGCTTAGGCCGCCCCACCACACTGGGGAGTGCCTCAAAAATAATAATATAAAGATTTATATATATATATCGGGATGTAAGGTCAGGTGATGCGTAACATCACAGCCTCTCCTTGACAAATGTCAACCCCGCCTTCTCGTGGTGCATCCTGTTCCCACTAAAGGGGCTCTGACGACCGCCAATAGCGGTATAACTATACCATCGGGATTACAGGAAATTCTATCCCACACTCACCAACCCGCTTGGCCAGCGTGGTGAGTTATGGCCAAACCCCTCCAAAATGATTCCACAACTTAAATCTTGGCCCTCAGTCTCCGGCAGCTGGAATGTACCTGGCCAAGGCAGCGGCCAGTGCGACATGAAGGCAGAGGGTGCTAAGAATCCCCGGAGGACCGGACCAGGCTGCCATCTGATGCTGACCTTGGCTACTTACAATGGACGCTCTCTATCTTCTGATTCAAGGCTTCTTGAATTGGAAGAGGAACTACAAAGGATCAAGTGGAACATCGTGGGGCTAAGTGAGGTAAGGAGAAAAGGAGAAGATCTCATCGAACTGAAAAGTGGACATCTCTTCTACTATCGTGGGACAGATACAGGCAGAACTAGTGGTGTTGGATTTATAATAAACAAGAAACTGAAGGATAAAGTTGTAGAAGTTGAAAGTTCCTCTGACAGAGCTGCACGACTCGTTATCCAACTCTGGAAAAGATACCAGGCTCAGATTATTCAAACTTATGCACTCACCACAAGTCATCCTGAAGAAGAAATTGAAGAATTTTATGAGGAAATTAGTCATTTAAATAATAAAGGTAAGCAGCACTTGAAGATAATTATGGGAGATTTCAATGCAAGAATAGGGCAACGGCAACAGAATAAAACTTCAGTAGGTAAATTCGGTCACGGCAACAGAAACCAGCGTGGAAATACTCTCGTTGAGTTTGCAGAGGCAGAAGGGTTTTTCATCTTGAACTCCTTCTTCAAGAAAAAGCCACACAGGAAATGGACATGGAGACATCCAAATGGGACGACAAGTGAAATTGATTTTATTATGTGTAACAAAAAATTCGTCATAGAAGACTGCAGTGTGCTAAACAAGTTCAACACAGGTAGTGAACATAGATTGGTGAGATGTAAGATGCACCTCAACACTAAACTTGAACGTGGCAAGCTCATAAGACAAACAAAATGTATTGACATAACCAACCTTAAAAAACACAATAATACCTTCAAGTTGGAACTGAAGAACAGATTCTCTGCTTTAGAAGGCCTAACATCGGAAGAAGTGGATATTTCTGAAGTTAACAGAAAAGTAACCAAAGCTCTTATGGAAACAGCAACAAAATTAGCTGGGTCTAAGAACAAGTTGCATGTGAACAAATTATCAGGAAAAACCAAAATGTTGATGCAAAAAAGAAGAGAGATGAGGACAAGTAAAGGAGATGTTACTTCCAAAGTGGAATATATAGAGCTATGCAAGACAGTACGAAAAAGTGTCACTGAAGATGTAAGAAAATTCAACTGTGAACTAGTGAGGAAAGCAATTGAAAACAACCAAAGCCTAAAGATAGCAAAGGGACATCTCAGTAAGGGAAGAAAACAGGTTATGGCACTGAGAAAAGAAGATAGTTCTGTAACAAGAAATAGAGGCGAAATTTTGACTAGAGTGAAAGATTTCTACTCCAAATTATATGAAAGGGATGATACATGTACTTCAGACACCATGAATGGTACCAGTACCAGAGTTCTTCCAGTCCTCCTAGCAGAAGTTGCACATGCAATCAAGAACATGAAGCAGGGAAAAGCTCCAGGAGAAGATGGAATTACTGTAGACATCATACAAGAAGCAAGTAGAGAAATCAAAACAATACTAGCCCAAATTTTCACTCGATGCCTTAAAGAAGGGAAGATTCCTGAGGATTGGAACAACGCTACAATGATTCTGCTACATAAAAAAGGTGACATTGAGGATCTCAGGAACTACAGACTTATCAGAGTCCTATAAGTGGTTTATAAAATCTTCACTAAAGTTCTTTCACACCGCTTGAAGGTAACACTGGACATGGCTCAACTGAGAGAACAAACTAGATTCAGGAGTGGCTACAGCACTATAGATCATATCCACGTACTGAGAGAACTGATTGAAAGAGCGAGGGAATATGAACTTCCATTGTGCATGGCTTTTATCGATTATGAAAAAGCCTTTGATTCGGTGAAACCATCAGCAGTTACAATGGCTCTGAAATCCTGTGGTATTGAAGATGCATACATTAATATTATTAATAACATCTATGAAAATACAAGTGCAAAGATTCGGCTGTTTGAAAATACAACACACATAAAAATTGGAAAAGGAGTGAGACAAGGTGACACCATATCTCCGAAGCTCTTTAATGCCACATTGGAGGGTGTTTTTCAGTCGCTGAGCTGGGAAAACAAAGGGATAAAGATTAATTGAGATTATCTAACCCACCTTCGTTTTGCTGATGACGTAGTCATTTTTGCAACTACCCCATCAGAGCTGCAGAGTATATTCCAGGAACTTGCTGACAAGAGTAAAGAAGTGGGATTAAAAATGAACTTTCAGAAGACAAAATTGATGTACAATGCTTTTACAAGAAATGAAGATTTATCGATTGATGGAGAAAAGCTGGAGATAACAGACACGTACGTTTATCTTGGAGAGCAGATATCAAGTGAAGGTCACATTGATGAAGAAATTAATCGGCGTACAAAACTTGCCTGGAGAGCTTTTGGAAGAAACAGCATAATTTTCAAGAGCAATATGCCAGTATGTCTTAAAAGAAAAGTATTTGATCAATGCATCCTTCCAGTGCTTACGTATGGTGCAGAGACGTGGACCTTAACTAAAAGAGACATACAAAGGCTGCAGACAACTCAAAGCAGCATGGAGAGGTGCATGCTTGGTGTAACCAGGAGAGATAAGAAGAGGAACTCGTGGATCCGAAAAATGACAAGAGTGGAAGACATCATGATCAGAGTTAAATCCCTGAAATGGCAATGGGCTGGACATACTGCCAGAAAGACAGATCATCGATGGACAGCCGAAATTTTAGATTGGATTCCAAGGGACAGGAAAAGACCCAGAAGAAGACCACATGGGAGATGGGTGGAGAAAATTCGAAAGTATGCAGGGGTGACATGGAGGAGACTGGCACAAGACAGACCGTTGTGGAGGAAACTTGGGGAGACCTTCGTCCAGCAGTAGATTGATAATGGTTGACAATGATGATGATGATATATTCTATTAAGAACAGACTGAAGCAAAAGATTTTTGACTCATACCAAGTACAACATAGAAAAGGTTATGTATTGATCGGTGTGAGTAAAAAGAGATAAAAATAGAACAATTGAATGTAGAAAGTGTCAAGAATACTGAGCCTTGGCTTTATCAAGGACCAGCAAAAACTCTGCATTTTCTCACTTCCACGAAGACCTATTTGGAAATGGGTTTCTGCAAAGTCATAGATGCAAGTAATAAGCCCACCAAAAATTTTTTTTTTTAAATATATATTTTAAAGAATATATATAAATGTCATGACCTCCGCACAGTTGCATGACCAAGCTTTAGTTAACAATTTAGCTAGCATCCATAACTTTCCTGGCCCGACCCATGCTCTTCATCTGTTACTATTAAACAGAAAGAAGAAGATTATAGAAAACTCAAGTTGTAAGAGTGACATAATAAATCAGAAATAATGTTCAGCAATAACAAATTACCAAGTTCGCCTGGCCCGACCCATGCTCTTCATCTGTTACTATTAAACAGAAAGAAGAAGATTATAGAAAACTCAAGTTGTAAGAGTGACATAATAAATCAGAAATAATGTTCAGCAATAACAAATTACCAAGTTCGAATGAGAGAGAATTTAAACCTGAATAGCAATACAAAAGTATTACAAATTCTTAACATTGCAATAAAAAAAGGAGATATTAATTTTTTTAAAACACAGATTCTTGAAAGAAAACTGGATTATAAAAACCCCCTACTCCACCACTTCTGACAACACAAAAACGAGAATATAATAAAGACAATAATTAATTAAAGAAACGCATTGTGAAGGTTATATGACATGAACAATTAGTTGCAATATGTACAAAGTATTTCAGAAGTGCCGCCCCGGTGGCGCAGTGGTCTAAGGCGTTGACCTCTGATCATTCGTCCGTAAGGGGTCCGGGTTCGAATCCCGGTCAGGCATGGATGTTGTGTTTATCTTACGGAACTGGCTCTCTCCCTTCCCTGGAACCAGTGACCCTAAATTAGGAACGGGCGACTGCTTATAGTGTTATAGGGTGCAGCCTAACTTGTGGAAAATTTTTTTATTTCATTTATGCGGTAAATTTGTGTTTCGATGTAACTGCAAGGCGACACTCATAGTTATAATTAATTACGGTAATTGATCCTCTAATTTGTTCATCACTGCCATTGTTAAAATTTGTTCAGTATTTGATAAGTGCATAATTCGTAGCCTTCTGGCAAACGAGAATTGTGAAAGGCCACATGGCAACAGACCATCTCTATTTCGGACTCATAGCAACAGTCGTGTGCATTTTCAACTAACGAAAGACTGCAAAACTCACCCCCCAAAAGTCCCTCTGCAAGCCAAGAGACATTCGGTGGTTGCAGTTTTTCTCCGAACTGAACGGGATAAGCGGGAACCGGCTATCACCCACAGTTGAAAACAAGGTGATAAATCCCTTTTCAAGTGGCTAAGAGAAGCCCTGTGACAGTACAAAGAGGAGAGAAACGAGCAGAAGAGAAAAGCAAGCGGCGGGGCATTCTCAGGACGGTGGCAAAGCCAGACACACGCACGAGAACAGCACCAGCGAGCTGCATGGAACCTAGGCCTGAGAGCTGACCGCTGGAAGAGCTCGGAAAAAGAAGCAGAGAAGCAAGTAAGGATTGCTATGAATGATCCCCTCTTAAACGAGGACATCTCAGTCCTTTGGACTTCTCGACCGATACTAGGTCGACATTAGTGCACTTTTGCCTAGGCTGTCTATATACCAAAAAGGCAGGACATTTCTTGCCACTTCTCTGCGCTGAGGACCTCAGACAACGGTTGCCAAGGTATGTAGTCTTTATACGAACATTTGCTCACGACGTACAAGTGCCGTCGGACAGTGAACAGCATATAAAACTCTGTCCCCTGAAAAAATGAATACGCACGACAGCGGAGGCCTCCAACACATTTTATTCGTGATTTTTATTTGTGTTATGGCCATAAGTTTTAAGAGCTCTTCCCTGCTAATTTGGCATCAAGCCTATGCAGGTGTGTGTAATGGTATAGTTATATTTAGCTTATAATTAAACTGCGGCAGTCATGATAATTACTGTATCATTTTAATTGCTGGTACCCACGCTCGTACTCAATTATAGTTTTCTAAAGTGTGTATTTAAATGTTTTGGGTAATCTCTCATATGTTTCCTTCGCTCTATTTGTTTATTGTGCATACTAGAATTTAATCAGTGAACAGTGTTTGAATCAGTGTTAATTGTTAAATCAGAGTTAGTTAAATCAGTGTTATCGTTTAATCAGTGATAAAGTGTTTAAATCATCGTGCATAATTAAGCTGCCGATAGAACAGCCCACTATACATTCATCTCAGCAGATTTTTGTGCCACTTCATGGATAAAGGTGGCAGTGTATATAATATAACGTTGGATATTAAATGTCAAGCGTACGTGAAATGAGCGTTGGGTATCTTTTCGAGTGTGTGTGTGCGTTGCTGTGATTTTCGGTAGATTGGGACGTGCTGGAGTTAAATCCAGGCATCCACGCCCAATCGCGGTACGGGTTTTGCGGGAAGTTAATAATTAATTTGTTATAATTAATTATGGGAAGTTATTATTAATTATTGGAATCAGATAATTAATTTGTTGTCGCAGAATTTTCGGTTGTCAACGCAAGTAGGAAAACTCCTTGCTAGCCCCTAGCAGCAGAGGAGGAGAGCAAAATTTTTGACAAAATTTTCTTTAGTTTTTTTTTTATTTTTATTTAGATGTTTATTTTTTTCGGTGGAGATATCGGGTGCTTCACTGCAGGCGATAATTCACCTGGTGCCGCGGCCACATCAGCCTGTAAAGGTAAGATCCAACAATTGGTTCCGATGACCAGGATTCTTACTTGTTTGTACCTCCAAAGCAGAGCAACACACACAAACGTTCGGAATATTGCGAATTGACTGCCATATCAAATTTATTTCAGTACGAGCATATTTTAGCATATCATAAGTATTGTAAGCCTTAAGCATTTTTGTGTAAAAGACTGCCTTAGGTTAAGTGTATTTAAATATGGCAAATAAAGGAGAGAAGCCGAACACCAAACCTACTGACTCAGATGATTCTGATCATCATGATGGGGAGGAACATAGCATTCCCACAGGAGAATCAACTGATCTAGTAACTAGTAATTCAGTAACAAGTATCGCAGGAGTGTCAGAGACTAGAATGACAGCTCCAGGTATGTTAATGTACGGCGGTGAACAGATAGCAGGATGCATTAATATGCTCAGATATTTTACAGGCACAGATCCTCTATATCGTGCCAAACATTTTTTTCAAGATGTAGAAAATGTAGCTACAGTAGGGAGATGGAGCGAACAAACAAAACTGGCAGTAGTAAAGTCGAAATTCAGGGAAAGGGCTGCAGAATTTTTGTCAGATAGTGATGAGCTGAGACTAGAAGGAAATTATGAAAATTTTAAACGTCTAGTGATCGATCGTTTCCAAGCGGAAGAACCTCTTATTACCCGTATGAAACAATTCATGAGTTGTGTTCAAATGCCGGGACAAGATGTAAGACAGTATGCAACGCGACTCAAAAGTGCAGCGGCAAAATATTTTGGTCATACAACGGATATGTCAGAAGACATCAGGCAGCATAGGGATCAGACAGTGATGTGTCAGTTTGTATCTGGTTTATCCGAATCTATCAGGCGCTGGGTTTTAACGAAGTGCCCAGAAACTCTAGAAGCTGCTATTCTCACAGCAATTCAGGAAGAAGATAATTTGGCGCTCATGAGTAAGAAAGCATCAGTAAATGCAGTAGAGAGATCGGAAACAAACCCAGGATCTGATTTATTAGCGCGTACTTTGGAAGAGATGATGGCACGAATGGAAGCGACGGAAAGATCAGTGGGTCAGTTAGCCGTAAATTTTCAGGAAAGCGAAAATCGGAGACGAGAAAGAAACTCCAGAGAGGAAGAAAGTTTGCAGTTACCCAGGTTTCAGTCATCTGGACTCGAACTCGTTCGACAGTATGGGGCAAATAATAATGAACGCAGAGAATCGGGTACTCGAAATCGCTCGCGTGCTGAGAACCAGCAAGCGCAGTACAGGAGCAACAGGATTGTGTGCTACGGATGCAGACAGGAAGGTCATGTGATCAGGCTATGCCCGAATAACGGTCGAAATAGGGATAGGGCAGAAACAACACCGAAACAGAGGTTTAGGAATAACAACGACAGAGATACTCATTATCAATCAACAGGAAAGTTTAGTGCTCAAGGACTCGAGCGTAAGAACAAACAGTTAAACTGAATCGGAGTCGAACTGTGAGAGGTAGTGCGGCTCAGAAATATTTAAAACCCTCTAAAGTGCGGTACGTGTCTATGAAAAATGGGAATGATTTACCAATCATTAATGCGGATCTGGATGGGGATAAAATTAAAGTGCTAATTGACACAGGGTCATCAGTCACTGTATTAGCTAACGATGCTTATCGTAGATTAAAATTTCGCAGAAAGTTAAAATCTGTTGATTTAAATGTAAAAATCAAAAGCATCACAGGAGAAGTGATTCAAACGCTGGGTTGCTACGAGGTAAATCTGCGAATTAAGGGAAGAGACATATGGGTCAAGGCATTTGTGACAAAAAATCCCCTGAGTCAAAATTACTCAGCTTTGTTGGGAATAGATGCTTTACGAAAGCACCGTCTTACGTTCGAAGCAGATACAAACCAGCTTCACTTCCCTGATCCCCCATCTCAGCCACCCACCCCACAGGAGCGGAGAGGTAATGATGTTTCCAACAGACACCCCAGGATAGCAGCACTGACTCGTAAAACTTGCATTCCCCCAACAGCGAAACTTTTCTCCAAGTGGCGCTTAGTAAACCCTCAGTGGAGAAAACAGAAGGAAGTATTTTGTTTGAGCCATTACCGAGAGCACGCAGAAATAGGTTACTGTTAGCACGTTCAGTTAATAATGTTTCGGCAAGCGGACTGTATGATGTAAGAGCAGCTAACCATAGTGATTCACCAATTTGGCTAAATAAACATACGAAACTCTTTCAGGCAGAACCAGTGGAAATTAAGCGTTGTTCGCAAGGAACATCCCGAAAATCTCAACCAATCTCGGTGGAAGATTTTAAATTAGACCACCTGGAATTTAGCGAACGAGAGAAAATGCTAAAGTTATTGCAGAAATATTCTGATGTTTTTGCACGGAATTCTTTAGACTTAGAAGGTACGGATCTTACAGAGCATGAAATTCATCTCACGGATGATAAACCTATTAAGTTGCGTCAGTATACTGTACCACATGCCCTAAGACCCGAAGTAAAAGCTCAGGTAAACGAATTACTTGACGCAGGAATCATATCAAAATCAGATAGTCCCTACAGCTTTCCTATTGTTCTCGTGAGACGCGGAAACTCTTATCGTTTCTGTATTGATTTCCGAAAATTAAATGAAATTACCCGAAAGGATAGCTACCCTGTTCCCCGAATCCAGCAAACTTTATCCTTACTGCATGGATGCAAGTATTTTTCAAAAATTGACCTTTTGGCTGGTTATCACCAAATTAAAGTTAGAGAACAGGATAGGCATAAAACTGCTTTCTCATGCGAATTCGGACATTTCCAGTGGAATCGCTTGCCTTTTGGACTTTGCAACAGTCCGGCAACATTTGAAAGAGCACTTGATTCTCTATTTATGGACAAAAGAGATGATGGCATTTTGGTATATGTGGATGACATCTTGTGTGCCTCCAGGACATTATCTGAACACCTTGAGAAATTGGAATTAATTTTTCAGAGATTAAGGAAGCACCATCTAAAAATTAAGCCCAGTAAGTGTGAATTTTTGGCGGAAGAAGTGACATACCTAGGGCACCTTTTAGATCGTCAGGACATAAGACCTAACCCACAGAACGTGGAAGCTGTTCGGGAATTCCCTACTCCACGGAAAGTGAAACATGTTCGAGCATTCCTTGGAATGGCAGGATATTATAGGCGCCACATCAAAGATTTTTCGTCCATTGCCTTACCGCTAACAAACCTTACTAGGAGAAACGTGAAATTCATTTGGGACGAACACTGCGAGAAATCTTTTCAAGAGCTGAAACATGCACTAGTGAGTGAGCCACTATTAATATTTCCTGATTTCAGCAAGAAATTTTTCGTCACCACAGACGCCTCCAAAGTAGCGATTGCAGGTATTCTCGAGCAGGAGGATGACGAAGGACACAGACATCCCATCGCTTACTTTAGCAGGAAACTTAATCCAGCTGAGAAAAATTACAGCACGACAGAACAGGAAGCACTGGCAATAGTATCATCCATCACCCATTGGCGCGAATATTTGGTAGGTCAGCAGTTTACGGTTATTACCGACCATAGACCTCTAAAGTGGCTTATGAATTTGAAAACTCCTAATTCTAGACTGGTCAGATGGAATCTTAGTCTGTCGGAGTATAACTTCGATGTGCAATATCGACCAGGAAAGAAAAACACAAACGCCGACGTGCTATCTAGGCACATTGCAGCAGTGGAAGCCAATGATACAGTCGCAGTTGTACCACTTAATAACAAAACTCTGAAATCAGCACAAAGAACAGATCCTAAATTAGCCGAAGTAATTGATTGTCTTGAAGGGCGTGATTATTCAGCAGTCGACAAAATTACTGACACCTATTTTATGAGGGACGACCTTTTATTTCATTTTGCCTTACCAGCGAAAAACAGCCCACGGAAATTGATCGCAGAACAGTTAGTGATACCTGATAAGTTAAAATCAGAAGTGATGAAATCAGAACATGACGGACTATGCGCCGGTCACTTCGGTTTTGAAAAGACCCTTGGGAGAATTAAACAGAAATACTTTTGGATTAACATGTTCTCAGACATCAAGAACTACACGGCGAGTTGCGAACAATGCCTGAAACGTCGTGGTTTCAAAAAGAAGCAAAAAGCGGGTCTAATTACCCCGGAAATTGTATCTGTCCCATGGTCCAAAATTTCGATGGATATCGCTGGACCTCTCCCACTGACAGAGGATGGAAATAAATATTTATTGGTTGTCACCGACTCCTTCACTAAATACATCGAGCTGATTCCATTAAAGACTATGCGATCTGCAGAAATTGCCGAAAAATTTGCTTCTAACGTGATAGCGCGTCACGGTGTCCCACATCTGTTACTCACGGACAGAGGAACAAATTTTTTGTCCGATCTAATGACCGAGTTGTACCGAAAGTTTGGCATCAAAAAACTGAATACATCTCCACACCATGCACAGACAGACGGACAAGCCGAAAGACAAATTCAGACAATAATGCACTCTTTAGCAATTTATTGTTCCCCTAAGGGAAAGGATTGGGACAAGTATACAGATTTTGTGGCCATGTCCTACAGAAGCGCGACACACAGTGCTACTAAAGAAACACCCAACTTTCTCATGTTCGGAAGAGATCTGAACATGCCAGGACAGTTGTTGAATGAGGAAATCCCTTTTAACTACGCTGAATCCCAGAGCTATGCCGAGAGCTTAGTCACGAGGATGCAAGAAGCGTATAAAATTGTCAAGGATAATCTGGAAGAGGCAGCCCAAACTTCCAGGGAATATCGAGCTAAGTCGGCTGTAGACAAACAGATCAAGATTGGGGACATAGTGTACCAGCACGACCCATCAGCATCCAAAACAAGGTCGCGCAAGTTGGCAAAACCTTCTATAGGACCTTTCAGAGTAATTGAGAAAACATCCCCAGTGAACTTTAAAATCGCCCCAGTAAATGATATGAGGCGAACTCGACTCACACACGTAGACAGGATTTTCAAACCACCACAGAGAAGGGTGTTTGACACAGGGCAATTTCAAGATGAAAAGGGGGATGAAGAAATTTCGTTGAGCATAGGTATGCCAACCGCAGACGAAAGGCATCATGAAGAAGAGTTCTCAGAGCAGGATGAGGACTGGGTGACGCCCGCTTGGCCGGTGATCACAAGGGATACGCGCTGTTTTCAGCCGCATGAATCGGAAACACGTCAGGGGTTGGAAGAGACCGGGACGGTGGCCCAGCCTGCTCCCATGTTGAAGGACGCAGCAGCTCACGAAGGAAACGCAGAGGGGAGCAAAGAAAAAGTCCCCCCATCATAACGAGAGCGTCGTTGAGACCCCGAGACGAGCACGGGAGAGTGGGGAAACCTCTCAGCTTTGGACATCAGGCTGAAGAGGAAAAATCCAGCGAAGAAATGGTTGCAGACGAGGAGGATAGTGATAGCACAGAAATATACAGTTGTGAGGAGGAAGAAGATTTCGCGAGCCGAACTCAGGACCGCGCAGAAGTGCAGACCTAGATAAGAGGAAAGGCACGTTGAGTCCAAAAGGGTTTTGGTCGGACGCACATTGGCTCTCACCTGTGTAACTTATGTTTATATTCTTTTCTTGTTATGGGCAATGATGAATGGATCAGAGATGTTATCGATACTTTCCCATTACCCTTGATGTGTCTAAAATCCGGAATTAGACATGTCATGGAATATAGGAAAGAGGGAGATATCCATATTCAAAATTTTCCATTCTTCAATGAGAAAAAAAAAAATACATTCATATTTTTTTCTTTGGAAGGTAGAAGGATTGTTATAGGGTGCAGCCTAACTTGTGGAAAATTTTTATATTTCATTTATGCGGTAAATTTGTGTTTCGATGTAACTGCAAGGCGACACTCATAGTTATAATTAATTACGGTAATTGATCCTCTAATTTGTTCATCACTGCCATTGTTAAAATTTGTTCAGTATTTGATAAGTGCATAATTCGTAGCCTTCTGGCAAACGAGAATTGTGAAAGGCCACATGGCAACAGACCATCTCTATTTCGGACTCATAGCAACAGTCGTGTGCATTTTCAACTAACGAAAGACTGCAAAACTCACCCCCAAAAGTCCCTCTGCAAGCCAAGAGACATTCGGTGGTTGCAGTTTTTCTCCGAACTGAACGGGATAAGCGGGAACCGGCTATCACCCACAGTTGAAAACAAGGTGATAAATCCCTTTTCAAGTGGCTAAGAGAAGCCCTGTGACAGGACAAAGAGGAGAGAAACGAGCAGAAGAGAAAAGCAAGCGGCGGGGCATTCTCAGGACGGTGGCAAAGCCAGACACACGCACGAGAACAGCACCAGCGAGCTGCATGGAACCTAGGCCTGAGAGCTGACCGCTGGAAGAGCTCGGAAAAAGAAGCAGAGAAGCAAGTAAGGATTGCTATGAATGATCCCCTCTTAAACGAGGACATCTCAGTCCTTTGGACTTCTCGACCGATACTAGGTCGACATTAGTGCACTTTTGCCTAGGCTGTCTATATACCAAAAAGGCAGGACATTTCTTGCCACTTCTCTGCGCTGAGGACCTCAGACAACGGTTGCCAAGGTATGTAGTCTTTATACGAACATTTGCTCACGACGTACAAGTGCCGTCGGACAGTGAACAGCATATAGAACTCTGTCCCCTGAAAAAATGAATACGCACGACAGCGGAGGCCTCCAACACATTTTATTCGTGATTTTTATTTGTGTTATGGCCATAAGTTTTAAGAGCTCTTCCCTGCTAATTTGGCATCAAGCCTATGCAGGTGTGTGTAATGGTATAGTTATATTTAGCTTATAATTAAACTGCGGCAGTCATGATAATTACTGTATCATTTTAATTGCTGGTACCCACGCTCGTACTCAATTATAGTTTTCTAAAGTGTGTATTTAAATGTTTTGGGTAATCTCTCATATGTTTCCTTCGCTCTATTTGTTTATTGTGCATACTAGAATTTAATCAGTGAACAGTGTTTGAATCAGTGTTAATTGTTAAATCAGAGTTAGTTAAATCAGTGTTATCGTTTAATCAGTGATAAAGTGTTTAAATCATCGTGCATAATTAAGCTGCCGATAGAACAGCCCACTATACATTCATCTCAGCAGATTTTTGTGCCACTTCATGGATAAAGGTGGCAGTGTATATAATATAACGTTGGATATTAAATGTCAAGCGTACGTGAAATGAGCGTTGGGTATCTTTTCGAGTGTGTGTGTGCGTTGCTGTGATTTTCGGTAGATTGGGACGTGCTGGAGTTAAATCCAGGCATCCACGCCCAATCGCGGTACGGGTTTTGCGGGAAGTTAATAATTAATTTGTTATAATTAATTATGGGAAGTCATTATTAATTATTGGAATCAGATAATTAATTTGTTGTCGCAGAATTTTCGGTTGTCAACGCAAGTAGGAAAACTCCTTTGCTAGCCCCTAGCAGCAGAGGAGGAGAGCAAAATTTTTGACAAAATTTTCTTTAGTTTTTTTTTATTTTTATTTAGATGTTTATTTTTTTCGGTGGAGATATCGGGTGCTTCACTGCAGGCGATAATTCACCTGGTGCCGCGGCCACATCAGCCTGTAAAGGTAAGATCCAACAATAGCCCATTGAGTTGCTCACGGTGGTCGTTAAACCTCCAATCAAAAAAAAAAATACTTCAGAAGTACTTTAAGTGCATAATTAAGTAGTTATTAAGAACTTAACTACATTGAAAACACAGCGGAAATTACAAGAACAATGAAACGGCCGGTTGTTTTGGCCTTGTTCCCTAAAAAACGCGCAAAGTTACCCAGAAAAGAAAGAGTTAAAATCCGCAAAAAGGTTAATAGACTTGCCAGTGACTAAAAGCTGAAAACAAAAAAAGAAAAAAGTACAAGAAGTTCAATCATTGAACTTGAAAATCCCAAAACCCAAAGACAATGCAGAGAGCTTACCTCTTATGCAACTGAACTTTCTCCTTTCTTGAGGAAACATGGCCGACCTTTTAACCCAAACTTCTAAACCCCCTGCCACTCCCTAGTCGCTGGGGGGCAGTGTGGGTGGGTCTGAAGGCCTTCACACACTGAAAAAACCTACTCGCGGAGATTTTAACTACAGAAAAAAATATAATTAAGATTGTGGACCTGTATGATCAGAAAGAGCAGAATAACTGTCCAGAATACATGAGAAATATTATGAAATACACAAGTAGTGTATTTAATAATCTTTGCATGTATTAATCACCTTAGTGAGCTTCTGTAGACTATTCAGAATCCTATTAATTTTAATGTTAGTTTTACTATTTTTAGTATAGCTATTCTAGTGAGCGAATAACTAGTTTTCTTTTATATTTATTTTTATTTTATTTTATAAACAGATTTTTAAGCTTTTTTTGTGATTTTGTCTATATTATTTAATTTTTTATTTTTAATAGAACCTTCTTATCCATAGCACTAAGGTTCCTTTTTGTAGTTAATAGGCATCCTCTAGCCAACTTCCAAAAGGCTTTCATTGGTCAGAATCATATTATTAACTGCGTAGAAAATTAAAGCAGATCTGCCAACCTTACTCTATTATTCAGAATAATTTTTCTTAAAGTTCTTTTGATGAAAGAAGTAGGAATTTTGTTCTCTAGAAAATTGTCTAATAGTATATTAATGTAGTAGTTGAAGTCCAAATTGTTGCAGCAAATTCTTGAAATTCTAAGCACCTGAGAAATTAGTACATTCTCAATTACTTTGGTGGATATGTTGTTATTCCAGTGTAGATATTTAATTACTTTGAAAGGAAAATTAACTCTTTTATCAAAGAGGCTAGTAGATGGGTTACCTCTGTTGAGCTTAATGCTTAAGTCTAGGAACTCAAGTTCCTGATTACTGTGGTTGGTTTTACATAAGTTAAGAGAGCTAGGATAGATACTATCAAAATCACTCTCTATAACTTCTGAATTATTTATACACAGCAGATCGTCAATATGTCTAAATGTGTAAAGGTAGTTATCGGAGCAGGTGGAGTGAAAATAGTAAAACTAACATTAAAATTAATAGGATTCTGAATAGTCTACAGAAGCTCACTAAAGTGATTAAATACATGCAAAGATTATTAAATACACTACTTGTGTATTTCATAATATTTCTCATGTATTCTGGACAGTTAATTCTGCTCTTTCTGATCATACAGGTCCACAATCTTAATTATATATTTTTTTCTCTAGTTAAAATCTCCGCGAGTAGGTTTTTTCAGTGTGTGGAGGCCTTCAGCCCCACCCACACTGCCCCAGCGACTAGGGAGTGACAGGGGGTTTAGAAGTTTGGGTTAAAAGGTCGGTCATGTTTCCTCAAGAAAGGAGGAAGTTCAGTTGCATAAGAGGTAAGCTCTCTGCATTGTCTTTGGGTTTTGGGATTTTCAAGTTCAATGATTGAACTTCTTGTACTTTTTTCTTTTTTTTTTGTTTTCAGCTTTTAGGCACTGCCAAGTCTATTAACTTTTTTGCGGATTTTAACTCCTTCTTTTCTGGGTAACTTTGCGCGTTTTTTAGGGAACAAGGCCAAAACAACCGGCAGTTTCATTGTTCTTGTAATTTGCGCTGTGTTTTCAATGTAGCTAAGTTCTTAATAACTACTTAATTATGCACTTAAAGTACTTCTGAAATACTTTGTACATATTGCAACTAATTGTTCATGTCATATAACCTTCACAATGCGTTTCTTTAATTAATTATTGTCTTTATTATATTCTCGTTTTTGTGTTGTCAGAAGTGGTGGAGTAGGGGGTTTTTATAATCCAGTTTTCTTTCAAGAATCTGTGTTTTAAAAAAATTAATATCTCCTTTTTTATTGCAATGTTAAGAATTTGTAATACTTTTGTATTGCTATTCAGGTTTAAATTCTCTCTCAGGCGAACTTGGTAATTTGTTATTGCTGAACATTATTTCTCATTTATTATGTCACTCTTACAACTTGAATTTTCTATAATCTTCTTCTTTCTGTTTAATAGTAACAGATGAAGAGCATGGGTCGGGCCAGGAAAGTTATGGATGCTAGCTAAATTGTTAACTAAAGCTTGGTCATGCAACTCTCCGGAGGTCATGACATTTATATATATTCTTTAAAATACATATTTTTTAAAAAAAATTTTGGTGGGCTTATTACTTGCATCTATGGCTTTTCAGAAACCCATTTCCAAATAGGTCTTTGTGGAAGTGAGAAAATGCAGTTTTTGCTGGTTCTTGATAAAGCCAAGGCTCAATATTCTCGACACTTTCTACATTCAGTTGTTTTATTTTTCTCTTTTTACTCACACCGGTCAATACATAACCTTTTCTATGTTGTACTTGGTGTGAGTCAAAAAAAAAAAGAATTTTGCTTCAGTCTCTTAATAGAATGTGAATTCTGAATTTTCATAACTTCTGAGTTGCGCGTTTTGATCTTCAGGTTATTTTGCATCTTTCGTTTTAAATTCTAAAGTTTTTCTTATGTTTTTGGCTTTGCTCTTTAGTATATATATATATCATCATCATCATCATCATCATTGTCAACCATTATCAATCCACTGCTGGACGAAGGTCTCCCCAAGTTTCCTCCACAACGGTCTGTCTTGTGCCAGTCTCCTTCATGTCACCCCTGCATACTTATATATCATCATCATCATCATCATTGTCAACCATTATCAATCCACTGCTGGACGAAGGTCTCCCCAAGTTTCCTCCACAACGGTCTGTCTTGTGCCAGTCTCCTCCATGTCACCCCTGCATACTTTCGAATTTCATCCACCCATCTCCTATGTGGTCTTCTTCTGGGTCTTTTCCTGTCCCTTGGAATCCAATCTAAAATTTCGGCTGTCCATCGATGATCTGTCCTTCTGGCAGTATGTCCAGCCCATTGCCATTTCAGGGATTTAACTCTGATCATGATGTCTTCCACTCTTGTCATTTTTCGGATCCACGAGTTCCTCTTCTTATCTCTCCTGGTTACACCAAGCATGCACCTCTCCATGCTACTTTGAGTTGTCTGCAGCCTTTGTATGTCTCTTTTAGTTAAGGTCCACGTCTCTGCACCATACGTAAGCACTGGAAGGATGCATTGATCAAACACTTTTCTTTTAAGACATAATGGCATATTGCTCTTGAATATTATGCTGTTTCTTCCAAAAGCTCTCCAGGCAAGTTTTGTACGCCGATTAATTTCTTCATCAATGTGACCCTCACTTGATATCTGCTGTCCAAGATAAACGTACGTGTCTGTTATCTCCAGCTTTTCTCCATCAATCGATAAATCTTCATTTCTTGTAAAAGCATTGAACATCACTTTTGTCTTCTGAAAGTTCATTTTTAATCCCACTTCTTTACTCTTGTCAGCAAGTTCCTGGATCATACTCTGCAGCTCTGATGGGGTAGTTGCAAAAATAGCTACGTCATCAGCAAAACGAAGGTGGGTTAGATAATCTCCATTAATCTTTATCCCCTTGTTTTCCCAGCTCAGCGACTGAAAAACACCCTCCAATGTGGCATTAAAGAGCTTCGGAGATATGGTGTCACCTTGTCTCACTCCCTTTCCAATTTTTACGTGTGTTGTATTTTCAAACAGCCTAATCTTTGCACTTGCATTTTCATAGATGTTATTAATAATATTAATGTATGCATCTTCAATACCGCAGGTTTTCAGAGCCATTGTAACTGCTGATGGTTTCACCGAATCAAAGGCTTTTTCATAATCGATAAAAGCCATGCACAATGGAAGTTCATATTCCCTCGCTCTTTCAATTAGTTCTCTCAGCACGTGGATATGATCTATTGTGCTGTAGCCACTCCTGAATCCAGCTTGTTCTCTCGGTTGAGCCATGTCTAGTGCTACCTTCAAGCGGTGTGAAAGAACTTTAGTGAAGATTTTATAAACTACTGATAGGAGGCTGATAGGTCTGTAGTTTCCGAGATCCTCAATGTCACCTTTCTTATGTAGCAGGATCATTGTAGCGGTGTTCCAATCCTCAGGAATCTTTCCTTCATTAAGGCATCGAGTGAAAATTTGGGCGAGTACTGTTTCGATTTCTCCACTTGCTTCTTGTATGATGTCTACAGTAATTCCATCTTCTCCTGGAGCTTTTCCTCGCTTCATGTTCTTGATTGCATGTGCAACTTCTGCTGGAAGGACTGGAGGAACTCTGGTACTGGTATCTTTCATGATGTCTGGAGTGCATATATCATCCCTTTCATATAATTTGGAGTAGAAATCTTTCACTCTTGTCAAAATTTCGCCTCTATTTCTTGTTACAGAACCATCTTCTTTTCTCAGTGCCATAATCTGTTTTCTTCCCTTACTGAGATGTCCCTTTGCTATCTTTAGGCTTTGGTTGTTTTCAATTGCTTTCCTCACTAGTTCACAGTTGAATTTCCTTACGTCTTCAGTGATACTTTTTCTTACTGTCTTGCATAGCTCTATATATTCCACTTTGGAAGTCACATCTTCTTTAGTTGTTCTCATCTCTCTTCTTTTTTGCATCAAAATTTTGGTTTTTCCTGATAATTTGTTCACATGCAACTTGTTCTTAGACCCAGCTAATTTTGTTGCTGTTTCCATAAGAGCTTTGGTTACGTTTCTGTTAACTTCAGAGATGTCCACTTCTTCCGATGTTAGGCCTTCTAAAGCAGAGAACCTGTTCTTCAGTTCTAACTTGAAGGTATTATGGTGTTTTTTAAGGTTGGTTATGTCAATAGATTTTGTTTGTCTTATGAGCTTGCCACGTTCAACTTTAGTGTTGAGGTGCATCTTACATCTCACCAATCTATGGTCACTACCTGTGTTGAACTTGTTTAGCACACTGCAGTCTTCTATGACGAATTTTTTGTTACACATAATAAAATCAATTTCACTTGTCGTCCCATTTGGATGTCTCCATGTCCATTTCCTGTGTGGCTTTTTCTTGAAGAAGGAGTTCAAGATGAAAAACCCTTCTGCCTCTGCAAACTCAACGAGAGTATTTCCACGCTGGTTTCTGTTGCCATGACCGAATTTACCTACTGAAGTTTCATTACTTATATATATATATATATATATATATATATATATATCATCATCATCATGGTCAACCATTATCAATCCACTGCTGGACGAAGGTCTCCCCAAGTTTCCTTCACCACGGTCTGTCTTGTGCCAGTCTCCTCGATGTCATCCCTGCATACTTTCGAATTTCATCCACCCATCTCCCATGTGGTCTTCTTCTGGGTCTTCTCCTGTCCCTTGGAATCCGATCTAAAATTTCGGCTGTCCATCGATGATCTGTCCTTCTGGCAGTATGTCCAGCCCATTGCCATTTCAGGGATTTAACTCTGATCATGATGTCTTCCACTCTTGTCATTTTTCGGATCCACGAGTTCCTCTTCTTATCTCTCCTGGTTACACCAAGTATGCACCTCTCCATGCTGCTTTGAGTTGTCTGCAGCCTTTGTATGTCTCTTTTAGTTAAGGTCCACGTCTCTGCACCATACGTAAGCACTGGAAGGATGCATTGATTAAACACTTTTCTTTTAAGACATAATGGCATATTGCTCTTGAAAATTATGCTGTTTCTTCCAAAAGCTCTCCAGGCAAGTTTTGTACGCCGATTAATTTCTTCATCAATGTGACCCTCACTTGATATCTGCTGTCCAAGATAAACGTACGTGTTTGTTATCTCCAGCTTTTCTCCATCAATCGATAAATCTTCATTTCTTGTAAAAGCATTGAACATCACTTTTGTCTTCTGAAAGTTCATTTTTAATCCCACTTCTTTACTCTTGTCAGCAAGTTCCTGGATCATACTCTGCAGCTCTGATGGGCTAGTTGCAAAAATGACTATGTCATCAGCAAAACGAAGGTGGGTTAGATAATCTCCATTAATCTTTATTTCCTTGTTTTCCCAGCTCAGTGACTGAAAAACACCCTCCAATGTGGCATTAAAGAGCTTCGGAGATATGGTGTCACCTTGTCTCACTCCCTTTCCAATTTTCATGTGTGTTGTATTTTCAAACAGCCTAATCTTTGCACTTGCATTTTCATAGATGTTACTAATAATATTAATGTATGCATCTTCAATACCGCAGGTTTTCAGAGCCATTGTAACTGCTGATGGTTTCACCGAATCAAAGGCTTTTTCATAATCGATAAAAGCCGTGCACAATGGAAGTTCATATTCCCTCGCTCTTTCAATTAGTTCTCTCAGCACATGGATATGATCTATTGTGCTGTAGCCACTCCTGAATCCAGCTTGTTCTCTCGGTTGAGCCATGTCCAGTGTTACCTTCAAGCGGCGTGAAAGAACTTTAGTGAAGATTTTATAAACTACTGATAGGAGGCTGATAGGTCTGTAGTTTCCGAGATCCTCAATGTCACCTTTCTTATGTAGCAGGATCATTGTAGCGGTGTTCCAATCCTCAGGAATCTTTCCTTCATTAAGGCATCGAGTGAAAATTTGGGCGAGTACTGTTTCGATTTCTTCACTTGCTTCTTGTATGATGTCTACAGTAATTCCATCTTCTCCTGGAGCTTTTCCCCGCTTCATGTTCTTGATTGCATGGGCAACTTCTGCTGGAAGGACTGGAGGAACTCTGGTACTGGTATCTTTCATGATGCCTGGAGTGCATGTATCATCCCTTTCATATAATTTGGAGTAGAAATCTTTCACTCTTGTCAAAATTTCGCCTCTATTTCTTGTTACAGAACCATCTTCTTTTCTCAGTGCCATAATCTGTTTTCTTCCCTTACTGAGATGTCCCTTTGCTATCTTTAGGCTTTGGTTGTTTTCAATTGCTTTCCTCACTAGTTCACAGTTGAATTTTCTTACGTCTTCAGTGATACTTTTTCGTACTGTCTTGCATAGCTCTATATATTCCGCTTTGGAAGTCACATCTTCTTTAGTTGTCCTCATCTGTCTTCTTTTTTGCATCAACATTTTCGTTTTTCCTGATAATTTATTTACATGCAACTTGTTCTTAGACCCAGCTAATTTTGTTGCTGTTTCCATAAGAGCTTTGGTTACTTTTCTGTTAACTTCAGAGATGTCCACTTCTTCCGATGTTAGGCCTTCTAAAGCAGAGAACCTGTTCTTCAGTTCCAACTTGAAGGTATTATGGTGTTTTTTAAGGTTGGTTATGTCAATAGATTTTGTTTGTCTTATGAGCTTGCCACGTTCAAGTTTAGTGTTGAGGTGCATCTTACATCTCACCAATCTATGGTCACTACCTGTATATATATATATATATATATATATATATATATATATATATACCCATAAGTAGAGTTCATGACAAAATTTACAACATAAAATTTATAACCAAATTTTTCAGCAAAAAATCTGAAGATTATGACGCGCAACGCAGCATTGATGAATATTCAGAAATTACAAACTACAAAGCAGAGACTGAAACAAAAATTATAATTTTACAAGGGCAAAAAATACAAATTAAATCTCAATACTCAACAGGCGTGAGTAAAGAATAAATTAATAGCAAAACCAGAATACAGAAAGTGTCCAGAATGCCGAGCCTTGGGTTTATCAAGGAGCAGAAAAACTCTGCATTTTCTCACTTCCACAAACACCTAGTTAGAAATGGGTTTCTGCAAAGTCATGGATGCAAGTATAAATTCCACAGGAATTTTTAATTAATTAACATAACCGCCGTCAATGATGCGGGAAAAATAATTTAGCTAAAGTTTTTGCATACATCTTTAACTTTCCTGGCCCAACCCATACTCTCATCTGTCACAAAAAACAGAAAAATGTTTTCAAAAAGACTCACAAGTTGTAAGAAGGCTTGAGCAAACCAACAAAAAAATTCAGTTAAAGCACGTTATTGAGCAACCATACCCCCAAAGAGAAGTTCCAAACATGAAACAAAGTACTAAAAGCACTAAAATAATGTTATCCCTTTGGGTAAAAAAAAGAGCTTTTCGAAAGAACAATAAAAAAATAAAAAAAAGAATAAAAATTACAACAGAGACATGTAAATAAAAAGGAACTTTTGTACATACAGCTTCCACAAAAACGGAAGCCGTATGAACAAATGCATAAAGTAACAAATAGTTGCAATATTTGCAAAATATTCCAGGAATGCTTTTAATGTATATAAAGGGAGAAATTTTGCACCAACGAACTACGAAAAAATATCGATTACCACTAGGTCGAGCAAACAGCATACTTCTCAAACAAAGTTCACTAAAACGCGCACAATTTCCAATATTAAGTGAAAGAAAAAACTCAAAAGTTTAGAAAAACTATTTGCACCAAAGCCTAATAAGAAAAAATATATATTTACCGCTTTTAACGAACACAATAAAAACAAGAAAGAAAAATTGCGCAAGAACAAAGGCAAGAGCCAACTCACAATGCTTGTCTTTCACTAAATGACATAAAATGGCCGACCAACGTCCGCAGCAGCTTCCAAGTAGGAGGAGGAAGGGTCTCATGGCTGCCCCGCATAAAATGACGCAACACGCGAAAATCCTCCAAGAAAAATTACAAACCTTAGAATGAAGACCTGCTTGTCCTGTAAGAGTCGAATAACTCTCCAGAATACACGAACATTATTATCAAATATACTTGTAGGGTATTTAATAATTTTTACATGTATTTAAATACCTTTGTGTACTTCTACAGACACAACAAGTAACCTATTTATTTTAACGTAAGTTTTACCATTTTTAGACTAGCTATTCTAGAGAGAGAATACCTAGTTTACTTTTTATATTTTTTATTTAATTTTTTAATCAAATTATAAACTTTTTTTGTGATTTTTTTTTGTATTATTTTTATTTTTAATAGGACTATTTTATCCATAGCACTAAAGGTTCCTGTTGTTAGTTAATATGCATCCTCCAGAACAACTTTCAACAAGGCTTTCATTGGCCAGTATCATTTTATTAACTGTGAAGAAATTAAAACAGATCTGCTAACCTAACTCTATTATTCAGAACGATTTTTCTTAATACTCTTTTAATAAAAAGAGCTGGAATCTTGTTATCTAGAAAGCTGTTTAATAGTATACTTATGTGGTTATTGAAATCCAAACTGTTACAGCAAATTCTGGAAATTCTTAGTATCTGAGAAATAAGAACATTTTCAATTACTTTGGTTGAGATGTTTTTGTGCCAGTGCAAATATTTTATTACCTTGAAAGGAAAATGGCAGAATATCTAGAAGCAACTGCAATGCAGCTGTTGGAGTAGTTCTCATTGCTCCTGATATACCTATGCAGGCCAGCCTTTGTAACTTGTTAAGTTCAGCCTGCACCGTGCATAGGTTAACTCTGCGCCACCACACCGTTGAGCCATAAGTGACCATAGTACATATCCAGTGCAAGATCCTCGGGTTGGGACCCCAGGATTTGCCAATAGCACCTCTACATGACCAGAACACTTTCTTGGCTCTGGCAATACAGTCATCTAGGTGCTGTTTGCAGGTTAAGCCTCCGTCCAAAATGACTCCCAGGTACTTAACCTGTGCATTGAGAGGAACTGTTTTCCCAAAGAGAGCAATATCACCAAGGTCTCCAAGATTCCTCTTTCTAGTGAAAGGCACAAGGGTGGTTTTGTCAGGGTTTACTGATAGACTAACCTTCCTGCACCAATCCTCAACAAGTCGCGGTGATCTTTGCATTAAGCTCGAGACTGTTTTAGAGAATTTTTCTTGACAATTATGGCCACGTCATCTGCATAGCCAAAACAGTCGGAACCAGACCCCTCCAGGATCTGTAGCTGTTCAGGCACCACAACAGGGGAGAGCAAACTCCACCCTGAAGGCAGCCCCGGCAAGTGGAGACCAACAGAGTCTCCCCTGAGTAGCTAGGCCACGCTCGTTCTGCTTGTGAGCATGGCCTTAATCAATTGACAACAGGTTCTATCAACACCATGTCTTTTCACAGCTCCCAAAATGGTCTCCATAGAGACCCTGTCAAAGGCACCTTCAATATCAAGGAAAGTGGCTAATGCCACCTCCTTAAATTCCAGTGCTTTCTCCAGGCCACAAACAATGCCAAGGAGAGCTGCTTCTGTTGATTTGCCTTGTTGATAGGCAAACTGAAATTTTGAGAGGGGTTTAGGGAGTAAAACCACCTCTCTTATATGTCTATCCACTATCCTCTCAAGAGCCTTGAGAAAGAAAGATGTTAGACTAACAGGTCTATAGGCCTTTGCCTCTTGGTGATTTGACTTACTTGGCTAGGGAATAAATATTACCTTAGCCTGTCTCCAAGCACTTGGTATATAACCAAGAGCAAGGCAGGCCCAGTAAATTTTCCGCAAGAGTGGAGTAATTATCTCCAGTCCTTGCTGCATCAAGATGGGAACAATTCCATCACAGCCAGGTGATTTAAATGGTTCAAAAGAATTAATTAACCACTTAATCCTAGACTAATTGATTACCTCCCTGGCAACCCTTCAGTCCTCCTTTTTTGCACTTCGGTGCTCAAGGCCAACTGTGCGTACGCCAGTGGGGTCAATTATACTTGAATCTGGAACGTGTACACCTAGAATTTCTGTTAGTGTTTCTTTACCAGTTTTTGTGAAGCTCCCATTAACCAATTTGATGGTGTTCAGGCAATTTGCATTGTCTTTAGCCATGATTTTCATAAATCTGACTGTACTGGGAGTATCTGAAATACTTCCACAGAAATCTCTCCAAGACGCTCTTTTTGCCTCTCTAATTGCTTTGTTGTACTGTGTGAAGGTAGTCTTATATACTGTCCACTCACCAGTACGTTTGGCTTTGTTAAAAATCTTTCTATTTTTGCTTCCAAGACTGCTAAGCTGTTTATTCCTTCAAGGAACTTGCCTTGGTAAGCTAGCAGTCTTGGCCTGACAGTTTTGGTGGTAAGATTCGAGAATAGACCGTTGCAACTGGTCAACGGCTAACTCAAGATCTAACCCCGAGCGCATATTATATTCCATGCCTCCAATATGTGCCGCCAGATCTTCCCTGAAGCCAATCCAATTGGTCCTTCTTGGATTTTTGACTTGCACCAGCTGTTGTCTTACATCGGCAACTGAAAAGCAAATATATCTATGATCAGACAATGAAGGTTCACTAGAAACATGCTATTTAATAATGCGGTCAAACATGTTAACACTACAGAGGGTGAGGTCAATGACTTCACTTCTATTAGAAACAATAAAAGTGGGCTCATTGCCTCGATTAAAAATATAAAGTTTAGTACTTACCAAATATTCCAAAAGGTTGTCCCCTCGTCTGTGGTCTGTTGCAGTCGCTGCTCCCCCACATGATATGGTGAGCATTGGCATCACAGCAGATGATGAGGCGTTTTCCACCTGACTCACAGAAGTGGAAAATGTCTCTTACCTCCTGAGAAGGAGGTGGTTCAGTTTCATCAAATGGTAAGCATGCAGAGACGGCAAACAGCTCTTCTCTGCCACCATCAGATGACATAAAAAGTTTAATCACGATTGTGTCACATGTGGTAAACTCAGGAAGTGGCACAGCATGATGTCTTTTGCTCACCAGTATATAGGTCCTTGGTCTTCTACTTGATGTATTATAGAAGACGGTAAAGCCTGTTCCTTGTAAGCCCAGGATCTTGCCATTATTTATCCATGGCTCTTGAATGAAAGCCAGATCAACATCCTCCGCAGCCAGTCTGCAGCACAAAGCAGCAGATGCAGACCGACTATGGTGAAGATTGATCTGGATACATTTCATGCAGTTCTCCATTGTAAGATAAGCATGGAGACTAAGAAGTAGAAGAATCAGCCGGGTCAGAATCCACCCGGTGGGTGCTGGAAGCCAGCTTTACCCTTTAATGGACACCACCCAGGCCGATCACATCCCCCCTCCCCCCTCCCCCACACAACTGTACCTGAGTCCTTCCCTGCTTCCAGACCATGGCCAGGGGAAGACAATGCAGTTGTTTCTGGCTCCACAACTGCAGAATGAAGCTCTTCCATTTCTGTGTCCTTCTTTGAAATGCTAGGGCCCTGAGGATCATGTAGTACTTTAAATTGACCCTCATCGACCCAGTGTAGGCAGGGAACCTGGCTTCAGGAATGGCTTTAGCCGATTCCCTCTCTACCTGGAAAATCCACATGACAGCCTTAGGATCTTGTACCCGATCCAACACCCTCCAGTGGTTTGTATGCAAACTGCTGTTGTAGGCACACAACCTCCTGCAGAGGACGTTTGGATCCTTGGTCCAAATATCCCTTGTCCTAAAGGCAACCTTGATCGGTTTTGGAAGATCAATTCATGAGGGCAATATGGGACGAGACTCGTCTCAGCACTTATGGTGAGGAATTCAATGAGGACACTTTCACTGAGGGCAATGAGGGCAATGAGGACACTTTCTGCAGTGAGGAATTCAATGAGGACACGCTGTTTGATCAGCATGCCTGAGCGGTTTACTGACAGATCCGAATATGGCACTTCCATGTAACAAAATTTCAGCGTCACTTCCGTACAAATGCAATGTGAATTACGCATCGTATTTGAGATCTTTTACAGCCCTACCGTTTTCACGTCAGTTGCGTACAATACAACAAGTTAGTAGAATCCTGCAATGCATTAATTATGATACGCTTTCCAACATTCCAGAAATCATTACTCAAGTTATCACTCAAGGCTGTGGAATAAATCTCAGTCCTGTTCACTGACCTTTGATCCCATTTCCATGATATTCAACAGAACCGGTTCAGTATACCTCCGAAATAACATGATAAAGTTTTGTCGCAATCGAAACATTTTTACGTAAGTTATGATGCTAAAGGCTATGGAATAGATCCCGCTCCTGTGTCCTAACGTTTGACTCCATTTCGCCCATGTCAACAGGATTCGTCCCCAGGCAGACCCCTACAACATACTAACATTTCATCCAAATCGAAGCATTTTTACGTAAGTAATGACGCATAATGGCGATGGAAGTGATTCCGCTCCTATGACCTGACCTTTGACCCCATTTTGCCCATTTTTAATAGGATTTGTCCCCAGGTGGTCCCCTACAACATACTAAAATTTCATCGAAATCGAACCTTTTTTACTTTAGCTATGACGCATAAGAACAGTGGAATGGATCCCGCTCCTATATCCTGACCTTTGACCCCATTTCTTTCACTTTCAATAAGGCTCATTCCCAGGTATTCCCCTACCAGATACTAAAATATGAAAGAAATCGAACTATTTTTACGCGAGTTATTGTGCGGACGGACATACGCACACAACACGTGACGTAATAAGGCAGATGGGAATCGCGACCATCTGCTCGCAAGAGTGTGACGTCATAAAACTTTAATATGATCCCCACACAACGCGTGACGTAATAAGGTAGATGGCGTGACCGCGCGCCAACATCTAATGGGACGACGCCATGACAGTAAAAACGTGGTAATTCGGGGTGGTTATTTAACCTACTAAACGAATTTTCCTAAAGTCGAGATCAAGCTAAATCGATTTCTAGTACCAAAAAACGGTAGGTTAACGACTTTCATCAAAATCCTTAGAGCCGTTTTCAAAATAAAATTTACATACATACAAGAATTGCTCCTTTAATAGTATGGGATAAGGGCGATGGAATGGATCCTGATCCTATGTCCTGACCTTTGACCCATTTCTCCCATTTTCAATAGGGTTCGTCCCCAGGTGGTCCCCTACCGCATACTAATATTTCATCGAAATCGAACCATTTTTACGCACGTTACTACGCGTAAAGGCAATGGAATGTATTCCGCTCCTATGTCCTGATATTTGATCCCATTTCGCCCATTTTCAATAGGACGTGTCCCCAGGTGGTATCCTACGACATACTAAACTTTCATCGAAATCAAACTATATTTACGTAAGTTATGACGCATAAGGGCAACGGAATGGATCCCGCTCCTGTGTCGTGACCTTTGACCCCACTGCACCCATTTTCAATAGGGTTCGTCCCCAGGTGGTCCCCTACCACATACTAAAAGTTCATCGAAATCGAATCATTTTTACGCGAGTTATCGTGCGGACAGACAGACGGACAAAGCTGGAGCTTATACGCTTCTTCAACCTACAGTTGGAAAGCGTAAAGAAGACATTTAACTCTCTCGTACCCAGAAGACGCCTATGGACATTTCTTGACTTTGCCTCCTTTATGTGAACTTAAAACACATGTTTTATTTCAATTCGAAAATACTTATCTTTCTACAAAATAATCAGAATTACTTAAAACATCATTAAACCCCACGGGAATTAATCAATTTTGGCTCAAACGTAGAATATTTATCAACATTAATAAATAGCACTATAATTTTTATATCATTTCAATTTCAGGTCATCAACAATTTTCCATTATGTTTAAATAGCATGAGTTTATAATCTAACAACCTTCCCTCACACTTTTTCTAGGCTTAGGACTGGCAGTTAAAAAACTGGCGTATTTAAAAAATGGTGAGAAGAGCATGCTCTTTTCTTGCATGAGTCAAAAAATCATTAAAGAAAGCACATGGCTTGCCTTTTGAATTTTCAGACAACACTGTAATATCCATTTTGTTTAAATAAAATTTCCAGATGAAACAAGAACACTGTGCCGCAGAATTTTAAAAGAACAAGCTAACAAAGTAATAACCGTCACCCTTTGTACGAAAGTAGCACGCAATCACTTTGCCTCGCTCTCACATTAAGAAAGAATTTGGGGGACGTAGATGCGAAATGCTTGCTTGTACGGATCTGACGCAAAATTTTCATTGTACGGAAGTTCCATGTTCGGATGTGCCACGAAACCGTCTAAGTAGTCTTCCATTGTGACTGACCAGTTTCTTCAACAGAGAAAGGACTGAATGAATGATTGGTCTGATTGGTCTGTTAATCAAAAACATTCAGATAATGCTGTAATTCCTTCACCTACAGAACCATTAACCATAAGAAAAATTCTAATGAAAATGTTATCAACTATACAAATAAACAAAAAGAGAAGCTTTCTTAACAACCCAAAGATAACAACACTCGGTGTGATCTTCAAATCTCTAAAATAGAAGAAGAGTTGGTAGCACCAGAATGATTGGTCTGATTGGTCTGTTAATCAAAAACATTCAGATAATGCTGTAATTCCTTCAACTACAGAACCATTAACCCCAAGAAAAATTCTAATGAAAATGTCATCAACTACGCCCTATACAAATAAACAAAAAGAGAAGCTTTCTTAACAACCCAAAGATAACAACACTCGGTGTGTTCTTCAAGTATCGAAAATAGAAGAAGAGTTGGTAGCTCCAGAATGATTGGTCCGATTGGTCTGTTAATCAAAAACATTCAGATAATGCTATAATTCCTTCAACTGCAGAACCATTAACCGCAAGAAAAATTTTAATGAAAATGTTAGCAACTATATAAATAAACAAAAAGAGAAGCTTTCTTAACAACCCAAAGATAACAACACTCGGTGTGATCTTCAAATCTCTAAAATAGAAGAATAGTTGGTAGCACCAGATTTATTTACAAATCCTCCAAGTGCACTCTCCGCAGTGATATCTCAATTAAATGACATTGAATATTTTCCCAAAACTCCTTACGGACAGGACAGTGGAGGGATATTGGAATCTTATAAATTCAACATAATACAGTAACTGGCAAGAAAAAATATATTTTCCCTGATTCTCCTACAAATGATAATAATTTTGAGCTGAATATCTTTAGGGTTAATTATGCTATGGCTGGAATTGGGGGCATAGGGTTTGTGGTTTGGGCTCATCTTATGTTTTCGGTGGTGATGGATGTGGATACTCAGGCGCATTGTACTGCCGCCACGATGGTGATTGCTGTGCCTACGGGGATTAGGGTGTGCAGATGAATAACTACATTTTACGGATCTTATTTTAAGTTGGATGTGTTTTTAATGTAGTGTATGGGGTTTATTTTTTTATTTACTTTGGGGGATTTGATGAAACCCCAAGGGTATCAAATTATTTTACTCCAAAATGGAAAAAGAGAAAAGGAAAGAAACAGAATTTAACTGGTCAAAGCCAGAAAAATAAAAATTGAAAGAAGACTTCCAATACCCCAAGAAAACACTAATTCGGAAAAAAAAGAAAAAGGAGAAAAAGATATATAGAGAGATTTTGATTTCTTTTGACGGTGTATTACTATTTAAAAAAAATAAAAATATTAACAATGAAAAATAACCGCCTACCCCCCCCCCCCCAAAAAAAAAAACATTTCAAAAATACAATTCTTCAAAATTTTCTTAACAGTAACTTAATTCAAGACCACCGCCAGCCTAGAGAACTGTGCGCGCCTGGAGACCGAATGGTGGCGCAGGTGAAGTTCACAGATAAGTATATATACACTGAAGAGCAATTGAATTAGAGATACCTGTCTAATAACGTGTAGCACCACCTTTCGCCCTGATGACGACGGCGATTCGTCTCGGCATGGACTCGACAAGACACCGAAAGCGTTGGGAAGCCATATGGATCCACGACACCTGAACAAACTCCCACAGTTTACGAAGATTTGATGGAGGGGGTCATAGCCTCGAACATTTATCTCGATGGCATCCCAAATGTGCTCGATGGGGTTGAGGTCAGGTGACCAAACTGACCAAGGAAGTGAGGTCACGTCGGTGGAGTGTTAATCCAACTATTCGGATACAATTCGGGAGCGATGGCACGGTGCATTGTCTTGTTGCAGGATGAGGTCCCCAGTGGGATGTTGAAGACGCACAAACGGGAGCAAATGGTCGTCCAGGATATCCCGGTAACGTCCACCTGTGAGGGGCGATGTCACACGTACCAGGGTCTCATTTCAGTCCACGTAAACAGTCACCAGACGAAAATGCCACCCCCACCAGCTTGAAGAGTACCCTGCTAGCAAGAAGGATCCATCGCTTCATGTGGTTTACGCCGTACTCTTATCCTGCCATCAGCATGTACCAGTGTGAATCTCGACTCATCAGTCCAGGCAACATTTTTCCACATGTCTAGGGTCCAGTGGCGATGTTCCCGCGCCCATGCTAATCTTCGCACCCTGTGATGTGCGGTCAGTAGCGGTACCCTCGTGGGACGATGGCTTCTGTACCCCATAGCGAGGAGATGGTTCTGGATGGTGTGACTGCTTACACATTTTCGTGCACCAGCGTTAAATTGCCGAGTGATTTCTTGCACTGTATCCGCTGTTATAGTGCGAGCTAGCCGAGGATGATGCCGCTCATCCACACGCTGTTGTCTATGGCAGTTGGCCCTTGTAGGGATCGTTTTACCGGATTCGATGTACTCACGGTGCACCTGTGACACAGTGGCTCGTGAAAATCGCAGTGCCTGTACCACTTCCGAGATGGAGTTACCCATTCGTCGGGCCCCGACAATTTTCCCACGATTGAATGCGCTTAGATCCTTCGTTTTACCCATAGTGCGTCCGTCTCTTACTGATTCCCGTCGCATCACTCCTTATATTGTCGGATCGCTGCATTCGTCATGTCGTTTCCGTTTACAGGGCCGCCCACAGTGCCACATTTGCATAACGCCAGCTGTCTCTAATTAAATTGCTCTTCAGTGTACAACCCGAGAACCAGCTTTCAGTTAGTACAGTGTTAGGAGTCTGAATGTGAAAAGCTGCTGATTTATAGGAGTTTAATAAAGGACAAATTGTGATGGCACGGCGACTCGGAACTACGATCTCGGAAACGGGGCGGCTTGCGAGTTGTTCACGTGCTGCTGTAGTGGGTATGTATCAAAAGTAGCGCACAAATGGCCGAACTGCGACCCGTCGTCTATCCGTGTGCCGTCTGCAGCTCATTGACGCCAGAGGGGAGTGGAGACTGTCGCGCATTGTTTACAGCGACCACAGGGCCACAGTGCCACATATCACCCGCAGCTAGAACAGTGGTGATCAGAGCAATGTGCCACAGCACACAGTTCATCGCAGCCTGCTGCGCATGTGCCGGCGTAGCCGAAGACCCAGCCGGGTCCCCATGCTCACGGCACGTCATCGCCAACGACACATGAAATGGGCCCCAAATCATCGTGATTGGACGAATCAAGATTCCTGGTGCATCACGTAGACGGCCGAGCGCGAATACGCGGATTACTAAAGGAGCCTATGGTACCTGGATGTGGTGTTATGATGTGGGCGATGTTTTCTTGGGACACTTTAAGCTCCATTATACCAATAGCACAATCCTTGACAACTGTCAGGTATCTGAACATCGTTGCGGAACAAGTTCACCCATTCATGGCAACTGTGTTCCCTGCTGGTGTTCGCCATTACCAAGAGGATAATGAGTCATGCCATACTGCCATAATTCTCAAGGAGTGGTTTGAGGAACATGCTGGTGACTTTCTGTTAATGCCCTGGCCTCCAAATTCACCTGATATCAACCCAAAGGAACATTTGTGGTTCGACTTGGAAAAGCGGGTTCGTGCTAAATCCCCACCACCCCAAAATGTACGGGAACTGGAGGACCTGCTGTTGACATTATGGTACCAGATACTCCACGATACACCTCATCGAATCGATGCCCTACAGCTTATTAGGTAGATGGTCATAATGTAATGTCTCATCGGTGTACATATTCTTGGTATTCAAGAAAGACACTTTTAGGATTTTAATGAAATTTTGGCCTTTCGAAAGAAATTTCAAATTCCTAGTTCGCATTTCCTGGGCTGCAAAAGATCCTCAGGCGTTAGTATTGTTATTATTGTTAAATTTAAATGTTTAATTAAGAATTTTGAATGCGATTTACAAAGGCGGTGTTTGGATACAACTAAAAACGTTTTACGCTACATACAGTTTATGCACCGTCTTCAACAGCATACAGACACACATTTTTCCCGAAAATTTTTCAAAATTCATGTCAAAAAAGAATACTTTACATATTTTTCCAGGTAAAATGAAGACATCCTTTCTCGACACAACATTATCCTCTAGATCAGTAAAAAGAATCATCTCACAAAACAGTTAAAAATTTTATATCCTCACATGATTTATTCGATACATGGAATTTGTAAGACGCAGCAGAAAATGGAATTACACGGTCTGGTTTACAAGAAAATAATTCAAGTTTAGACTATATTTTTTGTCCAACAAAATAAAAAAAAAAACTTTCATTCAAATTCTGAAAGAATTCTTGAATTTCCCGTAACATGTTTCAGATCACGCCATTGTTGAAATAGAAATTGACTTAAACTTTAAAAATGCTAAACCGCTATATCGGAAAATATCGGATGCAATATTAGATGATAAAAACTTACGAAGAATCAGGAAACTTCTTGAAAAAATTTGAAAGTACAGAAATCCGTATTGAAAGTTGGGATAAATTTAAACTTAAAATTAAAAGTAAAACCATGAGTATTAGGAGAAAACTTTGTAAATTAAGGAAACATAATATTAAAAAATATCAAAATCTAATTACTTATTTTAAAAGCAAAAATCAAAACGACCTATTTGTCCAAAACCTTATTTTATCATTTTGAAACGAATTAGACTATGCTCTATAAGCTAGAACTCAAGATGGCATGATTGAAGTATATGATACAGAATTAATGGGAGAAATAGATGTAAATAATTTGTTCGAAACAGAAAAAATTGGAGACTTAATTAATACTGATCTCACAGTAAATAAATCTGATGTTTTAAAAAAATCAATAAATAATTTGTTAACTATTACAATAGGTTGTTTAATCCATCAAATTTAAGATGTTCTGGAGAAATTCTGATAAAATACAAGTGCAATTGGACAGTGCAATTTTTAAAACCTATTATTCATAAAGAAATTAGAAATGCACTGCTTTCTCTTCCAAATGGTGCTTCTCCTGGTTTAGATGGTCTTTCTATAACATTTAATAAAAAATATGAAAAAAAATTAATACCTAACTTATTATTTATTTTTAACGAAATATTTAATGGAGAAAACATCCCTATCGCAATGCAAAAAAAGTCACTAAATTACTTTTTGAGTATGGTACCTTTGAAGACCCTAAAAATTGGTGCCCTATATCTATTTTAAATGTAGATTATAAATTTTTACGAAAGTTCTTGCAAACCGGATCCGCTCTGTATTAGTTCAGCTAATAGATGAAGGGCAAATGTGTTTGGTTCCTGGCCTAGATATTCAATTTAACGTTCTAGAATTAAAATAAATCTTTCACTACATAAATAACAAAAAGATTAAAATGGCATTAATATGTTTGGATAAAAAAAAAAGCTTTTGATTTAATAAATAGAGAACATGTTCAAATTGTTGATTGCCTATGGTTTTCCCCAACAGTTTGTTAACATAATTAAAAACATCTCTCAGCACACTTTTTCATTTGAAAGAATTTTCTAAGATGCCCATTTAATTACAAATAGCGGCTTCTCCAAAGAAATTAATGTAACCGGTGGAATTAGACAAGGTTGTCCTTTGTCACCAGTATTGCACATTTGGGTTATCAATTTCTTTCTCTTGGGACTTCAAAAAGAAAAATATATATATGGATTTGCAGTTCCTAGACAGTTGGACTCGGTAAAGTCACTCTCCTTTGCGGATGATGTAGTGTTATTTTCAAAAGATGAAACATCAATAAAAAAATAGAAAAAAAAGATGAAAAATTTAATTCTATTTTTGATTCAGAGTTAAACGTAGATAAGAACAAGGGCTTTCTTTTTGGGAATTGGAAACATTTTAAACAAAATGAATTCAAAATTACAGAAATACAAATTCAAATATTGGGAGTACCGTTCGATAAGGTAGGTCCAAATCTTAATGAGAAATAAATGGCAGAAATGCTTAGTTGAAATGGAAAAATATGATGTTGCCTTAGAAAATAGAAACACTGTTTCACTGTTTTCAAAAGCAAAAATAATAAATTCCTCAAGTTTCTCTAAATTTTATTACTATGTCAGAACTGCTGTACTCCCTCCCAATATTGCCGAAAAAGCAGAAGGATTAGCCTTTAGATTTATCTGGGAAAGAAAAGGTGGCAAAATTAAAGGAGAAATTCTATATAATGATGCCGGTTTTGGAGGTTTGGGCACAATTAAATTACAGGTAAAAAGTAAGATCTTAAAATTTTTAACTCTTAGAAAATTCTTTCAAAATGAAAAACATCCAGCATTTAAAATATTAAATTTTCAGGTAGGCCGTAATTTGGGGTATTTTGGTTCCTTGAAATTGGAAAAACCCTTCTCCTTTTTCACTGGAAAGAAATATTCAGATTAACGAAAATTATGGACAAAAATAAAAGCAATTTCTAATCTTAAAAATGTTTCACACGATGATAAACTTTGAAATATCTATTCAGCATTATACTAGAAATCGAAACAAAACTGGAAACTACATTGAATACATCATTAGCACAACCCATCTAGCTTCAACAAGCATAAATCGAATTAGAAACGCATACCCGTTATCTTAATAAAATATCACACAATATAATTTCAAATAGAAAATGGCTAAATAAAATCCATTTGGTAAGTGACACAAACTGTAAATACTGTGGACTCTTAGAAGCAACTGATCATACATTTGTAGAATGTAACGTTGCCCTGTATATTTGGAACTGGTTAAAATCATGTTTAATCCTAACAGAAAATTTAACTCAAAATCAAATTCTATACCATGTTCCATTAAAAATTAATAATGTTAAAAACAATGCAATTCATCATTTGATAGCTATCACAAAATATAATCTATAGAAAAATAGAAACTTAATGTTTATGAGCAGAAACGTAAAGATTCAGAACAAATGAAACTAGCTATTAAATATGATTTTCGCCTATTACACTAATATGCAAGGTTTTGTTGTTTTGAAATGAATAGGTGTATCTGAATGGATTTCTTGCGCAGATTCCGAAAATTACCTTCAAATTCCGTATCACGTCAAGTTTTTCACAAATGACGAAAATGTGAAAATTTAAAAAAACGTTATTTTTGAATGACATTGTTATATGGCAACGTTTGTAACGTGTGAAAATGTTCTCTGGATAAGAATAGTTATGTCAGAAACAAGAAAATGTGGAGTTGATAAAACTTTTGTAAATGGATTTCATTGAAACCTACAGTTTACAAAAGGAAATAATCTATTGAACAACATAACAGATTAATATATATAAGTATTACTGATTTTCGGTAAATATTTAAAATATGAAATCAGTAATTCACTAGTTTTATATAATTATCTTACTATAGACTTCCAATAACATATAAAATTAAAGTGGTAGCTTTACTAAACACTGATTTTCAGTAAAACATTAATAAAAATAACATTACGTCAATGTACGGTACTTCTCAGTAAAATATGAAAAAAATCAAATATATGTGTAAACTAAACTAAAAAAGTAAATATTAACCTAAAAAGAAATCACTGGAACACATTTTTCAAGAATTTGTAAGGTTCCGGGAGTACCTCATAGGGGTGGCTATTTCTTTACTTACACTATTGAAAGATCAAAATGAATAATGGCTTCTGGTAAACCATTAAACATATGAAATTTGAAAAATACTTTTGTAACATTACGATTTAATTATAGATATTAAAGTGCATGTTAAATAAAAGTTAAAATCATAAAAGATTGCTAAACAGTAAAATATTTATAAAAAGTAATATTCAATCAAATGTGAAAACACCCAGTAAAATATGAGAAAAAGTAAATATATACCTAAAATAAGTTAAAATGTTTTGAAACAAGCCGCGGATGGCTTAGTGGTTAATGAGTCAGACTATCATTTTCGGCATTGTTTCAGCTCACCAGGTAAGGTTCCGGGATTCATAGTCGGAATTTATTTAACGTGGAAACGTAGAAGTAAGGCTTTTTCTTCTTTCTCGAAGCGGAGGAGTGTTCTTTGTTAGCGTTGCCTTGAAGTTTAGGATTGCAGCACGTGGCTCATTTCATTTTCAGTAAAACATGGTTCAGGTTCTCACAATAATAATCAGTTTGCCCAAAAAACAAGTATATGAGTTCACTCATAATAGCCTAGTGCTTTATATTTTCTATATACTAAGTGCATTTATTTCATATATTGGATGATTCATTCAGATTAAGAATGAACCAAGAAGAGCTTACAGCAACCAGGAGCCACATGCTCAAAATAGAATGTCGTAGTTTGGAGGAAGCTATAAGTGAAGTTAGGGCTGTTAATCACATATTAAGTATTCCAGGAGGTATAATTGGTATTGAGATGCTAAGTGATCTCAATCAGTTACACATTTCTCTCAAAAGGAAAGAAGATTATTTGGAATTTATCCAAATGGAGGAAATAGAGTTGGAAAATAAAGAGAAAAAGAAAATTATCAACAGTAATGCTAAAACATCCATTATGTTGAGGCACATTCCTTTGAGCGTAGAAGAGACAACCATAGATTCCCTATTTAAACCATATGGCACTGATATTGAGGTCCATAATCAAAGATTTACCGAAAGGTTTTGCCCAGAATTCAAGGGTATTCTTAATGGAAATCGTATCATTAAGATGAAACTCGCTAAGAATATCCCTTCTTACATTCATTTTGGGTCATATTTAGGCAAGGTGTTATACAGAGGGCAACCCCCTACATGTAGGAAATGTGGAGCTGTGGATCACTTAGTATCTGTGTGCAAAAAGAGCTTCTGTATTAATTGTAACTAAACAGGACATGTATCTGGCATATGCAAACAACCCTGCAGAGGGTGTAAAAGTAAGGAACATAAGTTAAATCAGTGCCCCCCCTCCAAAAGCAGTCAGAGAGGCAGACAAAAATGTACAAAATAAAAAACCAGAAGTCACAGAAGAAGAGATTGCAAAAGAACTAAATAGAATTGAAAGGGAATTTTCAAGTCTAGGTGCCAGTACCTCAAATTTGGAAGTACAAATACCAGTTAAGGATAGCAATTCTTATGCAGAGGTCACTGGCAAAAACCACAAAAAGCAAACTAGAGATACTTTTAAAGTATCTAAAGATAGTAATGAAGATCAGGAAACTCTTAATTTTTCAGATTCAGATAGTGAGGTAATATTAGATCAGGAATTTTCCAAATTAATTGAGAAAACTCAAGAAGAAACTGAGGAAAATAAAGAGGTATATAGTGAGTTAGGTTCAATAGAACTTAGCATAGATGAGGATAGACAGGAACTTTCCGATTCCGAAGAAAGTAATTCAGAGTCGGAGAGTTCATCAGATAAGAGTAACAAAACGAAAAGCAATGTGACAATGGTAGAGTATAAAAGATATCACGAGCAACGGGCTCAGTTGGAGAGTACTAGGGGTTATCTCAGAACAACGAGAAATAGATCAGCAAAGGCCTAAATTGGAAAACAAAATTCAGAAAATGAACTTAGAAAAAATTAAGATAGCTACCCTAAACACTCAAGGCTTCAACCAAAAGCAAAAGCAAAATAGGGTTATATCCTATATGTTAAATGAAAATATTGATATCCTCTGTTTACAGGAAACCCTGTTTAGAAATATGCAGGATATCTATGGTTTCCGCAAGCACTTCAATGTGCGAGCTTGGTTTTCCTTAGGGACTAATCATAGAGGAGGAGTGGCTATCATTTTCAATCCTAGGCTTAACGCCACACTAAAAAGGTTTGAACTTGATACCACTGGCAACTTTGTGACAGTTGAAATCATGTACATGGGCGGTCATGTCGTGGTACATAATCTGTATGCTCCTAGTCACACAGCAACTAGAAAGATTTTTTATCAGGAGATGACCAACCACATGAATAACATGGGGGGAACTGAGTTTTTGTGCGGAGACTGCAACACCACCCTTCCAGCAGTTAACTTAGCTCTGAGAAGGAGGGAAGAAACAAACCACAAGACTCTTGCTAGGATTCTGGATCAAAGGAACTTAAAAGATACCTGGATATATGCTGAGAGTGATGAAAATGGGGTCACTAGGATGGGTCCTCAAGGCTCTGATACTAGGCTAGATTATGTCTTTGTTCAGGATAAAATTTGCAGTAATGGCATAAAGATTAATAAAGAATTTTTAAACACTGATACTCACCACATATCTTATCATGCCATGGTGGTGATTGAGTGTAGTATCAGAGTAAATATATTAGGTAAGAATAGTAAAAAGCCCTATTGGACCATAAATAAAGGTCTTTTTGATGATGAGGACAGACTGCATAAAGAAAATCAATGACTTTATCAAGGAAAATTCTGAATGTGTCAGAAACGCTAAACAGTGGGATCTTTTTAAAAAATATCTAAAAACTTTTTCTAATAAACTAAGTGGGGAGCAACTCCACAAGAAAAGAATAAAAATAAATAAATAAAAGTATGGCGCAACTGCGTAAAAAATTAGATCAGAGCAAAGAGATAAACAAAAAATTACTCCAAGATTGGAGGTCTAATTTGGAAAATGCCTATTGAGAAAGAGGGAGGATGAGTGCCCACATAGCCTATGACAAAAGAATCAGAGCTGAGAAGGATATTAATCAGAGAATAAAGGGAATTGAAAAAAGTAGTAGTAGAAAGGATCAGGTGAATATACCTGAAAAAGCCACTGTTCAAAAACTTTTTTAGACTGTTACAAAACTCTTCTTGCCAAGAGTGAAACCAAAGAGAATCAAATTAATTATGACTTTGAGGATAAGCTAAGTGCTCAGGAGAATAAAAGTCTCGTCAAGAAATTTAAGGCAAAGGAGGTGAGAAAAGCAATTTTTTCTCTCCCCAATGGCTCTACCCCTGGCATGGATGGGTTTCCCATCGAGTTTTATAAAAAAACCTGGGATACAATTGGCAACTGTCTCACTAGAGTTTTCAACAAAATGTTATTTAGTGGGAAGAGCCCCCTCTCTATGAAAGAAGGAGTTATTAAACTCCTGTTTAAAAATAAAGGGAGTAAGTAGTAAGGATCCCGAAGGGTGGAGACCAATTCCATCCTTAATACTGACTACAAGATATTCACGAAACTTCTCGTGAGCAGGATTGGGGATTATCTTCCCAAGATACTCAATAAGGGTCAAGCCTGCCGCGTGAAAGGACGTAATATCCAAAAATAACATCATTGGTCTTAATTACGTTATTCAATATCTAAAAAAAATGGGAATCAAACCAATTATGATCTCCCTAGATCAGAGAAAGGCCTTTGATGTTATTTGTCGGAGTTTCCTCTTTGGGGTTCTTAAGGGGTATAATATACCAAATAGATTTATAAAAATTCTTGCTAACACTTATGACAATACCAACTGTAAGCTCATATTTCCAGAGAAACTTAGTAAGAGAATTAAAGTTGAAAGGGGAATTAGGCAAGGTTGCCCCTATCCCCTATTCTATATACGCTTTGCATAAACCTGTATCTAAATATGATGGACAAGGACGAAAGTCTTTGTGGGATACCTATCCCAGGTGGCAAAGGCAAAACTATTAAACATATGGCTTATGCTGATGACCTGGTGGTATTTGTTAAGGAACAGAAAGATGTTGACCAGGTTTTCAAATTATATAAAAACTTTAGTGACCTTTCTGGCGCTGCCTTAAATCATTCAAAAACCAGGTCTCTTGTCTTTGGCCGATGGGGCAATTTAGACGAGAGACTTGGAAGCATAAATGAGGACCTTAAAGTACTGGGAATCACTTTTAATCGGGATGGCATTAGTATGATGAATTACTGGGAAGAAGCGATTACGCACATTAAGAACTTTGCCAATATATTCAAAGAAGAAGAGACCTCCTACTTTGCTAAATCACAGATAGTGAATGCTATTTTCTATCCTAAATTCATGTATACTTTCTACTCAAGCAGCCTTAAACAGGACTTTCTGAAAAGACTGGAGAGAATGGCATTCGGTTTTCTGTGGGATAGCAAACGTGATAAAATTAAGAGGGCTACCATGTATAATCATGTAAAGGAGGGAGGTGTTAGTATGAAAGATCCCTTCATCTTAGCTAAAATCTGTCTAATTAAGGGATTCCACAACATGATGACTGACTTTGAGCACCCTGCTCACAATTTCATAAGTTTTCTTGCTGGGAATCAGTACAAAAAGGTCACTGGAAAGTAGAATTGCAAGCCCTTTGACTTCTTTCCTAGTAAAGAGATTGTGGATCTTTGTAAAGAAATTGTTGAATTAAAGGAAAAAAGTAATATTACGAAAATTCACCCTGAAGATAAACTTAAAAAACTATATAATGCTTATTATACCAGTAATGCCACCAATTTAAAAATTAAAATAGGTAAAAATAAGTCCTAAGATGTCTGGGATAACATGATTGTCATGAAACTTCAGCCCAAGGTTAGAAATCTTAATTTTAAGATTGCCCATGACATAGTCCCCACTATGGAATGGTGCAAAAGATTTCTTTCTGCTCCTACTGATAAATGTCCTCATTGTGATGAGGTTGAAACTATCACTAATCTGTTTGCGCAATGCAAGGAAAACAAGGAAATTTGGGAGTGGTTAAGCAAGTATTGTAGCCTAACCACTGTTCTTGACACAGAAAACATCTTGTACCATACCTCAGTCAAGAAAACAAATATATTGATAATGCTGTTAACGTCAGTATTGCTATGACTAAATTTCAAATTTGGAAAAAACGAAACGCCAAGATATACGGTCAAAAAATCAAAACAATAAATGGCATCAAACTTGCCGCACTATGTGAAATTAGAGATATTATAGAAGTGACTGGTGTAGACTGAGTAAAATATCCTTTGGGAAGAAATGGTTAGTACACAAGAATTTGTGTTATATCAACAAAAACACTAATGAACCAAATATTCATATGAGATTCTAAAATAGTGAAAGTCTATAATTTCATTTTCTTGAGAAAAAAAATCAACAAAATAAAATAAAATTTAAAAAAACTGATTAAAGGACCTTAAAAGAATACAGTGAGGGAGAGTGTTCTCCCACTCCATTAATGATATGATGGAGGAGATGGAACTGCTCCAGGCCTAACAGGTAAGTGAAATTTTGTCAGACTTTTCTACATTTCAATAAATGACAGGCTTTCCAATATTAACTACCTTCTTGTTTTGGTTGTCTTCAAGATGCCACGGGATTAGACATGGCACTACACGGTGGTTCTATTGGGATTGCTAGTGTACACCATGTCTCTTTCCTCGATCCACATCTTCCAGTGCATATAGCCCAAACTGAGCGGAAACTGCTTGATGCAGTGAAAGCGAGGTTAGGCTTAGAGCAACTTGCAAAATAAGGACGCATGTCCCTAGTTCCTATTTTAAAAAAATCTTTCATAACTTTTTTTTCTTTTTGTGTTACACGTCCTTATGTTTTTGCACTCAAAATTTTATGTATTTCATCCTCCGAACCCGAGAACATTTCACCTGGAAAAACCCTTTTTAGGGATAGGCTTTTCCGATAGGTGGTGCTCGGTGAAGGGAGATTGAGACAGCATCACAAGGAGATGAACTTTGCATCACACCATGATTAGTTCTTAATACAAATTGAACAATGCAAGGTCCTCAGGTTCAAGCCTGGGCTGATCTTTCAGAGATGGTGTGATTTACTAACAATCGCTGCATATCCGCCGTACATCGGACGAGCACGTTAAGTGACGGCCCCCAGGCTGGACCCACTGGTTAAATGGGCCTCCTTTCCTATGCCCCCCCCCTGAAATTCTCTCACCCCTCTATGTGCAGCATCGTACTTGTACGGTGGCGCCATCTACTGTACTCTAATCTCTCTACAAACTGTTCTGTCAAAGTCGCTAGACTTACTGTCATTCCTTCCGTTTCTGTGTCCTGCCCAAAGGGCGATTTTGCGGTAGGTAGCTGGGATTTAAACTCTACTCACTGTGGACGGAAGTTCTCCAAGAAAATGACAAATACTGTGTATGTTTTGAAACAGGGCCGCGGGTGGCCTAGTGGTCAACTTTCGTGACTGCCACGGAGAAGACCTTGGGTTCGATCCCAGGCAGGAACTACCGCTCGATCCACTAAATATCCGCCGTGCGTCAGATGGGCACGTTAAGCCGTCGGGCCCCGGGTACTGGCCCCCGGTAACAAAAAAGAGCGTCTTTCTCCCCCTTTCTACCTCGCTTCTGTGTCACTTTCCTATCAGGTACTCTAGCCCAAATCTCCTAGCTTCCTATTTCTAAGGGTTGTTTAAGACCTGGGGTCAGACACTCCTTTCCTAAAATCCTCTATATCTGATCTGATGTGAATGTTTTGAAACATACAAAAGTAAATACTGAAATAAAATAAAATAATAGGAAAATATTATACAAGATTTCTAATGGATCCAAAAATTGGTTTTCAATGTGTTTACTGTCTCTTCCTGTACTATCTTGTAATTAATCCTAACTATCTTTCTAAAAATATGTTTTTTGTTTTTGTTTTAATTTTCTCTATATTTTTATGAAACATTATATGAACCTCTCCTTAGAGTCTTCTAAAAGAGTGTTTCTAGTGAAATTGTATATAACCTGATTCAGGTGGAAATTCCTGGTCGGGCTCCCTCTTGCAAAGTGGAACTGTGAGATCTTCTTGAAAGAATAGAAAGAATGCTTTTAGTAAATTTTGAAAAATGTCTTTATTTTAGAATCCTTAAACATGCAATTTCTAATAGGCTTAAAATTATAAAACAGTTAACCTAACTGAATTACAGATACGTTTTTTAGAATGAAAGTGAATGAATGAATTGAATGAAATGATAGGAAAAAGATAAGTAAATCCATACCCAGTTCTGTATTAAACCCTCATATTCGGCGTTTTGTAAAGTCCGATATGAGATATAAAATGAAGAAACAGAAGGGACCCTTCTCCAGTATGGTAAAAGGAGGAACTCGCGTGCCTTCCCAAAACTGGTTTTATCTCGATTAATCCACTCTTACTCTGAACGTTTCAGTTGAGACAACGTTGTTCAGCCTGCAGACATTCTTAATGGTGGAGAAATTTGGTGGACAATTTTAGCCTCATGCAACAAAAACTCACTGAATGCCACCATATCCAGTAAATGTTCAACTCTTAGAGACAATCCATCAAACAATTTTTGTTGCATGCAAAAAATAACAACTGAATGTCAGTCTGATAGGAGGTTTTGCTCGCTGTGCAAAATTACCTAACGAGAGCATTCTTTTAATTGAGGAAATGATCCACTTCGATTTAATCTCGCATGCCCAACTAAATAAGGAATATATACTTCCGTACAAATGTCAGAATTGGCAAAGTGGGAAACTAGCTAGAAAATACTCTTTATATTATTTCAAAAAAGTTCTGTAAATGGTGTTGAGATTTCCAATTCTATTTCTTTTTTATCATACAGGGTGTCCGAGAATCATTAGAGACATTACAAAATTATATACAAAAAAACAACAACTATGAGCATTGTCTGTTTTTCTATGTCACGTATTACTAACACGGTTTCTATATTTTTGTTTTGCAGAATTGTTATTCCCAGAATCCGATAGATGACTCTAGGTGTGGCCTGATGAGGAATGTATGAGAAATGCGCAATCAGTAGTCATGTCATCCGTACAGCAGAAGGCGATGTGTGTGTTATGGCTTGCAGAATTAAAGTCTGTCATTAAAGTTAAAAGACGGTACCGTTTAGAGTATGGTTGTAATCCTCCGTCAACGAATTCAACTAAGCGGTGGATGAAACAGTTTAAAGAAACTGGCAATGTAGAGCATCGTGGAGGAGCCGGTAGGCCTAGCTTCAGCGGTGAGACGGTTGATCAAGTTAATCAAAGTTTCCGACGAAGCCCCAGGAAATCCGTTCGTAAAGCAAGCAGAGAACTGCGCATTCCGAAATCGACAGTTCACGATATCTTGCACAAGAAATTAAAGTTTCATGCTTATAAAATTCAAATAATACAAAAGATGCATGTAAATGGTTACACTCTGCGATACGATTTCGCTGTGAATATGCTGAATCCAGTGGAAAACGACGAAAACTTTCTCAGTACTGTAATTTTTAGTGATGAATCCACATTTCATGTATCAGGTATTGTGAATCATCACAACTGTAGGATATGGGGCAGTGAACCGCCTCGTGCTGCTATTGAACTGGAACGTGATTCTCCAAATGTTAATGTGCGGTGTGCCTTATCAAAAAGAGAAGTTATTGGCCCTTTCTCGTTCTGCGAAAAAGCCATAAATGGTGACATGCACTTGGATATGCTAGAAAATTTCGCTATACCCCAGATCAAAAGATATGACAACGTCGTTTTCCAACAAGACAGCGCGCCTCCGCATTGGTCAGCGTGTGTACGTAAGTGCCAAAATGAGCATTTCCACAACAGATGGATTGGGCGTGGTGGTCCCATTCCGTGGCCTCCTCGCTCTCCAGATCTAACTCCATTGGATTATTTCATGTGGGGTTATGTGTAGGATCGTGTCTATCAGACGCCTTGTACTGATTTGCAGGAACTCAAGCAGCGTATCACAGCTGCTATTAATTCCATAACTCCTCAGATGCTTGCCAATACATGGCATGAAATCGAGTATCGCTTGGACGTACTACGAGCAATCAAGGGATCTCACATCGAAATTTATTAACTTGTGTAGTTGCATTGTAAGTTAGTACAGTCAGTTTCTTTCTATCTGCTTAATGTTTTGTTTTATATAATTTTGTAATATGTCCAATAATTCTCGGACACCCTGTACTTTGTGATTCAAATCTTAAAAAAAAAAATCAGTTGCTTTTGCCTTTAAATTGAATGATATTGGCTTCCTTTTATTTTACGTTTATATTATTTGTTTACTTGAAATCAGACCAGAAATCAGTAAGATTAGAAACACTTACACACAGACACTTAAAATAATTTGGAAAGTCAAACACTGTTTTTTTTTAAACATTTTCTTGGTTTAATGCCTGAAAATAAGAAAATAAGGTACAGGCGCATTTAAAAAATTTTCGATGATGAAAACATTTCATCAGTTAGCTGTACGCATTTCTTCTTTCAGCTTCAGTTTACAACATGAAATTTAAACTCTACACACACCACAAATCTGTTTGTTCTGCTGTCTCTGATTTCGCAGCGAGCTATACCTCTTCCCTGAAATAAAAAGAAACCACAACAATTAATTATTCATATTTATGTAAAATGCTTTGTAGTATAACTGTACAAGTAATTCAAACTTATTGGCGTAAGATAGAAATCAAAGTTTTCAAGCTTCGCACATCAACTAGGTGGTTTTTTCAAGGAACGTAGAAAGCAAAGTGTAAACTGAATAGTTGAACTCTTCAAAAATTTGAACGCGGTGACTTGACTAAACAACAAGATGAAGAAATGCGAATGTAATTATTCATTCAAAGAAACGAAGCGTCATGTTGGTTGGGCACAATTTACTTTGGAAGGAAAAACAACATTATTTGAAAACATGGTTCCATAGGAACTCTAGACAGATGCTATCATTGCGAACCTAACTGTGTTGGTAATGAACTCCAAGGTTTTTCGAATGCCAGTTGATTTAGGGGTGGTGTAGGAAGCTAATTTCTTTATTTCGTCCCACATAAGATCAGCGAACTTGACTTCTCTGATAGGGCGGTGGTTGCTTTTCTGTCTTTTGTGTCTCTTTTATGCTCGTTGATCCTAATTCTAAATGAACATTTGGTCATTCCGACGCAGTATCGCTTGGAGCAGTACTGATATTGTAGAGGATGGCATGAACACCCGCCTCGTTAAAAAGAAGTCTTGTCAGTATTTGGCGGAAACTTATGACGCCCCTGTATAATAACAGGGCGTCTCCAAGCGTTACTATAGGACGAAACGTTCAGTTAGAATTAGGATCAACGAGCACAAAATAGACACAAAGGACGAAAAAGTTGCCACCACTCCGTCCACAGAAGTGAAATTCAAGTCCACTGATTCTATGTGGGATGATGTAAACAAATTAGCTTTCTGATCCACCCTTAAATCTATTCAATCATAAAAGTTGCATGCTAAAAATATCAATAAGAATAAAAAGGCAGCTGTCTAAGCATGTAGAAAACCAACCCAAAACGTACAATTAGAATTTTATTACTAAAAGGCATATTAGGTAAAAACAAGATCTTTGGCAACAGGCGCCTCGTGCGTCATCAGGTTAAAAGAACTGGCGCTAGGAGAACACACACACACTTAATATATAGGTAGTCCCGAAGACAACAGCGATCCAGGTGAGTGACATGATATCCGCGTCACAACTCGATTACAGCGAGAAACAAAGCCGAGAAAGAAAACACCAAATAGATGACAAATACATACTCACCGAAGTGAAAAATAAGCACAAGGACCGTTATCTTATTTTTCACTTCGGTGAGTATGTATTTGTCATCTATTTGGTATTTTCTTTCTCGGCTTTGTTTCTCGCTGTAACCGAGTTGTGACGCGGATATCATGTCACTCACCTGGATCGCTGTTGTCTTCGGGACTACCTATATATTAAGTGTGTGTGTGTTCTCCTAGCGCCAGTTCTTTTAAATTGATGATGCACGAGGAGCCTGTTGCCAAAGATCTTGTTTTTACCTAATATGCTTTTTAGTAGTAAAATTCTAATTGTACGTTTTGGGTTGGTTTTCTACATGCTTAGACAGCTGCCTTTTTATTCTTATCTTACATCTATTGCCATTCGAGAAATCTTGAAGAGGTTTACAACTGTGAGGATTGAAATGATAGCGCATCTCTACAGTTGCGTGCCCAACCAATATGACGCCTAGTATCTTTGAATGATAACTACATTGACATCTTTATTTTCTTGTCAAGTCACAGAGTTCAAATTGCTGAAGCGTTCTATTACTCAGTTTGCAGTTACGTGGGCGTATCAGAAAATAAGTTTCACATATTTTGCATAACTTTCGTTAAACAATGAGACCGAAGAAGTATAATTTCTGGAACATATGCATTACTTTTATTTTTCTACGTAATTACCAAGTTGTTGTTGTTTTATCTTAGTTTTAACGACCACCGTGAGCAACTCAATGGGATGTATAAGCAGTCACCCGTCCACTTGAGATTACGAAGAAGGGCCACTGGTTACCGGGAAGGGGCAGGGGCAGTGCCGTAAGACAAACGCAACATCCATGCCCAACTGGGATTAGAGCCTGAATTCTTCTCGGGCGAATGGTCATGACCAGCATTAGACCATTGCTAATCCGGGGCGGTCGAAGTTTTAATAAACCCTTGTCGGAACAGGAAACCACTTTTTCAATACCAAGAAAGTCAAAGTTCGCTCCAAATTCACGGTGACATGTTTTCACAGCTTCGTTGACTTCCTCATCATTTGCGAAATGTTTGCCCCCTAGGCCCTTTTACATTTTGGGAAACAAGTGGTCATCGCAGGGGGCCAAATCAGGACTGCATGATTGATGCCGCCATACTTCATCAAACAAAGATCTTCACTCTTTCCACGTTTATAAGTGAGTTACGGAAAAATTCTCATTGGCCTCCACCGGGAGTCGAACCCAGGGTCTTCCAGTTACGCGCCGGATATGCTTCCGCTACACCACAGCGGCCTCGAACTCTTCCGCACTCACACACGCTAACTGCCAAGCCAATTTGGCAGGTTGCTTCTTGGAGCCCCGCACAATGCTGGGGATTATGGTAATCAGCAACTGAACAAATAATTAGAAGGCGAATGAATAATTAATACAGACATTTAACGTGGACCAGGAACATCAAACAAAGATCTTCGTTCTTTCCACGTTTATAAGTGAGTCACGGAAAAATTCTCATTGGCCGCCACCGGGAGTCGAACCCAGGGTCTTCCAGTTACGCGCCGGATATGCTTCCGCTACACCGCCATACTTCCCACTTGAAATTACGAAGAAGCTCCTGCGCGGCTGCAGCTTTATGTGGGGTTGCGTTGTGCTGCAGCAAATTGATTCCCTTTGACAATTTTCTTCCTCTTCGATCCTTAATTGCTGTCCTTAACTTCTTGAATATCTCGCAGTACATTGCAGCGTTTACTCCTTTTTGCCTGAAACTCTGTATACTCCAGTCCTTTGCTGTCAAAAAAGACCGTTGTCATCACTTGTTCGTCGGCAGACGGCACGACCTAATTTTTTTTTTTTTTTTTTTTTTTTGCAGTTGGTGAGCCGGGGTGTTTTACACCATGGACGTTTTTCTTCGAATTGCTTACACCATTTTCAAATTACCTGGCGAGAAGTTGCTTTTTCTTCGTAAACAGCAGACACTTCCCGATGGGTTTCAGTTGACCATAAAAAACGCACTGTTCTGCAAACTACCATTTTCGAGTAACACTCCAACGCTGCGTTGTAACAAAAGATCGTTAGTGAATAAACTAAGCAGCACAATTGTGCCACACTCCTTCCACAAGCAGATAGCAAAACTTATGACGTCACTCCGCAGTCGCGTTATTTCCATTTCCGAACTTATTTTTTGATACGGCCCCGTAGCTGCCTTCCTTTCCTGAAAAAGCCATCTGGTTGACGTGCGAAAGCTTGGAAGCTTTGATTTCTATTTTACGCGAATAAATTCGGATTACTAGTACAGTTATACTATATTTTTAATATATACTATATTGACAAAAGTACCCGGAAACCCCTTCAAAAGCAAATGAATGGATCCGCTGCGTTATTACGATGCGCGGTACAGCTGCAAACGGTATAAAAACAAGCCTGCAGCTGACCGCGATCATATCGCACTGTGAGGTTGAGTGAAAATGTCGCGGTGGGAGAGAACTGACTTTGAAAAAGGAAAGTTTGTTGGGTGTTATATTAGTGGGTTGTCCATAAAAGAAACCGAGAGGCATTTAAACATTCAAAAGTCAACTGTTTTGGATGTACTGAATACGTGGAAGACACATGGCGTGTCTGAAGCAGCAAAACGTACCGGCAGACCAAAGAAAATCAGTGATAGAGGACGTTGAAGCCTCAGGAGACTCGTTACAGCTAATCGATACACTAATGCACAAAACCTCAGTGTTCAGGTGAGTAACGATACTGGAACCTCGGTATGTACATGTACCATTCCCAGAGAACTTCATTCCATGGGTTGCCATGGTCGTGCGGCTGCTCATAAGTCTTTCATCTCCACTGGGAATACTACTCGTTGTTTAGCATGATGTAAAGAACATTTATCGTAGACCGTAAATCAATGGAAACGGGTCCTATGGACTGATGAATCCAGATACACGATCCATCAGTCTGATGGCCGTGTGTGGGTATGGCGTCAGCCAAGGGAACGCTATTTATCACAGTATACTGTTCCTACGGGAAAGTTTGGAGCTGGCAGTGTACTCGTGTAGGGGTGTTTTTCGTGGTATGGTTCCGGCCCACTGGTTATCGTGGACAAACATGTTAACCAGCACGTCTACCTCGATATTCTGGGCAATAACACCCTACTATTTCTGTGGCAATACTATGGAACCGAGCCTTGTTGGTACCAGCAGGATAATGCACCGAGCCATAAAGCAAGAACTGTTACGGCGTGGTTTGACGATAATTCCGTATCGTGTGTTCTATGGGATGAATTAGAGGCCTGTACAAGAAGTTTGGAACTAAGGCCTACTACTAAGCAGCAGTTAGCAGCAGCAATATGTACTGAATGGAAAGGCATACCTATCGCTGTGTTCCTAAACCTTGTCGAAAGCATGTCTCGAAGGGCCAGTGCATGCATTAAGTCCAAAGGTGGACCGACGTCGTAATAATGTATGTCAATAAATGCTATGTTGCGTTTCTCTTCTAAGTGTCCGGTGACATCTTTCAATATAGTGTAGTTGGTGTACAGTTCCTCGGCATTAAGTATTCATATTTATGTATACAATATTCATCAGTATATTTCTAAAAAGCGCCTTATTCAGGTTTGAAACACCTTTCAAGATATTTTATTGGACTGTCTGGAAAAAAATTTCGTTTCTGATAAAGGAAAAATATTGTGCCCAACATTCTATGAGGTGCTTGATCCTGACACAGTACTCTGCCTTTTCGAATAGAGGTAAAGAAAGCTTGAAATCGCCGCCGCGGTGGCACAGTGGTCTAAGCGATGGACTCTAATCATTCGTCCGAACGGGGTCCGGGTTCGAATCCCGGTGAGGCATGGATGTTGTGTTTGTCTTACGGCACTGGCTCTCTCCCTTCCCTGGAACCAGTCACCCTAAATTAGGGACGGGCGACTGCTTATAGCCCATTGAGTTGCTCACGGTGGGTTAGTCGTGTTTTTCTGTGCTCCTCAAGTTTTCATCGGTGTGTGTTATTTTTCTTCGTTGTCAGTGTTCTATTTCGTGTGTGTGTTGTGTGTGAAGGTCCCGTGTTTCTTTTTATATGCCTGCCGAGCTGGTAAGTGCTTATTTTGATTAGTTATCCTTATTTTTCTGCCTTGGCCAAGCTGGCTAAGGGCTAAGCTTCTCCTCGCCATTGCAAATGGCGGCTTCCGGTGAGAATGACGTCCTAACCCTTGCTACCGGAAATGATGATCTCCCGATAACAGCTTCTCTAAATACTACTACCAATGACGTGTCTATCTCGATAAACCACTCCTCCTTGCAGCCTTCTGTTGCTGCCTTACCATCGGATATCGCCTCTTCTTCCAAGTCTCCCAGCGGTGATACGATGTCCTCTCTGAAAGCTAATGATGACGCCATGGATGTTTCGCACTCCATACCGGAATCATCTCCAAAGCAACGTACATCTACCCTCTCATAGGCTGACGTAACCGCATCTAAGTCGAGACCTTCCCAGTCTTCTTTTTCTCCTGGACAATATGTGATGACGCATAATGCCGAAGTCATTGAGGTTGTCCTTAAAGAAGATACCCCTTCTGGGCTGAAATTCCTTCAAACTATGGAGAATGGTGTTGTGTTTCCGAGCCTGAGAAATACAAAACTCACTGCATATACTGCTGCTCTTCGAGAGATTGTTCCTGCATCAGCCATAACTCATGTGGGCAGGAAGCCTTACAAAGTAGTTGTTTACTTCTCTACTCCTGCCCATTCCCTACATGTACTGACCAAGGGCATCTCAATTGGTGATCGTCACATCCATGCCGAACCTGTTTCACAGAGTTCCGTTGTTGTAAGTTTCTCACCAGTTCCACCTGAAGTTTCAGATGATCTCTTGATTGCCGCTCTTCTTCCTTATGGCCGGATCATTGGAGGTGTAACTACCTACTCTTCGTTTCCAGAGGTGCCAGAAGACAGATACCTACTCGGGTTTCGCCGCAATGTTCGTGTGGTCTTCCCTTCAGAGGAGCACATGCTGCGTATTCCACCCACTTTACGTGTACGCTGCTGCACGCACATTAGAGAGATATTCATCACAGTAGGCTCCGTCTGTCCGAATTGTAAAGGCACGGGACATCCCCGCGCTCTATGCCCTCATAATGCGAACACTCTTTCCAAGTCAACAGCACGACCTTCTTCCTCTTTGTCACGTCAATCGGCTTCCTCTTCTGGTGCTAAAGACCAGCAACAGCAGACTTCCTCAAAAAGTAGTGATGCAGCAGTTGGTCAACCGACGTCTACAAAAAGTAGTGAGACAACCGTTGGTCGACCAACGTCTACCAGAAGTAGTGAGACAGCCGTCGGTCGGCCGACGTCTACCAGATGTAGTGAGACAGCCGTTGGTCGGCCAACATCTACCAGAAGTAGTGAGACAGCCGTTGGTCAACCGACGTCTACGGGTAAACCCTCGACCTCGGGTGATGCATTGGCGCCCCCATCATCTCTTCAGTCGAAAGAGGCATCAATTGTTAATCCCAAGTCTCCTATAGAGATGGTTGATGACGATTCTGGTCATGCTGCTACACCGACCGTTGAGGTTGTTTCTTCAGCTCCTTTTAAATTGCCGGAAGTTCCAATTCCGGTTACAGCACAAAGTCGTGGACGGGCAAAGCGACGGAGAACTTCACGCGCCCAGAATAAGAAGTTTAGAATGACAACCACATTTAGGGCAGGACGTGATCCTTCTAGTAGTCAGATGCTCACGTCTGAAGGCTCTATGGAATCTGATACAGATGATGGAACAATTATTCCGATCTCCTGTGAAAACTTTTACATATTCTAGAGGCATCCTCTCTTCCACAGACACCTGTGTCTGGAGAGAAGGTGTATGCGTTCCTAATAAGTCCCCGTAGAGACAAGCTGTCTCGCAATTTTTTGGAAGGTTACTCCATTGTCTGTCTGACACCATGAATCAAATGTTGGCGATACATTCTCATTTACGCACTGTTCCGGGCAGAGATCTGAGTGGTCCCTACTGGGCAAAGAAGTTCCGTAGCCGTCTGGCCAAGTTACAGAACGCAGCCGACAACATCCTCCAACCATCATCAGACTATTCTGTTCAAGACAGTCTCACTGAATAGTAGGGGTATGTGTACCCCTTTGGCTAATGCTTTAGCGTATGAAGACGTCCACCTCCTACTTTTGCAAGAGACAAATTGTCTCTCCACTTCACCCTTCCATCGCTGGAGGAGATGGGACTATCAATTTCATCACGCATATAGGCTCTCTCTTCGTGGAGGTTTAGCGATTGGTGTACATAATAGATTTCGTCAAACACTCTCCTCTGTTAAAGTTCATAACCTGTGCCGAGATTTATTGCAGCGATTCAATTTCGTCCTAGATGGATAACGATATTTAGTTTTCAACATATATATTCCATGTTCATCTACACATCTAACGTTGTTATTTTCGTCGCTCCGCACTGCACTTCAGTCAGCATTACCATCAGATCATGTGCTCATTGGAGGAGACTTTAACTGTACACTTCAACCAGAGCTCGATCGCGCTCCTTCGAGGATTGAACATCGTTCACGTCTTGTGGAGCAATTGCGATCATTAGTGTCTGATTTTGATTTACATGACGTGTTCCGACGATTGCATCCGACATCCATTTCACATACCTGGAGAGCTGCATCTGCATCCTCCTCTCTTTCTGCCAGGCTGGATCGATTTTACGCTTCTGCTCCGTTATTGCCCATTACAACGGATTGTATGCACTCTCCTACAGCTTCATCGGATCATTGTGCCATCACTATCTCCTGTAACTCTTCATCTCGTCTGCATGTTAGGTCTCGGTGATGGACACTAGACACTTCTCTCCTAGCTGATGAGAATATATGCACCGAGATCAGAGATCTTCTTGATCATATGCGAGAGGGCCTGTCCACTGCACCTTGTGCCATCAATTACTGGCTCGAGGTAAAATCTTACCTAATTTATCTTCTTAGACGTCATTCCCTCTCCGAAGGCACGAAGCGCTCCATGGAAGAGCAAAATCTCCGAAACATCCTGTTACAGCTTGGTGCGAGTCATCCCATGTATACAGCTTACCAAGCGGATCTTAGAGCACTTCTTGAGCCTCGTGCACGTCAGGTAATTCTTCGTCTTCGTCTACAACATCTATCACCAGAGGACTGCTTCTTTGAGTTTCTATCCGCTTTAGAAGAAAAACGCCGCTGGTCGTATCAGCTTCGACTACTTCGGCGGCCTGATGGTGAAATCGCCTCTGATCCGGATGCAGTTTGCTCTCAGGTTCGTCGATATTTTACAATCAAATACAGTCAAACTCCTCAGCCTTCTGTTTCTGCTTCTGCTACTTTACTCTTTGCTCTTCCCCAAGTTCCTTCCAATCTCTCTGATTCCCTTTTACAACCTATTTCGCAGACTGAACTTCGGACCATTCTAGTCTCTCTAAATTCCCGTGCTGTCCCAGGTCCAGATGGCCTTCCGCTCCTTTTCTACCGTACTTTTCTCCCTTCGTTGCTTCCATTTCTTCTCGCCGCTTTCAATGCTGCTCTTTCTTCCTCTTCTCTTCCGAGGGGTTTCACAGAGGCTCATATGGTGTTATTTCCCAAGAAAGGCGATATGCTTGACTTGGGAAACTGGCGTCCTATCTCGCTACTAAACATTGACTATAAACTCTTCACTAAACTCCTTTCCAGTCGACTCAACCAAGTTCTTCCATTTCTTCTTTCTCCCGACCAGACCTACACGGTTCCTGGTCGGTCCATCACTTCTAATCTTAATCTCCTTCGAGATCTCCTACATCTGGCTCGTACTAACTCTGAACCACTTGCCCTCTTTAATCTTGACCAAAGAGCAGCTTTCGACAATATCTCACATTCGTATCTTTCTGCTGTTCTTATTGCTTTCGGCTTTCCTTTTGCTTTTGTTACCTCTATTCTTGCCCTTTATCAGGACGCTGCTTTCCATGTCAAGACGGCCGCCTTCTTGACTGCACCTATTCCTTTTCGGCGAGGCATTCGGCAGGGTTGCCCACTTTCTGGGCAGCTCTTTGCCATTGCTTTTAAGCCGTTTCTTCGGTCTGTCCATCGAGCCTTTATAGATGCACTGCCACCGCCTACTGCAAGTACTAGGCACTTTTCTGTGACATACTCTGCATATGCCGATGACGCGACCTTTTGTGTAAGGACAGACGCTCAATTCGACATCTTGCTCCAGATTTACGATCAATATTCTTCATGTTCAGCGGTATCACTTAATACATCCAAGAGTGCAGGCCTATGGAGCGGAGCGTGGGCCTCTAGGACTGACATCCCGTGGGGCGCCTCATGGACTGCTTCATCCCAAAAATTCCTTGGGGTCCATCTCGGAGTCCGTCTTTCTGCTCAAAATGAAACATGGAATGCTCTCAGAACACGCCTTACTAGAACTTCTGCATTCTGGCGAGGTTCCCAGTTTTGTACTTCTTACTTCTCAAGAGCTAGAATAGCTCAGACTTATATTCTTTCACCATGCCTATATGCATGGTCAGCAGAACGTATGCCCATTTATCACCTCAATGAAATCACTCGAATCATCTCAACGATAATATGGAACAGGTACCATTGGATCCAGGTCTCCACTCTCTGTCGTCGAGTCACTGATGGAGGTATTTCACTGCTGGAAGTTCGCACCTACTATAAAGCACATAAAGTGGTTTCTTTCCTGCGGCTACTAAGTGCACCAGAGTCGCCAGTTACGCTCGTTAAAGATGTCATGATATCGCCTAGGAATCCCCGAATCACTTTCATCACGTATCTTCTAATGGATCAATCTCCTTTTTTTCATTCTAAACTTTCCCCTTTCTACAAAGAGGTCCTTTCCTTTCTCCGTTCTCTACCCCTCTTCCGTGCTCCACCGGCTTCCACCACTGAACTATTAGCTGAGCCCCTGTTCTTTTCTTCCATCCTTCATCCCCCTAATGCTCCCTACTTTACTGACCTTTCCTGGCTTCCCGCCGGAATAGTATCTGTGCAGGATCTAATTTCTCCAGATCTTTCTTGGAAACCCTTCTCTGATCTGTCCCCCCACATCTCCCCTACCTCTTCCTCTCTTTTGCTGTATGATTCCTTCCGTTCTTCAATCATTACCCTCTTCTCTAACCTTGCCTCTCAAGCTGGGTTAACTCTTGTTTCCTCTGCCTCTCTTCTTCTTCTTCCTTTTTCCTTTCCGTTCGGGGCTCATCACTTCCTCTCTCCAGTTTTTCTGTCTCGTCTCTTTACCGTTGTCTCATTGATCCACTGTATGCTACACCATTGATGATTCCAGATGTTCCGAATGTCGCCCTTTCACAAGTGTGGTCCATGTCTAATTCGCCACTATCTATTCCAGCAGAAAGAAACATCCAATGGTTGTTTCTTCATCGGCGGTTACCAGTTCCTACCAAATTATTCAGGATGACGCTTGTTGATTCGCCTAACTGCATGTTTTGCTCTACGATTGCAGATGTAGATCATGTGTATCAACATTGCACAGTGCTTCTTCCCTTGCTACATCTGACCTTCACTACTGCACAGTGCCTTAGTACTAATGATCTCTCCTTCTCAGCCTATAGCACGCTACTCAGTTCAAGTACTCCGCCTATTCCTATATCAGAGTCATGTGCTTATGTATTCATATTAGCAAAACATGAGATTTTTGCTACTATCAACAGCTACGTTCTACCCCTATACAGCCTACCATCTTTCAGGCGGGAGCTGCGATGTGCAGTCAGTTCCGGAACAGAATGATTTCACGCTTGAGGCTTGCTTTCACTGTTGCTAAATCTGCGAATCGAATCCCACACTTTATGTCAGTGTGGTCACCTTTTCGTCAATGGTTTTCTGGTCCATCAGAAGACCTTAGACTTTTGTTCTGACGTCTGTGAAATTGTTTGGACTAATTGAAGTATAGTTTTGTGATTATCGCGTTCTTAGGTGCCCTTGTCATAATCGCTTCTTAATGTTACTGCACGTTTGCATGTTTCTCACCAACAAGGTCCTGTAGGTGAGTTTCTTGTTATACCACAGGCACTTAGAATAAGTTTAAAGTTGTTTTTTTTTCGGCACTTTCCTTATGTCTGCCGGGCTTTATAATATATGGTTTTTGCTCACGGTGCTAAGCAACTGTTTGATAGTGTTTAAATTGTCTTATTGATTTTGCACAGTGTGGTTTCTGATCATGTTACATGTACATAAAGGGATATGATCAGTCGATTTCACCATGTTCTGCAAGGTTTAGCACTTTTGTAGTGCAGGGGGTAATTGTTCATCATTCGGTTATTTGTACTGTACCTGAAGTATAGTTGCTATGCCAAAAGCTCAGTTTAGTATATACTAATGTACTTTCCTAATTGCACTGTAAAATTTATGTTTGGCACATTTCGCATGTTGGGTCACGATTACATGTCTTAAGTTTTATGCTCATGGTACGGAGCAAACGCTTTGATAGTATTTCAATTATATGTTAATGTTACACAGTGTAGTTTTTCTCATGTCACATGTGCCTAATAGGAAATAATCAGTCTATTAGATAATGTTCTGCGCTGTATTGCATATTTGCTGTACAAAGAGTCAGTTTCATATTTTCATTATTTGTATTGTACCCGAAGTATAAATTTTCTGTAAAACGCAAGTTCTGTTTGTACTAATATACTTTACTCTTTGCACTGTGAAATTTACAGTTGTACCATGGAATTGTAATTCCTTATTAGTGTCTTCCCTATGCCGTTGCATCTTGTGTACATATGTTGTTGTTCATTACAAGTTAATCTATAGCACTGTTGTGATTGAGGCACTTGTTTAAACCTAAGTAATAGTTCTTTTTATAATTTGACAGCGTTTCACAAGAGAGATATTGCATTCAATTTGTATAGAGTTCACACCATCATTGTGGATAGATCATTTATTCGCTTATCTTTCAGATACTGAAAAGTATAAATCTTCTGCTCTTTTCTTCTCTTTTCTTCTTTTTTTCAAGATTGCTCAAAATATACATGTTTGTTTTTGCACTGTAAAATTTATAGTTATACCTTGTACTGGTGTTCACCTATTAGGGATGGCACTCTGCTGATGCACATTGCGAACATATGTTGTACATAGAGTAAGTCAACCCATCAGTCCAGTATTGTCAGTGTTATGAATTTGCTTACATTGTATATAGTGCATCCACATAATGTAAATATCTCATTGTCATTGTAAATAGGTCATCCACTTGTTTATCTTTTGGTAACTGTTAAGCACAGGCCATCTGTATCTTCCTGTCCATGTTTGCTCCAAATAAAAATTGTTGAAGCTCACGGTGGTCGTTAAACCTTCAATCAAAAAAAAAAAAAAAGCTTGAAATCTGCATTTGATGTCATTCGAATTAGTGAAATTCCTATCACGGAGAGCACAAGCCATCCCCCGAAACTGGAGATAATCAGAAAGAGTTTGTTCAAGGGAATACGTCGTGTGTGGCAGGAACTCGACTCCATCAAGTTCGTGGAGCTTTACCTCTGTCGGAACAGCTGTATGAGGCAGCATTGCGCTGTAGTAGGAGCTCCTGCCTTCGTTTGAATTTAACAATACCGTTGCTTCAGTTTGTTGTATATCGTATCCAGCTGCTCGGAATACAGTTCGGGAAATATAATTCGGTTGCCAAGCCACCCGGAGAGAGGTCAAACTGGATCACACTCTCGTAACTCCACCGGACACGCAACATGGACACGAAACGTCGGCGTAAAAACGTCGGCGTAAGGACAGGTAAAGCTGGTTCACCTGGATTGAATCCCTGACTGGCTGCGCTGTAACAAGGGGATCATAGATTTAAAGGGAGTGAACTTTGGTAAGCATTTTGAGCGGTGAGTTTAAATCATCTCTTTTCTTACCGATTATTTGGAGACCGTTTCCCTTTTCCCAATTCCGTGCAGCTGCGTTACGATGCAAGACACTCTCTTTTACTTCTTAACAGTCCAATCCGAGGAAATCGTCGAATTCGGTTTTTGTGACATCACTTTTCCGCGACGGGGTGTGTGACAATGATCTCTGTAGAAAGGTATCAAGACATTCCCACATCTTCAGTTTAACACAAGGGTGTAAAAGCAGGGAGCGCGAAAATTCGGAAATTAAGAACTCCCACACCTGCTGCGAATAGCTGGACCGGGGTGTATAAAGGTGGGGTCACAGAGTGGCCGCAATCAGGAGAAACAAGTTAGTAAAATCATGCAACGCATTGATTATGATACGCTTTCCAGCATACCAGATATCATTACTGAAGTTATGAGAATAATGGCTGTGGAATAAATCTCGCTCCTGTGCCATGACCTTTAACCCGATTTCGATGATATTCAACAGAACTGGTTCTGTGTACCTCCGGAACAACATACTAAAGTTTTGTCGCAATAGAAGCATTCTTAGTCAAGTTATGAAGTTAATGGCTGTGGAATAAATCTCGCTCCTGTGGCTTGACCTGTTACCGCATTTCGATGATATTCAACAGAATTGGTTCATGTTGTTAGTGACATGATGTCGCAAAAGAAGAGACGTTTGGAAGCCCTTTATGGATATTTGGACGCGCTGTTAAGACTGTTGAAGCAAATCCAACAACCAGCCAACGAAACTTGTCCCCGAACTGAGAGTTTCCAAATCTACCATCTTTCACCAACCACCTGCACAAATTCCGGAAAGTCCAAGAATAGAGTGGGATGTCACATGAGTTGAGCCCATCTCTGGCTCAACAACGCGTTGAAGTCTGCAAGGAACTACTCAAGAATCTGAGTGACATTCTGTTCATCAAGCGGATAGTTACTGGGGATGAGATATGGGTTTACCTGCATTATCCAGACACTGTTACAGGGCTGTTCACTGAATTATGTTCCAGTACCCTGTGTCAAGACTCTGTAGACCTTCGCTTGTGAATGACTTTACATGTTCCAGAGTTTCACCTGTATTTCTCCTTGATGATGAAACAGATAAATAAAATATATGCTAAAATTATTAGTCGTTATTTGCAGAGAAGAATACGTTTATTCTGCGAAATAATGGAAAGCATCTTTCTGCTTTGTCCTGTTTCTTTGTATTATTAACTCAATGATCTGCTTCTGCTCATTACTATTCCATTAGGTTTTTCTCAAGTCAGGAAGTCAGAACCGAAAACTTAGGCTTCGCTACTAAGTTTTCGTTTCTGAATTTTCTTTTCATTCTGCTTTAACGACGGACGATATTCCTTCTTACCTCATTTTCAAGACCCATAGGAAAATCTTCCCCGACTGTTCTCTCTCAGAGCGTCGATCCCTCGTCATTTTCATTATTTACGCTTTCCAACCGTAGGTTGAAGAAGCGTATATGCTCCAGCTTTGTCAGTCTGTCTGTCTGTCTGTCGGTCCATCTGTCAGTCCGCACGATAACTCGCGTAAAAACGGCTCAATTTCGATGAAATTTTAGTATGTGGTGGGGGACGAACCCTATTGAAAATGAGCGAAATGGGGTCAAAGTTCAGAACATAGGACAGGGATTCATTCCATTGTTCTTACGTGTCATAACTTCTGCAAACAATTTTCGATTTCGATGAAATTTTAGTATGTTGTAGGGGCCGGCCTGGGGACGAGTCTTATTAAAAATGGGTGAAATGGGATCAAAGATCAGGATATAGGCGCGGGATACATTCCATTTTCCTTATGCGTCATAACTTGCGTAAAAATAGTTCGATTTCGATGTAATTTTAGTATGTTGTAGGAGACTACTTGGAGACGAAAGCTATTGAAAATGGGCGAAATGGGATCAAAGGTCAGGACATAGGAGCAGGATCCATTCCATTGCCCTTATGCGTCATAACTTGCGTAAAAATGGTTCGATTGCGACAAAACTGCACCATGTTGTTACGGAGGTATAAGATTATGTTGTTAGATTATGAAGAAATCCACGAAATGAGACGATTCGTACCACATATGTAGAGAAGTAGGTGCGAAAGAAGTGATTTAATTTCTGATGTACTACGTAAATGCGATAAACGAGGATCAAAGTTCTGAACATAGAATGGCTAAAGTCACATAATGTGGCTAAAGTCAGTACGTCCTATGACTGCCATGCTGAGTTTTACATTCGGCAACACGGCGTGACCTCGGATGGTGTCGTGCGGTATCACTGAGCATGCGTCGTTGACCTGTGCCTACAATTCATCGATATTGCGAGATGCACGACCCCTTGCAATGTCGATTTCCAATGACGTTCCACTCAAACTCAGTCAGTCGTTTGTTAATAACGGTCTACATGTTTTCTATTGGGAAGAAGTAGAGGAATCTCACTGGTCACTGGTCAATTTGTAAGGCACTGTCTTTTGATGTTGGCAGCGTGCAAGCGGGCATTATCTTGTTGAAACTGAGCATCAGTTATACCAAGAAAATACAACAAAATTGACTGCAGCGCTTTATAGACGTCTCGTCGTGCTGACATTGTACTAGCCATGCGTACGAGCGGTGAGCGGATGTTGATATTGATAGCGCCCAAAATCGTGACGTCAGGAGGAGAAGCCGTATGAAACTCACGGACGGTAGAAAGATAATCCCGGTGACATTGCCGTTTCAAGACTCTGAATCAGCAAATGTCAGCTCTGAGGCAGAAGCGAGACTCGTCGATGAACACGAAATGCCTCCATTCGTCCAGCCACCCATGTCTGGTACGGCGCCACTGCCACCTTGCGCGACAATGCGGTGAGCCATGCAACGATATACTGCGGTAAGTGAGAGTCACCTCAATGACTGACGAGCGCGCAGACCTGCCTCATCTGCGATTCATAGTCCGTGTCGACACGGGGATGCTCAAAGCTGCCTGTGCACCACGTCGAATGTTGTCCGCTGTGGATTATGGGACTGTTACGGCTTGTCGTCTAATGCAGCGATCGAGGCGTTCGGACATCCACCAACCTGAACCAGTACCACTACAGCGGCGCTCATTACCTTCCTCCAAGCACTGTCGCCACATTCAGCCGACAGTTGTTATTTCCCGATAAGTTAACGCGCAATGCAGTGCAAACCGGTAACCCTATGATGAAGACTCTGGTAAAGGCGTCCGTGCGATGGCAAGATTCCCGATGACGTTACCCAATCATTCTCACTCCTTACACAATCTTTCGCCACCGATATCACTCCGATGTCGTGGCCCTCACGCCCAGGTGAGCACGACCAAGCTTAGTTATGCTGACCCGGTTCGCCCTTCTATTTCAATCATCAATCAAGTGATTGGTTCGCAACTGAGATCATTTACATAACCCACCTCTGTCGAAACATCCTCCCCAATTTGCATGACGCTCTGACAAATATTTCCTGATGCGAGCCTTTCTATGTCGAACGTGTATCATTTTTATGTGTTTGAAAAGCACGAAGCAAAAACGTGAAACAGTGGTTTTAAATTCATGCGTTCTTAGAGCGCACCCACACACGTACTTTATATTTATTTCTACGGGAAACTTATGCTTGAGTTTCATCAAGGAACTTACATTCTCCGCATGAAATGTGCCAGACCTCGATTGGATCTGTCCAATGTGTTAATGAAATCCTTATACACTGAGTGGACACTTTATTATGACCACCCTCTCAGTACTTCGTTGGGCCACCTTTTGACTTTATTACTGCGTCGATTCTTCGTGGCATGGACTCCACGAGATGTTGATAGGTGGTTTGTGGAATCTGAGACCATGCTTGATGAATAGCACTTTCCAGGAGTGTGAGATTGCAGGGTTGTGGATCCAGCTGTCTGATGGCTCGTTTAACTTCATCTCACAAATTCTCAATGGGGTTGAGATCTGGAGATTGTGGGGGCCACCTAAGCAAAGTAAACTCACCGGCATGTTCCTGAAACCAATCCTGCACAATACGAGCACTATGGCAGGACGCATTATCTTGTTGAAAGTAGCTATCGCCATTGGGATAAACCACCTACATGACAGGATGCACTTGGTCCGCAACGATGTTTAGATATGATGTGCCAGTCAGACGTTTATCAACACGAATTAAAGGGCCCAAAGCATGCCAGGAAAACATTACCCAAACCATAACGTTGCCTCCACCATCTTGAAGGATTGTAGCAATGCATTGGGGGTCCATGCTTTCGTGCTGTTTCCGCCAAATTCTCAGCCGGCCATCGGCATGGTGCAACTGAAAACGTTATTCATAGGACCACATAATTTGTTTCCAATTATCGACTGTCCAATCCTTGTGCTGCTGTGCGAACTGGAGACGTTTTCTCTTGTTAACTGCAGACAGCAAAGGAGTTCGAACAGGCCTTCGGCTGCCATATCCCATCCGATGCAATGTACGGTAAACAGTGCGTGCAGAGATCATTTGAGGGGATCCTTGATTAAGATGATATGTAATTTGCTGCACTGTTGCCCTTCTGTTGTCTGTTACCAGTCTGGACTCTCTCCGTTCCGCCCGAGCAGTCACTAGCCGATGAGGACCACACGTCGCTCGTAGAGACCCAGTTTTTTGGTTGACCGTCCAGTGTTTAAACACTTTAACAACAGCTGCTATTGAGCATTTCACGAAAGCGGCGGTTTCCGTGTTACTCGCTCCGTGGCTCCGAGCTCCTACAATCATCCCACGTTGAAAGTCCGTCAAATCACATTTTTTACTCATCTCATCACTTAAAAATCATTTCTACCACTGTCGCAAGCACTAAGCTTTCCCTTTTTATACTAGCCTCGCCCTCTGGTGGTAACAGCGTGCAGTCATAGCTCATTTGCTTAAAACTGTCAGGTGGTCATAATAAAGTGGCCACTGGGTGTATTATGAGAACAGTCTAAAACAAGTTTTGTTTAATTATTTGGTAAAAAACAACACATTACTCTCGAGATTTTGATTTTAAATGCTGATTACGAAAACTAACTTACGGCATATGGGAGATAAAAAGGAGGTTTCGACTGGTATGTATATCTTCCTGGTGGTATAGGAAATGTCTGTCCGTTAATATTACAGTACTCTGGTGTCGCTTTCTGGGCCTCGTATGGATTAACAACCCCAATATCACACTTACAGCTTACTCCATGAAGTTCTTTAACTGAAAAGACAAAGCTTGCCATTAGCAATGACAGAAATGAACACACTGTTAACAATTTTAAGTATTCTGGAAATGTATGAAACGATAGAAAAACAATAAAGATAACATCGAATTTACGATTGTAATAAGTACATCTTTTGAATCCTTTTCTGCAAGAAAATAATATTTCAAAGCAGATTTTTAGAAACTTTAAAAATTCAACAGAAAGGAGAATACACAATTACGCCACCTAGGGAAATTTTGCGCAAAATGTTAAATACGTCATGTGAGCAAGATAATTCGTAGTGCATGGGTCCAGTTAAAAAAGCAAAAAAAAAAAAAAACAAGAAAGATGACCCCGAATTTTCGGTTGTAATAAGCACGTCTGTTGAATCCTTTACGACGCGAACAAAATTTTTCAGAGTTATTCATAGCCAATGGAACCGGTTAGGAAAAAATCAACAGGATTTCTGTAATAGATTAACAGCTGCTTCTGTTAATCGATTATAGAAACATTTCTCATAGTGAAAGAAAGATATCACATACAAAGAGATTTTCAAATCGAACAGTTAAAAGATAAAATATAGAAGTAAACATCACATAATTCTACGCCCCTAGCGAAAAAGTTTACATAATGGAAAAGATGCAAATATGCAAAACATATTCTTCATAGCAACGCTAAAATTTTTTTTTCGTTTCTGTTTTCTTGGACCTGATGTAGCAAGAAAAAGTTTCCGATATTTACACCACCTAGCGAGAAAGGTAAGCATTATTTAAAGAGCATAACATTCTCCTTCTTGACTGTAACGAATGACATACAATGAAAAAAGAATTTCTTCAATAAGGATTTTAGAAGCGAACAAACAGCTGCCATAGCAGAAGTAATAAACACCACATGGCGACAAAATTAGGAACTATAAAAAATCCAAAAACAATAAAAAAGTATTCCACAATGTAAACGGAATCCCTTGCTGAAAACTTTTTAAATAGGACGTTTAGAAGCAGAGAGGCCGAGAAAAACAGATTAAACATTTGCGCCCTTACTTTATATTGGCAAGGAAATACACACGGAGAGTTTTCTGAGGTTGTTGTATCTGGCCGAATTCTTCTCTTTTTCATTCGGGTTTATATTCCCGTAGATATTACTACAAACATGCTGTTAATGGAAACATGACCGCAGGCCGCCTGGCGGCACATCTGTGCGTTAAGAAAAATTTGAAATTATATGCAAAAACATTTATCACCAGAAACGCTCTCCGATGAAGAAATAATTTTTCAAATCGGATTCTCTGAAGCATAAATATTGACAAAAGGATTATATACATCTACGCCCCTGTCGGGAAAACGCTGCACTAGTTAAATCTGAAGGTATTCTCAAAAGATTTTTTGCGATGAGCGATATCGGTCCATGAAAGATTTTTTTAATTGAGTTTTTCAGAAACGCAGAGTTTGCTGTAAATACGTCAGAAAAAGAAATAAGAAATATACATTTACTCACCCCGACCAAACCATTCTTTGCAAAAAGTTAAAATTATATGCAGGACATTTTCCACCAGGAGCTTTATCTGATGCAGAAAGAATTTTTCAGAAATGACATTAAGAACCAGAGATATTAGAAAAATCGCAATTTCCCTTTACGCCCCCTAGCGAAAAATCTATGCATTACTTGAAAAAGGAACTGCACCACAAATAGTCTTCATTATGAATAGAATTGAAGGGAAGACAAAAATACTTCAATCGGATGTTTAGAAGCAAACATATGGAATAAAATGTAATTTGAATTCGAAAGCATTTGTATATGCGCGGCAAAGTTGTGCATCGTAAAAAAAAAAAAACAGTAATCAAGGATAACCTTTTTCCCCATTTCAAGCTTTCCAATACAAAAATATTTTTTTAAATATGACTAGTGGTTGCTGGGATATGGCGTCCACAGACGGACGGACAGATAGTCAGACTGATAAAGCGATATAATAAGCGTATACATCTTTTTTTTACAAAAGACGTGTTTACAAGATGACAGTGATGACACCGATTTTGAAACGTTTTCGGTACGAATAAAGAATTTCAAAGTCGTTCATAATTAAAGAAACCCGTTGAAAAAAAAAAGAAAGAAAGAAAGGAAGAGAGAAAATAAAATCAACTGGATTTTCGCAATCGATGAAACATTTAAAAATAGAAATAGCTACGTTCTTCCACTAGCGGCTGCAAAGCATGTCCCGAAAATTAATAAATTCTGAACAAAAATATTCTCGAAGATGAAGGAAGATATCAGAGACAAAGGAATTTTCAAATCGAACAGTTAGAAGAAAAAATACAGCTGTACTCCCCCTAGCAAACGAAATTTCAATAATGGAAAAGTAGAAGTATAAAATACAGAGTCACCATAAGATGCCAAACGAATCGGATTGGTTTTGGTCTAATAAAAGCGCTCGTTCCCAGAGGGTCGGAGCTCTGATGCATATATCTGTGTTAGCTCTAGAATTACCACAGTTATCCAAGTACTAAGGTACGATCTAAGGAACCATAACTGATTTAATGAGCCATTCGCGGTTTCGCCTTAACGAGGCATGTACTTAGACATGCATGGCTTTATCTTTGAGACAAGCATATGACTACTGGCAGGATCAACCAGGTAGCTTTTCCTTTCGGTTCGTTCCGACAAGAAGTAGAAGAAGTGCTAAGGAAAGAGAACATTTAAGAAGTTCTCCTAAAAGCAGAAATATCGAGAAAAACAGATTAATCCTTTTCGACCTCTAGCGGAGAAATTGGGCATTATTTTGAAAAGGAAAGGCCCACAACATTTCTCGTAGTTGCTAGTATCTAACTCAAAAATGACTTTTTCAATTGGGTTTCTAGTCGTGCAGATATTTCTATAAGTATGCTGCAAAAGTAAACGTAAACTTATGCCCTCTGGTTGAAGACTTCTACGTTAAGAAAATTTTGGAATTACACTCCTCATCAAAAAAATAGTTGCACCCAGAAGGACGAATCGGATTGCAATGCTGTTCGGGAGGAAGGTAAAGGTTACCAAGAACAATAAATGATTAAACATTGATACTGATATGGGCAATATTTATTGAGCTACACGCCAATAAATAGTGTCTCTCAGTATGACGTCGGGCCGCCATGTTTGCTCACACAGTATGCTAGATGTCTCAGCATGGAGTTGTACAGGTTCCTAATGGCGTCCAACGATTAGGCATTCCATGCAGCTTGGACCTCCTCACGCAGTTCCACCAGAATGCGCGGTAGGAGGTGGGAGGGGGGGAATAGCCCGCCCAATAGCATTCCGCACATTTTCAATCGGCGATAAGTCTGGCGATTCGCCTGGATATGGCGGAGTGTCACTGCCTTGAAGACAAGCTCTCGAGACAGCAGCAATATGCGGACGAGCGTTGTCCTGCTGGAAAACCGCACACCGGAGTGAGCGTTCAGAAAAGGTAGGGCCGATGGTTGCGGAACCTCATTAACGTAACGTTGGGCTGTCAAAGTGCCTGTAATGAACACTAAAGGTGATCTGGCATTGTTTGCAATTGTACCCCACATCAGGCCTTCTGGACGTGTGAAGCTCGACAACAAACCTTTCATCTTGGTGCTGACCACGGTGCTTCCACAAACGGATTGGGTGGTCATCCACTCCAAGGCAAAAGCGGGATTCGTCACCGAAGATCACCCGATGCCATTCTGAGTGGCTCCTTGACAGTCTGGCACGACACTATGCAGTGTTTAGTGTCGGCGCAATGGTTCTAAGGGTAGTAGTCGTATCGGTCTGCGTGCATGTAGTCGTACTTCATGCAGTCGTGTGCCAATCTTGTTGGCACTAATCGAACGATGCATGGACGGCATCACTGCTCGCTGAATATCTGGAATCGTGGCTGTTGGGCCACTCCGCAAATGTTTGACAAACCGTCGCTCCTGTGTTTCCGTGGTTTGTTTGGGTCTCCCAGACCCTTCGTGTCACTGATGCTTACCTTGTTCTCTCCACTGCCTCTAACAGCGTGCTATGGTTATATCCGCACGACCGGTATGGCGCGCAAGATGGCGATAAAACCATCCTTCGAGATATACGTCACTTGCAAAAATTGCAGCGAACAAAACAGCACGAGTCAGAATGGCAAGCATGCGCAACGGGATTATACAGCCGGCCCGGCACAGCGCTACGACCCTCCTTGCGGGCGTCAAATGCGCGGCCAAGCGTGATACTTGAATCATTTACATGCCACAGGATTTCAAACTTACCCACCAAGTTTCATTCCTGTCGGTTGCTTCCTTCTGGGTACAACTATTTTTTTGACGATGAGTGTATATACTAATCCTTTCGCAACCGACCGAAATGCTCTCGTCAAAGAAAGAATATTTGAAATCGGATTTTTAGAGGCAGATATATCGAGAAAAATTATATATACATCTACTCACCCTAGCGTAAAATCCATGCATTGTTTTAAGCAGAAGTATTTCGAAAAGGTTTTTCGTGATGAGATGTACCTGACAGCGAAGTAATTTTTTCATTCCAGTTTTCAAGAGCGCCGATATTGCTTCAAATACATCAATTACAGAAACATGCAATTACGCTCCTAGTGATAAAAATATTCTTTACCAAAATTTAAAAATTATATGAAGAACATTTCCCAGCAAAATTTGTATCCGATGCAAAAAGAATTTTTCAAATCGGTTGTTTGGAAACAGATATCAGGGAAATAGTGATTTTTCTATGGGCCACCTAGCAGAAAAACTAATCATTACTTAAAACAGAAAATGCACCTAAAATAGTCTTAGTTATAACATGGTATCAAGGGAAGAATTCTGTTTTTCAGTCAGATATTTGGACGCAATAATATGAGATAAAAATTTATTTAGAATTAGCTGGGACTTAACTTTGTGACTCCACCAGATCATGGCGCAATATGATAGAATCCGAAGTACAACGTGTATCATCAATATTCAACATTCTAATTTTAAATGGATGCACTCAGGATCCGTAGAAAAAAAGTTGTTATTTCATGAGTTCCATACTAAAGCACTGCTCTCAGGTTTTTAGTTGTGAGGACTTCACTTAAATCTGGAATCAAGAATTTTGTAGACAAATAATCGTCAAAAAAGAAGACTGATATTCATAAGCTTTATGATTTTTGCTATACGATAAAATATACAGCGTCGAGTCACATTATTGTGATCAGCAGTTAATATCCAGAGTAACCTCCGTGTGCAGCGCGGACAGCAGCTAGACGGGCTGGAAATGACTCAATGAGGTGCTGGAAGGTGTTCACAGGTATGTGGAGCCATGCTGACTGCAGTGCATCTGACAGCTGCTGGAGTATCCATAGAGCGAACAACATGATCGAGGTGGTCCCACAGATGCTCAATTGGGTTTAAGTCTGTGGAATTAGGTGCCCAGGGAAGTACTTTGAAGTTTTCATCGTGCTCCTCCAACCACTCTCGGACTTTTCTATCTGTGTGACACGTCGCATTGTCGTGCTGGAAGATCCCATCCGCCCCAGGGAAGACAATCAGCATGTACGTGTGTATGTGGTCTGCAATTATGGATTCATAACGAATTTGGTTCATTGTGCCTTCCACAGGTATGAGTGGACCCAGAGAATGCCACGAAAACATTCCCCAGACCATAGCGCTACCCTTACCAGCTTGTGTTCTTCCCGCAGTGGTTGAAGAGCGTTTGTTCTCCGTGATTCACGACTTATACGCCAACGTCCATCCGTTCGATGAAGCAGAAAACTTGACTCATCCGAAAAGGGAATTATTTGCCAATCAGCGGAGGTGCAATTCCGATACTGCAGTGCAAATGTATGCCTTTTCTGCCGATTCACCTTCGTTAGCCTAGCTTCAGTGACCATTCGTTTGCATCGGAGCCCCATACACAGCAGGGTTCGCTGAACTGTCGTTTTAGACACACTTCCGGTAACCCCTTTGTTCATTCGGCCAGTGAGTTGCTCCACTGTACCTTGTCAATCTGCCCGCACTCACCTTCGTAGCCGACGTTTATCTCTCACATCAATGGCACGTGGTGATCCGTAGTTTTCACGTCGCTTCTTCGCAATGGTGCCATTTCGCCAATCACGATACACTTTAATCACAGCAGCACGCGAACAGTTCACAAACTGACTTGTTTCAGAAGTACTTCCACGCTCGGCCCGAAGGCCAATAATCATCCCTTTTTGCAAATCTGATAAATCGCTCATTTTATCCATGACAGCAACGAGTTATATGTTTTAAGAATGCCTATAGCACACTTTATAGGCCCTCCAAGCCAGCTCACAACACGTTCCTTATTTCATTGGCTACGCGCTGTTGACGTTAAAAGTAGGAGGTAGTCACAAAAATGTGACTCGACTGTGTATTACATACAATTTGTACGCTGTTTCTTTTTTTGCCGTCGATTTTAAATAAATCTGCATTAAAGAACATCTTATATTCCTTTAAAGCATAAACTCTACAATGGTATTTAACATTTTAAAATTTCGTTTATACGTTTTTCACATTCATGCGTTTTTAAATTTATCCCCTAGAAAAACGTATAACCGAGGTTTCATTGTATTCAACTAAGAATCAGGTCAACAGCGTTCAGATGGTATACGGAGAGATTTTAGAATAGAAAGCTCTAATTTCTTGGAATGCCGTCCTCGGTGGCCAAGTGGTACGAAGCTCCGTCTTGCAATCATTCGTCCAAGATGGGTACAAATTTGATTCTCAAATGTAGCATAGACAGTGCAGTGCGTTTGTTTTATGACACTGGATCTTCCCTGAAACCAGTGACACCAAAGTAGGGACAGGCGACAGCTTGTATTCTTGGTGAAAAATAATGTTCCTGTTTTTTTCAGAATTAGTCTTGAAATTAACATTAAACAACGGCTTTTGACGCAAAATATTTTTACTCATCATCAAAGATGAGTTTGAAGGTACACTGAAGGCACTTACATTGGTAAAAATGATTAGAATTTCTCATAATTATTATAATTTGTTTTTCATATATATTATTATTTCCTCATATTATCATTAATTATTAATATATTTTAATATATTCATAAACAAAAAATATATAACAATTATATTTAATATATTTATTGTTATTGATATTTAATATTATTGATATTTTCTCGTATTTAATTATATTGATTTCTCATATTTGTTATTATTAATTTCTCATATTCATGATTATTAATATTTTATCACGTTTATTATTATTAACATTTTCTTATATTATTATTTTATAATAATATGTAATTATATGTCTTTTATTTATAAATATCGCATAAAATATATTAATAACTATTAATAATAAATATTAAAAATAATAATATGAGAAAAAGTTAATAATAAATGTGAACCCGCCTTCTCGTGGTGCATTAAAGCGTAGGTTGACAAATTATTAACATTTTCTCTTTATTATTATTAACATTTTCTCACGTTTATTATTATTAACATTTCTTCATATTATTATTTTATAATAATAGGTAATTTATGTCTTTATTCATAAATATCGCAAAATATGTGAATAATTATTAATAATAAATATTAAATTAATAATATGAGAAAAAGTTAATAATAAATGTGAACCCGCTTTCTTGTGGTGCATGAAGGCGTAGGTTAACAAATGTCAACCCCGCCTTCTCGTGGTGCCTCTTGTTCCCACTAAAGGGACTCTGACGACCGATGAATAGCGGTATAACTATAACATCGGGATTAGAGGAAATTCTATCCCACACTCACTAACCCGCTTGGCCAGCGTGGTGAGTTATGGCCAAACCCCCAAATATGCTGACACAATCTCAAACTTGACCCCTCAGTCTCCGGCAGCTGGAATGTACCTGGCCAAGGCAGCGGACAGTGAGACATGAAGGCAGAGTGTGCTAAGAATTACCGGAGGACCGGACTAGGCTGCCATCTGATGATGAACTTGGCGGCTACGTTTAATAGACGCTTCCTATCTTCTGATTCAAGACTCCTGGAATTGGAGGTGGAACTCGAAAAGATAAACTGGGACATTGTGGGACTAAGCGAGGTAAGAAGCAGAGGAGAAGAGTTCGTTGAACTGAAAAGTGGACATCTCTTTAACTATCGTGAGACAGATGCTAGAAGAACTAGTGGTGTTGGATTTATAATAAACAAGAAACTGAAAGATAAAGTTGCAGAAGTTGAAAGTTCCTCTGACAGAGCTGCACGACTCGTTATCCAACTCTCGAGAAGATACGAGACTCAGATTATTCAAACTTATGCACCCACCACAAGTCATCCTGAAGAAGAAATAGAAGAACTTTATCAGGAAATTCGGAACCTAAATAACAAAGGCAAACAGAAATTGAAGATCATTATGGGTGATTTCAATGCAAAAGTAGGGCAAAAGCAACAGAATGAAACTTCAGTAGGTAAATTCGGTTATGGGAACAGAAATCAACGTGAAAATACTCTCGTAGAGTTTGCAGAGGCAGAAAGGTTATTCATCATGAACTCCTTTTTCAAGAAACAGCCACACAGAAAATGGACATGGAGACATCCGAATGGGACAAGTGAAATTGATTTTATTATGTGTAACAAAAAAATTCGTCATCGAAGACTGCAGTGTGCTAAATAAGTTCAACACAGGTAGTGACCGTAGAATGGTGAGATGTAGGATGCACGTCATCACTAAACTCGAAAGTGGCAAGCTCATAAGACAAACAAAATGTATTGACATAACCAACCTTAAAAAACATCATAGTACCTTCAATTTGGAACTGAGGAACAGATTCTCTGCTTTAGAAGGCCTAACATCAGAAGAAGTGGATATTTCTGGTTAACAGAGAACTCACCGAGGCTCTTATGGAAACAGCAACAAAAATTAGTGGTACTAAGAACAAGTTACATATGAAGAAAATTCCAGGAAAAACAAAAATGTTGATGAAAAAGAGAAAGGAGATGAGTACAAATAAAGACGTAACTTCCAACGTGGAATATATAGAGCTATGCAAGACAGTGCAAAAAAATATCACTGAGGACATAAGGAAATTCAATTGTGAACTAGTGAAAAAAGCAATTGAAAACAGCAAAAGCCTGACGAGAGCAAAAGGACATGAGTAAGGGAAGAAAACAGATTATGGCTCTGAGAAAAGAAGATGGTTCTGTAACAAGAAATAGAAGCAAAATTTGACAAGGGTGAAAGATTTCTATTCAAAACTATATGAAACGGATGACACATCGAATCCAGACATTACAACAGGTACCAGTACCAAAGGCCTCCAAACCTCCCTGCAGAAGTTTCGTATGAAATTAAGAACATGAAATGGGGAAGAGCTCCACGAGAATACTGAATTACTGTGGACGTTATGCAAGAATCAAGTGGAGAAATTGAAACAGTACTCGTCCAAGTTTCCACTAGATGCCTTAATGAAGGGAAGATTCCTGAGGATTGGAACAACGCTACAATGATCCTGCTACATAAAAAAGGTGACATTGAGGATCTCAGGAACTACAGACCTATCAGCTTCCTATCAGTGGTTTATAAAATCTTCACTAAGGTTGTTTCACATCGCTTGAAGGTAACTACAGACATGGTTCAACCAAGAGAACAAGCTGGATTCAAAAGTGGCTACAGCACATATCCATGTACTGAGAGAACTAACTGAAAGAACAAGATAATATGAACTCCCATTATGCATGGCTTTTATTGATTATGAAAAGGCCTTCGATTCTGTGAAACCATCAGCAGTAACAATGGCTTTGAAATCCTGCGGTATTGAAGATGCATACATTAGTATTATTAATAACAACTATGAAAATGCATGTGCAAAGGTTCGGATATTTGAGGATACAGCACAAATAAGAATTGGAAAGGGAGTGAGACAAGGTGACACCACATCTCCTAAGTTCCTTAATGCCTCATTGCAAAATGTCTTTCTATCATTGAACTCGGAAAACAAAGGGATAAAGATTAATGGAGATTACTTAACTCACCTTCGTTTTGCTGATGACGTAGTAATCTTTGCAACTACCCCTCTAGAGCTGCAAAGTATGATCCAAGAACTTGTTGAGAAGAGTAAAGAAATGGGATTAAAAATGAACTTTCAGAAGACAAAAGTGATGTACAATGCTTTTACAAGAAATTAAGATTTATCGATAAATGGAGAAAAGCTAGAGACAACTGATAACTACATTTATCTTGGGCAAATAACCAAGAGCTTGATTTCTTAGACTTAAGCAGTAAACTTAACAAAAGTACCCCTTCAATTAGCCTTTTTGATAAAAGAAGGAATTTTCCTTTCAAAGTAATTAAATATTTGCACTGGTATGATAATATCTCAACCAAAGTAATGGAGAATGTACTTATTTCACAGGTACTTAGAATTTCCAGAATATGCAGCAATAATTTGGATTTCCATGATCACATCAATACCCTATTATATAGTTTTCTAGACAACCAAATTCTAGCTCATTTCATTAAAACCATTTTAAGAAAAATAGTTCTGAAAATAGAATTAGGTTAGCAGATCTGTTTTAATTTCTTCACAGTTAATAAAATGATTCTGGCCAATGAAAGCCTTCTTGGAAGTTGGTCTAGAGGATGTATATTAACTAACTATGTGGAATATTTAGGGCTATGGATAGGACAATCTTGTTAAAAATAAAAATAATTAAATATTTAAAATCACAGAAAAAGTTTATAATGTTTATATAATAAAAAAATTACAAAAACATTTTAAAACGTAAAGTAAATATTCTGTTCGAGAATAGCTAACATAAAAATGGTAAAACTTGCATTAAAATAAATAAGTAACTGTTTTGTCTGTAGATGTACACTAAGGTATTTTAATGCAGGTAAATATTATTAAATACACATCAGGTGTATTTGATAATAATTTTCGTGTATTCTGGTGAGTTTTTCTTATCTTACTGTGCAAACAGGTCACCATTCTCGGTTTGGAATTTTTGATTGCAATAATTGCGTGTGCGGCGTGTTTTTTGTGCGATACAGTCTCCTGGCTGTCACATCACTGACTGCTGGATTTCGGTCGGCCATCTTGTCAATGAGGAGATGCAGGGTGGATGCATTGGAGGTAGGCTATTTCATTTGCTCATATGGAAGTTCCGTGTTTACTTTTTGTCGGTTCTGTGCCTACTAAAAATTATTATTTTTTAAATTTTTTCTTGTTTGGCTTTGGTTTAGCTTGCGGTTTTTCATGTAAAAATTATTTTCATTTGTTTACTTGGCCTTGTGCTCCATTTGGGGGTGCATGCTGATCTTTCGACCTCGTGGTTGTTCGTCAGCTTTCGTTGCTGGGAGGAATTTTTCAGTAGTTGTACTCAACTTAAAGCATTCCTAGAATACTGCGCAAATATTGTAACTTTTATTTTTAATTTGTAAGTACATTTGCCAATGCTTTATATTAGGTGTTTTTGTCTTATGGCATTCCGTGTTTCGTGGGAACTGTCTGTAAAACGATCTATTATTTGCCCATGTGCTCTCTGTTTTTTATTTTTATTTTTATTTTATTCTTTTTAGGAAGTTTTTTACACGGGGTCTGGCATTTTTTAAGTGCTTTCTTAATTTTGGTTCCTGATTGAGAACTCACCTCGGGTGCTTGCCACATGTCGGCCCAGTCGTATTGCTGTGAGTTATCCTTCGGAACTTATGCCTTCTAATTAAATCATTGTAATGGGTTGTTCTTTAGTCAATATGCTCATCATTGTAGTCTTTCAAATTGGGAATTTTTAATTTTAAGTTAATCTGCTCATTATTGTAGTCTTTCAAATTGGGAATTTTTAATTTTAAGTGTTCCTACATAAAATATATTTTTTTGCAGTTGTTTTTTCCCACGTTTCCTGGGTCTATTGTTCTAAGCCTTTTTAACAATATTTGTGAGCTCTGTGCAAATGTTTTTCTGGTTTTTTTGAGAGATGAAGAGTATGGGTTGGGCCAGTTGAGGAATAGATGGCAGCCAAAAAATATTTTAAAGAATTACATGCTTAATTATTTTGTCTCCGAACCTTTGAGGGTGGTTATTTTAATTTTGAATTTTCGGGAACTTATATCTACATCTATGACTTAGCAGAAACCCAGTTTCAACTAGGTCTTTGTGGAAGTGAGGAAATGCAGAGATTTGCTGGTCCTTGAAAAAGCCAAGGCTCGGCATTTTCGACACTTTCTGCATCACGGTTTTTTTTTCTCCCTGCTTGTTGGCTTTTAGTTTTTTATTTATTATTTTTATATTTGTTGTTGTAGTTTCTGCTTTGTTGGCTGTTGCTTCTGATAATTCTTCATTGCTGCTTTTGCGCGTTTAGGTCTTCAGAATGTAAGTAGGTAAAAACTTTTATTTTTTATTTTTATTTTTATCTTAATTTTTGTTTTCAGCTCAAGTTTGGTTTAAGTTATATATACTGTATATATATATTTGTTTGTTTTATGAGCTTGCCACGCTCGAGTTTAGCATTAAGGTGCATCTTACATCTTACCATTCTATGGTTACTACCTGTATTGAACCTGTTCAACACACTGCAGTCTTCCATGACAAATTTGACGACAACCAATAGAAACATCCATGACAAATTTGACGACACCCACAAACTGACGACCGCCAATAGCGGTATAACTATACCATCGGGATTAGAGGAAATGCTATCCCACACTCCCCAACCCACTTGGCCAGCGTGGTAAGTTATGGCCAAACCTCTCCAAAATGACTCCACAACTTAAATCTTGGCCCTCAGTCTCCGGCAGCTGGAATGTACCTGGCCAAAGCAGCGGCCAGTGCGACATGAAGGCAGAGGGTGCTAAGGTTTAAATATGCATTAATTAAACACTCTGAGTACAGAATGAGAATGTGAGTCATGAGATGATTATGTACAAATGAGCGCCAGAACAAGTAGGCAAAGAAGTAAAACTATATACACTTTCTGAGGGTAAGATAGAAGGGCAAATTAAAAAGGTAAATTAACGACGTAATCGTCAACAAAAGGATAGAGTATTCATAATAGTTCTAACTGTGAAGGAGACTCTCAGGCCGTCAATCTGGAACCAGCTGAAATATGGTCTCCAGAGTTTGTAGAAGTTGGGAAGAGTTTCTCTATTAACAGCGTGTTGATGCGCTGACTGTAGACGGAACTTTAGTCGAGCTGTGAAGTGATGGACAAGCTTCTCGCTTGCCTATGTAAGAGTAGGTACAGCGGAGTTTTCCTGATGCGTCATTTGATGGAAGTAAATTACTATTTTTGCACTAATGGGAGAGGAGAAGCAGGAAGAATATCTTGAAATAGGGTAAAATATGAGACAGAACTCAGATTACCTGGGTAAAGATGATGTGCAATATAACACAGGTAGCAAGACTGGACCAAACTAATAGACATGTTCAATGTCTGCGGAGACATCACACTAGGCACATTGTGGAGAGACAACAAGAGTCATTCGGTGTAATAATTGAGGAACAGGGAGGCGGCGATGTAGAAACAGCCAGTGAACATTCTTCACATGAGGTGCGGCAAGGAGAGGAAGTGTCGCAGACCAAACAGCTGCCAAGGAGGCAGACGGAACAGTAGGGATGGGCATTGGTTGCCGAGGTGCACATGTGCGAAGAATTTCACTCAAAATCTTCTGTGAGCATGCCATAAGCGTAAAAGATTTCATACGGAGTTGCACAAAAAACGGGAAAAGTCGCGGTGCTGCTGCAACCTGTAAAATTCCTTCAGCAGAGGCTAAAGATGGGTATAAACGGATGATCTACTATTTTATCGACGTGTAGAGTGTCCGGGAGGCGACTGAATCATGAAGATGAGTGGACAGGTGAGAGAAGTCTTTCCATGTAAGGTTGAGGTTCATAAGGTCTCGTACAGTAATAATGCCTGCACGCATCCATTCTGGAGAGGCAAAGAATGGTCGGTCAGAGGGATGAAGAGATGATGAGTAGAAGAGTGGTTCATTTAGAATCTCCGTAGTGGAGGAGGGGTGCTTTCTGTAGCGGTAGAGACCTCAGGATTTCTATGGCCTCCCAGTAAACGGCCGGGAGGCTTTGTTGCAAAGCTGGGAAACCATTAATTCGAAGAAAGACGGCGAACGTTAAAGAAGAATTTTTTCAATGAGGCAAGAACATTACGTACTGTGCATGTATCTGGGTTGGAGCTATGGAGCATATGAAAGAACCAGTGAAGCCTTGCTGCACGGTAAACGAGGTATACTGCAGGGAGACCAATTCCTCCCTTTGAAGGTGAGAGGCAGAGAGTAGAGGAGCTGACCCAATGATGCTTTGACCATACAACTGATGTGAGGCTTACTTGAACTTGACGGAGTCTGTAGCCAGGAGCGGTGTCCATTTGCCAGGAATAGTAACACTCTGATAAGATGTATGTGCGAGCAATGTGAGCTCTTTGAAGGAAGGAGGTGCAAAATTGCGCTCTTCTCCAGAAGCCTGCTGCTTTAAGAAGGGAGTGATAGAGAGAAAACCAATTCGTTCGTACGGCCTCTGATGGGGTTCCGAGATGAATTCCTAAGAATTTGTGGGTAGTACGTTACCATTTGGCTCCCCAGGGAGAGTCGTGGCGGTGTTTTCAAGTGCCGCGCCAGAGTCCTGTGCTTTTCTCAAGATTGAGTGAGGCTGACGCTGCGGTAGCATACTCTTGGTAGCAGAGAAGAAGGGTGAAGAATTGGTGTCATGACGTATGCAGAAATTTGCATCATCTGCATAGGCTGAGTAGGTAATTTCATGATGTCTCGTGCTGGTTGTTGCTGGAGGGAGCCGTTGTATAAACTCTCTGCGCGTTAGGCGCAAGAACGGCTCAAAAACTATGGCAAATAATAATTGTCCAGAAATAGGGCATCCCTGATGAATTCCTCTGGAGAACTCTACTGGAGCTGTCAGGAAGGTAGTAGTCTGAACTTGTAGAGTTGCACTTTGATAGAGAGAAAGGGGTGAGGTGATGAAGGAGATAGAGAAACCAAATGCTTGAAGAGTTGCAGAAAGATAGACATGGGATATATTGTCAAAAGCTGCTTTTTGATCAATATTAAGCAGAGCCAATGGCTCGGACTGAGTGTCATCAAGGAAGATTAAGTCACGCAGGAGTGTAAGATTGTCAGTGATCGAACGTCCAGGCACAGTATAGGATTGTTGAGGGGAGACGATATGAAGTAGAATGGTATTGAGGCGGTGGGAAAACAGCTTTGTGTAGAGCTTGTAGTCGAGGTTTAATAATGAAATTGGGCGCCAGTGTGCAAGATCCAGGAGGTCTCCTTATTTTGGGAACAAAGCAACGTAAGCTTTCGTGAAGCATTGTGGAAGACTGGGGGAAGCGGACGCATCGGTGAGAGCCGGCAGCAGGAGCTGAAGTAGGTGTGGAGAGAAGACATCAAAGAATGAATGAGGAAGGCCATCAGGTCCCTGTACAGCATTCTGATTGAGAAGTTTAAATGAGGTTTGTAGTTCCGGCAGGGTGAAAGGATTCGTGAGATTGTTTTGTAGATGATTTGGAACTTGAGGAAGAGACGTAAGAAGTGGGGAGTCAGATGTTTCGCCGTTAACGTCAGTGGCCCCGTATTTTCGCTTAAAAAATCGTGTACTAAAGAACACATGAGGATTTGAGGTGATCTCGCCAGAGGGGAGTCGTAGATGTCGAATCGTGGTGGATTCCTGAAGATTTTTTTCGAGAGAGTGGAGGTACTCATACGAGTTGTTAGTAGTAGTAAGATGAAGTAGACGTAATCGATGGATCGCCTGAACAGCCATGGGAGTGAGAAGGATTATTAACTCAGCTTTAATAACCGGGAACATCGGATTATTTAGCGTGTGATCAGCCAGATCGGGCCGAATATTTTACAACTTCATGTTTTGCTTGACTGTAGCGGAGTAAGTGACTTTGCGGATGAGAGTTAAGAGTTGATGTTTCGTATCAACCCAATACTGGAGCGTCCTCTAGGTGAGATCGATGTTGTCGATATTTGATTGTAAGAAACTGCGAACGATGCTGCAGAAGGTGGAATCATGAAAGAAGGTACTGTCAAACGTCCAACGTCGGTGTCGAGAAGGAAGGGAAACTACTGCTCCAATTTGGAGAGTCACCGCACAGTGATCGGAAGAGGCTGTTGCGTGATGGTAACTTCCTTGGAGTGCCGGTACGAGAACAGAGCAGACATAAAATCTATCTAATCTTGCAACTGATGATGAAGCAGGGTTGCTGAAACGCCAAGTACAAGAGTGATGGTCTGGTTGAAGCAAACGAAAGGCGTCCATGAAAGTGAAATCAGCTAGCAAACAATGTAGACCCTGGATGAGGCGAGGACGATGTTCTTGTTGATTCGGAGTTCGGTCCAACTGAGGATCAGTAGTGCTGTTGAAGTCTCCTCCCAAGAAAGCATCACCGGAGGACCGGACTGGGCTGCCGTTTGATGCTGGCCTTGGCAATGGACTCTTCCTATCTTCTGATTCAAGGCTTCTTGAATTGGGAGAAGAACTACAAAGGAGCAAGTGGGACATCGTCGGGCTAAGTGAGGTAAGGAGAAAAGGAGAAGATCTCATTGAACTGAAAAGTGGACATCTCTTCTACTATGGTAGGACAGATACTGGAAGAACTGTCGGTGTTGGATTTATAATAAACAAGAAACTGAAGGATAAAGTTGTAGAAGTTGAAAGTTGCTCTCATGTGCCGCGGCTGGCCGAGCAGGCAGCGTTCGTGACTGCCACGGAAAGGGGCTTAGGTTCGATCCCAGGCAGGTACGAACGCTCGATCCACTAAATATCCGCCGTGCGTCGGATGGACACGTTAAGCCGTCGGACCCCGGGTACTGGCCCCCGGTAATAAATAAGGGCGTCTTCCTCCCCCTTTCTACTTCGCTTCCGTGTCACTTTCCTATGGGGCGCTCTAGCCCAAATCTCCTAGTTTCCTATTTCTAAGGGTTGTTTAAGACCTGGGGTCAGACACTCCCTTCCTAAAATCCTCTACATATGATCATGATCATGTTCCTCTGACAGAGCTGCACGACTCGTTATCCAACTCTCGAGAAGATATCAGGCTCAGATTATTCAAACTTATGCACCCACCACAAGTCATCCTGAAGAAAGAATTGAAGAATTTTCTGAGGAAATTCGTCATCAAAATGATAAAGACAAACAGCACTTCAAGATAATTATGGGTGATTTCAGTGAAAAAATAGGGCAACTGCAACAGAATGAAACTTCAGTAGGTAAATTCCGTCACGGCAACAGAAACCAGCGTGGAAATACTCACGTAAAGTTTGCAGAGGCAGAAGGAATTTTCATCATGAACTCCTTTTTTCAAGAAAAAGCTGCAAAGGAAATGGACACGGAGGCATCCCAATAGATTGACAAGTGAAATTCATTTTATTATGTGTAACAAGAAATTTGTCATGGAAGACTGCAGTGTGTTGAACAGGTTCAATACAGGTAGTGACCATAAAATGGTAGGATGTAAGATGCATCTCAATGCTAAATTCGAGCGTGGCAAGCTCATAAAATAAACAAAATGTATTGACATAACCAGCGTTAAAAAACATCATAATACCTTCAAATTAGAACTCAGGAACATATTATCTACTCTAAAAGGTCTAACGCCGGAAGAAGTGGTCATCTCTGAAGCTAACAGAAAAGTAACCAAAGCTCCTATGGAAACAGCAACAAAATTAGCTGGTACTAAGAACAAGTTACATGTGAACAAATTATCACGAAAAACCAAAATTTTGATGCAAAAAAGAAGAGAGATGAGGAACACTAAAGAAGATGTAACTTCCAAGGTGGATTATATAGAGCTATGCAAGACAGTACGAAAGAGTATCACTGAAGACTTAAGGAAATTCAACTATGAACTATTGAGGAAACCAATTGAAACAACCAAAGCCTCAAGAGAGCAAAGGGATATCTCAGTAAGGGAAGAAAACAGATTATGGCTCTGAGAAAAGAAGATCGTTCTGTAACAAGAAATAGAGGCGAAATTTTGACAAGAGTCAAAGATTTCTTCTAAAAATTATATGAAAAGGATGGTACATGTACTCCAGACATCACGAAAGGTACCAGTACCAGAGTTCTTCCAGTCCTTCCCGCAGACGTTGCACATACGATTAAGAACATGAAGCTGGAAAAAGTTCCAAGAGAAAATGGAATTATTGTAGACATCATACAAGAAAAGAAGTAAGTGGAGAAATTGAAACAGTACTCGCCCAAGTTTTCACTCGATGCCCTAATGATGGGAAGATTCCTGAGGGTTGAAACAATGCTACAATGATCCTGCTACATTAAAAAGGTCACATTGACAGACCTATCAGCCTCCTATCAGTGGTTTATAAAACTTTCACTAAAGTTCTTTCACACCGCTTGAAGGTAACACTGGACATGGCTCAACTGAGAGAACAAGCTGGATTCAAGAGTCGCTACAGCACTATAGATCATATCCACGTACTGAGAGAACTAATGAAAAGGGAGAGGATATATGAACTTCCATTATGCATGAGTTTTATCGATTATGAAAAGGCCTTTGATTCAATGGAAGCATCAGCAGTTACAATGGCTTTGAAGTCCTGCGGTATTGAAGATGCATACATTAATGTTGTTAATAACATCTATGAAATTGCAAGTGCAAAGATTGGGCTGTATTAGAATACAGCACACACAAAAATGGGAAAGGGAGTTAGACAAGGTGACACCATATCTCCGAAGCTCTTTAATGCCCCATTGGAAAATGTCTTTCAATCACTGAACTGGGAAAACAAAGGGATAAAGATCAATGGAGATTATCTAACTCACCTTCGTTTTGCTGATGACGTAGTCATTTTTACAGCTACGCCATCAGAGCTGCAGAGTATGATCCAGGAATTTGCTGACAAGAGTAAGGAACTGGGATTAAAAATGAACTTTCAGAAGATAAAAGTGATGTACAATGCTTTTACAAGGAATGAAGATTTATCTATTGATGGAGAAAAGCTGGAGATAACTGGTACCTACGTTTATGTTGGACAGCAGATATCAAGTGAGGCTCACATTCATGAAGAAATTAATCGGCATATAAAACTTGCCTGGAGAGCTTTTGGAAGAAACCATATAATTTTCAAGAGCAATATGCCATTATGTCTTAAAAGTAAAGTGTTTGATCAATGCATCCTTCCAGTGCTCAGGTATGCTGCAGAGACGTGGACATTGACTAAAAGAGACATACAAAGGGCACAGACAACTCAGAGAGGCATGGAGAGGTGCATGCTCGGTGTAACCAGGAGAGATAAGAAGAGCAACTCGTGGATCAGAAAAATGACAAGAGTGGAAGACATCATGATCAGAGTAAAACCCCTGAAAGGGCAATGGGCTGGGCATATTGCCAAAACGACAGACCATTGATGGACAGCCGAAATTTTAGATTGGATTCCAAGGGACTGGAAAAGACCCAGAAGAAAACCACATGGGAAATGGGTTGATGAAATTCGAAAGTAAGCAGGAATAACGTGGAGGAGACTGGCACAAGACAGACCGTTGTGGAAGAAACTTGGGGAGACCTTCGTCCAGCAGTGGATTGATAATGGTTGATAATGATGATGATGATGATGATGGTGATATATCATAGAACAGCAAATAAAATCCCTCCAATGTAATTGAAGAAAGCATTGTCAAAGAAGTAAAAAAAAAACACCAAAAGAACCCTAACGTGTATCTAGTGAAGAAAAAAACACCGACATATATACCTTCACTCTTTATTTAACCGTTGATACCACAATGTTAAAACTTACTATGCACTCCCAAGGGCTGTATGGCGGATCACTTACAGCCAACCATTGCTAATTCATTCTGATTAAACTTACTCAGTTCACACTTAGTTTTTACAGACACAGTAATGTTCTTTACTCACTCGATTTTATTTTCATAGTGTCTATTATATTAGTTTTTTTCTTGCAAACCTTTTAATCGCAACCTATCTGGCATTGGTACTAAGGATGCCTGTTGAAACTCCTTGCGGATGTGGCCCATCGATTTGGTGCGGTTCTTCCGAATTTATCTGGCCAGCACCCGTCGGTCTCTAACTCCCAGTTTTGTGGGTCTGCTGGGTCGGGGCACATTCCGACAGTCACCTCTCATCTTCCACTTGCCAATCACGTAGGCCACTGTCGATTTTGGGTACTTCAACTCGCTGGATGTGTCACGTATGGATCGGCCATTGCTGTGATACCTGACGATTACACCTTTCTCAAAATCAGAGAGCTCCGAACTGCGTGACATCTTGCATGCGACTGATTGCGTTGTTGTTTCCCACGCGATATTTAACGGTGGCGGCCGTGACGTGTATCAGAACAGCAGATATCGTCGATTGCAGAGGTGTCCAATTACTTGTTGGTAGATAGTGTATATATTCTCCTATTTATTGATATTAATTATTGATATAAATATTTCGCATTTATTTTTTCTTAATTTCTCATATTTAGTATTTTAACCACGAGAATTCATGAAAATCAATGATGAACGCAGTAGCAACAAAATAAGATTGTCATAACTACAGAATTTCTCACGTCGATACTTAGATAAATGAAAAATGGGAAGCCTGCTGCTACCGTTAGAACATTATTATTAAGTTATTACTTGACTGACCTTATTATTGAAAAGAAAAATATGTCGAGCATCACACAAGTGTGAGTAAATCTTATCACATGGTTTTCTGTACAAAGTGCGCAGAGATATCAAGAAACTGTGATACTTACACAATGTGTAATCAATATATATTGTCATATATGTTCCAGCTTTTAGTTCGCATTTATTTTCATCACATCCGTCCACGCGAACATTTTCAGGACGTCCAATATCCGAACCTAAATGGAAGAAAAAATTATAATTTCAAAATCATTTCCACAGTTTGTCAAGGCAACGTAATTTAAAGATGTACGTAAAGGGTATATACACTGCTGGTCACTCAAAATGCAACACCAAGAAGGACACGAGATAGCAAAGCCAGATTTACTGGACACATAACAACAGATACAAAGATGAAACGAATGAGCTTACATGCCCGTGCGACTTGCGAAACACTCAGACATCAATAGTTCGTGTGGCCCCCATGGCTGGCAACAACGGCCGCTACACGCTGCAGCATCGAACGAAAGAGGCTTTTTATGTGAACTTGGGGTATGTCGGTCCAGGCTGCTTCCATACGTTGCCACAGTTCATCAGGCGTAGCCGCGGGTGGTGCTTGCCGGGCCACTCGGTTGCCGATCACCGACCAGACGTGTCCGATGGGCGACATATCGGGAGAACAAGCAGGCCACGGCAGCAGTGATACCTGGTGTGCCGTGAAGAATTGTTGCACGATGCGTGCCACGTACGGGCGCGCATTGTCCTGTTGAAACGTGGCCGCTGGCAGGTCCTGCCGGTAAGGGAGGACTACAGGCTCCAAAACCACCACCGAACGAAAGGACCGCCGCACAACATGCCGGTCCTCTCGTTCGGTGGTGTGCCGCGGCTGCGGCAATCACTCACGTCGGTTCGTTCTTCCCTCCTGCACCCACCGAATCTATACTCGCCTCACTGTGGCTGGATGTCGTCCCACACGGACGCCGATGTCTCGGTACGATAAACCGCTGTCGCGATAAGCCACTATTCGTCCTCTGTCGAATTCCGAAACGTGCTGGAATGACTGTCGTATTCTGCGACGAGGCATCAGGAAACTTCCCACGCACAGGTCCGGCAGCACAACACACTTCCACTACTCACACTCGGCCTTCTGTGCACCCTTCTTATAGTGTTTCTCGGTGGCGTGCCGGGCGCACATGATTTGCATATGCCATGCAATGCTAATCGTTTGCATGTCCTCTCGCAGGCGGCGCGTGCTGCGAATTTCAGGTAAATCGGATGCTTCCTTCATGGTGTTGCATTTTGGGTGGCCAGCAGTTTATTTCAGAGTGGGTAACATGTAAATAGAAGGAAACGCTTCTTTTTAAGGAAATTCTCGCTCAAATGAAGTTAACGGCTTTTTTCATCAGTGCCAAATTAATTATACGTTCGTTCCAAAATATCCAGACAAAAAGAATACGAGAAAATGAGTCATTCCTCGAATAATCCACCGGGAAATATCCCGGTGGGCCAAGCCGGCCCTGTCCCCAATATTTCTAATCGGGGAAATGCTGAAGTTTGAAGAATTGTAAGATTTAATGTACAGGGCCGCGTTATCACGTTTGGCTTACACCTGGGACCGAACGCTTTTGGGAGACCCTTTTCACAGTGACCATTATTTGTTTTTTTATTTTCCAGATCATATTTTTTGTTAATATTTTTTCCTTCAGACTGCAACTTTTTTATGAGGATACGATGTGTTATAAAAAACAAACCACATTAATAAACAAGTAAACTCTTCTGAAATTGCGTGGATGATTCCCTGTGAAGTCGGCCCGTGAAGCACTTTGTTCCTTGGTCCTCCAGGGTAGGGGTTCGGCGTGTTACTAACGACCCCACCTCGTCAAAAATCTCTCATTACGAAATCTCCCGACAAAACTCTTTGAACAGGCCAGGGCCCACACAGAGCTTTTGAGTCATTGAGGAAAAACGAGAAACTCATCTCAAAAGAAAAAGAGAGAAACTAATGTTTCAAATCGTAACTCAAACTAAAATTAACACAAATTTAGGGCACAGAAAAATAGAATCACATGGAAATCAAGTAAGAGAACTTTGTTTACTGACTGTAGAAGTTATTTATTTAAAATATCGACGAAAAAAGGTATTATTAAAATAGCTTTAAATTAAAATATGAATATACCGAAATTTTAACTCCTCTCCTTCTTTCCTAAAAACGTGTTCTTTTTTTCTAATTTTTTCAGGGTCCTCCTTCATATCATTGATAACATTACTGCACACGCAGTACAGGAGAGTATGCAGGAAATAGTGTGGTATGCCTGTGTTGTAAGGTCAGGGAAATGTTCTGAAGATAGCAGGCCACATCTGATAATTTTACTGCAGAACAAATAAATGTCTTTGACGTCATGGATTTTAATAGTTAATCAGCAACAGATGCCTTTTGGGTGACAAATCGCAATTTTCCAGTTGTAATATCAGGGCGTCAGAAATGGCTCAAAAATAATGCAGTACTTTTTTAAACGCGGTAGTAATCGAATTCAATGATGTTATCTGAAACAACGTTACTGGTCCATCGGAGTACCGTTATTTTGATTTTGGCCGTACCCCTCCCTCCATTGAAGAAAGTTCCTGACCAGTCTTCGATGGTTAACATCGCGCCACAAATTAATCTGCAAGGCGGTCCCTTGGGCATCACAAGATGTGGGTGTAAAAAGCAATAAAAACTTGCACAGAAAGAAATAAAACAAGAAAGATCACACCGAATTGTCGGGTGTAATGAACACGTCTTATGAATCCGTTCTGACGCAAATGAAATTTATCAGAGCAGTCAGTGGAATCAGTATGGGAAACAGTACAGTATCTGACCGAAAAAAGAAGTTTTTCAATAGGATTTTTAATTCCACAAGTGTTGCTGTAACCGGAATTGTGAACTCACGGTCTCTGGTTGCAGACTTGTGCGTTAACAAAAATTTGAAATTATATGAGAAACATTTCGCAGCGAAAATGCTCTCCAACAAAAAAATAATTTTTAAAATCGGAATCTCAGAAGCAGAAATATCGACAAATATAAGATATACGTTTACGCCCCGTAACGGAAAAACAATGCATTATTTTAAGGAGAAGTATTCTCAAAAGGTTTTTCCATGTGAATTGTATCTGTTTAGCAAAGAATTTTTTCCGTCGAGTTTTCAGGAGCTCAGAGTTTGCTACAAATACATCAGAAGCAGAAATATACACTTACGTCCTCTGGTGGCCAAACCGTTCTTTACCAAATATTAGAAATTATATGAAAAACATTTCTCATCGGGGCTGTATGCGATACAAGAAGAATATTTAAAATTAGAGTTTTGAAGCAGTAATATCGGGGAAAACGCAATTTACCTTAACGCCCCCAAGAAGAAAGTCTATGAATTACTTGAAAAGTTTGAAATTATATGGAAAACATGTCCACCGGAATCTCTATTAATAAAAAGAAATTCAAATCGAACCATTAGAAACAGAGATATTGACAAAAATAAGATATACATCTACGCCCCCTGGTGAAGAAATCATGCAATATTTTGAGAAAATATTCCGAAAGGTTTATCGACGTGAGGGGAATCGGTCCACGAAGGATTTTAGAAGCTTAGATTTGGTGGCAAATACATCAGAAGCAGAAATTAACACTTACGTCCCCTGGTGGACAAACCATTCCTTACCAAAAATTAGAAATTGTGTGCCAAGGACTTTCCATAAAGAGCTGTATCAGCGGAAGGAAAAAATTTTTAGATCGGAGTTTTAGAAGTAGAGATATCGGGGAAAACGCAGTTTACTTTTACGCCCTCCTAGCGGGAAATTTGTGTGTAACTTGGAAAACAAAAATAAGATATACATCAAACCTGAAATACTTTTCGACATAAATGGAATGGAAAGGTAAAAGAAGTTATTCAATCGGATGTTTAGAAGCAAATATATGGAGTAAAATGCATTTTGAATTCGATATCATCTGCATTTACACCCTCTAGTGGCGGAATTGTAAATCGTAAACAAACGATATGAAGGATCATCATTTGCATATTTCAAGCTTCTCAATGCGAAAAGAATTTTTCAAATCGGGCTAATAGTTGCAGAGATATGGTGTCCACAGGCGGACGGATGGGCGGACAAACCGATAACATAAGCACGATCCTTTTTTACAAAAGACGTGCTAAAAAGAGAAAAGAAAATCACCAACTTAAATTTATTTTACTTAAAAAGGCACAGCCTGGGTACTACAGCCATGATAACTAAAATCAAGAACACTTATCTTTGAACTAAGAATATTTTTATTGAATTTTGAAACAACTCTTGATATAAATAACAAAGCTAGGAGACATTAAAAATAATGATTTTTTTTTACGCAACAAAACCTCATCTTCCTGTAACAAATTAGACACTATGCTAATAACTGTCACTTTTTTTTCAATGTGAAACACGAAGTTTTATGGAATAAAATTATATTTAGCAACAATGCAGGTCAAAGGAAACATCGCGAGAAAGAAAGGGGGAAGGGGTTATTACGGGAGGCATTTTTTCTCCCATAATCACCAAAAAAGTTTTCTCTCCTTTTTCTGCCTCAAAAGCAAATACAGTATTTATATAGAAATTATCGAAAAAAAAATGTCCCCTGCCTTTTCTGCCCCCAAAACAAATATTTATGTAATTAAATGGTATTAAACAACAATGTAGGACAGGGGGAACATTGTGAAAAAAAAAACATGACCACGGAGAAATCTTTGCTCCCTTTAGTGTCCGTTCTCTGAAATTAGTCTCCATTTTTAAGCCGAAACACAAACATTTCTGCAAGAAATTATATTTAGCATCGATATTTGGGTAAAGGGGACATTTTGTAAAAACAAATTGTGATTACGGGAGAATTCTTCGTTACGTCCAGTTTCCATCTTCTAATTTTTTTTTTATACTGCGCAAATGGCACCACGGGAAATATAATTAAACATTACAGCACCTCGTCTAACTTCCACTCCTGCCAAAGAAAAAAGAAACCCGTATTTCTTACCCAAAGAAATATTGGATCTTATTAAGGAGAAAAATAGGTACCGCAGTAAATGGCAAAGAACCAGAAATAAAATATTTTATGACCTTTACTGCACCCTTAACAGGCAAATCAAAAGAGATATCAGAAAGTTTGAAAACGGTTCATGGGGTCAATTATTAGAGGAAGCACATATTGACTACTCTGAAAATTCGAATAAAAAAATAAAATGACCCTGTGGAACCTCACTTCAAGTTTGCAAAATAAAAATATCAGATTACTCCCACCTCTCCAGAAAGCAGATGGGACGGTTGTCAGAACAGATGAAGAAAAAGCAGAAATTTTTGCAAACTCACTAGAAAAACAGTTTAAAATAAATGATATCCCTGACACTGATGTAGCCATTAAAATGAAAAAGGCCCTGGATACTTATTTTAAACATGCGGAGAATGTAGAAAATTCTAGAGTCATCGCCCAAAGTGCACAACTCTATGAAGAATTTACTAGTAAAAAAAAACCTGTATTAACATCCCCAATTAAAAGTAAACAGAAAGGCTCTTCTAAAAAAAATAGAAGCACAAGGCATAGAAAACAGCAGCCAAAAGTAGAAAAAGCTACGGCCTCTTTTACGTCCGATAGACAAGTTAAAGGTGCTACGATCTCTCGCGGGTCCGGAACGCCTGAAACTGAAAAGATAAGAAATAAAAAAAGGCCGGGCCAAAAAAAAATTTTTGTTCCTCCTGACTTTGAAAAACCACTACTCATCAGTGAAAGGGAAGTTAGGTTTCATATTAATAACCTTAAAAATAAAAAGGCACCAGGCAATGATGGCATAAATAATAAAATTATGAAAACATTACCGGAAGAGTATGTGCAAACCTTCACTAAAATATACAATTGTGCCATTAAATTAAATTATTTCCCTGATGTTTGGAAGACAGCAGAGGTAATACTATTACCCAAGCCAGGTAAAAACCCGGCAATTCCTGAAAATCACAGACCGATTTCGTTGCTCCCAACCATGGGAAAAATCTTTGAAAAAATAATTCTTATTAGAATGCAACAATTCTGTGAGGAATTCCCAGTAATTCCATTTACTCAAGGAGGTTTTAGAGATAAACACTCCACGGTGCACCAACTCTCTAGAATAACTGAAAAATGTGCAGAAGGAATAATGAATAAAAAGCACACAGCGGCCATTTTCCTGGATGTAGCTAAGGCTTTTGATAAATGTCCACACGAGGCAATTATCTACAAACTAATAGCACATGACTTCCCACCGTGGATTATTCATATAATCAAATCCTGTCTTGAAAACAGAACATTTTGTGCAAAAATTAATGGGAAGAAATCTTCCAAAAAAATAATTGAAGCCGGTGTTCCACAAGGCAGTGTACTTGCTCCTACGCTATACTCTATTTTTTCTTCAGATTTTCCGAATTTTAACAACAGGAATCTGACTACAGCACTTTATGCTGACGACACTGCACTGGCCTATACTTCCATGAATAAAAATCAAGCAACATTTATGTTGCAATACTATGTGGAAAAACTGGAGAATTACTTCCTAGACTGGAAAATTAAAATTAATACTGACAAGACACAAGCAATTCTGTTCTCCCGTAAAACATACAATTACAATCCTGACTTTGAAATTTAATTGTATGGTAAAAAAATACCTTGGGTAAAGGATGTCAAATATTTAGGCCTCATTATGGATCATAATCTGAATTGGAACAAGCATATTAAGGAAACCCTGGCTAAAGCTCTTAAATTAAGAGGATGTCTCCAACCCATAATTAAAAATAAAAGGCTTAGCAAAAAAAATAAAACCTTGTTATGGAAAGCATGCTTCAGCCCGGTGATTACCTATGGCTGTCCTATCTGGGGTAACTGCAGAAAGCAGCAAAAAAATAATATTACCTCGTTTCAAAATAAAACTCTTCGTATGATGGTAGGACTAGATGGAAAAACATCCAATAATGCTATCCGTAGTATGCTAAATATCAGCTCTATATATTATACTATGTATGATCTAGCGCAAAGGTATTACGAGAAAGCCAAGAAACATCCCAATCCTCTTGTCAGGAGGCCCTTAATTATGTTGTCAATGATACTGACAAATTTAAAAGACCGAAGGCTATTTTAAATAAAATTCCTGAAAAGAATCCAGTTCACAGTTATACTTCCAAAAAAATAAAAAATAACTGGGACTAAATTGAAGTTATTCCTCACACGTAGGAGGAAAGCAAAAAAATTAAATAGCAGTTTTGGGTAAAAAAAAAAAAAAAAGGGCCATTTTAGGGGCCGAGCAAAATGTTGCATAAAAGACTTATCTTTTTTGTACTGAATATTCTGCTCCTAACCAAACAAGGTGTTGTTGGTCTTGTCTTTTACATTAAAATTTGTTGTTGTTGTTTCCTGATTAAAAAAAAACAAAAAACAACAACAACAATAAACGAAAAAAAACAAAAAAAAAACGGCTCTTTTAGGGGCCGAGCAAAATGTTGCATAAAAGACATCTTTTTACGCATTAGTTCTGAAAAAAAAAATAATAATAATAATTAAACAAAACAGGACTAAATTTTTTCCGCTGTTGCACATAATTGTGCAACAAGCAGGCAAGTAGCGAAGGAAAAAAATGATGAATGATTGGCCCATAAACTACCGGCTTCCTAAATAAGGAATAAAAAAACCCTGGTTGTGGCTTTTTTTTTATTTCTCTGTTGTTTACTCAAAATGAGTATCTTAAACCTCGATCGGTGTTATATTGTGATCACACCACCTCAGCTATGGTTACTCTGACATGCCTGTCAAGAATCAACAAAAGTAAACCTGTGAAAAAATCCTGTAAACCAATGGGGGAAAATCTTTTCTCTCATTGGCTGGCGAGAAACACTGAGCAAATAGCCAGTTTTGTCTTACCCGGTGTTCAAAGGCGATTTTTCTCTGGGAAAGATGTTCTGTGTGTGATGTTTTTTTTCAGGTTCCCCTTTCCCGTGTCCTTTCCTTCCTTTCCCCCTGTACTCTTCTGTGGCACAGGTGTACCGGGCATTTTTCTGCGGAGAGAAATATCACTTGAAATTACTTGTTGTTACAGGTAAGTATGTAGGGCAGCTTACAACTTCACTTCTTAACGGGTAACCGTCTACTCCCTCTCCTCTAATATTTCCATACTTTTCTTTCGTACTATTCTATCAGGGAAATCTGTTCCCAAATATCTAATATTCCTCTTTTTCACCTGACAAAAGGCGCAGAGCGCTGAGGGTTCGGGTCTCTCAACCTCAGATAGGAAATCTCTCTCTCTCGTCTAACTTCCGTTTTCGAAAATTGTTGCCTCCGTTTTCAAGCTGAAACATAAAAATAAATATTTAAGCAATGATATTATATTTAACAATAACATGAATAGAGCGAACATCGCGAGAGAGAAAAAAGCTACGATTATGGAAAGAATCTTCACTTCGTCTAACTTCCGTTTTCGGAAAGTTTTGGAAGACGCATTCGTCCCTAGATGGAAAACTGGCGTCCATGGTCGGGAGTCTGCAAAACAGGATTAAAATGTTTTCCCCAAACCCATTCGCCAAATTCAATTCTTTTTGTTTATTTTTGTCAAAATTTTATAACAGTACAAAAAGGCAATCGCCAATATTTTCCCTAAAACATTTTTCCCACAGCCAAAACGATTTTTTTTTCGAAATTGTGAATTATGCGATCGGCAGCTCGACCCCTGTCGAACGATGTTCCATATGGCATTAAAAGTGGCGTAAAAGAATTAGCTTAATGAATTTTTCGTTTGCAATTCGTTCTTTCGGATCAGCCCTAGTCTTGTTCTCCGTAGCCTCAAACCCCATTATCCAATAAAACATTAGAAATAAATAAAATTTATTAATTTGGTCTCTCTCCTATATCTCGCAGGGCCCAACTGTTCCTATCATTAAAACCCAATGCCTGTAAAGAGAGTCAAAGGTGTGAAACAAGAGTACAACTTACCACAGTCCGTATAATTCATTTTGGCTGAGGAGGGTACTGCCAGGAAGAGAATGGCCACTGCCAACGTCAGAATCATCTGGAAAGTCATCTTCTTCGGATCAGATCTGCTGCCGGTTCATATCCACGCTTCTGTTCCAGCGTCTTTTATACTCCTTAGAACTCGAACTTCCTTGTTTGTACAACAGCCAGCTGGAACTCCGCATGTGGTGTGGAACGTAAATGCGGTTAAAAATAGTGCGGATCGCGCGTAATGTGCGATTTGTCAGGAGATTATTCGCTCTCGCGCAATAAATTTAATTGCAATCTCTTACAGCGTTCCATGCATCATAAACTGCAATCTAGCTGAACAGAAGTTCTGCAGACATGAATACTGAATAGTTCTCTCTCATGAAACACGAATGTTCAGGTCTGTTAACTGGCCCGTCCTTTTGCGAGAAGGGTCTTTTCTCTCCAGAAAGGGATGGCACAAAATTTGGGCATACGCACGCATGCATGTATACATATATGGATGCATGCAGAAGGCTGCCCCGATGGGTTAGTGGCATGGGGCGCTGACTTCTGTCCATTCGCCCGAGATCAGCTCAGGTTCGAGACCCGGTGGGACATTGATGGTGTGTTTGTCCGAATGTGATGGCGCTGTCCTCTGTCTCAATGAAAACAGTGGCCTCAAATTAGGGATGGACGATTACTTCTAACTCTCAGAGTTGTTCAAGGTGGCCTTTAATAACCGAAACAAAAAATAATATATACGAAAAAATACGGAGAAGGGAAAGCAGTGAGGGAAAAATAAATAACAACAGCAAAAAACATTTCAGGTTGTGTATCCCTGCTTGACTATAAAAAAACATATTCGTGAGGTACACTAAAGCCTCTATGATTCAGAACAATATGTGGATGTACTGAGCGAGTTAAAATGGTATTGGAATAATGGAATAAAATTATATTTCATCAAGTTTTAATTATAGTTCAAGACAATATGTGGATGCACTGAACTACTTTTGTGTCGCAATAATAGGAGAAGATTGTATTTTATCAAGTCGTAATTTCAATAATTCGGAGCAATATGTTGATACATTGAGTGAGTTACTGTTTTGATTGGAGGTTTAACGACCACCGTGAGCAACTCAATGGGCTATAAGCAGTCGCCCGTCCCTAATTTAGGGTCACTGGTTCCAGGGAAGGGAGAGAGCCAGCGACGTAAGACAAACACAACATCCATGCCTCACCGGGATTCGAACCCGGACCCCTTTCAGACGAATGATCAGAGGCCATCGCTTAGACCACTGCGCCACCGGGGCGGCGCGGCTGAGTTACAGTGGTGTGGGAATAATAGAACAAAATTATATTTTATCAAGTTGCAATTATAATTCAAAACAATATTTGGATGGATTCAGCTAATTAGAGTGGTGTTAACAGATTATATTTTATCAGGTCGTAATTATAATTCGGTACAATATGGGGATGCTTTGAGCGAATTAAGATGATGATGAAAAAATAGAACAAAACATGCTTTGTCAAGTTGTAATTATGGTACAAAACGATATGGGGGTGCACTGAGTTAGATAGAATGGTGTTCGAATAATGGAACAAGATTATATTCTATCAAATTGTAATTATAATTCAAAATAATATTGAGATACATTCAGCTAGTTAGAGTGGTGTTAATAGGTTATATTTTATCAAGTAGCCATTATAATTTGGAAAAATACAGGGATGCTTTCAGAGGGTAAGGTGATATTGGAATAAGAGAACAAAATTATATTTCATCAAATTGTAATTATGATTCAGGACAATGATGTGATGCATTAAGCTATTTAGGATGGTATTAGAATAATAGAATAAAATTGTTTCATCAAGTTATAATTATAATTCAAAATAATATCGGGAAGCATTGAACTACTCAGAGTGGTTTCGGAATAATGGGACAAGATTATATTTGATCAAGTCGTAATTATAATAATTCCGAACAATATGGGGATGCATTGCGTGAGTTAGAGGGGTGTGGGAATAATAGAAAAAAATTATATTTTATCAAGTTGCAATTATAATTCAGAACAATACTGGGATGAATTCAACTAGTTTGGTGTTAACAGGTTATATTTTATCAAGTCGTAATTATAATCCGAACAATATATGGATGCATTGAGCGAGTTTAGACGGTGCTGGAATAATAGGACAAGACTATACTTCATCAAGTTGTAATTATAATTCCGAATAATATGAGGATGCATTAAGCTAGTTAGAGTGATGTTTGAATGGTAGCACAAGATCATATTTTACCAAGTTGTAATTATTATAATTCAGAACACTACGGAGGTGCATTGAAGGAGTGGTGTTAGAATAATAGAACAAGATTATATTTTATCTAGTTGTAATTTATGAAAACAGAGTAGCGTCTTCCTTTTCCGGTGGTTGAGTGGTCAGAGGCGTAGGTTTCTTGCCAGTCGTCTGTGTGGCGCCTGGGCTCTGGTCCCGGATGAGGCATGGGTGATATATTATCTTTGAAGAAAAACTGAACTAAATAATTGTTAAAATTAATTTCCGCCTGAAATATTTCAGTTTTCTCTTTTTTTTAGCGAACATTTACTAAAAATAATATAACTATATTAATGATTCGAATTTTTTGGCGTAGAATAGAAATCAAAGTTTCCAAGTTTTCACACATCAACCAGCTATTAATTATTTATAGATATTAATTATTAAATTAAGAATATTTACTAGTTCCCAGTTTCCAAAACGTAATTCGGAGATGAGAAGCTTTGTTTAGTATTTCGCATTCAATTTTTTTCGAACAGCGATGGTCCTGTCTCTTTTCACGTAGATGTATGGGAATCTTTATGGGGTATGTAAAAGAATCCCACTAAAAAGAGAAAATTAATCACTCGTAAAGTAATGCACATACCTGCATTTTAATGTAGGCTGCATACAGATGACAAATGAGAGGATTTGTTTCTAACTTACAGATTTCTGTGTGTACGGCTTTAGTTGCCCGAATGACATCTAAATTAATTAATTTAATAATTTCACGTTACTGCAAACCAAAATCGTAAACTTGTGTAATAAGTATAATTTCATTCAGCCTGCAAATGTTTGCAGTGCCCTGCAGAGGAGTAACTAGGGCGGGGCAGGTTATCACTGAAAAAACACTTAAGTTAAAGGATTCAATATCTAGATCATCAAAGAACATATCACAATGTCCTGGTCATTACTGCAAGCACACTGTAAAAAATTCTAAAATTCACGGGCAACTTTCTGTCATTTCTTTCGTGAATTAACGAAACGTGTTTCTGATACAACCTTTTCCGTGAAATGACGGAAAGAAACCTGTATTTCACGGATTTTTCGTACCACTGGAAAATACTGAATTTTCAGAAACCTTTCCGCAGTTTCTTTCTTATATTGACGGTAAATTACCGTTTTAAAAATGTGTTAATGGAAAATTCAGAATTTTCAGAAACCTTTCCGCAATTCCTTTCGTATATTAACGGAAAATCTTTGTATTTACTTTTTCGGTATCTGTACGATGAGAAAGTGCCGGTAATAGGAGCGATTCGTGAAAATATTTGAGGTTGAATTAACTTTTAATCGTCTGTCGAATTTTGAAGTTCCGTAGCGAGATCAGATATTGTGGATCAGTGGCGAATGTTGCGGTATGGCTAATAGTGCGCCTCCAGACCCCCAAAACTGTCGCAATTTTAAAAAATTCCATTTAATAAAAGCTGGAATATTTAGATTTACATCTTATGTAAATGAAACAAAAAAAATTCCATTTAATAAAAAGCTGGAATTCTGAAATCAGCTGTATTACGCCAGAGCACGTGCTTAGCTTTATTCATTCCATGGCTCACGCTCACCCCTCGTCGTTCGGAAGCCCGGGACTTAGGGATGTTGAGAGCTAACAGCCTTACTGCGGCGGTTCAAAATTATGCTTTAGCGGATGCGTGAATTTCAACGGCCTAATGAGAAAGAGACGGGGAAGACAGGTTTAGTTAGCTTATCAGGTCATGCGGCAGCAAGCGCGCCATATGTTTTCTCGAATGTGTTTTTCCGTTGAGTGCAGGCAACAACAAAACAGCATTTTCCTTCTTTGGGTGAGATTGTGAATTGTGTGTACGCAGTAAATGGTGTTAGTGAATAGTGCAGAGATACTTCTTGTGTTTATTACAATCTGTGTAGTTTATTTCTTCAAATCCTGAACAGTGTTTCTAGAATTTTAAAACTTTCTCACTGATCAATGAGTTTAGGCAATGTCGATAAAAGAACATATTATTCAAGATTTGTTAGAAATACCTTTTTCAAGGAGGACTACAATGGAAGAGATGAAAATAATAAAGGACGGGAGCCCATGCCCACCTTTACCTCTCTTACATATGTAAGGATAAAACGAATACTTACACTCGGAATTTTCAGGTTTCTCAGTATGATTTGTATCCATGGTTGGCAGGCTGCAGAAATTTAAATAAACTATTTTGCTGGCCGTGTTTGTGGTTTTCTAAAAGTGACAGTTTTTGGAGCTCAGGTGGATTTGACAACCTTAACAGCTTGCATACTTCGCAGAAAAAACATCTTCTGCATCCCATTTGCATTGCACACCAGACATACTGCATTTTGGTCGCCAAGAATTGATGAAACACTTGACAAACAACTTAAAATTTAATAATTCAGAACACAACAAAAGTGTTCGTAAAAACCGAGAAATTTTAAAACGATTAATTGATGTTACTTGCCTACAAACAAACCAGGAATTGCCTTTTAGAGCTCATAACGAATCTGATTTGTCTCTTAACAATGACAACTACACTGAAGAGCAATTGAATTAGAGTTACCTGTCTAGTAACGCGTAGCACCACCTTTCGCCCTGATGACGGCGGCGATTCGTCTCGGCATGGACTCGACAAGACACCGAAAGCGTTGGGAAGCCATACGGATCCTCGACCCCTGAACAAGCTCCCACATTTCACGAAGATTTAATGGAGAGGGTCAGAACCTCGAACATCTCTCTCGATGGCATCCCAGATGTTCTTGATGGGACTGAGGTCAGGTGACCTAGCTGGCCAAGGAAGCGAGGTCACATCGGTGGAGTGTTAATCCAACCATTTGGATACAATTCGTGAGCGATGGCACGGTGCATTGTCCTGTTGCATAATGAGGTCCCTCGGTGGGATGTTGAAGACGCACAAACGGGAGCAAATGGTCGTCCAGGATATCTCGGTAACGTTGACCTGTGAGGGACGATGTCACACGTACGAGGGGTCACATTTCAGACCACGTAAACAATCCCCAGACGAGAATGCCACCACCACCAGCTTGAATAGTACCCTGCTGGCAAGAAGGATCCACCGCTTCATGTGGTTTGCGCCGTACTCATATCCTGCCATCCGCATGTACCAACGTGAATCTCGACTCATCATTCCAGGCAACATTTTTGCACATGTCTAGGGTCCATTGGTGATGTTCCCGCGCCCATGCTAATATTTGCACCTTGTGATGTGCGGTCAGCAGCGGTACCCCATAGCGAGGAGATGGTTCTGGATGGTGTGGCTGCTTACACGTTTTTGTGCACCAGCGTTAAATTGCCGAGTGACTTCTTGCACTGTGGCCCGTCTATCCGCTGTTACAATGCGAGCTATCCGACGATGACCCCGCTCATCCACACGCTGTTGTCCACGGCAGTTGGCCCTTGCAGGGATGGTTTTACCGGATTCGATGTACTCACGGTGCACCCGTGACACAGTGGCTCGTGAAAATCCCAGTGCCTGCACGACTTCCGAGATGGAGTGACCCATTCGTCGGGCCCAGACAATTTGCTCACGATCAAAGGCGCTTAGATCCTTCGTCTTACCCATACTGCGTCCGACTCTTACTGATTCCCGTCTCATCGTTCCTTATATTGTCGGATTGCTGCCTACGTCCTGTCATTTCCGTTTACAGGGCCGCCCACAGCGCCACATTTGCATAACGCCAGCTGTCTGTAATTGAATTGCTCTTTAGTGTATATCGAATGTTTACAGCTATTAAGAGAATATAACCTTTTCCTGAATGACCATTTAGAAACAGCCATTGTTTTCAAAGGTACATCATCTGATATATTCATCAAGTGGTATATATATATTCATCAATCAAATATATTCATCAAGTGGTGCTGGATGAAATTTCTAAACAAATCTAAGAAGCCCCTTATGTTGCTATCATGTTGAATGAGACTTCTGATATTCATATGGCTTGACAGTTTTGAGATACATTAATGATGGTAAAATAATGGAAAGATTCGTTGGTTTTACTGACGTCAGTACAGACAGAAGCTCTGGTTTTAATCATGTGCAAAAGAGTTTCAAAGTTCAATTTAAAATTTAAGCTTGTAGCTCAAACATATAATGAGGCTTCAGTTATGAGCGGAGATTTGAGTGGACTGCAGCAAAAAGTATTGGAGGCATATCCACACGAACTTCATGTGCGCTGTTATGCGCATGCATTAAGCCTTGTTCTGTCACAAAGCTTGAGCAAAATTAAAGAATGCAGCATATTTTTTTGTATCTTAAATGGGATTTCTACCTTTGCATCACATTCAACCAAGAGAACTTGTGCCTTAAAAGAACATCTGAAACGAAAAATACCTTCTCGAGCTGAAACCAGATGGGCTTTTGAGTTCTCGTTTGGTAAAGGTAATTGAGGAGCACAGAATCTTGATCATACAGTATTTTGAAAGCATTGAACACCAGGAGTTGTAGAGTGCAAACGAAAAGGCCGCAATTGGATACAAGAAATCTCTAAATAAATTCGAAAGTGTTTTTTGTACTTAAACTCTTTACTTCTGTGTTTGCATATTCCAACGTTTTATTTAGTATACTGTAAATGATTGGTCTGGATATAATTTTTTGCTCCACTAAAATAAAAGAATTTTAGAGACACCTACAAAACGAACGCGAATCAGGGTTTCCACTTTTGTGGAAGATGTAAAATGGTGTAACGCAACCCGAAGAAATGAAGATGGTGAAATCTGGCGAGAAAATTCTGCTGAGGCAAAGTACAGAATACTTTTGAAGGAAATCATTAGCAACCTCATATAAGTAATATGTCTACTCATTTCTCACGCATTGAAAAAGGAGTTTTTCAGCTTATTAAATTGCAAGAAATTTGACACCTACAAACCTAAGGCAGCATTTCCTGACCAGCTTCTCAAAAAATTGGCCCACGTTGATGATGGCATCTTTGATTGTACCTTGCTCAAAGCGAACTGAGTGTTCCTTATGGATCAGATGATTTCACAGGAAAATCTTACGAGATACTACAATGGTGTCACGACAACAACAAGTGCAAGACTTTTGAACAAGCTTATAAACTAACTAATTTAGTGTCTACCATCCCGGCTACAATTGCTTCAGTTCAACGAAGTTTTTCAGCCCTCAAAAGAATTAAGGCTTTCCTTCGTTCTACTCAAGATCAGGAAAGATTAAGTTATCTTTCTCTGTTATCAGTAGAGAAAGCCTTAATAGCTTATTTGAAGAAAAAAGCCAAATTTTATGACCTAGTCATTGATAAATTTACAGCAGTTGATAGGAGAGCCGAGTTCCAATTCAAGTAATCAATGAATACCAGATAAGAATTTCAATATGTATTTTTTTATAACTCGGAATTGTATGCATTTGCGCCTTTTAAAAGAATTGTACGATGAGTTACGTAACACAGTTCCCATGACATTATTGTTATTCATCATCAATCATCATTTTCAGCCATTTTCAATCCACTGCTGGATGAAAGTCTCAAGTCTCTTCCACAAACTTATATCCTGAGCCATTCTTCTCCATGATTATTGTTATTATTGCTATTAAAATCCACGAGAGTTGTTATGGTGTGATTGATTGTGGAGGAAATTAATTACGCACAATGTTGTGTTATTGTTATTAGAACCCATAAGTGTTGTTATATGGTTCGGTTGGTATTAGGCAGAGAATTACGTACGTTGCATATTTCCGGCCTGCATGGCCTCCATTCTGTACCAGTGATGGCATAAAGCATTTCTTCTTGAGAGTTCATTCATTCACGCAAAAGAGTTATTCACCAATCATCACTTAAGACCAAAGCTTTATATAAGAAAATTATATAATCTACATCTTTAATGGATAACATATCGTATGGATTTTGTTTATTGTGTCACAGGACATTTCTTCTCCTTTTCCCTATTTGGCGCACCAGCTACTTATTATATATTGTGTTACTCTAAGAAACCGTATACTTATTGTACAGATGATAATATGATGTCTGTGTATCAGTCTTTGGACAACTTAAGACCAAAGCTTTATAGCTATCAGGAGTAAATTTTACATTTAGTTGTGTGTGTGTGTGTGTGTGTGTGTGTGTGAGAGAGAGAGAGAGAGAGAGAGAGAGAAATAATACTAAAGAAAGTACATTTCACCTTTTTTAAAGATAATTGAAAGTTATTGTCAGTTTAAAAAAAATCATGTTCAAAAGCATTTTGTTGCTTCGAAAAATCGGGATGAAAAATGCTTAATTTGTGAAAAGCCCTCCTACAGAAAAAAAAAAAAAATACAAACCTATTCAGAAGAACAATAAGCTCCAACAGAAAAATAAAATGACTAAATCACTCGCATTAATAACAAAAAATAAAAATAAAAAGAATTTCATTGTTGCTGAATTGATGTTGCGATGTACGTGAAGCTGACGGCCGGGAGTTTGTAGCTTAGTTGTTAAAGGCGCGAGTTTCGTGTTGAGGCAGCTCAAACGTTGGGTGTTGTATCCTGGCCTTATCTGAAGGATTATCTGGGGTAAAGGCTGAAAAGTACAAGGTCGTCGATTTTTCGGAATTTCAGTTTAAATACGGAAAAACCTGAAATGGACTTTTCTGAAATGCACGGAAATTCTGTGTACGGAAAATCTGTGAAAATACGGAAGTTAAAATAAACGATCACTTTTAAAAAACGGAAATTTCTGAAAAAGAGGGATACCTACCGGCAACTTTGATGCACGTTATTTTCAGAAATTTTCCGTGAATTCACACAGCTTATTTTTTACAGTGTACACTATAATCTACATCTTTAATGGACGTACTAGGAGGAACGCTTTATGCCATGACGAATGTCCTGTGGTGACCAGGTCATCAATGTACAACGGCTGTTCCATAAAAACTGACAGTAAGATTACACAAAATGAAGAAATACAGGTACAGCAAAATGTATGCTATTCTTTCTCAAAGTATCTTCCCTCGGATGATATGCAACGGTCCCGTTCAGTTCACTTTTCAAAGCATGTGGCGAAGGCATTTTATGGAAGATGCTTTAAGGACCCCTGTACAGCTTGAATAGCATCAGCATCTGTGTTGATTATTGCGCCACGGAACTTCTCCTTCATTGTTGGAAACAACCAGAAATCGCATGGGACGATTTCAGGACTGTAGGCAGACTGTGGCATGATTTCAACACTGCATTTCATAAGAAATTGTTGAACACAAGCAGCCACATGTGGGCGGGTGTTATCACGGTGCAGGGTCCACTTGCCCACCAGTTCCGGTCGCTAATCGATAAGTGTCGTCGCCGACGCTTCAAAACTGAAATGTAATATTAAGCATTGACAGTAATTTGTGGAGGAACAGCATGCTAGTAGACTACACTTTTATGATCAAAGAAAATTATCATCATCACCTCACCAGCTGATTTGGTTTGGCGGATTTTTTTCGGAGGAGGGGAGTGTATGTTTCCAGACACTCGTTGCGCACTTCGTGAGGGGTTGAAATAGTGGACCCATGTTTCATCGGCAGTTATTACCGTGTTTAGAAAGTTTGTATCCTTTGCAATCATTTGTTTCCACTCATGACACACCTGAACTATGGCTAACAATTGTTCTCTTGTCAGGTGTACCCATCTGGAACACACACGATGCAGCTGTAATATGTCGCGTAGAATGTGGAATGCCGACGTTTTGAAATATTAGTTGGCGCCGCTATCTCTTTACACGTCATTCGCCGATCTTCTTGCAGGATTTCTCAAACATTGTATAACGAAGTAAATTTCTCCGTCATTTTCGTCCACGCCGGGCATCGAACCCGGGTCCCTTCATTCCGGTATAAGTCGCTTTCCCAACTGACCGACGCGGTCGTATGCTCTCGCTGCTACTTGCCTTTATCTCATGTGCGTACTGCGGTGCAGGCACGTCCCATCTCGCCCCTTCTCCCCAGAAAGGGCAGGGGGCAAGGCCCACGGGTCAGCCGGGACCATGTATCACTGTAGGCAGTCATCCGCTGAAGAACGTACATTGGATAAATCCCTGTCAATTCGGTGTGTGGAACGTAACATCACACACATTTATTTTTCGAAGCGCCGAAGGAGGGATTCTCTCAATTTTTTTCTGTCTCTCGGTGTGGAAAGAACATCATACTATTCCGAGAACTTTAACGGCTAGGTCATTCTTGAAGTTCGGGCGCCAATATAACGAAGTAAATTTCTCCGTCATTTTTGTCCACGCCGGGCATTGAGGTCGGGTCCCCTCACTCCATAATAAGTCACTCTCCCAACTGAGCTAAGCGGACGTATGTTCTCGCTGTTCTCTGCCTTTATCTCATGTGCGTCCTGCATCGCAGGCACGTCACAAGTGCTAACAATACGCTCCGTAACAAGACTTTCAGGTCGATCAGACCTAGGAGCGAGTTCTGCAGACAAACGCCATTTCTTGAAATCATGGTGCCATCTAAAAGTCGTTGACTCACCCAAACATTTATCTTTGTAAACTTTTTTGGTTGAATCAACAGTTTCTGGAGCCGTTTTACCCAAACGATGGAAATTTTTTATCGCACAACGCATTTCCCTTCTTAACTCTGAATCACTCACCTCCATAGCTGTATGGCGAAATGCAGACTTACCTTAAACAACTGCACAATAACAAAACCAGAAGCGTCTGCCACGGCTAATAACTGTTTCCATAGATACTTCCTTAATTCAGTTAGTCGTCCGCGTGGTTATTTTTCCCCTTCGCACTGTTGCCAACTCAAAAAGAATTACTCGCAGTATTTATGGAACGGCCTTTGTACATACAATGCTGTCTAGGTCATTACTGGACGTATGGTACCGTCTTGCCCGTCGATGGTATAAAACCCAATACACCTCACCAAAGGACATACTGTACATTACGATAGATACCATAGATGGGGAATCAACGCTTACGTGCAAGTGTCGAAGTTACCACAGGACATTGGTGATGGCATAAAGTATTTCTTCTTGAGAGTTCATTGATTCACACAAAAGAGTTATTCACCAATCATCACTCAATTTCCGGATTGTCTCAAAGCTAATTTTAGACCATTTGTTGCAGATAACCCTTATTTATGACCAGTGTTTGACATACTGCACAAAAAAAAAATATGAGCGCGAGCTCTCCATCATTTAGCTAAGAAATAATGTTGAAATTTAAGAATGGGAATGATACGTGAATGCTGTTCGCCACGAGCCTCATCACCAATGAATGGTGTATCGTTCACCACGAGCCTCATCTCCAATGAATGGTGTATCGTTCACCACGAACCTCATCTCCAATGAATGGTGTATCGTTCACCACGAGCCTCATCACCAACGATTCCGGTACCCCACTTATTCACCGACGAACGATACCTTTTCTAGTGTGTGTGTTTAAGGACAATCGTGAGCAACCCGATGGGCTATTGGAAGTTTCCCGTCCCTAATTTAGGGTCACTGGTTTCAGGGAAGGGAGAGATCCAGTGCTGTAACACAAACACAATATCCATACCTCACCGGGATTCGAACCCGGACCCATCTCGAACGAAATGTCATAAGCCAGAGTTTAGGTCACTGAGACACTGGAGCGGCTGAGAACGTTTCGGATATGCCATTCAAATGGATGGAATTCACGTATCATGCCCATTCGACTATTAATTCCCGACATTTCTTTTCAATTTCTATTAATTCTCAACATTTAATTTCTTTTCAATTTCTATTAATTCTCAACATTTAATTTCTTTTCAATTTCTATTAATTCTCAACATTTAATTTCTTTTCATTTTCCTATTAATTCTCAACATTTAATTTCTTTTCAATTTCTATTAATTTTCGACATTTAATTTCTTTTCAATTTCTATTAATTCTCAACATTTAATTTCTTTTCAATTTCTATTAATCCTCAACATTTAATTTTTTTTCAATTTCTATTAATTCTCAACATTGAATTTGTTTTCAATTTCTATTAATTGTCAACATTTAATTTCTTTTCAATTTCTATTAATTGTCAACATTTAATTTATTTTCAATTTCTATTAATTCTCAACATTTAATTTCTTTTCAATTTCTATTAATTCTCAACATTTAATTTCTTTTCAATTTCTATTAATCCTGAACATTTAATTTCTTTTCAATTTCTATTAATTCTCAACATTTAATTTCTTTTCAATTTCTATTAATCCTCAACATTTAATTTTTTTCAATTTCTATTAATTCTCAACATTGAATTTGTTTTCAATTTCTATTAATTGTCAACATTTAATTTCTTTTCAATTTCTATTAATTCTCAACATTTAATTTCTTTTCAATTTCTATTAATTCTCAACATTTAATTTCTTTTCAATTTCTATTAATTCTCAACATTTAATTTCTTTTCAATTTCTATTAATCCTGAACATTTAATTTCTTTTCAATTTCTATTAATTCTCAACATTTAATTTCTTTTCAATTTCTATTAATTCTCAACATTTAGTTTCTTTTCAATTTTTATTCATTCAAGACATTTCTTTTCAATTTCCAGATTTATGAGGGCGGAATTGTTACATATGCTGCGACAGCGGTGTCTGTCGTAAAAATGCACATTAAATGGTTATTTACAGCGGTAAGAGTGAATCATTCACCATTCAAGGTGAATAGTCATTCGTTGTGAATGAAACTTAACGCCCAGTCCTTCACTACTGGAAATACAGTACAGTTCACGATTTTAATGACCATTTATTTTAATCCACGATATCAACAGTCATACCATACTAAGGGTTTATGACGTTATGACTTCCAGGGTTATCACTGGACATAAAATAAAGTCTAGACCACAATGAAGATACATGATAGTTCAGGTCATAAGTGAACACATAATCAGTTGCAGAACAATACTTGACATAAAATACAGTTCGATCCATCAGTGTACCGACAATATTTTCCAGATAACCACTGACCATACTTCGTGGTCCAGTTGATTACCGGATATACAATACAGAGCCGTTCATTACTGGGCATGGATTATATTCTAGAACAGCACTGGACACATGCTAAGGAAATTCTCTGAAAAATCAAAGTAGTAAATGAACATGTAATATGGTCTAGGTCATCAAAGGACAAACAATAAGGATAATTTCACTGGACTTCAAGTGAAGTCCAGGTCTAGAATAAGATTCAGTTCCTCAGCTGGCGGATCATACGGGCATGCACTGTGATCAAGATCATTATCGGGTATACATCATGATGCAGATGATCGGAAAACATTGAAGTGTCCAAGCAGCTGCCGATCATACAATATGCTCCATATAACAAAGGGAATACAATACTAACCATGTCCTCAATGGACACATACAGTATTATGGCCCAAGTCATTGCTGGTTATACTAAAGTAAGCCAGAGCTTCTCTCCATTTTTTGCTACACATACTAATCGTCCTACATTCTTGTCGAAACACGCGCCACAGTTGACTGGGTACCACAATGACGTGGAACACACGAGGCTGATGATGTGTATTTGTCACGTAGCCACATTGCATTATCACGTAAGCGATAATCTCTGTACCGGACAATTGCAGAAGATTCATGATACTGGAATCTCTGTACCGGACAATTGCAGAAGATTCATGATACTCTGCACCAATGCTACCCAGCGCTGATCGATAGGAAGCGGGCATTTCTGCAAGTGGATAATTACCCGTGTTACGCCTCAAGGGTGGCCCTCCGAAAGCTACATAAACTACAGGAGGTTAATATCCTACCCCATTCTCTACGCAGTCCGAAACTTGTTCACCTCTAACTACTGTACTTGTTGTTTCGCTCCATGGCCCATCTTCTACAAGGACGGCATTCTGTTTCAGTGGAGGATGTGGAATCTGGCATCAGAGAGTTTCTGTCCTTGAAACCTGTGGGGTTGTAACTCCCCTGCATCGTGGCTCTGTAAAACATTGAAAAAGAACTACAAAGAAAAAAACAAAGGCTTGTAGCTTTGCAGAATGAGGTAAGCATGCATGACTTTCCTCCATCGTGCAAATGGGACGAACTTTTGACTCACTCTGGTAAATTATTGTTCACGCCCCAGTAGGCGTACACGGTGATTCGATTCATTAACACAATACAATACGGTGGATGCCATCGTTGGAGATACGCCAATGAGTTTACGAAAAAGTTTAGGTCATCATTTGAAATCTAATGCAGTCCAGTTGGTCAATGGATACGAATTGTTTTTTCAGATAATCACTGGGCATACAATACGATTCAGGTTATTGCTATACATAAACGATGGTCAAAGAAATGAGTAAACATAAAATCTGAGCAAGGTCGTCAATAAATTTTTCTGCACTGAAAGCACAATTTACTATACAAGCCGAGCTCATCCATAAACCTGCTACATCTCGCAATAATGTGGCCAGCCGAAACCCCTGCAGCCTGTAAATAAGTTAGGGAACTCCTACCTGCTGTATAGCATACTTGAGAGTGACGACATATGTGAACAAGGCGACCTGAAAGAGTTCAATCGTGAGCAAGCAGTCGATTTCAAGAATATAGTGTACGAAATCTTGGTGACTGCTAAACACTTGGGATTTGCACTTGCAACCGTCGTACATGTGCACAAAGATCACATAAAAACCGGGAAGATAGGCATTCGCCCAAGAAAATAGGGCTGTTAATGAGGCGTTGATGTTCAAGACTAGCGTTTAAGATCTTTTATCGTAATATCAAAACGGATGTCCATAGTGGAGAGAGGATAATATCGGAATACAACGTCAGGAAACCTACGAAACAAAGTCCATTCGACGTACGATGGGAGGAATGGACGATGGCAGACACCCCTCACATCAAGTACCCTTGTTAACAACATGTCACCGGGCAATGAAAATGCAGCGGACGAGGAACATTGCTACTATACCGCAGAACACAGGAAACGGGTGGCTTGGTCCAACGAATCCAGAGTCCAAATACAAGAAGTCGACGAGATGGTGCGTGCGCGCGTGTGTGTGTGTGTGTGGAGTAGAACACACAACGTCATGGGCCCCAGTTGAAAAGTCGGGGTATTACAAGCCGGTGGAGCTGGTATAATTTTCTGCGGTGTTCTTCCGTCGGCTACCTTGGGGACTCTTGTACATACTGAAACGACTATCACTACACAAAGGCTACACTGACGTTCTTGACGGCCATCAATAGCAGTTAATGATTATCTAGTCTGCCGCCTCGGTGACGTAGTGGTCTAAGCGATGGCCTGTAATCATTCGTCTGAAAGATGTCCGGGTTCGAATTCCGGTGAAGCATGGATGTTGTGTTTGTCTTGTATTACGGCACTGGCTCTCTCTCTCTCTTCCCTGGAACCAGTGGCCCTAAATTAGGGACGGGCGACTGCTTATAGTCCATTGAGTTGCTCACGGTGGTTGTTAAACCTCGAATAAAAAAACGTTATCTAGTCTCGACAGCACGATTTCTTTTTTTTCAACAAGACAACGCCACTTCACATCGCTCCCATTTAGCGAAGTACTGGTGAGAGAAGCATTCCAGTGAGTTCACAATTCTCTAATAGCAGTCCCTGTTTAAAATCCAGTACAGTAATCCAGAGACGAAGTGGATCCATGTATTCAAGCCAAAAATCTACCACTGGCTGATCGTGGCTCTTTGCTTTGGAGGGTTAAGCTGGCGTTACGGAGTGCAGTACCGTAAAGCCAGCTTAACCCTCCAAAGCTGGCGTTACGGAGCGCAGTGGAAATTTGGGCCCAGATATAAGCAGGGTGGTGTGTATAATAATAAATTGTCCTTTTATACATTTCAGGTAAAGAAGGACTATACAGTACAATTCAACTCACCAATGGGTGCGAAATATGGCCCAGTTCATAAATGAACTAGACCATTTTATGCTCGACAAACATTATGCTCCAGCACAGTGGACGTGCAGAACACACATACAGCTGTCCAGGTTATCACAGGAAGTTTTTTACAGTCTGGGACTTTAGGTTATCACAGGAAGTTCTTTACGGTCCAGGTTAAAAATGAACATTTACTGCGGCCTCGGCCATTAATGGATGTTCCATGTCATCAGTGGGAATATAATATGGTCTAGGTCACCACTGAACCTACACAGGTTATCAATGTATACATACTATGGTCCAAGTCGTCAATGAGCATTTACTAAAGTCTAAATCGCCGATGGACAGAAAATGTAGTCCAGGTCATTAACGAACATGTACTATGATGTTTCCATCACTGGTTATATAGTATATATATATTTTTGGAGTATCGGAGCACTTTTTAGGAGAAAAATTCATCACGGAGCACTATCGTCGCCCTTATGCTGCAATTTTGGCTGATTTTACGTAACTGCATTTTGAAGTTGTTCGTTGGTATTTTATCGTATAGCAAAAACATGATTTATTTTTCGAATTCTAAATAGCTGAAATTCAAATTTGAACTGCATTTTTCTCATTGAAAGTCATTAAAAATTGGAACTTTAAATATTGTTTTCTCTAAACATTAATTTTGCACCTACGTGACTTTGGCATAAGATTCAAGATATTTTCACCTAGCATCTACATAGGTTCTAAACCGAATGCAAGCAGTATTGACGATGGAAGGTATTTTTAAGCATTTGGGCATGTTAAACATCAAGTTTTATTTCATTCGAAAAGTTATTTTCTCCATTAAATTCAAAGAAATAAGGAAGATAAACGAAAAACAATGAAAAAAAAAACGTAAAATGAGGCAACACATTTGAGAAGGAATTCAAAGCAGGTACTATGAATCCAAAATATGTTAACCACATTGATATGTTACATTTAAAAAAACTTTTACAGTTGAAAAACCACAAATGTCACTTCGCATCGAAAAAGAACGATGCAGCATAGCCCGGGAACGTAGATTCTAATGAGAAGGATAGGACTGTTCTGATTTGCACAATGGGGCTATACCTGGTTGAATTTGGGACAGATGCAACTGAATATCTGGCTCTGCATTGAGGCTGGATCTCTATTTTGTTTTAGTAGCCACATAGGCAGGCTGCATGCATGATGGTCTGAGGAGCCATGTCATATGACAGCCGGACTTCCCTCGCAGTGATCCGAGGAACGTTTACAGCCCAGCGCTATGTACAGGAGATCCTATGGCATCATGTGCTGCCTTTCTTGGCGGGGCGGCCTGGAGCCATTTCCCAACAAGATAAAGCCCGTCCGCACAAGGCTCCGGTTTCCCAGGACTGTCTACGTCATACTTCTATGCTTCCGTGGCCTTCCAGATAAAATGATCTCTCGCCCATCGAGCACGTGTGAGACCAGATGAGACGCCAGCTTTCTCCATGTTCCAGTGTTCGTGATTTAGAGCGTCAGTTCCAAGAAGTGTGAGCCAATCTGTCCCAGGATAACATACGGACCGTATCACCGCATGTATCTGAGCACGAGGCGGTCCGACGCGGTACTAACGCTGAACGGAATGTGTACCGTATGTCCTCGGGAAATCGTCCTGCTGCTGTGATATTGTAATCACTTCTGTCCTTGGTATATACCATCTCACTACTAAAATCTCATTTCAATCCAACGCCAACTTCTTGGTTCGCGGATTTTTATGACAATAAGTGTACATACGAAATGGAACAGGAAATCAGTGGACATATACCACGGCCCAACGAATTTATGGGAAACCATATGACCAGGCATACATATGTTCCAGATTATCTCTGAACAATTAAACCCAGTGAACGCGAAATGTTATTCCCGTTATTAACTGAAGTACAGTAGGGTCCAAGTCATTAGTTTTAGAAGTAAAAATCATTGTGGTATGCTTTTATTTAATGAAGGAAGAAATATTCTTCATAATACATGAAAATCGACGGAATATTCAAAGCAAACAAATTTTCTTGTACCACTTACTGGTCATCCATGTAACACTTCTCAGAAAATTTGAAAACCTCATCGTCCTGAAGCGGGAATCGAACCTCGCATGCCCCAATTACCGGTCGAGTATGCTACTGTCCTGGGTGGTGTAATGGTTAACATACTCGACCTATGATCGGGGGATGCGGGGTTCGATTTCCGTTCCAGGACGATGAGGTTTTCAAATTTTTAGAGAAGTGTTACATGGATGACCAGTAAGCGGTACAAGCAAATTTCGTTCGCTTTGAATATTCTGCCTTTATTTAGATTAGGATGCCAGTTTATTATGTACACCTGCCCTCCTTACATAATTGAAGACCTTACTGCAACAATGGCCTAACCAACAACTTAGCAAAATATGTGATAATAGTGGAAATGGATGAGTACCGCGCCCTCCATATGTCCCAGAGGTTGAGCTAACTAACCCACTGTTATTCTTAGGTATCTGTTGAAATATACTAACTATCAGGTCTATCTCTGAATTTGTGTCCCCGGTGACTACATCAGTGGTTTCACTAAATGTGGGTTTGCCCACTATTTCCGTAAGGTCTTCAACTGTCTATCTCCAACATACTGTATAAGACGTAAAGCGAGTGCAGTATGCTATATGAATCAGACAGATCAACTTCTCGAACATCAGTTAACGCTCGACTGAGGGTCGGAATGGACAAAAAGAGTGATCTGAGTGACTCTGAACATGCAATCATAGTTGGTTCCAGTCGTGTGTGTTCGAGCATCTCCCAAATGGCCGTACTCCTCGACTTTTCACGCATTTCAGTACAAAGGATTTACCTTGAAGGGTGTAACACGCAATGAACTCCGAACAATCGGCGATCCTGTGGCCGAAAACAGCAGGTGGATCAGAGGAGTCAAAGAAGACTACCAAGAATCGTGCAAGCGCCCAGATGGACCATGATCCTCAAATCGTTGCAGAATTCAACACTGGTGTGCCGAGAATAATCTCCGAGCACACTATGTATCGGACCATGTCGCAAAAAGGCTACAAGGGAAGACGACCATGTTGCCCGTCACCTTAAACCCCTGTGTTATACCAGCTGTTTTCGTTCATTGGATGACCTACTGCTAAAGGTTTTTTCGCGGGTTGTTTCATTCAAGGTTAACCCTTGCTATTTTTACGTGAAAAGCCCTGAAAGATAGCCGTTTGCGACGTACTCGGACCAGCACGCCTTGTGCCAGTGACCATGCCACGTTCAAAGCCGCTGAGATTACTCGTTTTCCCCATTCCAACTCGCAATCGAACTGTAGCTGATACTCGACGTACTGGTGTGTTAGATTTATATAGCAAACCATTTACCTAATTAATTGTCATTTCAGTGCACACGCCCTGCTAAATGGAACTGATCGCTGAAATGTTAGAAATACAACTGTATTACATTCAACACAAAATATTCATTTGAAATACAACTGTATTACATTCAACACAAAATATTCATTTGAAATACAACTGTATTACATTAAGAAATACAATAAGAAATTAAGAAAAAACGTTCGTCCTTAGGTTTTGAGTATCATATACATATGATACCCATTAAGAAATGCAATTATATTGCATTTAAGAAATACAACTATATTGCATTTAAGAAATACAACTTTATTGCACTTAAGAAATACAACTGTATTACATTAAGAAATACAACTGTATTACATTTAAGAAATACAATAAAAATTTAAGAAAAAACGTTCGTCCTTAGGTTTTGAGTATCATATACATATGATACCCATTAAGAAATACAACTGTATTGCATTTGAAATACAACTGTATTTTTACATTCATTTGCAATACAACTGTATTACAGAATTAAATTTAAGAAACACAACTGTATTACCGTATTAAATTTAAGAAATACAACTGTATTACATTTACACCACACCCTGCTCAATGGAGTTGATTGCTTTAGGTGCGAGCGATTCGCTGACACTTGAAGCACTCAACTCCATTTAATAATCCGAACCCAGACTGAGAAGTACATAGTTGTTGTATGTTTTCCTATGGTGCCAGTGTTCCCATTCTTGGATTCAGTGTCCTTAAGTTAGAGATCAGTGATACCTTCTAGCCTTAGAAACTTTTTCCGAGTTTTTACGACCACCATGAGCAACTCGAAAGACAATAAGTGGTCACCGTCCCTATTCTAGGACCACCGGTTCCAATGAAAGGGGAGAACCAGTGCCATCGGATAAACACACCAACCATGCCACCTTCTGAATTCTAGCCATAGGCTATCTAGGGTGAGTAATTAGCAGCCAGTGCCTCAGAACGCTAGGCAGCCAGATGCACGTGAGGTTTATTAAAACCTCGAAATGAAGACAATTGAAAATATTTTCTGTTTCCGTTTTCCGAAGAAATTATATGTCTTACTCCTGCCACAAATCACCTTCCCTTCCATTCTGGGGAGGAGATGTTTTACCAAATGCCATTGTATGGGGTTGCGTAACCTAGAGGAAAAATTGTGTATCAGAAAACCTAGGAAATTAATGAAATTTGTGATAATTGTTTCAGCTGTCCTATGGAGCAAAATATTACTGTCTCAGTTCTAAGGTATTCCTACAAATTTACTCTTACGCCAAACGCTGGTAAAACACGGCATCGAGAAATTCATGATTTACCTTTCCCATGATCATCATCATCATCATTGTCAACCATTATCAATCCACTGCTGGACGAAGGTCTCCCCAAGTTTCCTCCACAACGGTCTGTCTTGTGCCAGTCTCCTCCATGTCACTCCCGCATATTTTCGAATTTCGTCCACCCATCTCCCATGTGGTCTTTTTCTGGGTCTTTTCCTGTCCCTTGGAATCCAATCTAAAATTTCGGCTGTCCATCTATGGTCTGTCCTTCTGGCAGTATGTCCAGCCCATTGCCATTTCAGGGATTTAACTCTGATCATGATGTCTTCCACTCTCGTCATTTTTCGGATCCACGAGTTCTACTTCTTATCTCTCCTGGTTATACCAAACATGCACCTCTCCATGCTTCTTTGAGTTGTCTGCAGCCTTTGTATGTCTCTTTTAGTTAAGGTCCACGTCTCTGCACCATACGTAAGCACTGGAAGGATGCATTGATCAAACACTTTTCTTTTAAGACATAATGGCATATTGCTCTTGAAAATTATGCTGTTTCTTCCAAAAGCTCTCCAGGCAAGTTTTGTACGCCGATTCATTTCTTCATCAATGTGACCCTCACTTGATATCTGCTGTCCAAGATAAACATACGTATCTGTTATCTCCAGTTTTTCTCCATCAATCGATAAATCTTCATTTCTTGTAAAAGCATTGAACATCCCTTTTGTCTTCTGAAAGTTCATTTTTAATCCCACTTCTTTACTCTCGTCAGCAAGTTCCTGGATCATACTCTGCAGCTCTGATGGGGTAGTTGCGAAAATGACTACGTCATCAGCAAAACGAAGGTGGGTTAAATAATCTCCATTAATCTTTATCCCTTTGTCTTCCCAGTTCAGTGATTGAAAGACATTTTCTAATGTGGCATTAAAGAGCTTCGGAGATATGGTGTCACCTTGTCTCACTCCCTTTCCAATTTTTATGTGTGTTGTATTTTCAAACACCCGAATCTTTGCACTTGCATTTTCATAAATGTTATTAATAATATTAATGTATGCATCTTCAATACCGCAGGATTTCAGAGCCGTGGTAACTGCTGATGGTTTCACCGAATCAAAGGCTTTTTCATAATAGATAAAAGCCATGCACAATGGAAGTTCATATTCCCTCGCTATTTCAATTAGTTCTCTCAGTACGTGGATATGATCTATTGTGCTGTAGCCACTCCTTAATCCAGCTTGTTCTCTCGGTTGAGCCATGTCCAGTGTTACCTTCAAGCGGTGTGAAAGAACTTTAGTGAAGATTTTATAAACCACTGATAGGAGGCTGATAGGTCTGTAGTTCCTGAGATCCTCAATGTCACCTTTTTTATGTAGCAGGATCATTGTAGCATTGTTCCAATCCTCAGGAATCTTCCCTTCATTAAGGCTTCGAGTGAAAATTTGGGAGAGTACTATTTCAATTTCTCCACTTGCTTCTTGTATGATGTCTACAGTAATTCCATCTTCTCCTGGAGCTTTCCCCCGCTTCATGTTCTTGATTGCATGAGCAACTTCTGCTGGGAGGACTGGAAGAACTCTGGTACCTTTCACGATGTCTGGAGTACATGTATCATCCCTTTCATATAATTTGGAGTAGAAATCTTTCACTCTTGTCAAAATTTCGCCTCTATTTCTTGTTATAGAACCATCTTCTTTTCTCAGAGCCATAATCTGTTTTCTTCCCTTACTTTGCTATCTTAAGGCTTTGGTTGTTTTCAACTGCTTTCCTCACTAGCTCACAGTTGAATTTCCTTACGTCTTCAGTTATACTTTTTCGTGCTGTCTTGCATAGCTCTATATATTCCACTTTGGAAGTCACATCTTCTTTATTTGTCCTCATCTCTCTTCTTTTTTGCATCAACATTTTGGTTTTTCCTGATAATTTGTTCACATGCAACTTGTTCTTAGACCCAGCTAATTTTGTTGCTGTTTCCATAAGAGCTTTGGTTACTTTTCTGTTAACTTCCGAAATATCCACTTCTTCCGATGTTAGGCCTTCTAAAGCAGAGAATCTGTTCTTCAGTTCCAACTTGAAAGTATTATGGTGTTTTTTTAAGGTTGGTTATGTCAATAAATTTTTTTTGTCTTATGAGCTTGCCACATTCCAGTTTAGTGTTGAGGTGCATCTTACATCTCACCAATCTATGGTCACTACCTGTGTTGAACTTGTTTAGCACACTGCAGTCTTCTGTGACGAATTTTTTGTTACACATAATAAAATCAATTTCACTTGTCGTCCCATTTGGATGTCTCCATGTCCATTTCCTGTGTGGCTTTTTTTGAAAAAGGAGTTCAAGATGAAAAACCCTTCTGCCTCTGCAAACTCTACGAGAGTATTTCCACGCTGGTTTCTGTTGCCGTGACCGAATTTACCTATTGAAGTTTCATTCTGTTGCCGTTGCCCTATTTTTGCATTGAAATCTCCCATAATTATTTTCAAGTGCTGCTTACCTTTATTATTTAGATGACGAATTTCCTCATAAAATTCTTCAATTTCTTCTTCAGGATGACTTGTGGTGAGTGCATAAGTTTCAATAATCTGAGCCATGATATTAATTGGCTAGAGAAATAACCAATCTAATTTCTGAAAGCTAAGACGTCATAGCAAGGCCGGAGTAACAAATTGAAACATTTTTCGACATGCATATACATGTCAAAATGCTAATAAAGATAAGTGCATTTCGACATGCATATACATGTCAAAATGCTAATAAATAAGTGCATATGCATTTACATGTAGTAGAGAAGCACGCCGATAAAGTGCGTCAGAGTTTCCGTTTTCAGTAAATTTGTGTAGGAAGAGGTTTGTTACGAGCCAATTACTGATCGACTGATCAAACAAGTTACTCCTGTTTTCGGACATTCTGCACTTCAGTTTGGCGATGTATTTCATCACTATTAAGAAGCCAGCACATGGCATGGATTTGTATTTCATTATCTATAAGCCAACACGTGGCAGGAATGCCAGGTGTCGCATTTCGGGTTGCGAACGTCTTTCTTTAGCCAGTGCGGGGGAGTACCATTTGTTCTGAGTGGTAGTGTATTTTCTGCGTGTATCATTTGTTCTGTTGGTCACACTTAAGGCTTTACGCACTAAAACAAACATCCAGCACAGTTTTAGAAATGAAAAACATACCTATCTACAGTGGAACCTCAGTTATAGGGTTTTCACTTTTATTCGTAATTCTGGGTTGAACCCGATATTTTACTGTAGTTCCTAACGCTTTTTTTTTAATTAGGTTATACGTAATTCATTTACACGCTTTTTGCAATAAAAATACATGACTCTTTGCAGTGGCGTATCTTGGGTCCGAGACCCGGGCTATCTCATCAATCACCCCCCGCCCCCTCCTCCCCAGTACTGTTTTTTTTTAATTGCGAAGTTTCCTTTTTAATTGTTAAGTAACAGGAGTAACTTTTTTTCTAAATTTCAGGTACACGCTATTGCTAACATGATACCAAATGATTATGAGGATTAGGATTTGAACACTTATTTTTACATGAACTCCATTCTTTCTTCCTTTTGTGTGAACTTGAGTGTTATGTTTTTACAAAAATGTTTCTTCCGAGTACTTTTTCATATTTAAAAATAATGTTTTTCTTTATTGACAAACCAGCCAAGTTGCTCGAATGTAGTACATGTCCTTGTGTGGTTCTAAGATGTAACTTGATTCTTTTTAATACAGAAAAACTTCTTCCGGCAGTTGCAGATGTTGATGGAAAGTTTAATATTAGGTGTGCTAATTTGTACACCTCACTAAACACTATGTCCAATTTATTCGACTTTATGTAACAAGTAATGTCTCTTACTGATTTTTTTTGTATTCATCAAGGGAATAAAACACCTTCAGTTCATTTTTTAGTCAAGCTGTATCAAAATTTGAAGCATAAAGTACTTTATGTTTTGACTATAAATGTTCAGAAAAGCTTTCACAAAATTTATCAAAACATTTCGAATCAAACAAAGCCACGAATTTAAGGTACAACATCACTGATTTTAATTCACATTGACACTTCACACAAACTGAAATAACTCTCGCGAAACACGTCCTGTTGCAGGCGAAAGCATGCCAGTGACTAAGCTAGTTGAAGTCTTTTCTTTTCTGAGCGAACCGTTGCGCAAAGCAATGGTCCATTCCCCTCCATACGCTCATTTATGTTGTCATGGAAACCCTAGCAGGCGATCGTATGGAAACTCTTCGAATCAGAACAGCGAAGACTGGAAGACCTGCTTGCGTTATGCCGTTGGCCATCGCTCACCAGACTGATTCCCTTAATCGAAAGAAGCAAATCCCCTCGTGTTTTTTTCGCACCGAAAGCATCGATATATCTTAATGCCGTTGATAATTGACTTTTATTTGTGTATATTTAATTGACTTTTATTTGTGTATATTTAATTGACTTTTATTTGTGCATTCTCTGGGCTTCGCAGCTAGCTTCGAATATACGCCACTGGCTCTTTGATTCTTTTATACGTAATCCAGTATGTTACAACTCTGAGAGAATTAAAGGAACGGCGTTGTGTTCCTTTGTGTACAGCCAAAGTTGAACCTTGATTCCATCAGAGAAGGGAATGTTGTTTACTTCCGTGTTGGATGAAAAACTGGTTTCGTATTTCATGACTCGCGGGCGAATATAGAATTTTTTTCTGGGGCGGGAGAAGCCGACGGAAGATGAAAATTTCTGAAATCTATCAATACAAATAGAAAGTTAATGAAAACTAGAAGAAAACATTGAAGCGTTTTTTTTTTCAAATGCAAGTTAGTGCATGTTTATTAAATTAACGCATTTTTTCTAAAATAAGTCGCATTTTAACTAAAAAAAATGAAACACTGTTGGGGGAGGGCCAAGGCATACTTGCCCCCCCTCCTCTAAATACGCCCCTGAGTAACGAATCACTGGGACGTGTAACTTTGTGGCTCCACCGTTTCGTGGGATATAGAATTGAGATTATAATCGTATCATAAATATTCAACATTGTGGTTTCAAATGAATGCACTCAGAATCCGCAGAAAAAACAGATGTTAATTCAGGAGTTCCATAGTGAAGCACTGGTCTCAGATTCTTAGTTGCGTAGATTTCACTTCATCTAGAATTAGGAGTTTTATAGACAGATAGAATCGTCAAATGAGACTTTTGATTTTCACAGGTTTTATGAATTTTCAATGCGATCAAATATATTAAAATTTGTAACGCTTTTTTTTCCTTTTCCGCCAATTCGACGGTAAATAAATGATTATTAAGAAACATTTTATACTCCTCTTAAAGCATAAAATTCACAATAGTATTATTCACATTTTGAAATTTCGTTTATAGTTTTTTTACGTTTATACATTTTTTACGGCCATCCCCTAGAAAAACGTACAACCGAGGTTCCACTGTACATCGTGAAATTGAAATTATTTGCAAAGAAGTGTAAAATGGAAATTATTGGCCAACTTGTGAACAACTTGCCTCTGCGATAAAATCCCGGGTCATGGGAAGAGAAAAAGTTTTGGAGGGCAGCGTGCAACTCATGAAAGTTGGAGAAGTCGTGCCCACGCAAATGATTGTCGAGTGAAAGAAATCAGTGATAGTCTGAAGAACAGATATCTGGTGAATCAGCTGGATGGCATAAAAGCTCCCACTCAGGTTTTTTTGATAATTTTTCTGGTCAATGAAGCGGAGTGGGCACGAGCGTTATCTTGAAGGAGCAGAACTCCCTTTCTGTTGGCCAGGCCTGCGTCCTTCTTTTTCAGGTTCTCATGCACACGTTTCAATTGTTCACAGTACACTGCATCGGTGATAGTTTGGCAGCGTTGCAAGAGTTCATAATGAACAACACCACGTGCTGTCCACCATACACACATCATAACTTTACATGGATGCAGTGAGGAATTGAGTCACTGGTGAACAACCAATGTCTGAAATGTTTTGGGATGCTGTCTGGACCCACATCTCATCACATGTGAGTATCCTGTCCAAAACCGGTTCCTTGTCATAGCGAGACAACAATTCAAGACAAGCTGAGTCACGTTGCTGTTTGTTCACTGCAGGCAATTCGTGGAGGACCAACTTAGACAATTTCTGTGCCTTACCTATGGCATGCAGATGTCTTCTGAATGTGTCATAACTAACACCAAATAATTGGGATAATTCCTGGCATGTTTGGCTACTATCCTTCTCAATAGCAACTTTCAGAGCTTCTGTATCAAGACTACTCCGGGACTTGTCTTGAAGAGATTCATCTCTGTCTCTGAACTTTCAAAACCAATTCCGAGTTGTACGTTCCTTCACAGCATCTGCTCCGACTGCTAACCAAATGCGACGAGTTGTTTCTGCAGCAGATGAATCGAGTTTAAATTCGTATAACAAACGCCCGCGAATAGTCTTTACCGATACCATCATTTAAATCGCACGTTTTTCACTACCAAAGTGCTTACTCATCTGATTCATATGCGCAGGGTATCTTGGTACTTCAGCTGACGATATACCGCGGGGGAACGCCATCTCTCTGCAAATTCAATCATTACAAGTTGTTTCCTTTGCTCCCTCGAAAAACGGCAAACACTTTTGTGGCTACCAGATATCTTTTCCTTCTTGTCTTCCGAGTTAAATGATCGAAAGACATTCTTCAATGTTGCATTGTAAAGCTTGGGGGATATGGTGTCACTTTGTCTCCCTCCTTTTCCAATATTTATACGTGCTGTGTCTTCGAATAGTAGAAACTTTGTATTTACATTTTCATAGATCTTATAAATACGCCCATACTTATAAAAAATGATCATCTGAAAGGAGTCGAGATACGATTTCAATTTTTACAGGATTTGCTAATCAGGCAATATCGCAAATATGATTAGCATTTCGGCGTCATACGTGCATGCGTACTGCTTTTAGGCAAATCAGATCGCGCAACGTCACAGATTGGAAACCAGGCGTTTTTCTGTTTTAACATCGCTTAGCTCGGTCGGCATGGAGCGCTTGGTCAGCAGAGGATAAGGATGCTCCATCGACGTATAAGGCAGTCGTATAGTCACATTAGCGAGTTCCATAGCGGTCGATTATCGGCGTAAGAAACTGCAATGCTTCCCACCAAGAGATTGCCGGTCGGGAGGGGCGGAGTGTGTACGTTGTGGCAAGAGTATGCATGCACTGGTACAAAGAAGGAGTAAGACACGAAGATAAGGTTCTGGACGTCGTAGACAAACAACGCAGTGGGACAACCTTCATCTCATGAGGATGTCTTTGAGTGACCATTCTGCATCAACAATGGCGTTGTCGCAAAAGTGGCGAACTGTTACGCATTCTCCCACATCAGCTGTAACAGTAGGTCGCCGGTTATTGCAGTTCGGACTGCAGGTTCGTCAGCACCTCTTCAGGCTACCTTTTACACCGCAGCAATGGACTGACAGGCTGCATTGATGCATCGAACAAAGGGAGTAACGAGACGAATGTCACAATATCGTGTTCTAAATCGCTTTTGTTCAGGCGAAAATAATGACCTCATCTGCGGCCGACAACGACAGGGGGAGAGCGTCAAGAAGAATGTATTAGCAGCAGACATATCGCACCAACACGATGCATTATGGCCTGGTGTGCTATCGGGTACAAACGATCACCTCTCGTGAAAGTCCGTAACACCATAACGAGTGCCTATTACGTCGCTGATATTCCAAAGCCTATTTCCCTTCCGTATCTGCAAGATGTCCCCTGGACCATATTTCATCAGGGCAATGCCACACTGCATGTTGCAGAGACAATACGTGCCTCCTTCAGGAATAACAACGTTCCAATTCTTGCGTGCCCGGCTAGATAGCTGGATTTATAACCCGTAGAAAATCTCTGGGATATGCTCAAACGACAGGTGCAGTGGCACGACCGTCCGCCAGCAACTCTTCATGAACTTTGGTCGCGGGTTAATACAGTCTGGATGGCTATTCCACAGGACGCCATTCACACATTACTTGATTCGATGCCACAGACCGTACTACAGCACGACCGTCTGCCAGTAACTCTTGATGAACTTTGGACGCGGGTCAATACAGCCTGGATGTCTATTCCACAGGACACCGTTCACACATTATTTGATTCGATGCCTCAGCTGTACGACCGTCCGCCAGCAACTCTTGATGAACTTTGGACGCGGGTCAATACAGCCTGGATGGCTATTCCACAGGACACCATTCACACATTATTTGATTCGGTGCCTCAGCTGTACGACCGTCCGCCAGCAACTCTTGATGAACTTTGGACGCGGGTCAATACAGACTGGATGTCTATTCCACAGGACACCATTCACACATTCTTTTATTCGATGCCTCAACTGTACGAGCGTCCGCCAGCAACTCTTGAAGAACTTCGGACGCGGGTCAATACAGCCTGGATGTCTATTCCACAGGACACCATTCACACATTATTTGATTCGATGCCTCAACTGTACGACCGTCCGCCAGCAACTCTTGATGAACTTTGGACTCGGGTCAATACAGCCTGGATGTCTATTCCACAGGACACCATTCACACATTATTTGATTCGATGCCTCAACTGTACGAGCGTCCGCCAGCAACTCTTCATGAACTTTGGACGTGGTTCAATACAGCTTGGACCGCTATTCCACAGGACACCATTTGCACATTGTTTGATTCGATGCTACAGCACGACCGTCTGGCAACAACTCTTGATGAACTTTGGACGCGGGTCAATACAGCCTGGATGGCTATTCCACAATACACGATTCACGCATTATTTGATTCGATGCCTCACGCGTACAGCAGGTAATACAAACCAGAGGTGGCCATGCCTGTTATTAGGTACACTGACGCACCTGGTACATATCACACCGAGATTATAATAATTTGTTCTGCATTGCCTAATGAACATATCTTGAAAATATCAAAGTCGTAGCTCAACTTCTTTCAGATGTTCTGGTTTTTATAAACATAAGTGTATTATTATAAACTTAGCTCGGGATTTACTTGAATCCCTGTGCTGTACTACGTGATTAAAAGTAACTAAGTTGTGACGAAGCGTAACTTCGTTGTTCTTCTGTTTCACACGCTAATGTTACAAATTGTAATGGACTAACAAGGAATAGTCTGTAGTTTTACTCCCTGTGAAGAATATCATTTGAAAAATACTTCAACAGAGTTTTTTTAATTTAAGGTAAACTAGTACAACGGAAGAACAATAACAATTATCTGAGCATGTGTACCTTTAGTATTGCACGACTGAAATTTAAGAATGCCTGTATTTTCCCTGAAACATATTTTTTAAACCATTCATGCGTTGCTTTTTTCACTTCCTAATACAGATGAAACGTTTTGATGAGGCGCTTACGTCACTGCCTCAAAGATACACTCATTGTCATAAAAATCCGCGCACCAGGAAGGAGGCGTTGGATTCAAATGAGATTTTAGTAGTGAGATCGTACATACGGTACACATTCCAGTCAGCGTTAGTACCGCGTCGGACCGCCACGTGCTCGGATACATGCGGTGATACGGTCCGGCATGGAGACAAAGAAACGCCGTATGTTATCCTGGGACAGATTGGCCAACACTTTTGGCAACTGACGCTCTAAATCATGAGCACTGGGACATGGAGAAAGCCAGCCGGCGTCCCTACTGGTCCCTCACGTGCTCGATGTGCGAAAGATCAGGCGATCCGGCAGGCCACAGAAGCGTCGAAGCATGATGTAGATAGTCCTGGGAAACCCGAGCCGTGTGCGGACGGGCGTTATCTTGTTGGGAAAGGGCTCTGGGCCGCCCCACCAGGGAAAGCAACATATGGGACAGCAGGATCTTCTGTGAGTAGCACTGGGCTGTTAACGTCCCTCGGATCACTGAGAGGGAAGTCCGGCTATCATACGAGATATCTTCCAAGACCATCACGCCTGCAGTTCGAGAAGTGTGCCGATGTACAGTGTCGTTGGAATTGTAGCACTCACCTACGGTCTTCCGTACTCTCACGCGGTGGTCGTCCGTTCCCATACAGAAGCGGGATTCGTCGCTGAACACTATACGTTGCCAGTCCGTGACATTCCACGTTGCTTGCTGCTGACACCACTGCAATCGACGCCGACGATGGTCAGATTTTAATGGCAGAAAACGTAAGGGCTGTCGAGAGTGAAGCTTCTTCCCTGCCAGGCGTCTGGAAATGGTTCTGGCGGACACAGGAATCACTTGTACAGCCGCCACATGTCTCTAGATGTTGGACAAGGACGTCGTTGCATCTGTGCGTGCCGCTCTCACGATCCCACGGTCCTCTCTGCTGGAGGTGTGTCGAGGTCATCCAGAGCCAGTTCCCCGTGTCTGGGTGCCTTCCCTTGTTCATTGCTCCCAACATGATCGCAAAGTACTGTCCGACCGGCCCAAATGGTGGCAGGTTCAGCGCCCCGGCCACCCTGCCTCTTTCAGCCCGACGGTACGGCCTCGTTCAAACTCCGTCAGTTGCCTGTGGTCACATCTACGGTCGAAGCTTGCATAAGTATCGCACAGGGATCTCACCTGACTCTTACCGTGCACTTCGTCACGAATGTGGAGTCCCCTGCGCGGCGCCTTACAAGCCCCAGGGATTGTGATTACAGCGCCTGTGTTCAAAATTTCATACGGAATCGCACGAAACTTTAATTGCTTGCTTGTCTGCCCTCCCCGTAGCTATTCGCCAAGTTTCGCGTTAATTCGCACGTTTTTTTCGTGCTGCCCAGATTTTTATGACATTGAGTGCATAATTAGATGCTGCCAAAGTCAGGCAGGTATGGAAGATAAGAAAGGTAATCAAAATTAATGTTTTCAGTGACCGTAGCTGTCTCGCTGCAGCTTCGTGGCTGAGGTTTCGGTGCTACAGCAACACATTAGTACTGAGTAGCAGCACTTTTCTAGGTTTTGATGAGAGTAATGATCTGAAATGATTTCTGAGACTGTCACAGTATATGGTGCCGGTCTTCTGCTAATGGTCCTTGGTTATCCCGAAACAGCGTACGAAATCCATATGTTTGCATACTGAAATATCTGTTTTGTGGAGGTAAAATGTCGCCATTGTTTGCTTACTCTCTTCGTTTCGAACCGGAAGTGAAAGGCTGAGTTTACGTCTTCAGTCACCATAAACTGAAGGAAATAAATTAAGCAAACCTTTGATAAGAAAAAACAATATCTTTCTTATCGTCAAAAAAAGTTCCTGTCCTGGCAACAGCGGCATGTCACGTTCGTTGTCCATATCATGAGCCAAAGGTATAGAACATAACTGATAGTTCTGCCTACTGACCAATTCCAACTCTGACTTTAACTATGCAATTTCTAATATGTTAGCTTGGCTCAGTAGAGGAGCATACACTAGATTGTACATGCCATTTCTTAGTTTTTTACACCATATATACATCTCCTAAGAGATTAGCATTTTTTACCATACTGCAACTTTGTATTGCGATGAAAGTAGGTATATTTTTTCCACATTCGGTGTCAGTGTTCCATGTACAGTTGGCAACCCGTAAAAGTATAAAAGTTCTAATTCCTAGATCAAATGCCAAACTTATATATGAATATAGTAAAAGGATATGAATAAAAATGAATATATTATATACACAGTCGAGTCACATTACTGTGACCACCTCCTACTTTTGACGTCAACAGTGCGTAGCCAATGAAAGAAGGAGAGTGTCGTGAGCTGGCTTGGTATATATGAGCTGGCGAGTATATAAGTTGTGCTGTAAGTATATATGAGCTGGCGAGTATATAAGTTGTGCTGTAAGTATATATGAGCTGGCGAGTATATAAGTTGTGCTGTAAGTATATATGAGCTGGCGAGTATATAAGTTGTGCTGTAAGTATATATGAGCTGGCGAGTATATAAGTTGTGCTGTAAGTATATATGAGCTGGCGAGTATATAAGTTGTGCTGTAAGTATATATGAGCTGGCGAGTATATAAGTTGTGCTGTAAGTATATATGAGCTGGCTAGTATATAAGTTGTGCTGTAAGTATATATGAGCTGGCGAGTATATAAGTTGTGCTGTAAGCATTCTGAAAGCCCATCACTCGTTGCTGTCATGAATAAATGGAGCGATTTATCACATTTGCAAAAAAGGGACGATTATCGGCTTTCTGGCTAAGGGTTTCAATACTTCTGAAACAGCGCAGTTTGTGAACTGTTTGCGTGCTGGTGTGGTTAAAGTGTGTCGTGATTGGAGAAATGGCATCATTGCGAATAAGCGAAGTAGAAACTGCGGAGCACCACGTACCATTGATGTGAGAGGTGAACGTCGGCTGCAGAGGTGCGTGAGGGCCGATCGACGAGCTACAGTGCAGCAACTCAGTGGCCGAATGAACCAGGGGCTGCCGGAAGTGTGTCTAAAACGACAGTTCTGAACCCTGCTGCGTGTGGGGCTCCGATGCAGACGGATGGTCACTGCACCTATGCTAGAGAAGCTGCATCAACAGAAAAGGCTTACATTTACACGGCAGTATGGGAACTGGACCTCCGCTGATTGGCAAAGAATCGCCTTTTCCGATGAGTCACGTTCTCTGCTTCATCGAACGGATGGACGTTGGCGTATAAGGTGAGAAGCATCGGAGAACAAACACTCTTCAACCATTGCTGGCAGAACACAAGCCGGTGGGGGGCAGCGTTATGGTCGGGGGAATGCTTTCGTGCAATTCCCTGGGTCCACTCATACATGTCGAAAGCATTATGGACCGAATCCGTTATGAATCCATCCTTGAAGACCACTTACATCCATACATTCTGATTGTCTTCCCAAGGACGGATGGGATTTTCCAACACGATAATGCGACGTATCACACAACTAGAAATGACCGAGAGTGATTGGAAGAGCACGGTGAAGACTTCAAAGTACTTCCCTAGCCCCCTAATTCCCCAAACTTAAATTCAATTGAGCATCTGTGGGACGATTTTGAGAACCTATATACTAATCTGCCTCTATCAGATATAATCACTACCTTTAAAGAGCTGTATGCAGAATTTAAACTTAACCAATTTGTTAATGTAGGAGCCTGGAACTCTTATCTCAATTGCTGCATAAAAAATAACCATATCTTATATAATAATACTCTCTATAAGCAAGTAAACGGTATCCCCATGGGAACGTCAACATCCACGAGTATTGCAAATCTATTCCTGTTCTTTAAGGAATATAAATTCATTAAAAATCACTCCACCTGCTCCGATAACTACCTTTACACATTTAGATATATTGACGATCTGCTGTGTATAAATAATTCAGAAGTTATAGAAAGTGATTTTGATAATATCTATCCTGGCTCTCTTAACTTATGTAAAACCAACCACAGTAGTCAGGAACTAGAGTTCCTAGACTTAAGCATTAAACTTAACAGAGGTAACCCATCTATTATCCTCTTTGATAAAAGAGTTAATTTTCCTTTCAAAGTAATTAAATATCTACACTGGAATAATAACATATCAACCAAAGTAATTGAGAATGTACTAATTTCTCAGGTGCTTAGAATTTCAAGAATTTGCAGCAACAATTTGGACTTCAATTACCACATTAATATGCTATTAGACAGTTTTCTAGAGAACAAAATTCCTACTTCTTTCATCAAAAGAACTTTAAGAAAAATTATTCTGAATAATAGAGTAAGGTTGGCAGATCTGCTTTAATTTTTTACACAGTTAATAATATGATTCTGACCAATGAAAGCCTTTTGGAAGTTGGCTAGAGGATGAATATTAACTACAAAAAGGAACCTTAGTGCTATGGATAAGAAGGTCCTATTAAAAATAAAAAATTAAATAATATAGACAAAATCACAAAAAAAAAACTTAAAAATCTGTTTATAAAATAAAATAAAAATAAATATAAAAGAAAACTAGTTATTCACTCACTAGAATAGCTATACTAAAAATAGCAAAACAAACATTAAAATTAATAGGATTCTGAATAGTCTACAGAAGCTCACTGAGGTGATTAAATACATGCAAAGATTATTAAATACACTACTTGTGTATTTCATAATATTTCTCATGTATTCTGGAGAGTTAATTCTGCTCTTTCTGATCATACAGGTCCACAATCTTAATTATATTTTTTTACTCTTGTCAAAATCTCCGCGAGTAGGATTTTTTCAGTGTGTGGAGGCCTTCAGCCCCACCCACATTACCCCCCAGCGACTAATGAGTGGCAGGGGTGTTTGGAAGTTTGGGTTAAAAGGTCGGCCATGTTTTCTCAAGGGTGGAGGAAGTAAGTTTGCCTAAGAGGTAAGCTCTCTTCATTGTCTTTGGGTTTTAGGTTTTCCAAGTTCAATGTTTGAACTTCTTTTACATTTTTTCTTTTTTTGCTTTAAGCAATTAGGCACTTGCAAGTCTATTAACTTTTTTGCGGATTTTAACTCTTTCTTTTCTTGGTAACTTTGCGCGTTTTTTTAGGGAACTAAGGCCAAGCAGCCGGCCGTTTCATTGTTCTTGTAGTCTGTGCTGTGTTTTCAATGTAGTTAAGTTCTTAATAACTACTTAATTATGCTCTTAAAGCACTTCTGAAATACTTTGTACATATTGCAACTAATTGTTTATGTCATATAACCTTCACAAAGCATTTCTTTAGTTAATTATTGTCTTTATTTTATTCTCGTTTTCGTGTTGTCAGAAGTTGTGGAGTAGGGGCTTTTATAATCCAGTTTTCTTTCAAGAATCTGTGCCTTAAAAAAATTAATATTTCCTTTTTTATTGCAATGTTAAGAATTTGTTATTCTTTTGTATTGCTATTCCGGTTTAAATTCTCTCTCAGGCGAACTTGGCAATTTGTTATTGCTGAACATTATTTCTGATTCATTATGTCACTCGTACAACTTGAGTTTTCTATAATCATCTTCTTTCTGTTTAATAGTAACAGATGAAGAGCATGGGTCGGGCCAGGAAAGTTATGGATGCAAGCTAAAATGTTAACTAAAGCTTGGTCATACAACTCTGCGGAGGTCATGACATATGTATATTTTTAAAAAAAATTTTGGTGGGCTTGTTACTTGCATCTATGACTTTGCAGAAACCCATTTCCAAATAGGTCTTTGTGGAAGTGAGAAAATGCAGAGTTTTTGCTGGTCCTTGATAAAGCCAAGGCTCAGTATTCTCGACACTTTCTACATTCAGTTGTTCTATTTTTTCTCTTTTTACTCACACCGGTCAATACATAACCTTTTCTATGTTGTACTTGGTATGAGTCAAAAAATTTTTTGCTTCAGTCTCTTCTTAATAGAATGTGAATTCTGAATTTTCATAACTGCTGCGTTGCGCGTTTTGATCTTCAGGTTATTTTGCAACTGTCGTTTTAAATTCTAAAGTTTTTCTTATGTTTTCGGCTTTGCTCTTTAGTATATATATATATATATATATATATATATCATCATCATCATCATCATTGTCAACCATTATCAATCCACTGCTGGACGAAGGTCTCCCCAAGTTTCCTCCACAACGGTCTGTCTTGTGCCAGTCTCCTCCATGTCACCCCTGCATACTTTCGAATTTCATCCACCCATCTCCCATGTGGTCTTCTTCTGGGTCTTTTCCTGTCCCTTGGAATCCAATCTAAAATTTCGGCTGTCCATCGATGATCTGTCCTTCTGGCAGTATGTCCAGCCCATTGCCATTTCAGGGATTTAACTCTGATCATGATGTCTTCCACTCTCGTCATTTTTCGGATCCACGAGTTCCTCTTCTTATCTCTCCTGGTTACACCAAGTATGCACCTCTCCACGCTGCTTTGAGTTGTCTGCAGCCTTTGTATGTCTCTTTTAGTTAAGGTCCACGTCTCTGCACCATACGTAAGCACTGGAAGGATGCATTGATCAAACACTTTTCTTTTAAGACATAATGGCATATTGCTCTTGAAAATTATGCTGTTTCTTCCAAAAGCTCTCCAGGCAAGTTTTATATGCCGATTAATTTCTTCATCAATGTGACCCTCACTTGATATCTGCTGTCCAAGATAAACGTACGTGTCTGTTATCTCCAGCTTTTCTCCATCAATCGATAAATCTTCATTTCTTGTAAAAGCATTGAACATCACTTTTGTCTTCTGAAAGTTCATTTTTAATCCCACTTCTTTACTCTCGTCAGCAAGTTCCTGGATCATACTCTGCAGCTCTGATGGGGTAGTTGCAAAAATGACTACGTCATCAGCAAAACGAAGGTGGGTTAGATAATCTCCATTAATCTTTATCCCCTTGTTTTACCAGCTCAGCGACTGAAAAACACCCTCCAATGTGGCATTAAAGAGCTTCGGAGATATGGTGTCACCTTGTCTCACTCCCTTTCCAATTTTTACGTGTGTTGTATTTTCAAACAGCCTAATCTTTGCACTTGCATTTTCATAGATGTTATTAATAATATTAATGTACGCATCTTCAATACCGCAGGTTTTCAGAGCCATTGTAACTGCTGATGGTTTCACCGAATCAAAGGCTTTTTCATAATCGATAAAAGCCATGCACAATGGAAGTTCATATTCCCTCGCTCTTTCAATTAGTTCTCTCAGCACGTGGATATGATCTATTGTGCTGTAGCCACTCCTGAATCCAGCTTGTTCTCTCGGTTGAGCCATGTCCAGTGTTACCTTCAAGCGGTGTGAAAGAACTTTAGTGAAGATTTTATAAACTACTGATAGGAGGCTGATAGATCTGTAGTTTCCGAGATCCTCAATGTCACCTTTTTTATGTAGCAGGATCATTGTAGCGGTGTCCCAATCCTCAGGAATCTTTCCTTCATTAAGGCATCGAGTGAAAATTTGGGCGAGTACTGTTTCGATTTCTCCACTTGCTTCTTGTATGATGTCTACAGTAATTCCATCTTCTCCTGGAGCTTTTCCCTGCTTCATGTTCTTGATTGCATGTGCAACTTCTGCTGGAAGGACTGGAGGAACTCTGGTACTGGTATCTTTCATGATGTCTGGAGTGCATGTATCATCCCTTTCATATAATTTGGAGTAGAAATCTTTCACTCTTGTCAAAATTTCGCCTCTATTTCTTGTTACAGAACCATCTTCTTTTCTCAGTGCCATAATCTGTTTTCTTCCCTTACTGAGATGCCCCTTTGCTATCTTTAGGCTTTGGTTGTTTTCAATTGCTTTCCTCACTAGTTCACAGTTGAATTTTCTTACGTCTTCAGTGATACTTTTTCTTACTGTCTTGCATAGCTCTATATATTCCACTTTGGAAGTCACATCTTCTTTAGTTGTCCTCATCTCTCTTCTTTTTGCATCAACATTTTCGTTTTTCCTGATAATTTATTTACATGCAACTTGTTCTTAGACCCAGCTAATTTTGTTGCTGTTTCCATTAGAGCTTTGGTTACTTTTCTGTTAACTTCAGAGATGTCCACTTCTTCTGATGTTAGGCCTTCTAAAGCAGAGAACCAGTTCTTCAGTTCCAACTTGAAGGTATTATGGTGTTTTTTAAGGTTGGTTATGTCAATAGATTTTGTTTGTCTTATGAGCTTGCCACGTTCAAGTTTAGTGTTGAGGTGCATCTTACATCTCACCAATCTATGGTCACTACCTGTGTTGAACTTGTTTAGCACACTGCAGTCTTCTATGACGAATTTTTTGTTACACATAATAAAATCAGTTTCACTTGTCGACCCATTTGGATGTCTCCAAGTCCATTTCCTGTGTGGCTTTTTCTTGAAGAAGGAGTTCAAGATGAAAAACCCTTCTGCCTCTGCAAACTCAACGAGAGTATTTCCACGCTGGTTTCTGTTGCCGTGACCAAATTTACCTACTGAAGTTTTATTCTGTTGCCGTTGCCCTATTTTTGCATTGAAATCTCCCATAATTATTTTAAAATGCTGCTTACCTTTATTATTTAGATGACAAATTTCCTCATAAAATTCTTCAATTTCTTCTTCAGGATGACTTGTGGTGGGTGCATAAGTTTGAATAATCTGGGCCTGGTATCTTTTCGAGAGTTGGATAACGAGTCGTGCAGCTCTGTCAGAGGAACTTTCAACTTCTACAACTTTATCCTTCAGTTTCTTGTTTATTATAAATCCAACACCACTAGTTCTGCCAGTATCTGTCCCACGATAGTAGAAGAGAAGTCCACTTTTCAGTTCGATGAGATCTTCTCCTTTTCTCCTTACCTCACTTAGCCCCACGATGTCCCACTTGATCCTTTGTAGTTCCTCTTCCAATTCAAGAAGCCTTGAATCAGAAGATAGGGAGCGTCCATTGTACGTAGCCAAGGTCAGCATCAGATGGCAGCCTAGTCCGGTCCTCCGGGGATTCTTAGCACCCTCTGCCTTCATGTCGCACTGGCCGCTGCCTTGGCCAGGTACATTCCAGCTGCCGGAGACTGAGGGCCAAGATTTAAGTTGTGGAATCATTTTGGAGGGGTTTGGCCATAACTCACCACGCTGGCCAAGCGGGTTGGTGAGTGTGGGATAGAATTTCCTCTAATCCCGATGGTATAGTTATACCGCTATTGGCGGTCGTCAGAGCCCCTTTAGTGGGAACAGGATGTACCACGAGAAGGCGGGGTTGACATTTGTCAAGGAGAGGCTGTGATGTTACGCATCACCTGACCTTACATCCCATATATATATATGTATATAAACAGTAAAATTATTCAAAATCAGAATCACAAAATATTCAATAACAGAACAAATGAACAAAAACATTTGTTCTGTTATTGATTTTGTTCAAATTTATTCATCACTGCAATCCGGTGACCTAGGGGACACACAGGCGGTTTTTGTATACTACAAACCGGTTTCCTGTTTTGAAAGGTCACCTTTAGACTGGTGTTCCCCTGAAGAGAACAGTCTAATCTAACAGGTAGTGTTCTTCTTTTATGGATAGTTCTTGGAGAGTTCAGCAATTTTTTTATCTTGTCCATATATCATATCATTTTAATTTTGTATTTCCCTTTATAATAGGGTTTTAACTTCATTTTTTTCATGTGTGTCAATGTATATAAGTGATTGTCTAAATGCACATATATATATATATATATATATATATATATATATATATATATATATATACTTAAGAGCAAAACTGAAGACTAAGGAAAAAATTTTAGAATTTAAAACGAAGGGTGCAAAATAACCTGAAAATCAAAACGCGCAACGCAGCAGTTTTGAAAATTCAGAATTCACATTCTATAAAGAAGATACCTAAGCAAAAAAATACATATATAATTTTGACTCACACCTAATACAACATAGAAAAGGTTATGTATCTACCTGTGTGAGTAAAAGGAGAAAAGATAAAAAAATAAAATAAAACAACTGAATGTAGAAGGTGTCGAGAATACTGAGCCTTGGCTTTATCAAGGACCAGCAAAAACTCTGCATTTTTCTCAGGTCTTTGTGGAAGTGAGAAAATGCAGAGTTTTTGCTGGTCCTTGATAAAGCCAAGGCTCAGTATTCTCGACACCTTCTACATTCAGTTGTTTTATTTTATTTTTTTATCTTTTCTCCTTTTACTCACACAGGTAGATACATAACCTTTTCTATGTTGTATTAGGTGTGAGTCAAAATTATATATGTATTTTTTTGCTTAGGTATCTTCTTTATAGAATATATACATATATCATCATCATCATCATCATCATTGTCAACCATTATCAATCCACTGCTGGACGAAGGTCTCCCCAAGTTTCCTCCACAACGGTCTGTCTTGTGCCAGTCTCCTCCATGTCACTCCCGCATATTTACGAATTTCATCCACCCATCTCCCATGTGGTCTTTTTCTGGGTCTTTTCCTGTCCCTTGGAATCCAATCTAAAATTTCGGCTGTCCATCTATGGTCTGTCCTTCTGGCAGTATGTCCAGCCCATTGCCATTTCAGGGATTTAACTCTGATCATGATGTCTTCCACTCTCGTCATTTTTCGGATCCACGAGTTCCTCTTCTTATCTCTCCTGGTTATACCAAGCATGCACCTCTCCATGCTTCTTTGAGTTGTCTGCAGCTTTTGTATGTTTCTTTTAGTTAAGGTCCACGTCTCTGCACCATACGTAAGCACTGGAAGGATGCATTGATCAAACACTTTTCTTTTAAGACATAATGGCATATTGCTCTTGAAAATTATGCTGTTTCTTCCAAAAGCTCTCCAGGCAAGTTTTGTACGCCGATTAATTTCTTCATCAATGTGACCCTCACTTGATATCTGCTGTCCAAGATAAACATACGTATCTGTTATCTCCAGTTTTTCTCCATCAATCGATAAATCTTCATTTCTTGTAAAAGCATTGAACATCACTTTTGTCTTCTGAAAGTTCATTTTTAATCCCACTTCTTTACTCTTGTCAGCAAGTTCCTGGATCATACTCTGCAGCTCTGATGGGGTAGTTGCAAAAATGACTACGTCATCAGCAAAACGAAGGTGGGTTAGATAATCTCCATTAATCTTTATCCCTTTGCTTTCCCAGTTCAGTGATTGAAAGACATTTTCCAATGTGGCATTAAAGAGCTTCGGAGATATGGTGTCACCTTGTCTCACTCCCTTTCCAATTTTTACGTGTGTTGTATTTTCAAACAGCCGAATCTTTGCACTTGCATTTTCATAGATGTTATTAATAATATTAATGTATGCATCTTCAATACCGCAGGATTTCAGAGCCGTGGTAACTGCTGATGGTTTCACCGAATCAAAGGCTTTTTCATAATCGATAAAAGCCATGCACAATGGAAGTTCATATTCCCTCGCTCTTTCAATCAGTTCTCTCAGTACGTGGATATGATCTATTGTGCTGTAGCCACTCCTGAATCCAGCTTGTTCTCTCGGTTGAGCCATGTCCAGTGTTACCTTCAAGCGGTGTGAAAGAACTTTAGTGAAGATTTTATAAACCACTGATAGGAGGCTGATAGGTCTGTAGTTCCTGAGATCCTCAATGTCACCTTTTTTATGTAGCAGGATCATTGTAGCATTGTTCCAATCCTCAGGAATCTTCCCTTCATTAAGGCATCGAGTGAAAATTTGGGCGAGTACTGTTTCAATTTCTCCACTTGCTTCTTGTATGATGTCTATAGTAATTCCATCTTCTCCTGGAGCTTTCCCTCGCTTCATGTTCTTGATTGCATGAGCAACTTCTGCTGGGAGGACTGGAAGAACTCTGGTACCTTTCATGATGTCTGGAGTACATGTATCATCCCTTTCATATAATTTGGAGTAGAAATCTTTCACTCTTGTCAAAATTTCGCCTCTATTTCTTGTTATAGAACCATCTTCTTTTCTCAGAGCCATAATCTGTTTTCTTCCCTTACTGAGATGTCCCTTTGCTATCTTAAGGCTTTGGTTGTTTTCAATTGCTTTCCTCACTAGCTCACAGTTGAATTTCCTTACGTCTTCAGTGATACTTTTTCGTGTTGTCTTGCATAGCTCTATATATTCCACTTTGGAAGTCACATCTACTTTAGTTGTCCTCATCTCTCTTCTTTTTTGCATCAACATTTTGGTTTTTCCTGATAATTTGTTCACATGCAACTTGTTCTTAGACCCAGCTAATTTTGTTGCTGTTTCCATTAGAGCTTTGGTTACTTTTCTGTTAACTTCTGAAATATCCACTTCTTCCGATGTTAGGCCTTCTAAAGCAGAGAATCTGTTCTTCAGTTCCAACTTGAAAGTATTATGGTGTTTTTTAAGGTTGGTTATGTCAATACATTTTGTTTGTCTTATGAGCTTGCCACGTTCCAGTTTAGTGTTGAGGTGCATCTTACATCTCACCAATCTATGGTCACTACCTGTGTTGAACTTGTTCAGCACACTGCAGTCTTCGATGACGAATTTTTTGTTACACATAATAAAATCAATTTCACTTGTCGTCCCAATTGGATGTCTCCATGTCCATTTCCTGTGTGGCTTTTTCTTGAAAAAGGAGTTCAAGATGAAAAATCCTTCTGCCTCTGCAAACTCAACGAGAGTATTTCCACGCTGGTTTCTGTTGCCGTGACCGAATTTACCTACTGAAGTTTCATTCTGTTGCCGTTGCCCTATTTTTGCATTGAAATCTCCCATAATTATCTTCAAGTGCTGCTTACCTTTATTATTTAGATGACGAATTTCCTCATAAAATTCTTCAATTTCTTCTTCAGGATGACTTGTGGTGGGTGCATAAGTTTGAATAATCTGAGCCTGGTATCTTCTCGATAGTTGGATAACGAGTCGTGCAGCTCTGTCAGAGGAACTTTCAACTTCTACCACTTTATCCTTCAGTTTCTTGTTTATTATAAATCCAACACCACTAGTTCTGCCAGTATCTGTCCCACGATAATAGAAGAGATGTCCACTTTTCAGTTCAATGAGATCTTCTCCTTTTCTCCTTACCTCACTTAGCCCGACGATGTCCCACTTGATCCTTTGTAGTTCCTCTTCCAATTCAAGAAGCCTTGAATCAGAAGATAGGGAGCGTCCGTTATAGGTAGCCAAGGTCAGCATCAAATGGCAGCCTAGTCCGGTCCTCCGGGGATTCTTAGCACCCTCTGCCTTCATGTCGCACTGGCCGCTGCCTTGGCCAGGTACATTCCAGCTGCCGGAGACTGAGGGCCAAGATTTAAGTGGTAGAGTCATTTTGGAGGTGTTTGGCCATAACTCACCACGCTGGCCAAGCGGGTTGGCGAGTGTGGGATAGCATTTCCTCTGATCCCGATGGTATAGTTATACCGCTATTGGCGGTCGTCAGAGCCCCTTTAGTGGGAACAGGATGCACCACGAGAAGGCGGGGTTGACATTTGTCAAGGAGAGGCTGTGATGTTACGCATCACCTGACCTTACATATATATATATACAATCGTGGCCAAAGGACCTGCAACAGTAGACCGAAAGTCAGTTTTTGATGTTTGAAGTCAACTTATACAGCGTAATCGTAAAGTCAGGAATACATATTATACATCAATTTTAAGGAAATTTTATGCTGAATTCAAATATTTTTACAGAATGTTATTACCAGCAATAAAAGTGAAGTTACAAGCAAAAGTACAGCGTCTAGTCATAAAAAAGCAAAAAATAGTGGAATTTGTGAAATTAGTGTAAAATGAATTTAACGTAAAATTACTGTACAGTACATTATTGAAGTTACGCATTCAATAATGTACTGTATAGTAATTTTACGTTAAATTCATTTTACACTAATTTCACAAATTCCACTATTTTTTGCTTTTTTATGACTAGAGTGAAAGATTTCTACTCCAAATTATATGAAAGGGATGATACATGTACTCCAGACATCATGAAAGGTACCAGTACCAGAGTTCTTCCAGTCCTTCCAGCAGAAGTTGCACATGCAATCAAGAACATGAAGCGGGGAAAAGCTCCAGGAGAAGATGGAATTACTGTAGACATCATACAAGAAGCAAGTGGAGAAATCGAAACAGTACTCGCCTAAATTTTCACTCGATGCCTTAATGAAGGGAAAATTCCTGAGGATTGGAACAACGCTACAATGATCTTGCTACATAAAAAAAGGTGACATTGAGGATCTCAGGAACTACAGACCTATCAGCCTCCTATCAGTGGTTTATAAAATCTTCACTAAAGTTCTTTCACACCGCTTGAAGGTGACACTGGACATGGCTCAGTCGAGAGAACAAGCTGGATTCAGGAGTGGCTACAGCACAATAGATCATATCCACGTACTGAGAGAACTAATTGAAAGAGCGAGGGAATATGAGCTTCCATTGTGCATGGCTTTTATCGATTATGAAAAAGCCTTTGATTCGGTGAAACCATCAGCAGTTACACTGGCTCTGAAATCCTGCGGTATTGAAGATGCATACATTAATATTATTAATAACATTTATGAAAATGCAAGTGCAAAGATTCGGCTGTTTGAAAATACAACACACATAAAAATTGGAAAAGGAGTGAAACAAGGTGACACCATATCTCCGAAGCTCTTTAATGCCACATTGGAAAATGTCTTTCAATCACTGAACTGGGAAAACAAAGGGATAAAGATTAATGGAGATTATCTAACCCACCTTCGTTTTGCTGATGACATAGTCATTTTTGCAACTACCCCATCAGAGCTGCAGAGTATGATCCAGGAACTTGCTGACGAGAGTAAAGAAGTGGGATTAAAAATGAACTTTCAGAAGACAAAAGTGATGTTCAATGCTTTTACAAGAAATGAAGATTTATCGATTGATGGAGAAAAGCTGGAGATAACAGACACGTACGTTTATCTTGGACAGCAGATATCAAGTGAGGGTCACATTGATGAAGAAATTAATCGGCGTACAAAACTTGTTTGGAGAGCTTTTGGAAGAAACAGCTTAATTTTCAAGAGCAATATGCCATTATGTCTTAAAAGAAAAGTGTTTGATCAATGCATCCTTCCAGTGCTTACGTATGGTGCAGAGACGTGGACCTTAGCTAAAAGAGACATACAAAGGCTGAAGACAACTCAAAGAAGCATGCAGAGGTGCATGCTTGGTGTAACCAGGAGAGATAAGAAGAGGAACTCGTGGATCCGAAAAATGACAAGAGTGGAAGACATCATGATCAGAGTTAAATCCCTGAAATGGCAATGGGCTGGACATACTGCCAGAAGAACAGACCATCGATGGACAGCCGAAATTTTAGATTGGATTCCAAGGGACAGGAAAAGACCCAGAAGAAGACCACATGGAAGATGGGTGGATGAAATTCGAAAGTATGCGGGAGTGACATGGAGGAGACTGGCACAAGACAGACCGTTGTGGAGGAAACTTGGGGAGACCTTCGTCCAGCAGTGGATTGATAATGGTTGACAATGATGATGATGATGATGACATTATTGAAACCTGCAGGGCACTTGAAATAACTTACCAACAAGCAAAATACGCTTTAATGTTTATTTGGATAATCGCGGTTTCTTAGTAACAAAGTGCACCGTCTTGGCATGGAACTAATGAGTTTCTCTAGTTGTCCATTGCTAATTACACGGTGCCAAAATTGCTGTTAAATGTGTCTGTGATCATTCCACTGTCTTGCGCACTGTTAAAAGAATTGCAGAAACTGGATGTGTGGGAAACAGAAAAAGAACAGGTCGACCAAGGCTGTGTACTGAACGTGATGATCGCATGTTAATTCGTCGTTCCTTAACGACGAATCAACGTGCGATCATTTTTAAATCAAGGTTTAAAACAGCCACTGATGACTGATTTAAGAAATAAGTAGGAGAATCAAGTAGGGAGTATTGTTTCTGGACGTACAGATCGTCGTAGGCTGCAAGAAAATAGACTGACTGCACGAAAAGCTGCACAAAAACCTTTCATTACTGATCAACAACGGCGCAAAAGAATTGCTTGGGCCAAGGCACACAAGAATCGGACTGTTGACGAATGGAAAAATTTTATTTTCAGTGATGAAACAACTGTTACTATTTCCGCTAATAATGGAAATAATTATGTATGTCGTCATGCTGGTGAAAGATATAAGGCATACTGCACCCAGCCAACAATCAAGCACCCACATTCGGTGATGTTATAGTCCTGTACTTCAGCCAGTGGTGTTGGCCGTCTGCACATTTTTTATGGCACATTGAATAGATCAAAATATGTGGATATTTTGGAGTCCAAACTGCTGCCATCTGCAAAAGACATGGATTTGCAGAATTTTATCTTCCAGGACGATAACGCTCCATGTCATCGGTCAAAGTTGGTTGACGAGTGGTTTAATCGAAAAGTTATAAGAAAACTTTAGTGGCCGGCACAGTCACCGTATCTTAATTCCATAGAGAATCTGTGGGTGAGATTGAAGCAAAATATCCGTCAACAAGGACCCACATCTAAAACAGCAGTAATTGAGTCTGTAAGGTCCGTATGGCACCGTGTTATCACCAATGGACAACTAGAGAAGCTCATTAGTTCCATGCCAAGGGAGTGCACTTTGTTACTAAGAAACAGTGATTATCCAATTAAATATTAAAACGTATTTTGCTTGTTGGTAAGTTATTTCAAGTGTCCTGCAAGTTTCAATAATGTACTGTACAGTAATTTTACGTTAAATGTATTGTACACTAATTTCACAAATTTCACTATTTTTTGCTTTTTATGACTAGACGCTGTACTTTTGTTTGTAACTTCACTTTTATTGCTGGTAATAACATTCTGTAAAAATATTTGAATTCAGCATAAAATTTTATTTAAAATGTTGTATAATATGTATTCCTAACTTTAAGATTGCGCTGTATAAGGTGACTTCAAACATCAAACTTATGGCCAAAATTGCGAAAACCTTTTGGAAATAGTGTATTTTTGAGGTTTGATGTCTCATAACACCACTTTTGTTTTGGAGTAATACCATAAAATTATATATGAATGGAAAGATAATTTTATCAGAAATGTAATGCTATAACTTTTATGAAGGATTTTGTATTATGACACCCCATTTTGTCTATGTGTGGAATGGCCGGGCTATTCCCATGCCATTCCACACATAGAAAGAATGAGATATACAAATATTCTGACCATGTCAGTTAATACTTAGTTGTGTAACCTTTAGCGTTAATTACGGCCTTACAATGCCTTCCCATGGAGTGAACCAAATTTTCTAGTTCTGCAGCTGTTATAATGTGAAACCAAGATTGAATTATTGCTTCTATTAATTGGGTTTTATTGCTGGGTTGCTTCTGGCTAACAAGTTTCTTTAGTCGGTTCCATAGAATTTCGATGGGATTAAGGTCTGGGCTATTCCCAGGCCATTCCAGCAATGGAATATGATTATCTTGAAACCAATTTTTGCACACAGCAGCTACATGACATGGAGCTGAATCCTGTTGAAATATAAATGCTTCATTATCTTGGGAAAGATCACGTGCCGAAGGCTTCAGTTTGGGCTCAAGTATTTCATGAATGCATTTTTATCCATTTACATTCCCATGAATCACGGAAATTTTGCCCACACCTTTTGAAGTCATACAACCCCATATAACACTAACTGGGTGTTTTACGGTACATATAATGCAATCAGGATGCAAATCTTCTCCGATTATTGTCCTTGCGTTTTTTATGCCATCACTACCAAACAGGGAGATTTTGGTCTCATCACTCCAAATAACACTGTCCCATTGCTCCGCTGTCCAGTTAACATGGGATTTAGCCCAGTTTAATCTTTTCAACCTTTGTTTGAGAGATTAAAATGTTTTTTTTTTTTTTTTTTTTTTGTGGAATTCTAGCTTTTAGTCCAAATTCCTGCAGTCTGCGCCAAACAGTCTTTGCACTCAATTTCACATTGCACTGCGCCTTTTTATTTTGTGCACACCCAGATGATTTTCTTCTGTCACTTATGCATAGTTTCTTAATTCTTCTATCATCATTTGCTGTTGTGCACCTTTTCCTGACTTTACCAGTCTGGCTTTGTAGTGACTGAGTTCCCTTACACCTCTTCAAAAATTTAGAAATGCCACCTTTGGTTAAGTTTCCACCAATGTTTCTTCAAATTTCTTCATAACTGAAGCCTTGTTCACTTAATAATACTATTTTACATCGCTTTCTGGGTGACCAATCAACTCTTTGCGCCATTTATTTAATTTTATTACGATTTACAAGCTCACTAAATGAAAGAACACGAAAAAAACTAACCAACTTGATAGCAATCGCATAACACACTGACAAATGTCCTCCTCTTAGCTCCAATACATGACATCAATAGATGTATCCTACTATGACCTGATTGGCTCATTGCCAAAACAAGATGGCACCTGATTAGCCCTCTAAACACTCATGCTCATTGGCTACATTCAAATGAAGCAACGCTACTTCATATCAACCTACGCAAGTTGTGCTTCCTTTTTCTGGTTATTTGGCTATAACTTTTCACAGAAAACAGATAATCGAACAAACTTTGTTGCATTACATTGTTAGTAAAATTATCTTTCCATTGATATATAGTTTTATGGACTCCAAAACAAAGTTATGTTATGAACCATGAAACCACAAAAATACACTTTTTCCAAAAGGTTTCTACAATTTTGGCCACTACTGTATAGGTATTCGAACAAAGAGTGCCAGCAAAACAGTGGTATTTTTATTTTATTTTTTTTAGACCTGCGAGCAACTGATAGTACTATGAAATGGAGGTTCCAGGCATCAATAGGAAAATAAAATCCCCACTGAAGTACAATCAGCCGTGCATTCGACTTTCTCTCCGACGTTCAGCATTCTTGGTTTCCTAAATCCTTTATTAAGAGAGGTCCTTAATTATGATACGACATTGAAGCCCCAGTGAAATATAAAAGACCAAAGCACATCTTTAAAATGTACCAGAAAAAAAAATATTTAGAACTGAGCCACGAATCACAGCAACTAACTGGAATTAAATTTATTTAGTTCACTTAATCCTTCCAGCAGTGTTTCCAGCAGTGTTGTCGGCAAGAAATAAGAAGGCATGAGTTTGGTCAATGTGAAGATATTGCTGTAAAATATTCGAAGTCCAAAAAAGTTAGAAATTGTTTTTTACTTCCGCAGTTGCAGTTTTGCACTTTACAAGTAACGTTGGTTAAAAGCGGGAAAACAACCGGCTACTATTAGGGCCGACCGTGAAAACTTGGATGTTTTTCGCTTGGATATTTTGTGGCGTTTTATTTTTAATTTTTACTCTTAGGTTTACCCTGTCCTTGCCCCCTTTCCCTTTTTCCTCTGCCAGATATGATCAAAATATGACGCCAGTTGCAGTCAAGTAAGTATGTAGAGTGGATTACAACTCCAGCACTTAAAATGAAACCGTTTATTTCCATAACTGTAACTTTATTACTGCTTTTACTTTGGAATCTTTCCTATCCAGGGAAAACTGCTACAGATTCAATTGCTTCTTTTATTTTCACTTTTCAAAAGATCGATAAAGTTACAGTGTATTGGGACCAAACCTACTTGGGGTCATCAAGTTTAGTCGATTGGAGACTCCCAAGTAGGTCTGGTCCCAAGACATGACAACCACATAGAGGGCCGCGGATTTTTTTAGTTGACTGAGCACCATATTTAAAAAAAACTGCACTTTAGGAGGAGAGCACCAAACTTGCCATACATTATGTCCACATCCATTGTCAATGTTTAGGAAGGGGGACCACCCGAAACCTAACCCCAAAACAAAATGGCGGTCATGTTTCCTAAAATGGCAGCCATAAAATTTAAATTACCTGGAGTATTAGGAAGGGGGACCACCCGAAACCTAACCCCCAAACAAAATGACGGTCATGTTTCCTAAAATGGGAGCCGTAAAATTTAAATTACCTGGAGTATTAGGAAGGGGGACCACCCGAAACCTAACCCCCAAACAAAATGACGGTCATGTTTCCAGAAATGGCAGCCATAAAATTTAAATTACCTGGAGTATTAGGAAGGGGGACCACCCGAAACCTAACCCCCAAACAAACTGACGGTCATGTTTCCTAAAATGGCAGCCATAAAATTTAAATTACCTGGAGTATTAGGAAGCGGGGAACACCCGAAACCTAACCCCCAAACAAAATGGCGGTCATGTTTCCTAAAATGGCAGCCATAAAATTTAAATTACCTGGAGTATTAGGAAGGGGGACCACCCGAAACCTAACCCCCAAACAAACTGACGGTCATGTTTCCTAAAATGGCAGCCATAAAACTTAAATTACCTGGAGTATTAGGAAGGGGGACCACCCGAAACCTAACCCCCAAACAAAATGACGGTCATGTTTCCTAAAATGGCAGCTATAAAATTTAAATTACCTGGAGTATTAGGAAGGGGGACCACCCGAAACCTAACCGCCAAACAAAATGGCGGTCATGTTTCCTAAAATGGCAGCCATAAAATTTAAATTACCTGGAGTATTAGGAAGGGGGGGACCACCCGAAACCTAACCGCCAAACAAAATGACGGTCATGTTTCCTAAAATGGCAGCCGTAAAATTTAAATTACCTGGAGTATTAGGAAGGGGACCACCCGAAACCTAACCCCCAAACAAAATGACGGTCATGTTTCCTGAAATGGCAGCCATAAAATTTAAATTACCTGGAGTATTAGGAAGGGGACCACCCGAAACCTAACCCCCAAACAAAATCACGGTCATGTTTCCTGAAATGAAAGTCATAAAATTTAAATTACCTGGAGTATTAGGAAGGGGGACCATCCGAAACCTAACCCCCAAACAAAATGGCGGTCATGTTTCCTAAAATGGCAGCCATAAAATTTAAATTACCTGGAGTATTAGGAAGGGGGACCACCCGAAACCAAACCCCCAAACAAAATGACGGTCATGTTTCCTAAAATGGCAGCCGTAAAATTTAAATTACCTGTAGTATTAGGAAGGAGGACCACCCGAAACCTAACCCCCAAAATAAATGACGGTCATGTTTCCTGAAATGGCAGCCATAAAATTTAAATTACCTGGAGTATTAGGAAAAGGACCACCCGAAACCTAACATCCAAACAAACTGACGGTCATGTTTCCTAAAATGGCAGCCGTAAAATTTTAATTACCTGGAGTATTAGGAAGGGGAACCACCCGAAACCTAACCCCCAAACAAAATGACGGTCATGTTTCCTGAAATGGCAGCCATAAAATTTAAATTACCTGGAGTATTAGGAAGGGGACCACCCGAAACCTAACCCCAAACAAAATGACGGTCATGTTTCCTGAAATGGCAGTCATAAAATTTAAATTACCTGGAGTATTAGGAAGGGGGACCATCCGAAACCTAACCCCCAAACAAAATGACGGTCATGTTTCCTGAAATGGCAGCCATAAAATTTAAATTACCTGGAGTATTAGGAAGGGGACACCACCCGAAACCTAACCCCAAAACAAAATGACGGTCATGTTTCCTAAAATGGCAGCCGTAAAATTTAAATTACCTGGAGTATTAAGAAGGGGGACCACCCGAAACCTAACCCCCAAACAAAATGACGGTCATGTTTCCTGAAATGGCAGCCATAAAATTTAAATTACCTGGAGTATTAAGAAGGGGACCACCCGAAACCTAACCCCCAAACAAAATCACGGTCATGTTTCCTGAAATGGCAGTCATAAAATTTAAATTACCTGGAGTATTAGGAAGGGGGACCATCCGAAACCTAGCCCCCAAACAAAATGACGGTCATGTTTCCTGAAATGGGAGCCATAAAATTTAAATTACCTGGAGTATTAGGAAGGGGGACAACCCGAAACCTAACCCCCAAACAAAATGACGGTCATGTTTCCTAAAATGGCAGCCATAAAATTTAAATTACCTGGAGTATTAGGAAGGGGGACCACCCGAAACCTAACCCCCAAACAAAATGACGGTCATGTTTCCTAAAATGGCAGCCGTAAAATTTAAATTACCTGGAGTATTAGGAAGGGGGACCACCCGAAACCTAACCCCCAAAATAAATGACGGTCATGTTTCCTGAAATGGCAGCCATAAAATTTAAATTACCTGGAGTATTAGGAAGGGGACCACCCGAAACCTAACCCCCAAACAAACTGACGGTCATGTTTCCTAAAATGGCAGCCGTAAAATTTTAATTACCTGGAGTATTAGGAAGGGGAACCACCCGAAACCTAACCCCCAAACAAAATGACGGTCATGTTTCCTGAAATGGCAGCCATAAAATTTAAATTACCTGGAGTATTAGGAAGGGGACCACCCGAAACCTAACCCCCAAACAAAATGACGCTCATGTTTCCTGAAATGGCAGTCATAAAATTTAAATTACCTGGAGTATTAGGAAGGGGGACCATCCGAAACCTAACCCCCAAACAAAATGACGGTCATGTTTCCTGAAATGGCAGCCATAAAATTTAAATTACCTGGAGTATTAGGAAGGGGAACCACCCGAAACCTAACCCCCAAACAAAATGACGGTCATGTTTCCTAAAATGGCAGCCATAAAACTTAAATTACCTGGAGTATTAGGAAGGGGGACCACCCGAAACCTAACCCCCAAACAAAATGACGGTCATGTTTCCTAAAATGGCAGCCATAAAATTTAAATTACCTGGAGTATTAGGAAGGGGGACCACCCGAAACCTAACCCCCAAACAAACTGACGGTCATGTTTCCTAAAATGGCAGCCATAAAATTTAAATTACCTGGAGTATTAGGAAGGGACACCACCCGAAACCTAACCCCAAAACAAAATGACGGTCATGTTTCCTAAAATGGCAGCCGTAAAATTTAAATTACCTGGAGTATTAGGAAGGGGGACCACCCGAAACCTAACTCCCAAACAAAATGACGGTCATGTTTCCTGAAATGGCAGCCATAAAATTTAAATTACCTGGAGTATTAAGAAGGGGACCACCCGAAACCTAACCCCCAAACAAAATCACGGTCATGTTTCCTGAAATGGCAGTCATAAAATTTAAATTACCTGGAGTATTATTAAGGGGGACCATCCGAAACCTAACCCCCAAACAAAATGACGGTCATGTTTCCTGAAATGGCAGCCATAAAATTTAAATTACCTGGAGTATTAGGAAGGGGGACCACCCGAAACCTAACCCCCAAACAAAATGACGGTCATGTTTCCTAAAATGGCAGCCATAAAATTTAAATTACCTGGAGTATTAGGAAGGGGGACCACCCGAAACCTAACCCCCAAACAAACTGACGGTCATGTTTCCTAAAATGGCAGCCATAAAATTTAAATTACCTGGAGTATTAGGAAGGGGGACCACCCGAAACCTAACCCCAAACAAAATGGCGGTCATGTTTCCTAAAATGGCAGCCATAAAATTTAAATTACCTGGGGTATTAGGAAGGGGGACCACCCGAAACCTAACCCCCAAACAAACTGACGGTCATGTTTCCTAAAATGGCAGCCATAAAATTTAAATTACCTGGAGTATTAGGAAGGGACACCACCCGAAACCTAACCCCCAAACAAAATGACGGTCATGTTTCCTAAAATGGCAGCCGTAAAATTTAAATTACCTGGAGTATTAGGAAGGGGGACCACCCGAAACCTAACCCCCAAACAAAATGACGGTCATGTTTCCTGAAATGGCAGCCATAAAATTTAAATTACCTGGAGTATTAAGAAGGGGACCACCCGAAACCTAACCCCCAAACAAAATCACGGTCATGTTTCCTGAAATGGCAGTCATAAAATTTAAATTACCTGGAGTATTAGGAAGGGGGACCATCCGAAACCTAACCCCCAAACAAAATGACGGTCATGTTTCCTGAAATGGCAGCCATAAAATTTAAATTACCTGGAGTATTAGGAAGAGGGACCACCCGAAACCTAACCCCCAAACAAAATGACGGTCATGTTTCCTAAAATGGCAGCCATAAAATTTAAATTACCAGGAGTATTAGGAAGGGGGACCACCCGAAACCTAACCCCCAAACAAACTGACGGTCATGTTTCCTAAAATGGCAGCCATAAAATTTAAATTACCTGAAGTATTAGGAAGGGGGACCACCCGAAACCTAACCCCCAAACAAAATGGCGGTCATGTTTCCTAAAATGGCAGCCATAAAATATAAATTACCTGGGGTATTAGGAAGGGGGACCACCCGAAACCCTAACCCCGAAACAAACTGACGGTCATGTTTCCTAAAATGGCAGCCATAAAATTTAAATTACCTGGAGTATTAGGAAGGGGGACCACCCGAAACCTAACCCCCAAACAAAATGACGGTCATGTTTCCTAAAATGGCAGCCATAAAATTTAAATTACCTGGAGTATTAGGAAGGGGGACCACCCGAAACCTAACCCCCAAACAAAATGACGGTCATGTTTCCTAAAATGGCAGCCGTAAAATTTTAATTACCTGGAGTATTAGGAAGGGGAACCACCCGAAACCTAACCCCCAAACAAAATGACGGTTATGTTTCCTGAAATGGCAGCCATAAAATTTAAATTACCTGGAGTATTAGGAAGGGGACCACCCGAAACCTAACCCCCAAACAAAATGACGGTCATGTTTCCTGAAATGGGAGCCATAAAATTTAAATTACCTGGAGTATTAGGAAGGGGACCACCCGAAACCTAACCCCCAAACAAAATGACGGTCATGTTTCCTGAAATGGCAGCCATAAAATTTAAATTACCTGGAGTATTAGGAAGGGGACCACCCGAAACCTAACCCCCAAACAAAATCACGGTCATGTTTCCTGAAATGGCAGTCATAAAATTTAAATTACCTGGAGTATTAGGAAGGGGGACCATCCGAAACCTAACCCCCAAACAAAATGGCGGTCATGTTTCCTAAAATGGCAGCCATAAAATTTAAATTACCTGGAGTATTAGGAAGGGGGACCACCCGAAACCTAACCCCCAAACAAACTGACGGTCATGTTTCCTAAAATGGCAGCCATAAAATTTAAATTACCCGAGTATTAAGAATGGGGACCACCCGAAATCTAACCCCCAAACAAAATGACGGTCATGTTTCCTAAAATGGCATCCATAAAATTTAAATTACCTGGAGTATTAGGAAGGGACACCACCCGAAACCTAACCCCCAAACAAAATGACGGTCATGTTTCCTAAAATGGCAGCCGTAAAATTTAAATTACCTGGAGTATTAGGAAGGGGGACCACCCGAAACCTAACCCCCAAACAAAATGACGGTCATGTTTCCTGAAATGGCAGCCATAAAATTTAAATTACCTGGAGTATTAGGAAGAGAGGACCATCGAAACCTAACCCCCAAACAAAATGACGGTCATGTTTCCTGAAATGGCAGTCATAAAATTTAAATTACCTGGAGTATTAGGAAGGGGACCATCCGAAACCTAACCCCCAAACAAAATGACGGTCATGTTTCCTGAAATGGCAGCCATAAAATTTAAATTACCTGGAGTATTAGGAAGGGGGACCACCCGAAACCTAACCCCAAACAAAATGACGGTCATGTTTCCTAAAATGGCAGCCATAAAATTTAAATTACCTGGAGTATTAGGAAGGGGGACCACCCGAAACCTAACCCCCAAACAAACTGACGGTCATGTTTCCTAAAATGGCAGCCATAAAATTTAAATTACCTGAAGATATTAGGAAGGGGACCACCCGAAACCTAACCCCAAACAAAATGACGGTCATGTTTCCTAAAATGGCAGCCATAAAATTTAAATTACCTGGAGTATTAGGAAGGGGACCACCCGAAACCTAACCCCCAAACAAAATGACGGTCATGTTTCCTAAAATGGCAGCCATAAAATTTAAATTACCTGGAGTATTAGGAAGGGGACCACCCGAAACCTAACCCCCAAACAAAATGACGGTCATGTTTCCTAAAATGGCAGCCATAAAATTTAAATTACCTGGAGTATTAGGAAGGGGGACCACCCGAAACCTAACCCCCAAACAAATGACGGTCATGTTTCCTAAAATGGCAGCCATAAAATTTTAAATTACCTGGAGTATTAGGAAGGGGAACCACCCGAAACCTAACCCCCAAACAAAATGACGGTCATGTTTCCTGAAATGGCAGCCATAAAATTTAAATTACCTGGAGTATTAGGAAGGGGACCACCCGAAACCTAACCCCAAACAAAATGACGGTCATGTTTCCTAAAATGGCAGCCATAAAATTTAAATTACCTGGAGTATTAGGAAGGGGACCACCCGAACACAAACCTAACCCCAAACAAAATGACGGTCATGTTTCCTAAAATGGCAGCCATAAAATTTAAATTACCTGGAGTATTAGGAAGGGGACCACCCGAAACCTAACCCCCAAACAAAAACAGTCATGTTTCCTAAAATGGCAGTCATAAAAAATTTAAATTACCTGGAGTATTAGGAAGGGGACCACCCCGAAACCTAACCCCCAAACAAAATGACCGGTCAAATGAAATGGCAGCACAAATTTAAATTACCAGTATTAGGAAGGGGACCACTCTAAAAATGACGGTCATGTTTCCTGAAATGGCAGTCATAAAATTTAAATTACCTGGAGTATTAGGAAGGGGCACTCGAAACCTAACCCCAAACTGACGGTCATGTTTCCTGAAATGGCAGCCATAAGGAAGTTACCACCCGAAACCTAACCCCAAACAAAATGACGGTCATGTTTCCTGTGCATAAAATTTAAATTACCTGGAGTATTAGGGGACCACCCCGAAAACCTAACCCCCAAACAAAATCGGCTAAAATGGCCATTTAAGACCTGGAGCTGTAGGGGACCAACCTAACCACCAAACCGACGGTCATGTTTCCCAATGGCAGCTATAAAATTTAAATTACCTGGAGAATGGGGACCAAACAAAATGACGGTCATGTTTCCTAAAATGGCAGCCACTAAATTACCATAGGAAGGGGGACCACTCCCGAAACCTAACCACAAACAAACTGACGGTCATGTTTCCTAAAATGGCAGCCATAAAATTTAAATTACCTGAGTATTAGGGAAGGGGGGTTCCCTGAAACAAAAATGGCGGTCATGTTTCCTAAAATGGCAGCCATAAAATTTAAATTACCTGGGTATTAGGAAGGCAGACCATCAGAGAGAAAACAAAATGACGGTCATGTTTCCTTAAATGGCAGCCATTACCTGGAGTATTAGGAAAGGGGGACCACAACCTAACCCCAAAACATGACGGTCATGTTTCCTAAAATGGCAAATCAGTTAAATTACCTGGAGTATTAGGAAGGGGGACCACCTGAAACCTAACCCTCAAACACGGACTCATGTTTCCTAAAATGGCAGCCGTAAGAAATCCCGAAACCTCCCCAAACAAAATGACGGTCATGTTTCCTAAAATGGCAGCCATAAAATTTAAATTACCTGGAGTATTAGGGGACCACCCGAAACCTAACCCCCAAACAAAATGACGGTCATGTTTCCTGAAATGGCAGTAAAATTTAAATTACCTGGAGTATTATTAAGTATTAGGAAAACCCTAACCGACCGGGACCACCCGAAACCTAACCCCCAAACAACAAAAATGACGGTCATGTTTCCTGAAATGGGCCATAAAATTTAAATTACCTGGAGTATTAAGAAAGGGGCCACCAGAGAACCTTACCCCCAAACAAAATCACCCAGCGTCATGTTTCCTGAAATGGTTAAATTACCTGGAGTATTAGGAAGTAATGACGGTCATGTTTCCTGAAATGGCAGCCATAAAATTTAAATTACCTGGAGTATTAGGAAGGGGGACCACCCGAAACCTAACCCCCAAACAAACTGACGGTCATGTTTCCTAAAATGGCAGCCAAAAAATTTAAATTACCCGGAGTATTAGGAAGGGGGACCACCCGAAATCCAACCCCCAAACAAAATGACGGTCATGTTTCCTAAAATGGCAGCCATAAAATTTAAATTACCTGGAGTATTAGGAAGCGGGACCACCCGAAACCTAACCCCCAAACAAAATGACGGTCATGTTTCCTGAAATGGCAGCCATAAAATTTAAATTACCTGGAGTATTAAGAAGGGGACCACCCAAAACCTAACCCCCAAACAAAATCACGGTCATGTTTCCTGAAATGGCAGTCATAAAATTTAAATTACCTGGAGTATTAGGGAAGGGGGACCATCCGAAACCTAACCCCCAAACAAAATGACGGTCATGTTTCCTGAAATGGCAGCCATAAAATTAAAATTACCTGGGGTATTAGGAAGGGGACCACTCGAAACCTAACCCCCAAACAAAATGACGGTCATGTTTCCTGAAATGGCAGCCATAAAACTTAAATTACCTGGAGTATTAGGAAGGGGGACCACCCGAAACCTAACCCCCAAACAAAATGACGGTCATGTTTCCTAAAATGGCAGCCATAAAATTTAAATTACCTGGAGTATTAGGAAGGGGGACCACCCGAAACCTAACCGCCAAACAAAATGGCGGTCATGTTTCCTAAAATGGCAGCCATAAAATTTAAATTACCTGGAGTATTAGGAAGGGGGACCACCCGAAACCTAACCGCTAAACAAAATGACGGTCATGTTTCCTAAAATGGCAGCCGTAAAATTTAAATTACCTGGAGTATTAGGAAGGGGGACCACCCGAAACCTAACCCCCAAACAAAATGACGGTCATGTTTCCTGAAATGGCAGTCATAAAATTTAAATTACCTGGAGTATTAGGAAGGGAGAACACCCGAAACCTAACCCCCAAACAAAATGGCGGTCATGTTTCCAAAAATGGCAGCCATAAAATTTAAATTACCTGGAGTATTAGGAAGGGGGACCACCCGAAACCTAACCCCCAAACAAACTGACGGTCATGTTTCCTAAAATGGCAGCCATAAAATTTAAATTACCTGGAGTATTAGGAAGGGGGAACACCCGAAACCTAACCCCCAAACAAAATGACGGTCATGTTTCCTAAAATGGCAGCCGTAAAATTTTAATTACCTGGAGTATTAGGAAGGGGAACCACCCGAAACCTAACCCCAAACAAAATGACGGTCATGTTTCCTGAAATGGCAGCCATAAAATTTAAATTACCTGGAGTATTAGGAAGGGGACCACCCGAAACCTAACCCCCAAACAAAATGACGGTCATGTTTCCTGAAATGGCAGTCATAAAATTTAAATTACCTGGAGTATTAGGAAGGGGGACCATCTGAAACCTAACCCCCAAACAAAATGACGGTCATGTTTCCTGAAATTTCAGCCATAAAAATTTAAAAAACCTGGAGTATTAGGAAGGGGAACCACCCGAAACCTAACCCCCAAACAAAATGACGGTCATGTTTCCTAAAATGGCAGCCATAAAATTTAAATTACCTGGAGTATTAGGAAGGGGGACCACCCGAAACCTAACCCCCAAACAAAATGACGGTCATGTTTCCTAAAATGGCAGCCATAAAATTTAAATTACCTGGAGTATTAGGAAGGGGGACCACCCGAAACCTAACCCCCAAACAAACTGACGGTCATGTTTCCTAAAATGGCAGCCATAAAATTTAAATTACCTGGAGTATTAGGAAGGGACACCACCCGAAACCTAACCCCAAAACAAAATGACGGTCATGTTTCCTAAAATGGCAGCCGTGAAATTTAAATTACCTGGAGTATTAGGAAGGGGGACCACCCGAAACCTAACCCCCAAACAAAATGACGGTCATGTTTCCTGAAATGGCAGCCATAAAATTTAAATTACCTGGAGTATTAAGAAGGGGACCACCAGAAACCTAACCCCCAAACAAAATCACGGTCATGTTTCCTGAAATGGCAGTCATAAAATTTAAATTACCTGGAGTATTAGAAAGGGGGACCACCCGAAACCTAACCCCCAAACAAAATGACGGTCATGTTTCCTAAAATGGCAGCCATAAAATTTAAATTACCTGGAGTATTAGGAAGGGGGACCACCCGAAACCTAACCCACAAACAAAATGACGGTCATGTTTCCTAAAATGGCAGCCGTAAAATTTAAATTACCTGGAGTATTAGGAAGGGGACCACCCGAAACCTAACCCCCAAACAAAATGACGGTCATGTTTCCTGAAATGGCAGCCATAAAATTTAAATTACCTGGAGTATTAAGAAGGGGACCACCCGAAACCTAACCCCCAAACAAAATCACGGTCATGTTTCCTGAAATGGCAGCCATAAAATTTAAATTACCTGGAGTATTAGGAAGGGGGACCACACGAAACCTAACCCACAAACAAAATGACGGTCATGTTTCCTAAAATGGCAGCCGCAAAATTTAAATTACCTGGAGTATTAGGAAGGGGGACCACCCGAAACCTAACCCCCAAACAAAATGACGGTCATGTTTCCTGAAATGGCAGCCATAAAATTTAAATTACCTGGAGTATTAAGAAGGGGACCACCCGAAACCTAACCCCCAAACAAAATCACGGTCATGTTTCCTGAAATGGCAGTCATAAAATTTAAATTACCTGGAGTATTAGGAAGGGGACCATCCGAAACCTAACCCCCAAACAAAATGACGGTCATGTTTCCTGAAATGGCAGCCATAAAATTTAAATTACATGGAGTATTAGGAAGGGGGACCAAACGAAACCTAACCCCCAAACAAAATCACGGTCATGTTTCCTAAAATGGCAGCCATAAAATTTAAATTACCTGGAGTATTAGGAAGGGGGACCACCCGAAACCTAACCCCCAAACAAACTGACGGTCATGTTTCCTAAAATGGCAGCCATAAAATTTAAATTACCTGGAGTATTAGGAAGGGGGAACACCCGAAACCTAACCCCCAAACAAAATGGCAGTCATGTTTCCTAAAATGGCAGCCATAAAATTTAAATTACCTGGAGTATTAGGAAGGGGGACCACCCGAAACCTAACCCCCAAACAAAATGACGGTCATGTTTCCTAAAATGGCAGCCATAAAATTTAAATTACCTGGAGTATTAGGAAGGGGAACACCCGAAACCTAACCCCCAAACAAAATGACGGTCATGTTTCCTAAAATGGCAGCCGTAAAATTTAAATTACCTGGAGTATTAGGAAGGGGGACCATCCGAAACCTAACCCCCAAACAAAATGGCGGTCATGTTTCCTAAAATGGCAGCCATAAAATTTAAATTACCTGGAGTATTAGGAAGGGGGACCACCCGAAACCTAACCCCCAAACGAAATGACGGTCATGTTTCCTAAAATGGCAGCCATAAAATTTAAATTACCTGGAGTATTAGGAAGGGGGACCACCCGAAACCTAACCCCCAAACAAACTGACGGTCATGTTTCCTAAAATGGCAGTCATAAAATTTAAATTACCTGGAGTATTAGGAAGGGAGAACACCCGAAACCTAACCCCCAAACAAAATGGCGGTCATGTTTCCAAAAATGGCAGCCATAAAATTTAAATTACCTGGAGTATTAGGAAGGGGGACCACCCGAAACCTAACCCCCAAACAAACTGACGGTCATGTTTCCTAAAATGGCAGCCATAAAATTTAAATTACCTGGAGTATTAGGAAGGGGGAACACCCGAAACCTAACCCCCAAACAAAATGACGGTCATGTTTCCTAAAATGGCAACCGTAAAATTTTAATTACCTGGAGTATTAGGAAGGGGAACCACCCGAAACCTAACCCCCAAACAAAATGACGGTCATGTTTCCTGAAATGGCAGCCATAAAATTTAAATTACCTGGAGTATTAGGAAGGGGACCACCCGAAACCTAACCCCCAAACAAAATGACGGTCATGTTTCCTGAAATGGCAGTCATAAAATTTAAATTACCTGGAGTATTAGGAAGGGGGACCATCTGAAACCTAACCCCCAAACAAAATGACGGTCATGTTTCCTGAAATTTCAGCCATAAAATTTAAATTACCTGGAGTATTAGGAAGGGGAACCACCCGAAACCTAACCCCCAAACAAAATGACGGTCATGTTTCCTAAAATGGCAGCCATAAAATTTAAATTACCTGGAGTATTAGGAAGGGGGACCACCCGAAACCTAACCCCCAAACAAAATGACGGTCATGTTTCCTGAAATGGCAGCCATAAAATTTAAATTACCTGGAGTATTAAGAAGGGGACCACCCGAAACCTAACCCCAAACAAAATCACGGTCATGTTTCCTGAAATGGCAGTCATAAAATTTAAATTACCTGGAGTATTAGGAAGGGGGACCATCCGAAACCTAACCCCCAAACAAAATGACGGTCATGTTTCCTGAAATGGCAGCCATAAAATTTAAATTACATGGAGTATTAGGAAGGGGGACCAAACGAAACCTAACCCCCAAACAAAATCACGGTCATGTTTCCTAAAATGGCAGCCATAAAATTTAAATTACCTGGAGTATTAGGAAGGGGGACCACCCGAAACCTAACCCCCAAACAAACTGACGGTCATGTTTCCTAAAATGGCAGCCATAAAATTTAAATTACCTGGAGTATTAGGAAGGGGGAACACCCGAAACCTAACCCCCAAACAAACTGACGGTCATGTTTCCTAAAATGGCAGCCATAAAATTTAAATTACCTGGAGTATTAGGAAGGGGGACCACCCGAAACCTAACCCCCAAACAAAATGGCGGTCATGTTTCCTAAAATGGCAGCCATAAAATTTAAATTACCTGGGGTATTAGGAAGGGGGACCACCCGAAACCTAACCCCCAAACAAACTGACGGTCATGTTTCCTAAAATGGCAGCCATAAAATTTAAATTACCTGGAGTATTAGGAAGGGACACCACCCGAAACCTAACCCCCAAACAAAATGACGGTCATGTTTCCTAAAATGGCAGCCGTAAAATTTAAATTACCTGGAGTATTAGGAAGGGGGACCACCCGAAACCTAACCCCCAAACAAAATGACGGTCATGTTTCCTGAAATGGCAGCCATAAAATTTAAATTACCTGGAGTATTAAGAAGGGGACCACCCGAAACCTAACCCCCAAACAAAATCACGGTCATGTTTCCTGAAATGGCAGTCATAAAATTTAAATTACCTGGAGTATTAGGAAGGGGGGACCATCCGAAACCTAACCCCAAACAAAATGACGGTCATGTTTCCTGAAATGGCAGCCATAAAATTTAAATTACCTGGAGTATTAGGAAGAGGGACCACCCGAAACCTAACCCCCAAACAAAATGACGGTCATGTTTCCTAAAATGGCAGCCATAAAATTTAAATTACCAGGAGTATTAGGAAGGGGGACCACCCGAAACCTAACCCCCAAACAAACTGACGGTCATGTTTCCTAAAATGGCAGCCATAAAATTTAAATTACCTGAAGTATTAGGAAGGGGGACCACCCGAAACCTAACCCCCAAACAAAATGGCGGTCATGTTTCCTAAAATGGCAGCCATAAAATATAAATTACCTGGGGTATTAGGAAGGGGGACCACCCGAAACCTAACCCCGAAACAAACTGACGGTCATGTTTCCTAAAATGGCAGCCATAAAATTTAAATTACCTGGAGTATTAGGAAGGGGGACCACCCGAAACCTAACCCCCAAACAAAATGACGGTCATGTTTCCTAAAATGGCAGCCATAAAATTTAAATTACCTGGAGTATTAGGAAGGGGGACCACCCGAAACCTAACCCCCAAACAAAATGACGGTCATGTTTCCTAAAATGGCAGCCGTAAAATTTTAATTACCTGGAGTATTAGGAAGGGGAACCACCCGAAACCTAACCCCCAAACAAAATGACGGTTATGTTTCCTGAAATGGCAGCCATAAAATTTAAATTACCTGGAGTATTAGGAAGGGGACCACCCGAAACCTAACCCCCAAACAAAATGACGGTCATGTTTCCTGAAATGGGAGCCATAAAATTTAAATTACCTGGAGTATTAGGAAGGGGACCACCCGAAACCTAACCCCCAAACAAAATGACGGTCATGTTTCCTGAAATGGCAGCCATAAAATTTAAATTACCTGGAGTATTAGGAAGGGGACCACCCGAAACCTAACCCCCAAACAAAATCACGGTCATGTTTCCTGAAATGGCAGTCATAAAATTTAAATTACCTGGAGTATTAGGAAGGGGGACCATCCGAAACCTAACCCCCAAACAAAATGGCGGTCATGTTTCCTAAAATGGCAGCCATAAAATTTAAATTACCTGGAGTATTAGGAAGGGGGACCACCCGAAACCTAACCCCCAAACAAACTGACGGTCATGTTTCCTAAAATGGCAGCCATAAAATTTAAATTACCCGGAGTATTAAGAATGGGGACCACCCGAAATCTAACCCCCAAACAAAATGACGGTCATGTTTCCTAAAATGGCATCCATAAAATTTAAATTACCTGGAGTATTAGGAAGGGACACCACCCGAAACCTAACCCCCAAACAAAATGACGGTCATGTTTCCTAAAATGGCAGCCGTAAAATTTAAATTACCTGGAGTATTAGGAAGGGGGACCACCCGAAACCTAACCCCCAAACAAAATGACGGTCGTGTTTCCTGAAATGGCAGCCATAAAATTTAAATTACCTGGAGTATTAGGAAGGGGGACCACCCGAAACCTAACCCCCAAACAAACTGACGGTCATGTTTCCTAAAATGGCAGCCAAAAAATTTAAATTACCCGGAGTATTAGGAAGGGGGACCACCCGAAATCCAACCCCCAAACAAAATGACGGTCATGTTTCCTAAAATGGCAGCCATAAAATTTAAATTACCTGGAGTATTAGGAAGCGGGACCACCCGAAACCTAACCCCCAAACAAAATGACGGTCATGTTTCCTGAAATGGCAGCCATAAAATTTAAATTACCTGGAGTATTAAGAAGGGGACCACCCAAAACCTAACCCCCAAACAAAATCACGGTCATGTTTCCTGAAATGGCAGTCATAAAATTTAAATTACCTGGAGTATTAGGAAGGGGGACCATCCGAAACCTAACCCCAAACAAAATGACGGTCATGTTTCCTGAAATGGCAGCCATAAAATTAAAATTACCTGGGGTATTAGGAAGGGGACCACCCGAAACCTAACCCCCAAACAAAATGACGGTCATGTTTCCTGAAATGGCAGCCATAAAACTTAAATTACCTGGAGTATTAGGAAGGGGGACCACCCGAAACCTAACCCCCAAACAAAATGACGGTCATGTTTCCTAAAAATGGCAGCCATAAAATTTAAATTACCTGGAGTATTAGGAAGGGGGACCACCCGAAACCTAACCGCCAAACAAAATGGCGGTCATGTTTCCTAAAATGGCAGCCATAAAATTTAAATTACCTGGAGTATTAGGAAGGGGGACCACCCGAAACCTAACCGCTAAACAAAATGACGGTCATGTTTCCTAAAATGGCAGCCGTAAAATTTAAATTACCTGGAGTATTAGGAAGGGGGACCACCCGAAACCTAACCCCCAAACAAAATGACGGTCATGTTTCCTGAAATGGCAGCCATAAAATTTAAATTACCTGGAGTATTAGGAAGGGGACCACCCGAAACCTAACCCCCAAACAAAATCACGGTCATGTTTCCTGAAATGAAAGTCATAAAATTTAAATTACCTGGAGTATTAGGAAGGGGGACCATCCGAAACCTAACCCCCAAACAAAATGGCGGTCATGTTTCCTAAAATGGCAGCCATAAAATTTAAATTACCTGGAGTATTAGGAAGGGGGACCACCCGAAACCTAACCCCCAAACGAAATGACGGTCATGTTTCCTAAAATGGCAGCCATAAAATTTAAATTACCTGGAGTATTAGGAAGGGGGACCACCCGAAACCTAACCCCCAAACAAACTGACGGTCATGTTTCCTAAAATGGCAGTCATAAAATTTAAATTACCTGGAGTATTAGGAAGGGAGAACACCCGAAACCTAACCCCCAAACAAAATGGCGGTCATGTTTCCAAAAATGGCAGCCATAAAATTTAAATTACCTGGAGTATTAGGAAGGGGGACCACCCGAAACCTAACCCCCAAACAAACTGACGGTCATGTTTCCTAAAATGGCAGCCATAAAATTTAAATTACCTGGAGTATTAGGAAGGGGGAACACCCGAAACCTAACCCCCAAACAAAATGACGGTCATGTTTCCTAAAATGGCAGCCGTAAAATTTTAATTACCTGGAGTATTAGGAAGGGGAACCACCCGAAACCTAACCCCCAAACAAAATGACGGTCATGTTTCCTGAAATGGCAGCCATAAAATTTAAATTACCTGGAGTATTAGGAAGGGGGACCACCCGAAACCTAACCCCCAAACAAAATGACGGTCATGTTTCCTGAAATGGCAGTCATAAAATTTAAATTACCTGGAGTATTAGGAAGGGGGACCATCTGAAACCTAACCCCCAAACAAAATGACGGTCATGTTTCCTGAAATTTCAGCCATAAAATTTAAAAAACCTGGAGTATTAGGAAGGGGAACCACCCGAAACCTAACCCCCAAACAAAATGACGGTCATGTTTCCTAAAATGGCAGCCATAAAATTTAAATTACCTGGAGTATTAGGAAGGGGGACCACCCGAAACCTAACCCCCAAACAAAATGACGCTCATGTTTCCTAAAATGGCAGCCATAAAATTTAAATTACCTGGAGTATTAGGAAGGGGGACCACCCGAAACCTAACCCCCAAACAAACTGACGGTCATGTTTCCTAAAATGGCAGCCATAAAATTTAAATTACCTGGAGTATTAGGAAGGGACACCACCCGAAACCTAACCCCAAAACAAAATGACGGTCATGTTTCCTAAAATGGCAGCCGTGAAATTTAAATTACCTGGAGTATTAGGAAGGGGGACCACCCGAAACCTAACCCCCAAACAAAATGACGGTCATGTTTCCTGAAATGGCAGCCATAAAATTTAAATTACCTGGAGTATTAAGAAGGGGACCACCAGAAACCAAACCCCCAAACAAAATCACGGTCATGTTTCCTGAAATGGCAGTCATAAAATTTAAATTACCTGGAGTATTAGAAAGGGGGACCACCCGAAACCTAACCCCCAAACAAAATGACGGTCATGTTTCCTAAAATGGCAGCCATAAAATTTAAATTACCTGGAGTATTAGGAAGGGGGGACCACCCGAAACCTAACCCACAAACAAAATGACGGTCATGTTTCCTAAAATGGCAGCCGTAAAATTTAAATTACCTGGAGTATTAGGAAGGGGACCACCCGAAACCTAACCCCCAAACAAAATGACGGTCATGTTTCCTGAAATGGCAGCCATAAAATTTAAATTACCTGGAGTATTAAGAAGGGGACCACCCGAAACCTAACCCCCAAACAAAATCACGGTCATGTTTCCTGAAATGGCAGCCATAAAATTTAAATTACCTGGAGTATTAGGAAGGGGGACCACCCGAAACCTAACCCACAAACAAAATGACGGTCATGTTTCCTAAAATGGCAGCCGCAAAATTTAAATTACCTGGAGTATTAGGAAGGGGGACCACCCGAAACCTAACCCCCAAACAAAATGACGGTCATGTTTCCTGAAATGGCAGCCATAAAATTTAAATTACCTGGAGTATTAAGAAGGGGACCACCCGAAACCTAACCCCCAAACAAAATCACGGTCATGTTTCCTGAAATGGCAGTCATAAAATTTAAATTACCTGGAGTATTAGGAAGGGGGACCATCCGAAACCTAACCCCCAAACAAAATGACGGTCATGTTTCCTGAAATGGCAGCCATAAAATTTAAATTACATGGAGTATTAGGAAGGGGGACCAAACGAAACCTAACCCCCAAACAAAATCACGGTCATGTTTCCTAAAATGGCAGCCATAAAATTTAAATTACCTGGAGTATTAGGAAGGGGGACCACCCGAAACCTAACCCCCAAACAAACTGACGGTCATGTTTCCTAAAATGGCAGCCATAAAATTTAAATTACCTGGAGTATTAGGAAGGGGGAACACCCGAAACCTAACCCCCAAACAAAATGGCAGTCATGTTTCCTAAAATGGCAGCCATAAAATTTAAATTACCTGGAGTATTAGGAAGGGGGACCACCCGAAACCTAACCCCCAAACAAAATGACTGTCATGTTTCCTAAAATGGCAGCCATAAAATTTAAATTACCTGGAGTATTAGGAAGGGGAACACCCGAAACCTAACCCCCAAACAAAATGACGGTCATGTTTCCTAAAATGGCAGCCGTAAAATTTAAATTACCTGGAGTATTAGGAAGGGGGACCATCCGAAACCTAACCCCCAAACAAAATGGCGGTCATGTTTCCTAAAATGGCAGCCATAAAATTTAAATTACCTGGAGTATTAGGAAGGGGGACCACCCGAAACCTAACCCCCAAACGAAATGACGGTCATGTTTCCTAAAATGGCAGCCATAAAATTTAAATTACCTGGAGTATTAGGAAGGGGGACCACCCGAAACCTAACCCCCAAACAAACTGACGGTCATGTTTCCTAAAATGGCAGTCATAAAATTTAAATTACCTGGAGTATTAGGAAGGAGAACACCCGAAACCTAACCCCCAAACAAAATGGCGGTCATGTTTCCAAAAATGGCAGCCATAAAATTTAAATTACCTGGAGTATTAGGAAGGGGGACCACCCGAAACCTAACCCCCAAACAAACTGACGGTCATGTTTCCTAAAATGGCAGCCATAAAATTTAAATTACCTGGAGTATTAGGAAGGGGGAACACCCGAAACCTAACCCCCAAACAAAATGACGGTCATGTTTCCTAAAATGGCAGCCGTAAAATTTTAATTACCTGGAGTATTAGGAAGGGGAACCACCCGAAACCTAACCCCCAAACAAAATGACGGTCATGTTTCCTGAAATGGCAGCCATAAAATTTAAATTACCTGGAGTATTAGGAAGGGGACCACCCGAAACCTAACCCCCAAACAAAATGACGGTCATGTTTCCTGAAATGGCAGTCATAAAATTTAAATTACCTGGAGTATTAGGAAGGGGGACCATCTGAAACCTAACCCCCAAACAAAATGACGGTCATGTTTCCTGAAATTTCAGCCATAAAATTTAAATTACCTGGAGTATTAGGAAGGGGAACCACCCGAAACCTAACCCCCAAACAAAATGACGGTCATGTTTCCTAAAATGGCAGCCATAAAATTTAAATTACCTGGAGTATTAGGAAGGGGGACCACCCGAAACCTAACCCCCAAACAAAATGACGGTCATGTTTCCTGAAATGGCAGCCATAAAATTTAAATTACCTGGAGTATTAAGAAGGGGACCACCCGAAACCTAACCCCCAAACAAAATCACGGTCATGTTTCCTGAAATGGCAGTCATAAAATTTAAATTACCTGGAGTATTAGGAAGGGGGACCATCCGAAACCTAACCCCCAAACAAAATGACGGTCATGTTTCCTGAAATGGCAGCCATAAAATTTAAATTACATGGAGTATTAGGAAGGGGGACCAAACGAAACCTAACCCCCAAACAAAATCACGGTCATGTTTCCTAAAATGGCAGCCATAAAATTTAAATTACCTGGAGTATTAGGAAGGGGGACCACCCGAAACCTAACCCCCAAACAAACTGACGGTCATGTTTCCTAAAATGGCAGCCATAAAATTTAAATTACCTGGAGTATTAGGAAGGGGGAACACCCGAAACCTAACCCCCAAACAAAATGGCAGTCATGTTTCCTAAAATGGCAGCCATAAAATTTAAATTACCTGGAGTATTAGGAAGGGGGACCACCCGAAACCTAACCCCCAAACAAAATGACGGTCATGTTTCCTAAAATGGCAGCCATAAAATTTAAATTACCTGGAGTATTAGGAAGGGGAACACCCGAAACCTAACCCCCAAACAAAATGACGGTCATGTTTCCTAAAATGGCAGCCGTAAAATTTTAATTACCTGGAGTATTAGGAAGGGGAACCACCCGAAACCTAACCCCCAAACAAAATGACGGTCATGTTTCCTGAAATGGCAGCCATAAAATTTAAATTACCTGGAGTATTAGGAAGGGGACCACCCGAAACCTAACCCCCAAACAAAATGACGGTCATGTTTCCTGAAATGGCAGCCATAAAATTTAAATTACCTGGAGTATTAGGAAGGGGGACCATCCGAAACCTAACCCCCAAACAAAATGACGGTCATGTTTCCTTAAATGGCAGCCATAAAATTTAAATTACCTGGAGTATTAGGAAGGGAGACCACCCGAAACCTAACCCCCAAACAAAATGACGGTCATGTTTCCTAAAATGGCAGCCATAAAATTTAAATTACCTGGAGTATTAGGAAGGGGGACCATCTGAAACCTAACCCCCAAACAAAATGACGGTCATGTTTCCTGAAATTTCAGCCATAAAATTTAAAAAACCTGGAGTATTAGGAAGGGGAACCACCCGAAACCTAACCCCCAAACAAAATGACGGTCATGTTTCCTAAAATGGCAGCCATAAAATTTAAATTACCTGGAGTATTAGGAAGGGGGACCACCCGAAACCTAACCCCCAAACAAAATGACGGTCATGTTTCCTAAAATGGCAGCCATAAAATTTAAATTACCTGGAGTATTAGGAAGGGGGACCACCCGAAACCTAACCCCCAAACAAACTGACGGTCATGTTTCCTAAAATGGCAGCCATAAAATTTAAATTACCTGGAGTATTAGGAAGGGACACCACCCGAAACCTAACCCCAAAACAAAATGACGGTCATGTTTCCTAAAATGGCAGCCGTGAAATTTAAATTACCTGGAGTATTAGGAAGGGGGACCACCCGAAACCTAACCCCCAAACAAAATGACGGTCATGTTTCCTGAAATGGCAGCCATAAAATTTAAATTACCTGGAGTATTAAGAAGGGGACCACCAGAAACCTAACCCCCAAACAAAATCACGGTCATGTTTCCTGAAATGGCAGTCATAAAATTTAAATTACCTGGAGTATTAGAAAGGGGGACCACCCGAAACCTAACCCCCAAACAAAATGACGGTCATGTTTCCTAAAATGGCAGCCATAAAATTTAAATTACCTGGAGTATTAGGAAGGGGGACCACCCGAAACCTAACCCCCAAACAAAATGACGGTCATGTTTCCTGAAATGGCAGCCATAAAATTTAAATTACCTGGAGTATTAGGAAGGAGACCACCCGAAACCTAACCCCCAAACAAAATGACGGTCATGTTTCCTAAAATGGCAGCCATAAAATTTAAATTACCTGGAGTATTAGGAAGGGGGACCATCTGAAACCTAACCCCCAAACAAAATGACGGTCATGTTTCCTGAAATTTCAGCCATAAAATTTAAAAAACCTGGAGTATTAGGAAGGGGAACCACCCGAAACCTAACCCCAAACAAAATGACGGTCATGTTTCCTAAAATGGCAGCCATAAAATTTAAATTACCTGGAGTATTAGGAAGGGGGACCACCCGAAACCTAACCCCCAAACAAAATGACGGTCATGTTTCCTAAAATGGCAGCCATAAAATTTAAATTACCTGGAGTATTAGGAAGGGGGACCACCCGAAACCTAACCCCCAAACAAACTGACGGTCATGTTTCCTAAAATGGCAGCCATAAAATTTAAATTACCTGGAGTATTAGGAAGGGACACCACCCGAAACCTAACCCCAAAACAAAATGACGGTCATGTTTCCTAAAATGGCAGCCGTGAAATTTAAATTACCTGGAGTATTAGGAAGGGGACCACCCGAAACCTAACCCCCAAACAAAATGACGGTCATGTTTCCTGAAATGGCAGCCATAAAATTTAAATTACCTGGAGTATTAAGAAGGGGACCACCAGAAACCTAACCCCCAAACAAAATCACGGTCATGTTTCCTGAAATGGCAGTCATAAAATTTAAATTACCTGGAGTATTAGAAAGGGGGACCACCCGAAACCTAACCCCCAAACAAAATGACGGTCATGTTTCCTAAAATGGCAGCCATAAAATTTAAATTACCTGGAGTATTAGGAAAGGGGGACCACCCGAAACCTAACCCACAAACAAAATGACGGTCATGTTTCCTAAAATGGCAGCCGTAAAATTTAAATTACCTGGAGTATTAGGAAGGGGACCACCCGAAACCTAACCCCCAAACAAAATGACGGTCATGTTTCCTGAAATGGCAGCCATAAAATTTAAATTACCTGGAGTATTAAGAAGGGGACCACCCGAAACCTAACCCCCAAACAAAATCACGGTCATGTTTCCTGAAATGGCAGCCATAAAATTTAAATTACCTGGAGTATTAGGAAGGGGGACCACCCGAAACCTAACCCACAAACAAAATGACGGTCATGTTTCCTAAAATGGCAGCCGCAAAATTTAAATTACCTGGAGTAGTAGGAAGGGGGACCACCCGAAACCTAACCCCCAAACAAAATGACGGTCATGTTTCCTGAAATGGCAGCCATAAAATTTAAATTACCTGGAGTATTAAGAAGGGGACCACCCGAAACCTAACCCCCAAACAAAATCACGGTCATGTTTCCTGAAATGGCAGTCATAAAATTTAAATTACCTGGAGTATTAGGAAGGGGGACCATCCGAAACCTAACCCCCAAACAAAATGACGGTCATGTTTCCTGAAATGGCAGCCATAAAATTTAAATTACATGGAGTATTAGGAAGGGGGACCAAACGAAACCTAACCCCCAAACAAAATCGCGGTCATGTTTCCTAAAATGGCAGCCATAAAATTTAAATTACCTGGAGTATTAGGAAGGGGGACCACCCGAAACCTAACCCCCAAACAAACTGACGGTCATGTTTCCTAAAATGGCAGCCATAAAATTTAAATTACCTGGAGTATTAGGAAGGGGGAACACCCGAAACCTAACCCCCAAACAAAATGGCAGTCATGTTTCCTAAAATGGCAGCCATAAAATTTAAATTACCTGGAGTATTAGGAAGGGGGACCACCCGAAACCTAACCCCCAAACAAAATGACGGTCATGTTTCCTAAAATGGCAGCCATAAAATTTAAATTACCTGGAGTATTAGGAAGGGGGAACACCCGAAACCTAACCCCCAAACAAAATGACGGTCATGTTTCCTAAAATGGCAGCCGTAAAATTTAAATTACCTGGAGTATTAGGAAGGGGGACCATCCGAAACCTAACCCCCAAACAAAATGGCGGTCATGTTTCCTAAAATGGCAGCCATAAAATTTAAATTACCTGGAGTATTAGGAAGGGGGACCACCCGAAACCTAACCCCCAAACGAAATGACGGTCATGTTTCCTAAAAATGGCAGCCATGAAATTTAAATTACCTGGAGTATTAGGAAGGGGGACCACCCGAAACCTAACCCCCAAACAAACTGACGGTCATGTTTCCTAAAATGGCAGTCATAAAATTTAAATTACCTGGAGTATTAGGAAGGGAGAACACCCGAAACCTAACCCCCAAACAAAATGGCGGTCATGTTTCCAAAAATGGCAGCCATAAAATTTAAATTACCTGGAGTATTAGGAAGGGGGACCACCCGAAACCTAACCCCCAAACAAACTGACGGTCATGTTTCCTAAAATGGCAGCCATAAAATTTAAATTACCTGGAGTATTAGGAAGGGGGAACACCCGAAACCTAACCCCCAAACAAAATGACGGTCATGTTTCCTAAAATGGCAGCCGTAAAATTTTAATTACCTGGAGTATTAGGAAGGGGAACCACCCGAAACCTAACCCCCAAACAAAATGACGGTCATGTTTCCTGAAATGGCAGCCATAAAATTTAAATTACCTGGAGTATTAGGAAGGGGACCACCCGAAACCTAACCCCAAACAAAATGACGGTCATGTTTCCTGAAATGGCAGTCATAAAATTTAAATTACCTGGAGTATTAGGAAGGGGGACCATCTGAAACCTAACCCCCAAACAAAATGACGGTCATGTTTCCTGAAATTTCAGCCATAAAATTTAAATTACCTGGAGTATTAGGAAGGGGAACCACCCGAAACCTAACCCCCAAACAAAATGACGGTCATGTTTCCTAAAATGGCAGCCATAAAATTTAAATTACCTGGAGTATTAGGAAGGGGGACCACCCGAAACCTAACCCCCAAACAAAATGACGGTCATGTTTCCTGAAATGGCAGCCATAAAATTTAAATTACCTGGAGTATTAAGAAGGGGACCACCCGAAACCTAACCCCCAAACAAAATCACGGTCATGTTTCCTGAAATGGCAGTCATAAAATTTAAATTACCTGGAGTATTAGGAAGGGGGACCATCCGAAACCTAACCCCCAAACAAAATGACGGTCATGTTTCCTGAAATGGCAGCCATAAAATTTAAATTACATGGAGTATTAGGAAGGGGGACCAAACGAAACCTAACCCCCAAACAAAATCACGGTCATGTTTCCTAAAATGGCAGCCATAAAATTTAAATTACCTGGAGTATTAGGAAGGGGGACCACCCGAAACCTAACCCCCAAACAAACTGACGGTCATGTTTCCTAAAATGGCAGCCATAAAATTTAAATTACCTGGAGTATTAGGAAGGGGGAACACCCGAAACCTAACCCCCAAACAAAATGGCAGTCATGTTTCCTAAAATGGCAGCCATAAAATTTAAATTACCTGGAGTATTAGGAAGGGGGACCACCCGAAACCTAACCCCCAAACAAAATGACGGTCATGTTTCCTAAAATGGCAGCCATAAAATTTAAATTACCTGGAGTATTAGGAAGGGGAACACCCGAAACCTAACCCCCAAACAAAATGACACGGTCATGTTTCCTAAAATGGCAGCCGTAAAATTTTAATTACCTGGAGTATTAGGAAGGGGGAACCACCCGAAACCTAACCCCCAAACAAAATGACGGTCATGTTTCCTGAAATGGCAGCCATAAAATTTAAATTACCTGGAGTATTAGGAAGGGGACCACCCGAAACCTAACCCCCAAACAAAAATGACGGTCATGTTTCCTGAAATGGCAGCCATAAAATTTAAATTACCTGGAGTATTAGGAAGGGGGACCATCCGAAACCTAACCCCCAAACAAAATGACGGTCATGTTTCCTTAAATGGCAGCCATAAAATTTAAATTACCTGGAGTATTAGGAAGGGGGACCACCCGAAACCTAACCCCCAAACAAAATGACGGTCATGTTTCCTAAAATGGCAGCCGTAAAATTTAAATTACCTGGAGTATTAGGAAGGGGGACCACCCGAAACCTAACCCCCAAACAAAATGACGGTCATGTTTCCAGAAATGGCAGCCATAAAATTTAAATTACCTGGAGTATTAGGAAGGGGGACCACCCGAAACCTAACCCCCAAACAAACTGACGGTCATGTTTCCTAAAATGGCAGCCATAAAATTTAAATTACCTGGAGTATTAGGAAGCGGGGAACACCCGAAACCTAACCCCCAAACAAAATGGCGGTCATGTTTCCTAAAATGGCAGCCATAAAATTTAAATTACCTGGAGTATTAGGAAGGGGGGACCACCCGAAACCTAACCCCCAAACAAACTGACGGTCATGTTTCCTAAAATGGCAGCCATAAAACTTAAATTACCTGGAGTATTAGGAAGGGGACCACCCGAAACCTAACCCCCAAACAAAATGACGGTCATGTTTCCTAAAATGGCAGCCATAAAATTTAAATTACCTGGAGTATTAGGAAGGGGGACCACCCGAAACCTAACCGCCAAACAAAATGGCGGTCATGTTTCCGAAAATGGCAGCCATAAAATTTAAATTACCTGGAGTATTAGGAAGGGGGGACCACCCGAAACCTAACCGCCAAACAAAATGACGGTCATGTTTCCTAAAATGGCAGCCGTAAAATTTAAATTACCTGGAGTATTAGGAAGGGGGACCACCCGAAACCTAACCCCCAAACAAAATGACGGTCATGTTTCCTGAAATGGCAGCCATAAAATTTAAATTACCTGGAGTATTAGGAAGGGGACCACCCGAAACCTAACCCCCAAACAAAATCACGGTCATGTTTCCTGAAATGAAAGTCATAAAATTTAAATTACCTGGAGTATTAGGAAGGGGGACCATCCGAAACCTAACCCCCAAACAAAATGGCGGTCATGTTTCCTAAAATGGCAGCCATAAAATTTAAATTACCTGGAGTATTAGGAAGGGGGACCACCCGAAACCAAACCCCCAAACAAAATGACGGTCATGTTTCCTAAAATGGCAGCCGTAAAATTTAAATTACCTGGAGTATTAGGAAGGGGGACCACCCGAAACCTAACCCCCAAAATAAATGACGGTCATGTTTCCTGAAATGGCAGCCATAAAATTTAAATTACCTGGAGTATTAGGAAAGGACCACCCGAAACCTAACCCCCAAACAAACTGACGGTCATGTTTCCTAAAATGGCAGCCGTAAAATTTTAATTACCTGGAGTATTAGGAAGGGGAACCACCCGAAACCTAACCCCCAAACAAAATGACGGTCATGTTTCCTGAAATGGCAGCCATAAAATTTAAATTACCTGGAGTATTAGGAAGGGGACCACCCGAAACCTAACCCCCAAACAAAATGACGGTCATGTTTCCTGAAATGGCAGTCATAAAATTTAAATTACCTGGAGTATTAGGAAGGGGACCATCCGAAACCTAACCCCCAAACAAAATGACGGTCATGTTTCCTGAAATGGCAGCCATAAAATTTAAATTACCTGGAGTATTAGGAAGGGGGAACCACCCGAAACCTAACCCCCAAACAAAATGACGGTCATGTTTTCTAAAATGGCAGCCATAAAACTTAAATTACCTGGAGTATTAGGAAGGGGGACCACCCGAAACCTAACCCCCAAACAAAATGACGGTCATGTTTCCTAAAATGGCAGCCATAAAATTTAAATTACCTGGAGTATTAGGAAGGGGGACCACCCGAAACCTAACCCCAAACAAACTGACGGTCATGTTTCCTAAAATGGCAGCCATAAAATTTAAATTACCTGGAGTATTAGGAAGGGACACCACCCGAAACCTAACCCCAAAACAAAATGACGGTCATGTTTCCTAAAATGGCAGCCGTAAAATTTAAATTACCTGGAGTATTAGGAAGGGGGACCACCCGAAACCTAACCCCCAAACAAAATGACGGTCATGTTTCCTGAAATGGCAGCCATAAAATTTAAATTACCTGGAGTATTAAGAAGGGGACCACCCGAAACCTAACCCCCAAACAAAATCACGGTCATGTTTCCTGAAATGGCAGTCATAAAATTTAAATTACCTGGAGTATTAGGAAGGGGGACCATCCGAAACCTAACCCCCAAACAAAATGACGGTCATGTTTCCTGAAATGGCAGCCATAAAATTTAAATTACCTGGAGTATTAGGAAGGGGACAACCCGAAACCTAACCCCCAAACAAAATGACGGTCATGTTTCCTAAAATGGCAGCCATAAAATTTAAATTACCTGGAGTATTAGGAAGGGGGACCACCCGAAACCTAACCCCCAAACAAAATGACGGTCATGTTTCCTAAAATGGCAGCCGTAAAATTTAAATTACCTGGAGTATTAGGAAGGGGGACCACCCGAAACCTAACCCCCAAAATAAATGACGGTCATGTTTCCTGAAATGGCAGCCATAAAATTTAAATTACCTGGAGTATTAGGAAGGGGAACCACCCGAAACCTAACCCCCAAACAAAATGACGGTCATGTTTCCTAAAATGGCAGCCATAAAACTTAAATTACCTGGAGTATTAGGAAGGGGGACCACCCGAAACCTAACCCCCAAACAAAATGACGGTCATGTTTCCTAAAATGGCAGCCATAAAATTTAAATTACCTGGAGTATTAGGAAGGGGGACCACCCGAAACCTAACCCCCAAACAAACTGACGGTCATGTTTCCTAAAATGGCAGCCATAAAATTTAAATTACCTGGAGTATTAGGAAGGGACACCACCCGAAACCTAACCCCAAAACAAAATGACGGTCATGTTTCCTAAAATGGCAGCCGTAAAATTTAAATTACCTGGAGTATTAGGAAGGGGGACCACCCGAAACCTAACTCCCAAACAAAATGACGGTCATGTTTCCTGAAATGGCAGCCATAAAATTTAAATTACCTGGAGTATTAAGAAGGGGACCATCCGAAACCTAACCCCCAAACAAAATCACGGTCATGTTTCCTGAAATGGCAGTCATAAAATTTAAATTACCTGGAGTATTATTAAATGGGACCATCCGAAGCCTAACCCCCAAACAAAATGACGGTCATGTTTCCTGAAATGGCAGCCATAAAATTTAAATTACCTGGAGTATTAGGAAGGGGGACCACCCGAAACCTAACCCCCAAACAAAATGACGGTCATGTTTCCTAAAATGGCAGCCATAAAATTTAAATTACCTGGAGTATTAGGAAGGGGGACCACCCGAAACCTAACCCCCAAACAAACTGACGGTCATGTTTCCTAAAATGGCAGCCATAAAATTTAAATTACCTGGAGTATTAGGAAGGGGGAACACCCGAAACCTAACCCCCAAACAAAATGGCGGTCATGTTTCCTAAAATGGCAGCCATAAAATTTAAATTACCTGGGGTATTAGGAAGGGGGACCACCCGAAACCTAACCCCAAACAAACTGACAGTCATGTTTCCTAAAATGGCAGCCATAAAATTTAAATTACCTGGAGTATTAGGAAGGGACACCACCCGAAACCTAACCCCCAAACAAAATGACGGTCATGTTTCCTAAAATGGCAGCCGTAAAATTTAAATTACCTGGAGTATTAGGAAGGGGGACCACCCGAAACCTAACCCCCAAACAAAATGACGGTCATGTTTCCTGAAATGGCAGCCATAAAATTTAAATTACCTGGAGTAATTTAAAAAACCTAACCCCGAAACCTAACCCCCAAACAAAATCACGGTCATGTTTCCTGAAATGGCAGTCATAAAATTTAAATTACCTGGAGTATTAGGAAGGGGGACCATCCGAAACCTAACCCCCAAACAAAATGACGGTCATGTTTCCTGAAATGGCAGCCATAAAATTTAAATTACCTGGAGTATTAGGAAGAGGGACCACCCGAAACCTAACCCCCAAACAAAATGACGGTCATGTTTCCTAAAATGGCAGCCATAAAATTTAAATTACCTGGAGTATTAGGAAGGGGACCACCCGAAACCTAACCCCCAAACAAACTGACGGTCATGTTTCCTAAAATGGCAGCCATAAAATTTAAATTACCTGAAGTATTAGGAAGGGGGACCACCCGAAACCTAACCCCCAAACAAAATGGCGGTCATGTTTCCTAAAATGGCAGCCATAAAATATAAATTACCTGGGGTATTAGGAAGGGGGACCACCCGAAACCTAACCCCGAAACAAACTGACGGTCATGTTTCCTAAAATGGCAGCCATAAAATTTAAATTACCTGGAGTATTAGGAAGGGGGACCACCCGAAACCTAACCCCCAAACAAAATGACGGTCATGTTTCCTAAAATGGCAGCCATAAAATTTAAATTACCTGGAGTATTAGGAAGGGGACCACCCGAAACCTAACCCCCAAACAAAATGACGGTCATGTTTCCTAAAATGGCAGCCGTAAAATTTTTAATTACCTGGAGTATTAGGAAGGGGAACCACCCGAAACCTAACCCCCAAACAAAATGACGGTCATGTTTCCTGAAATGGCAGCCATAAAATTTGAATTACCTGGAGTATTAGGAAGGGGACCACCCGAAACCTAACCCCCAAACAAAATGACGGTCATGTTTCCTGAAATGGGAGCCATAAAATTTAAATTACCTGGAGTATTAGGAAGGGGACCACCCGAAACCTAACCCCCAAACAAAATGACGGTCATGTTTCCTGAAATGGCAGCCATAAAATTTAAATTACCTGGAGTATTAGGAAGGGGACCACCCGAAACCTAACCCCCAAACAAAATCACGGTCATGTTTCCTGAAATGGCAGTCATAAAATTTAAATTACCTGGAGTATTAGGAAGGGGGACCATCCGAAACCTAACCCCCAAACAAAATGGCGGTCATGTTTCCTAAAATGGCAGCCATAAAATTTAAATTACCTGGAGTATTAGGAAGGGGGACCACCCGAAACCTAACCCCCAAACAAACTGACGGTCATGTTTCCTAAAATGGCAAGCCATAAAATTTAAATTACCCATAGTATTAAGAATGGGGACCACCCGAAATCTAACCCCCAAACAAAATGACGGTCATGTTTCCTAAAATGGCATCCATAAAATTTAAATTACCTGGAGTATTAGGAAGGGACACCACCCGAAACCTAACCCCCAAACAAAATGACGGTCATGTTTCCTAAAATGGCAGCCGTAAAATTTAAATTACCTGGAGTATTAGGAAGGGGGACCACCCGAAACCTAACCCCAAACAAAATGACGGTCGTGTTTCCTGAAATGGCAGCCATAAAATTTAAATTACCTGGAGTATTAGGAAGGGGGACCACCCGAAACCTAACCCCCAAACAAACTGACGGTCATGTTTCCTAAAATGGCAGCCATAAAATTTAAATTACCCGGAGTATTAGGAAGGGGGACCACCCGAAACCTAACCCCCAAACAAACTGACGGTCATGTTTCCTAAAATGGCAGCCATAAAATTTAAATTACCTGGAGTATTAGGAAGGGACACCACCCGAAACCTAACCCCCAAACAAAATGACGGTCATGTTTCCTAAAATGGCAGCCGTAAAATTTAAATTACCTGGAGTATTAGGAAGGGGGACCACCCGAAACCTAACTCCCAAACAAAATGACGGTCATGTTTCCTGAAATGGCAGCCATAAAATTTAAATTACCTGGAGTATTAAGAAGGGGACCATCCGAAACCTAACCCCCAAACAAAATCACGGTCATGTTTCCTGAAATGGCAGTCATAAAATTTAAATTACCTGGAGTATTATTAAATGGGACCATCCGAAACCTAACCCCCAAACAAAATGACGGTCATGTTTCCTGAAATGGCAGCCATAAAATTTAAATTACCTGGAGTATTAGGAAGGGGGACCACCCGAAACCTAACCCCCAAACAAAATGACGGTCATGTTTCCTAAAATGGCAGCCATAAAATTTAAATTACCTGGAGTATTAGGAAGGGGGACCACCCGAAACCTAACCCCCAAACAAACTGACGGTCATGTTTCCTAAAATGGCAGCCATAAAATTTAAATTACCTGGAGTATTAGGAAGGAGGAACACCCGAAACCTAACCCCCAAACAAAATGGCGGTCATGTTTCCTAAAATGGCAGCCATAAAATTTAAATTACCTGGGGTATTAGGAAGGGGGACCACCCGAAACCTAACCCCCAAACAAACTGACGGTCATGTTTCCTAAAATGGCAGCCATAAAATTTAAATTACCTGGAGTATTAGGAAGGGACACCACCCGAAACCTAACCCCCAAACAAAATGACGGTCATGTTTCCTAAAATGGCAGCCGTAAAATTTAAATTACCTGGAGTATTAGGAAGGGGGACCACCCGAAACCTAACCCCCAAACAAAAGGACGGTCATGTTTCCTGAAATGGCAGCCATAAAATTTAAATTACCTGGAGTAATTTAAAAAACCTAACCCGAAACCTAACCCCCAAACAAAATCACGGTCATGTTTCCTGAAATGGCAGTCATAAAATTTAAATTACCTGGAGTATTAGGAAGGGGACCATCCGAAACCTAACCCCCAAACAAAATGACGGTCATGTTTCCTGAAATGGCAGCCATAAAATTTAAATTACCTGGAGTATTAGGAAAGAGGGACCACCCGAAACCTAACCCCCAAACAAAATGACGGTCATGTTTCCTAAAATGGCAGCCATAAAATTTAAATTACCTGGAGTATTAGGAAGGGGACCACCCGAAACCTAACCCCCAAACAAACTGACGGTCATGTTTCCTAAAATGGCAGCCATAAAATTTAAATTACCTGAAGTATTAGGAAGGGGGACCACCCGAAACCTAACCCCCAAACAAAATGGCGGTCATGTTTCCTAAAATGGCAGCCATAAAATATAAATTACCTGGGGTATTAGGAAGGGGGACCACCCGAAACCTAACCCCGAAACAAACTGACGGTCATGTTTCCTAAAATGGCAGCCATAAAATTTAAATTACCTGGAGTATTAGGAAGGGGGACCACCCGAAACCTAACCCCCAAACAAAATGACGGTCATGTTTCCTAAAATGGCAGCCATAAAATTTAAATTACCTGGAGTATTAGGAAGGGGGACCACCCGAAACCTAACCCCCAAACAAAATGACGGTCATGTTTCCTAAAATGGCAGCCGTAAAATTTTAATTACCTGGAGTATTAGGAAGGGGAACCACCCGAAACCTAACCCCCAAACAAAATGACGGTCATGTTTCCTGAAATGGCAGCCATAAAATTTGAATTACCTGGAGTATTAGGAAGGGGACCACCCGAAACCTAACCCCCAAACAAAATGACGGTCATGTTTCCTGAAATGGGAGCCATAAAATTTAAATTACCTGGAGTATTAGGAAGGGGACCACCCGAAACCTAACCCCCAAACAAAATGACGGTCATGTTTCCTGAAATGGCAGCCATAAAATTTAAATTACCTGGAGTATTAGGAAGGGGACCACCCGAAACCTAACCCCCAAACAAAATCACGGTCATGTTTCCTGAAATGGCAGTCATAAAATTTAAATTACCTGGAGTATTAGGAAGGGGGACCATCCGAAACCTAACCCCCAAACAAAATGGCGGTCATGTTTCCTAAAATGGCAGCCATAAAATTTAAATTACCTGGAGTATTAGGAAGGGGGACCACCCGAAACCTAACCCCCAAACAAACTGACGGTCATGTTTCCTAAAATGGCAGCCATAAAATTTAAATTACCCATAGTATTAAGAATGGGGACCACCCGAAATCTAACCCCAAACAAAATGACGGTCATGTTTCCTAAAATGGCATCCATAAAATTTAAATTACCTGGAGTATTAGGAAGGGGACCACCCGAAACCTAACCCCCAAACAAAATGACGGTCATGTTTCCTAAAATGGCAGCCGTAAAATTTAAATTACCTGGAGTATTAGGAAGGGGACCACCCGAAACCTAACCCCAAACAAAATGACGGTCGTGTTTCCTGAAATGGCAGCCATAAAATTTAAATTACCTGGAGTATTAGGAAGGGGACCACCCGAAACCTAACCCCCAAACAAACTGACGGTCATGTTTCCTAAAATGGCAGCCATAAAATTTAAATTACCCGGAGTATTAGGAAGGGGGACCACCCGAAATCCAACCCCAAACAAAATGACGGTCATGTTTCCTAAAATGGCAGCCATAAAATTTAAATTACCTGGAGTATTAGGAAGCGGGACCACCCGAAACCTAACCCCCAAACAAAATGACGGTCATGTTTCCTGAAATGGCAGCCATAAAATTTAAATTACCTGGAGTATTAAGAAGGGGACCACCCAAAACCTAACCCCCAAACAAAATCACGGTCATGTTTCCTGAAATGGCAGTCATAAAATTTAAATTACCTGGAGTATTAGGAAGGGGGACCATCCGAAACCTAAACCCCAAACAAAATGACGGTCATGTTTCCTGAAATGGCAGCCATAAAATTAAAATTACCTGGGGAATTAGGAAGGGGTCCACCCGAAACCTAACCCCCAAACAAAATGACGGTCATGTTTCCTAAAATGGCAGCCATAAAATTTAAATTACCTGGAGTATTAGGAAGGGGGACCACCCGAAACCTAACCCCCAAACAAACTGACGGTCATGTTTCCTAAAATGGCAGCCATAAAATTTAAATTACCTGGAGTATTAGGAAGGGGGACCACCCGAAACCTAACCCCCAAACAAAATGACGGTCATGTTTCCTGAAATGGCAGCCATAAAATTTAAATTACCTGGAGTATTAGGAAGGGGGACCACCCGAAACCTAACCCCCAAACAAAATCACGGTCATGTTTCCTGAAATGGCAGTCATAAAATTTAAATTACCTGGAGTATTAGGAAGGGGGACCATCCGAAACCTAACCCCCAAACAAAATGACGGTCATGTTTCCTGAAATGGCAGCCATAAAATTAAAATTACCTGTTGTATTAGGAAGGGGGACCACCCGAAACCTAACCCCCAAACAAAATGACGGTCATGTTTCCTAAAATGGCAGCCATAAAATTTAAATTACCTGGAGTATTAGGAAGGGGGACCACCCGAAACCTAACCCCCAAACAAACTGACGGTCATGTTTCCTAAAATGGCAGCCATAAAATTTAAATTACCTGGAGTATTAGGAAGGGGGACCACCCGAAACCTAACCCCCAAACAAAATGACGGTCATGTTTCCTAAAATGGCAGCCGTAAAATTTTAACTACCTGGAGTATTAGGAAGGGGAACCACCCGAAACCTAACAACCAAACAAAATCACGGTCATGTTTCCTGAAATGGCAGCCATAAAATTTAAATTACCTGGAGTATTAGGAAGGGGACCACCCGAAACCTAACCCCCAAAAAAAATGACGGTCATGTTTCCTGAAATGGCAGTCATAAAATTTAAATTACCTGGAGTATTAGGAAGGGGGACCATCCGAAACCTAACCCCCAAACAAAATGACGGTCATGTTTCCTGAAATGGCAGCCATAAAATTTAAATTACCTGGAGTATTAGGAAGGGGACCACCCGAAACCTAACCCCCAAACAAAATGACGGTCATGTTTCCTGAAATGGCAGTCATAAAATTTAAATTACCTGGAGTATTAGGAAGGGGACCATCCGAAACCTAACCCCCAAACAAAATGACGGTCATGTTTCCTGAAATGGCAGCCATAAAATTTAAATTACCTGGAGTATTAGGAAGGGGAGACCACCCGAAACCTAACCCCCAAACAAAATGACGGTCATGTTTCCAAAAATGGCAGCCATAAAATTTAAATTACCTGGAGTATTAGGAAGGGGGACCACCCGAAACCTAACCATCAAACAAAATGGCGGTCATGTTTCCTAAAATGGCAGCCATAAAATTTAAATTACCTGGAGTATTAGGAAGGGGGACCACCCGAAACCTAACCCCCAAACAAACTGACGGTCATGTTTCCTAAAATGGCAGCCATAAAACTTAAATTACCTGGAGTATTAGGAAGGGGGACCACCCGAAACCTAACCCCCAAACAAAATGACGTGTGGTCATGTTTCCTAAAATGGCAGCCATAAAATTTAAATTACCTGGAGTATTAGGAAGGGGGACCACCCGAAACCTAATCGCCAAACAAAATGGCGGTCATGTTTCCTAAAATAGCAGCCATAAAATTTAAATTACCTGGAGTATTAGGAAGGGGGGACCACACGAAACCTAACCGCCAAACAAAATGACGGTCATGTTTCCTAAAATGGCAGCCGTAAAATTTAAAATTACCTGGAGTATTAGGAAGGGGGACCACCCGAAACCTAACCCCCAAACAAAATGACGGTCATGTTTCCTGAAATGGCAGCCATAAAATTTAAATTACCTGGAGTATTAGGAAGGGGACCACCCGAAACCTAACCCCCAAACAAAATCACGGTCATGTTTCCTGAAATGAAAGTCATAAAATTTAAATTACCTGGAGTATTAGGAAGGGGGACCATCCGAAACCTAACCCCCAAACAAAATGGCGGTCATGTTTCCTAAAATGGCAGCCATAAAATTTAAATTACCTGGAGTATTAGGAAAGGGGACCACCCGAAACCTAACCCCAAACGAAATGACGGTCATGTTTCCTAAAATGGCAGCCATAAAATTTAAAATTACCTGGAGTATTAGGAAGGGGGACCACGAAACCTAACCCCAAACAAACTGACGGTCATGTTTCCTAAAATGGCAGTCATAAAATTTAAATTACCTAGAGTATTAGGAAGGGGGAACACCCGAAACCTAACCCCCAAACAAAATGGCGGTCATGTTTCCAAAAATGGCAGCCATAAAATTTAAATTACCTGGAGTATTAGGAAGGGGGACCACCCGAAACCTAACCCCCAAACAAACTGACGGTCATGTTTCCTAAAATGGCAGCCATAAAATTTTAATTACCTGGAGTATTAGGAAGGGGAACACAAAACCTAAACCCCAAACAAAATGACGGTCATGTTTCCTAAAATGGCAGCCGTAAAATTTTAAATTACCTGGAGTATTAGGAAGGGGAACCACCCGAAACCTAACCCCCAAACAAAATGACGGTCATGTTTCCTGAAATGGCAGCCATAAAATTTAAATTACCTGGAGTTTTAGGAAGGGGACCACCCCGAAACCTAACCCCCAAACAAAATGACGGTCATGTTTCCTGAAATGGCAGTCATAAAATTTAAATTACCTGGAGTATTAGGAAGGGGGACCATCTGAAACCTAACCCCCAAACAAAATGACGGTCATGTTTCCTGAAATTTCAGCCATAAAATTTAAATTACCTGGAGTATGTAGGAAGGGGAACCACCCGAAACCTAACCCCCAAACAAAATGACGGTCATGTTTCCTAAAATGGCAGCCATAAAATTTAAATTACCTGGAGTATTAAGGAAGGGGGACCACCCGAAACCTAACCCCCAAACAAAATGACGGTCATGTTTCCTAAAATGGCAGCCATAAAATTTAAATTACCTGGAGTATTAGGAAGGGGGACCACCCGAAACCTAACCCCCAAACAAACTGACGGTCATGTTTCCTAAAATGGCAGCCATAAAATTTAAATTACCTGGAGTATTAGGAAGGGACACCACCCAGAAACCTAACCCCAAAACAAAATGACGGTCATGTTTCCTAAAATGGCAGCCGTGAAATTTAAATTACCTGGAGTATTAGGAAGGACCACCCGAAACCTAACCCCCAAACAAAATGACGGTCATGTTTCCTGAAATGGCAGCCATAAAATTTAAATTACCTGGAGTATTAAGAAGGGGACCACCCGAAACCTAACCCCCAAACAAAATCACGGTCATGTTTCCTGAAATGGCAGTCATAAAATTTAAATTACCTGGAGTATTAGAAAGGGGGACCACCCGAAACCTAACCCCCAAACAAAATGACGGTCATGTTTCCTAAAATGGCAGCCATAAAATTTAAATTACCTGGAGTATTAGGAAGGGGGACCACCCGAAACCTAACCCACAAACAAAATGACGGTCATGTTTCCTAAAATGGCAGCCGTAAAATTTAAATTACCTGGAGTATTAGGAAGGGGGACCACCCGAAACCTAACCATCAAACAAAATGACGGTCATGTTTCCTGAAATGGCAGCCATAAAATTTAAATTACCTGGAGTATTAAAGAAGGGGACCACCCGAAACCTAACCCCCAAACAAAATCACGGTCATGTTTCCTGAAATGGCAGCCATAAAATTTAAATTACCTGGAGTATTAGGAAGGGGGACCACCCGAAACCTAACCCCACAAACAAAATGACGGTCATGTTTCCTAAAATGGCAGCCGTAAAATTTTAATTACCTGGAGTATTAGGAAGGGGGACCACCCGAAACCTAACCCCCAAACAAAATGACGGTCATGTTTCCTGAAATGGCAGCCATAAAATTTAAATTACCTGGAGTATTAAGAAGGGGACCACCCGAAACATAACCCCCAAACAAAATCACGGTCATGTTTCCTGAAATGGCAGTCATAAAATTTAAATTACCTGGAGTATTAGGAAGGGGGACCATCCGAAACCTAACCCCCAAACAAAATGACGGTCATGTTTCCTGAAATGGCAGCCATAAAATTTAAATTACATGGAGTATTAGGAAGGGGGACCAAACGAAACCTAACCCCAAACAAAATCACGGTCATGTTTCCTAAAATGGCAGCCATAAAATTTAAATTACCTGGAGTATTAGGAAGAGGACCACCCGAAACCTAACCCCCAAACAAACTGACAGTCATGTTTCCTAAAATGGCAGCCATAAAATTTAAATTACCTGGAGTATTAGGAAGGGGGAACACCCGAAACCTAACCCCCAAACAAAATGGCAGTCATGTTTCCTAAAATGGCAGCCATAAAATTTAAATTACCTGGAGTATTAGGAAGGGGGACCACCCGAAACCTAACCCCCAAACAAAATGACGGTCATGTTTCCTAAAATGGCAGCCATAAAATTTAAATTACCTGGAGTATTAGGAAGGGGGAACACCCGAAACCTAACCCCCAAACAAAAATGACGGTCATGTTTCCTAAAATGGCAGCCGTAAAATTTTAATTACCTGGAGTATTAAAGGGGAACCACCCGAAACCTAACCCCAAACAAAATGACGGTCATGTTTCCTGAAATGGCAGCCATAAAATTTAAATTACCTGGAGTATTAGGAAGGGGACCACCCGAAACCTAACCCCCAAACAAAATGACGGTCATGTTTCCTGAAATGGCAGTCATAAAATTTAAATTACCTGGAGTATTAGGAAGTGGGACCATCCGAAACCTAACCCCCAAACAAAATGACGGTCATCTTTCCTGAAATGGCAGCCATAAAATTTAAATTACCTGGAGTATTAGGAAGAGGAACCACCCGAAACCTAACCCCCAAACAAAAATGACGGTCATGTTTCCTAAAATGGCAGCCATAAAATTTAAATTACCTGGAGTATTAGGAAGGGACACCACCCGAAACCTAACCCCCAAACAAAATGACGGTCATGTTTCCTAAAATGGCAGCCGTAAAATTTTAATTACCTGGAGTATTAGGAAGGTGGACCACCCGAAACCTAACCCCCAAACAAAATGACGGTCATGTTTCCTGAAATGGCAGCCATAAAATTTAAATTACCTGGAGTATTAGGAAGGGGACCACCCGAAACCTAACCCCCAAAACAAAATCACGGTCATGTTTCCTGAAATGGCAGCCATAAAATTTAAATTACCTGGAGTATTAGGAAGGGGACCATCCGAAACCTAACCCCCAAACAAAATGATGGTCATGTTTCCTGAAATGGCAGCCATAAAATTTAAATTACCTGGAGTATTAGGAAGGGGGACCATCCGAAACCTAACCCCCAAACAAATTGACGGTCATGTTTCCTTAAATGGCAGCCATAAAATTTAAATTACCTGGAGTATTATGAAGGGAGACCACCCGAAACCTAACCCCCAAACAAAATGACGGTCATGTTTCCTAAAATGGCAGCCATAAAATTTAAATTACCTGGAGTATTAGGAAGGGGACCACCCGAAACCTAACCAACAAACAAAATGACGGTCATGTTTCCTAAAATGGCAGCCATAAAATTTAAATTACCCGGAGTATTAGGAAGGGGGACCACCCGAAACCTAACCCCCAAACAAACGGACGGTCATGTTTCCTAAAATGGCAGCCATAAAATTTAAATTACCTGTAGTATTAGGAAGGGGGACCACCTGAAACCTAACCCCCAAACAAACTGACGGTCATGTTTCCTAAAATGGCAGCCATAAAATTTAAATTACCCGGAGTATTAGGAAGGGGGACCACCCGAAATCTAACCCCCAAACAAAATGACGGTCATGTTTCCTAAAATGGCAGCCATAAAATTCTAAATTACCTGGGTATTAGGAAGGGGGACCACCCCGAAACCTAACCCCCAAACAAAATGACGGTCATGTTTCCTAAAATGGCAGCCGTAAAATTTAAATTACCTGGAGTATTAGGAAGGGGGACCACCCGAAACCTAACCCCCAAACAAAATGACGGTCATGTTTCCTGAAATGGCAGCCATAAAATTTAAATTACCTGGAGTATTAAGAAGGGGACCACCCGAAACCTAACCCCCAAACAAAATCACGGTCATGTTTCCTGAAATGGCAGTCATAAAATTTAAATTACCTGGAGTATTAGGAAGGGGGACCATCCGAAACCTAACCCCCAAACAAAATGACGGTCATGTTTCCTGAAATGGCAGCCATAAAATTTAAATTACCTGGAGTATTAGGAAGGGGGACCACCCGAAACCTAACCCCCAAACAAAATGACGGTCATGTTTCCTAAAATGGCAGCCATAAAATTTAAATTACCTGGAGTATTAGGAAGGGGGACCACCCGAAACCTAACCCCCAAACAAACTGACGGTCATGTTTCCTAAAATGGCAGCCATAAAATTTAAATTACCTGAAGTATTAGGAAGGGGGAACACCAGAAACCTAACCCCCAAACAAAATGGCGGTCATGTTTCCTAAAATGGCAGCCATAAAATTTAAATTACCTGGGGTATTAGGAAGGGGGACCACCCGAAACCTAACCCCCAAACAAACTGACGGTCACGTTTCCTAAAATGGCAGCCATAAAATTTAAATTACCTGTAGTATTAGGAAGGGGGACCACCCGAAACCTAACCCCAAACAAAATGATGGTCATGTTTCCTGAAATGGCAGCCATAAAATTTAAATTACCTGGAGTATTAGGAAGGGGGACCACCCGTAACCTAACCCCCAAACAAAATGATGGTCATGTTTCCTGAAATGGCAGCCATAAGAATTTAAATTACCTGGAGTATTAGGAAGGGGGACCATCCGAAACCTAACCCCCAAACAAATTGACGGTCATGTTTCCTTAAATGGCAGCCATAAAATTTAAATTACCTGGAGTATTAGGAAGGAGACCACCCGAAACCTAACCCCCAAACAAAATGACGGTCATGTTTCCTAAAATGGCAGCCATAAAATTTAAATTACCTGGAGTATTAGGAAGGGGGACCACCCGAAACCTAACCAACAAACAAAATGACGGTCATGTTTCCTAAAATGGCAGCCATAAAATTTAAATTACCCGGAGTATTAGGAAGGGGGGACCACCCGAAACCTAACCCCCAAACAAACGGACGGTCATGTTTCCTAAAATGGCAGCCATAAAATTTAAATTACCTGTAGTATTAGGAAGGGGGACCACCTGAAACCTAACCCCCAAACAAACTGACGGTCATGTTTCCTAAAATGGCAGCCATAAAATTTAAATTACCCGGAGTATTAGGAAGGGGGACCACCCGAAATCTAACCCCCAAACAAAATGACGGTCATGTTTCCTAAAATGGCAGCCATAAAATTTAAATTACCTGGAGTATTAGGAAGGGGACCACCCGAAACCTAACCCCCAAACAAAATGACGGTCATGTTTCCTAAAATGGCAGCCGTAAAATTTAAATTACCTGGAGTATTAGGAAGGGGGACCACCCGAAACCTAACCCCCAAACAAAATGACGGTCATGTTTCCTGAAATGGCAGCCATAAAATTTAAATTACCTGGAGTATTAAGAAGGGGGGACCACCCGAAACCTAACCCCCAAACAAAATCACGGTCATGTTTCCTGAAATGGCAGTCATAAAATTTAAATTACCTGGAGTATTAGGAAGGGGACCATCCGAAACCTAACCCCCAAACAAAATGACGGTCATGTTTCCTGAAATGGCAGCCATAAAATTTAAATTACCTGGAGTATTAGGAAGGGGGACCACCCGAAACCTAACCCCCAAACAAAATGACGGTCATGTTTCCTAAAATGGCAGCCATAAAATTTAAATTACCTGGAGTATTAGGAAGGGGGACCACCCGAAACCTAACCCCCAAACAAACTGACGGTCATGTTTCCTAAAATGGCAGCCATAAAATTTAAATTACCTGAAGTATTAGGAAGGGGGAACACCAGAAACCTAACCCCCAAACAAAATGGCGGTCATGTTTCCTAAAATGGCAGCCATAAAATTTAAATTACCTGGGGTATTAGGAAGGGGACCACCCGAAACCTAACCCCCAAACAAACTGACGGTCACGTTTCCTAAAATGGCAGCCATAAAATTTAAAATTACCTGTGGTATTAGGAAGGGGGACCACCCAGAAACCTAACCCCCAAACAAAATGAAGGTCATGTTTCCTAAAATGGCAGCCATAAAATTTAAATTACCTGGAGTATTAGGAAGGGGGACCACCCGAAACTTAACCCAAAAACAAAATGACTGTCATGTTTCCTAAAATGGCAGCCGTAAAATTTTAATTACCTGGAGTATTAGGAAGGGGAACCGAAACCTAACCCCCAAACAAAATGACGGTCATGTTTCCTGAAATGGCAGCCATAAAAATTTAAATTACCTGGAGTATTAGGAAGGGGACCACCCGAAACCTAACCCCCAAACAAAATGACGGTCATGTTTCCTGAAATGGCAGCCATAAAATTTAAATTACCTGGAGTATTAGGAAGGGGACCTCCCGAAACCTAACCCCCAAACAAAATGACGGTCATGTTTCCTGAAATGGCAGTCATAAAATTTAAATTACCTGGAGTATTAGGAAGGGGACCACCCGAAACCTAACCCCCAAACAAAATGACGGTCATGTTTCCTGAAATGGCAGCCATAAAATTTAAATTACCTGGAGTATTAGGAAAGGGGACCACCCGAAACCTAACCCCCAAACAAAATGACGGTCATGTTTCCTAAAATGGCAGCCATAAAATTTAAATTACCCGGAGTATTAGGAAGGGGGACCACCCGAAATCTAACCCCCAAACAAAATGACGGTCATGTTTCCTAAAATGGCAGCCATAAAATTTAAATTACCTGGAGTATTAGGAAGGGGGACCACCCGAAACCTAACCCCCAAACAAAATGACGGTCATGTTTCCTAAAATGGCAGCCGTAAAATTTAAATTACCTGGAGTATTAAGGAAGGGGACCACCGAAACCTAACCCCAAACAAAATGACGGTCATGTTTCCTGAAATGGCAGCCATAAAATTTAAATTACCTGGAGTATTAGGAAGGGGGACCACCCGAAACCTAACCCCAAACAAAATGACGGTCATGTTTCCTAAAATGGCAGCCATAAAATTTAAATTACCTGGAGTATTAGGAAGGGGGACCACCCGTAACCCTAACCCCCAAACAAAATGACGGTCATGTTTCCTTAAATGGCAGCCATAAAATTTAAATTACCTTTAGTATTAGGAAGGAGACCACCCGAAACCTAACCCCAAACAAAATGACAGTCATGTTTCCTAAAATGGCAGCCATAAAATTTAAATTACCTGGAGTATTAGGAAGGGGGACCACCCGAAACCTAACCAACAAACAAAATGACAGTCATGTTTCCTAAAATGGCAGCCATAAAATTTAAATTACCCGGAGTATTAGGAAGGGGGACCACACGAAACCTAACCCCCAAACAAACGGACGGTCATGTTTCCTAAAATGGCAGCCATAAAATTTAAATTACCTGTAGTATTAGGAAGGAGGACCACCTGAAACCTAACCCCCAAACAAACTGACGGTCATGTTTCCTAAAATGGCAGCCATAAAATTTAAATTACCAGGAGTATTAGGAAGGGGGACCACCCGAAATCTAACCCCCAAACAAAATGACGGTCATGTTTCCTAAAATGGCAGCCATAAAATTTAAATTACCTGGAGTATTAGGAAGGGGGGACCACCCGAAACCTAACCCCCAAACAAAATGACGGTCATGTTTCCTAAAATGGCAGCCGTAAAATTTAAATTACCTGGAGTATTAGGAAGGGGGACCACCCGAAACCTAACCCCCAAACAAAATGACGGTCATGTTTCCTGAAATGGCAGCCATAAAATTTAAATTACCTGGAGTATTAAGAAGGGGACCACCAGAAACCTAACCCCCAAACAAAAATCACGGTCATGTTTCCTGAAAATGGCAGTCATAAAATTTAAATTACCTGGAGTATTAGGAAGGGGGACCATCCGAAACCTAACCCCCAAACAAAATGACGGTCATGTTTCCCTGAAATGGCAGCCATAAAATTTAAATTACCTGGAGTATTAGGAAGAGGGGACCACCCGAAACCTAACCCCCAAACAAAATGACGGTCATGTTTCCTAAAATGGCAGCCATAAATTTAAATTACCTGGAGTATTAGGAAGGGGGACCACCCGAAACCTAACCCCCAAACAAACTGACGGTCATGTTTCCCTAAAATGGCAGCCATAAAATTTAAATTACCTGAAGTATTAGGAAGGGGAACACCAGAAACCTAACCCCCAAACAAAATGGCGGTCATGTTTCCTAAAATGGCAGCCATAAAATTTAAATTACCTGGGGTATTAGGAAGGGGGACCACCCGAAACCTAACCCCCAAACAAACTGACAGTCATGTTTCCTAAAATGGCAGCCATAAAATTTAAATTACCTGTAGTATTAGGAAGGGGACCACCCGAAACCTAACCCCCAAACAAAATGAAGGTCATGTTTCCTAAAATGGCAGCCATAAAATTTAAATTACCTGGAGTATTAGGAAGGGGGACCACCCGAAACTTAACCCAAAAACAAAATGACGGTCATGTTTCCTAAAATGGCAGCCGTAAAATTTTAATTACCTGGAGTATTAGGAAGGGGAACCACCCGAAACCTAACCCCCAAACAAAATGACGGTCATGTTTCCTGAAATGGCAGCCATAAAATTTAAATTACCTGGAGTATTAGGAAGGGGACCACCCGAAACCTAACCCCAAACAAAATGACGGTCATGTTTCCTGAAATGGCAGCCATAAAATTTAAATTACCTGGAGTATTAGGAAGGGGACCACCCGAAACCTAACCCCCAAACAAAATGACGGTCATGTTTCCTGAAATGGCAGTCATAAAATTTAATTACCTGGAGTATTAGGAAGGGGACCACCCGAAACCTAACCCCCAAACAAAATGACGGTCATGTTTCCTGAAATGGCAGCCATAAAATTTAAATTACCTGGAGTATTAGGAAGGGGGACCACCACAAACCTAACCCCCAAACAAAATGACGGTCATGTTTCCTAAAATGGCAGCCATAAAATTTAAATTACCCGGAGTATTAGGAAGGGGGACCACCCGAAATCTAACCCCCAAACAAAATGACGGTCATGTTTCCTAAAATGGCAGCCATAAAATTTAAATTACCTGGAGTATTAGGAAGGGGACCACCCGAAACCTAACCCCCAAACAAAATGACGGTCATGTTTCCTAAAATGGCAGCCGTAAAATTTAAAATTACCTGGAGTATTAGGAAGGGGGACCACCCGAAACCTAACCCCCAAACAAAATGACGGTCATGTTTCCTGAAATGGCAGCCATAAAATTTAAATTACCTGGAGTATTAAGAAGGGGACCACGAAACCTAACCCCCAAACAAAATCACGGTCATGTTTCCTGAAATGGCAGTCATAAAATTTAAATTACCTGGAGTATTAGGAAGGGGGACCATCCGAAACCTAACCCCCAAACAAAATGACGGTCATGTTTCCTGAAATGGCAGCCATAAAATTTAAATTACCTGGAGTATTAGGAAGGGGACCACCTTGAAACCTAACCCCCAAACAAAATGACGGTCATGTTTCTAAAATGGCAGCCATAAAATTTAAATTACCTGGAGTATTAGGAAGGGGGACCACCCGAAACCTAACCCCCAAACAAACTGACGGTCATGTTTCCTAAAATGGCAGCCATAAAATTTAAATTACCTGAAGTATTAGGAAGGGGAACACCAGAAACCTAACCCCCAAACAAAATGGCGGTCATGTTTTCTAAAATGGCAGCCATAAAATTTAAATTACCTGGGGTATTAGGAAGGGGGACCACCCGAAACCTAACCCCCAAACAAACTGACGGTCATGTTTCCTAAAATGGCAGCCATAAAATTTAAATTACCTGTAGTATTACGAAGGGGGACCACCCGAAACCTAACCCCCAAACAAAATGACGGTCATGTTTCCTAAAATGGCAGCCATAAAATTTAAATTACCTGGAGTATTAGGAAGGGGGACCACCCGAAACTTAACCCAAAAACAAAATGACGGTCATGTTTCCTAAAATGGCAGCCGTAAAATTTTAATTACCTGGAGTATTAGGAAGGGAAAAACCTAACCCCCAAACAAAATGACAGTCATGTTTCCTGAAATGGCAGCCATAAAATTTAAATTACCTGGAGTATTAGGAAGGGGACCACCCGAAACCTAACCCCCCAAACAAAATGACAGTCATGTTTCCTGAAATGGCAGCCATAAAATTTAAATTACCTGGAGTATTAGGAAGGGGACCACCCGAAACCTAACCCCCAAACAAAATGACTGGTCATGTTTCCTGAAATGGCAGTCACATAAAATTTAAATTACCTGGAGTATTAGGAAGGGGACCACCCAGGAAACCTAACCCCCAAAACAAAATGACGGTCATGTTTCCTGAAATGGCAGCCATAAAATTTAAATTACCTG